>OY821776.1:10000000-12500000 GCA_963682175.1 Triglochin maritima | reverse complement strand
CCAAAGATAGATTTCTCTTTGCCACTGGATCTCCAGCTTCAGAATATGAAAATCTTAATGGAGGTGTGTACCTTGTTCAATAGAAATATTTTTCCAGCTAAGTAATTCTAATTTGTGGTGAACTATTCCGTCTTTCCAATCTCAGTATGGAATAATTTTCCCAGCTAAAACCTTCTAAATTGTGGTTAACATTTCCATCTTTCGAATCTCAGGGTATGGACGATTCTACAGAACCAGTTGGAGAATTAGAGTGGATCTCGAGGGAACCTTAATTCATGATATCTCTCACACAAGATGAAATTATGTTTGGAAGGACTATTCTTGGATGTTTTTAGTTTCTTTATTTTTGTCATATATATATATATTATGTAGGGTCGCTCTTGTATTGGTGAGTGACTGAATTGATTGGCATTGTTTTTTTAAAGTCTTGGGACCTTCTAATTTATTGAACATATTATTTAAAAAAAATCGTTGCACAATGAAGTTGCACATTTCTAGTTAAACTGTTAAATTAGTGGAGTAATTGGGAAATGACGGTTGACTTCTAAGAAACTTATTTCTCACCTCAGCTTGAGAAATTTGGAGGTAAAGATTTACTTTTATCGTTGGAAGGCAGCTAGCAAGCTATAATCGCAACCAACAAATGATAGGCGATACTGTGTTTTGCTGTGGGACGTTCATAGACTGTCGTATAATTTCACCACAGCTGAAAGCCGTCTGGTGTTTTACCTTTTAACTCTCTTGTTTGCTGGTGGTTCATAGACTGATTGGAGATTTGAATCATGGTGTCACTGGCAAGGTTCAAAAATGCGGATGTGATTTAATAATTAAATAAATATATTAATTATAAATTATATACATGTAATTAAAAATTTAGGTAATTTTTTAAATAATTTCTAAGATTATTAATTCAATATTAAATAAATCAAAGTAAAAAAACAAAAAAGTAAATATCAAAAAAACCAAAAATAAAACTAGGTGTTTTGAAAGGTTACATCTGTCCACATATGCGGGCTCAGATGCGGACCGCATCGGGAAGATATAAAACGTTTCGCTCCCGCATTACGCCCACATCCTATATCCGGTTGCATTTCAGAACACTAGTCTTGTCCTTTTGGCTGTGCCATGTTACTGAAGTTTACGTTTGGAATGGAGGGATGAAAAAAAGATGTATATACGCATCTCCGTTGGAATTCATGATGTGTGTACCAAATGCAAATCTTCACAGATTTTCAAATGACGAATGAGATAGTCATTAGGTGCACATTGATCTTAATTTTTGATCGTATTGATAATTCTGTGTATTGCTAAACATCAGATATTATTTAGTTTTTTCCGGTCCGAAAGTTCAATATATATATATATATATATATATATATATATATATATATATATATATGAATTCTCTAGTGAGCCTATGACTTAATTTTTCTAAATTAAACTCACATAATATCCACCGCTCATTTCAATTGTAAGGTAGATTAAGAAAAAAACGGTTATGCTAATGAATGGTGAGATTAACTGTAAATAAGATCCAATGATGAGATTGTAGGGAGCTTAAATTAAATTTGATAAGTCATGTGCTCACTAGAGCTTAACCCTATATATATATATATATATAGTTTGTTGTGACGTTTTTTATGTGTTAAAAGGATGATATTTGGCACGTAACAATTGCGATAGTCTATAGATCTTTGTCGTGAAATTAAAACCTTCAACATTTTATATTGGCAACTCAATTGTTTTTTTCTTAATATAAATGGTCTATGATTAAAACAATCACTATTTCACGTCATTTGTCTATTGTCAAACTAAAGAAGATAAATCCCTTCAAAATGTGTTGGACGCAATTAACACGATTTGTCGACAAGAGTTTACTATTTGTCTAACACCAATGTGTTCTAGAAAACCTTTTGATATGGCTCAATAACAATCGTATTCCACCAAACAAATCGTATAAAGAAATTATTTGGTTTTTGATTTTGGATAATCCAACCATAAATTTGAACCCTATGTTACTCATTTAAATCTTCAATGTACGAGTTCTCTTCTGATAAGATCGCCAATCATGGTGGCGGACGACTGGTGGTGCCGATGGTAGAAGGTGTTAAAGTGTTAACCCCACAAATACCCACAACCTAAAAGAATAAAATAAAATCTTACTTGACGGGCGGACAATAGGTCTTATCTCCTTTTTTTTACTTTGTATTTATATGTCAATGGATACGTGTAACTACTATTGCATATTTCTATGCTTGTCTTGCTAGTTGAGGTTCACGATCTGAAATTTCATCAACACAGTTAGAATTGTACTTTTCGGTGGATAGAGAAGAATGAGAATTAAAATGAAGGAAAAATGAGTCGAAGATACCCAATCTGTTGGCTCCAGAGCTTTAGGAAAAGTGGATTCCGTAGAAATTGTGATTATCTATTGTATATTTCTTATCTTGCGATTACAATTACATACGGTTATATAGCAGATTAGTATAATCTAGCCGTTTGAAAAGTAAAGAATAACATTATGAACTGTGGGCATTGGATGATGAGATGCATTAAGTTGTAAGATAGAGTTCCGAGATGGGACATTGATGACGCATTAAGTCTGAGCCTCGAGGTTTCAACACTCTCCCTCAAGTTGAGTCCGGAAGAGATTGAAGGAACCCAACTTGTGAAGAATGGTATCAAACTGTTTTTGATCCAAGGGTTTGGTGAAGATATCTGCGAGTTGATCTTTGCTTGTGACGAAGGGGACATCGATTTCTTTAGACTGAATTTTTTCTCTGATGAAGTGACAGTCAACTTCTATGTGCTTTGTTCGTTCATGAAACACAGGATTGGTGGCAATGTGACGAGCAGCCTGATTGTCGCAGAACATGTGCATGGGTTCATGATATGGAACCATCATTTCTTTGAGGAGTTGTTTGAGCCAAATCAGTTCACTGGTGGTGGATGCCATGTCACGATATTCTGCTTCAGCGCTTCATCTAGCCACAACGTTTTGTTTCTTGCTCCTCCAAGTGGCGAGGTTTCCTCCAACGAAAGTGCAGAATCCAGTGGTAGATTTACGATCGTGACTACCTGCCCAATCTGCATCAGAGTAACCAATGATTGAGTTAGATTGGTTTTGTTTCATCCAAATGCCTTGTCCCGGAGTTTTCTTTAAATACCTGAGTATTCTATCAATGATGTCCAGATGGTGTGTGTGTGGTGCATGCATGAACTGACTTACTGTGCTAACTGCATAAGTTATGTCAGGTCTAGTGACGGTTAGGTAGATGAGTTTCCCTACTAAACGTTGAAATTGACTTATATCGCTTAATGGTTCACCATCGGTGGGACCAACTTTTCGGTTGGTCTCGATAGGTGTGTTGGCAGGTTTAGATCCTAATTTTCCTGTTTCTTTAAGTAGATCAAGAACATACTTTCGTTGAGATAAAAATAGGCCTTTTTTGAGTAAGCAATTTCAATGCCCAAAAAATATTTCATGAATCCTAAATCCTTGATGTCAAATTTGTTTTTTAGATATGACTTAACCCTATTAATTTCTTTGTCACTATTTCCGGTGATTATAATGTCGTCTACATACACTAATACAATGATGGTAATATTGTGATCATGTTTTATGAACAACGCATCGGCAGAACATTTAGAGAAACCAAATTGACTAAGAGATAGACTAAGTTTTGCATACCAGGCTCGGGGTGATTGCTTTAATCCGTAGATTGATTTGTGAAGTTTGCAAACCTGATTGTAAGTGGTGTTATAACATGGAGGAGGAGTCATGTAGACATCTTCTTCTAAGGCTCCCTGCAAGAAGGCATTTCGGACATCCATCTGAAAGAGATTCCATCCATAGTTGACTGCTACAGATAGGAGAACACGGACAATATTCATTTTTGCAACATGGGCAAAAGTTTCTTGATAGTCGATGCCATATGTTTGGGTGTATCATTTGGCTACTAATCTAGCTTTATATCGCTTTATTGATCCGTTGCTATCATATTTAATTTTATAAATCCATTTACAGCCTACGGGTTTGGTTCCAGGTTTTGGGTTGCCCATGGTCCAAGTTTGATTTTTTTCTAAGGCTTCTAGTTCTTCTTTCATTGCTTTCGTCCAATTAGGATCGCTAAGGGCTTCTTGGTAGGAGGTTGGTTCTTTAGCATTCTCAAGGGATTCTAGGAATGTTCGGTGGGAATTTGTCATGACGTTGTAGGATATGTAGTTTTGAATTGGGTATGTAACCTTATAAGTGACAAAGTCTTGTAGGTGAGATGGGGGACACGTTGGTGTTGTAGATCTTCTTGTGGGGGCTACTTCGTGAGTTGGTTCAGTGTGGTGCTCTCCTTGCCCCTCCGGAGTGTTGTTTTCTCCCCCTCCTTGAGGACCGTTTTCTCCCCTCCTTGAGGAATAGAATTGCCCTCAAGGAGAGAGAACTCGTTTGGAAGTAAGTTGACGGATGGAAGTGAGCCAGTTGACCCTGCAGAAGTGTTAGTCATAGATTCGAAGTATGATTCTTTTTCAGAGAATAAAACGTCCCTGGAAATATAGAGTTTGCAATTCGTAGGGTCATAGCATTTGTATCCTTTTTTGTGACTAGAGTACCCAATAAAGACAGTTTTGACTGAATGGGAGTCAAATTTATCAACCCGTCTTTTATGAACGTAACATACACAACCAAAAACTTTGAGGTGACCAACGCCCATCTCCCTTTTATTCAGAATCCCCAAGGGTTGTTTGTTGTCTAGAATGGGGCTAGGTAGACGATTGATAAGATAAACGACGGTTAAGATGGCTTCAGACCAAAAAATTGTGGGAACTTTGGTCTGAAAAAGCAGGGATCGGTGACATTTAGAAGATGACAGTTTTTTCTTTCGGAGACACCGTTTTGTTCTGGAGTGTTGATACATGTGGTTTGGTGATGAATACCTTTTTCTTTTAAGAAGGTTTGAAACAGAGAGTTAGGGTGCGTTTGGTTCGGGGTATTCATCTAAGGGAAAGGGAATGAACTGACATGATTCCCTTTGAAGTTGTTTGTTAGAGATATTTTGTCATTCCCTTTACCCTTTTTGCTTTTTCACTTTACCCCAAAGTCCTCTAAGTTGATTCCCCACCCCCCACTAGGTATTTCCATTCCCTTTCCCCCACATCTATATTCTCACTCATATCTATCTTTAATCTTTCATTTTTTTTTTCTCTCACTACTTAACTTTTCTATCTTTAATCTTCGATAATATATTTATATTTTAAAATGCAAAATAATTAATTATTTTTATTAAATATTTTATTTTTGTAATAATTTTTTGTTTTTTACGTAACTTTTCAATCTTTAATCTTCAATAATATTTTATAATTTAAAATTACGAAATAATTAATTATTTTTTATTAAATGGAATAAATAATTATTTTTTATATAATTATTTTTCTAAAAAATATTTATTTATTTTATAAAATTTCTTAATTTACATGTTTCTTTGAATAAACCCAGATTTTTTTATAAAAAAATATAAATTTAGAATTTTTATACAAAAAATATTTTTTTTATCAATTGAGGAAGAAATTTATTCATATTACATGTATATTTTATACAGATTCTTCATAATACAGGTTAATCATGTCAAAATATAATAAATATAAAAAATTATAATTTCATTTCCTGTTTTGAACCAAACAGTCACAAAGGAAATCATGGAGTAGTTCATTCCGTTTCTGGAACATATCCAAACAGGTAGGGAGAATCACTATCATTCCTTTCCTTTCTCCTTGATTCCCTTTCTGCATTCCATTCCGTTTACCCTGCACGAACCAAACACACCCTTAGTGTATTCAGCGCCGTTATCTGACCTAAAAGTCTTAATTAAAAGTCAATCTCTTTGAATCTTTGATGGTGCCATTCCGCCAAACCTAAACTAGTTTCCTAATTTCTGAGGTTGACTTACTTACATGTAGGACTAAATAAAGGTATTTGTTAGATAAGATAATCATCCACATTCAAGAAAAGATTTTATTTAACGAGGGTTGATCTTCCATAGTATCATGAACCGAATTAAATTTCAGTTCAATTTCTATTCTCAAATTATCTCAGTAATGGATACAAAGCAAGTATAAAACCTAAAATCCACTTATTTTTTTTAAACAAAGTACTCACAAGATCATTACGAAGAATCATGTCGCCAATGTTCTTTTCGTTTTTTTCACTTCCTTTTGTCTACTCATTCGGTCTAATTACACAAGAAACTCAAACGCAAAATTCGAACTTAAAAGTTAAGACTGATCCGATGAATAGAATATTATGGTTTGATTTTATTTGCACAATTTAGTACTAGATATTTCTTGTAACCCATGTATTAAGTGTCAACTTTATTAAATTAATAATATTACGAAATTAATAATTAATTAATTAATTAAGAGAGATTTATGGTAAGTGGGTAGTTACACCATGATGGGTGGTTACTCCCTCTACTTCTAAAAAAAGATTGGTTCTCCCTCTTCCAAATACACAAGTTAGTTTTCCCCATCAAAACTTCTATCAAGAAAAAGTGTGTGATGGTTGAGAGGGAGAAATCAATTCATAGCAATTGGAGATTTCTCTTCGTTGAATAGAATCATGGAACAAGATATGTGTTCTTGTCTTCTCTTTAATATCATTGTGGAAATCATTTGTTTAAGATCCTATAATGTGCAATTAGGATTTTGTTGTGCATTAATCATGAAGCAAATAAAAGACAAACATTTGGTATCAAGAGCATGGTTTAGAACTTATGATTTTCCGTTCATGTTATATTCACTTCACGCATACATGATGCTTCAGTTGAAAATTGTGTGATTTCCTAAAGCAGTTACAACATTTGTTTACGTTCTCATTATTCTTAAGATCAATGTTCGTGATAGACATGTTTTTCCTTGTTGTGTATCTATGATTTTCATTTCATATATTTCAAGATCTTCCATGATTACGTAAGTAGTTAAGAAACAAAGAAATATTCTTTTCATATTTAATAAAACATCTAAATGCATACGTTACTGACTTTTTCCCTTATCTTGATTTCATTAAAAACTTTCCATCCTCATAACACGTTTATTTCCCACGTTATGATGTTGTAACTTTTCATGCAATAGATTTTAATGTGTGATGGAACCTTTTACTGTTAAACATGGTTAAAATCGGTAGATATGGTACATGTTACGTATGGAACATTTTAATGTGCGATGAAACTGTTGGCTTTTTGGCCTTAATCTATGTTTTGATAATTTAATTAACCTAATCTTAATTATAATCATGTAGAGTAGCACACATATTGCATTGCATATATATTGCTTTGTGCTAACCTCTACAAGTGATCAAGACTCAAGAAAGAAGAAAAATCAAGTCAAGACATGTAATCAAGCTAGGATTGAAGACATGTAATTTTACCTTTCTTTGAGTATTAGGAACTTATGTGAATTGAGCATAACTTAAGCTAATATGCATGCATTCACACACTAGGTTCCTTGTAGGAGTCACACACAAAATATCATAACATTTGGACTCCATTAGATCACCCAAACACCTAAAACATTGGTCGCCAGTCTGCCTGAGTTCGGTCGACCGTTCACCTTTCGGTCGACCGGTTATACACAATATTTGTTATACCAGACCAATCAGTTCAACCGATCACACTTCTGTTTAACCGTTTACCCAGACTTATTCGGTCGACCGGTAGACCTTCGGTCAACCGTTTCGTTTGTTATTTCTGGTAAAAATACGACCGTTATATTTGTCGTATTATACAACGGTCGTATACACATTTGTCTCTTAATACACCCCCAAATACTTTTGAACCGGTCGAACAAAATACCTTGTTCGGTCGACCGTTCCATTAGGGAAAATCTACATGCTATCGGTCGACACATGTTTAGTTCAACCGATCGAGTTTTCCCTCTACCGAACCCTGTAGTTCGGTCGACCCGTACCTGTTCGGTCGACCGTTGACTTATATAACTTAAGTGTTAGGTCGACCAGTACCTTTGTTCGGTCAACCGATCCATTAACTTACTCAAGGGTTCGGTCGACCGATACACCTTTCGGTCGACCGTTTCTGGACAAATTTCTGAATCCGATTTTCTGTTTTGTGTTCTTTGCACAAACCCCAATCAAATCTTGTCCAAACGGCTAGAAATCTTTAGGAGCTTATAAATAGAGGTTCACACTTAGTTTTCCACAAGATTTCACAACTCCAAAGTGTCAAACCTATAGTGAGATTTTCCACAACCTCCAAGCTCCAAATTAGTCATCCAAAGCCTAATTTCCACATCCTTCATCAATCATCATACTAGCAATTGTTGTGCTCAATTAGAGAGTGAATCTCACTCAGTTACAAGAGTTGTCAAAGAAGCAAAGACTTCGGTGAAAGCCCGAAGTGTTCCTCTCGGATTGTGAGAGGAAGAATTCAAGCAAGCGAGGGTTGTTCGCGTTGCTTGTGGTGTAAAAGGCGTTCTCTCCCGGCCCGGAACGGGGAGTGGTTAGTGAAGACGTAGGCGGAGCTCGCGGAGTCGAGCGGAGCTTACAAGAGAGGATTAGGACCCGAGTGGGGTGCCGAACCTCTATAAAAACGCCGTGTCTTCTTGTGGTTTGCATTACTTTCTTACTTGCTCGTTTAATTGTTTAAATTCCGCTGCATATAACTCTATCGATAAAACGAGTAGTGATGCATTGCATACATTGCATCATATGTCTTTCATTTAGATTACTTTTACATCAATAAATGCTACTAAGGTATGTGTTTAGTCTTATTTACAGAATACAAGGACCTGAATGCAATTTACCCACATCCCGAGCATAAACGCGTGCAAAAGACTCATTTCTATCATAAAGACCAAGTTCAAGATTATCGGGTTACGAATGGAAATGTATCCAAGCATAAAAGCATTCAAGTCCTAATTGCAAAAAGAACAAGGACTTAAGCACAAAAGTAGCCGGGGACTTAACTGCAAAAAGTCAAGGACCTAAGTGCAAATCACGAGTAGCTTTTATTCTCTTGGAGAAAATATATAGAAAAATCAATGTATATCTCCAAATATGTGAAAGAATTAATCCGGAGTTCAACAGAATGGAAAGAATCAATCCAGACGCGTAAAGGAGGATCAAATCATACCATAAACATTCAACCAAAATCCGGATTAAATCTGAGGAGATCATGCGGCGAAATCGCCGCACATTACATGCATCATGCGGCGGAAACGCTGCCCCCTAGTCGATCCGTGTGCTCCAATTTTGACCAGTCGTGTCTGGACACGTGTACTCTCCAAATCTATACTTAGGTCTCTTGTAACAACTATAAATAGACCCGAAAACGATGTTAGAAGGGTCCTTAGTTGTTGTTCTTATTTGTGTACCTTAGTTTTATTAATAAAATTCTGTTCTTTTAATTCTTGTTTTAGTTTTCTTTTAATGTCTCAAGGACCTCTTCTTCTTCCTCCCTCCATGAGTTTCTAACTCTTTCCAAAGGGTGGAGGTGATGGATTTAGGGGTAGAGAAGATGAATGCATGTTATTGTTTTAAGTTCGTGATTAGTATATTTTGATTACTTGAGTTTATGTTAAATCATTTATCTTGTAATGCTTCATAACTAACATGATTTATTTCAAGTTTCTCCATTCTCCAATCTACACCTAAATCTAAACCTCCACCCAACGGATTTCTCTTCTTATTTCTTGTTTTAATTCTAATTGCTTTTGTTTCGTACTTTAGATAATTAAATCAAAAATACCAAAAATCCAAATTATTTCTTCTCCCTTCTTCCCCTTAATCGAAAATAACATTAACAACGAAATCTCTCCCTCCTTGTGTTCGACCCGTACTTGCCACGTCTTCATAGACGTCGTGCACTTGCGGTATAAATTTAAATTCTCATCAAGTTTTTGGCGCCGTTGCCGGGGAGGCGACGTAGATTTTTTTTGTTGTTTTTGTGTTTTCGATTTTATCCTGTTTATCTTGTGCGCAATCTAAGTATTTGGATTTGTGTTTCAGGGGACAACAGAGTGCGCGGAGAAATCCGGGCACATTTGGAGCTAAACGAGCGGCGAAATCGCCGCACCTGAAGAACAACTTGCGGCGAATTCGCCGCACCAGTAAGGTTTCTGGGCGTCATTTTTCTCTGGGGTCGTCTACATCGTGGATTGGTCGCATTGAGCTACTGGAAATTCCGAGAGCAGGCGGCGAACCTGTCTGAGCATTGCGGAGGTAACTTTTCTTGCCTTTCTCGTATAATCTGAATTTTCGAAAAGTTTCCTTTCGTAGAATTGCACGTGTTAGGGTCAAAAATTCCATAATTAGCAATAACTCAACTCTGACCTAAAAGTTGGCAAAATTAGAAAGACCTTAGTGCATGCATCATATAATGTTTTGTTTGCATTATTCTTGCTAAATTATTGCAAATTATTTTTGTTGAAGAGTGCTGGAGACAAGGTACGTATCGCGGTTTTTAACGACTGCATTTAAGCATATAATTTAATTTGCATACAACCTTGCAATTGCCCCCATTAAAAAGACCATTGTTTGACTATCTTTGTTAGATCTAAGTTAAACTATCTTAAGGGCAACTCCATAGGAAAAGATACGGTAGGGATTTCATCACCCTTCCGTGGCCCACAAATCACAATCCTCAAGTGTCACCCAAGCCTTAAAATTTAAAATCAATTAGACATTGGCCCCTAAGGACTCGGACTCAATTAAGGAGGAGATTGGTTTGACTTGCTATGACCTGAAGCTAATTGAATTCAATTTGGTGTCTAGAAAGTGTTTTTGTGTTGACGAAAGTCTTCCAAGCGACGTGGTTGTCTAATTGGCACCGACTCTGTCGGAAGCGCCCCCACTAGCTATACACTAACTGGCCAACTTGGTTTGATTGGTGAGGGAGGTGAATCAAGCAAATCAATTCGACTCAACCAGTTAGGAGTCGTCTAGATCTAAGCGACACTAGGTCTAGGATTGTTTGAACCGTGCTTTCTTAGGAAACCTCTGACCGACCCTCTTATCTATCTTTAGAGTTAAGTTTCCCTTCTCCTCTGAGTCATCTTCTTCTCACCTATTTATACGTTCTAGTCTCCTCCCCTTTACATTATCTATTAGCATTTTAGGGTCGAGTCGAGAACTTGTGCTTGCTTAGCCTCATAAGGGTAAGAGTACTTGACTCAAGAGTGTTGTGATGGATGGTTACATGAGCAACCATTCATATCATTGTTGGGACCAGGACAATGCTTCCTGGTATTCTAAAACCATGCAACATGGGGTGACTCAGACCAACACCCCATATGGGTGGGACAATCCTAATTGTATGACTGAGCAATCTTCATATTGGGGTAACATGAGAGAGGAACCGACTGCTAGACCACAATCTAGTTATATCGGATCATATGCTGGTCAACACACTGAGAATTTACAACAAGCTTTTGCCTCTTTCATGAGTAGGACAGACAACATGAGTGCACCGGTGGCTCCAGTAGCCGTACCGTGCGACTGTTGTGGGTTGAGTGGTCATGTTATCGGGGAATGCCCTTATGTTCCCCCAGAGCCTGAGTATGAGCATACTTTTTCCCAAAACGCTCAAAATGACTATTACGCATCCGCGTACAACCCGAGAGTGATGGATTCGTGGAGAAACAATTCCTATCCAAATTCTTATACTTCATTTTCACCTCAGTATCCTCCTCCCGAATACCCAGAATTCTACCAACTCCCCACGTCAAATCATTATTCTCAGCCCATCAACACCCAATCCCATAATTTCACAAGCTCAAACTTGGACCTCATAGCTGACCACGTACCTAATTCCTTGGAACAAACTTTCCTTACGTACATGGAATCCACTCAACGATCCGTACAAAATATAACATCGCATTTGAGTCAAATGATACAACAATTAGGTGAACGTAAGGAGAGTAACTTTTCGTGTCAACATGAGGATCCACCTTTTGATATCGAACCACCACCACATCCACAAATTCAAAGCACAATCTGTCAAAGCCAAACTCCTAGTCAGTCTGAAGGACTTGGGGTTTCAATTCACGATCACTTAGTGGAGGATTCGATACACATTGACCAATTTCATCATGAGTCGGCCCAGGATTGTGCCTTATCTTCGTGCCCCGTGGCCCTTGAGCCACATGATCTTCATGTTGTGCCTCTTAAGGACTCACTTCCGGTGGAGCAAGAGCTCCCTAGCACCCTCAATTTCAAACAACCTGATGAGAGTTTGCCTCTCACTATCGTTCCTGATCATCTTGGAAATGATGGAACATCAAACGACTACAGTGCTCATGAGGGTATTAGGAGTTCCTTGGAGGATACATTGGGTATGAGACCCATTTTATGTTTACCTGTTGAGTCGGACTTGCCTAACGAGGCTCCTGACCTCGCTCCGACGCACCAGCCAGTTGGTTGGAGAGTTTGGATTGACGATCATAACTTCAGCACCGTAACGGGAGAAACTCTTCTTCCATTGCCCCCTATTTCCCAAACTCTCGAGAGGTTCAAGCTCTTTCAGTTTGATCCTTTGTATGAGACACCTTTGCGTCCAATTCATGAACATCTCATTTCTTCTTGTGCTCTTTGTGAAGGGGGCCCACGCATGAATATTCTGGCCCCACGTGGTGTCATGTTCCCTTTTGAGGTCTTTTGACAAATGAAGATGGGAACTTATGTTTGTACATAGTTATATTTGTATAACAATAAGTAAAAAAAAAAAAAAAAAAAAAATTTTGTTTTTATCCCTTCTTTAGCATCTCACAGGTTTTTGAGGGAATTCGAGTTTTTGTCCATCAACAGAGCTATGAACTTTCCTCTGTACTTCACGTTGGTGAGATCTTTCCTTTTTCATGCATAAATCCATGTAGTATCTTGCTCGCATACATTGAGGACAATGCATGATTTAGGTGTGGGGGGGTTTATATATGTACATATCTATCTATTTGATTTTCTGCTCTGCTTTATTTTAAATAAAAAAAAATAATAATAATAAAAAAATAAAAATAAAAAAAAAATTCAATATTCTATGACATAGCTTAAGATTGAACTGCCAAAACCCGTGTACAAATTGCATTGAGTTTTTGTTCCTTATTATATAGTTCTGCTTGTAGAAATTATGACATAAATCTAAGTTCCAAAGAAATAACCCATGACCCTTGTAAGACATGTATGCACTTAAATTGGATGAATCAAATCTTTGAAGTGGTTGATAAAAAGCAGAGGTTGAGGAAAATATACCGGGAAGTGTGGACTTCTAATAGCAATTAAGCCTTGAGGAAAATAAAAGTAAAAAAAAAATTAATAATAAAAATAAAGTGAGGAAAGCACATTTTGCAAAATGATTACAAAAGCCCAAGCCTTCGAGTCACTGGTCCGTAGGGGTATCTTGAAACCCGGTAACTTGAGTCTTCCAGCTCGGGATTATCGACCAAACTCGCTACACGAATGCAAAAAGGGTATAAGTGTCAAAAAGGAAAAGCAAATGTGTTGAATCACGGAAAAGAAAAAAATACTTTAAGATACTCAAGGCCCAAAGCTAAAAGAATGATCCATGCCATGGTTGATCCAAATGATACTTCACCACCAGGGGAGGCGTGCAAAATAATTTAAGTAATAACATGTTTAGAAGGGTTAGTGGTGTGAATGTTGGAGGAACAAAGACCAAGTCATATTTTTAATGAGTTAGATTTATATAATGAGCATGCAAAAATTCTTAGTGAGATGTATAAAGTTGAGGTAGGGATATTGAGAGCTATTAATGAAATGTTGATTCAGGACTTTGTGGGTATATCTGCTGAAAACCCTCAGGAGACAACACTCCTCCTCCTTGGCAACAAGGAGGTTTAAAGGCTTGTTGCACATGCTAAGTGCAACCGTGATTCCTACGAAAGTGAGTTAGGATTTCCCTGTTTTTATTTTTCGTATCTTCTGTTTTGCTAGAGACTAGCAAAATCTAGGTGTGGGGGTATTTGATGCATTGCATACATTGCATCATATGTCTTTCATTTAGATTACTTTTACATCAATAAATGCTACTAAGGTATGTGTTTAGTCTTATTTACAGAATACAAGGACCTGAATGCAATTTACCCACATCCCGAGCATAAACGCGTGCAAAAGACTCATTTCTATCATAAAGACCAAGTTCAAGATTATCGGGTTACGAATGGAAATGTATCCAAGCATAAAAGCATTCAAGTCCTAATTGCAAAAAGAACAAGGACTTAAGCACAAAAGTAGCCGGGGACTTAACTGCAAAAAGTCAAGGACCTAAGTGCAAATCACGAGTAGCTTTTATTCTCTTGGAGAAAATATATAGAAAAATCAATGTATATCTCCAAATATGTGAAAGAATTAATCCGGAGTTCAACAGAATGGAAAGAATCAATCCAGACGCGTAAAGGAGGATCAAATCATACCATAAACATTCAACCAAAATCCGGATTAAATCTGAGGAGATCATGCGGCGAAATCGCCGCACATTACATGCATCATGCGGCGGAAACGCTGCCCCCTAGTCGATCCGTGTGCTCCAATTTTGACCAGTCGTGTCTGGACACGTGTACTCTCCAAATCTATACTTAGGTCTCTTGTAACAACTATAAATAGACCCGAAAACGATGTTAGAAGGGTCCTTAGTTGTTGTTCTTATTTGTGTACCTTAGTTTTATTAATAAAATTCTGTTCTTTTAATTCTTGTTTTAGTTTTCTTTTAATGTCTCAAGGACCTCTTCTTCTTCCTCCCTCCATGAGTTTCTAACTCTTTCCAAAGGGTGGAGGTGATGGATTTAGGGGTAGAGAAGATGAATGCATGTTATTGTTTTAAGTTCGTGATTAGTATATTTTGATTACTTGAGTTTATGTTAAATCATTTATCTTGTAATGCTTCATAACTAACATGATTTATTTCAAGTTTCTCCATTCTCCAATCTACACCTAAATCTAAACCTCCACCCAACGGATTTCTCTTCTTATTTCTTGTTTTAATTCTAATTGCTTTTGTTTCGTACTTTAGATAATTAAATCAAAAATACCAAAAATCCAAATTATTTCTTCTCCCTTCTTCCCCTTAATCGAAAATAACATTAACAACGAAATCTCTCCCTCCTTGTGTTCGACCCGTACTTGCCACGTCTTCATAGACGTCGTGCACTTGCGGTATAAATTTAAATTCTCATCAAGTAGGTGATTAGATTAATAGTGATTAGTGGACTCATAACCCACATGATCCCACAGAAACCTGTTTCGTATGGTTGCTTGAAACAGGGGATTAAAATCGGTACATGACGTAAACACGTGATACTCATGTTTTGATATTTGTAATAATTTTATGCAAATTTAAGATTTGTCTATTTTATGATGTATTACATCTATATGCTTTTATTCTTCTGATCTTGACACAAACAAATAAGAACTCATGTTATTTTATTTGAACTATTCATATGATATCTATATTATGTATAAATCGTAGTTGCCAAAGTGACCGATTTAGAATGTTTCTCATAGATGTCAAACTAAGTTAGATTCTATTATTCATGATTACGTGATGCTATAATGAAATGACTTAATGATTTACCATGAATAATTGAAGTTCATAGATTACAAAATATTTAAGATCACCCAAAGGTGGATCAACCTATTTGTGATCATGAACATTATTGTGGTTAATTGATATGTCGATTTAGATGTGTTTAGTATATCCAAAGATAACAAACATGTCTTATTGAAGCATATTTAATTTCCAATTATGTAAAATTTAATTAAGCATCAATTATGGTTCATTGTTATATATTGTTATATCACCCAAAGGAGATTTTCAATATATATTTAATTTAATATTTTTATAGCTATATAAGTCTGAATTACGTGATTAAGTTATGTCTCAAAGCATTAATGTAGGAGTATTTATTTATTTTTGCAACATCTGTTAATGTTTCACTTCATTCACAAGCTTCGTCTATTACAAAGTTTAATGGGCTTAATTATAATGAATGGAGTGAAGAAGTCAAGTTTCATTTAGGTGTTTTTGATCTTGACTTAGCACTCATGACTGATAAGCCCGTTGCTCTTATCGAGACAAGCAATAATGAAGAAAAATCTTTTCATAAGAGTTGAGAAAGATCAAATAGACTGAGCTTAATGCTTATGCGAATGACAATGACAAATAACATTAAGACTACTATTCCTGAAACTAGTGATGCTAAGGAATTTATGAAGTATGTGAAAGATACTGCTCAATCTGAATCTGCTGATAAGTCGCGTGCTGGTACATTAATGAGTATGTTAACCACCATGAAGTTCGATGGTTCGCGTACTATGCATCAACATGTGACAGAAATGTCAAACATAGCAGCAAGATTAAGAACCATGGGAATGAAAGTGGATGATAATTTCCTTGTACAGTTTATCATTAATTCTTTCCCTCGGGAGTACGGTCCATTCCAAATAAATTATAACACAATGAAGGATAAATGGAATGTGACTGAACTTCAAAGTATGCTTATTCAAGAAGAGGCAAGACTTAAGAAACAAGGAATCCACTCTATCAATCTCGTAGGTCATTCAGGAGTTAAAAGGAAACTAGGAAAAAAGTATGGAAATGGCAATAAAGGACCGTTAAAGATCCACGAGTCATCTGCTCAAATCTACAAGAAGGAACAAAAGGGTGATAAGTGTCATTTCTGCCACAAACCTGGACACTATCAGAAAGACTGCCATAAACGTAAGGCATGGTTCGAAAGTAAAGGTAAACATGATGTTTTTGTATGTTTCGAATCATATTTGGCAGAAGTTCCTTATAATACTTGGGGGATTGATTCTGGTTGTACCACTCATGTTTCTAATACGATGCAGGGATTCGTTACGATCCAAACCACAAACCCAAATGAGAACTTTGTCCTTATGGGGAACCGTGTCAAAGCACCAGTTGAAGGGATTGAGACTTACCGTTTACTTTTAGATACAGGACACCATTTAGATCTTTATCAGACTCTTTATGTTCCATCTCTTTCTCGTAATTTAGTTTCTTTGTCTAAACTTGATATAACTGGTTATTGTTCTAAGTTTGGGAATAGAAGTTTCAGTTTGTTCAAGCAAAATCTTCTTGTTGGTTCTGGTGTTCGTTGTGATGGTTTATACAAGTTAAATCTTGATAATTTGTTTGCTGAAACCTTATTGACCTTGCATCATAATGTTGGTATGAAACGTGGTTTAGTGGATGAAAGTTCAGCTTACTTGTGGCATAAACGATTGGGTCATGTATCCAAAGAAAGAATGCAAAGATTAGTAAAGAATGAAATCCTTCCTAATTTGGATTTTACTGATCTTAATGTATGTGTGGATTGTATTAAAGGAAAATTCACAAATCACACAATTAAGAAATCAACCACAAGAAGCACACAACTCCTTGAAATTGTACACACCGATATATGTGGACCTTTTGATGTTCCATCCTTTAGTGGGGAAAAATATTTTATCACCTTTATTGATGATTTTTCACGTTATGGTTATGTCTACTTGTTGCATGAAAAATCTCAAGCAGCAAATACTTTAGAGGTGTTTGTTAATGAGGTTGAAAGACAACTGTACAAAAAGGTGAAAATAATTAGATCTGATAGAGGTGGTGAATATTATGGAAAGTATGATGAAAGTGGACAATGTCCTGGTCCATTTGCTAAATTTCTTGACGGACGTGGTATTTGTGCTCAATACACAATGTCAGGCACACCACAACAGAATGGTGTTGCAGAAAGGCGTAATCGTACTTTAATGGATATGGTTAGAAATATGTTAAATAATTGCTCATTGCATTTATCATTGTGGATACATGCCTTAAAAACCGCTATGTATTTGTTAAACAGGATTCCTAGTAAGGCAGTTCCAAAGACTCCTTTTGAACTGTGGACGGGAAGGAAACCTAGTTTAAGGCACCTGCATGTTTGGGGTTACCCGGCGGAAGTAAGAATTTATAATCCACATGAAAAGAAACTGGATTCAAGAACGACTAGTGGTTTCTTCATTGGTTATCCAGAAAAATCTAAAGGCTTTAGATTTTATTGTCCTAACCATGGTACGAGAATTGTTGAAACTGGAAATGCTAAATTCATTGAAAATGTCGAGATTAGTGGGAGTAAAAAACCACGTAAAGTGGAAATTCAAGAAGTAAGGGTGCAAGTTTCTTTACCCATTACTTCTTCTAATGTTGTTGTTCCTACAATTGTAGAGCAATTCGACAATGTACAAAAACAACAAATGAATGACCAAACACCTCACAATGAAGTCGTCAACAATGAAACTTTTGTAAATGAACCACATGAAGTGGCACTAAGAAGGTCTGAAAGACCAGGGAAACCTGCTATTTCTGATGATTATGTGGTTTATTTTCAAGAGTTAGAACTTGACATTGGAATTAATGAAGATCCAGTTTCATTTTCACAAGCCATGGAAAGTACTAATTCCATTAAGTGGTTAGATGCCATGAAAGAAGAATTGAAATCAATGGATCACAATAAAGTTTGGGATCTTGTAGAATTGCCTGAAGGTTCTAAAAGAGTTGGGTGTAAGTGAGTCTTTAAGACTAAACTCGATTCTAATGACAATATCGAAAGACACAAGGCTAGACTTGTTGCCAAATGTTTCACTCAGAAAAGTGGTATTGACTACAAAGAGACGTTTTCCCCTGCATCTAAAAAGGACTCTCTTAGAATTATTATGGCATTAGTAGCTCATTATGATTTAGAGTTACATCAAATGGATGTGAAAACTGCATTTCTCAATGGAAATTTAGACGAAGAAGTATACATGGAACAACCTGAGGGTTTTGTAATTGAAGGAAAGGAACACATGATGTGTAAACTTAAGAAATCAATATACGGACTTAAGCAAGCTTCCCGTCAATGGTATCTCAAGTTTAATGATACAATTACTGAAGGGAATGTGTTCTAAAAGTTTTACTTTTAAATGTCAATTATTATGAATTGAATGAGAAATCATTTTGTTCATTGTTTATGTTATTCGTCTTTTAGAAGTGTTAAGGAAGAGGCTCTTGGTCCTTAACCATAGAGCTCTAAAAGATATTGGTTTACATAAAACAAAAGATATTCGCAATCATGGTAATTAACATGGGACATTAATTACCGAGTTAAGATTGTCGTGTTGGTCATAGATCATTGTAGCTCTACAAGTGAGTGACGACACGTGTATGCAAAAGAGGAAAATATTACTTTTGTATACTGAATAGACCTAATAAGTAAAATATTATAGAAATGTGTTTCTGTGTCATTAATATTTTACTGTGTCAGACTAGTATCTTAAGCTATCGATGAGTGTAGTGTAAATGCATTAGTTGGTTAAGTATGACTTTCGTTAGAGAAGATAGTTAGTCAAAAGATTATCATTGCCCCTCTTAATTGAGTGATGATATTAGTGGGCCCCTTGATAAAGCAAAGTTATAATGTGCACAATGTGATTTGAGTTGAGTCACATATTTATAACTAGCTTAAAGAGATCAAGAAATGGATACTAATACAAAGATGACACAATACTACTTTGTGTGTATTCTTAATATCATGAGGCAATGGACGGACACAAGTGGTGCACTCCATTACTAAATGGATCGGGTTTTGGTTCAAGTGGAATTAAGATATCTAACTAATTTGGAGCTATAATGTGTAGCTAGATACCGCTTATAGCTTGTGATATTAAGCTCTTAATATCACTGCCAACTTAGTTTAGATCCTCCCATAGCTCACACCACAAAACTGGGAAACAAGAAATGAGAATTTTGAGTTCATAAGATGTGTCGGGTTTCATGTAGAAAATATGACACATGAGGTGAACAAACAAAATCAAAATTATGTTGTGATTAATAACATAATCAGAATCTAAATTAAATTCACATGTGATGTAAGTATTATGGGATGTATTGATTTATCATTATATAGGATAATATGTTACATAAGTTGTGAATTAACTACTAATCCCGAAATGTCAAATTTTGTAGGGGTTTAACCGAAATTTGACTAACTGCAAAACTGTGCACAAACGGTCGACCGTTTACTGTTGATCGGTCGATCGAATGTGGCACGGTCGACCGGACATGTCTCGACCGATAACAGGGAATTTTTCATCTGTTCGAATGGTCGACCGAATGTAATCGGTCGGTCGACCAAACATTGCGATAGAATAATTCATGTTACGAACGGTCGACCGAGTTGTTTGACGGTCGACCGAAATCTGGTTCGAGCGGTCGACCGAACCTCGCAACGGTCGACCGATCCAGACGGTTAATGCAGAATTAATTTAAGAATTAATTAGATCATGCATGGAATTTGTCCATAATTGATTTAATTCGTGGCTAAGATTATTTATTAGTAAATAATGGATAGTTAGATGGAATTTTGCATGAAATCATGGGTAAGAGGTTGCACATGAATAGGTAATTTGGAGAGAACTTATAAATACAAGTTTATCTCATTACCTCATTAATTCATTCATTATTTTTCTCATGCAAAATCTCTCTCCATAATCCTCCACGAAATTCCCTTAATTCTTAAGATTAGTTTTAGTTTTCAGAGAGTTTCTTCTCAAGGGAACTAAAGAGGGGTTAGTAATTAGATTCTAAACCCTATTGGAGATTGAGAGGCTAGCTCTTCTCTCTCCAATCTTGTTTAGAGTTTGGTGAAATCTCGGAGGCATCCGGCACAGCAACAAGCATCCTCAACGTCTCTGAATCTTTAAGAAGTTTTAGAGAACTTCTAGGTATGAATTTCGGAGTCCCATGTTTGTTTTAATAAAAGTTTTAAAATTAGGTATTGAAACAAACTCATGCATGCATGAAATAAATCATAGAAATTTGCTATAGATCCTTATTACGCATAAAATTCCGAAAATATATATGTGTAATTAAACTTGAAATCCAACAATTATTTCCTTTGGATTTAATGAAAACGTCGTTGATCGATGTATATATCTGAAGGTCAGTGGGAGTAAATTTATATTTCTGATTCTGTATGTTGATGATCTCTTGCTAGCTACTAATGATCTTGGTTTATTACATGAAACCAAGAAATTTCTCTCTAATAACTTTGAAATGAAAGATATGGGTGAGGCATCCTATGTGATATGAATAGAAATATTCCGTGATAGATCACAAGGATTGTTAGCGTTGTCTCAGAAAGCATATATTATCAAAGTTTTAGAGAGATTTAAGATGGAAAGTTGTTCAGCAGGTGTTGTTCCAATTCAGAAAGGGGATAAATTTAATCTTAAGCAATGTCCAAAGAATGAATTGGAACATAAACAAATGGAGAATATTCCTTATGCATCCATTGTTGGAAGTTTGATGTATGCTCAGACTTGTACTCGACCAGACATCAGTTTTGCTGTCGGTATGCTGGGTAGATATCAAAGCAATCCTGGAATAGATCATTGGAGAGCTGCAAAGAAAGTATTAAGATACTTGCAAGGAACGAAGGATCACATGCTCACTTATAGGCGGTCTAATCACCTCGAGGTGATTGTGTATTCAGATTCAGACTTTGTAGGATGTGTAGATACTAGAAAATCTACATTTGGATGTTTGTTTCTTTTAGCTGAAGGGGCAATATCTTGGAAGAGTGCGAAACAGTCTGTCATTGCTGCGCCCACTATGGAGGCTGAGTTTGTAGCATGCTTTGAGGCTACAGTTCATGGTTTATGGTTGCGGAATTATATTTCAGGACTTGGAATTGTCGACTCTATTGCCAAGCCGCTGAAAATTTATTGTGATAATGCCGCAACAGTCTTCTTTTCTAAGAACGACAAGTATTCGAAAGGTGCTAAACACATGGAATTGAAATACTATGTCGTTAAAGAAGAAGTTCAGAAACAAAAGGTGTCAATTGAACATATAAGCACAAATTTAATGTTTGCGGATCCGTTGACTAAAGGTTTGTCACCAAAGACATTTAGGGAACATGTCGAACGGATGGGCATTATTGAAAATAATTATTGATGATGCATATTAATGTAGTATGTATGTTATGTTGTTGACCTCTTGAATTCGCTTATGAATTGTTTCTGAAATTATATTTTCCTGTTTCATTATTATAGTACATGTACATCAATGATTTATGTGATTAAACAGGAAATGTCTTTTATAAAGACATTATCGTTAGACCATTATGATATCTCTCATCAATGATCATACTAAATATGAAATCTATATTGTGATACATGGAAGGGAATGTGTCAGAATCTATGACGTACAACCGCCATGATCCTTATAGGTTTTCATACTTAGTAGTGACTAATGTTTTAATTGATATAAGGAAGATTTTAGCTTAAATTTTGCACGTTATGTTTTGTTATTAAATACTTGAAGTTGAATTATGTTACATGGGCTAAGTGGGAGAATGTTAGATATTTCTTGTAACCCATGTATTAAGTGTCAACTTTATTAAATTAATAATATTACGAAATTAGTAATTAATTAATTAATTAAGAGAGATTTATGGTAAGTGGGTAGTTACACCCTCTACTTCTAAAAAAAGATTGGTTCTCCCTCTTCCAAATACACAAGTTAGTTTTCCTCATTAAAACTTCTATCAAGAAAAAGTGTGTAAGGGTTGAGAGGGAGAAATCAATTCATAGCAATTGGAGATTTCTCGTCGTTGAATAAAATCATGGAAAAATGTATGTGTTCTTGTCTTCTCTTTAATATCATTGTGGAAATCATTTGTTTAAGATCCTATAATGTACAATTAGGATTTTATTGTGCATTAATCATGAAGCAAATAAAAGACAAACATTTAGAACATAACCAAGTTCAAACAACCTTACACCGACACATAAAAAATCTTGCTAGAGAATCCCAAATCCGTCAAGAAACACGAGTTATTTTTACGATCCTACATCAATGTGAAACTCTACGATGATAAATCAAGAAACGAAACTCCAAAATAACTTACAACAGCTTATATAATTAAAATTTATTCCGAAAATCCCTAAACAAAATATACATTACATGACCGACGGCCGACAAAAAATAATTTATTTTGAAGGAAGAGCTTCCAAGTTGGAGTACATTCTTCATCTCATTCTTTGTTTCTGGAATCCTTGACTTGGGATCTGAGCAGAAAATGGAATCTGAACCTTTCTCCTCATGGGATTCCCTCAGGAAACAGGTAACAATCCCGATCCCTCTTGTTCTTTTCTCTAGTGGAGTTCATGTTTTGGCCTGAATTGGTGGTTGAAGTTGTGTTTAGATCATTAAGTTGTTCATGTCGACCCGCCGTCCGCGGTGATTTCGGCTGAAATTGTCTGTTACAGATTTGTTAATACTGTTAAAATAAATAAATAAATACAGGAATTCTCTAGTGAGTCTAGGACTTAATTTTTCTAAATTAAGCTCCCACAATATTCATCACTCATTTCAAATTGTAAGGTAGATTAAGAAAAAAATGGTTATGCTAATGAATGGTGAGATTAACTGTAAATAAGATCCAATAGTGAGATATTAGGGGACTTAAACTAAATTTGATGAGCCCTAGACTCACTAGAGCTTAACCCTAAATAAATAAATCAATTGTTCTCTTAAGATACTTGCGTTCGAATTACAGCCTACTTAGCTACTTGTCGAAGGGAAATACAGAATGGCTGGTGAGCAATGTGGTGGAATTCTTACCAGTTTAGGCTGAAATTACCTCGACGAAGATACGAAAACGATGAGTACAATCAATTTAGAGTAGGAAGTAGGAACAGAATTACTGCTGCAGCTTTAGTTTCCGCACATGCAGTTCAATGTGAGACCGTGAAATAATCTAAACAGTTCAATGTGAGACCATTTTAACTTTCTTTCCGCACATGCAGCGTCTCATATCCAACATCTGTTTGTTTGAGGATTAGTCCAAGTTTTGGGTGTATTAGGCTATGAAACCATATTCAAGTGTGGGTGTCTAATTCAAATATAATTGGTAATGGTTAGAGGTACCTATGATCTTATAAGTCACAAGAACAATCTAAATTGTTCAATATGGAACTATTCTCAACAGATGTTAAGGTAGAATCACAGCCCTTAATTGATGGTCGCTTTGGAAACATAAATAAGAACTCTTCTACACAGGTTGGCTCTATCAACTCTTACATAGTTTCGGTCTTTTGTTTCTAATAGATAGTACAGTATTTTAAATAAAACGTGGTACTGAAGTAGGTAAATTCGATGTTTGGAGCTTCCTGCATCTTTATCACTTGTTTCCTGAAGCTTATCTTCGTCTACCACCTACATTTGGAACGTATCTGGAATATCATTCCTCTTGAAGAAAAAACGGCGATCTTTTGTTTTTTCTTTGCAGGCAAGGACACTTCAAGATTATTTGGAGGAGCAAATGATTTCATATCGCAGATTGGTTGCAGCAAAAGTTGATATCTCTGGGAGCGAACTTGAATCTGGAATAGATAAACTACTCAAACAGCTACAAGAAGTTAATTCACAGATGCAGGATTTGATATCAACAGGAGGACCGGGTTTCTTCTCTCATACATTGACTAGGCATCAAGAAATCCTACAAGATTTTACCCAGGTAAAACAACTTTTTCCAAGGAAAAAAATCATAACTAAAAGTTTTTTTTTGGGTATTATTTGCATAAAATATGTTCCCTAGAATGGCTTTTAGAATCAAGCTTGTGCAAGTTACATTTAATTTCAGTTCTTGATTATGATGAAAATTTTAGAAAAAATTATGTCCCTGTTTTCATTCCCTCAATATGCTTAAAAATACCATTTTTATCTTCATATTTAGTTCCATAATTCAGCGATCTATATTCCCACCTCATTAAGCCTGTGAGATGCTTTGATTCGTCTACATTTGGTTACACTGCAGGAATTTTACAGGCTCCGTTCTAGTTATAAAGCCAAAAAGGAACGTATATCACTTCTGCATGAATTTAGGGAGTTTGACAGAACAAAATCTGATCTGGAAGACACTGTTGGTTTTGTAGACCAAGCCCTCTTGAAGGAGCAAGCAACTTTGAGCAGGAGTACAGGACAGGTTTGAATGCAAAGCATTCTTCTTAGTTCCATTTCTCTTGCATATAAGTATCCAAGTTTCTATCAAGTGCACACACGTTTTATTATTTATATTGCAAATGACATATCAAACCTGTCCAGTGGTTGCCAATGGTCTATGTGTAAGTTCAATGCTTAATAAGGAGAGCATATTAACAAAATAGAGGTGCCACCTTAAAACACCTAAACAGTACAGTTAGTCGTTTTTCGAGAAATTCATTTGTATTCAACTATAACTGTTTGATTGAGGATTTCACATTGGGTCAAGAAATTCCATGTTATTTAACTTTAACGACTGTGTTGAGGATATACCAGTTCCGATAACTAGTAATGACATGGAAATTAATAAATAACAACGTATATGCCTTCAGCGCTGCTATAGTGCTTCTAGTGGACTTCTTGTAATAGTATCACACTGTCTGAACTTTATCATCTAGCAACACCATATGCCATTTTGCAGGCCGATACAGTGATTTCTCAAGCCCAAGCAACACTAGGCACACTTGTTCATCAGCGCTCAACATTTGGTGGTATCAACTCAAAAATTAGCAATGTTAGCAGCCGGCTCCCTACGGTGCGTTTTCTACCACCAAAATGCAAAATCAAACCATAAAATTCTTTTATGGCAATTACAATACGATCAATTTCACTTGTAAATACTATGCTATCTGAATATAAGATTTGATGAACCTCGGCAGGTAAACAATATTCTATCAGCTATCAAGAGAAAAAAGTCAATGGACACCATTATCGTTTCTCTTGTTGCTTCCACATGCACATTCCTTATACTGATCTACTGGTTGTCGAAGTGAGACACATTGGGGTAGAGCTTAGAGGGTCCATAGGTACACGTTTGGTTTCTTCTATCAACTTGTTTGAGATGTTACTACCATATTCCATATACCTTTTCGTTTTGCTTTATTAAATTTAAATTCGTGTTAGTTCTCTTGATGTTAGTCTCGTTGCGTGTACTTCGTCATCGCATAGCTTTTGATAAATGGTCAGCAGAAAATTGTACATGCAATTTTGATGGAGTGTATGATGTCGTCATGCGGTCTGTATTCATGTATATTCTTTTTATTCTACTATGTTATGCTAGTATATTTTCTTTTATGTAGACATTCTGTGCACTTTTATTAATGTAATGTTTATTTTATAATCCTAGCTCCAAATACTGTTGCATGTGGATCTTACCTAGTTGTTTCTGTTAGAGCGTTGGCATTAAGTCAAGACAAATTGTTATTGAGCAGAGTGACTCAAGTTCTCGTAACTCATGAACACATTCTTGATCTTTCTAATATGGGACTATTCTAATTGTTCAAGATATTTTCCATAAATTTGTTTGCCTTTCGACTCATTTTTTCTGTTGCCCTTGGTCAAGATCCGTTTCTCTAGTTTCAAAATATTTTTATCACTCCCATATTTTGTCGTTACTACATTGGTGTTTCTTAGTGATCCAACTGAATAGTTAAAAGATAAACCAATTTTGTCCAGAGTATATTAAAATTCCTTTCAAATTAATTCGTTAGTTCTTGGTCTTCCCATTTTTTCATGCAAGTCTTCCAGTAAAACAAAAAAAGCCTTCAATGAGAGATTACTGGTTATATTACTCAAATGATTGGTGAGCATGTTGCCTTGACAATTACAACATCAATATTTATGATGCAGCAAGCTAGCGATAATTTGGTGTTTGTCACCCCACTTTGCATCTAGTGATGTAGATACTGTTCTTTAAGCAAAGACAAGCACCTCTGATCACTTCAACTATTACTTCTTGAGTTGTTCCACATCCTTATTCCTTACCACATTCTTTTACAATTAAAATATCCTTTAGACCATAATTCCAATAGGCTTCTATGGTAAGGCCTTCCGGTTTGGATCTATTAGTCCTCAATTTAGAACGTTGTCTACTGCCATGTTCTTCAATCTTCTGGTTTAATTACCAAGATGATTGCCTAATTTACTGCAATACTTTTCCAAGTATTCCATGGCGTGAAGTAAAGGTGCTTTATTCGCCCAATCAGTTCATATAATGTACCAAATATACCAGTAAGCACATAAATAGTTATACAACCGTGCTCTGTTAAATCTTTGAAATGATTCTGATTAGTACATCTCAAGCCTTAAAGCAGCAAACCTAGAGCAGAAGTGGTAAACAAATCAGCAAGCTTAATGACCATGCCACATTTGATGTGTTGTGAATTGTGATAACGGAAATTGGTGACACAAAAAAGATATCTTTGAGCAATCACTTACCAAATATGAACGATTTTGTTTTTTATTGTTGCTAAAGATTCTTCCAAGTTTCAAAATGTTTTTGAGTTGCGACAGTTCATTCCTGTAAGGCTATCTTTCCATAGTTGGAAGCTCTGAACCAGCGCAACTATAAATACACATCTCAAGATCAAGACACCTTCACAAAAACATCTTCTTTACTTAATTTCCCCCCCACTTACCATGGCTTCATGTCATTCAGATTCATCGAGCACATCCAAGACAGAGATGAACACTTCAGGCAAAGCAGACCAAACAGATAAGATTCAGAAAGATAAGAAGGCAGTGGAAAGACCCATGCTTGATCTCAACCTGTCCACTACCAAAGCAGTTCAAGAGCTTGATCTCATAGGCAGCATGAATTCATCAGTCCAACCACCTCAACCGATCAAACCAGCCGAGCCACGAAGCTTCAGCTGTCGCCACTGTGACAAGAAGTTCCAAAGCTCTCAGGCATTGGGTGGACACCAGAACGCCCACAAAGAGGAGAGGCGACGTGCAAAGCTCCACCAACAGTCCTCTTTTGGGACCAACCACCACCATCAGTCGATGTATCACTATCCACTACCAACTTATGGTGCATTATCGAGGTGCTTACTAGGCCTCCAGGGACATGCCATGGTTCAGAAACCACATGGAGGGCTTGCACCCACCACGGCAATGTCAGCAACCACAAGTATTGAAAACTTATATGGGTTTGGAGGTGGCCATGCTTTGTTCCGTACAAACGTTGAACGGAAGCCGGAAACTGGGCATGTTTGGAGTAGCCCAGGATGGAGAGCCACTGGTGCTTGTCAAGTGAAAAATCTCAATGATCTTGATTTGACACTTAGGCTTTAAACATTGACATGTGTGCATATTATTTTCCTAGCTTTTAGTTTGTTTTTTCTTTGAATAGTATTAGAAAGGGGTATGCATGTGTGTGTTTTTCGCTTCTACACCTTCGGCGGATTGTTATTTGTTTTTAACTGAAAGAAATGTCATGTTTTATCTTGTCTTATTGTTATTTGTTACACTTTTGTTGCCTATCCAGTAAATCAAATTCAAATTTGAAAATGTTAATTTGAAAAGATTTATTATAACTTGCAAGTTATGTGAATTAAGTAAGCCATTTAAGATGGACAATTCTGTTACGAATTTTCTGTCTTGGTTTCCATTTTATGATTGCGGCTCTTTCCACAATTGGCATCCGTTACAGTGCCAAAAAAGCATAAGATATTTTAACGTCCTCAAAGACTCCAGCTTATATATAGACTATATATATGTATCTCCGAAAGAAGAAAAGAGCAGAATTCAAATGCAATCAGCTCTGAAAGGAGAGACATCTTTGTTTGGAACGTAAATAAAGCAAACAGAAAACCGATATAAATTTGAAAGCAAAAACAGTAAATCCCAGGTCTTACAAAATACAACAACATAAGTATTTAATTACAACTGAAATTATTCATACTATCAGAAACAGAAGGCGTTATATTACATCCTTGAAATCAAAGAAAATTTAAACACAATAGAGTTGAAGTGAACATCGGAAGAAAGAAGTTTGCCAAACCAAAAGGCCCTCAAATTGCCCATCACACCTCATCCTATCTTTTAACTGCAATAACCAACAACTCAAAACACACCATAGCTCACCTCCCATTCATCCCGGCCAACTGTGCAAACACCTCGTTCGCGTCCGTTGTGCTGCTGTCATCCGGCCCCCGACCGCCACCTCTCTCGCTTTGTGCCACAGTGGCAGGCTTACTACCAGCTGCAAAACCGTTTGCAATATTAATGCCATCAAATTCACTTTCTTGAGCAGGGGCTGGGGCGGCAGGTGGAGGATTAGGCGGGTTGGCCTCATGGAGCTGGAGTGCGGACTCGAGGTTCCACAGAACGTCCCCCATGGACGGGCGGTCGACGCCGTACTCCGCCAAACACTTCTCAGCAGCCTCCGCCAGCTTATTCATCGAGTCGATGTTAATCGAACCGACAAGATTAGGATCCACAATTTTCTCTAACAACCCCTTCCGCTTCCACTGCATGGCCCACTCGGCAAGGTTCACCTGCTCTCGAGGCAGCGATGGGTCGAGCGCTGGCCTCGCGCACATAGCCTCTAACAACACCACCCCAAACGAGTAAACATCGGACTTGTCCGTCAATTGTTGCCTCCGGAAGTACTCAGGGTCGAGGTACCCGAAGCTGCCCTTCACGGCGGTGCTGACGTGGTTACCTCCCATTGCAGGACCATCCTTTGACAGCCCAAAGTCAGCCACTTTGGCGACGAAAGCGTCGTCCAAAAGGATGTTAGTCGTCTTTACATCACGGTGGATGATCCCTTGAGCAGTCCCAGTGTGGAGGTAATGTAGGCCTCTCGCGGCACCGATACAAATCTCCAACCTTTGCTTCCACGTGAGAGGCGGAAGGCCCTTTCCGTAGATGTGATCGCGCAAAGGGCCGTTGGCCATGTACTCGTACACCAATATCATCTCCTTGTTCTCGTCGCAATACCCGATAAGCGAGACGAGGTGTCTGTGCCGGAGCTTCGATAGCATCTGAATCTCCGTCTGGAACTCGGTGATCCCTTGCTCCGAATGCGGGTTACCTCGCTTGACAGCGACCTTCGTTCCGTCTTCCAGCTCGCCCACGTACACGTTCCCGAACCCTCCGACACCAATAACCGCCTTATCGTCGAAGTTGTTGGTAGCATCCTGGAGCTGCGAGAGGGAGAAGTAGCGGCCGCCGAGGGTCGAGGTGGTCATTCCCCCACTAAAGCCGCTCCGCATGCTGGCTTTGCTGGTCGACATGAAGCTCGAATGACCGGTGTGTAAAGGCAGCAACCACGACGAGAAGCTGTTCCGCTTCTCCCAGTCGTGGGGCCTCTTGTGCCACTTCACCACCACCGCCCCTAACCCGGCCAATGCCCCGAACATCATAACCAGCCCCACTGCCGCCACCGCCTTCTTCCCGTTCGACAACCCCCCTTCCGACGCCTTCGACCCATCCACCCCGAACTCCCCGTCAAGACTCCCCACCGAGTTGCTCATCTTGAACACCTCAACCCCGTTAAGGAGCGCTTGCGGGGTACCCGAGTCTTGCCTCGTCGGCCCGATTTGGACCCGCAGGAGGGTCGATGCCATCGACGCGTTGAGGACCAAGTCCTTGTAGTAGGCGGAGGCGAGATCGGAGGTGAGGACCGACAGGTCGAGGTTGGGGACGGCCATGTTCCCGTTGATGTAGACGTTGAACCTTAGGTCGTTGAGGGACTTGCTTATTATGTCGCAGAAGTGGAGGCGGACGACGTACCCGAACGACGGGTCCACGTCCAGCTGCCACGTCACGTTGAAGTTGGCTTGCCCCACTCCGGACTCCGCCATCGACATGGTGGTGGAGTAGACCCAATTCGGCGCGATCAGGTTCGATATGCCTTCTGGATATCTAATAGTGTTCGAGGCGACGGAGACGTTCTGGGCGGCAGAGCGTGGCTGGAGGTAGCTCTCGTCGGTTCCCCATGTCCGACCCAACGTGTCGTTTGACGGGGTGATTAACGAGCCACCTATGTTGAGGCGGTAGACGGTTTGGAAGGCGAAGGTAGACAGGCCAGTGAATTCGGATATCGGAGCTAGTTGGGTGGCGGTGTCAGAGATGATTATGTTCGGAGCGGAGACGACCTCAATTGCGTTAACGAAGGCGAAGGAGTTCTTGAGAGGAGTGAAGTAGATAGATAGCCGCTCGATGGTTGCGTTGACGAGGTACTCCTTAATGGCCCAGTCATTGGGATCGTCGAAGGTGGCGCTGTGGAGGAGGACGAGGTCGTCGGTGTTGACCGAGAACACGGCACGGGTGAGGTCGAACTGAGTGCTTCCAGAGGAGTTGGCTTTGTCGAATGGGTGGAAATGGAATCGCAGCCAGTGCCATCCCGGTTGGGTGAGCGAGAACTTGTAGGTGGCTGACTCGGTGAAGACGCGGGCGGTGAGGTAAAGCGGGGAGGGGACGCTGTCAGGGCCCTTGGAGGCGGAGAGAAGGTTGTTGTCGGTGGCTGCAAGGAAAGGTGCGGATTGGGCATCGGTCTTGAAAGTGCGACCCTCGGGCGTCTTGACGGCGGTGGTGGAGCCACAATTTATCAGATGATTGTCGGCAGGAGTGAAAGTTGACGACTCAGACCACGCCGTGGTGACAAACAGAGTGGCAAAAAACAATAGGAGAAGGTAGTTCATAGGCTGATTGGGAGGCGGCATGGTTGATTTTTTGTTGGGACTTTTTCCGATCCCAAACAGGGTCGGAATTGGGAAATGAATCGAACAGAAGAGAGAAGACCGTTATTTCCGTTTGTGTTTTGTCGTTTCCATGTTGTCCTCGTTCGTGCGGGGCACTTACCTGATTTGGTGGGTCCCAATGTTTAGACGAAGTCAATATTTTATGCTTCAATCCTACGTGGCTGCCACTCTCGCTCAGATGGGACCTGCGACAGCTTCCTTTGATTGCATATTGTCCGTTGGATTCGCATCGTATGGACGCGGCTTCGTAGTAGTCATGCAACCCAAACACCGGTTGAAACGGACCAATGGGACCAGCGCTTTCTAGTGTAAACAGCTTATCTTCTACATTTATACCTATTTTTTTAGTTTGTAGTGGATGGGGACTAATCTCAGATTGGATGATGTTTGTCAAATGGCTTGTCGCAACTACTGTTAATCAATTAATTAAGTTATACATCATGGGGAGCACCAAGTGCTTCGTTCATGTCATTCCCTGCATTAAATTGACGTTCGTGCTGTGTTTTTTCCTACTATCTTGACTTCTTGAGTATCTTGTTGTCGACCCAAAATAAACGATGTTGCTACGGAAAGAAACCATCTTTTTTTAAAGTAAATTCTATTTGAAATGAATGCTAAACAGATAGAAGAAGTTACTATCAAGTTTTCTTGTTTATATAAAATGTAATACGAGAAGACAATGATTGGGGCATGGACTACAAATGGCACAGGATGGTAGTTCTCTAGAATGTCAATAATGATAAAAACTATATAATATGATGTTTCCATCTGGAATTTTTTGTTGATTTTTATGAGTTTGAAAGCTTGCAAAGAGGTCAGAGATGTCTCTGAGTTAACTATGAAGGCGGAAATGCTCTTTCTTTTATTTTATTCGCGTAAATTTGCACCTTAATGTTGTTGGATTATTGAGTTTGGGCTAGGCCCATGAATAACTCAATTGAAGAAATCCAATATTGAGATGAAAATGAGAACTATTGCCACATGTGCCATGTGCTCACCTCACTTTTAGTCCCACATTGGTGAAGCTAACAAGTTGAAGGATGTTTATAAACATCCTATTCACTTGACCTTTTGTAGGTGGAAAGAGAGGATGAGAGAATTCTCCACACACGCGCACGCCTGTCCCAGTCCGGGGCGTGGCGTGGCGTGGGATTTGGGGGAAATTAGAGGCTTTAGCCTCAGGGTGATGGGTGTATTTATTTTTGGACTTCAAGGTAATTTTTTTTGCAATTAAGTCCTTGACAGTTACAAAAATAAATACATATATATATATATATATCATGACGGTTTCCTCCTGAACACACACGTCTTATTTCCCATCATCTCTCTACGAAAACTGTCCCTCTCCGGCGATTTCCTATCTCCGAATCCAGAGTTGTTGAGTGCCCGATTCTTGTGAGGTTCCGCGCTGCTTTCGTGGTCCGTCGACTCCGTTGTGCGCCTGATCGACAGTGCGACCGTTCTATCATGGGAGAAAACCGGCAGACCATCAAACACACTGGTATGTGGGCCGATATTTTCTCTGATGCAAGTCGCCTTCCGACGGCTCGGTCTTTGAGGTCCTCTCTGATCATTGTTCATTCGTTTCTTGTTTTCCTTTACATGTTTTTGTATGTTGGTTTCATCTGGATTCTTACGGAATATTTATTCGACACATGTAACTCACTGTATTACATGATTATATTTGTAATTGTTTCAACAAACGTAACCCTCCAGCCTATGTGTTTACATTGTTACACAAGTTCTTTCGTTAATAAAATAATATTTTATTTCAAAAATCTATGAAGTCAGTAATGCTCACTCACTACTGATGGGAAAATATTGTTCAAACTGAATTGGAGCGAAATGCTGACAATAACACAATGGTATATATTAAAGAAAATGTATGTTTTTCATAAAAATGAATTTTTGGGAATAGCTAATAAAAACAAGCATATATTATTCTATAGTTTGATTTATTTATGTTAGTTTAAATTTTCAATAAAAATAAATTTTTGTTTCTCATGGAATGATTTAACTAAAATAAAAACATCTTTTTTAGTTTATAATCAATAATTGTAGGGGTGAGAATCCGGTCCAGACCGGACTGGACCGGATTCTTATCCACGGTCCGGACCGATCCGGTCCAGGACCGGAATTTTTAAATAAAAAAAAAACTGGAACCGGAACTGGAATTTTCAAAAAGTTCGGACCGGAACCCGGACAGGTTCCCACCGGACCGGGTTTTGCACGCTCCTAAATAATAGTGTCCCCCTCCCGAACTATGCTTTGATATCACCTTGCATTCCTGAACTTTCAAATTTGACAGTTACTTCACTTTATATTTCGTTGCGTAACATTTTGTCTCATTGAACTTTAAAATTGATTATTTAAATTCACGTTTGTTTTCTTCTTTTGCAATTTTTCGTTGTGTACACTCCTAAACCATATATTCACGTGAAAGTTCGGATCGAAACAAAGATCATATATAGTTGGAATGTGAATCATATTGGTATTGAATACGACCCAAATTCGAATGAAATTCGACTAATATCATGAGTTATATAGCCTTTGATTTTAATATCTCAGTATACATTGAGTTTCTTAACTATTACATCTTCAAGTACACAAAATAATCTTCACATCTCTCCGGAAATGAAAAACATCATGAATTTTGAAATATATTACACTTGTTAATACCAAAACACATGTATAATAATTACTGCTAATAAATCGAAGTGTCGTATGAGATTTACCTGTGAGCATATGTAACAAGTTCTTCGACTAATTCTCAACAATGAACCATGTGTAGTGTCTGTGCAGGAAGAAGAGGGCGTGCAGAGGTGGGAGACATCAAGACTTACCCAGTCAAATGATACTTGTTAATTTTTGTATTGGAGCTTGTTTCTTATTTCCAGTTATTTGTTACTGTATAATTCAGAATACAGTAGCAGTTGTTAATTTTTACGAAAACTTTGGGGAATCAAGAGCATTACTTTTGGAAATTTTCTACCCTAGATTGTTGTCTAAATTCTATAATGTAACCCGATTAATTAAGGTGTGATCCTTGATTCTTGAAACAAAGAGCATTTTTGTCGCAAAGAGGGGTAAAAGTATAATTGTAATTCTTGAATTTCCAGACATTGAACTTATAACTTTTACCACATGAATCACACTACAGAGTTTCTTACTTCTGCCAACCAAATAATAACAGCAACTGATAACACTTGCAGGAAGAAAAACTGGTGCCTAAACCAGACATTTTTTGTATAGCGAACAAGGGAGTAAAGAAAACAGGAGTATCCTATTTCTTTGTAAGGTACAGCAGACTATCAACGATCATCCTAGGTTGTAATATGAAAGAGAAGAGAAAATGGACCTACCCAGAAACACTTGCTACCATTCATTTTCAGCTGTGTAAACAATAAGATGGAGGGAAAAAAATCATGGAAGGGTAATAATAGTACATGACCTCTCACTACTACTCTGCTTGCCAACCCAATTGTTGAGCACGTTTCTCCCACCTTGCAGTCACCTTTCTTTCCTTTCTAAGAGCCGTCTCAGCTTGCTCTCTAGCTTCCTCACATGTTTCTGTTGCAGCATTGCATTTCTCAGCTTCTTTCTGGTATTGAGATGCCAATCTTTTGGCTTCTCCGAGGGTAATGTTCATATGACGGTCGTTTTCTTCCGCTACTTGTTGCTGCAATTGTAATTCCTCAGTGAGAAGATCCACAAATTGCTTCTCCATCTCTTTGTGCAGATCAGGGTCATCTTTGCCACAATCTGTTTAAATTATGACGGATGCAACGGACTTTTATTACAGGGTAATGACTTCAACAGAAAAGTACCATTTTGTAAGCAATTAAATTTCTGTCAGCAATCTCATATAGGTCAATGCGGTCTTTTGAGTTTTAACAGCAAGGCATCTACGTTGAACAAAACACACTCCAAGCCTATCTAAGAAATTAAGGAACTTCTCTTCATATATAGCATAAAATTGATCTCAGAATATTAGTTCTGTCATCCCTAAAGACATTTGGTTAATTATTTTAGTGGTCAACATTAGTGTTTGTCTTTGTCACTATGATTTCTTATGATTCATATAGAAGAAGTTGTTGTACTTATTTCCTCATCATGAAAGTTCTATGAATTATGACAAATGCTGGACTTATAAAACACCATCAAGCATCTAGCTCCTCATAATACAAGGCAACCTCATTTCATATACCAAGTCCTATTGATTGTAACTATTTCAATAATTTATTTTCAACGCGCAATAGAGTGAAAGGTAATTACTTATGCAGAAAATGAATGTCATCTACCAAGACTGGGCAGTATCTTGAGTCTGGAAAAGGTACCTAATGGCTATAAAAATTAACAACAAATAAAGGAATTTTCAGTAGCTCTGACCTGAAACTGTAAGGTTGAGCAACCCTGTAGAATAACAATAACAAAAACAAAAAAAATAATTAGTACAACCAGCACAGAGCTGCAAGGGCAAAAAAGCGTAGAAAACCCTAAAACACACATAATCAAATTATGCAAACTAAGAGTGAAGATGACTGAAAATTCCAAAACCGACATAAACATAAGAGCCATCAACTCAAAGCAATTTGATATTTATTACCGAATTACATCGTAAAAACGGTTGAATCACACGAACAAACAAACAAACAAACCAAGACCTCAAGTTGGACGGGAAAAAAGAGAGGAAAGATTCAGACCGGGGGCAATGTTGTGGAGGGAGAGAGGCAGAGGGCAGTCGCAGACGCAGGGCGGGCAGGAGTTGTTGTCGGCGCCGAAGGCCTTGTTGAAGCTCCGGTGGAGGGCGGGCCCGGAGACGTACAGTGCCGACCAAACGGCGAACAGCACCAGCCCGAACCAACGCCTCGACATCTCCGATCTATCTTTTTCCTTCTATCTACGGATCTCACTCAGATCTTTCCTTTAACTTCAATCCAATCGGAGAGAAGTCGACGACTCGCCTCCAACTATTCTTCTCTATCTTTCTTTCTTTACTTCTCTTCCCATTCTATCCCGTTCAAGTGTTTTCTTTAGTTATTAAATCTCTTTTCTTAATTTCACAATTCGATTCATTAAAATTAGTCTTAAAATGAGATTAAAGATTTTACTTTTTTTTTTGTTTTTTGAAAACATTTGTTTTTTTTTAAAATCTTAACATATGATATGATGTCAAGGTTAATCTATATATAAGAAGGTTAGAACCTACTAAGTACTAACTGAGATGGACCTAATTGGTTCCTCTTGTATTAGGGTCCGGGAAGATGCTATATTTGCATCAAACAATGTTGTCGTAATGTGGTTTTAATTAGTTGGTAGATATTAGTCTTGACATAAACTAATCTTCGAATTTAGTCAAAACAGATAATTTACTACAAAAAAAACTTGGTGTTAAGGAATAAGGACAAGGAATTCATATATCAACAGGAATCAACTCTCATCAGCACTTTGAGATTGCAGTTATGAATGCACATGTGTACACACCGACAGAAATCTGCGTGTAGTTTGTCTTTGTTTGTTGCTTGTTTTTTGAAAATTTAAATATTACCTTTTCTTATTCGGCTAAATAAGGATCATGCAAATACATACATGACCCTTCTCTGGATATTACTTTGGTCTCTCTCAAACAAATTTACAATTCGCTTGAGATGGTTGTAGTTTTTTACTCAAAGTTCATGTTTTAATTATACAATAATTCCTAAAATTGCAACTTGTTAGCATATATGGACGTAGAGATATCACCATTTGCCCTTTGCACCATCAATTTCATATTTATTAGCATATGTGACCGGATTAAATATGTACTTACTGCATCATAGCAAACAAATTCGAATGGATCAGATGGATTGCATTTACATTCTTCCAAGGCTAGGCATTAGCATGCACACCTGTGGTGTATTCACAGAAACATTTATTATGACAAACCAACTGAATCCACCAGAAAAACATACGTTCTTCCAATTCTCTTACAGTTTTATCATGTTTGATGTCGTCGCTTTTATTAAATGGTTCTTGACAAAATACAAGTATATTGGAACTCTAGCATGACCAGAGCAATTGATACTGTTAATTGCACATTACAATTTGTTTGAAATACATTTCATATAATACTACAATATCATGTTGTACATTTTTTGCCGAATAAAAAACAAAGTCGAAAAGATGCAGAATATTATGGTAAGCCTGATTCTCTGAAAGTTGTTAACATTCCAATTACCATGGCAAGAATGAGATTTTATTCACTGAAACCTTCGATGAATAAAAAAGATATATAATTTATTTCTGTAAATGATCAAAGCACTTCCATTACTGATCATAAGCTTTTTGGTCAGCATGGTACTGATCTATCCACTTCTGGATGATCTCAACCTCCTGTCTCCTCTGTTCTACCAGCCATTCAGGATCATCTTTAGTTGAAGACCTGAAATCGACATGATGTGCACCTGAAATCAAAGACCAAGTAATGTTCTTCAGATTGGTTGAAAACATTTTTGGTTTGCTGAATTTCAACTGTTGTGTACCTTTCTTTGTCACAAGTGCCACTATGCTATCTGATATATTTGACAAAACACTGCATCGAAAAAAGAATAGATGCACTTAAGTACTTATATACCATGTAAAAGTCCTTCTATTTTGGAAATTTTACATACCATAGTTAAACGAGTACCGAATGTTACATATATAAATTGTACATTTACAAAATTGAGGAATGCAATCATAGTTGGGAGTGATAATAAAAAGGATATGAGTGGTCGAAAGTTGTTGGTATTAACAAGAGACATATATGCAAGTCAAGACCCAATCAAAAATGGATCTTTGTTATTCCAAGTCGTCTTCTTCAGATAACTTTTATATAGATGTTAACTTACCCCCCTCTGCTCCAGGGATCTCTCATTCCATTTGAGAATATAATGTTGCTTCCAAATCTCTTGAGAACTTGCTCAATCCTCTGAAACAAAAATACATAAATAATCCTCTCCAGAGATGATCAAGTGGCAAAAGCAAATAAAATGGACCAGAATCGACTTACATTGCCACCATACTCTGTTGTGATCCAATGACGTCGAGGCCGGATCCCGTAATTCTTCATGCAGTCATCGGAGAACCCCCCATAATCATAGGGTGACGGTGGGAACATGCTTTCGTTTGAGACTGACATCGGCATTACCATTTCGGAGCACACCTACAATATCAAGGACCATTTAGAAGTAAATTGGCAAAATTATTCTCTCATCAAACCAAATTGGTTTAATTTTCGTAACTCTTTTCAGAAAAATGATAATCTGGAATGAATGTTTTTAGGTGATGTTAAAAGGAAAATGGGTTCCTCGCTAAGCTACCTGCCAATCCCAGCCATGAAGACCATGCTCATCTGATGCATTTTCGATCTTGAAACACGTCTGCCTTTGAGAGTAGTCGTAGTACAAGCGTGCAGCAGCAATTGCCTTGGTAAGTTTCGTAGCTTCCGGTGGAGAGTTATCAATGATTCTACACATCTTCAACAAACAAAGGAACGCAAACACTCGATGATAATAAACTAAACCCGTTCGTTCAAAAATCAAAATAGCTTGAATTCATTTTACCTCTTTCACTGGGTAAGCAGGCAATGGCTTCATAAAATTTGCTTCCATGGGATAATCCACCATCGCCGTGTATGTAAAACCTGACCACAACCAATCTCTAGCAGACCACACCGAGCGCAGAACCCTGAAATGGATTCAGAATGTTGATTAGGAACTGTCTGCCATCCAATATTTCTAGACAAGTGCTTGGTCTTACGTGCAACTGTTGAAGTGTTTACTGAGTTCAACTAGTCCTTTCTTCTCTGATATTGCCATCATTTCATCCCAACTTCCCTTAATCACATTGAAGCAATTCAAGCTCTCATCCTACCAAATACATACTAAAGGATTAGAAAACATATACAAAAACATGTTTTTTTTTATATTACAAAAGAAATTAAACTTGGGTTAGGCGAATTAAACCTTGAAATCTTGCGAAACAGCATCGTAGAAGCTTGACCATGGGACTATGTTGTCAAACTGCAAGATTGGAGCTGAAGATGCCAATGCTCCAATAGCAATGTGTGGGTACTTGAGTCTGAACCAAGCAGCCAACACTGATACAAAAAAGAAAAAAACTTGTTAGACCAGATAATACTCTCTAAGGTGAAGGTTTAATAACATCGAAACATGTTAACATCAACATATAAATCAAAATGTCAGTTGGAACTACTTTTCATCAAACTGAAGCTTATGCATGGTTCATTGGTAACTAATCCAAAAATAATAAAACCAGTTATTTTTGTGAGATACTAATTTTGCTGTTGCGATGTTTACTGAAACATGAATATTTACAAATTCGAAACAGCTCAAGTAATAACAATAAGAAGAAAATAAAAACTAACTTCCTCCATAAGAACCACCAAAGACCACGACTGGTGATGCCTCTGCTGAGAAGTTCTGCTTCAAGCTTCTGATCAAAGTTGCGTAATCCGCCAATGCCTGTGCAGAATTCAAATACCCCAACGTCTCTGCAGACTTATAAGAGTCATTCCCAAATGGCATTGAATCTCCATAATATCTATGCTGAAAGGGTAACCAACAAAGGCAAACATAAATACATAGACAAATAAACACACTAGTGACTAAGTGAGTAGAACGCTTATTGTGATCATATCCATTACTTCAATAAAGACCAAGAGAGCTTGAAATTTTGGCGCAATCTCTGGTAAGAAACCCGTATTGGCGGCAAACCATTCAATATCGCCTTCGTTACCAGTGTACACAAAGATTGGTGCAGAGTGGTTGGGACCCTTATCCCAGAATTGGCTATTGATAAGATACTTCTGTTGGAACACCTTGTAGGAATCAGGCTTGTAGCTGAAGTGGTCAAGTGTCTGAGGAAAGAAGTGAGTGGAGTAACTGAAATTTTCTTGCTTTTTGGAGACTTTGGCTTCTTGGACTAATGGTTGTGGTTGTCTTGGTGTTCTTGGGAAGATTGGAAGAGGATGTGATGCAACAGAGGTAGCGAGTAGGAGGAAAAATGGAGCCAAAAGAAGAGAATAGGAAGCCATTGTGTTGCTTCTTGCTTTGTGAGAGTAGATTGGAAGAAAGATGAAGGGTGGTGTTGAAGAAATAAGATTAGTGTTGATGTGGTCCTGTTTGCTTCTCTGAATTGTCTTAATCAGTCCTCTTGTTTGTATCTTGGAATTTTTTTCGTTTGTTTTGTTGGTTTTGTTTTGTTGTTTGGCAGCAAGGTATATTTAAACTCCATTTACAGTTTGGAGACTTCTGAATGACCAAAATTTGAAATACTTGTATAATAATTTAATTTACTATAAGAAAAAATCATATGTCCATTTCAAATGGGCATATGTCCATGTAAAATAATTTAATTTACTATAATAAAAAACCATATGTCCATTTCAAATGGGCCAGTAATGTTTTTTTGGCAAACCATCATGGACTAAATAAAACTTACTATTTCAAATATTTTGCTTTTCTTATTTATTGCAAATTACACTTCGCATAAATAGGTCAACTAAAAAATTCTCGTTGATTAGTTAAAGTGTGACTGTGTACTTGGACACTTTTACTTTGTTCAATGAGAGGCTCTTTTGAGGCATTGGGTTATGTTGATGAAATTTAAGGGGGGAAAATGATGTAGAGATTATATTTTCTCAAATTAAGTTTATATTTTTCTTAAATCAATTTTCCTTTACAGGAACTTCAAATTCTTTTGTCAAAGAAGTTGGTTGAATGGTTTAATTTATCCTTAAATTATGTTCTTTTTCAATATCTCAACCAATCTCTTGAAAGATGGTACTTTCAAAATATATCTTGAAAGATGGTCTAATCTAAGCCCCCAGTTTGTTTTTAAAGTGATTGGTTGAGTCGTTGAGACATTGAAAAAGTTATATAACCAGCTTTCAAAAATAAAAAATTACATGATGGGATCATGCGTAATGGGGTCGTGGATGAGCCCCCAAGGTCGTGACCCCCTCACCCGGTCACACATTGGTTGTCGTCGACCAGGTCATCACTGTTGAAGGAAAAAAATTGTATTTTTTTGTTTTAATTTTTGGTTGTTGTGTATATAATTGATTTTAAATGATTTAGATGTATTATTTTGTGAAAAAAAGATGATTTATGGTAAAAATGTGAATAGTATTGAAAAGAGAAGAAAATTGATTGGAAAAAAAACAGAGGTTGATGAGAAAGAAATTAATGTAAAAAATAAAAAAACTCATAATCGAGTTGACCTTGGTCATGATTACAAGGAATAACGGCAAAAACAACAAAAACACTGAATATGCGGCCTGACTCGTTCCAGTTGGCAGTGAATTGTGACAGCTCAGTTCAGCAAAACAAAATGGGAAACTGTGTTGAGACTAACAAAAGCTGCTGTGGCTTTTTAACCTTTTTTTTTCATGGGCAGATTGCTTTCCAAATTCAAATAGTCACTACCACGTGAGCTCATGAAAACAGGGAGACAGCTACTATCTTGCTATTTGTATGAGCAACTGAAACAATACTTCCTCCCCACTGCCATTGATCTATCATCCTTAAGTAATTATCTTATTGGGAATCACTCGACATAATTGTGAAAATGGCTTTCCTTTTCCATGTGATGTGGATGCAAACCGGTATCAATAAATGAGCTTGGATGTTTCCCAAGTTGACATCAGCATTCCATGATTTTAGATCGACTCCAACATGCCGTGCCCTCTCCACTTAACTATTTTTTAAAATATTAACACGTTTTAGATCAATTCCATGAAGTTCACGTATATTGCCTCAATTGAGAAAAAACTTGAATTACACAATGGAGAAAATAAGCTTAAATAAGATGAAACATCATGTACAAGTTGCAAAAGCTGAACCCGAATCAGCTGTCCCATAAGTGAATGTTTCCCAAGGACAAGGAGTTCCATTCGATGATTTTTCCATCTCACGGATCAGTCAATACTTCCTATTGTTTTGAATAAAGTAAATAATTCCTATCAAATATCAGATTACTACTGTGATACAGTACTTCCCAGCTATTTTGCATTAGATTGGACCTCAGTATCTCAGATATTAACAGGTGAATACAAGCCACCCTTTGATGCATCGGTGCGTTAAGAATAACATGCTTTGAATGTTAGAACATTTTCAGAGTCATCTGTTTGGTGCGACATGAGTGATTCAGTGATTAAACTAGACATTCTCAAACACCCATATCCAACCAATCGATATTCACTCATCAGTCGCGACCCCCAACATAAACAAGCTGGCATTTATCTACTTCAGCTAACTCGTTATCTGAACCTAACTTCATTAAGGTTCTGGTATCGACACATATTCAAAAATTACATTACATTTCAAGGAGAAGTGGAACTGGAGAGACACCCTAAACCTCCTCCACCACCACTCATTTTGCATTCTCAGACTTACATGCCATTTTTTGTTGGAAAAAGCTGGAGTTGTAAGCTGGGTGGATTTTGGGGCAGGGTTTGGGATGTGTGTTTGTGTTCCCTGTCTTAAAGTTGTCTGTTATCTTTTGAAGTACTTGTATATCTTACATCATGTAAGAAAAACATGGAAGCAAATGACCTCAACCTGTAGATAAACCTATAGCACATCATCGATCCCCCGATTTTTTCATAAGATTTGCCACATAGATATGGTTACAAGATTATACAAGACGTGTAGTTTTTATTGGATCCCATGATGATTACAAGCCATAAACTCAATTGGTTTATTTTTTATATACCAAATAGTAAGAATTGCACTAACTTCAAAATGAAAATAAAGAACTTCATGTCACAAGATACAAAAACTCTCTAACAGGTTTGGGTTAACAGACAAAGTGGCAAACCTGGATCATTAACTTGACCATTTCCACCTTCAACGTTCTAGTCACCAGTTTGGACATCATCCACCTCTATCACAAATGGATAAAAGCTGCTTCAAATAGTTCTTCCTTGGACAATGTTGTGGTTAATTAGCAACCAACCTACACAGCGATATTGAATCCTTTCTACATGAGAACATAAAGGAAAATAAAACAAACCAATAGAAAACATCAAAAGTATGACAGTACATGGGCAAAATGTCTTGGACCTGCAAGCTGCTGGAGGAATTGATGATCGGCTAACAATAGTGAAATTTTCAAAAACGGTACCTGGAATGGTGCCAGATAATCCAATATTTAGAAGAAAAATGGAGACAAATAACACAATAAAGTTACAAAGCTTATAAAAAATGTTACTCTATCCAAAATGAAAATATAAAAATAAAACAAAAAACAGACATATTGGACAGGAGGCTCGCACTTTTTTTTCTTCTTCAAACAGGAATTCAGGACAGCACTCACACCATTCATGTCTTCAGCCATTGCCTGTAATTGTGACAACATAACAAGCCATCATTTATTGAATATGCATATGAATTCCCACTGCCATCACCTTTTGCATCATTGGCCTTCATTTGAATACCCTTGAGCCATCATTAAGTGTTAAGGATTAAAACCAATCACAAATAAGCAGCGAAATCGAAATAGCAAATCCAAAACCAAATCACACAAAACACGCAAGATTTAACGTGAAAACCTAATGCGGGAAAAACCACGGACGACAACTCCAAATCCACTGTAGAGAAACGTATTACAAGGAGAGGTTTACAGGACACGGAAAAACCGACGAGGATACCCGGCTCAAACTCTCACACCGAATCAACAAGGATACTCTCTCTCTTTCCTCCCAAGAATGCAAAGTAGACAGTAACAATTAATCTAATTGTTCTCTTATTACAAAGGAGACGAAATTGCCTTTATATAGTAAGCCAAAACAAGTATAGGTTGCACCAAAATCGCGTGGAGAAATGTGCAAAACGTGGGCAGAAAATAGGTCAAACGGTCGACCGATCCTTTAACCATATCGCAAATCAGCTTTTACCGGTCGACCGAAACTAAAGTATCGGTCGACCGAAAAGCGACAATAACTTTTCTTGCTTGCTCGAGTGCATACTCGGTCGACCGAATCACTTAAGTTCCGGTCGGCCGAAAACCAACAGACACTTTTGCCCAGCTCCTCGTGTGTGCTCGGTCGACCGAATCCTAAGTTTCGGTCGACCGAAAATAGACAGACACTTTTGCTGGACAAATCAAAACACACATCCGGTCGACCAATGTGTGTTTTATTCCACGAATACTTTAATCACATATTCAAGAAAAACAACATTAAGTTTAGTGTGTGACGTTTTGTCAGTATTGTTGCCTCGTGTATATATATAAGTTTGTTTGAGAGAAAGTGATCATTAGTGTTGGCATTTGGTGCCGGAGAAGCGGAAGGGAAGGCCTTCATATTCAGAAAGGAATCATAAGCAGAGAGAAAGGACAACACTTAACACTTTTCACCCTTAACACCTTTCCACCAAACTTGATCCTCTCATTCACTAGTCACTACACAAAAGCCTCAAGACAAGTCATGTATGAATGCAAGGCTTAATCACTCTGCACCCAAAAAAGCAGGGAATCTAAGTTGCCGTGCATAATGTACAAAATCCCAATAGCCCACCGCAACTCAGTCAGTGCGATTTAACATTCAACACCACCTTCAATGTATTTATTTATTTATTTATTGAAAAGCACTACATTAATAATGACAGTAACTGTTAAAATGATTAAATGAACATAAAGAATGAACTCGCCTGTAAAAAAGTCATTATTAGCTCAGAAAATGAACCTGAAGCTTTAAGACTACTTTCGGCTTAAATTCTCCTGAATGGATGTCATACATCTTTCGTAGAGAAGTGCTCCATAATTCTTAATATAGCCAACACGGCACCACTTCGATAATGTTTTCATTGCTTAACTGATGAGCTTTTCTTGATCAATCATTAGAAGACTAAAGATGACTAAAAAACAGATGGATGGAATTCAGACACAAGACAAGGTATACGCAACAAGTTGAACATGAAAAACATACAGCAGCAGCAACTACAAAAAATCATAACGACGACAGCGTAAATTTCAACTAGGATATAAAAAGATAAAGCAATGAATAACACCGAAATGTCTCCAAGAAATAGAATCATAAAGAAACCAATTTGGATTATTGTTCAACATGGGTTTTAACATGTAGATGCCATCGAGTGCCTATAGAAATTCAAAGAAAGTTGATGACATTATCCAAATTTTCAAGATAGTCACAAAACAATGCAGCAAAACCTGGTATACGAATCTAAATAAAAAAGGACAGTTGGGGCTACAAGAGGCTCAGATGTGCTTTATTCAATCAGAACACTTACATGACATTCATTTCTGCAATGGTTGCTTTTGTTGTTGCTGACAACACAAGCCATCCAAGTTGCATACACAAATCAAACCCGACTGCCAACATTTTTGCATCAATTCCTTTACTTTTGCCACATTCCATGCCATCAGTTTCTTTTTAAGCCACAAGCCATCATCACAGCCTAAAATATATATGTTTTGTGTATTTTTGTTTTGGAAGAGTGGAGAAGAGATCATTGCTGGAGTTGTGGTGTTGCAGGAGAGAAGGGTCATCGTACTCGGAAGGAATCATCAGCAGGAGGAGAAAGCCCTTGCACTTTTCCTTCTCAAACCCTCAAACCTTCAACCACTAGTCAACGAGAGGCTCAGACAAGTTTATCAAGGTCATGCATGGCTGCAACGGTTTCATGCTTTTCCACCAAAAGCAAGAATCCAAGTTGCCAAACCACACGTAGATGACCCTATACTTCAACCAACAGATTGTCGAATGTGGTTTACCAATCATCACTGCCTCAAGTCGACAACATAACACATGCAGTCAGGCAAATCTCAGCCAACATCTAGGTAGAGATTCACACTGATGTGTATGTGCTTATGCAAAAATCCCCAAAACAAAAGAAAGGAAGACAGAAAGAAAAGGCAGAAGAAGAAGCATCATCAGTGGAAAAGCAGTTGATATCATCAGCAAGAGAGGGCAACCTTACAGGTCTATTGCTCTCACACCTCATGCATGCCTTCAACACTATGTACATGATCTACGATAAGGCTCAGATGTCCATAATAATAGCTACAAACGGCTGCAACTGGAACCTGCTTTTGCATTACAAAAAACCCAACAAAAAAAGCTATCATGGTTGCCATGCCACCCAATGAGTATCGAAACCCTGAACCAAAACCACATATACATCATTGTGATTGAACAGTCATCATTGCCTCATCTAGGCAACACATATGATCAAGGCAAATGTCAAAACTCATCCATCAATGTTGTAGATAGAAGGTTTGCTCATTTGGGAAGTGAATCGATCTATATGTGTCCGTATTTATTATGTAGAAGGTACTGTTTTGAAGTGCACCCAAGCAAAAAAACCCAAGATGAAGAGAGCAGCAATAACAGCAACAACAGAAGTGATGGAGACCTGTCTATTTCAAATAGGAATCATCAGCATAAGGCGGTAAAAGGGCAACCCTTCACACTTTTCCCTCTCAAAGCCTTAATCCTTCAACCACTTCGCCTATAATCCAACGAGAGGCTCAGACATATTTATTATAACGGTGAGCGAGGATGGCTGCAATGGTTGCGGCAATTCACAAAAACAGCACATCCAAATTGCCATGCCAGCAGGCCTCCTGTATTTTTAAGGCCTGGACCCTAACTGTTATATCATTTGATTTGGTTCAACTCTTCAACAGTCATCACTGCCTCGTACAGATAGAAACAAGCATGCAATTAGGCAAAACTCTTAAGTAAATAAAAATTGCATCATAAACTGTCCCACATCGCTACATCACTAAGTATAGTCCCACATCGCTACAAAGATACAAAATTTACATCATAAACTGTCTGATTTTGACAACTAATAGAGCATAGAATTTGAAAGAATACTTTAGATTGAACTACAGTAGGTCATTAATCGCACAAAGTGCATAAGGCCCATAAGATTTCAAAAAAATGAGGGAATGCTGTAAGATCCCAAGAAAGAACACAAGGAAATGCTGCAATGCCAAAATAACCTAAAACTAAAATATAAAATTCAATGTCTTTGTTTTCACGAGCAGAAACATACAAAATACGGACTCTTAAACAGAAATACCATGAATAGCATAAAACCTGCTTCAGACGTTGTAGATGAGATGATAGTAATCTTTCAGCTCTTGGGCATTTTAACATAGATTCTTTCATAAAATATACAGAAAAAACAAATTGAAAAGGAAACACGAGAAACATGGCAAAGCAAACAAAGATAGCACAAAAACACCAAAAATACAAATTTATGAACTATATCATAAGATAAAAGGTAAAGCCAACTTTGAAAGTCTTTTTAAGATAGGAAGTTCATGCAACAACCTAATTCAACATGTTCAAACAAATAGGATGGAAATATTTAATCAAGAAAATGTAATAGAACCCCAGAAAAGCAAAAGAAGAAACCAAACACATAAAAGAAGTTTATTAAAGGAGGCTCAGATATGCTTTCTTTCGTTCAGGCTCCATTCATGTCCACAACGGTTGCTTGTAGTTGTTAATGACATAACAATCAACAAACCATCCAAGTTGCATGGACAAACATGTATGTATATATGTATGTATGTATATATGTATATGTGTATATTATTGTATGCTTGTGAGAAAGAAATTGTGGTTTGTTGGTGTTGCTGGTATTGTTGTCATATTCAAAGAGGAATCATGGGCAAAGAGAGGGGGACAAGCTTTCGAACTATCCCTCCGCGAGCCTCATTCCATCAACCACTTCAGAAATATCTAATAACAGGTTCAGGCATGTCCATTGTGGTTCTATTGGCTGCAACAGTTACCCATTACCGTCGACAAGAAAAACAGGTCATCCAAGTTGCCATGCCACCAGAATCCGTGTACAAAAACCACTTAAACGCTTATCAGCACAATAAGGCTCTTACTGCACAATCATCAATGCCTCTTGTAGACAGCACCAGATGTTATTAGGCAAAACTGCTCCAACATAGGAGTAGTGATTTGCAAAACCACAACCCCTCACACCAACAAGAGGCTCAGATATGCATGTCACATATAAGCTCATACATGGTTGTAACGGTTGCTTGCTGTTGTTTCCCTGTAAAACAGGCCATCCAAATTGCCATGTATCCAAAGTCAAAGAAATCATACGAGCATAGATCCATAGCCAAACACAAACACAAACCCAAGAGTCAAAACCAAAAGCAAAGCCACAGAAGATGTGTTGTGCAGATGTCATCGACTCATCATTGCCTCTTATGGAAGGATGGACAGATACATGGAGATATGGAGCAAACATAATGATTGGAATAGCAAGATAAAGGAGAGGACTCACTTTCAGAACGGGGCAGCCATTTCCAACTTCCTCCAATTAGAACACAATTCTTTCTTTTTCTTTGGAGAAACAAAAGTGATTTCAGCCCTCTCCAGAAACCCACTTGAAAATGGTTGTACTAAGAACACACATGGATGTCAAAACGGAAGGTAATATTGGTGAAAGTATCCGAATAAAAGCAACAAAGAGGCTCAAATTTGCTTTAATTCAGTCATGAAACTAACTGTGCATCTTTCAAATATCATATTCAACTACAATATCCTAAAACACAACCACAGAAGGCTCAGATGTGCTTTCTTTCAACAGACATTGCATTTCATCTTTCATGTCATTTGTGTCAACGGTTGCCTGCAAATGTTACTGAGCATAACAATATACAAGCCATCCAAATTGCAGACATAAACGAATTTGTAGCTCAAATACAAGTGTAAGAATAAGCCTTCTGGAAAATCCTTGAACCATCATCACTGCCTCAAATATGTGTGCATGCATGCATGTGGAATTAGGGTTTAGAGTGTGTTTGTTTGGAAAACAAACAGAGAATAATTTTATTTTGGGTTTGGAGGGGAAAAGGGATGTAGGGTTGTCGGTTGTGACAAAATGAAAGGAATCATTAGCAAAGAGAAGGGCAAACCTTAGAACCTTTCCATCTCAAAGCTTCATGCCTTGGACAATTAAACCACAACAACCAAAAGGCAAGAGAGGCTCAGAATCTCAACTACAATGGTCATGAAGGGCTGCAATGGTCACCTGCAGAAGTGCGGAACCAAGTTCCCATGCCGCCTAGACTCATGCACAAAACCAAGCACATAATGAACCCAAAATCAATCATTGTGGACCAACCTTCATCACCGCCTCAAGTAGACAACACAAGTATCAGGTAAAATTCCTCCAACACTGAGAAAGACCTTCCCAACTATTACATATACATGAGACTTCAGACATTCACCTCCAACTAAAACTGATCAAGAAGCTCAAATACGTTTATGGTGGTGACTGGTGGTGTTGGCTGCAACTGGTACCTACTGCAGTTGTTTGCTACAAAACAAGGCATCCAAGTTGCCAAGCCACCAAACCACATTAAAATGTCAAATAATATTAAAAATAAGTTTAGAGTGGCAAGCAAACAAAGCAAAAAAAGGCTTAATTGGCTAATTAAGGTGTTTTAAGTGGCACACAAGCAAAAAACCGTAGTATCAACCCTCCATGCATTCACCATCAATAAACAATCATCACTGCCTCACAAGCATAATCCAAAAGAGGATCAGACATGTCAAGTATGAACGTTATGCAGGGCTGCAACTCACATGTGGCTTCTCCAAACAGAAGCATAGACCAAGTTGTTGAGCCACCAAGACTCATGCACAAAACCAAGCACATAACTACGCCGAACATCAATCATTGTAGTCATTCTTGTCACCACCTGAAGTACACAAAACATACATCAGGCAGTACTCCAACACGGATAGAAATTCATAATTGATACATGTTCTACTTTGGGAATAATTTCATTAGTAAACTCCGACCCAAGATAGAGAATTGTAAGTGCAGCAGATTCAACACTGACCAACAACATTAGAAGATCCAACAATGTGGGGTTTTTTTTTTATAATTGAAAGGGATCTAGAAATAGTGGTGTTGTGGTGGAGGATGAAGGGCAGCAACATTTAGGAAATAAACAAAGTAGCAACAGCAAACATCCATCACATAGAAACTATTCCATCTTTCTTCCTCTTAGAGGTAAAGGGTGTCACTGGTGTTGAGAAGTTGCAGCACAGCAAAAGAGTTGGGAGGTTTGGCAATGGTGAAGGAGGATAAAGAGTTGTCTATTTCACATGAAAATCATCAGCCAAGGAGGGGGCAGCCCTCAAACCTTACCTCTCAGCCTCATTCCTTCAACCACTTCAATTATGATACAACAAGAGGCTCAAACATGTCAATTGCGGTGTTGTTGGCTGCAACTGGTACCAGCTACTATTGTCTGAACAAAGTCTGGCATCCAAGTTACCAAGCCAGCAAACCCATATGCATAAACCATCAAGGCATTCAAATGTGGTGAACAATATTCACTGCCTCACGTTACAAAACACCCAAATGTGATCAGGCACAATCCTCCATCATTGAAGTAGAGATTCATACATGGATGTGCTATTAAGGGATTGCGGATCAAAGATGTGTGTGTGTGTACATGTAACATAGGAATGGAAACTCCGAAAAGGAGTGGATATGTTTGTGTTTTGTATGGGAGAAGAAAAGAAGAGTTGTCTAAGTTCAGAAAGAAATCATCAGCAAAGGGAGGGCAGCTCTTCAGACCTTTCCCTCACAATGTCTCATTCCATGAACCACAACATGCAAAATCCAATGAGAGCCTCAGACATCTCTTTTGCAAAACGTTGACATGGCTACAATGGTTGCCTGCAGCTGTTACCCAACCAATATCCTTCCAATTTGCCATGCCGTCCAAACACCATACCAACAAACCAACCAACCATTAAACCAAAACATGTCCTGTTAAAAATTAATCATCATTGCCTCAATAGATGGATGCATAGAGAAATCATTAAGCAACATCATAATCATCAACATAAACCACAAGCACAAGATGGGAAACCAAAAGCTACCCAGGACCAAAGATCTCCAACATCCCTACATTAAATTCTTTCCATTTTTGTTCCTCTTTAAGAGGCAGTGGGTGTGATTGGTTTGGAGCAATAACCAGTTGCCCAAAACCAGCCATCCAGGCCTTCGTGATGCAACACGGCTTGATCTCGACAACGCCAACACTTGTGACAATCACAAGTGGAACCATCTCATCTCTGCCTTACCTCACACATACACACACAAAAAACATATAGAGAGAGAGAGTGAAAGAGACGACGGCAACGATGACGGCGAGGATGAAATGGTCTGGAACAAAGTAGAAGGGTTGTTTGTTTCACATACAAAATCATCACAAGGGAAGGCGCAGCCTTTCACACCTTTCCTCAGCCTCACTCCTTCACCCACTCTGAAAATATTCTGACAAGATGATCAGACATGTCAATCATGGGGTTGTTGGCTGCAACTGGTACCAGCTGCTGTTGTTCAAAACAAAAACAGGGCATCCAAGTTATTAAGCCACCAAACCCATGGGCGAAAATCCTTAAGATTGACCCTCAAGGTAAATTGTGGGACAATGATCATCATTGCCTTGCTTTAGACAACATCCCAAATGTATCAGGCAAAATCCACCACCATTGGAGTTGGATACTCTACAACTGACACTTGGATGCACTTACAAAGCCATATTTAGAGGTAGACAGAAGTAGGGTGTAAACGAGCCGAATTCGAGCCAAAACAGTGGTGGTGGTAGTGGTGGTGGAGGGTTTTTTTTGTATAAGTAATAGAGAGGTGGTGAAGACGATAGGAAAAGGCTTGGTCCATATTTAAATAGCTATCATTAGCACAAGAGGTGGCAACCCTTCAAACCTTCTCCTCTCAGAACTTCATACCTTAAAAAACATGCATAATAATCCAACAAGAGGCTCAGATATCGGGTGTAACCATCCGAGGCTTCAACGGTTGCCCGCTGTTAGTTCTTAATAGAACAGGCCGCTGTTGCTTTCGAAAATCATCACTGCCCCATAGTTTTTTTTATCTACTTTACCACACACCCTTGTTTTAAATCCCAAACAAGCAAATGCACCTGCTGGGATTCTATCTCTGTTCTTGGGTATCCCAACACCAACGATCTAGATAGATAGACAAATAGATGGGAAAGGGTTGGTTTGCATTTAGATGGAAATCATCAGCACGAGAGTTGGCAACTCTTCAAACCTTTCCTCTCAGAACTTTCATACCTCAAACAACAACCTGCATAATAATCCAACAAGAGGCTCAGATATCGGGTGTAACCGTCCGAGGCCACGACGGTTGCCCGTTGTTTCTTAACAGAACAGACACTCCAAGTTGCCACACCTGCAAAACAAAACCAAAACCAAAAATACAAACACAAATTCGTAGCCATGAAAGACATTTCCAATAATCAACACTGTCGTAGAACGATAGATGGGTAAATAAATGGACATGCAAAAGCAATGCTAATAATAATAAAATAATGATAATGACAACAACAACAGCAACAGCAGTAATGGGAAGGTGAATGCCACTGCGAAAGGGGCTGAGACCTTTCCACCTTTCCACGAAGAAAACCATTCTCTCTCTCATTCTTTACCCTTTTAAGGGTTTAGGGTGCAAGTGGGCAGTGGCCTGCCGAAACTGCAACATTGCTACAGGATTGGAAGGTTAAAAGATGGCGGAGGATGAAGGGTCGTATGATTCACCCAGAAAGTCATCAGCAAAGGAGGGGGCATCCCTTCACACCTTCCCTCTCTCAGCCTCATTCCTTCAACAACTTCAGATACAATCCAACAAGAGGCTCAAACATATCGATTGTGTTTTGTTGGCTGCAACTAGTACCAACTGCTATTGTTCCAAACAAAAAAGCAGGGCATCCAAGTTACCAAGCCACCCAACTCTTAATATGATCAGGCATTCAAATGTCATCAGGCAATCATCAGCGACTCGCATTAGGCAACACCCAAATATGATCGGGCAAAATATTACATCATTGAGGTAGAAATTAACAACTGATACATGGATATGTTTAGGGTTTTGAGGACTACAATCTGGGGTATGTAAGTATGTATGCATGTATGTAGGGCTGTCAAAACTAGCTAGAGCCGAAAAAGATTTGGAATTGTTTGTGGTTGGTTTTGTGGTGTTGGGGAAAAGAGAAGAGCTTTATAAATTCAGATATAAATCATCAGCAGAGAGGGGGCAACTCTTCAAACCTTCCATCTCAAAGCCTCATTTCATTAACCACAACATGCATAATCCAACCAGAGGCTCAGACATCTTTCCTACAAAACCTTGACATGAGCACAATGGTTGCCTGCTATTGTACCCCAACAAACAGACCTTCCAATTTGTCATGCTTAAAATCAACACTACCAGTTATCAAAAAACTGATTAAGACAGAGCATGTTATAGAAACAAATCATCACTGCCTCTTGGGATGGCTGACTGGGAACATGAACAGAAAGCAGCAGCAGCAACAACAATGACAACAAGTAGAATATGGGAAATCTTTAGCTACCTAGAGGGAGCATAGATCTCCAGCATCTCTACATTGATTTCTTTTCAACTTTCTTTCCTCTTTAAGAGGAGAATGTTGTCATTGGTTTGTAGTTTCGGTAAATGTGGGATGCCTGTTTTAGTGAAACACCTTCACAACTCCTAATTCCACCAACAAACTTTGAAATTAAAAGGGTTTTTTGCTTGCAAACGCCTAAGAAATGTTCCTGGTGGTAGCAACATAACAGTTGCCAACAAAGTTAGGCCATCCGAGTTGCTAAATACCCTCAAAACAAAACATACATTCGGTAAAACTCCCACCAATGCCTCAAGCAAGAAACGAAATGCCCAAACTCAACTTGGAAAGAGGGAGTGTTGTTATAGTTGGTGATAGTACTAGCACCAGCGGTGACGGTGGTGGTGGGCTTCTTTTTTGTTTGATGAGTAGTAGAGTTGATAATGATGATGATGATGATGATGGGAAAGGGTTGATCTGCATTTAGATAGGAATCATCAGCATGAGAGGTGGCAACCCTTCAAACCTTCTCCTCTCAGAACTTCATATCTTAAAAAAACAGCATGCATAATAATCCAACAAGAGGCTCAGATATCGGGTGTTAACCATCCGAGGCTGCAACGGTTGCCCGCTGTAAGTTATAAACAGAACAATCCATCCAAGTTGCCAACCCTCCAAAGCAAAACAAACATAAATCCACATACACAACCACAAACACATAGTTATTAAAAACCGCTGTTTCCGAAAATCATCACTGCCTCGTTTTTTTGTTTTTTTTTTATTATATCTACTCTACCACCAACTCACCCCCGTCTTAAATCCCAAACAAGGGAATTCGATCCCTATCAATAGATGGAGAAGCAGGAGCAATAATAACAATAATAATAACAAGAGCAATGGGAATGAGGAAAGGCCTTTCCAGCATCCCACATGTAGAGAAGAAGATCACATTTGCTACCTTTCTCTCTTTCTAATTCTCCGTATGTTGGGTTTTAGGGTTTAGGGTTTGGGAAGTAAGGAAGGAAGGGAGAAGACGAGATTTTATGGGGGTTTTTGCTTGCATGCACTTGCATCAAAGGAAGACCAGAAAATGGACATCAACCCGATAGTCAGGCTTCGTTGACGACGGCTGGCTGGTTGCCGAGAAGAGGCCGTCCAAGCCGCCGGCCGAGACCAACGATGCCATGCCACCATCAGGAACCGAACAAGTGGAGAGAACACCACCAACTTTTCCCATTAACTTTACTTTCAACATCTTACCCACTACACTATACAGTCATGGACGTGACTCCTGGGTAGAGTAGCTTTGGACTTTGGAGGAAGTGCCAAAAAGTTTCTTTTTTTTCTTTTTATAATTCGATTTGGCTATGTTAATTTTACGGTGAATCTACGTTACAAATTTACAAGGAAAGTACCGGAGTTGCATCGAATTTGCATCCTATCTCGTATCTCCACCTAAGACTATCCGTTACCATGACCTGGACGACCTGGTCATTAGTTCTCTCTCTTCAAAATCAATTTTCTATCTCTTCCACATCGGTTTTCTCTTTCCTCAACTCACATTCTTCTCTTTCCTACACTATTCACCTCTTAACCACAACCCACAACAACTTATCTCTCTCATCCACATCATTTCGGGGTTCATTTTAGTAAAATTTTAAAAAATATTCTAAAAAACCAAAACAATATAAAACGTATTTTCAAAAACAAATTAAAAAAACTCAAACAAAAAATTCAAAAAATCAAAACAAAAATAAAAAATATTAAAATATTAAAAAAATAGACGACCGGGTCGACAACCTGGTCGTTCACGACCTTAACATTTCACCCGTTAAGAATTTTTTTTCACGGTCATCCATGACCGGTCGTTGACGACCTTAGATTTTCACCCGTTAAGGAATGCTCTAAATGGTACAAGAATTACCCTAGAAAAATCTTACTCAAGTTTCAGAATAAGTGAGATTTTCTCATGTTATATGGCTCTTGTGTGTTTGCATTATTAGCTCCAATAATAACAGAGGAACAATCAAAAAGAGTTCAAAACTTCACTTTCTAGACTTTTTTCGAAGTTAAAGTGCAATTAGGAGAATTTAATCGGAATTGCATATTAGTTGGGAGTCTAATTCAAAATTTTAGAGTTTATCGGAGTCCGTATTCTTACAAACCCGTCACACCCTAATAATTAAAAAAATTACATAATATGACATCTTCACTATCAAAACATCTCTCACAAATGAATTATTCTTCACTATCAAAACAAAACAAAAAAATTCTGACAACTTTAAACATCAAATGCCTAAAAAACAAAGTGATCCTTCTATTATTTCGAGTACCATCCAATTTACATGTTCAATCTTGGTTTAACGACTGGATTAGTTCGGGGGTAAGTGCGGGCAGTGAACAAGTTGAGACCTTGAACTTACAATTTTACTTCGCGAACTAGCAAATAGCAATGCAAAATATTGTGAAGTACCAACAGAAGGCTCCGTCCCTAAGCCTATATTACGCCTGAAAATAAATTACAAGAAAAACCTTGCGAATTGGAGAGATGCACGTGGGAAATGCCCTCATTAAATGAGTACCAAATGGTTAGGAAAAGAAATCATCATGTAGTGGCGCAACAGAACTGTCATCCTAATCCACTCATAAGTTCGAATCAAAGCTTTAAGTTAGTTGGGCTTGCTAGAAACCTTGTGGGCGCTCAAACTAGTGTCAAGCAATAACTGTGCTAAGACATAAGAGAGAATATAATTCCGAAAACATTTAGAACACAATTAAAGAACATAACACGATTGCTTCAATATCATACACATGTAATGTACATATGAACTGAAACAGCAGCTTAATTAGCTAAAAACGCACAAATTTAGTTCCATGATCAGCGTATTTGTATATGTTTTTTTTATAATAGTTCATTGACATTAAAAGTAAAGATAACAAGAGGTTGCAAATCACAATCTCTCTGGTTCGACATACCATATTAGGTCAATACAACTCCAAAATGCAGAGCCTCATATACTACCCTTATGGTAGGAGGCAATTACAACAAAAAAAACCGAATACCTAATATCCGAGTTGAAACATCCCTTGATAATACCTTGCTATTAGGTATCTGCTGTCGCGAAGGAGGTAGGCTCGCAAGGGATGGTTCCGATTTCCTCCAAGATCCTGACACTCTGCTCTCACTACCCTCTTCCTCCCAATGTTGCTGCGCTTCCAGCTCTAATTCCTCCATCCTTTCAAGTTGATGAGTGCGTTCGATTTCACTCTCGGATGTAATCTTTTAAGTTGATGAATGTGTATTTGTATATGTTGAAACTGAAACAAACACTAACCCAAAGAGGGGGGATGCGAAACCATATTTTGAGGGACCTTTTCATGGGTAAACACGAAAAGGTGGTATTACACAACATATCTTATTATGCACCCCACTTGCTCTATTGGTCAGTATTACAAGAATAATCTGAGACGGGTCACTGCAATAATAATCTGAGAATCACATGATGAACAATCCAAAATGTTTAAGCAAATAAAAGTAACGTATTATCAGTGTGGGGCAAAAGGCTCAGTCTTAGACATGGGCAACCCTTCAAATCTTCCCCCTAAAACTGCTTTCCTTGAAACCACCACACATTTTGACAAGAGGCTCAGACATGTTCATCTATGGTGGCACATGGTTGCAATGGTTGCCAACATAATTTGGCCGTCCAAGTTGCAGACCAAAAGATAAATTAAGTACAAAAACCCTAAACCCATAAACCCTAAACAACAAGATCACAATACGTGCATATAGATGAACATTCATCATTGCCTCAAGTAGCAAGGGAACAAAAGCAACATAAAACAATACACAGGCAAATATCTAACCGAACAGCCACCCTTGCTTTAGACAATCTAAAATCATTGTCGCTGCCTTACTCGAAATGAGTATATTGTCTCTACTGACATTGGTTAATAAGCAGAAATATTGTGGCAGGTGCTGGCGATATTGAGGTAAGTGAGCCTTCTTAATAAAGAATTCACCAAGCACATGTAAAACCTAAAAGCTTCATGTCACAACCACCTATAAAACCTTAAAGAGGTTCAAACATTTCTACTATTACGGCCATGCATGGCTGGAACGGATTAGTAAGGTGTAGAACTGTAGATTTACAGCTAATACCAGGAAGTCCATGCATGGTGGTTGTTGATAATGGATTATATTGCACCAAATGAATGGATAAATAAGACACAAATGGAGGATGCAAAAGACAAAAAATTATAATTGGTTGATACAGAGCAATGTCAGTACCATGCTATAGAAGATTCGATGGCCAGTGGCAACGAGGTCCAGATAAAAACTGATAAGAGCAGAGATGACTAGATGATTCATCAGCAAATAGTCAACCTTCACACCATTCCCTCCAAGCCCAATGCTTCTACTACACAAATTCTAAGAGGCTCAAACAACTTAGTTCTGAAGAAGATAATGTAAGGCTGCAACAGTCACCTACACAAAGGCAAAAAGGCATGTGCACAAGGCATGTACAAAACCCTATAACGCAAACAATACCTAGAGATTAGCATTCATTAATGCCTCAAGTACAACACTCTATGTGGCAAGGCTAATCATTTTCACTACAAAGATCCAAAACTGAAACTTTGGAAATGTACATTATAATGTAGTTGTAAAAGTCACTATCTAAACGGATAAAACACAAAAGCCCTATAGGAGAGAATGGTAGAACCAGAAGTATCAGCAATGGAGTAGGTCATGGTGGTCTGGAAGGAGAAAAGTGTATATATGGTAAGAATTGTCAGAAAGAGAGGACACAATACAACTAAGTGAACGTATATACTCACATCCAAAAGTAAAAGCAATGCATTGCATGGAAATTTCAGAATAAAATCCTCATTACTTTGCAAGCATGAAAAGTGCAAGTTATAATTAGCAAACTCACTTATTCCAACTCACATGGAATATAAATCATGGGAATTCTAACACATTAATGAACACATAAACATACATTCTAAAGGATAAAGGTTAATTAAATTCCAAATTACACCACTCAACATAAATTATGCATGAAAATGGTAGCCTTAGAATACCAGAAGACATAATTCTAAAGGGAAATTATCCAAATAAGTCATCCATGCATGACAAAAATCCCAATCCAAAATTGAATTGCAATCAACTTACCACATTCAAAAGCATCCTAAAATTCAACTAGAGAAGGCTCAGATGTGCTTTGTCTAAGAAGACATGGCATTGTCATGCAACTTGTCCACAATGGTTGCCTGCAAAAATTACCAAACATAACAATTGACAAGCCATCCATGTTGCAGATCAAATACATGTGTGTAATCCTTTTGAAAAAGGCTTCAAGCAATCCTCACAGCCTCTTATATATATTTGCATCATGCATACATGGGAATGCTTGTGTTTGTGTGTTTGTTTGTTTGAGGAGAATTGATGGCTTTGTTGTTGGATTTGGAGGTGAAGGGTGGACATATAAGAAAGGAATCATTAGCAATGAGAAGGGCAACCATTAGAATCTTTTCATCTCAAAGCTTCATGCACTAAGCAGTTAAACCACAACAGGCAACATGCAGGAGGCTCAGACATCTCTAGTAGGATGGTCATGAAGGCTACTGCAATGGTCACATGCCACTGCCCCAAACAGAAGCACAGAACCAAAATGCCATGCCAACAAGAATCATGCACCAAACTCAAAGCACAAAAAGAATCCAAAATAAGTAATTGTGGTTGAACATTCATCACAGCCTCAAGTTCACAACAAATATCAGGCAAAACCCCACCATGAGATAGAGATTCACAACTGATGACTTATGTGTGATTGGTTTGCATGAATCCAAGTTACCAAACCAACAAATCCTTAACGTGATCACACTCAAACGTCATCGAACAATCATCACCACCTCGCACTGCACAACACCAATGTGATCAGGCAGAATACTACATCATAAAGGTAGACATTCGCAACTGACACATGGATGTGTAAGTTGGTGTTTAGAGTTTGGGGATATATATGCATATACATATGCATAATGATTGGGAAGTGTATTTGTCTGTGGTTGGTTAATCGTGGACAAGAGAAGAGCTGTCCGAATTCGTATAGAAATCATCAGCTGAGAGGTGACAACTCTTCAAACTCTTCCATCTCAAAGCCTCATTTCATTAACCACAACATGCATTTAGGGTTTAGGCCTTTAGGGTCAGAGGCTCAGACATCTTTCCTACAAAACCTTGACAAGGGCACAATGGTTGCCTGCTGTTGTACCCCCAACAAACAGACATTCCAATTTGCCATGCTCAAAATTAACACTACCACTTATCAAAAAAACCTTCTACACCTGAGCCTGTAGTGATAGGAACAAATCATCACTGCCTCTAGGGATGGCTGGATGGAAACATGAACAAAGAGCAACAACAACTAGAGCTAGCTCAGTTAGGGGATCCTCGATCTTGAGATTGTCGAGACCAAGGATCAAATCCCAGTAGCAAGTAGAAGATGGGAAATCTGTAGCTACCCAAAGGGAGCAAAGATATCCAGCATCCCTACACTGATTCCTTTCCATCTTTGTTCCCACTTCAAGTGGTTAAGGGAGTGATTGGTTTATAGTTTGAGCAAGTGTTGTGAGCTCGTTTAGTAAAACGACATCTCAACTCCTGATTCCACCAAACATTGAAGTTAAAAGGGTTTTTTGCTTGGGTACACTCGGATGGGTCGAGTTGCCGGATTTCAAACATCCACCTTCACCCCTACATGGTTGGGGAAATAACAACACCCAACTCAAAGTTCGAGTTGCTTCAGCATTTAGCTAAAACAAACCGGAAGAAAACAATGCATGCACACTTTCAGCTATAAAAGCGTTCCAACAGTATTTCTTTTCTTGTTCTTGCTGTTCTCCTCTGCAATACAGTAGTCCCACATTTGCTAAAACAAAAGGTTAATTACAGTTCATCCCCAAAAAGGCAAAAAACGCTATATTACGCTGCTGAAAACACAAAAGCACGAAGGCGGAAACCCCGAAATCAAAACTAGGGCACAAAAGGCTCCACCAAAACCACATAGAAAACCAAAAAAAGGAAGACCAAAACTGTTGGGAGGGGATCTAAGATGCACTAACACGACTACGGATTACGCGGACCACAAATATAGAATATTGATTGCGGAAAATCTGATCGGAGCCCATTTAGCTCCTGGAGTTATTCGGTCGACCAAGATCCCAACATCGGTCTACCGAATCTCCCAATTTTCCTGTACATAACAATTCTATAAACCAATTCCAACAGAAACGAGGCTCAGATTCGCCTTTGTTCAGACAAAATCGACTTAGCGCAGTCGCCGGAGACGACTGGTTGCCCTAAAAGGGCCATCCAAGCCGCCACGGTCTGATCTTAACAACGCCGCCACTTGCGAAGATCACAAGTGGAGGCGTCTCATCATTGCCTCTTACCAGAGAGAGAGAGAGAGAGAGAGAGGAGAGGGTTTGGCTTGGTTTGGTTTGGTTCGGAAGAAGAAGAAGAAGAAGAAGAAGAAGGGTTAGTTTGGGGAGTCATCGGCTTGAGGACGGAGGGGGCAGCCCTTCCTCCACCAGCCCTCTGGGAACCAAAAGCCTCATACTTAAACTAATGAGTAAAAACCTTTGCTCTCTTCTGCTCATATTTATATAGTCCTCAGAATCAGATTTCCCGGATGGGTTTTTTGCAGTTCCGTTTCGGAATGGTAGAGCTGTTTTTTCCCAACCAAGTACTTCGAATTTTTACATTGGACACATCGTCCCGGGTGAACCAAAACTGGTTGTATTCAGAGCATTGTTAACGGGTCGAGTGCGCACACATCGTCCTGGTTGAACCAAAACTGGATGTATTCATAGCATTGCTAACGGGTCAGGTGTGTCATCCCCTTAACGAGGAGGGTGTCTGCCGAGCGGGCATCCATTCGAGCGTCGGAGCTCCCGAATGGACGCTCGGGCGCCCATCGGGTGCGGGGCACGTGTTCCCCCCCCCCCCCCCCCCCCCGTTTGTCGATTTTTTTTTGTTTTTTTATTTTAGTGGGAGGTTTTATTATTAGAGTTAATTGATAATGTATTGGGTATTTTTTAGTAACGTGGGGTGATAATTTTTGATGTTATTAATTTGAAAAATATTTAAATTTTTTGCAATACATCTAATTAATAAATTTTTCCTTGGTTTAATAATAATTATTAATGTTAATTACTAATTATTGTTATTAATCATTTCGTCAATTGGAATTATACGTAATTAGAATTATGTAAAATGTAATTTTTTAAATGTAGTGTAAGAATTAAAAATGTTTAATTAATAAATAACGTGGAAGAAAGAGAGTGTAAAGTGGGTAGGGGTAGCCTGGGCGTGGTTAAAAGGGTGTTTTGGGTGGGTGAGGTGAGCTGACGTGACAGAGAAAGCAGTGCGCTGTTATCTATGGTCTCATGGTTCCAGCATACTGGGGGATTTGTCAATCTTGTATAGGTGTTCTGAAACGCGAAGGTGTTGAGTTGGAGAGTGACAAAATCAAGCGCGAACGGGCCAGCCTACTTCACAATAGTAAAGTCTCGGTGGCAAATCTTCTGTCAGCTCTAACGGCAACGACCGTGATTGCAAACCCCACACAGATCCAAGTTGCACCTCACGTCATGGATGGTGGCTACGTGGCTCCCCCAGCTTCTGAACTGATGGAGGTCTACATGTTTGCTTGACTTGATAATGAGACACGGGAGCTGGATGCGATAGAAGCATGCCGGGAGGAGGCTACGGAGAGGGTCAGCTACTTTGAAAAATAGGGGTCACTCCGTCGAGCATTTGCGCTAAAGCTTTAAGGCTTTAAAACCTTTAGCTTTTTTGGTAGGAATTAAAACCAATCCCAAATACGCAGCGGAACAAAAAACACGAATCCAATTGGCTAAACTTGAGAACAAAACGAAATCCAAAATTCAAACCACACAAACACGCAAGATTTAACGTGGAAACCCAATGCGGGAAAAACCACGGACGACACAACTCAAATCCACTATAGAGAAACGTATTACAAGAGATGCTTACAGGAGACGCGAGCGAACCGACGAAGAACCCGGCTCAAATCTCTCCTACCGAATCACAAGGATGCTCTCTCTCTCTCTTTTCTCTCAAGAACATAAAAGTGGACAATAGAATTAACTGATAATACAAAGGGGACGAAATTGCCTTTATATATGAGGCCAAAACAAGTATAAGTTGCACCAAAATCGGGTGGAGTAATATGCAAAACGTAGGCAGAACTGGGTCCAAACGGTCGACCGATCGGGTGCATCGGTCGACCGATCCAATAACTGTATTCCAACGGTCGACCGAAATTGGAGTCTCGTTCGACCGAAAATCGACAGTAACTTTTCTGGCTTGCGCGAGTGCATAATCGGTCGACCGTACACTTAAGTTCTGGTCGACCGAAATTCAATAGACACTTTTCTCCCAGCTCCTCGAACGTTTCCGGTCGACCGAATCCAAGGTTCCGGTCGACTGAAAATCGACAGTAACTTTTGCCCAGCTCCAAAACGTGTGCCCGGTCGACCGAATCCTAGATTTCGGTCGACCGAAAAAACGACAGGCACTTTTGCTGGGTAAATTAACACACATCCGGTCGACCGAATCACTCCATCCGGTCGACTGATTGTCTGTTTTTCTGCACGTATACTTTAAACACTTATTCAATGTAAACAACAACAATCTCCACCTTTACCTTGAATAACCCCTGTAACTCTTTGAAGGAAACACTTCCTTCCTCATTGTGTCGTCGTCTTAGCTCCACCTACTCGGAACTCAAACCAACCAAGTTCACGCATACCATGAACTTAGTCTAAATAACTGGCTTCGTCAACATATCAGCCGGATTATCTTCAGTGCCCACCTTCTTCACCACCACACCTCCTTCAGCAACAACTTCCCGAATGAAGTGATAACGGACGTCGATATGCTTCGTCCTTTCGTGGTACATATGATCCTTCGTCAGATGAATGGCACTCTGACTATCACAATAAACAACCACTGTATTCTGACCTGGAATAAGCTCTCCAAATAAACCTTTCAGCCAAAGAGCTTCCTTGATACCCTCGGTCGCTGCCATATACTCTGCCTCCGTTGTAGACAAAGCAACAGTGTGTTGCAACGTCGCTTTCCAGCTAATAGCGGTGCTCCCAACAGTAAACACATAACCAGTCATAGATCTTCGTCTATCACGGTCTCCCGCGTAGTCGGCATCAACAAACCTCATTAATGAATACGAAGATCGACCGAATTTCAGAGATAGCTTAGTTGTACCTTTTAGATACCGGAGAATCCACTTCACAGCTGACCAATGCTCCTTTCCTGGATTCGACATATAGCGGCTCACCACACTGACCGCCTGAGCTATATCTGGACGAGTGCATATCATAGCATACATCAAACTGTCAACTGCACTAGTATAAGGCACACGTGACATGTATGCCTTGTCCTCCTCCTCATTGGGACACAAGTCTACCGAGAGCTTAAAATGCGCTGCGAGAGGAATTCTTTCAGACTTGGCATTCTCCATGCCAAAACGATGCAAGACTTTCTCAATATATTGCTGCTGGGAGAGAAACAAACTCTTGCATGTACGATCGCGACGTATCTCCATACCTAGAATCCTCTTTGCTGATCCAAGATCTTTCATCTCAAACTCAGCCTTCAACAACTCCTTATGCTCAGAAATTTTAGACTTGTCCTTAGCTGCTATCAACATATCATCTACATAGAGTAATAACAAAACGAGAGAGCCATCTGAAAATACCTTTCGGTAAACGCAACAGTCATACTGGGACCTGCTGTACCCATGTCCAACCATAAAAGAATTAAATCTTTTATACCATTGTCGAGGCGACTGCTTTAACCCATAAAGCGACTTCTTCAGCAAACAGAACTGATTCTCCTTACCCTCGACCACAAAGCCCTCCGGCTGGGACATGTAAATTTGCTCCTCTAATTCTCTATGTAAGAAAGCGGTCTTCACATCTAGTTGCTCTAACTCTAAATCATGTATTGCAACCAAACTCAACAAAACACGAATAGAAGTATGCTTCACAACGGGTGAGAAAATATCGCTATAATCCACACCCTCCACCTGACTAAAACCACGAGCAACCAATCGAGCTTTGTACCTCACATCTGAAATACCCTCGATTTTCTTCTTGAAGACCCATTTGCAGCTAACGGTCCTTTTTCCTTTTGGAAGTTCTACCAACTTCCAAGTTTGGTTCTTATGAAGAGACTCCATCTCTTCATTCATTGCACCCACCCAAGCAGCTGAATCGGGTGCCGAAATTGTCTCTGAATACTTGCTCGGCTCACCAGAGGCTCCGATATCTTCAGCTGCACTAAGAGCATATGCAAGGACTGATTCGGCATATCTACGGGGTTTCTTGGTCAGCCGCCTCTCTCTGTCCCTCGCCAACAAATACTTTTCATCTTCCTCAGATTTCGAACTCTCTCCTTGTGTCACACCGGTATCCTCATCAACAGTCACTACCGGTGGCTCCACCTGAACTGGAGTCCCACTTGACACGGGAGTAGAAATAACAGTGTTTTTCCTGGAAGGTAACATAACAAGCTCATTAAAGACAACATTTCTTTCAACCATGAGCTTCTGAGATTCCTTGCACCACAGACGATAACCCTTCACACCCAAATCGTAGCCAAGGAATATACACTTCAACGACCGAGCATTCAACTTTCCTTGATCTACATGCGCGTACGCTGGACAATTGAAGACTCTCAACTTGGACAAATCTGAAGCTCCACCTGTCCAAACTTCTTCCGGTGTTCTCATATCCAAAACGGTGTGAGGCGAACGGATCACTAAATAACAAGCGGTACACACTGTTTTTGCCCAAAAATCCTTAGTCAGGTCCGCATTCAGAAGCATACATCGAGCTCTCTCCAAGAGAGTTCGATTCAGACGTTCCGCTACTCCGTTCTGTTGTGGTGTGTGACGTACGGTTCGGTGTCTCACGATTCCTTCATCCTTGCAGAAATCGTTAAACTCCGAGGAACAAAACTCCAAACCATTATCCGTCCTTAGAACCTTAATCTTCTTTCCTGTTTGATTCTCAATCATAACCTTCCAGTGCTGAAAATTCTGAAACACATCGTTCTTCTGTTTCCGAATATAAACCCAAGTCTTCCTGGAGAAATCATCAATAAATGTGAGCATGTAGCGAGCTCCACCTTTTGATGGAACCTGAGAAGGTCCCCATAAATCAGAGTGGACATAATCTAAAGTAGCCTTGGTGGTGTGCTTAGCTGCTGAGAAGCTAACCCTCTTCTGCTTCCCATAAACACAAAATTCACAGAAGTCCAGACTGCCGATTTTCTGACTTCCAAACAAACCACGTTTGTTCAACACCGTCATGTCTTTCTCGCTCATGTGCCCCAACCTCATATGCCAAAGTTGGACATTCTCCTCACCAGACAACGATGACGCTACAGCTGCGTCACCCACAACAATTTCTCCTTTAAGCATATAAAGCTTACCGGGCCCAAGCTTCTTCCCTTTCATCAGAATAAGTGATCCTTTGGTGATGGATATGCAGTCATCCTCACCACTAAATTTGTAGCCCTTTGCAGTCAGGCTACCTACTGAAATCAGATTCTTGCTCGCCTTCGGAACATGTCGCACATCCGATAGAATCTTGACTAGGCCATCATGGGTCCTCAATCTGACAGAACCAATTCCTGCAACCTCGCACCTGTCACCATTGCCCATCACAACCATTCCACCTGACATTGTTTCATAAGATGAAAACCAGTGTTTATTCGGAGTTAAGTGGAATGTACTGCCCGTGTCAATCACCCAACCGTCGGAAGCTTCAGAAGAACCTATAGCTGCCAACACAAAATCAGAATCGGACTCCGCGACATTCGAACCTGACTGATCACCGCTACTAGAACCCTTTTGCTTCTCTCTGTTCTGTAGCTTAAAACATTCTGATATCTTGTGACCCTTCTTCTTGCAGTAATGACAAATAATATCTTTGTCCTTCGACTTGGTCTTAGAGGTGTTCTTTGAGAAACTCTTCTCTTTCCCCTTACCACGAGCAACAAGTGTCTCACTTTTGCTCGAATCAAAACCATCAGACCTCTTCTCCATATCAGATTTGGAGGAGAGTGCGTTTTTGACATCCGCAAGAGAGATGTCGGTCCTGCTGTACATCATCGTCTCCACGAAGTGATCATATGAAGAACTCAACGAGCAAAGTAAAATGATCGCCTGATCCTCATCAGAAAACCTTGCTTCAACCTTCTCCAAGTCCATGATGATTGCATTGAAATCATCCAAGTGTTGCTGAAGGGAGATACCCGACTTCATCTTGAATAGGAACAACTTCTTCTTCAAGATAATCCGGCTAGCAAGTGACTTCTTCATGTAGACCTCTTCTAATTTCTTCCACATACTTGCAGTCGTCTTCTCCTTCAACACTTCTCTCAGAACTTCGTCGGACAATGACAACTTAATGGTTGACATCGTCTTTCGATCAAGCTTTTGCCTATCTTGATCGGACATTTCTTTTGGCAACTTATCCATGCCCTCAAGAACGTCCTCCACTTCTTGCTGCACCAGAATTGCGTGCATCTTGACTTGCCACAAGCCGAAATTAACATCTCGGCTCAACTTCTCAATTTTCCAATTATTCGCCATAAGTATTTGACAAAAGTTGAAGAAATAATACCCAATTTCGGACCCAAATGCTCTGATACCAGTTGTTAGGAATTAAAACCAATCCCAAATACGTAGCGGAACAAAAACACGAATCCAATTGGCTAAACTTGAGAACAAAACGCAAATCCAAAATTCAAACCACACAAACACGCAAGATTCAACGTGGAAACCCAATGCGGGAAAAACCACGAACGACACAACTCAAATCCACTATAGAGAAACGTATTACAAGAGATGCTTACAGGAGACGCGAACGAACCGACGAAGAACCCGGCTCAAATCTCTCCTACCGAATCACAAGGATGCTCTCTCTCTCTCTCTCTTTTCTCTCAAGAACATAAAAGTGGACAATAGAATTAACTGATAATACAAAGGGGACGAAATTGCCTTTATATATGAGGCCAAAACAAGTATAAGTTGCACCAAAATCGGGTGGAGTAATATGCAAAACGTGGGCAGAACTGGGTCCAAACGGTCGACCGATCGGGTGCATCGGTCGACCGATCCAATAACTGTATTCCAACGGTCGACCGAAATTGGAGTCTCGTTCGACCGAAAATCGACAGTAACTTTTCTGGCTTGCGCGAGTGCATAATCGGTCGACCGTACACTTAAGTTCCGGTCGACCGAAATTCAACATGCACTTTTCTCCCAGCTCCTCGAACGTTTCCGGTCGACCGAATCCAAGGTTCCGGTCGACTGAAAATCGACAGTAACTTTTGCCCAGCTCCAAAACGTGTGCCTGGTCGACCGAATCCTAGATTTCGGTCGACCGAAAAAACGACATGCACTTTTGCTGGGTAAATTAACACACATCCGGTCGACCGAATCACTCCATCCGGTCGACCGATTGTCTGTTTTTCTGCACGTATACTTTAAACACTTATTCAATGTAAACAACAACATTTTTTATTTAAAATGGTTTGCTTATTGCTTGCCCATGAGACTGTTTATGGGCTAAGATCCCTGCTAGTAGGGGATAATTTTGTTGTTACCTTAGTAGGAACCGTGGATCATGGTTTCCTATTTTTATTAGGGGGTGTTTGGTTGGAGGTACCTGGAATGGAATGGATTTCATTCCATTCTGGTGTTTGATTTGTTTATTTTGGGCCCAGAATTAGAATCTATTCCAGCCCATACCTAGGAATTAGAATCTTACCTACCTACCATAGAATGAGAATCCATTCCAGCCTGGTATGAGATTCTCATTCCATTCCATTCCATCCCAGCCAACCAAACACCCCCTTAATGCAATCACTAATTATCACAAAAAAAAACATATTGGGGGATTTAGGCGAATAACGTGGACTTATGACGATGACTGAAGTTTACCGGCAGTGGATATATGTTGCTGAATGTATCCTTTATTTGCCAAATCTACGTACAAAGGGCTAACCACAATTCATCAGGCCCTGAATCAAGCTGAGGTGGATGTAGTTTTACAAAATTTGCTCATGGGGAGCCCCACATACGCATCAGAGAAATAAAAGATGAAAGTCCCATGGAAGTAGTAATCCAAACTGGGCAACTTTCAAAGAAAAGTCACACAATAATCGATGGAAAGTGAAGAATCACCATGTACCCACCTAAAAGTACATCATCAAATATGTGAAGTACCATGGATATCTCGCTGTACATAATAAGCTACATCAGAAGCCAAATTTTTTTGAGCTATGCATGTCATAACTGATGCATCGGAGATTTCACAATTTTCCCGGTTTGGGTTGATCGTAAATATAGTGAGTGATACATACTCTCGCAGTAAGCATTAGTACTTTAGCTGGAAAAAATACCTAACTGTGACTACAATTTAGTTACTGAGACAGATACATCTATGTGAATCAGCGGTTGGAAGAATCAAAACCTTTAACAGCTGCAACTTCATTTAGTCGTCCAAGACGATGCATTCAGATTCTTGTTTCTCTGTCTACTAATCATCTTTTACATCTTTTGCATCGGTTGGAACGTCTTCTTTGACATCATCCATGACAATGTGAAACTCCTCTTTGGTACCCTTTGTGGCTGCTTCAGCTCCACTCTTCAATTCTGACTCATAGGTTTTTGACATCCCACCCATCTCTGTATCATCTTTAGGGTTTTGCTGTGCAAGTATACGATGGACACCGTCATAAATGACTTCGAGGGGCTCAAGGTTCTTCCTTAATCTTGATGACGCATTGGTATCGCCATTAAATGCCATCACAGCATCATCAGTACCATTTTCCACTATTTTGCACATCTGAGAATGAAATGAAATCAGGCACAATATGGACAAGCACAGATGCATGAAAACTTCCACCGGATTTATCCACCTACCTGATTGTAATGTTCAGCCATTTCAACACGAGCTGCCTGGTCATTACCCGGAAGATCTTCAGGAACTGCATAAACAAGTTGTTTGTAAACTTCCAAAGCAATGAAGCTAGATAACATCTAATATAAAGCAATAAAACACACATAAACTAGACCAACTCAGTTAGATGGGAAGTACTCAATCTTGATCGATAATAATAGAGACAGAAGAGGTATAGCAATTCGACTTCGTTTTTGGGCTCGACTCAGACAAGCAGGAAACCATCAAATATAAGAGTCAACAGGTAACATGAGTCATATGTAGATAAGGAGTGAAGGAGAATAATACAAGCACTGCTAACTATTTTAGACAGATTATATTGCAGGACTGACAGACCAACCAACCCTTGAGAAGAAGGAAAAAAAAAGCAATAGACGCATCAACATCATCAACATCAACATAACCCCAATGCCTCAGAAGAGGCTCTCGCCTAAGCGAGGTAAGGGAGGGGTCGGATGTACACAACCCTACCACTGTAAAACAGTGAGGTTGTTTCCAATTGACCCAAATGATGCAAATGCAACTGACCATCTGCGATTTCACAACAAAAGAAATGCAGATCGTTTAAATAACCCTTTGATATAGTCCATGATGCTCCAAATGTCAAAAAAAAAAAAAACAATAGACGCAAACATGATAATTTAATTACTAATAATTCCTAAATTTATAATCAATCTCTTGTCATGTTTGAAAATTTGGACATCACACCAGCACAAATAATATGGATGTCGCTTACCTATCTGCTCCAAAATGTGAACCTCATTTGACATATTGACATCCTCGTCGCCCTTTCTTTTCATCATTTCTGAAGTCTCAGCTCCTAGATCATTAGTAGAAGGCTCACAGGAGCTGAAATGCAGATGCTGGTTTCAAGCAAAGTAGAAGAAGAGGAAATAGTCCAACATCAAATCCCCACGTAATGTGATGGTAAATAGTGAAGTAAAAGATTGTTCACAAAAATTGAAACCACATTTAAAAAATGAGTTGTATTTCTCAAGAGTGATTTTCTGCCACGATTGCCCTCTCCAACAAAAATAATAAAAGAAAGCAACAAACAATTTATTATCTATCTTGGCTATTGACAGGTGTAACTCAAGTTTCATCTTAAAAGTAAACATCTTCAGGGTGATTTTTTTTCATATGCACAAATGGACGAGAAATATACCATATAAAATATTGCATATCAGAAAAGGGAATATTATGTATACCTAATTATTCTACTGCTTTCAGGAAAAGGAATATCGCATACAGATAAGTTAAAGAACAGGTCAGGAAGGTGAATTTGAAGCTCCATATGCAAACGTCTAGTTAAGGATGGTACAACTCAACTGGATTTAGTCTCAGATACTCCTCGGCATTGATGTTTTTCTCCAGTAGAAGGACTCTTTTCTTAATGAACTCAACCATCCTTCTTTGCATTTCCCTTAAATGATACAGCATTGCATGGGATTGGTTTTCTTTTGCAACATCAGAATTACTTCTGGGAACGGCACCAGTATGAGAACCTAAGTCATTGCCATTGCTTCCTTGGGCCTGAACACCAACACCATCTACAGAAGGACCTGGAACTGGACCATCATTGATCAGACTACCTCCACCCATGGCGCCAGGTACCTGAAGGTTTAGCTCTTGACGAACAACCTCTGCAAGACCAAAATCTTTATCCTCGACGATAGCTTGCCACCTTGCATAGCCATGCCTTATTCAAAAGAAAACATTTCAACATTAGGAATTAGACAATAGGTGATCAACAAGTAAATAATAAGCCAGGCAGGCCCGGAGTGCTTAACACTTCAGTTGTTGACTATCACGCTGGCTGTGGTTGTATTGGTTTAACTCATAAACCATACTGTTGTATTCTTTGACATGGATGTGTAGTCTTGGTAGTTATCTAAAGTGAGCACTCATACTATAATCCTTACCCTAAACTGGGTTTGGAACTCAAAATACAAGTTGGCCATTTCAACTGAAACTGACAGACATGTATATGCTTGTTATACATCTATTGTGCTAAAATTTTAATTGATATTTATTCAATAAATACTTGGTCTGATAACTGAATCTGCTTAGACACCGTTAAATTATAACATCTATTTGTTCAAAAAAAATGTAAAGCAAGGAACTGGCTCTCTTGTTTCAATCATGCATCAGATTCCACACAACATAATTTATGGTGTAGGAAATGAAACTTCTTCAGACCATAATTTAAAATTCCAAAAGGTAACAAAGGCAGGAGAGAGTGAAACATACTTTAACATGGCTTTCAACAACAGTATGTCATGCTCCTGCTTCCATGCTCTACCATATGGTAAGGGAAAACGAGCTAAAAAGTCATCTGCAAACAAAGGAGTCCCTTGTTTTTTTATGACAAGACTGACCTGCCAATACAATACAAAAGATCTCAAACAACATAATCATAAAGATAGTACATTTAGATGCCATTTACGTTAGCTCCAAATATTGAGTTCAGGTACGTGGGAACCAAAGTTGGAAAACTGGGTCCAACCGTCCAAGTACACTCAGTTTTCACCTCAACTTTTAAAAGAGAAGCTGATAAATTTAGTAAAATACACGTGTTCTGGAATTAATTCAGGGAAAAAATGTTATTAAAATTTAAGTACCGAACAGTGAATGGATTCTCTGATCAATAGCTAAACATGGAGTTCATTGGGCAGTTGAGTTAATATAATCCACCAACTTCAAGTGTTTGCGTTAAAAATTGCATCCAAAACCAAAACGATGACACAAATGATACAGACAACCATCACGATGTATATACTGTCATATTTGGGATGATCAACAACAGCAGCAAAGGCATAATCTAAATTTTGAATAAAGGCATTTAAATGAAGATAGTAGGGTGTTGATTATTTTTGCACATCAGATCTGCAATGCATATGATACCGAAACTCACACTGAAGGCCAATGGGATATGAATTTTCAGTCTTCTGGGTTCAACACAATAAAAATGTGATGTATGGCATCGAAAAAAGATTATTTTTACCTTGTCCCTTATCAATTGCAAAGTTGCAACTCGGACCAACACCTCAGATATCCTCAATCCTTCTTTTGGAACACCATCTGAGGAAATAACAAAATTACAAATAAAAAAATTATATCAATAAAACACAGGTAAACCGTAAATTGAACCCATTTGTGTATTGGCAGTTAATGTTAAGGCAAAATTGATATATAAGAGAAGCATACCTAAGAAATTTTGTGCATCGGATGGCTCCTCGATGATGTGAGACATGAAAAGTGTTCCATATCTGGGCAAGAAATAGAGGATGAAATGGTGATCTAGTTGTTTTTTATACACTTACATTACATTTATGCACTAGTTATGATTGCCAAAAGCTAATAAGGATCTAACATAACCTACTCCACTACCAAGAAGAGTCTACCTACTTCACTGTTGGGAAGTTACGAACCTTGATCCCCGGTGAGGATGATGAGGCTGAGTGCACCATTTATACCCGCAATTCAGATATGTATCTCAATAAGCCATGCTTTGATGATTTATTAGGACTTAACTTGCCTTTTTTCACTAGTATATTTTTATTGGATTGTGCAATCTCAGGATCTAATTAAGACCATATAGGTCTAGTGAGAAAAAATAATCAAAACCAGCTATATTACAAACACCAAATTGCTAAAGTTATTACAGCATGTAAAAACTGACACTGTTCCATTTCCCTAACAATCATTTCCAAGAAACCTGCAAGTCTGCTATGAGTTGATGTCATTCGTGTTTCTAATTTTACTCGCTAAAATGTTGGGTTTTACAAATCCATACCTACTCGATTCCTAATATCAAAGGACCCAAGCAGTTGAACTTAAGAATAATTAAAACTTAGTTATATACAACCAAGCAGCTTAAGTTAAGATCTACAAAATTAGTTATATACATGTAAAATGAATAGCCAAAGTTTAAAAGTATGTCCAAGATAACATTATCCAGGACCTATCTGCCAGAAATGAAAGTATCATGTTTAAATATGCAACCGCATAATGTGGTTCTGAAGGCGGGACTCACATATGCGACTCCCACACAATTGCACAGAATAATGTGTGGTTTGCGCTATCAATTATTCACTATGCTGCCGCGCACAGTCATATATGTCCATAAGCGACCCATTGTTGTTTGGGTTTTTTAAGGTTTCACCTCCCGAATAACTATAAATGTCCTCATTCATCACATATCTATGACGTAATTTTCTAAAACTTCTTTTCATTTGTCCCAATTATTACCCTTTTTTACAATTTTGTTTTGTGAATTTTATTGATCTTTAAATTTTCGTGAGAAAAGTAGAAATGTGTGCGCCACCCTGAGTGACCGATAATCGTATATGCGACTCAGCATGTCCTGACCACACAGGGTCACACACATTCTACCTGAACATTGTAAAAGCATGCCTTTTTACAACTTATAAGTCCATGAACTGGCCCAGAATAATAATCACTTCAAATGACCAGTTACAAATATTGTCCATAAGTGCTTCTGTATGAATTCTACCTGTTGAATAGACACTGGTTAACACCAAGTGAATTTCATGATAGAAAAAATAGTGGTAGCTGTCAAATTCAGTGGTGTGAATAAAATTTGGTTTCTTTTATCATCTTTTAAATGATTCTATTTAAGAACACATTCTACAATAACACCATTTAAGTTAGGAACAGACGTGGAACATACTGCTTAATTTCTTCCAAGCTTTTTCCCTTCAGCAGCGGAATAAACTCACTCCAATCAAATTCCCCAAGACCAAACCTGCAGCAACATTGGAGAGGAAGAATGTATCAAAGCAAAGTTGGAAAGAATGTCTTTTTCATCAATCAACAGGTGAAAAGAAAATTCAATAAGTGGCAAAAGAACTGGAATAGAAAATAAAAATAACAAATTGACTACATTTTCGTAGACCCAGGTCCCAAAGCATTTTCAGTCATTGAGCCCACCTTTTTTACATAAATAGGATCAAATGAGTTATGAACCATAAAAACTCACACGGAGGGACAACCATAAGATATAAAAATTCACAAGCCACAACGACCTTGCTTTCGTGGCAGAACAGCTCCGTACTTAAACAAAGAATGGTATGTCCAACATGTAAAATGATTACCAGTTTTACCTCATGATTATTTTCACAAAAGCAGCTCTCTGACTTTGATTGAACCCAAGAACTCTGAAAGACCTGCCCTCCCCTTCCATTAGAGGTAAGGGCTCTGAGTTTTCCACTGTAAGGTTTTGTTCGTGGAGAAAATGTTTGTGATAACCGATCAAAAAAAAATGTTTGTGATAAATGATTTGTAAAATATTATTCATAATAAATGAATAAACTGAATACCTCGTGATCTTTTTCTTGGAATCTGGGTCTTCTTTGGGATCTCAGCATCAGAGAAATCATCTTCATAACTATAATCTTCATCAGAACTTACATGTTCTAAACCAGCAAGCTCGTCTTCTTCAGATGCTACCATCTAAATAAGTTTTAAACTTTTATCAGAATAGTTAAACATTTTTGGGATCAACAGAAAAGAGTGTTGACTTCTACAGAACATATAGTCTTTTAACATTCAAGAGAAAAATAGAAGCAAAAGGTAGTAGCATTTTGACCCCATGTAATTATTGGCACGGCTAGCACTTCTCTAGATTAAACAAAACATACGGATCAAGGAGAAATATGCAAAACATTTGCTAGAATTATCAACAGTTCCTCCATGGGCCAACACTAATAAATAATCATGTCAGTATACCAGAAAGTGGCCATCATATCTGTTAACACTTCCGCTCTATTTTAAAAAGAATGAAATTTGTGAATAACATCAGAAAATGGTGTCCCTAATGAATAAAAAACTAGAATTGATATTGTCTATCAAATAACGAACTGGAACCTTAGCTCCAGATAATTTATACTTCATAGAACATTCCAGTCACGGCTAATCTACATGAACAGGTGTCATCCAAGTAGCCGAATTCAAACACAAATCACAACCAAGCAAAATTAAATCCCAGATATAATGAAACTGTAACACAATGTCCCATCAGTACACATGATTGTGCTCCATCAAAGCAGAAATATCTATAAGTCCACTAACATGTCCAAAGAGCTTTTCCTGATTAAAGTATCGATGCTGAAGAGAATGAGCCAAAATTTATATTTTCTCATTTCCTAAGCTAAAATTCAAATTATTGTCGCCTTTACCATGTGTGTGACCAAGGAAGCACAGATATCAATACAGGATGCTGGTATGATTTGATATGGATACATGGAAATGTCGCTATTATAAAAGTAGGATACAATGCGGAATAGATATGTCTATGTCAAAAAAATTAAGTGCCATGTCATCTTACTCTAAAATGAAATCAGCAAGTATAAAAATATATAAAAGCATTTGTAAAGTGAAGTGAAGTGAAATAATAAACGACATAATAATTTTTTACTATATTACTATAAAACTCAATCTAAAAGCTCACATGGATGCATATTCTATAGACAATATGTTTTTTGTCTTGAATTGTTATGTGAAAGTATCCTGGGCCCTGAAGTATCGGAAAGTGTCCACAAAGTACCCAGGAAGTATCCAAATTTAAAATTGTAACTTATAATTAGGATACTCGCAATCAAGTACCAGATGCGTAACCGGAAGTATCATAGGAGTATTGGTATCCAATACGGGTACCATGCAGATACACCAAGGGTCTAGAACTAGAAATACATGTGCTTCCTAGTCTGCGACTCTATTTGTTTACATTGGATCTGGTGTAATTCAGGAAATTCAATAGACAATAGTCTAAATTCACTAGAAGATAGCAACATTCAAAGATTGAGATTAAAATTTCAAAACAGAGCTTAGCTCCAATAACAAGGTAAAAAATTGTAACTTCAACAGATAAATATAGAATTATATGCACCTGTTTCCGGCTTCTCTTTCCCTTGCCCAAAGATGTAAACTCGTCAACCTTAAGCTCTTCATATCTATCCTTCAACAATTCTTCCCAATAATTCATTCTGTCAACATTGGCGACAGAAGCTTTCTGGGCCAATTCTTGTCTTCTTGCTTCCTCTTCCTTGGCGGCGGCCACCTCAGCCTCGTCTATATATTCAAAATTTGCAACCTAGAAGAAAGATATTAGCAGAAGAGCCTACAGAAAAAAATGCTGGGAAAGATACTCAAGTAGCATGTGCAAGTTATAGAGAAATATAAACAAATAAGAGAAAAGGTATAGCTCGACCAACAATCAGGTTTTTTCTGCTTCCTAGCCCAGAAGTCAAAGTGGAGAAACATCATACCAAGAATTACAACATTACATGAAATACACACTAAAACATTCCAGGTCAAGGCTCCTATTGTGTAACTCTAGATTTACATACCAGAGTCAGTCGAGCTGATCAAGATAAATTAGCAAAAAAATGTCACTGCCGAGCTAGCTAGCATAACCAATCCAGCTACAAAAAAGTGATAAAACATCAAACTGTACAATTATATTTCTAATTCAAATGTTCTTTCTATTTTCTAGGATAAAGGTCGAGGAGAAATATAATTATTGGACTTCTTCACATTACATGTGCAGTACGGGCATACATACTAATGTACTCAGGTGAACATGATCATTAAAATGATAATGCAATGCATTCTATTAAGCTCTTGATCTGCTGTAGAAGTTAAGTAGTTTGAATAGACTATGTGCCCAATCCCTGTTCCTCAGGAGAGTTAGAGAGGAACCTTGAAGGCTTTCAAAAAGTCACTGTCTTCTTCCTCGTCAAGTGAGGACACTTCATCTTCCATATGTTCACGATCGAGCAACCTGGAAACATTTTAAGAAAGCAGCTGTGAGATCGGAAAAGCATATACACTTGCTGACCATGGTAATGAGCTCTGGAGTCAGCCTGAATAGCAGAACATAAAAATAAAAGTCACCTATCAATTGCAGCATCGTCATAGTGGATCTGTCTAGTTTTTGCTACATCATCATTTTCGTCCGCAAACAACTCCTTCGAACCATATCTTATGATATCATCCAACTCTTCCTTGAAAGTAGGCAAAGTAATCGAAAAATAAATGAATTAAATAACCAAAGAAAGTAAGAAACTAAATAGGATGGTCGTAGTGACCAAGAAACAAAAATGTATGCATAAGAAAACAACTTATTTGGGTTAAGGCACTTGTTATATTTGCCGATCAAAAAAGGCACTTGTTATATTCTAGAAGAAATACACAAGCAACAAATCATAGAGAAAGTGGAACAACACAGAGCTTAGGGGTGACAGGCTACTTGATTGACAGTTTGTTGAGCCTTGAGACGTCCCACAACAAGATGTTCTAATATCATCTTCTTCTTTGTCATCTGCATCATCCTTTCTTCTATAGTACCTCTAGCTATAAGCCTATAGATCATCACCTGCAACAGATGGCCAGGATGCTATATCAACATGAAGAGCAAAGATTTCCTTTATAGGACTAGAGGCTAAACATGACAACCTTCAGCAAGTCAATGAGGAATTCATAAGAAAGAATATATGAAATTGGAAACCATAATACTCCTCAGAGTCAAATGCCCTATAATCAACCTTGTAAGCTTTAGCAACATAAAATGGCTTAGCAGAATGACTAAGAAAATGAACACGTCCTTTTATCGGCAAATTTAATTTAATTTCATATCTGTGTAAGACAACAAACTAAGAAATAAATTATCACAACCACAGTTTTGATACTTCGACATATCTGACCTTGTTCGTCTGCCCTAGACGATGTGCTCTAGCCATTGCTTGTAAATCTGCATGAGGATTCCAATCACTGAACAAAACCGAAGCAATTAGGACACATAATGTACTGGTCTACCAGGAAAGGCTAGAAATGACTGAAAACAAATGTAGGAGTCATGCCTATCATATATTATGACAGTGTCAGCAGTTGCAAGGTTGATACCAAGTCCTCCAGCTCGTGTGGATAGCAAGAAACAGAACCTGGAAGAATGTTTCGCATTAAAACGGTCTATACGAATCTGACGCTCAGCTCCACCAATCTTGCCATCAATCCGCTCATAACTCCATTTCTTTGAGAGGAAAATTAGCAAAGTTAACAACTCATCTCAGGGACAACAAGATACAAACCAGGCAATCCTGTGCAGTGAAGTATAAACAGTAAAGAATTCAAAAATACCCTGTAACTTAAGTAATCTTCCAGGAGGTCTAGCATGTGCTGGAATTGTGAATATATAAGAACTCTGTGTCCTTGCTCTTTCAGTTTCACCATCATCTTATCTAATAAATGCATTTTTCCTGACACTTCCAGAAGCAATCTGCCAATACAAAAAGGTACATAGATTAGAAATAAAAAAATAGTTACGGCTCGCAAAAAGAATTGTTCTCCATTTGCAGTAATGTTTTTAAGCATCTCCCTCTAGGTGACCGCAGTTAGATAACTAAACAAGCATCGAAGAAGAAAAATGTCTTCAGCGGGAACACGAACCTTGCAGACAACAAATCACTCAAATGAATGATAAAAAAAATCATTTCATAATCTAACCTCAAACCTTCATTTGCATCTTCAGGTGGAGTATCAGGCTCCACTCCTTCCAGCATGTATGTATGACAGCACAGCTTTCTCAGTTCCATCACTACATTGATGAGAGAAATCTGTAGCACAGGAGAGATTACATTCTAAACAAAACAAAAAAGCAAATTTTAGTCAAAAAAACAACCCCAACCTGTGCACCACCTCGACGAGCTAAAACTTGGTAATTTCGGGTAAGAATGGCCTTATAGTATTCTTTTTGTTTGCTGCTCAATTCGACACGCAAAATAAGCTCCTTCTTAGGTGGCATATCCTTCAGAACATCCTTCTTAACTCCTGCATGGAAGCATAATTAGAATTACTTCGCCGTCCCCCTTTTACTATAGGATGAATCCAATGACATTCTACCTACAACACATAAAATGTCTTGTTTCCCATCATCTAATGCCTTATTATTTGAGATCATCGAGTGATGCATGGCATGGCTTGAGAATGTGCAAAGATGAGAAACAGAAAAGGAACTATTTTACTAAACAGTATATAGGATTATATGAAGCAAACGCCAGTCAGCTTGTGCCCACATGATGGATAGATTTTGATGGGCAAACTAGAAAGTAGAAACAGCTTGATGTTTAATAACCAATATCTCCATGGCTTTTCTTGGGGTATTAAGAAGAGCTTATCTTGGTGAAGCACTCAAATGTAACATATCAAAGCAAGTCTCTGTATTTGTATTGCTGTCTCACATTAATTCATAGCAAAGAGTGGCAATTAGTTTCTATCTATTATAATCTATGATAAGTTTGCTTAACAATATTTTTGAAAATATGATTTGAAAAAATAATAAAAGCATAAAATCAACACGCTACACAACAACCAGAAGAACAACGAGTGAAATAATGAGCAGTGTACTTCTTAGAAGGTGCGGTGCCAGCATTTTATGTAGCCTGGATACTTGCTCCTCTTGATTGATATCCCTAAATTCTTCCTGAAACTCGTGTAAACTGCCAAACTGGAAGGAAAATCACCAAGAGAGTAAGCGCAAAGAAAAACTCAATCAGTTTGCTCAAGCTATTCCACCTATAAGACATTAAAAATTGCAAAGAGAGTACACAAACAAAAAACAGGCAGAATTTCATGATAACAACCACCACTGGACTATAATGACTTGACAACAGCTACAGTGGCCAGTCCTTGACAGTGAAGGCTTAATTTATGCATGGAAATTGGAAAGTGCAATTGATGTTAAACATTTGAATTAGAATTTTGAGGCGTCTCAAATATGGGATTTCAATGAGGATAGATAACAATTAGCAACCAAAACACATTTTGATAATGAATAACAAATCTCATCCGAAAGCAAAATAGATAATATAAAGATATTTTTTCGATTAACAAACAAGAATTATTAACCACCTTCCCCGCGTCCAGGAAGTGCATCAGCATGAAAAGCTCATCCAAGTTATTCTGAAAAAAAAAATCACAACTAAGAGAAACGAAAAATGCAAACTAATCCACAACCTCGGCATAGAATAATAGGCACTATAAGACAATAAAATTTGAAAATTTTCAATATAATTTAATAAGAAACAACTTAAATGCCTACAGTTAATGCAAGTCAGAAGGAACAGATAATCCACGTGTATTTGTCTAAACAAAATTGCCATCACTGCTGTAATCATGTGATTGCTAAAAGTGCTACAAGACCATTATTTAATCTGAATGCATTCATTGAACAAGGACAATTAATACCGACAATATGTTGTGGCTGCAAGATATTAGCAACTTATGAATAGCAATGATTAAAAGAAATTTATGAATAGGAAGTGCAAATCATTATGTATGCCTAAAACCAAATCAGGACAATACACAGTATGATTGATGTCCAGGTAAAACTTAAAATAATGGTTCAGCAATCAGCACCTTCTCGTATAGCCCTATTCCTTAACTAGGCCAGAATGGTTAGTCCAATAAAAAGGGGTTTGATCCCAAATTCAACCTTTACTTGAATATGTTTCTGAATGTCATCGGTAACCTTTGGTTAGAATGGCAAAAGGCTGTTTCTTTAAATGGATTGTTTGTAAGTTCTCAGTAAAATGTCCATGTTTTAGCCACCATCCCCTACTCATACTAATTCCTCTCATTTCCAAAACTTCTAGGTGAACCAGTAACTTCCTTTCTGCTTTTGACCATTTCCTTTAAACTACTCCAACACACGCACACAATAAATGAAACAGCACATACTAAGGGGTAAATACTGAACAACTTCTACATAAAATGAAGATTAAGAACAGCACATACTAAGTAGTAAATACCAAACCACTCCCACTTATGATAAATGTAACAGTGCAACAGTGCATTTCCTCGCTAGATAAAAGGTAAGGCACAAAGACACATGCTAAACAAATTCCAGCTTACAAAGCTTAAGGTGCAATAGCACAACTGCATACTATGTAGTAAATACTGTAAGACTCTTATTTATGATAACAATTAAAGTGCAAGAGTAAATGGTAAATACTGAATTCCTGCTTATGTTTACTAATCATAGCAACCCACAATCAGTGTAATTCGAGTTTTAGTTATGAACAATAGATAAGATGATGGTCGTGGTGCACAGGTAAAAAGAAATAACTGCATATTTTAGTTTTATTGGCAACTAGCAACCCACAATGACCTGTATATTAATATACTATCACACCACACATAAAGAAATAACTTCCATTGGCTCATCCTACTATTTCTCTAGAGCTGTTCGTGGGCGGGTTTGACCCGCTAACCCGCCCCGCGTGGGGCGGGTTGCGGAGAAAATTATCTCAACCCGCGACCCGGTAACCCGTCAGACAAGACGGGGCGGGTTGCGGTTGTTGTGTTGCCCGCCTCGTTAACCCGTTTACCCGTTACAATCTAATTAGAAAATAAAAATTTACATATTTCAGTATTTATTACTTTCATTACTTCGTATCCCCATCTCGGCACCCCCATTCCATCGCAACCCTAACTCCCATACACAAAATCCACACCCTTGACCTCCCAAACCCGCCGCCCCCACCTCCCCCCGTGCCGCCTCCGACAGCCAAACCTCCTCCACCACCTCCCCTCCACCTCTCCTCCGCCACGAGATCACAACCGTCACCTCGCCCTCTGCCTCGCCTCGCTCGAACTCACCCTCCACCGCCACGGCTCGAGCTCTGACCTCTCCAACATCCTAGTTGTTGCCGACCTCACCTGATTCCGGAACCTCAGGTCATGTCCTCTCTCACCTCCTCTTGCTGTCAAAATCGTTTTGCTAGGTTGAAGATTCCAACTTTTCGATCAGCACTTTGTTGCAATCTAAGTAAACAACAGAACCTATGACTGTGTAGAGGATTTTTTTTTTTGGAAAAATGTCACCTTTCCCAGCTTAAGCTGAGCTGCGCTTCTGAATGGAGAGAAAGCAAGCAAGCACGGAAACCCAGGAGGGAATGGGAATAGGATTAGAAATAGGAATATGATTTGATTCCTTTATATAATATGTTTTCCCTCCTCTCTTCTCTTGTTCTTATTATTACACTTAAATAATGTTTTGATACACCACAACATCTATCATTCCAGAAACCATTAGTTTAAAACAAACATATATGCTCTATTTCTTAAAACTTGTTTATGTGATTGATTTTCTACGTTAATAGATAGATTTTCGCCCGTTTTGCCCGCTTAACCCATCCCACCCCACCTAACCCGTCCTTAAGTGGGGCGGGTAGCGGTCAAATTATTTTTTACCTGCCCCGCCCCGCTTGCCCGCTTAACTTTGGCGGGGCGGGTAGCGGGCGGAGCCAAACCCGCCCCACCCCGCCCCGTTTGCAGCCCTAATTTTCTCTATTTTACTTCCATTGACTGAGCTATAACTTTCTTGTTCTTATTGGATCGGATATCTTCAAATATAAAATTATAGAATATATTACAGTTTACGTATATATGAAGCTTTACCATAGTCTTGCATTTTCTTTATCGATTTTATCATAGTCTTGCATTATATTTTCGAATTATACCTACAGAAGTTATTTTTAATGATATAGAAGACCAATTAAAGAGATAATTATATTATGTTATATTTCTGATTATTACCTAGATATCCTTAGAAAAGATGCATCTCTCACTGCTTGACGAAATAAAAATACATAAGTACATGTGTCTTGAGTGTTTGTCTTACCAATTAATAGAAAATAACAAAATTATTTATATTATGTTTTGAATATAAGACGATATAAGCTCTACACGACAATGTGTACCATATGTATTACTTAAGTTATAGTGTTATACATAGTAGGCCAGTACCTCTGCCTCATTAGGTAGAGCTATAATCTTTCAAGAAATTGAAAATGTCATGTCCATGCTCAAATAAACATTTTGAAACTCGCAAGTTGAAGATGAGACCTTATTGTTCAAAGGTAAATTAGTAGTTGAAACTTCAGAACATGAATTCCATCCACAAGGAGTGAGAACGAAAATCCATATTTGGGGCTGTACTTTTTGCACTTCCCCATCCCCCGACTAATTTTAATATATCTTTCAACAAGTCAAGGAATGTATCATATCATAATTTTGAGTGTTATGGCACAAAAACTCCAGATTGTTTTTTCATTTATTTTGCAAGATGACATCAAGTACTTAAGTACAGAGCACATCTCATTCTCTAGTGATGCTAGAAGAAGTAAACATTTGAAACAATCCAAAAATTGCATCGGTAACAACCTCACCTGAAGAGGAGTTCCAGTTAGCAATACTCGATGCTTTGTTGAGAAAAGTTTTAATTGCAGAAACAATTTGGAATCCTTATTCTTGAGGCGGTGTCCTTCATCAACAATCTACAATGAGAAAGATGAGTAGACAAGAGAACAAATTCAAAAATACAAAATCTATGTACCTGTTATCTAAGGGCATTACCATGCATTCCCATTTAATTGGCTTCAAATTTGTTGAATCCATGTTAACCATTTCATACGATGTCAAAAGAACATCAAATTTTATTTTACGTTGTTTGTCTTGTTTCCCTTGTTTCACTTCAGGTTCTCGAACAACTTTCTTCTTCTTGTTTTTCTTTGAATTTTCTTTTGGGAAGAAAAATTCATGCTCCCTGATGATAGCTCGAGCTTGGGCAGATCCAACATACATTATCTACGACAAATTAGTCTCAATCAAGCACCAGTAACATGTCAAGCACAAGTCGCCTCATAACATTGTAATGATCCATACTTACAACATTCAAGTGGGGAGCCCATGTGGCAAATTCACGCTCCCAGTTACGCAACGTGGAAAGCGGCGCAACAACTAAATGTGGTGTGATTTTTTCTTCAAAAAGTGAAGCAAGAAAAGCAATGCTTTGTATGGTCTTTCCTACATAAATTACATTGATCAATTATAAAATATTCCATGTATTTTTTGGATACACCTAATATGAACAGAAACTTACCGAGACCCATCTCGTCAGCAAGAATGACATGTGTACTTTTGGACCAAGAATACCGCAAAAAGTTTAAGCCTTCAAGTTGATATGGGTGCAACGTACCTTATAGACACAGTTTATAAGCCACCAATATATGTGTAGAGAACAGAATGGGCTTTCAATCACAAAAAATAATACCTCCATGCAGAAACTCTGGACTGTTACTGTAGTGTTGAAATTCTTTCTGCTTGTGTTTGAGTTCATTTGCATTTCCACCAAAACTTTTATTCTTAGATGATGATTTATGCTCCCTGTACTTGAACTTCTGGAATTTTTCTATTTGAAGTTGAAAGGCAGATATATCTGACTCGATCTCCCAGGAACATTCATCGTATGGAAGATCTTTCCATTTCACAAAATAATTTTTTTTGTCGTTTTTCTTCCTGCAAATTTTAATGAAAGAAATTGGAATTGTGCTGAAAAAGTAAGTTTCTTTGAGAATTACAGCAGAATTTAAACATGTTTAGGATTATTGTTAGGTACGACAGTTATTCAAATCACATTCGACAACCGTGCTGGGCCTTTACACAAATTGGTGCTGAAATAGAAATGAGTTGACCTGCTTGCCAAAACCCTGTCTACAGTGGTCCATTCGGGTCGAATTGCAATCCAGTCATCCCCAGACTCATTGTTAGAATCCATTTGGCGATCAAAGTTGTTAACCTTAGTCCTTAGTCTGGGATACATCTTGAAAGCTTTAACAAATTCATTCTCTGGAACCCTGTTCATTGGATATATGAGCTGGTCATGATCACAACTTATAATGCATGACTAGGAAAGTCTCAAGTGGGTCAACAACAAAAAAATAGTACATACAAATGCCTGTAAGAAGATGAGCAACATAACAAATGAAAGTGAATTTTATGAGCTTCAAAGATCCGATAATATGAAAGATGACTACAACCTAAAACAAGAAATCACAGAAAACATATATAGGACTGACATACCATGTACAGTGAATGTAAGATAATCCCTTCCATTTCACCAGGTATTGGTGTAAAGGTGTCTTTTTTACACTTTGCTTTAACTTATCATCTCCCTCACCATTGTGTTCTTCTTTGGTTGGTAAAACGTCACGATCTAATATTTTGTCGACCTCACCTAGAATGTTTACCTGCAGCAAAGAACGTTTATTGCATTAGGTATGGGAGAACAATCACATTTTAACAAGGGACACTAGGTAAGTTATACTTAATAAGAGGTTCTTAGCATCATACACACTCAGAACACCTCCAGCTTCCTGAAGGAGCAAACTTTTGTGGAGGAAGTAGACAAGTTTGATGGTAGGCATAAGTGCAAGTTTCACAACTAGAAAGATCCCCACTTTCTCCACAGGCTTGACAGGAGTCTTCTTTCTACATATACAAAAAAAGGTACCACATGTTAGCCTTTCCGTGAAATGAATATTGATCTTTAGCAACATAAATATAACTCTTTGAGAATTCTATGATAATTGAGCATTGAACCATTCAAGTGATCAAAATGCTAATTATGTCATGATTTAAACCACTCGAGAGTTACGATTTATAGCCTTCAAGCTGAAGATGAGAGTCTACTTAATCTATCACCTCCAGACCTACCAGGAATTCGGAGTTAAAGAAGGCCTTCATAACCCAAACTCTGCCCATTAACTTGCCTCGAAAAAACTAGAATTTACGTCAAAATTTATAATAACTTGGTAATGAAGATTGGCAAACTAATCAACCTGACAACCTCAGTCCAGTTATTTTCCTACAAGGGGAACCACTCTCTGAAATCGACACTGCAAATGGAAAGATGTAATACCGTGTACTATCATGTTAGTAAGAATATGCCATGTAGTGGGTTTTAAACCATAACATGTTCTCATGGTGCATCTTAGTTCTCCTCTAGTACAGCTAGGGATAAAATTCCACTTCATCCATAACTTTCAATATAAGCAGATTACCTTGCACCGCAAAACAAGTGCCATGCATCAAAATTCACAGCTACAGGGTGAATCTCTAAAAGGTGAACACTATGGGACTAGTTAATTCTCCTCCTAGAGAACCATTTATTAAAGTAAAAGGCTACTCAATGGCAACAAATATCACAATTATTGTGTTCTTTTGCTCTATGGACTTCAACAATTCAACTAACGCCCTCTTCCTCATTTCACGACGCACACAACACGACATTGCACATCCAAGCAGCAAAACATCAACATCTCACTACACGCTTCACTTTCAAGTCTGAACGTCAAATAACGAAACTTCGAAGCAGTCAAACACCAAACCAGACTCAAAACAAGCTTCGAAATCCCAAATTCTCCCTCGAATCGACGACGTACCGCATCCTCCCTCACGACGCGCTCAATCTCCTCGGGAGCCGCAGCGGCTTCGCGGGACGAGCCTTTCGTTCCATCCTTCTTCTTCAAGAACAAATCGTCATCGGAGTCGTCGTCGAACAGCGGCGGCCTCTCCGTCCTGGTCCGGAGCCTCTCCACCAAGCTCGCCATCGGAGAGGATGAAAACCCTAGGGGAGAAATCGGACGAGGGCGATCTGGAGAGTGGAATGGAGGGGGGAGAGAGGTTTCTTGGGTATTTATTCTTCGGTAAATTACTTAGTACGTCGCAATTAACATTAAAATCGTCCGTGGCGATTAACATTTTGTCCCGTAGAGGTTTTTAAGTCAGACGTCTCATTTTTGTATTTAAATTTTGTAATATTATATAGTGTGTTATTTTAAATTATTTTAGATTCTGTTGCAAGATTTTCGGTGGTGACGTGGTAGATTACAACGAGTTTTTTGTAAGCCAACAAGTATTTCCAACTATCAAGTTATCATCATAGCCGGCTTTTTTGGGCAGTATCCTCATATAAATCACAATGAGATAGTCGGATGGATTATTATCTGAGATGTGATCGCAAAAAGGAATTTGGATCCCGAGATAAGGATATTACAGTACGGAAGAACACGGAAAGAAAGGGTTGCGGGTGTCTTTTTTGATAAGGGTAATCGAGTGACGGGAGTGTGATGAATTGGTCGTAGTTACTGATAGTTCTCATGGTGAGCACAACCACAGCTTGTAGTTTATCCGGAGGGTCACCCACAAATAAGTGGTCTAAGTCCTGAGGCCAAGAAAATTGTTCGTGATATGACTGAGGCACAAGCAAAACTACGTAACATTTTGTAGGTCGTAAAGGAGAAATTCCCGAAGAATAATCTGAATCAAAGACACATTTATTTATAACTGTAGAGAGAGTACATGATGAGGGTGAAATCTGAAGACAGGAATCTCGGTCAGCAGTTTCTGCATCAGGCAGCCAATATCAGTACTTGCATTGGATTATGGCGGATGAAGAACTAATGTCGTCACTCACGCATTCTTGGCACATCTGACGTCATTTAAGTTGTTACGTACATATCTTTTGGTAATTTGCATGGATTCGACGTACAAAACGAACAAGTATAATATGTCTTTGTTCGAGAAGGTTGGAGTGACACCAACAAACATGAACTTCCTTATCGGCTATGCATATATGAAAGATGAGACTGAGTAGTTACCAGTGAGTATTGGAGAAGTTAAGAGATTTGTTATGTAGTACTTGTAGGATTTCGTGTTCATATGTATGTATATATTTAAAAAAAATTAATACAACATACAAGATCGATTTTCATATTTTCAGCAATTTTATACACATCTATTTGTGTTTTATTCTAATAACATGCAACCTACATTTATTAAAATAATCTACAAAGGTATAATCATACCTAAAGGTTCTCTAAAACCTTTTGATGATCCGGAGTCGCGTTGCCCGTTGAATCGTCCACGGATTTGCCTCCGAGTGTTCACCAAACTCTAAACAATGTTAGAGAGAAAGAAGCTAGTCAATCAATCTCTAATAAGGTTTAGAATCTAGCTAATAACCCTTCTTTAAGTCTCTTGAGATTCTGATATCCAAACTTAATTTTACTAAGAGTATTTTCGTGGTGATTAGGGAGAGATTAATGAGAGAGATTTTGCGTTGATTTTTAAAACAAGTAGGAATAGGTGCCCTTTTATAGGCTCCCAAAACATCCTTATCAAGAGCTATTATTTAGTCATGATCCCTTGTTTTTCTCTACTAAAATTAATCTCTAAATTCCACATAATCACCCACAAAAAACGTTTTAATTAAATCTGGAATTATTCCACCCATGATTTAATTAATCTCTTAATAATTCAGGCAGAATCGTTCTTGTTCGGTAGACTGAGAATTATTCGGTCAACCGAACCATTCGGTTATAACACGTGTTCGGTGCACCGTGAGCTAGACGGTCGACTGATTCTTTATGAGAAAAATTCCTTGGAATAATTCGGACGAACCACGTCTTTTAATCGGTCTACCGTTGACCCACCAAAATCGCTCCTGGGACATAGTCATCGGATGACCGGGTCACCTTCGGTCTACCGAAAATACTATTTCTCGGTTGACCGTTTCCAATCGGTTAACCGAACCCGATTGTCCAGGCACTCTGGGTAATCTCGGTCAACCAATTGCGCTTACTGGTTCCCTATTCGGTTAACCGAGTTCACCGTGTTTGACCCCGATTTTGCCTTTGTCAAATATTGGACTTATTTCCAACAAAATTTGATCTTTGGATTTTTTAGCAAATTTATATCTTATGTAATATATTATCCTATGTAATAAATAATTATTACACCCCATAATATTTACATCTCATATGAATTTATTATGATTCTAATTATGTCAATTCTCATGACATACTGATTTTAATTAATTCACCACATGTGTCCCATTTTCACATGAAACCCGACACATCTTATGAACTTAAAATCAACCTCTTGTTTCCCAGTTTTGTGGTGTGACCTATAGGAGGATTTAAGCCAAATTGACAGCGATATTAAACACTTAATATCTCAAACTATAAGCGGTATCTAGCTACACATTGTAGTCACACAATTAGCATAAATGTCTTTGTTCAACCCAAACCAAAACATGATCCACTTAGTGATGTAAGCGCACCACTTGTGTCCGTTCATTGCCTCGTGATATTAAGAACATATACAAAGTAGAAATGTGTCACCTTTGTATTATATTCATTTCTTCATCTCTTTAAGCTAATTATAACTATGTAACTTAACTCAAGTTACATTGTGCACATTATAATTTTGCTTTATCAAGGGGCACACTAATATCATCACTCAATTAAGAGGGACAATGATAATCGTTTGACTAGCTATCTTTTCCAGCACAAGTCATGCTCAACCAACTATTGCCTTTATCACTATACTCATTGATAACTTTTGACAATAATCAAATTAAGCACTTCTTGAGTGAAAAAGATATAAGTCTCATATCTTAGGATCCAAGACACAGTAAAAACATTAATGACACGAAGCACATTTTCATAATGTTTTACTTGTTAGGTCTATTCAATATATAAAAGTAATTTTTTCCTCTTTTATATACTCGTGTCGTCAATTATTTGTAGAGCTACAATAATCGATGACCAACACGACAATCTTATCTCGGTAATTAATGTTCCATGTTAATTACCATGATTGTGAATAACTTTTGATTTATGTAAACCATTATCTTTTAGAACTCTACGGTTAAGGACCAAACGTCTCTTCCTTAACACTTTCAAAAGATGAATATCATAATCAACGAACAAAATGTTTGCACATCCAATTCATAATAATTAACATATAAAAGTAAAACTTTTAGAACACATTCCTTTCAAAACCGAGCGTGAGCGGTCAACCGAGAGAAAATATCTAGGTGATATCTTGGGATATTTTCGGTAGACCAAAGGTGACACGATCGTCCGATGAATATTCGTCAGGAGAAAATTTGGTGGGTCAACGGTCGACCGGAGCAAGACGCAGATTGTCTGATTTTTTCCAGAGAATTTTTCTCATGCATATTCGGTCGACCGTCTAGCTCACAGTCCACCGAAAATGTGTTAAAACCGAATGATTCGGTTAACCGAGAAGAATTCTCGCTCAACCAAAATTTCAAATGCAATTATACATAGTAAACAAGGAAAATATATATTCGTCATAAATAATAAGAGTACAATAGAATACAAATAAAAAGGTACATAGGGTACAAACTGACTACAAGTACAACTACGTCTCATCCTCCGAGTCAGGGTCAGAAATGCCCAACTGACTCTTCCACGTCTATATGAATTCATCCCACTCTTTACATGCAGATATTGTATCGTCGTTCGGCATCAAGTCTCTCTTATCCAAGAACGGTTGCGCAAGCCGTATCATTATACTCATCCATTGTATATAACAACAAAATAAACGCCTATTAACAATAAAAACAAAATATATATTACAAATAAAAATAGATTAAAAAACTTACCGTATCGACACATGTCTTATCTGATAGTCTCTCATGTTTCTCAGTGATACCGCGCACGAGAAAGGGATGTGAGTACTTACAAAACCAAGCCAAACAATCTGCATCACAAGTGAATGGATCAGCAACATGAAGTCGGTCTCCTCTCGGGAATGTGCGCCGAATCGATTCCGTGGTCGAAGTGGGGTACCTAAGGTCGTACGTCGCTGAAGTCTCAGACCGCACTGCATGCTTTGGCGTCAGGATGTCAATTAGGATCACCTGAACGTATCCTAACTGACACAAGATGTGATCAAGCATATATGACTCGATGATATCCCGATAACGAATATAACCACCCATCATTAACGTCCCTGACACTTCCACACCAGGGTGAGGATCATAAGGCAACCACTTCACCTAAACGTTGACACGTTAATAAAGAAAATGTAAATAATATAAAGTCTTATACCTGTGATGCAGTCATCTGATCTAGCCATCTACGAATGGAACGTAGTCGGGCCTCACTCTTATCCTTGCTCCGAGTGGTCCACATAGTCGAACGAGGATAGCCTAAGTCAATGACTGCTCGCTCCCGATGCGGACGGAAAAGAGGAAAATACTCATATATCCAAGTCTGCAGCAGCGTCAGACAACCCGCAATACCTCCACAATCAGTACGACTAGCTATCCTCAACCTGCGATACATTAATGCCAATGTCGCCGACCCCCATGAGTACTTACCAATGGTATACGAGTCCCTAACCTCCAATATGTCACATGGTCTGACCCTACAACCGCTCTTGTCGACAAAGAAGATGCATCCGAGCAATAAGAACAGGTAGGCAGTCAATTGCGTCTCATCTGGCAGCGGAGAATGAGAGCATCTGTAGAACTCGTCAACAGAATCAATGCTAACACCACCACCACTCCAAAATGGGTTATCTTTCCCAAGGCCAGCAATAGTCACCCCGAGTAGCTCGGCTACATAACTCTTCAACTCATCCGTCGATGCCTGAGCACCGACCATACGACTCTCAACAGGAATGCGAAGGATCTGGACCACGTCATGCAACATGATCGTCATCTCTCAGAAAGGCAGGTGGAAATAGTCCGTGTCAGGTTGTCATCGCTCCACAATCGCAGATATCAATGACATGTCAATGTGAGTGAACATGCTCCAAGAAAAGTGACCTAAACCGCTAGCAACAATGATCTCCGTGATATCGACACTCAAAATTGATCGTCAAATTTGCAATGTAATCCAGACTCTGTTTGGATTGTGACACTTCAGAACCTTCCAATCATTTCCCGCCTAAATGCGTCTAGCGATGTAGTCGCCAAAACTAGGAATCACACTCTCATCTATAGGACCACCAGACATCATATCAGTCACAATCCAAGAATCGTAATCGACCCTCTTTTTTTGTGAGTTCGGACATCCACAGTGCACGAATTGAAATTGCCAGTCACAAATTTATCACCTTCTACCCTTCCGAACTACATACTCAGTAGTAGAAGAACTACCACGTCGTCCTCGTCCTCTACCATACGCATGCTCATCGTCACCCTTCTCATCATTGGAAACATCATCATCATCAAACGTGTTATTACGTGTCTGAAGATGACGTCCATACTCTCTCTTCCTCCTAACCGAAGCAGATATACCCCGTCTACGTGGATGATGAGCTGAATCCTTTTCATAAGCATGTACAACGCGTAAGGGTACTGATTTTCTTTTTCCTCAACGATAACCTGATGACTATTAATTAAATTTTGGAAATAAAATTCCGTTAAATGGATTTAAATTACTAAATTTACAAAATTACTAATTATTATTAATTACCAATTATTACTAATTAATATTAAATTTTAAAAAAAGAATAAAGAAGGGGCTTCTACTAGAGACGCCCCCAAGCCAGACGCCCCAACTTATTTTTTTATTTAAAAAAATAAAAGATGTATAAATTTTACCGTATTCGAATGTAATGGAAAATCTGTGAGGAAAATGAAGAGAGAGCTATAGTGAAAGAGTGAAATGAAGAGAGATATAAATAGAAATGTGAGAATGACAAAATGGTAATTGATGCAAGCGATTTAAGTAATTCGCGGACGACGTTTAGCAGTTCGTTTTTCTCTCCAGTTGATACGACAAGAAGAAGTGGGTGAAGAGGTGAAGTATTTATGGCGGTGAATGGGTCATCTCAATTGGGTTCATTTCTTGCTTGATTTGGATTTGGGTCTGAGCCGGGGAATTAGATTCTGGAGTTTTGAGATGTATCAAGGGTTTGTTTTGTGGAGGATTCGTGGTGTTTGGAGTGACATTATGATGGTTTTGTTCTTGTTGGGTTATTTCTAGGTTTCGTTATTATGGATTTAAAGTTCATAATTGATTTACCGTCGATTGTCTCAATCAATGTTGGCGACTTCAATTGTTTGGAAAACAATAACATCTTTTCACAACAATCGTTAGGTGTTTTTGTTGTTCACTTATGTTAACCTAATAAATGTACGTACCAAGAAAGTTGTGAATGGAGCGGAGTGTGTTTAAGATGCATTGTGGGTGATCCTCGGACAATTCCTTGGGACGGTGGGGCGTTTTTGACGCACCGCAAATTCTTGAGTGATGACTTAAAGAGTATGTAGACTTCCTCACTAACAGCAATTACTTTTAGTGAAGTAGTTAAGTCTCTAGGCTCAAAAAACATCATTTGGTATCAAAGCATGTCGCATGTTCGAGTCACGTTTTGGCCATGACAGAATTTGCTGTGGGGGATTGTTGGGGTGGGTGATCCTAGACAATTCCTTGGGGGTAATGAGACCTCCCTTACACACCGCAAAATCCTGAGTGATGGCTTAAAAGGTAAGATGACTCTCTCGCAAACAACAATTGCTATTAGTGGTCTCTCTTAAATTTCTAGACCCAAAAGCATCACAACCGTCCACTTAAAAATTCAAGCTACAAGAGAGGTTTATCTGAACTTATAAAATGGATGATAGGATGTATGACAATGCGATATCTCAGAAACTAGGAAGCAAATGTCTTTACTAAATGATGTATATTGTAGTAAGAGTAGTTATAGTAAGGGTTCATACCAAGGGAGGGTTTTGTGCACCCAGAAATCAAGAAAAAGAAAAACATATTCCATTTGACAAACATTTTCCTTGTATTTGTCACCCTCAGAAAATAAAAATGAATTCTCTTGATTTTCATAGTATAAAAGTACTAGTACAAAAACAAATTCCTTGGTCCCCCCCCCCCCCCAAAGAAACCAAAGGAAAACAAAAAAAACTTTTCGCTCATTCCTCCTCTCCTCCCGCCTCCGTTTCCCCCCGTCCTACCTATGTATGAGGGTAGGTTTAGTAGGGGATTTAACTCTATTTGAGGTAGCTTCGATAGATCCAGTGTAAATCTATCTAACAGAAGTTGAATCTTAAGATGATCTGATGAGTTAATAACACGATGCGGCATTCCTATCTCATGCTTATATCTAAAGATTAATACCCCCAATAGGTGGATTTCATTTCATGCTAGATTCGTAGATCTAGGATAACTATGTATGGATAAAGATCTGGAAAAAATCATACACGTCCGCACCAGTTAAGTTGTGGATATTGGAAGTGCACAAGTTTGCTTTTCTATAAGAAATCACGGTTCTTTTAATCTTTTCGATATGAGCAAATCGGCGACAAGGATTTTTCAGATATACCGCAAACTCGTTATTTCCCCTTCAGAAATTGTTGATGAGAATGTCCTTTTTCCTTTTGAAAATGTTTCCGATAAAAAATTGGTGGATCTTAGTGTGAAAATGAGTTTTTTAATTGGGTTGGTTTTCCAACAGAAAATAAGCATCAACAAAATAAAACCAGTTAGCAGATTTCGCAAAGTGGGGATCATGCTCTAGTCCTGCAAAAGGTACCTTCATATGTCATCTAATTATTCAATATCAAGTGATGCACAGCCCAACACAACAAGCAAGACAACAAGCAATACAAGCTGTAATATGTCAAGCCAGTAAAGAACATCCAATTAATAGCACATCCACTGCAAGAAGTGAACTTAGATAACCCTATCAATCCGAAGTTGTTTATACCATACACGAAGAGACAAAGAGTAACACAACAAACCAGACTCTGCCTTCCAATAGAAGGTGCAAAGACTCAGCCACCACAATGCTCCGTTGCATCAATTCCGTCCAAGCGGGAGAGACCGGCACATGTAAGTCTCCTTAAGCTTCGTCTTGCTCGAAGACGTGAAGATCGAAGCGTAAACCTCTTTAGTAGCATTGGCGGGTGCAATATCGACAGCCTTGAACCTCTTCGATCGCGCCACCGTCCGACAATCATCCAAACCCGCACCGTTCTCGTCGCCCTTATGCTTAACTCCACTAATCCCACCTCCAACCTTCTTCTCCTTCTTCTCTCTCACCTTCCCCCTCTCCTCCTCCATCTTCTCCCTCATCGCGGCCACCTCCTCCGCGCTCCCATTTACAATTATCTTCTCCGAATCCGAGAACTCGCGACGGCAAACCAAACACCCCGACGACTTAACCTCCTTCAACGCCTTGACACTAACCACATGCCCGCACCCGCGGAGCGCAAGGAAGGGGTACTTCCCGTTAAACTCGAGCCCGGCGATGGGGCACTGGAAACGCGTGGCAGCGTTGGCATCCGCTCCCGGAATCTCGGCCAAATGGATCGGGATCATATCCTTCAAACCCTTTATATGTTTGAATTCCTTTGGGAGCTTCTTCTCGAGGAGAGCCTGAAGGAGCGCCTCCTTGTTGAAGATGTTCCCGAGGCGATCGAGCACGCACGGCGGGGAAAGCGGCTCGAAGGAGAGGGCGCAGGTGGTCCACTTGGAGAGGCGGGTCTCGTTGGGGTCGACCTTGTCGGGCTTCTTGGAAGCGTACATGTTGAGGTAGCAGTCGCGGGACTCGGCCCCAGTGGCTCCGCCATCTCCTCCGCCGCCGGGGAGACGGAGGCGGAGGGTGAGTGTGGAGAGGGGAGGGAGGCGAGAGAGGGCTGGGGTGGAGGTGGAGAGGAGGGGCTTGCCGTTGAAGGTGAGGTAGAAGGAGAGGGGGTTGGGGAGGAGGGAGTGGAAGGGGAGGTGGGGGTCTAGGGTTAGGGTTTGGGTGGGGATTCGGAGGTCGGGGGAGGCGAGGAAGATAGGGATTTGAGGTTTCGGAGACATCTTGGTCTTGGTTTGGGGGAATTGGGGACGTTAGGGATTTGGGATTTGGTTTTTATAGGTTTGGTTTGGGATTTTTCTTTGAAAGCCACCGCACCGCCATGAGTACAGACAGGTGTTAGTGGGCTTAATTTTATGCTCTTAAAAAAAAGGCGTTTGAGAACCAAAATAAGCGTTTTGGCATCATTATAGCCCAAACAAGGAAACGCAACCTCTATTGTTGATTCCCTAATCGACTTTTAGCTTATGTATGTCATCGTAAGTGATTCAACATTAGGGACTCTTCTTTACTTTCTCTCGAGCCATACTGGCGGCAAATCATGATTTTCATCGTTTGCTATTACGATTAAGAAACAGATTGTTATATATTTTTGGGTCTGCAATTATATCATTTATTTGGCCTTACAAATTCTGACCATCTTGACTTGATTCTTGGCACCGCTCTTGGATTTATCCATCAAATTGTTGTTATGTTTTTTATCTTTTTTGATAATGGGTAGATGCTTAATATTGACTTTTAAAAATGTTTACTTCTGAGTTATAATGAAGAAGTCAACTTCTATTTATCTTGACGTGAAAGATGAGAGAGTTGAACAATTACAAACAATCATGCAATTCCTTTCAAACTAATCGCATCCTTAAGATTATGCATTTTCTCGAAACAATTATTAGTACTCTACCGAGAGGTGAGAAGTTTTACTTCGATTCTTCGAACATGGGTTTTGTGGTCGGGGATATGTTTCAATGTTTCATCCTCTATCAGGAAGAAGCATAGAGCGGACACAGTCGCAACCTTGACGATTTGGGAGGTCAGAGAAAGAAACATTTGTTATGATTCACATCACACTCAAAGTAAACAGAACCACATGCAACCAAACAAAACGAACAAGAAAAGCAAATAGATCCACCATCAGCAGCACCATGTGATCGATCTATCTCCATCTCCAAAGAATAATTTGTACCAAAAAGTTAACAATCTTCACCCCACCGACCCTAATTGGTACCTTTTCCTGGAGCACATATGGGTCGTAAGCACTGACTAGAGGCCAAAAACCAGCTAGAATCGAATGAAACGAAAAGGGTCCGTTTGGGAAGAGTTTGAGGTGAGGTTTTGCAAACACAGTTTTGGAATTAGAGATTTGGTTGTGGTTTGAGGTGAAGATCAAAATCAAGCTGTGATTTGTTTGGGAGTGGCGTTTTAATTTTTTTTATTGGTACCTTGTCAAAGAATTTGATCAAGAAATTGTTTAGGTTAAAAAATACGAAAAAATGTTTATTTTAAAATATTGTTTGTTAATGTTAAATAAAATAATAATATTAGTACATGTTTCAAGACAAAATACATGAAATTACCTAGTTTGTGAACAAAATATGAAAAATCACTTAGGTTGGTTAAAGAATATAACAAATTAAATAAGTTGACTTGAATGCATAAAATTACCTAGATTGTGGGTAAATAACCAATATTAGGGTAAATTCATCAAGGATAGTTAGACTAAAAAATTCAATTGTTAGGGCTATACAAGGAAATAAAAGTTGCGTTCTCCAAATAGCAAGTAAGGTGGAGAGTCTCCCAAAACACAATTTTACATTACGATGGAAACACTAAAATCGCAAACCTCCAATCTCTATAAAAGTCGTTCGGAAACTAAAATTCAAGTTTTGGCACAAAACGCCACAGCCCACAGCAATCATGATTTCCAAACGGAGCCGAAGTGAGGCAAGAGAAGATGAGATTGCATGGCTTATGAAATGGATTCTACTTGTCTTCTGTACGTTGTCTGTTCCTTACCCTTGGAAATGAAGGTTCATTTCTTGCTCATCTCTAATCTCCTATTCCTCCATAAACGTCGCTCGAGGTCTGTTGTATTATTATATATATTCACTCCAAAAGGCACGTCAAGTAGACTATACAAGAAGGTAAACATTGGTGTCCGTAGCCAACACAAGTGGTATTATTGCTTCTTTTCCTACCCTGCCATGTCATAAAAAGAGAATTATCAGTAAACTTCCGAGCCACTTCATTTGACCGCAGTGAAACCCCACATTCCAAACTCAAAACAAAATAATCCATTGAAATGGAAACTCAAAACAAAATAATCTATTGAAATGGAGAGAAAAAAGGAAAGAAAAAGATGAACTGTGCAACCAGCATATTTGTCTCTTCTCGCTGGAAACAGACACCAGTAAAGGGTAATTTCATGTTTTGACAAGAATAAGTGACTGCTGATCAGATTTTAGCTCGCAAACAACCACTTGACGCCAGCAAGGACTAATTCACATTAGGACAAAAAGATGCTTAATGATCTGAAACGAGATTAAAAACAACTACTATATGTCGAACAAATAGTTTCACATCCATCAACACATGGTGTGTGCAACATTTTATGAGAAAGTTAAATCCACCGTTCAATACTTAAGTGCTTAAAATTTGTAAATGTGATGAACTAGTCAAATTTCACATTACACCAGCATCACACGTCACTAGACTTCATGGTAAAACATATAATAGAAACACATAATATTGGAGAGGCTGCTAAAAGAAGCATCAACATGACCAAGGTGTCGTTGACGATTACAACACACATCTAAGCCGTACAGTAATCACAATACTCCAACAAGCAACTTTTTTTCTACATGTGACCACCACATATGTAATTGCTGAAACCTTTTTATTGAAGCCAAGAGGCATAATCCCTTTCTATCAATAACGTCATGTACATAACCACTCTCATTTCTCAACCATAATTTAGCTGAATACACTCATTAATGTACTTTCACATCCATGATGATATAGAATCAAAGTTCACTAATGACTTTCGCAATCAATTGATATATAGAATCAAAGTACACTTCTGACTTTTGACTGTTTAGGTTTTTTAAAAATTAAACAAGTGGAATCCCATGATTTGGAATACATAATCACATGTAGTCAGTTGCCAAAAAAGAAACAAAATGTTCGTGTCGGAATCGTCTTATGGTGTTATCTGTAATATTCTACCAAATATAAAAGACAATGGATAAAAAACAAATACAAATAACCGTCCACACTTCAAATTTTAATAGAACTGAGCATCAATGTAAACTCAAAATCACATTAAAAGCAGATTATGTCGATTTTGAAATAACCATGCCATTTCCAAGACGTGAAATAAAGATCTCAAACTAATAATATATCTTTTCGTAACATGTAAAAGACACAATACCCACAAAACAGAAACAGATATTTGGGGAGGAAAAACAGTTAGAATTCTTTTGTTTGAGAACAGAAACAACTTCCATTCTAAAAAAACGCACCTTTTTAATTCACATCAAAACGGCAGACTTTTGGACGTCTCGCTGACGGTAAGCGCCCGGAACTGATCGGACGGCACGAAGTCCGGCGGTAAATTCGCCCTCTTCGCGATCCTCCTCATATTACGTTGCAAGCTCTGCTGCACCAACTGCTTAACAGCCTCCCTCTCCTCGCCGGCCTCCTCGGCCACCTCACACCCCTTCCCGCCGCCCCATATCGGTGCCGAAAGTGTCGTCAAACTCGACTCGAACCCCTCCGAGACCCGTTTCCCCTTGTCCACCATCAGGCATTCCAAAATCCTCGACGCCCGCTTCTGCGCCAATGCCGTCCCGACTAGTGTGAGTTCTAGGAGGACGGATACGATCCCTGACTCGATCATCACCGTCCGATCGTGGCAGCCTTTGTGCGCCATTACCATTAGGATGTAACCCGCTTTCTCCTGGCAGGAAGGGGAGTCCGCCCAATTCAGCACGTCGATTAGCGTCGGGAAGGCGTCCGGGGTTTTGCTAACCGCCCGGCGTCCCTCCGGAGAGGTCACGAGGTTGGAGAGAACGGAGAGGATCCTGTCGGTCACCTCCATTTCGCCGATTGAGGATAACAACACGGGAATGACACCGGAGTCGATGATGTGAGGGAGATTGGAGGGGGAAATCGATAGGTTGAACAAAGCTCGTAAAGTGTCGTGTTTGGACTGAAAACTGCAATTTGGATCCGACAAATGTCTGGTAAATAAGGGGATTGCACCGGAGGCGCCGACTATGGGTTTATTGGAGTCTAGCGCCGTGAGACCGAGAAAATTCACGACGATCGCCTCCGTCACCTGTTTCGAACTCCCCGACTCCATCAATTTCAGCATCTTGTGCACCGCTCCGGCCTCCACGATCGCAGCTTTATTCCTGAACACAACGAGATTCTAAAATATCAATTCTCAACCACAAAAGTTACAAGATTTTGAAAACTTCAAGTTGAAGCTCAAAATTGGAGATCGGAGTGCATTTCGAACAACGACCAGTGTTCCGACTAGGAGTCGTGGCTTGAAGTCACTTACGAATCATTTCCGACTCCGAGATTGAGGAGAGCATAGAGCGCGGAGATCTGGATCTCCGGATCTCCGGAATCAATCATGCTAACGAGAGGAGCAACGGCGCCGAGAACCGCCATGATCTCCCTGGCCTCAGAATCATCCTTGGCCATTCTCCTCACATTCTCCGCCGACTCCCGTCTCAACTCGTCATTCCCAGCGAACTGCAGCTTCCTCACAATGTAGCGCATCTCCTCTGCCGCCTCCACCTTGCGGGCGTCGTCGGATCCGGACTCGGATCCGGCCGCCTCCAGGAGCTCCGAGAGCTTCTCCGGTGATTGTTTGGGAGGCGGGGGGAGGGGTTGTTTGGAGGGCTTGGGTTTGTTGGTGCAGCCTCCGCAGGTGACGGCGCCGAGGAGGCGGCGGCGGAGGGCGGAGAGGAAGGGGAAGTTGGAGTCGACGACGTTGCAGTTGGGCATGGTGGTGGGGATGACGTCACATTGGGTGTAGTGAAGCGTAACAATAGAGGGAGAGAGTGGGGTGGTTGATTCGGGCGCGAGGAACGAGGAGGGAGGGGAGTCGTAGGTACGTGGCACGAGGGGGCGTTCAGGTTTTTTTGTACGACGGGTTATATTCTTTTAAGGAAAATGATAGACCACTTTTTAGGACGTTACTTCGGTGACGCGACTGAGTTAACACTATCCATGCCAACACTATCCATGCCAACACAGAAAAAAAAATTCTTTTTTATTTTATTCCTCAATTATTAGGTTATACGTACAAATATCTACATCTCTCCATCCCTCATTAATGCGTCTCAAATCACTCACTTCCTTCATCATTTTGGCGCTCCTACACAGCAGAAGACTTGTTATTCATCTCAAGACGCGTCTTCCTTTTTCTTCCCTTCTCTTCTGTGGTCCTTCCTCCGTACTCCAATGGAAATCGTTCATGTGCCCCCCCCCCCCCCCAAGTGGAGCAGCCGGCAAACGTTCATAAGGAGGAGATGTTTTTTCCTTCTTTCGAAGAAGCCAAAATATTTTACGTGGCTTATGCCGATTCTTGTGGTTTTGGTGTTAAGACAAGACAATCTCATTACGATCGTGGTGTTGTTATACGGGCCACACTGACTTGCTCCAAGGAGGGCACGACACCAACAAACCAAGGGCAAGGAAAATTGAAGGCTAGGTTATCCAGTAGAGTCCAATGCACTCCTCGGACAAGGGTCTCCGGAAACCCAGCAAGGGGTTACCACATTAACTTTTTGGATCTTAAACATAACCACGCCATGCTTGAACAGGAGCAAATGTGTTTTCTCAGACAAAAATGAACCGTCCCTGAGGCCGCCAAAGCACGCATATCGTGCAATGCAGAAAGACTACGGAACGTGTTTTGATTCCATGTTTTTCTATGTAATGGATATGGATGACGAAGGAAGACTACGGAACGTGTTTTGGGCTGACTGTCGTTCTAGAGCTGCATATTCATACTTTGGAGACGCAATATGTTTCGACACCACCTACATTACAAACAAATACGACATGCAAAAGGTTCACAGGTATGCTTCCTCCTTTCACAGGTAATACAACGAGAAAGAAAGCGAAACTCTCCCTTTCGGTCTAGATATTTTTTTGTATCTTCCTCGGTATCCGAACCGTCGTTCGTAGGGTGTCTACCGCTGTCTTATCTGGAAAGCAACTGTCGTTCTTCGAAAACCGTCAAAAAGAATATTTAAAAACAATTTAAGACGCGTTTCGAAAGAGTGACATGGCAATCCGACTAGACGTTGACTCGCCAACTTTTGGGTGCCACGTCGGGCGCGTCACGGACGCCCGCGTCCGTGTATAACAACCCTTCTTTTAAGGAAAATGATAGACGGACGCTGGCGTCACGGACGCGCCCTACGTGGCACTCTCCATGTCAGCACAGAAAAAATTAAGTTTCTTTTTTTACTTTATTCCTCAATACTTTGGTTATCCGTACAAATGTCTACATCTCTCCATCCCTCCCTCCATCCCTCATTAATGCATCTCAAATCACTCCCTTCCTTCATCATTTTGGCGCTCCTACACAGCAGAAGACTTGTTATTCATCTCAAGATGCGTCTTCCTTTTTCTTCCCTTCTCTTCTGAGGTCCTTCCTCTGTACTCCAATGGAAATCGTTCATGTGCCCCCCCCAAGTGGAGCAGCCGGCAAACGTTCATAAGGAGGAGATGTTTTTTCCTTCTTTCGAAGAAGCCAAAACATTTTACGTGGCTTATGCCGATTCTTGTGGTTTTGGTGTTAAGACAAGACAATCTCATTACGATCGTGGTGTTGTTATACGAGCCACGCTGACTTGCTCCAAGGAGGGAACGACACCACCAAACCAAGGGCAAGGAAAATTGAAGCCTAGGTTATCCAGTAGAGTCCAATGCACTGCTCGTATAAGGGTCTCCGGAAACCCAGAAAGGGGTTACCACCTTAACTTTGTGGATCTTAAACATAACCACGCCATGCTTGAACAGGATCAAATGCGTTTTCTCAGACAAAAACGAACCGTCCCTGAGGCCGCCAAAGCACGCATATCGTGCAATGATAGTGCTGGGATATCGGCTGCTAAGACCATATAATCTTTTGTGGTCGAGGCTGGAGGTCATGACAAATTGACTTTCAACGAAAGGGATTTAGGGTTTGTGTTCTTTCTGCCTAACATAATTGAAGTTCAACATTTTGCGTCTGGTTTTAGTGGTTTCTGTGTGCAGGAATGTTGTAAACGAAGTCAGAAATTTAAAGATGGGACCTGGTGATGCACAAGCTTTTCAGAACTATTTCATTAGGATGCAGAAGATTGATTCCATGTGTTTTATGTAATGGACATGGATGACGAAGGAAGACTACGAAACATGTTTTGGGCTGACTGTCGTTCTAGAGCTGCATATTCATACTTTGGAGACGCAATATGTTTCGACACCACCTACATTACAAACAAATACGACATGCCTTTTGCCCCATTTGTAGGAGTTAATCACCATTTCGAGTCAGTTTTGCTCGGTTGCGCTTTGCTGTCTTCTGAGACCACTGAAAATTACATATGGTTGTTCCAAACATGGTTGTCGTGCATGAACGGTAAGGTGTGACTGTTCAGTTTAAGCTATTTATGTGTTCGGTTTAAGTGGTGGAACTGTTGGGTTTAAGTGGTGGAACTGTTCGGTTTAAGTGGTGGAATTGTTCGGTTTAAGTGGGGAACTGTTCGGTTTAAGTGGTGGAACTGTTCGGTTTAAGTGGATTGACTGTTCGGTTTAAGTGGTGTGACTGTTCGGTTTAAGTTGTGGGTCTGTTCGGATTAAGTTGTCTGTCTGTTCGGAATAAGTTGACTGTCTGTTCGGATTAAGTTGTATGTCTGTTCGGATTAAGTTGTCTGTCTGTTCGGATTAAGATGTGGGTCTGTTCGGATTAAGTTGTGGGTCTGTTCGGTTTAGGTGGTGGAACGGTTCAGTTTAAGTTGTGGAACGGTTCGGTTTAAGTGGGTTGACTGTTCGGTTTAAGTGGTGTGACTGTTCGGTTTAAGTTGTGGGTCTGTTCGGATTAAGTTGTCTGTCTGTTCGGAATAAGTTGACTGTCTGTTCGGATTAAGTTGTCTGTCTGTTCGGATTAAGTTGTGGGTCTGTTCGGTTTAAGTGGTTTGACTGTTCGGTTTAAGTTGTGGAACAGTTCGGTTTAAGTGGTTTGACTGTTCGGTTTAAGTGGGTTGACTGTTCGGTTTAAGTGGTTTGACTGTTCGGTTTATGTTGTGGGTCTGTTCGGAGGGTCTGTTCGGATTAAGTTGTCTATCTGTTCGGAATAAGTTGACTGTCTGTTCGGATTAAGTTGTCTGTCTGTTCGGATTAAGTTGTGGGTCTGTTCGGATTAAGATGTGGGTATGTTCGGATTAAGTTGTGGGTCTGTTCGGTTTAAGTGGTCGGGCTGTTCGGTTTAAGTGGTCGGTCTGTTCGGTTTAAGTTGTGGGTCTGTTCGGTTTAAGTGGTCGGTCTGTTCGGATTAAGTTGTAGGTCTGTTCGGTTAAAGTTTTCAAAGTAGGATTTTGTACCTTTCAATATATGACTCACTCCTTTTAAATTGCCCCATTATGCAGATATACCCCCCAGCCATAATAATAGATCAATGTGGTGCCATTACAGCTGCTGTAAGGAATGTCTTCCAATATTCAAGACACATATTCTGTATATGGCACATAATGAACAAAGCTCCCTTGAAGTTGCCGACGCAGTATCGGAAGCACATGTTATTTGATCTGAAATTGATTGTATATAATTCCAAAACCCCAGCAGAATTTGATCGTAATTGGTAGGGTTTCCTTCTTGATTTTGACCTGCACAACCATAGTTGTCTCAAATCGATTTATGCAATCCGAGAGTCATGGATACCTGTATTTGTTGGTGATAGTTTTTTCGCGGGAATGACATCTACTCAGAGAAGCGAGAGTATGAACGCCTTTTTCGACAAGTATCTTACTTCGAAGACCACCCTTAAGCAGTTTGTTCAACAATACGAACTTGCGCTCCGCCATAAGTACGAGAAGGAAGCTCAATCAGATTTTGATTGTCTTCATAAGAGACCCTAGTTGGTTTCAATTTATCCATTCGAGAGACAGATGAGCGAGTTGTATACGGTAGGGGTCTTCAAGAAAGTGCAGTTAGAAATTGGGAAGATGATATACTGCGATATAACGGAGGAGTACAATACGAATGACACATTTCAGTACAAGGTATCTGAACGTGTTTTGGCTGGTGAGCAGCTACTGTCGAAACGTTTCCTAGTACAAAACATATCCATGAACTTCACATGTGATTGTAGAATGTTTCAGCACGTTGGTCTTCTATGCTGCCACGTTTTTGTGGTACTTGGACGCTTAAATCCTAATACATTGCTCCCAGACTCTTACATCGTTAATCGATGGCGGAAGGATATTCGAAGGAGCTATCGAGATAAGATGTACCCAGACGATGGCGTAATGGAGAAGGATGAGCTTCGTCGTCACGACGACATCATGGGTCGTGCCGTTTGGATAGCACAGGAAGCCTTCATTCCCCACGAAAGGTATATTGAGGCCGTGAAGTGTATTGAAATGCTTAAGGCACGTATGCACACTACCCAGTTCTTGGTTCGACTTGATGAACCTGAGTGTGCGGGTACATCAGTTCTTAATCCAGATAATGTCAGACGTGTAGAAAGACCGCCGACTAGACGTCGAGTGTCTTTAGCTGAGAAGATAATTAAAAAAAAGCCATAAAAAGCACGCCCAACAAGAGAAGAGAAAGTTCAAGATGAAGGTTAAATCGTCGCTTCACGAAGTCGCACCAAAACCCGGGGATCCTGATTTCTCTGATTGGGACATGAATTTGTATTACGAGGAACTTCCTCCTTAATTTAATATTTCTTGTTATTTTCAATTCTTGTAAAACTAAGAAACTTCTAATTGTTGATCTGTTTGGATCTGTAAATGGTTGTTATACACGTTCAGTTCGTATAAAACTGTGTCCTTTTCGGAATATGTTGTGGGTCTGTTCGGAATATGTTGTGGGTCTGTTCGGAATATGATTTGTGTCTGTTCGGAATATGTTGTTTGTCTGTTCGTAATATGTTGTGGGTTAGTTCGGAATATGTTGTGGGTCTGTTCGGAATATGATGTGTGTATGTTCGGTTTAAGTTGTGTGTCTGTTCGGAATACGTTGAGTGTCTGTTCGGATTAAGTTGTCTGTCTGTTCGGAATACGTTGAGTGTCTGTTCGGAATAAGTTGTGTGTCTGTTCGGAATAAGTTGAGTGTCTGTTCGGAATAAGTTGAGTGCCTGTTCGGAATACGTTGAGTGTCTGTCCGGAATAAGTTCTGTGTCTGTTCGGAATATGTTGTCTGTCTGTTCGGATTAAGTTGTCTGTCTGTTCGGAATACGTTGAGTGTCTGTTCGGAAAACGTTGAGTGTCTATTCGGAATAAGTTGTGTGTCCGTTCAGAATAAGTTGTGTGTCTGTTCCGTTTAAGTTGTGTGTCTGTTCGAAATAAGTTGTGTGTTTGTTCGGAATAAGTTGTGTGTCTGTTCGGAATACGTTGAGTGTCTGTTCGGAATAAGTTCTGTGTCTGTTCGGAATGTGTTGTATGTCTGTTCAGAATATGTTGTGTGTTTGTTCGGATTAAGTTGTCTGTCTGTTCGGAATACATTGAGTGTCTGTTCGGAATAAGTTGTGTGTCCGTTCAGAATAAGTTGTGTGTCTGTTCGGTTTAAGTTGTGTGTCCGTTCGGAATACGTTGAGTGTCTGTTCGGAATAAGTTCTGTGTCTGTTCGGAATATGTTGTCTGTCTGTTCGGAATATGTTGTGTGTATGTTCGGATTAAGTTGTCGGTCTGTTCGGAATACGTTGAGTGTATGTTCGGAATATGTTGTGTGTCTGTTCGGTTTAAGTTGTGTGTCTGTTCGGAATATGTTGTGTTTCTGTTCGGATTAAGTTAGGTGTCTGTTCGGATTAAGTTGTGTGTCTGTTCGGAATAAGTTGAGTGTCTGTTCGGAATAAGTTGTCTGGGAAGAGTTTGTAATTTGTACATCTTTTAAAAAATAAACACAAAAAAGAGTTTGTAATTTGTACATGTAAACAAATAAACACTAAAAAATATGGACTTCAGATCTGCACACACGATCGCCGGTCCCTAAGTAACATGACCGCCAATTCACCCCTGATACAGTGGATGTTATTGTGGTCCTTCTCCTTCGTCGGGTCAAGTTTTAACATTAGGCACCTTATCCAGTATATAACATAGGCCCCGCAATCGTTGCTCCCCGGTGGTTGTCGTTGGCTATTTTTCCTGAGGATTCTCAAGGGCCAGTCGACCTTTAGTAGATCCCTCCAGTATTCAGCCGCATCCGCTGCTGCGCACTCATGTACGCCTATGGTCTGCTCTGGATCTTCACATTTCTCTAGCTCCCTAGAGATACTGTTGAACGCCAAAATCTCCTTGGACGGGTCGTGGACAACCACCAGAGTCCAATGACCTACAGACCAGCATGGTTGTGCGATTACGGACTCTGTTGGAGACACACCTTCAATTTTAGGGAGGATAAAATCTTCAATTTGCCCGGACTCGAAAGTTGATATGCATAAAACTTTTTGGGTTGGGCGTCTTTCTTCGAGAACCGAAAGTATAGCGTCGATAGTTTGGTCGGTAATATCCATCCCAGGCGTTATAAGTTCCTTCAGGTCGGTGCGTGTTAAGCTGCACATATCGCCTCTCCAGATGATCTCTCTATTGTCCTTGTTGGCTGCCGTCACGTTCAATATCATGTTGACCTCATCAGCTGACAAACTTCCCATTGCAGCCATGTCAACATCAGGCCTTGTCCCTCCTAAACCTATAATTATCCTCTATTTTTTCCCTTTTTTTCTTTAGGCTCCTTTGAGCCGCTCTCTCTTTTCTCTTTTGCTCTTCTTCCACCTTCTTCTTCTTGCCCCGATGTTCATCTTCCTTCATCTGCTGCACCACGATGGCCGTCGAGCGTTGTCTTTTCACGCCCCAGTTTGGTTTCCGTGCCTTGCTCTCTTCTTCCCTTTTTTCCTTTTCCTCCTTCTCCACTCTCTTTCTCTCTTCTTCCTTCTTCCTATCCTCCTCCCTCTTCTTCTCTTCCTCCTTCTCCTCTCTCTTCCTCTCCTCCTCCCTTTTCTTCTCCTCCTCCCTCTTTTCCTTTTCCTCCTTCTCCACTCTCTTTCTCTCTTCTTCCTTCTTCTTCTCCTCCTCCCTTTTCTTCTCGTCCTCCTTCTCCACTCTCTTTCTCTCCTCCTCCCTCTTTTTCTCTTCCTCCTTCTCCACTCTCCTTCTCCCTCTTCCTCTCCTCCTCCCTCTTTTTCTCTTCCTCCTTCTAAACTCTCTTTCTCTCCTCCTCCCTCTTTTTCTCTTCCTCCTTCTCCACTCTCTTTCTCTCCTCCTCCCTCTTCCTCTCCTCCTCCCTCTTTTTCTCTTCCTCTTTCTCCACTCTCTTTCTCTCCTCCTCCCTCTTTTTCTCTTCCTCCTTCTCCACTTTCTTTCTCTCCTCCTCTCTCTTCTTCTCCTCCTCCCTCTTTTTCTCTTCCTACTTCTCCACTCTCCTTCTCTCCTCCTCCCTCTTCCTCTCCTCCTCCCTCTTCTTCTCTTCCTCCTTCTCCACTCTCTTTCTCTCTTCTTCTTTCTTCCTGTCCTCCTCCCTCTTCTTCTCCTCCTTTCTCTTTCTCTCTTCTTCCTTCTCTTCCTCCCTCTTCCTCTCTTCTTCCTCCTCCTCGCTCTCGTCTTTCTCCCCACCAGTATTTTCACCGGTCCCTGTCCCTCGAAGATATATAATTTCTTCCCTCAGCCTCCCACACTCTTCCTTGGTCATCCTCAGTTCTTCCTTGAGGTTGTTAACCTCTCTTGTCGCCTTCTTTAGGGCAGCTTCGGCCCTAAGCCAGTTCGTCTTCACCTCACTCAGCTCCAACTCTTGGAGCAGCGGGTCACATGGAATGCTGCAGTCAGTCAGTTGTAGCCTTGGCAAACTGCTAGTTGAAGCTGAGCCCTTTCGAACAGGAGTTCGAACAGAACTTATAAGTTCCAGCTCCCTTTCACTCATTGATGGAGCCCCCATCAGGTCGAACTTGCCGTTGTAAATCTTAGGTAGGGTAATTCCACGTTCCTCCCATTTCCTCAGGGTTAATCGTTTCCCAAACATTTCCGTCCAACTTCTCATTCGTGGAAAAAGTCCAGTTCTGGGCTCCCCCAATTTGAATTTCTCACAAAGCCACACCTTCAAATGGAAAAAATCAACTGTTTAGAACGACTCAACAGACATACGTTCATATTCTTAACAGACACAACTTAATCCGAACAGACACCTAACTTAATCCGAACATACACCTAACTTAATCCGAACAGACACAACACTTAATCCGAACAGACACACCACTTATTCCGAACAGACCCACAACATAATCCGAACAGACACACCACTTAATCCGAACATACACAACACTTAATCCGAACAGACAGACAACTTATTCTGAACAGACACTCAACTTATTCCGAACAGACACACAACTTATTCCGAACAGACCCACAACTTATTCCGAACAGACACAACTTAATCCGAACAGACACAACTTAATCCGAACAGACACAACACTTAATCCGAACAGACACACCACTTATTCCGAACAAACACCTAACTTAATCCGAACATACAGCTAACTTAATCCGAACAGACAACTTAATCTGAACAGACACAACACTTAATCCGAACAGACACACCACTTATTCCGAACAGACCCACAACATATTCCGAACAGACACACCACTTAATCCGAACAGACACAACACTTAATCTGAACAGACAGACAACTTATTCCGAACAGACACTCAACTTATTTCGAACAGACACAACTTATTCCGAACAGACCCACAACTTATTCCGAACAGACACACAACTTAATCCGAACAGACACCTAACTTAATCCGAACAGACACACAACATATTCCGAACAGACACACAACTTAAACCGAACAGACACACAACATATTCCGAACAGACACACCACTTAATCCGAACAGACAGACAACTTATTCCGAATAGAAAGACAACTTAATCCGAACAGACACACCACTTAATCCAAACAGACACAACACTTAATCCGAACAGACACAACACTTAATCCGAACAGACAAAAAAATACCAAATAACACTTACTTGTAGTATTGCCACACAACCGTCGACGTTCCCCTGCCTCATAATGAGGTTCCCTGCCTTTCTTCTCTCCTGCAGTTCTAAGCTGGCTTTCTCCAGACCCCCAATGAGGGCTTCGTGAACTGCACTTGCCCATGCGTATCTGTTTATGCGTCTGATGTTCCTCAAATGGTGCATGAATCATTGCCTCGGTCGAAGTGTTCCATCATAGAACAAAAAATGGTTGAAGACGAAAGAAATCAGGAGACGAACGTACTCCTCCGTGTCGCCCATGGTATTGCTTGCCAGCAGATGACCTAAAAGTTGTGTGTTGTCAAGGTTCACCCATTCTCGCTTCTGTACACCCAATGGTTCCATCACCACGGTCTTCCCATGCATACGTATCCCCAAAATTAGGGCAACGTCTTCCGGTGTAAAGGGAACTACCCCTGATCCTATTCTCAGCCCCACCTCCTCCGCATCGTAGTGTTCGACGAACCAACCGACTATTTCGTTGTCCGTAGTAATGTTAGGAAGGTCTAGGAAGTGACCGAAAGAGGTGCTCCGGAAAACCTTCTTCTCAACCTTCTTCATCCTGTCAAACTGCTTTCGGATGGCCGTCCAGGAGCACTGAGATTCCTGGAAGTAGTAGGTGGTTCCCTAAAACAAAAAAAAATTAAAAAACGAAAGTTCATCAAAAAAAGAACGACCAAGGGAAGAAAAAAATATAGACCCACCGGTTCTTGGACAGGTTCGCTATCGACGGCAGGAGTCGAAAAATCCATTTGCGTTTAGAGGGGAAGAAAGAAAGCCGGAATAGGTTCACAGGTACGCTTCCTCCGTTCACAGGTAATCCAACGAGAAAGAAAGCGGGACTCTCCCTTTTTCGGTCTGGATATTTGGTATCTACCTCGGTATCGGAACCGTCGTTCGTGGGGTGTCTGCCGCTGTCTTATCAGGAAAGCAACCGTCGTTTTTCGAAAACCGTCAAAAAAAATTTAAAACACAATTTAAGGCGCGTTTCGAAAGGGTGACATGACAATCCGACTAGACGCTGACTCGACAACTTTTTGGGTGCCACGTAGGACGCGTCACGGACGCCCGCGTCCGTGTATAACGACCCTTCTTGTAAAGGTAGAAGCCGAGGTAAACGATTTTTTTCTTTAAATTTTATCTATTCATTCCTGTTAAAGAACAGTCTACGTCCTTTTATTTGATTACTTGATTACATTTTCCTGAATTATACGTTAGCAAGTTCTTTTATCGGTCGTCAATTATTTTTAAATTGAATACTCACATTTAAATATATTATCAAAATCAAAAAGACTAAACGGAAGGATGACACATCCATTTTTATTGTTGTAAAAAATAATTCACATCACGTTGCAAGAGTGGTAGAAAATAATCTATGTCGGTTAAGTTACGCTTAATTAGACCCAAAATATCACAAACATCCTAACATGCTAAAGAAACGGCTATTTCGGAACCAGATGTAAACTAGGGAAATGGATAATGAGAACCAAAGGTAGTTGCGCCGGCAGCTTATTAAGTAATTTCATTTTCTTATTACGTAGTCTATTCTATCTTTTGAGTCATTAATTTATTATTATTATTTGGTAGACCGACCGTTTATTATTCGACGACCGAGTCCAAGGTGAATGATTGAGCTAAAAAGAACAACATATGATATTTTAAACTAACTATAAAGTCTCTAGCATCGATTTTGTTATTGGAAAAAACAATGGAGCGTTCATTTGAAGCCGCAATCACATGATAAATGTTACATAAGGAATGCTCTTTTTTTGCTTCTCAAGAGGAGTGTAAGTTTTATGTTGTGTTTTTAAGCTCAGATCTACATTTTAGCACTTAGATCGAAAATGTAGGTTTGATGTTATTTTAAAAATAGGTTGTTTTTCTGCTGCAATTATCACTTTCATGTTGCAGTCGATTTAAACCCCACAAATCACATAATTGCTTTGCACAGTCCAATTTATTTTACCGACAGAAATATGTAAATCGTGGAGTGGTTGCAGAACTCGTTTTTTTCCCATTCCTTTCCATCAATTATTCCGCTACCATTAATTTACTATTATTGCTCCTTCTGGTCATACTAATGCTCGGAGATGTATACAAGACGTGTAATATTTAACACCCCTCCACAAACCTATAAATGCAATTCAACGAGAACATGTTAGGTTAAGGCCGACACTCTGTTGCAGTACGAATAAGTGTTGAGCACATTCGGACAAAAAACAAAGCGGAGCAGATGAGAACATGTGCTTTGGTTAGTGAAATGAAGAATAGCAACGATGTCGTGCATGACACTGTTGTTTGTTACAGGCTTAAAATTTTATTCAGAGATTCCATCTAGGATATCCCGATCCTATTTATATGCGAAGTCTGAGGTTCAAATTACTGGAAATTAATTTAAAGATGTTGGCAATGAACCAATGATGCAGAAGTTCTGTGGTTTGAAGTTTGAACCACAACGACCGTGACAGAGAGTGTCGGCTAAGCGCCAGATTACCCACGTAATGAATATTTTTTTGCAAGGGTGAGGATAAAGAAGATTATGATATGTATGATACGACATATAACGACATGATATGGCGACGAATTATTTTGCAAAACCTGCATGACATTTTGCAAACGGGTTGATACTGGACAAGGCAAATGCCTCAACCGCTTTTGTTTACCTAAACCGAACCATATAGTAACGGTTGTAAACCGTACCAATCATCGTCAACAGCGTTTGCTTAAGAAACTTCTCCAAAAGGAAAACGTAAGAGGAAAGAGTTTGAGTGAAGTAATTTCAGGAAGGAATTTCTCACACGAAGGTTGGGATGTCACATTTCTGGAAGGAATTTTCGAGCGCAACTACTGTACAGCCAATGAATGTTGCATGCATATGTGAGCTGTGCATCAACATCAGTCCTTCAATCTGAGCTCCATGTCGCTGTCTCTTACAAACAATCCATTCCAGACTTACATGTTCATGCTGAAAGTAAAAGATGCATTTATCAGTTACAGCTGGAATAACTGCAGAAGAGGCTACCTGCACTGGAGATTCTAGACAAAAACAGTTCAGGTTTGGATGATAACGTTTAGCGGTCCTGCTTCATTAATCACATTCACATCTCTTACTACATGTTACCGACAGGCGACAGTTATACTTGGCTGGAATACTCCAATACAAACTGTTCGAGAAAATCTGGATAGAATAATTTCAAGTAGAAGAACGGATTTTGGTGTCCATAAAGACGATTTTTTTTAAAAATTGAACAGACGACTTAGTTGTTTGCCTTCAACAAAGATTAGCTACTATTGACTGTGGCATTGGCAGCTGAACTGGAAAGTCAAGATCAAATATTTAGTGATTTACAAATGCTATTGTGTACAGGCATATCTTATGATTTATGGTTGTCTCGCTTCACACTACACTACAGGTTCTGCACGAATAATGTTGCATTCAAAACCAAGCAAACGTACTTATTGTGTATAATCATGGTAATCAAACCTCTAACTAATAAAATTAACGTCAGAATTGAACCCTAATCCACAACTTTCGAACTTATGCTTGAATCCTATCACCGAATGGACCAAATGAAACAAAACATGACGTGTAAATGAGAAGCTAAAAATCCAGTACCACAATTTTTAGAGGGCCTCCCACACTAATTGATTACAATGCAGAAACGTACACTGCATTGTTGTTTGATGCACATCCAGCAAAGTCGATATGCAAAACTGATGGTATGTTTGTTTGTCCATTTAGGAAGCAAACAGTCATAGGCAAAGGATACCAGGTCCCATTGCTTCGTTCTGGAGCCATATGTATGCGATGTTAATATATGCATGTAAAAAACAGAATGTCGTGATTCAATAAGTGATTCAGTAATATGCTTAACTTCTAAAACCAGGACAAAAATGTAAGAATGGAAACAGGACAAAAATCATGTGACATTTTAAGCTTTACACACTATGCCTGAGAAAGGAGGTCGCTTTTACAAGTTAAATATCTACACCTTTGGAGAAGTGCAGACAAAATCATGCGAGTGCAATGTCAATCTTCTACCAGTCCTTGAACTAAGAAGCCATTATTTGTTTCCAGCAATAGGAAGATACACCCCCTCTGCAGATAACCAGATATTACTGGGACGTTTCTCTTTAATGCCACAAACCTGGTATTGGTTAATAGAACAATATTAATAAGAATTCCAGGAAAGAAGGTAAACTTGTAATCTTGAATTAAGAGCGAAGATCAGTTTAGCATGAAGATTGCAATTAATGATCATAAGAGGACAGCAGTTCACCAATCTGTTTTAGTTATTCAGATGGGCATCTTAAAAATTAGGAGCAAGTGAAGGTTTTATGGGACTTGTTGTAGATACCTCTTGCTGTCCACCAGCTATACGATTGTATTTCATATCATGAGTGTGTAAGTAGCCACCTGTGTCAACATGTTGCAGCCTCACCAGTTGATCTTGCTTCCACATTTCCCCACTTCCTATGATTTCAAGCCTGACAAACAAGATGGTATAGCCCGTTAAGCCACTAAATGATAAAGTTCAAACTCAGAGAGTTTTTATGATAATAATTCAGGTCCTACCGCCAAAAGTCTCCCGAGTCCGACTGACCATTCCCTCCAAAACAACTCACCTGTAGGTGTCAAATATCGTGTTAATAAATTTTATTAACCCACTAACAAATGAAGCAGTAAAGACACCTAGGAAATCAAGGATAATCAAAGAATGTTTATTGTTTACTAAAGTTCCTATAACATGTAGCACCTAAAGTAGAACACAACCATATCCAATCTGTGTGCTGAAGTACAACAGTATAACTTAAAGATGATTTATTTGGACAAAGGAGTTGCATCGTTATGTTTTTCAGTGAGCTAAATCACATTCTTCCAGTACATTAAACAGCAGAAGATATCTTTTTCTATGTAGGATGTCAAATTGTTAACAGTGAGCACACATGATTAAGCATCTAGGCAGAAGTTCCTTGCTCAACATGATATCACAGTTTGTTTATGGCCACTGCCGCTATAGCTTGACCTGGCTCTGAATTTTTAGCTTGTAAACTTCTGGCAACACCAAAAGTACCATGCATAGGCAATTGAGAGTTTTATACACTACATTCAGATATACTAGAAGATCTAGTTTTGACCAAAGATATTATTCAACAAACACGAAAGCATAAAAAAGTTTCTCAAGTGACATAAAAAATTGATCAAAAAGAACTGGAGCAGTGCAAAGCAAAGCACGTGTCTGTCATTAAGGGTTCAACAGGTAACAACATGAGAATCAGTGACATCTGAACATTACAATAACCCTAATTCTGAAGTAAAAGCATTCTGCATCAGATGGACCAAGAAGCATAAAATATAGACAGTTTACTGACCTCAAGGTTACCAGATAAAGGGGAGGCGTGCAAGTGACTGTGCAGCCATCTTCTGGTTCTCATATGTTGCAATCTTAAGATACTTCCGTTTTGTATAACATCACCCTGTCTAGAAGAAGCACCAGGCTGTGGCTTTACAATCTGAAACGGAAAGGCACTGACAGATGTAAATAAATGAAGATAAAACACACACACACACAATAGGGATTAATTAGCTTAAAATTAAACTGATCAAGCAAATAAGGAGAAGCTATTTTTAAGTCTAATTGGCAAGTATTCGTTATTTCATTGTGTAACACTGAAACATACATAAGTCTGCAAACAACAACTTATGCATTAGAGATTGTCATCTCTATGCCTTTCTCTATTGGCACTTCACAAACATGTTAAGACATAATAAAAGAAAAACACATATTAAATTGTAAGATAGTTAGCATTCTGGAAATAGGAATTGAACTAGAAGGTTAACTGTACAAGATCAACCTCTTAGGGAGGGCTACTGGTCAAATGACAAATACAAATTCAATGGATCCAAAAATGACATCTTAAGGGCAGTATAGATTGCAATTTCCATCACGATTAACTTGAATGGATATTCTTAGCCGAATGATAATGACTGCAGTGAAATCCTCAAAATGTATTGACTTAGGCAGTCTGATTTTTTTAAACTATAAATGCACGGTTGATGGTTCCGATTTTTGCAGTGCGATGCACAATTACCATTTTTTAAGAACTAGTTTAGCACAACTTGGATCCATCAGAACCCAATCAAAGACTCAAACCTACTAATTGTGCATTTTTTAAGCCATAGGATTATATGATCAAAATTGCATCACGGATAGATATCAGAGAAACCATAGAACCCAACTACCTTGAGCCAAGTCTGACCAAATAATCAGTGTGTCTAGTAACACAACACATATATAATAATATAAAAATTTGCTGTTTGATTGAAATACGGACGATCAAGAGACCAACAGATGAAAACTTGACATTGTAATTTCCGAACATAAAATCAACATACCCAGTAACTATTGGAGTCATCCACATTGGGGGACCCTGTAACTGACTGCTGCCCGCTTCCCGTCCCATACGGCACCTCGTGCGAATGCAACCGGAACTTAGTCTTCTCATGCATCAACTTGATCGCTGATCCATACGTAATCTACAAAACACACTTCCCTTGAAAACACAAAACGAACCAACCAAAACAGAACCCTAACCTAACCTAACCACCCCTCACCTCTACGCCCTCGGGGGAAGGCGCAACGGGGGCGCGGAAAGGGAAGGACCCGACAAGGTCGAGGTCGTAGAAGATGAAGGCGGCGACAGCGAAGGAGGCGAGGGCCATAGAGAAGAGGAGGACAACGAACCAGGTTTGCTCCCAGAAGTGGAGGTCTTGAGAGGGATCGGCGTCGGGAGTTTGGGTTGGGGGAGGGGGAGGGGAAGAGGAGGTGGAGGTGGAGGAAGGGCGACGGCGAGTGAGGCCGGCCGGAGAAGCCACGGTGGCGGAGGAGGGGAACGCGGAGGTGAGATTAAGCGGGTCGTGTTTCGCGGTTTGGAGTTTTTTTTTTGGGGTGTTGGTGGGGTTTTGGGCTTTAAGAGGGGTTCGATGTGTTGGCGGTGGACCACGTCAGATTATGGGTTTCGACCAGTTGGATTTTGACACGTGGAGATCGGGCAACACTTGGGTCTTTCTCTTTGGTGACGTGTCCCGTACGACCGCGCGAGATGTGGGTCATTGACTACCCATTGCAGATTATATATATATTAAATATTTTTACTTGCATTAAATAAAGTAGATGAGGAGGTTATGAACCACAACCCCTCGTAACAGCCTAATCACGTTATGCGGCATAAAGCAAACACAACATTAAAAGGATCTTGGTCGCGTGGAAAGTCACGGAAAGTGATTTTCGGAGTCAACCGGAAAATAAAAGAAAACAGAATCCGGTGGAAAACAATTTCACTTTGACTGAAATTTGTTGTTTGTGCATGTGCCGGGAAGTGATTTGGGTTTGCTCATACTTCTTATGTCCACTGTGACGGGTAGGTCGGGGGTCTCGCTCCCCGGTGAGCGAGCGGCGTTCCACCTCGCCGGTGATGTGGCGGGGGTTGCAAGGGCCCCTTGAAAACGAAGCACAATGTAAAAATTCCAACAGTTTTGATAAAGAAAACGGACTACCGAACTAGTTTCGGTCAATCAAAATGCGACTTTTCAGAGTGAACGTAAACGGAAGACCGAACTAAGTTCGATCGTCCGAACGGGTCATTCCAGTTATGAATTCGGTAGACAGAAATATGTTCGGTCGTCCGTTATATTCATTTCGGTGGACCGAATGTTTGACGGTCGACCAAAAAAATTCGGTTTCCGTGACTTTCCGACCTCAAAGTGACGGAAAACTCAAAGAAAATTTTATACATACCACAAAATCCGACGGAATCCATGTTTTCGTGCACAAACAACTCCTTTCCGGAGTCAACCAGAATCCAAATTCCGTTTCCATCGGATTCTCTCGGAATCCGACTGCACAAACTCCCCCTAAGAGTGAAATTAGACGAATAGCACGACTGCTGTAGATGAACAATCGGTGCCAACCCTTGGTCAATTTGCCAAGTCCTCAGCCTCATCATGCAAGAACGCATCAGGGTGGTGGAGTGTAAGTGGGAGTTCGAGCTTAGGAGCATACTGTTGGCTCGTACCCACTCCGGTTAAGGTGATCCAGTAGCTACATTTCTTATTATACTTCCATGTCACTTTGTTTCCTTGAATTTTAAAATGTTCGTTGTATAAATATATTTTCATTGTCCAATCCTTCGAAGAAAACTCAACTTACTATTTGACATGAATTTTACTAGAAAACTGGAATTAGGAGCATGTTTGCCAAACAACACAAGAAATACAAAAAAATAGTGGTTAGTATATAGAAAACTATCTTAAAATTTTGCTTTTTTTAGGCAAGCCAAGTTGTCTAGTGTATATTATTCACTATTGAAGAACGAGATGATAGAAAGACTCCGTTATAACCCTCTAAATGTAAAACTATACCCATACTATTATGCATAAACCAACAAAACTTCCAACACTTCCAAATCACACGACATATGATATTAGGCGCATTTAAGTTGCACACCTTGTGAAACAACCAAACACTCTGTAGAGGATTCATGTGTTACAACCCACCCCGCCACATTTCTCTTCAGTCTGAAGATACGTTCATTCCACTCCCTCCAAAATTGCATCGCGAATCGTAGTAAAAGTCGTCATAAGAGCAAACGAGCAAAATCTCTTTCCAACAAAGGTCTTGAAGGAGGCACTCAAGGTCGCCCGTGGAAACGATTGGTTGGTCCATAGATTTTCTTTCCATCCGTAACCTTAGCTGATTTGGTGTCATGCCAAAAGGGACAAGAATAGGAGTCCACTCTTGTGAGCAAACTAGCATCGAAGGAAGATATAAAAAAATGGACCCCTCTTCTCCATCGCACATGTTCTTAAGACCATCGTCAACCGCGCCCGTAACTTCCCAGACGTCCAATTTTCTCTCTCATTCACGTCATTTGAGGATCAATACCGAGTAAAAAATTTAAAAATATAAACAAATAAAAAACATGTTTTTAGGAAAAAAAATTCGGAAAATTGTTTCAAATCAATTTTTAACTATTTTTACAAGAAAAAAATCAACTAATTGGGGGCGGGGGGACACGTTCCCCCACTCAACTCGTTTTCCCTCCGACCTGGGCACGAAATCGGGCAGAAAACGCTCGATTTTGCGCACAGGCGCATGGAGGGCGTGATTTTGCAGCACTGTGGGAGTGATGTGGATCCGGCGCCAGAAACTTGAGGGTAGCCTAAAGTTCACGAGGCAAAACGTTATCAAAGAAAAGTACATTAAAAATTAATTATATATTCTTTTTACTTTTACATGTTTTATGCTAATTAAATGGCAACACAGTCCTTCGTCTACTCAAACGCGATACCTGGATCCACTAACTGAAGCCCAGTTGGTGATAAACGATATGGGCCCACTCCATATGCAGAATACTGGGAACAGTTAGATTTGTGATCTTTTAAGTGTGATGATGGTAATAATCATAGAAACGTCCGTATCTTGTCAACTCCTAGGGGTGCAAAGACAGTCTAGGTGATTACCATATATGTATTCATATTTGATTTTCGAATAAGAGTATAGATATAGATGATAGATCTGTCACAGATATGAAAAATATTTATCTATATTCTTAAAAAATAGATACGGATATATGAATTAAATATTTCTTAAGTAGATATATACGGATAAAAAACAGATATATGCGATATAATATAAAATCGTTGTATATCATGGTAATTCACATAAATTTTTACCTCTTAAGTTAAAAAAATTATATCTTAACTTTATTAGTTTAGGAATGTAACAAATCATATGTGATGCAGTAAAAGTTTAAGTAAAAATTAGAAGGAATCATGAAAAAATCACTAATTTAAACATATATAGGAAAACATTATTTTAATTATGTGGATATATGTATCCTTATCCGACCAAAATATACATATCCATATCGGCGAAAAATCAAAATTTCATATTCATATCGTATTCGTAAAAACTTAAAATTTGATACATGTATCTGCCCAGATATGGAAAAATAATATCCACGATCTTAAGAAAACATATACGAGTACAAACTATCTGCAGATGGTGTGAATCTGTTTGCCGCCCTACCAACTCCACAGTAACAACCCCCGACATAGGAAAAAATTTAAAATAATATTGAAGAAAACAATTTTAAACCTCCTTAACAAGTATTTCTCAAACTAGACATGTTGTCACCACATCGCGACACGTGACGACTACAAGTCTTGGATTTTAGTGTACAAAGAAGTCGACATCTGAACTTGACACTTGCAACGTCGAGTTCAATTTTGATAAAACTTGGTACTTACGAGATCAGTTTGTTATAACTCGACGTGATTTTTCGTGCACACCTAGTATGGGCCATGTTGGACTCCAACTCAACACTTTCAACGCCTAGTTAGAGCACAAATAACAGCGCCCGGGCTACCCCCGGGCGTCCTGCACTCTCTCTCTGCCACGTCAGCTTCTCTCTCTGCCACGTCAGCTCACCCAACCCACCCAAAAACCCCCTTACCCATGCCCAGGCTACCCACACCCACCCTACACTCTCTTTCATCCACATCATTTCTTAATTAAACAATTATAATTTTCACACAACATTTAACAAATTACATTTTATATAATTCTAATTCGAATAACATTACAATTCTATTTTAACTCGAAATATTGTTAATAATTACTGATAAATCACGAAATTATTATTAAATATTACGGAGCCACGTTACATTTAAGATAAACTGAAATAGAAAATATCACACTCAAAGTTAAGAAACAACAGTACATATTACATAAACTAAACTTTCAAATACTACATTAGCAACTACGTTAACCGATTTTAAAACCGCTCCTCGTCCGTAGCATTGCCATATATGCTCAATTAAATCGCCTTTCAGATCCAAATGTTGGTTCCTGTCACGCACTCGATCTTGATTGACAAAAAACTCGTGAATATCCGCTATACGATCGGTCGAATACGACGTTTCCTCAGCTCAAGTTCCAGGACGATCTTCCATAAATTCGCGAATATCTCCAAAATTAGCATAACAGTCGCGTTCGTCCTCCACTATCATGTTATGCATGATGATACAAGCTGTCATTATTTTAGACAGAACGTCCTTGCTCCAGACAAGAGCCGGGTTTCTGATGATCGCGAACCTCGCTTGCAACACTCCGAAAGCGCGTTCAACATCTTTACGCGTTGCCTCCTGCACTTCAGCAAACAATCTGTGCTTCGGGGTGTGAGGGTGAAGGATGGATTGGATGAAGGCCGCCCACTGTGGATAAATATCATCAGTAAGATAGTATCCCATATCATATTGAACACCATTTACCGCATAATTTACAGGTGGTGCACGACCTTCTAGTATGTCGTCGAAAACCGGAGATTGTTGCAGGACGTTCAAGTCATTGCATGAACCCGGTATTCCGAAGAAGGAGTGCCAGATCCATAAGTTGTACGATGCCACTGCCTCAAGGATCAAAGTTGCTTTCCCAGCACGCCCTTGATGTTGTCCCTTCCAAGTAGATGGACAGTTTTTCCACTCCCAGTGCATACAATCGATACTCCCCATCATACCTGGAAACCCACGTTGCTCACCAACGTAAAGTAGGCGTGCCAAGTCATTTGCAGTTGGCCGACGTAAATACTCAGGGCCGAAGATGCGAATAACACCTTCACAGAATTTGAGGAGAGCATTTCTGGATGTTGCCGCACTCATTCGTAGGTACTCATCGATCCCATCAGCGGCAACGCCATATGCTAGCATTCGCATTGCTGCCGTATTTTTTTGTATACCGGAGATGCTCATCCTACCAGTTGCGTCCGGTGTTCGTTGGAAGAAGACATCAGATGCTTCGATGGCATTGTGGATGCGCAGAAAGACATGCTTTCTCATCCGAAATCTTGTCCTGAAAAGAGTATCAGAATACACAGGGTTGTCAGAGAAATAATCGTCTATAAGGCGTCTGTAACCTAGTTCACGATCTCTATCTGGGTTCGTTGTTCTCCTTCGACGCTGCTTAGGACGTGTAGTCTTTTCGTAAACAACCTGTCCGGCTAATTCAATAGCGCGGTCCATTATATTTAATGTCTCATTCCAGTTATCATCGTCGGATTGACCGGAGTTTAAACTATTATCCGACATTGATGAGAGAAGAAGTTAACAAGTTGAGAAGTTAAGGAAATGTGAGGAGTCAGGAGATAGATAGATATATTTATAGTTGGGAGGGTTTGGATGTATTTGTTGCACTATTCACGCGTGATTGCACAGTTTACTCTTTGAAAGTGTGATTAAAGTGCACGCGTGATTGAAAATAGTGCACGCGTGATTAAACAGTGCACGCGTGTTTGCTCAGTGGAATCGTGATTAAAGTGCACGCGTGATTGAAAACAGTGCACGCGTGTTTGCTCAGTGGAAGCGTGATTAAAGTGCACGCATGATATTAGACCATACTATTAAACCACCTCGACAGGCCGTTCGGGGGTCAAAAAATTATTACCCCACATTTATAACAAATACTCAATCCATTAATAACAAAACATCCACTAAATAATTAAAAAAAATTAAAAAAAAATTAACCAATGGGAGGGGGACACAGCGCCCGGGCACCCCACGGACGCCCAATGCCCGGGCACCCCCGTTAAGGGTGCCCTTAATTTCGTACAACTCGGCACCCCAAAGGATAATTAATGAAATGACCAGGTTCACGTGCATTAACAAATGGATTATACTAAAACACTAAAACCTCAGAAATCAAAGTAACGGTTCTACCAATCCACGTACAGTTTAAATTACGGCAATATCAAAGATAGAAAGTGGTGAAGGATGGCCGAACTAGAATTACTAAATTTGTAGTATTAAAATACCAAAATTTAAGATAAACGTTGCCATACTTTGCCGTTCAACTTGTTGTCTTTTTTTCTGATAAGACTTTCTTAAAGTATTGATGTGTAGCAATAAACAACCAGAAACAATAAAGGTCGTGACTTGCAAGCTCCCTTAAGCAGTAGAAAAGTTGTATAAATATGCTAATACTTATTTATTTACCAACCAAAGTAGAAAGAGAGATACAGCAAGGAGAAGACAGGAGCTGGAGCAGTCAAAACTCAAAAGTAAAAGTCCTAACACCTTCTTTGGTCCTCCTTTTCATCAGACAGAAAGGGAAAGATGGACAAGTGCAAGTCTATGGTAAATGTTTCATAATTAAGTCGTATCTACAGACCTAATCCCATTTAACACGTCCCTTTTATGTCATCCATGATCCATCTCCACAATCTTCTATCTTCTAAAATCAAGGCTTCGAGATAGATGTCGAGTCCTTGGCTGGCCGGGAAGCGTCGTTGTCTATATTCGCCAAGGCAGCTGATTGCACCGTGAGAACCGACATGTTGGGAGAGGTCGATCCATCTACATTGTTGGAATGTGCTACATGAGAGTGTTGGTGGTGCATAAGAGTACCACTATTATTGTTCGGGGTTGCCGTCGGAGTTCTCGGATGACCAGTGGCAGTGGATATGGCAGAAGCAAGCGAAATCGGCATGAGACAAAGGCCTTTCCCTTGCAAATATTGCATTGCCGAGCCCATGTCTTCCTCCATCAGCTTAGCCACTTGGTGCTCCGTCACCGTCAGGCCATCGTTGCCACCCGAGCCTGCTGCTCCATTACCTCTACCACCTGAACCCTGCACCGACAAATATTGAAATCAGTTCACTTCCGAACCGAGCAAGCTAATTTACACTAACCTCTATCAATGAATCTGTTTACTGTCATGTTCGCTGAGATCATATAGACCATGCCTTTGAAATATTACACTATTTAGTTCAATTGCCAACCTTTCTTATATCATATGTACACTGCGCCTTGTGAAATATTACACTATTTAGTTCAATTGCCAACTTTTATTATATCATATGTACACCATGCCTTGTGAAATATTACACCATTTAGTTCATCTAAAACATGTATTCATTTGTATTCGTAATGTCTTATCTTTGCCTTCCAAGTTGTAATAAACATGTTTTCTGATGAGCCACCAACATCATATTTTTTCCCTTGTTGTAAGAAAAGAGAATCTTTTCCAGGAAATTAGATGAAAAGGACCGGGGGGGGGGGGGGGGGGCACGCGTGCTGGGAGGGGTTTGTCCTTTTCCCGACTTTTATCCTTGTGGGATCTTTAAGTGGGGAGCGCAGTTGCAGAAAGCAGTGATTTTTCAAAAGAAAAAATAGATTGGGCTTTGGATAGGATTAAGTGCACTGGAAACAAAGATTAGTGGCTCAAAATAAGTGTTTAGAACAGCAATTAGTGGTACCTCAGATGACAAATCCCCCACACGGGATGCAACTGCTGCCGCCCCTCCCAACCTGCTCATGCTCAGAACCTGCAAAATAAAAAGTGCACAAAATGAATCCAACCATGAAAAGATGATTTCCTGAGATAGACATGAATGGAGATAATCAAACCTTGACTTGCAGCTGCAGGAACTTGACATAGTCGATGATCTCATCCAGCATCGACGCCTTGTCCGTCTGTACAACAAGATACAATATATTTTGACGCGAAACCAATATTGATATTCAAGGAAAAATAAACTAAAAATCATTTTTTTTATGAAACCAATATATTTTTGTTAGTTTCGACAGCTAGTTTTGGTTAGGTTGATGTAGGAATACGATTGGCGGGAAAATGAAATCCGACAGTTTGTTCCCATCCATGAAAAGGACAAACACAGAGTCACAAACACACGAAACCAAACAAGTTGATTGCCGTGTTCTGACTCAGTTGGCCTGATTTTTTCAAAAATTGATGCCCATTTATGACAAAACAACAAAACAAAACAAAACAAGGGTCAGAACAGAAAAAACAAACAACAGCAAACAACCAACCTTGTTGGCGTTTGGCACCAGCTCTTGCAGGGACTTCATTCTCTCTGCAATCCTCTCCCTGCGCAGCTACAGAAAAACACACATAAAAATCTCAGATTGGGTTAAACATAAAACAAAAACAAACAACAAGAACAGCAGCAGTCTCAGCTGACTATGAGTTAAGAGGGTTAGTTACTCAGAGTGCATATCTCATTTATTGCCCCTCCATAGGTTTCATAAGCCTAATAAATGCACCCAAAATTGCAAATTAATGCTTACCCTCTCTGCTATACTGTGCGGGTCTGTAGCCTGACCTCTTCTGGCCCTCACTCTTTGCCTCGGCGGCGCAGTTCCTCCGGCGGTGGCAGCCGACGCCGACTGGGTCTGACCCATCCCGACCGCCGGAGCTCCGAAACTCTGGGTCCCACCACCCTGCACCATACAAAATCAACCCAAAAATCTAAAAAAAACAAAAAAAACCCAATCTTTCCTAACCTGAGGGTGCGCGAAGGTCTGCAGAGACCCGGCGAAGCCGTTGTAGAGCCCTTCGACGCCCTGAAACGCAAAAAAGACGCCACCTTTAGCCCGAAAACAACACCAAGATGGAATTTTGACGACGACCCATTTGAGAGGAAGAGGAATTAACCTCGGAGGAGGAGTCGGTGTTGGCGAGGGAAAGCGGCAGGGGGGCGAGGCCGGAGGAGACGAGGAGCTGGTTGTGCTGCGGGTTGATGTGGAGACCCATCGACTTGGAGCTGATCTGGTGGTGGCGGAGACGGGAGGCGAGGAGGGCGGACTCGTCGAAGGAAGGGTTGGAGGAGAGGTCGGGCCAGGAAGGGAAGGTAGAGAGCATCTGGTCGAGGAAGTCGTCGTGGGGAGAGTGGTCGGAGGTCTGGAGGTCGTGGAGGGGGAGTTGGGGGGACGACCCCGACATGTCTGTCCCTCTGCTGCTGTTCGGTTGCATCGGGATTAGGGTTAGGGTTTTGGGTTGGAAGAGTAGAGTATGGGTTTCGGAGGAGGAAGTAGAGTGGTGGTGTGTGTGGATTTATTGTGTAGGAGTTGGGAGTCTTCTACTGTTGAGTGGTTGGTTATGTGGTTTGATTGAAGTCTACTTAATACTAGGAGTGGTTGTTTAAGTTGTCTTTATCTTTTGGATGGGGTCTTGTTTAGGTGTTGGTTATTTCGGGTTTGACTTGTTTGGTTGGTTTGTATCTGTGTCGAGAATATGTTGGTGAAGTTGAAATAAACATGTAGTCATCATTGTTTTCGATAGAGATTAGATGTTTAACTACTAACACATGACAGTTGGTAATGGACCTGCTTACTTACTGCTTTCTTTTCAATTTTTGAAAGAATTACTTGCTGTACGTTTTTTTAATAGTCTAATTTTCCCCCCATTTCTAAATAGGTAACCTGTAGATTTAGATAAAATGTGGTTCAATATCATCTTCGTCCTGATGTATTCGTGGTATTCCAGTTAGTGTCTCAAGACCTTGTAATCACTGCCTTTACTGGTGAACCACGCGAGAGTGGTAACAATTCTTACACTCTTCAGGCGAACGCCAACACCAAAGTGATGTTGTGTGTTTAGGAATTTAACATGAAGCAAGTAGACTGTTAAAGGGGGTTTTAGACTTGCATATTTAAAATAGAAAATTCCTTCAACAACAACAACAACAATAATAATAACAGTCACAACAACATAATACAATCATACGATTGGAACAAAACTCAAAAATTCACACACGAAATGCCTTCTGGCAATTGTTTACCTATTTTAAACCGCTTGAATTCATTTTTTGTAGATATTTACAACCACAATCATATGAAAGTGTCGTATCTCCTTTGAGTTAAGAGTTTTTTTTTAAATATTGCTTTCTTACCACAAAATTATATGATAATTAAGAAAATTGAATATGTGGTTGAATTGTTTTGCTGAACTGGGCCCATCACAGATCAGATTGTAGTGATCACAGATCCATTTGATCCACGCGGTCTGACCTTTGGAATTATTCAAGTTTGACTTATGAGAACACCATTAAGACAACTATTGTTTTCCCTAGAGGACATAAAACTGAAACAGAGAAGTGGATGGTGGTGGAAAGCTCGTGGCTGGTTAATTTGGTCCTTGCTGTTGGCCACAAAAGACAGCCTTCCTCACGACTTCCACAAACACCATTCACACTCAAAATGAGATCTAAATAGAATTCCAAATATAGAGAAACGAGTTTAGTTTTGTAATTTGGTATTAGTGAAGGTGGAGTGTCGTTCTAACCAAAAGTTGCAGTTTTAGAAGTTAGGTGTGGTATTTCAGGTAATAGTAATATAGTATTGGCTACATAACCAATGTTTTTCGTCTCTCACTATTCTGAGATCTATAAAATGTCCAAAATGTTCTTTCAAAAACAAAAACAAAAAACTTGCTAGTTTTGGACTTCTGTTCTTAGAAAGGCTTTAAAAAAATTAATGCTTTTAATTATTCAACGCATGTAACTAAATATAAGTTCAGAAGAAAAATAAGCAATAAAACAAAATTCTAACGATTTTGCAACTACGTACCAGGATCTTAACTTAGTAACTTGACCAAAGAAACCTGAAAAAAACTAGCTAGATGATTCATCTCAACTTATACTTAATTATGAAGTTCTTTTGAAAGCAGTGCCTGTTTAGATGAATAAATTACAACACTGTAGCAATCACGCACTCGGAAATAGAAACATATTCGAAAATCATTGGGTCAAATTACTGTAATTCTATCTTTAAATGCATAATTACTTAATTAGTATTCTGACTTTATGATAGTTAGTTAACCAAGTAGAATAAACATTGATACCAAGTCTACTTATTGTATATTACGATGATTACTGTGAAGAACAAAGATATTCACCTCATGCATGTGATAATTCAATTTCCACAGACAATATTCCCAATAATTAACTCTTCCTGTGTGTAATTAATGGATCTGCCAATGAGCCATTATTTTCATGAATTAGTTAAATGAGAAGAACACGAAGATCTGTTTTGTTGTCCATTAAAAATTGATCGTGGATAGATCGTGAGGAGTAAAGATAATAGTAACGTGCAAGCATCAAAGTTTACATCGTCACCTCGAATCTGTACGTTAACATCTCTACTCTAAAGATTAAAGCTTTTAATATGGTGGTATTAATGAAGAAGATTCCAGTATGGCTTCTTACTCTTCGAGGGTTTAGCTTACGTCACTTATTGATGCTCCATAGGTTTATTTTACTTCATTGTTTCATGTGGATCGATGTGGTAAGATTCTGATGTTCTTGTACCTATTAGTTTATCGCTTGTGCATTAAAAGCAAAATGAATATCTTGCCAATATAGTATTTTGCGCTGAAAACATATTCTGGATAACGTCAGTCTTGTGATTGTGAAGTTTGTTTTGAAATAAAACTTCTTTTTTATTTTTTTATAAAATTACGTATAGCTCAACGTAGTTAGGCGTACACTTTGACATTGATTACGCTAATGATTTAAGGTGTTAGTATTCATTATTTCATTAACAAGCACATGTGACAAGCGAAGTCAGTTATGGATCGATATGGTTGGAAATGGATTAGTGGAAATGTAGATTAATATTAAAGCCAATCATCAATAAGAATTATAATATTGTACTCCCATATAGTTTATGGAAATTCTTAGACGTACGTGTACGTGGTTAGTTAAATTATTGAATGCTAAAAACTTCGTTTGGGAAGAAGTCTCTCGACGTATATTTGGTTGTGTTGAGCACAACCAATATGAAACTGAATTAGGCTTCGAGCTTCCAAATAATTTCACTTTCAGTTCAGTACAAGCTTGACGCCAGGGTCAAAACTTGAAGGTCTCGATATCAAATGAAGCTACATATATAGACGTACGAATTAAGGCTTGTGAGGTGATAATTCGTGAAGATGTATATACTTTTGTTTGTGTCCAAATTGGGATATGGACCTATGGTGGATCCACATGCATTAAGCATTACATGCTTACATTTAATCCATTAAATAATATTTTTTATGAATTATTAATTAAGAACTATTATTAATTTAAAGGAAACTGTATAGTGTACAATGTTGACTCAATTATCACGTTTACTTTCAACACATGGACACGGTACGTCGACTTCATGTGGAAAGTTTTCCATTAATAGGGTGAATTAATCTACTGTTGTATTGTAGTTTGGTTTATGTACAAATATAAGTAGGCAATCGACTTTCATTTACGCCGTTTGTGATGAAGACAATGCTATTTGAGAAGAACAACTCGTTAATTATTACAATGACAAAAATGCAAAGATGACGTGTTCCATCACTAAATGCTTCTATTTCAATTCCAGAGATCGATTCCCTACATGTGTTCGGGATGTAACTAAAAAACACGTAATGCTTTCAAATTAAGTGAAAGGATAACAAGAGAAACTGGAAATTAATTTCGACGCCACAATACCACAACCACCGAACATGCCCTTCGTCTAACTGCAATTTCGAATTGAGGCACCAAAAACTAATCAAAAGCATGGAATGGAATGTTAGGCAACTCTTCTTCACCCATACCCAATCTTCTTAGGATCAAAGAACCAATAAACCAAACCAATAGAAGAAATTGGCTTGCCTTGGCAAATGATACAAGTGTTCATCTTAGATACCCCAAACTTGAGATATTCTATAAAGTTTGTGAGATAATGGCCGACCATAACGCCCGCATGTTCTCTATCTTGTCATTAAATCTTTTCAATAAAACAAACATTATCTTTTAATATTGTTCTCATGCCGGAATATTTTTGGTTTATTTCTAGAAATCCTTCTTCTTGAATCTTGAGGGATAACAATAATAACATTGATTAAAGTGTGGAATGTCTACTGGGATTTCAGGAAGAGAGAGTTTTTTCTTCTTCTTTCGAAGATAGAAATTCCGAAAGGTTTTTGCTATAAATAGAAATTACTTCACATACGTCGTAGTTTTTTTTGTTTGTTTGTGGAGAAGTGGAATAAGAGAGATGAGTTCTAAACGTGAATTCACGTCCCAACAGATATAAATTCTCAACATGTAGTTGTAAGATGTTTTCATGTGCTAACTTATCTAACTCAACTTGTCTATATAACTGAATAGTTATTATTGTTGGATTATTGAGTTTGGGTTAGGCCCATGAATAACTCAATTGAAAAAATCTAATGTTGAGATGGAGATAAGAACTATTGTCTCATGTACCATGTGCTCACCTCACTTTTAGTCTCACATTGGTGAAGGTAACAAGTTAAAGGATGTTGATAAACATTCTATTCACTTGAAATTTTGTAGGTGGAAAGAGATGAGGGGAAAATTCTCCACACACGCGAGCGCACGCGCCCGCCCCGTCCCGGTCCAGTCCGGGGCGGGGCGAGGCGAGACAGCGGGGGTTTTGGGGGAAATTAGAGGTTTTAGCCTCAAGGTGATGGGTGTATTTAATTTTTGGACCTTAAGTTAATTGTTTTTGCAATTAAGTCATTGACGGTTACAAGATTAAATACACACACACACATATATATATATATACATATATATATATATATACATATATATATATATATACATATATACATATATATACATATATATATATATATACATATATACATATATATACATATATACATATATATACATATATACATATATATACATATATACATATATATACATATATACATATATATATATATATATATCACAGTCGGTTTCCTCCTGTAGACACAGAGTTTATTCCTATCATCTCTCTACGAAAATCGTCCATCTCTGACGATTTTAGGTCTCCGAATCCAGAGTTCTCCAGCGACCGATTCTTGCGAGGTTCTGCGCTGCTTTCGTGGTCTGTCAACTCCGGTGTGCGGCTGATCGACGGTGTGACCGTTCTATCCTGCGAGAAAACCGACTGACCATTAAACGCACGAGTATGTGGGCCGATATTTTCTCTGAGACAAGTCGCCTTCCGACGGCTCCGTCTTGAGGTCGTCTCTGATCAATGTTCATTCGTTTCTTGTTTTCTTATACATGTTTTTGTATGTTGGCTTTATCTGGATCCTTACGGAATATTTATTCGACATATGTAACCCACTGTATTACATGATCATATTTGTAATTGTATCAACAATTATTCCTATAGATCTAAAAAAACAAATGTAATAACGTAAAGTATTCAAACACAAATTCCCAATAGATTACACATATGTTACCCAATTTATTTTATATTTCTAGAATTTTTCTCACGTAATGCATCGAGTGTATAAAACACCACTGAGTTTCGAACAGTATAATATTACAATAGGAACTATGTATTACTAATTTAGACATATTAAGAAGGTAAAAACCTCTTTTATTCGCTTAAAAAATAATTTATGGTTTTGTTTCTATAAGCAAGAGAAAATTTAAGGAAAAACCAGAAGTGGATCATGGGCATTAACTTTTAATTTGTTTGAAAAACACGTCTGGTGCATCTCCATTTTGGCAAATACTGCTCATGTAAGACATCCTAAGACAACATATAACTTCGGTCTTAGTAAATGACAAAACTTAGAGTTATCTCTGAGAAACAATTTGTTTAGTGGAAAAGGAAACAAAATTCAAATGTAGGCTCAATGTTTTTTTTGAGTGGAATGCGTGTTTCCTACGAAATATAACTGGGGTCAATGGCTTAATGCTTTAGTTTCGAGATGTGGTTTGGTAAGGCATTGGGTTTGCAAACGAAGCTTTACCTTTTCAGAAGTCAAACAAGATGTTGTTCTATCAGTATTATCAGCACTAATTTTAGCTTTAAACACCTTTTACATGTATATTTATAAAGTACAAGGAAATCAAAAGAATTGGGCACATATATTTTTCTATCAACATCACATATATTTTTCTCAATCGTTTCCTTTTTCTTAAACCTAAGTTAATCTTTACAACGCATCTCATGCCCACCAAAGTACTATAATTAGAGGTCTAATAACAAGTTGGCAGCTCATTGCGACCATATCACAAGACAGGAAACTTGCATATTCGGTTTGGCAGGAATGACAAAGGCAATTTTTTAGAAAAGATTGTATCCATCGCCAAACCTAACAAAAGAAACCATCTACTTCTAGGCCTCTTGACCAAAGTTTGATCGGTAAGGTCTCACAAAAAATGAGAGGTCACCGATTCGAGTCTCGCAGGTTTCTCTAGTCCTTTCTTGGTGAGTGAGGCCCTTATTGGTCGGGAGGTAATAAAGAGGATGTGTCCCATGAGTCCTGGGGTTTGTAGTCTGGTCGACGTCCAAATGACGGTGGACCAGTAAGTTCCTGAGCCATCATAAAAAAGTTTGATTTGAATTGTTTTTAGCAACCTTTTGCAAGGTAAATCATTGTTAGAGAATAATTTCACATCGGTTAAAATGACGACTTTTTACTGAATTATAAGTTGTAAGATTCTTCCGTTCATTACCAATTGATTTTGAATTGGATATTCACACTTCAATATAGTATCAGAACTAGAAATATCCAACGACCGACTTAGACAAACGAATCTCAATCACACATGCTAATGAGTGTTAAAGAATACTTCAAATGAAAACTTTCTCATTAGATTATAAGTTACATCCTTTCACTCGTTACGCGTTCTGATACCCACGTTTCAATAATCATTATTCAAAGTCATTCCACGGCTCAATAAGTTTTTAACTTGCAGCGGACGATATCATTTAACAGTGTTACACTCCCTTTCAGTTGTACTTCAGCAACGAACGGATATCAGAACCTTTTGAAAATTTCATCAAACTCGCCTTGCTTTAAAATTTCAAATGCTTGATGCCTAATTCATACTAATTTATTCTTCTGGGGTGGTTGACGGAATGACGGGTCAAAGAGTAAATCTTGGAGGTTCGGTAAGATCAAGTTTTAGTTGGAGAATTTACCTTGTCTTAAAAAGAGAAGTTCATCCAAATAATGAAATTGAAATTTCCATGATTAGAGAAACGAAGTTTGACAACGTACCATCTTAAGAATTTAGTTTTCAGTTACACATCCAAAACTGATCTCAAAGTCTACATAAGTAACAAAACCAGCGGAGGACATGCAGCTGTGGTACAATCAGCAACCTTCAAAAGCTGTATCAAATTCGGCAGCAAAATTTTCTTCCCTGAAAGAACAGGTTCTGTTGGACCCGGACGCTTACCCACCGAACCCAGAATCAGATGGCAAGTTAAAAACCACAGGCAGCATTATGAACCAATAGCATGTCAACAATTTAGGAAGAGTTCTAAAAATATCAACTGGGTTTCAAATTCTCTCTCGTACCGATATCATTCAGGTGGCATCTACAGAATGATGATTGTAAGATTCGTAAACGATGTGATTTGTGTTTTTCTTATTTGAATAAACATATCAAGTTGAAATACTGGTAATTAAACTTAGCCATTTCAAACTTGATATCTCTACCATTATTTGGTAAATATATAACAGCATTAGCATGAGATTTCTTACTTGTCCACAATGGGGTTCGGCAACATGAAACTCGAAATAAATAGGCAATTCAAGCACTTGATAGAAATATCAGGATAAGATAGGTGATGTAAAATTCAAATTGAAACATAAAAGACATGTAAGACATACATTAGGAAATCTTTGATGTATCTAGGTTGATAGGTTCTGGCCCTTGGATATCTGAGGTAAAGTCAGAGGGCAGGAAGCGTGGAATGATGAACGCCAACAACAAACAAACAATTGCTACTGTCCCAACACACCAGGCTTTGTGAGGAATTCCAAAAGATAATTCATCACAAACTGCAAAAAGAGTTCACCCAGAGTTTAATAAATAGTGCACAACTTATCTGTCAAAATGTCAGCTTATCACGTCATTACATAAGTAAGAAAAACAGTGCGTGAGAATCAGTGGATATGCAATTTTATCGGTGGATATGCAAGTTTGATAAATTGAACAAATGGAAATCATAAACACTTCGGAGTAGGAAACCCAAGAGGGGAGAGTAAACACCAGTTTTCCACCCAAGCATGATGCCCTATTAGAAATACAAGACTACTCAATACTAATCCACGCGAACCCACCCTACTGACTAAATGATGCTGCAATTTGCTCTTATGGTCAATCACAGTAAGCTATGAACATACATTACCAAGTTTGAAAATAAATATAGTAAGAGTTTCCTATCTCGAATAATTCATGCCCATCATGACATAAACCCTAAGGACCTCATTTTGACAATCAATGGTGGCTGGGTTTGGATAGATAGGATGGAGAGAAGAGAAAAGACAAAATGAGACAAGAAAAGAAAAGAATGAAACAAGAGACAATAGAAGAGGAGATAAGAAAAGAAAAATAAACTTAATTTGTCTACTCTTGTTTGTATAGCTAGGAAAGAAAATGGATTTTCTTGTTCGGATAAGAATGTGAAGAGAAGAGAAGAAAGAAAATTGTGCTGAAATAAAATAATTTAATTGGTTGAAATATCAAAAGATAGTTTAAAAATGTAAGTTTGTTTACAACTTTCTCTTATTTTCTCACATTTGGAAAGAAAGTAGAGGTTCCAATTTGTATAGGATTGTTTTCTCTTCATTCCTTGCCCTTTCTATTCAAAATTTCAAACAAGAGAAACCCTACTTTCTCTTCTTTTCTCTCCAGTTCTCTCCCATCCAAGCACGACATTATTCCATAAGAAGACACTACTGAGGTGATGCTAATTAATACAATCCGTTAACTTATAATAACCTTTTGCTACCGTTGGTGTCACATATTCACCTGTAAAAAAATAACTTGATTCAAAATATTTGCTACTAATTGTAGTTATCAACCAAATAGAGAAGCTAAAATGATGCTTACCGATATTGAAGAAAACAAATTCCCTCTCATGAGCACCTTTCTGAGCAACTACTCCAGCAGACTCAGCAGTTACAAGAACATACTTCTGATAAGATGAACCCTACATTAAAATTCTAACTTGTTTTCAGTAAAGCTACAATGGCATGGATCCAAAATATTAAGAAGAATACTAGCAACATCACCAGAAATGACCTGAAATATCAATTTCTCAGTGTTGAGCAATTTTCTGTTTTTTCCCGACCAAAGTTCTGAGGCATCTCCCGTTAATTGGATTGAGAAGCTCGTTGGTATCTATTAAATGCCACAAGATGTGAAACCCTCGCCCTTTTGACTGAACAGCAAGGACTTTAACTAGAAGAAAAGGTGAGTGGACTAATGACATACAGAGGCTGGGTATGATATCTTTACTTCATACCAAGCAGAATCCTTGAGGCCATGCACATCGTAAAGGCGTTGACCCTGTTTTAGAGGCAAGCTTTCCATTTCAAGCTCTTCGCCAACATTTAATACCTTCACAACTGAACTGAACAAATAAAATATAAAAATATTGAAGAGATTCATTAAAGTTGTTTGAAACCAATAATTCTGTATAAAAAAAACAGAGTTTAGGAATCTCATCTAACATATTTTCATTGTGCAAGGACAAGCATCTGGTCACCAAGAATAGTAAAAGAAGAATGTGGTAATAGACGAATCCATAGCCCATCAGTCCTCAGGGTACCCAAGCAAAACCTGCAACACAACCAACCATAAGCCTTTAGTCTAAATAAATTACCACTGATGTGTTTTAGCTGATGCTACATGATCTTCAAAGCTTAAATTAGTCTTCCAAATGATCCATATTCAGGTTCAAAGCAGTTGAAAAGGACATAACAAAATCAAAGCTTACAAACAGTTAAGCACGTTCCTGTTAATTTTAATGATAAACTTGATCTTAATGACGTTGAAGACAATTAATATAACTTCTAAAAGAGTGAAAAAATAACAAATTACACATGTCTAACTTATATCTGTTATGTGCTTATCTTTACTTTCCAATAGATTCACCACTTGTATCTACCTTATTCAATTGAGCAACCTACAAAACTCAAGGTTCGTTAATGCACTACGTGGTTTCTATGCAGTAAAGCTCCAAGCAGAGTATAAGCTGTATACAAGAGTATGCATGATTTAAGATTTAAATGATTTTTAAATAGAAAGCTATAGAGCTAATGCATATAAAATACAAATTTAAGCTATAAATAAAAGCAACATTGAATTGATGCAAATTCATTCTGAATAAATATTAATTCCTTGTAAATGAAAAGCCTAAAGAACATTACAACAATTGATAGCAGAAACCTACGGAGTTTGTTGATGAGATATCTCGTTATCACATCCCAAAAAAGTGTCTGAATTCTCACTATTTGACAAGATGTATGCATATTTGAACCCAAAAGATTGGCACTTTTAGTGTCACTATTTTTAAAACCAAACGAGACAACCAAATTTGACCAACACCACGATTTACCTTCCAAATTATTAGAGCACATACAAAGCATAAGAACTCTAACCACCAAATTCATTCCAAATCACAAGAAAAAACATACTGAGAGTTGAGGGTCCATTCTAAATCACATTTTGACAATCATATTTCAATTCCTAAAAATCAAGAATCAAATGTGATTTACTATTTCATCTAAATCTTAGAATTTTAGTAGGTATGTATGTTCGGGAACTCATTCCAGGAGACCCAAATCACGATCTCCCAAAACACACTACTTTGGGCACCAAAACCACCCCAAAGCACAACGAAACCCAACCATGAAAAACCATCCAGATGCTGAAATTTCAACTTTCCCGGGGAGTGAAGCAACCTTTCAGTCAAGCGACAAGCGAAGAGGCTTCGGAACGGCATGTGAGGGTTTCTCCGGGTTTCGATGTTTGGGTTTCGCACTGTTTCTGTTTTCTTTTCAGATTCCGACCGGACTTGATATTTATTTTACAAATCTCCAAACCGAACGCAAAGTGAACTTGATCCAACCTAGTTGGCCAGGTAAGCCTAACATATAGGGATGACAACGGATCGGTTCCGGTTCGGGTACTAGAAGAACCGGAACCGGATCGGTGTTATAATTGGATACTCAGAACCGAACCGGATCCGGGTCGGTTCCCAACTTGGGTACCCAAAACCGGATCCGGTGGGATCACGGGTACCCAGAACCGGATCTGGTAGAAAACGTTTTTTTTCAATTTACCTAAAGTTACATGTACAAAAAAAATTCATTTCCACAGTAACTTTAACCACTTCATTCGTCTAATTTTAGAATGCAATATGTTTCTAAGCAATATGTTTACCTACTTCATACATTTTCTTTAAAATACAACCAAATACATGTAGAAACAACAAGTTGATCCATATGTTCAATTATACCATGCAATTAACACCAATGCCAAGTATACCAATCACATACATCATTTTACACTGATGTCTTTTGATTTCCATGTGTTAATTGATGTGGTTGCCCTAAATCATATATACCTTCCAATTTGACTGCAGCTTGGGATTCTTGAAATCATGACACTTACACCTTTCTTTACCCCCAAAATTACAACAAAAAAAAAGATAGTCTTATATCTAAGCAATAAAAAATTGAATCACTAAAAAGACATTAGTGGATGTTCCGCTTTGAACAATGGAGTTAATTTTAAGGATATTTATGAACATTAACCATAGTGGAGGGTAGATAGGGTTAAAAAAGAAGATGATTTAACTGTGATTTTCTTATTCAATGCAGGCTGCTAATTGTGATTAGGCTGGTAGTACTTGGGTTCTTCCTCCAATACCAATGGCGTGTGCAGCATCCAAACAACGAAGCCTACTTACTGGCTATGGGGGATGTCGATTGTCTACGAGATCTGGTTCGCCTTCTCGTGGATTCTCGACCAGCTTCCAAAGCTCTGCCCCAACAACCGCGCCACCGACCTGATGGTACTCTCAGAGAAGTTCGAGCGCCTGAGCCCCACCAACCCGACAGGCCGTGGAGAAGACCGGAGGTGGTGTGGGACGGCTGGAGAGTGAGAGGTGGTGTGGGACGGCTGGAGAGTGAGAGGGAGTGGGTTTTTCTCGGGGGTCGTGGAGGGTTAAGGACTTGGGAGTATATTTTTTAATTTTTAATAATATATCGGTTCGGATCTAATCCGTTTCGAGCGGCTAGAACCCAAACTGAAATTGGAACATGATTGGTTTTTAAATTATATATCTAGATCTAATTTATATTCGTTTTATTACAATTCGGTACCAACAAATTCAATTCGATTGGACCGATTCTGGATATCGGTTGTTACCCCCCACATACCTAAACGAGTTGTTTATTTATTTACACTAAAGCGAATCTTTCTAAACGAAGTGGTTAGATGTTTTTGTCTTCACTTTATAAATAGTTTGTGTGACTCTAATGCCTCACAACCCACAAGAATTCTTCTTTCAAACATTTAATGGTTTTTTTAAAATAATATATCTGAAAAAAATTATAAGTTTAATTATACGTGGAGACAGACAACACAAAAAATACTTGCACGAATAATTACTTCCAAGAGCAATCTCTCCCGAATATTACATGTCTAAATGATCACAAAAGAAGTCTACATGGACAATAAATTGCAATGCTCCGGCCTTTGGGCCATCACGTATCCTACAAATGGCAACCAAATAAAATTCGTACATGTAAACATTGAATTTTAAGTTGAGGGGACCAACTTAAAGTCCTTTTCTCTAACAACTCCTACGTATTTGGTTCCTATTGTTAGGCAATATTAACAACTTATAATAATGAGACAATATGGGTGCAATTCCTCTTTCACGTCACTATTCTTGATTGAGGTTATTTTAGCCTATTTATACGGAGGAACATTATATAAGCCGTGCGTGACTTCCATTTTATTTCCACAATGGAAGACTTATCTTGTGGCCACAGTTTTTGCAAGTGAAGACATGGTAGTGCAGACATAATTACTTTTCTAATATAATTCTAGTCTCCTCTTCTCTCTATCTTTAAAATACAGTAACAAAATCTTCCTTAACATAGAAAAGGTCGTTGAGGGAGGCTACTGTTACATATTAGTTGCGTGGTGGGACTTAGAATATATGATGCAAACATGTCATAATCACTATTACAGACATGTTTATCAAAGAAAAGGCGCGGCTGCTATTGCAAACATGTTTATATGAAAGAAAAGGCTCGCCAGTAGTCGTCAAAATCCCGAAAGTCCTTTTCTCTGCCTCAACAACCCCACATCCCTCCCTCGTCAAGCCATCCTCAAGTCCTCACATCACCGACCCGGTAAAATCTTCAAACCGAGTCGAAAATACGTCTATTTTCTGACAACCGAGTCTATTTTCTGAAAACTGAGTCAATTTCGCTTTGGAATCGTGAAGATCCCGCCTATTCCGCGTCGAAATCCCGTCCGAACCTGAACCGTGTTTTGGAACCTGACCCCGTCCCGGCCGAATCGTGTCTGAACCGCGTCTCAACCGTGTGGGAACCGCGGCCGAACCGCGTCTCAACCGTGTTTCAACCGTGGCCTAACCGTGTGGGAACCGTGTCTGAACCGTGTGGGAACCGCGGCCGAACCGTGTCTCATCCGCGTCCCAATCGTGTGGGAACCGTGGCCTAACCGTGTCTGAACCGTGTCGGAACCGCGGCTCATCCGCGTCCCAACCGCGGCCGAATCGTGTCTCAACCGTGTGGGAACCGCGTCCCAACCGTGGCCTAACCGCGTCCCAACCGCGGCCGAATCGTGTCTCAACCGTGTAGGAACCGTGTCTAAACCGCGTCCCAACCGCGGCCGAATCGTGTCTCAACCGTGTAGGAACCGTGTTTGAACCGCGTCCCAACCGCGTCCGAATCGTGTCTCAACCGTGTAGGAACCGTGGCCTAACCGTGTTTGAACCGCGTCCCAACCGTGTCTCATCCGCGGCCGAACCGTGTCCCAACCGTGTCCCTTCCGTGGCTCATCCGCGTCCCAACCGCAGCCGAACCGTGTCCGAACCGCGTCTCAACCGTGTGGTAACCGCGGCCGAACTGTGCCCCAACCGCGTGGGAACCGTGTCCCAACCGTGACCGAACCGCGTCTCAACCGTGTGGTAACCGCGGTCGAACCGTGTGGTCCGTGTCCCAACCGTGGCCTAACCGCGTCTCAACTGTGTGGGACACGGTTCGGCCACTGGGAACCGTGGCCGAACCGTGTCTCATCCGCGTCCCAACCGCGGCCGAACCCTGTCCCAACCGTGGTCGAACCGCGTCCCAACCGTGGCTGAACCGTGTCTCAACCGTGTCTTAACCACGTCCCAACCGCGTCCCAACCGTGTCTGAAGCGTGTTGGAACCGCGTCGGAACCTCGGCCGAACCGTGTTTCAACTTTCAACCGTCCCAACCGCGGCCGATACGCGTGGATTTCGAGTCGAAATTTCGTGAACCACGCCTCAGTTTCGCGTGAAGATCGTGTCGACCCCGCCGCCCCCAAACCGCCTCCAATGGAGAAGGTGGTTCTGGATCTGAGGGCGGTGAACGCGAACCCGAGGGGGGAGGAGGAGGAGATTCTTCGCGGGGTCAATCTTCTTTTTTTTGTTATCTGATGTGATATTTTTAGGTGGAAGGAGGTTTCAGTGGATGATGCTCTTTGTTTTGGCGGAGTTGATGTGGATTTTGATTGGTTGTTTGTGGATCGAGGAGTGAAGTGTGAGCCTGTGAGGTCCGTCCGGTGCTCTTCGTTTCAGACGGGCTTTTTTTTTGGTGAATTTTTGTTACTAAACGAAGGGGTTTTGATGATATTCGAATTGGGTTCTTTTGTTAATAGAATAATTAAGTGACCAGCTCATTTTTTAAACGGAAATTGCATTTCATGCAATTTTTGAAAATTTAGAATGGAGATTTCAGTTTAAACTTTAAACATTTATCCCACAATAACATCCAAAAACAAATAATATCATTGGATATAATAGTCTTTACACATCAAAACTACCAAAAAAAAGAAAGATTATAGCAAACTTCAAATGAGGACTTGAATAAACATCAACCTACACTACACTTCCTCTTCAAATGAGTAGCATTTCAGAGGTAATCCCAGTTCCTTGATGTGATCTTCCTGCATTGTCTGCACAAGATCAGACAATCTTCTTCCAAGTTCATCATCTGGAGGAATACCATCACCATCTTGCTCTTGATCTTTGTCATCTTCGTTTAGCTCAGAAGTCGTGCTATTTTCGCCTTGACAACCATCATTCTCTCCACTTAAAATCTCTGTTACCTGAACAACAACACCTAGCAATGTAATTATTCTATCTCGATAAATCACCACTCGGAAAACTACAGAAAAATTGAATTCTCATATAACGATTTTGCAAGTTGATACATCAGATTCGGAGTGGGAATTTGTAATTCGATGTAAATGGAACTTGCCGTCAGTTAAATCAACTGAAATCAAATAAGTACAAGATAATTTCTACGGTACAATCAGCTAACTAAAGTACCTCCACTTCAAGTTCTGAATGTTGTGAAGAGTCGGAATTCCCAAAGCTGAGTTGCAATAATTCTAACTCAGACTCGAGCTCAGCTTCCAGTTCATCCATGTTCAGACGGTCATCGTTGCTTTCCAAGAGTAATCATGTTACGCGGGAAGAGTGAAGTGACGATTTTTTTTTCTTGTCTGAAAGGCAGCTACTCGTGTTCTCATCAGAATATTGTTTCGCCCTACTGACCCCGAAACTGTTTATTGATTCTAGAGAGTTAGAATGCAGGTCTTTGGTTTGCGACAGGTACTTGATGTCTTGAAGGATTATTTGCATTTCTGCTCTATACTGTTTGAGGCTTTCGAGCTCACTTGCAGTCTTAGCAAGCATCAAAAGCAGGCCTACACCAACACCAAGGTTGAATGAGGAATCACCTTGTCTCTTTCCTGCAAAGGTTAGAATTGAATACTTTGATATCATTCAACAAAAGAATTACAAAAGAGTTTAATGATCATGAGAACAGAAGGGTTTATCACAATTCTGGTAAGAGCACCACTAACGGTGCATTTTTCATGCAAGGTTAAGAACGCCCGGGTCGTCGACCCGGTCGTTGAATATTTTATTGTTTTCTGTTTTTTTTTGTTTTTTTTTGAATTTTTTAAATTTTTTGTTTGAGTGTTTTTTATAATTTTTTTATTTTTTCGATTTTTTTTATTTTTTTTCCAAAATTGACTACAAAATGATGTGGAGGAGAGAGATAAGTTGTTGTGGGTTGTGGTTAAGATGTGAATAATGTAGAAAAGAGAAGAAATTGGGTTGGGGAGAGAGAAAACTGATGTGGAAGAGAGAGATAAGAGAGAGAATGCTTATGATCAGGACCACCAGGTCGTCCGAGGTCATGATTAGTGATGAAATAATGAAATAACCAGTTTTCCAATATTTCGAGCTTTATAAAACTATTAAACAGAGGTACTTAGTATGTGAATCTATACTCACCCAAGTTATCATGTCTTGTTCCATGCAAGCTTGCAACTTCCCGCCGATCTCGAACCGTTGTATCGGTTTGTAGAGAAAAAGAGTCGCCTAAACGAACTCCTTTCTCTTTTTTGAGCTTTGCCAAATCCTTCAGACCTCTTCTATTCGTAGGATGTAACCAACAACCAGTTGAGTTTAGTAGAGCTCTTACCAGTATTATTCACAACAAATGTGAATAATACGTAGTTATTGCTGGTAATACATGATGACAGAATGTCTGCTTGATTTGTGGATTCGTTATGTTTGGAATTTGAATTTTAAAATAACAGCATTTTACCATATATATTAGCCATTTTTAGAGACATTGCTCCAAAAAGATGCCTTCGATTGCAAATGGTGAAAAATATTTTTTTGGGTGAGTATACCTCACGAATATTACTTCGTATAAGAAATAAACGGTTATATTCAAGACGGCCCATTTATGTTAGGCGAGTAATGTAACTGATAGGATAAACATGCCCACGAAACAACAATAACTTCAGATTATGAATAATTATACGAAAGCTACATGAAATGCTGAACACAATCATGTTTATTCAAGTGTAAGGGAACTCAACAAAATTGAGGAAGACGGTACAGCGTCATTTCCTACGACATAGAAAGAAAACAATTTCATGGCAGGACAGTAGTACATGGCTACAACAAAATCGGCAAATTAAGGTCTGCGTTGAGACTTTATATCCGTAATGGGTGATTTCCCCGACTACTACTGTCCAATCTCATCATCCTCTTCCTTTTAAGCTGCTCATTGCGAACTTGAATCTCCTCGAAATGGTTTATGCCAATAGAGAAGTGGCCACCTTTCTTCAGCTTTTTCCTCTTGCCCATGTCATATTCCTCGTCCCTGAAAAGATGGAATATTCCAATAAGACGAGCAGAAAATAATTCAAAATTAAGGTTAATGGATCTACGGGTCTACTTTTGGGAGCACTTCAGAGCATTTGATTTTCATGGGCCAAATTACTTTTCTGCTTAGTAACACGTTAAGAAAGACATAAGGGGAATAGGAAAAGTTCATGTCAAAGCGCATGAGAAGGTATCTCATGTCTAACTTTGGGTTACTTTCCGATAGACCGGTACTAACCTCAACCATAGAGTAGCATATCTTGTGCCCTTTTTATCAACCATACGTTCAGAATTGTTATTTACCTTGTTTGTAACTAAGACTGCAAATGTCACTTCAATTACATATTTTCACTTTCAGAATTGTGCCAACAGAAGATTTGTTATGTTTAGTTCTTACACAATTATAAACTCTAATTTTTTGAAAGATTGAAAACACATGCAGTAGGATGTTAGGGCTTGTCAAAATTGAACTATTATTTGGTTACATGCTCCCCATATATATTTGCTTTGATCAAATGAAGAATATTATGAACTAACCATTCATCCAATACATGGCCAACGCTTGCAAGTGGAGCCTCTGTTGGAGCATAGATGATATTCTGCTGCTCCCCTTCATCCCACTTTGGAACTGCATTAGTAGAGAATGAATTGAACAAGATAATAAATGAAGGAAAATGAAATCATATTCAACCGTTCACGCCTTCACGGTCAAAATAAAATTGAGAATCACTGTGTAGGGAGCTCACCTCTATCCTTGATCCCCCTAGTTAGAAAACTCATAATATCATGGGTTGAATTCCGTTCAGGTATGTCACTTTTAATTTCAATTTGATACGGATTTTGCCTTAAAACCGCACAAGACACACTTGAAGATGCCAACAGTCGATCATCCTGAAAACTTCTAACTCCAGAATGTTGATCGCTTGTATCATTCTTGCAACCATCCGCTCTGCTGACAAGCTCATCCTTCTTTCTCTTGGAGCTTGCATGGGTTTGTTTCTGAGAAAGGCGTGCCTCTTGCACCTCAATCTTATTGGTCATCTCTGAAGTTGATGTCTCCTGGTCACTAGAGACAGAGATATCCTCTATTACCTCCCGCTTGGTGAAATTCTTCTTGCCTAAATTCTTTTTTTTGCATCTTTTCAACTTCTTTTTCCTCAAGCTTAATGAGGCAAACAATAACTGCTTTGATCCAAAATGTCTAATCTTCTTGCAGGAATATTTGATACGCATGTTAGACTTAGTCTCTGTCTTCTCTGTTTCACCACTCACGCATGCGTCTGCGGGAGTCCTTGTGGCAGATCCATCAGACGAATTTATAACCACACCCTCATAGGCTAGAATGGTATCTTTAACACCCAATGTATCTCTTTGATGCTTAGCATCTATATTAGAATTCTACAAAGACAAAAAAAAGAAGTGAATGAATACCAGGCACATAAGTAAATTTCATGACATTGACAGTGCAACACACTACCTCTGGCTCGGAAACTGAGTTTGGACAAAGTGCTCTTCCAAAAAGAGGATCATCGTTATCCCTAGACTGGTCAGATAGCTTTACTATTTTTGTGGTCTCAGACTTCATATAACCGGAGCATCTTGCTGCCATGTTATCAGCTGCCATTCTTTGAACAGAATTATTGAGTGACTTCTGAAAAGAAGGAAATGAAGGTGAATATTTGCAACAGATAAGCCACCAGACATGAAACCATAAACGGCATTATGTTGAAAAATACCTTATCAATATCATGACTTCTAGAACCACAAATGGTGAAACCACTGTTTTGACTCTTTGGTGCAGCATCAGTCAATCCAATTTTTTGGTCAACTGCATATAAGGGAAAACATCATATTTTATCTTAATCTTAAAAAGTAAAATGTCAGTATAAATGTGAAAGAACCAGGCATAACTAGCATTTGTTTAGAAGGCTGGACAAGTTCAGTTCACCTGCTAGAAACATGCCTTTGTTTGCATTTGATAGAGAGAACACCAAATTTTTCACCAACATCTGGCATTTGTTTTCTTTGGATGAATCCGACTCTGTAAGACATTCCCCAGCAAATTGGTCGGAAGCATCCAAAGAAGAACAAGAATCTGGTGAAGACTCCTTTTTCAAGGAAGGAATGCACAATGTAGAATCAGATGTATGCTTCACTTGGCCCTGCTGAAGTGCATTTTCCACATGTCCATGGGACTGCAAAACAGAAGCCTTTCTCCTGACATTATCGCTTATGAAAGAAGAGCTCTGCTTCGCAACAGACTTTTCTGCAGAAGCAGATTCTGGAGAAATAATTTTATCTGGAGCAGCATTGCTTTTTGAATTTAAGGGATTGTGATGTACAGTATTTAAGCTTCTATCCATTACACCATTTTGAACTGTCATTTTTAGATCATATGAAGGATCAATAAGCCTGGTATTTTCGGATATGTTTCTAGCAATGTTTTCTTTGCAGGTACCATCAAATGACCTCTTTGGGGCAGATCTTCTATTACGGATATAAAATAGCATATACGCCTTCTGTCCCAAAACAACTTTCTCACTAACTTGTGAAACCTGCAATCATCGTCAAGAGTAGGTGATAACCATGTCAATACAAGTATGAGCTATTTTTAAAAACCTTCCTATAAATCTCAATCATCTCTAATATAACTATGTTTGCTTCAGTATTTTTCCACCAGACATTTTGATTGCCGTATAAATAAAACAAAGTAAATAAAGCATGCATTGCAAAGAAACATCTCAATTATCTAAATGTAGGTCACTCTCGACATGTAAAATGAACTTAGATTATCTAAGAAAAACAAAGTAAATAAAGCATGCATCTAAGAAAAACGAAGTACATAAAGCATGCATTGCAAAGAAACATCTCAATTATCTAAATGTAGGTCACCCTCGACATGTAAACTGAACTTAGATGATCTAAGGTTGGTGAAGCAGAATAAGGTGAAAAATCAAGAAGCAATGGAATACGCAGGTGGAACCCTATCTGTTTGTTATGAGCCCATACAATAGAATAGATTCAATATATAATCACATGAACAGGAGAAAGCATTACTTGGGGGCAACTTTTTTGTACAACCAATAATTTGGGGACCAATGATCAACCACCAAGACAATGTAAGAAATTTCATGAAACAGTAGCTCAAGCAAGATCAACCTGATTGTCATTTAGTGAATGCCACAGTCCACTTGAGGTGCGTACATAACAATAATAATGTCCAGAATGGGTACTCCAACCAGCATGAACTAGAACTCCATAAAGAGTGTACTGTAAATTTCCCTCCTGTGAGACAAGAAAAAGAAATATTAGATATAGGCATACAGCAACATACAGGTAAAACTGGGAACTTCTGTGCTTTAAATGATCTTCCTCCTTACATCTGGATCGCTGACATATGGTTTCAAATCCAGAGTTAGTGGAAAATCTACATTTCTATTGATTTTATGTCCAACGATGTCTTCAAATCTTTTCAAATGAATCGTAAGGACATATGGAGCTTTGTGCACAGTAAGCTGCTTCAAGGCTCTGACTTTACGCTTGCAGCATTGACACATATACTGATCACCACCATCTAGTTTTTCAACAGCAGTAAAATGTGAAAGAGCCTTATGTACAGAGTCAGCCTTCATAATTTCAAGACTTAAATCCAAAAAAGGGTCGAATTTATTGGAACAGTAGTTGCACTGTGTGCACTTGACCTGCACCACAAAACATCAAACAATAGTACCAGAAAATATTTAGTTAAACTCCAAAGCAGAAGTCTGTTTAAATACTAAAAAACAATTTTTGAATGGAAAACAGATGTTACCTGACTCCTAAGGCGCCCACCAAATATCTTGTGAACCAAACTCTTTTCATAAGCACTAGGAGACTCACTTGGAACTCCCGAGGGTAAGCAGCATTTATGCACCGATTCAAGCAAGTTAACCATATACTCATGAGCATCTTCTTGTCTAGCATTTCGAAAATTACGAGAAATGCCTGAAAATATTGTCAAGGATCTAAACCAAAATACAAATGCCAAGATTACCTGCTACCAGTAGCAACCCATAAGGCTAAAATATGTTTTTCTTAAATCACTAGTTGTTAGAATGGACAATAATAGAAGAAACTAGAAATACAACACCCATAGGATACATCGTAAGTTCTTTACGAGGTGTAAAGGTGTCAAAATTTTGCCGGACGACTGCAATGCCGACATGACATGATTCTGGAGCGCGCACATTGCACAAAATCCTGATGTGTGACCTTCATAAGAAAACAACTAAATAAATAAATGATGATGGATCTGAATTTTGAAAAGTTATAACATTTGACGCTTTGATTAGTCCATAATTGGAATTTGTGACATGATTACTCCTACATTGATACATATATTACATGAGTTGCAAATTGCAGGTCGACCAGTAACATTAATATAAGGACTTCGGACTTCCGTGCAAAGTATGTTGGGTAAAAGTATACACAGTCAAGAGAAAAAACACTTGGTTTACTTTTGGCATTTGTGGTTTCTATTCGTATAATACTTACAGGAAGATTTGTGTTTTCCACTCTGCAAATATGCAGCAAAAGGCTCAGTGTAAGTTAGGCACTGCAGCACAGAATTCAGGAAGCAAGTATTCCCAAGATTAGCTAGACCAGCACCCTGTCAAATGTTTTATGAATCAATATTTGTGTTATTCATAACTAATAATTCATGACGACAACATGAAAAAATAACATAAAAAAACTTGACTGAAAACCAAAAAAATGACACCATAGATGGCACGACAACAGAATGTCAAAGCCAATGTGTTTTAAAAACATCTGGCTGTGGAAGTAAAGATTGTAGGAAAAGTACAACATGGATTCAAAGAACAAACTGAGTAGAATAAAAACCACATCCTATAATGAAGATAAATAGCAATAGGAGTTCCAGATATTAAAGAAGCTCAAGTTCAACTTTAACGGCCACTGACTCTAGACTGCAGCAGTACATGACAAAGTTGTTACCAGGATGAAGCTCACAACATGCTGCATTGACCAAAAAAACAACTTTTGTGTCCATGCCCAGTGTTCGAACTTAGAGAATGATGAAACACAGAAACCACATCCACCGCTAGAACCAAAAGAGTACAAACGTCAATGTGGTTCTATTTCCCCAACGCCCTCCCATGTGAACGTGACCAGAATTATTTCTTCTGACTGCGAGTAGACAATATGGGTCCGAGCAGGCTCACCACAGGTCAACCAACCTGCTCTGATACAACTCGAATGTGGGACTATTTCCCCAACACATCCACGGGACGAAATTCAAAATCTAAGTCAAAACTCATACAAACACCATAACAGCATGTAAATCAGCAAAGGTGTATAACATATATTCTAATTGTTAACATCCAAATCAGTAAAAACCGAAACTTCCACACAACAAAACTCAAATTCAACTAAAACCCCTCAAAACCCCAGATCAAACCCAAACCCCCGACTCACGATTCTCCTAAACGTGATCTTCGAGCTGATATCCAGATCCAACCCGAGCTCGTGCAGCTCCCCACCGCCGGATCTCCTCTCCGTCGCCTTCTCCACCTTCTCCTCCACCCTTTTCTGCGACTTCACTCCAGGGTTCAGCGTCTCCATCCGGAAATCCGCGGACGCGGCGGTGAGGACGGACGACGCCCTGGCAGGGACGAACTCGATCCGCCGCCGGGACAGGGCCTGCCCGGCGGAGGCGAGGGCAGAGGAGGTGAAGGCGATTCCGGACCTGTCGGCGGCGACGCCCTCCGCCATCGGAGGAGAAGAGGGATTTGGGGTTGGGGTTAGGGTTTAGGGTTAGGGTTTGGATTGGGTTTCGGCGGAGGTGGAGAGCTGGTTGTTTTGTTACTTTCTCTCTCTAGAAAGATATTTTTTTTGTTTTTTTCTCTCTCTCTAGAGTTGTGTTGTGTTGTGTTGTGTTGCGTTGGGTTTTTTGTCGCGTCGTTTTGGGAGAAATAGGAATGGGTGGCGCCGTGGCGGTTATAAACCCTGTACCCTTTTGGGGAAGAGAGATGGATTCGATCCTGGCCGTTGGATTTGGTGAGGTGGAGAGGTTGTCGGCTGGGATTTTCAGGGAAATTTTGCGGAATAATTATAGAATTGTTTGGTGTTTTCATTTTCTAACTGATTTTGTTGCGGAATAATTATAGAATTGTTGCGTACCTGCCATGACCAAGAAATCAAATAGAGAAATGGTAAACGCTGCAGATCATTTTTGTGAAGTGACAAGGAATATCAATAATCTAATTGTGACCCGATGTTTAGAAATATGTACACGTAAATACACACATCATCAAATGTATCTATTATTGTATATCTCATAATAATCAACAATGTAAATATTGCATATCAGTAAGGCACTAATAACATATATCAATTTCACGCAAAGTGGTATGAAACAATATATGCTTGTAGAGTCTACACCGGATCATAATTAAATTAGACAGACTAAGCCTAAATCGTGGACTGGATTTTCAGAATCCTTGGGGATGCGATGCGGTCTCCAGCCGCATCCGCATAAATTTTGTATAAGTCGGTCAGTTCATATCAGGTTTTATATCAGTCCCTCGTGCACTTCCTATGTCATGATAGATTTAGTGAAATAAAAACCATGTGTACAAATACACAACCATATATATATACACATATATATACTAAATTAGGTTTTCTTTTGGAAGAAATCATGTCACCCCTCTTTGGGGTTACCACAACAAATGATTTTTTTATGGTGCAATTAAAGAAAAATTAAATGATTCCGATTAAACACTCCACCGGCGGTAAATCAGCTGCATTTTCGACTGTTTCGGAAAGCTAAGCGACAACTCGATCAGAATGCGAAGAGGTTGCGGGAGTGGGCACGGCGATGACTGCGACAGAATATTCGGCGACGATTTAAATTGTTGGTTCGGGATCAATCTGGAGAAAGGCTCTGGAGCACGGGGAAGAATGTCGTCGACATTCTGAGAAATTTGTCTCGACATAGATCTGAGAAAGACAAAAGAAATTAACTACAGGTGAGAAAGTAAAGGATAAAGGGAAATTATGTTAGATCCCTAACCTAGGGTTAGTGGACTAATGATGGTTTAAGTGTGGTTTGCATGGGGAAGTGAGAGTGCAGGAGTTGCATGGGAAGGTGAAGGGTTGGGGTTACTGTAGCACCCGAGTTTAATAAGGCCCTTCTCTCTCCTTCTTCTTCTTTCATCTCCTTCCTCATTTCTTCTTCCTCCATTCTCACCAACACACACCTTCTTCCTCAGTCGCTCAAGCTCAGGCGGAGGAGGCTGCGTCGGCGTGAGGTGTGAGGCGGTCCAGGCAGGAGAGGTGCGGAGTTGAGCGCACGAGGAGATCACCGGAGGCGACGTGCGCGAGCGGAGCTCCGGCATTTTCGTCGTTTCTTTTGAGGTATGCCGCTCTCTAGTGTGGTCTTGTTGTTGACACTCATGAGAGGGTCGTGTTGGTCGGTCGGAGGAGGTCGGAGGCCTCTCCGACGTCGCGTTTGGGCGAAGAAACCTCGGCTGGCGCGAGGTTGAAGACGACCGGACGGTCGACCGGGCCTTGGGCGGTCGACCGATTGCATGTATATCTGTACTGCCTGTTGCGTTTCGGTCGACCGAGGCCTCGTGTTCGGTCGACCGGAACTTAAGTTTATTTGTGTATATTGCATGTTGTTCGGACGTAGGCTTGAGTTCGGTCGACCGTTATATGACGTAGAAATATAGGTTGACCCTAACTGTTGTCGGTCGACCGAGACACCCGAGTCGATCGACCGATGGATTAAAAGATTGAAAATAGTGTACTGTTAGTTTGCGGTCGACCGGGACCCCTGAGTCGGTCGACCGATAGGATGTTTTGAATGCTGACCAAACTCCTGATTTTGACCTCGTTCGGTCGACCGGTTTTAGACCTTCGGTAGACCGTTGGGGGATTGTGTTCTGTGCGCAGCGGTAGACCGTGTTAGGGACGGTCGACCGATTCCTTTCTGGAAACGGTCGACCGAATCACCTCTTACGGTCGACCGTTTGGGCCCAGGACAGAATTCCTGGTTCCCTTTTTGAACGCCAACTTTGCCACGGAAACCCGTGTCCTCGCCTTGTGCGTGAGCCGGGAGGTGACGGTGGGCGCGTGATGTGTGCCTACCCAGGGACCGCCGTTGGGAAGAGTGTGGGTGTTCGGGACGCGTCAGTTCCAGGTATGGAGCGTGACGAATGTGATAGATGGATTGGACTTATTGTAGTATAGCAGGCCTGAGGGATCGCGGATCCCAATGTTGTTGTTTGTGCGGGCACGCAACTGGCGTTAGGTGAGGTGACTACCGGCCCACGGGCTACGGAGGTCGCTGCCCTGCTTTTATAGCGACGCGGTTGGTGTTTGCGGCTCGATGAGCCTGATGACCTGGCAGACTTCGGTCTGGATTTGTCCGATGTTGTGCCAGACTGTTGTGATGGACCACCGATGCTGTGCCGGTGATGCCGCCGAGGTTGTGCCGGCGATGGTGATTGTTGAGCCGAGGTTGTTCCGGCTATGTTGTTTTCCTCGGCTGGGCACCTACCGAGATGTTGTTGTTATACCTTCCGGGCGACGGCCCCGTTGGTCCCTGTGGCTCCGACCACTGAGATTTGCAGATCTGTATTCTATCGGCCCGCAGGCGTGACAGAGGCTCCCTGTCGAACCCTTGAGTAGTGTAGCTGCGTGTGGGGGGTGCGATGTCGCGTGCTGTAAGACTGCATGTGCCTGCAGTAGGTCTCCTCGGGAGACTCGTTGTTGATTGTCGGACTGATGTCCTGTTTTACCCTTCGGGGGAACTGTTTTCCATTTCTGTCGATGCCATGACATGCTACTAGTATGATAGGTTCATTGTGTAATGCATGCATATATAGGTGAGTTGGCATACGGGGTTTCCTTCTGGAAACTCAGGCATTGTTGTTATATATTTTCAGGACCGCAGTAGGTCCAGTGGGGTGGTGATCGGCGGGCGCGCACGTTTGGAGTCGGATCCTCTAGTCAGACCACTGAGGTCCACATGATTACATTTATCTTCCCTTATCGTTTTGTTGTAATCATGTATTCATTTTGGCAAACTCTGATGTATTATGGTGCACCGCTTTATTGTTTATGAGAAATAACAGTCCCGCCTTGATTATTGTGCTCTTTGTCTTGATTATGAATTTTTAAATTTTCCGCTGTTTCGGGATGTTACAACTTGGTATCAGAGCGGTCGATTCCTATGCGGTTCCCAATGAAATCACCCTTGTAGTAATAGGATTCATGCATTTTATCTTTTAGCATGCATACATGGCTGAAGTTGTGGTTGTTTCTCTTATCAGATGGCACCTAAGCGCGTGAGGAGTTCTACACGCGATCGTACTTCCAGTGACGACACATCTGGTGCTCATTGGGACAGGTTGGGTGAGTTTCTAGAGCGTCAGGAAGCTCAGAGCGCCCAGGGCGGAGTGGGAGCTGAGCACGATCGGTTCATGCGTCAGCACCCGCCGACTTTCGACGGCAGGAGGGCCCCGGAGGTTGCAGAGGACTGGATCTTCCGGATGGAGAAGATCTTCCGTGCTATTGGAGTAGCACCTGAGAGGATGGTGGAGCTGACCACCTATGTGTTTGACGGCGAGGCCGCCAACTGGTGGAGGTCTACATCCACAGTTCTGTTTGATGATCGTGTGGATGTGAGCTGGGAGGAGTTCTTGGAGGTGTTTCATGAGCAGTACTTCCCCCAGCATGTCAGGGATCAGAAGAGGGAGGAGTTCATGTCGCTGGAGCAGAAGGACATGACACTGACGAGCTACATCAGCAGGTTCAACGCTTTGGAGCGTTACTGCCCTGAGATTTGTGTGACCCCAGAGCAGCGGGCGAGGAAGTTTGTGAAGGGACTGAGGCAGCCGCTTCGTTCTCGGGTGATCAACAGCATGCCGCGGACCCTTGCAGATGCGGTGAAGCATGCTACGATCATCGAGCAGGACCAGAGGGAGTGTAATCAGGAGGCGCGGAAGGCGCCAGTGAGCACCGGTAGCAGAGTAGCCGGTCGTGGGGCAGGAAACCCGGGCAAGAGGCCCAGGTTCGATGGAGGAGGAGCACGTCAGTCGGGGGCGTGCACTTACTGCGGGAGGTTCCATCCAGGACAGGAGTGTCCCCGTCGGACTGGAGCGTGCATGGGTTGTGGTCAGATGGGACACTTTGTCCGTGATTGTCCTCAGAGGCAGGGAGAGCCGAGCAGGAGGCCAGGACCACCAGTAGTAGGCAGAGGCGGAGGCAGCCGGTCAGTTGTTCCACCGGGCCAGAGTAGGAGGACCGGGCGGGTCTTCACTATTCAGGCTGAGGAGGCGAGGGACTCCAACACCGTCGTGGAAGGTACGCTTTCAGTTTCTGGTTCTATAGCGCGCGTGTTGTTTGATTGTGGCGCCACTCACTCCTTCATTCGGAGAAGTTTGCTGGCGAGTTGGGTCGGACCCCTGTGCGGCTGACTGATGTTTTGGAGGTCAGCACGCCCATGGGTGAGGTGGGCACTGTGGGGAGCTTTTTCCCCGGCACCACAGTTGCTTCGGGAGACCATGATTTTCCGGCAGATCTGGTCTTGTTACCGATGGTGGACTTCGACGTCATACTGGGGATGGACTGGCTGTCACAGTACGACGTGCAAGTCTTTTGCCGTGAGAAGAAGATCCTGATTCCGATGGAGGGCGTGCCAGATGTTCTGATCAGAGGTGCGAGGAGCAGAGGGGGTCGTCTGATTGTGTCTGCGGTTAAGGCACAGAGACTGATACAGCAGGGATGCAGAGCGTTTGTGGTCACGCTGGTAGTTCCTAATCCTGAGACGAGGAGGCTGGAGGATATAGAGGTAGTGCAGGAATTTCCAGACGTTTTTCCAGCAGAGATTCCAGCGTTACTGCCGCACCGAGAGATTGAGTTCAGCATCGAGTTGGTTGCGGGTACGACACCTCAGTCGAAGGCACCTTATCGGATGGCACCTGCTGAGTTGACGGAGCTGAAGAAGCAGTTGCAGGAGTTGATGGAGTCCGGGTTCATTCGAGCGAGTGTTTCTCCATGGGGAGCGCCTGTGCTCTTCGTGAAGAAGAAGGATGGATCGTTGCGGATGTGCATCGACTACAGGATGCTGAATAAGGTTACCGTTCGGAACCGGTACCCTTTGCCCAGGATTGATGATTTGTTCGATCAGTTGCAGACGGCGAGAGTATTCTCGAAGATCGATCTGCGTTCGGGCTATCATCAGTTGCGGATCAGGGAGGCGGATGTTCAGAAGACAGCCTTCAGGACGCGGTACGGCCACTATGAGTTCTTGGTGATGCCATTTGGACTGACGAATGCGCCTGCGGCATTCATGGATCTGATGAATAGGACCTTCCAGCCGTACCTTGACAAATTTGCCGTGGTGTTCGTGGATGACATCTTGGTATACTCGCCTGACAGGGAGCAGCATCGAGAGCACCTGAGGATTGTGCTGGGCATCTTGAGGGAGCAGCAGCTTTATGCCAAGTACACGAAGTGTGAGTTTTGGTTGGATCAGGTGGCTTTTCTGGGGCATATTGTGTCAGCAGATGGGATTTCAGTGGATCCGGCGAAGGTCGAGGCAGTGACTCAGTGGAGAGCCCCGACGAGCGTGACGGAGATCAGGAGTTTCGTAGGTCTGGCAGGGTATTACAGGCAGTTTATCCAGGATTTCTCCAAACTTGCGTCGCCGCTGACAGCGTTGACGCAGAAGGGCGTCAAGTTTGTTTGGTCCCAGAAGTGCGAGGATAGCTTTCAGGAGCTAAAGAGGCGTTTGACGACAGCACCTATTCTGACGCTACCAAGTGGCAGTGGAGGCTACGTGATTTACAGCGATGCATCAGGGATAGGCTTGGGTTGTGTCCTGATGCAGCATGGGAAGGTGGTCGCGTACGCTTCGAGGCAGCTGAAGGTGCACGAGAAGAACTACCCTACTCATGATCTGGAGTTGGCGGCGGTAGTTCATGCGTTGAGGACCTGGCGGCACTATCTGTATGGCGAGCAGTTCGAGGTCTTCACCGATCATCAGAGTCTGAAATACTTGTTCTCGCAGAAGGAGCTGAATATGAGGCAGCGCAGATGGCTCGAGTTCCTTAAGGACTACGACTTCACCATTTCCTATCATCCGGGGAAGGCGAATTCGGTTGCAGATGCGCTGAGCAGGAAGGTGGAGGTTTCTGTTGCGAGTTTGTGCATCCAGGAGTGGAGGCTACTCGAGGCTTTGTCAGAGTGGAGTCCATTCACCGAGGGTTCAGAGGGAGCGGTGATTGCTGGACTTCGGGTGGAGCCGCAGACTGTCTCACGGTTGGTTCAGGCTCAGCAGGGGGATGATGAGTTAACTAGTCTGCTACAGTTAGCTTCCAGAGATGGATCAGACTTCAGTGTGGGGGTTGATGGTGGTCTGAGGTTCAGGAGTCAGATCTGGGTGCCGAAGGTTGATGGGCTGAGAGATGACATCATGGAGGAGGCACACAGAGCTAGATACACCATTCATCCGGGGAGCACGAAGATGTATAAGGACCTGCAGCGGAACTTCTGGTGGAAGGGCATGAAGAGGGACATTGCAGAGTTTGTTGAGCGATGTTTAGTCTGCCAGCAGGTGAAGATTGAGCATCAGAGGCCGGCAGGACCGATGCAGAGTATTGAGCTTCCTGAGTGGAAGTGGGAGCACGTGACGATGGATTTTGTCACGGGATTGCCGAAGACGAGGAGATTCCACGACGCGATTTGGGTGATAGTCGATCGACTGACCAAGTCGGCGCACTTCTTAGCGATCCGGACCACGTTGCATTTGGAGGGTCTAGCTAAGTTGTACGTGGAGGAAATAGTCAGGTTGCATGGAGTGCCAGTGAGCATCATCTCCGATCGAGATCCTCGTTTCACTTCCAGATTTTGGGGGAGTCTGCAGCAGGCGTGAAGGGAATGTGTTCTAAAAGTTTTACTTTTAAATGCCAATTATTATGAATTGAATGAGAAATCATTTTGTTCCTTGTTTATGTTATTCGTCTTTTAGAAGTGTTAAGGAAGAGGCTCTTGGTCCTTAACCGTAGAGCTCTAAAATATATTGGTTTGCATAAAACAAAAGATATTCGCAATCATGGTAATTAACATGGAACATTAATTACCGAGTTAAGATTGTAAGGTTGGTCATAGATCATTGTAGCTCTACAAGTGAGTGACCACACGGGTATGCAAAAGAGGAAAATATTACTTTTGTATACTAAATAGACCTAATAAGTAAAATATTATAGAAATGTGTTTCTGTGTCATTAATATTTTACTGTGTCTTTGGTCCTTTGATATGAGACTTATATCTAATCACTTAAGGAATACTTAATTAGATCAGTGTCTTGAACTATCGATCAGTGTAGTGTAAAGGCATTGGTTGGTTAAGTACAACTTTCGTTGGAGAAGATAGTTAGTCAAAGATTATCATTGCCCCTCTTAATTGAGTGATGATATTAGTGGGCCCCTTGATAAAGCAAAGTTATAATGTGCACAATGTGATTTGAGTTAAGTCACATATTTATAACTAGCTTAAAGAGATCAAGAAATGAATACTAATACAAAGATGACGCAATACTACTTTGTGTGTATTCTTAATATCATGAGGCAAGGGACGGACACAAGTGGTGCACTCCATCACTAAATGGATCGGGTTTTGGTTCGAGTGGAATTAAGACATCTAACTAATTGGGAGCTATAATGTGTAGCTAGATACCGCTTATAGCTTGTGATATTAAGCTCTTAATATCACTGTCAACTTAGTTTAGATCCTCCCATAGGTCACACCGCAAAAACCGTGAAACAAGAATCTTGATTTTTGGTTCATATGATGTGTCGGGTTTCTCATAGAAAATATGACACATATGGTGAACAAGTAAAATCAATTATGTAATATATAACATAATTAGAATCATGATAAATTCATATGAGATGCATATATTATGGGGTGCAATAATTTATTGTTGCATAGGATAATACATTGCATAAGTTGTGAATTTGCTAAAACCCCCTTAAGTTCAAATTTTGTTGGAAATAAATCCAAAATTTGAAATAGGCAAAATCGGGTAGAAGTTCGGTAATCCGTTGAGGTTCGGTCGACCGAAGGATCTATGGACCGGTCAACCGAACGTGGAACGGATAATCATGATTGATTGACCGAACTTGACCAAAGTGCCTGGAGCTTTGGTACGGTGTACCGAACCAGAAACGGTCGACCGAACAATGTCAAGTTCCGATATTTTCGGTTAACCGAATAGCACTCGGTCTTGGACGAGAATTGGTCCGATCGGTTAAGGAGAATTTTTCTCCTTAAGATTCGGTCATCCGTCACGTACTCGGTTAAACGATCGTGACAAATTCGGTTAACCGAGTGGGACTCGGTAAACCGAACAGCGGTCGATTTTCTGCCTTTGATTATTAAGAGATTAATTTGATCGATGGTTGGATTAGCTCCAAATTTGGTCAAACGTTTTGTGGGTGCATATAATGCATTATAGAATTAATTTGTGAGAGAATTTGTCATAAAACCGTGGCTTAAGAATAGCCATGATTAAGAGTAAGATTGGAACCTATAAATAGGTCCTTATTCTCCCTAGTTGTGACACACAATTCAATAATTATTTTCTCTCTTAATTCACCACAAAACCCACGAAAATTCTCTTAGTTTTCTAAGTCTTTGGAAGGAGAAATCTCAGAGGCTAAGGAAGGGGTTTGTAGCTAGATTCTAAGCTTGTTTGGAGATCGATTGGCTAGCTCCTTTCTCTCCAACCTTGTTTAGGGTTTCGGTGAACACTCGGAGGCATCCGGCGCGGCGAGAAGCATCCCCAACGTCTCCGAATCTTCAAGAAGTTTTTGAGAACTTCTAGGTATGAATTTCGGAGCCCTTGTTTGTTTTAATAGAGTTTTGAAACTAGATGTTAAAACAAACCAATGCATGCATGAAATAAATCAAAGAAAATTGTGATTGATCCTTATTATACATAAAAATTTCGAAAATATATATGTATAATTAAACATGAAATCCTGCAAGGCGTTGGGGACGCGTCTGAAGTTCAGTACAGCGTTTCATCCGCAGACAGATGGTCAGTCAGAGAGGACGATTCAGACCCTGGAGGATATGCTTAGAGCATGCACACTGGATTGGGCAGGACACTGGGATGAGCACTTGCCACTGATAGAGTTTGCCTACAACAACAACTACCACTCGAGTATTGGGATGGCACCGTACGAGGCGTTGTACGGGAGGCCTTGCAGATCACCGGTATGTTGGAGTGATGTGGGCGAGAGGCAGTTAGTGGGGCCAGAGATTGTGCAGATGTACTCAGAGAAGGTGGATGTGATCAGTAGGAGGCTGACCACAACACAGAGCAGGCAGAAGAGTTATGCTGATCGACGAAGACGGGTGTTGAGTTTTGAGGTGGGCGATCACGTGTTTCTGAAGATTTCCCCAGCCAGAGGTGTGATGAGGTTTGGGAAGAAGGGGAAGCTCAGTCCGAGATATGTTGGACCGTTTGAGATCCTCGACCGAGTTGGAGAGGTTGCCTACCGGATTGCCTTGCCGCCACAGTTTTCGGGTCTGCATAATGACTTGCACTAGTCGGTTTTATCGAATGTGAGGAGCATGTTTATTTTCTGTAAAATCTACATCTCCGGTGCAAGAGGAAGTCGCCGTTGTAGCGCATCGATCGAGGATCGAAGATCAGGGATCGAGGATCGAGGATCGAAGGGAACATATAAACTCACACGATGTGGATTGTGTGAATGTTTAATTTCTATTTTTAATTTCTGCTATGCATGTGATGAATGTGGTGAATGTTAGGATGTGTATGAATATTAATATGCATGATAACCTAAAATTCTAAATCACATGTTAAATTGTCCAACAAAAATTAAGAATAAATTTCCTTCTTATTTCATCCACTAGCAGCCATTGATCGAGGGATATTCTGCTCGCCCTTAGCGAGAGATAGCTCCCTCTATCTTTGGGAATAGTGGGAGATATAAAGGTTGTCTGTTGTTGTGCCACAATCGAATATATGAGGTGTGTTTCACCCTAGTAAACCCCAAGTATGTTTAGTTGTGAATACAATAGATAAACGTATCTCGTATCAAATGAAAATAAGTTTTCTTAACATTACCTAGAGCCCTCGCTCGGTTTTGGGAAAAAGTTTTTCTTACGAGGATATGTCATATTCCCTCATAATTAAAACGACAAGAGTCACAAGAGTTTGAAGATGCTAAATGTTGCTAAAATTCAAAAAGGTTGTGATTAGAAAATGTTTTCTTACCTTGATATTGTAATGTATTCGATAGCCCTTAGCTAGTCTATATTACAATTAATAGGATCTTGGATTGTTGCATTTATGGGCAAGATTTTAATTTGCAACATTTACATTTATATATTCGATATATGTATGCATGTGTATTAAAACATAAAATTGGCATTAAAACCTGTATGATTTATTTTGTAGAAAAATATCGAACATCCAACCTATCGTACGATCCATGATAGAAAAACACCCTTTAGCAAATGATGGCTCAAACTTCATTAGTTGGCAACTCAAACTCAACATCGTGTTAAAGTTTGAGAAACTATCTCACATTTTGGAAGGTCCAATCCCAAAGTGGAATGAGAGATTAACCGATGAAGAGAAAGAGGCTAAGGCCAAGTGGGAAGACCAAGAGAACCAGGTTCACGGTCTTATGCTAGCATCCATGGGTGACTCGCTCCAAGCGAAATACTTGGATTCAAAACCCAAGAAGACCATTGAGGCTTTATCTAAGATGTTCATGGATAGTGCCCGAAAGGAGCGCTATAAGACCACCATCGCACTCACAAGGTGCCATATGGCGGAGGGAACATCGGTATCTATGCATTTTCTCACGATGCAAGGATACCTTGAGAAGTTGGCAAAGCTCTCTTCACCAATGCTCGAGGACATTGCTGAAGATATGATTCTTGGCTCTCTAGCCCCGTCCTTTAAGGACTTTGTGATGCACTATCACGTGCGTGAAAAAGGGGTGAGTCTTGAGGAGCTTCACAACGCTCTCAAAACTGCTGAAGTTGACATGGGCAAGGGTAGGGACAAGCAAGTCCTTGCCGTCCATGGGAGGGGCCATAAGATTGGTAAAGGAAAGGGCAAATCTACCAAAAGTGGTTTGATGAAGATTTAAATTTATACCGCAAGTGCACGGCGTCTATGAAGACGTGGCAAGTACGGGTCGAACACAAGGAGGGAGAGATTTCGTTATTTTTGTTATTTTCGATTAGGGGAAGAAGGGAAGAATAAATAAATTGGGTTTTTGGGATTTTTGGATTTTATTATCTAAAGTACGAAATAAGAACAATTAAAATTAAAACAAGAACAAAGAGGAAAATCCGTGGGGTGGAGGTTTAGATTTAGGTTTAGAGTAGAGAATTACTGAAACTTATTGTAAATCATGTTAGTTATGAAGCATTACAAGATAAATGACTTAACATAAACTCAAGTAATCAAAATACACTAATCATGAACTTAAAATAATAACATGCGTTCATCATTCTCTAACCCTAATTCCATCACCTCTACCCTTTGGAGAGAGTTAGAAAACTCATGGAGGGAGGAAGAAGAAGGGATCCTAGAGACATTAAAAGAAAACTAAAACAAGAATTAAAAGAACAGAATTTTATTAATAAAACTAAGGTATACAAATAAGAGCAACAACCAAGGACCCTATTTACATCGTTCTCGGGTCTATTTATAGTTGCTACAAGGGACTTAGGTATAGAATTGGATAGTACACGTGTCCATACACGACTGGACGAAATTGGGACACACAGATCGACCAATGGGCGGCGGAATCGCCGCACATCATGTGTATTGTGCGACGGATTCGCCTCACACGTTGGTCGGATTTAATCAGGATTTTTGTCACGCGTTTATGGTATGATTTGATCCTCCTTTGCGCGTCTGCATTGATTCTTTCCATTGTCTTGAGCTCCGGATTAATTCCTTCCATTGTTGGAGATTTATATTTGATTTTTCTTTTGACTTTCTCCACACAATAACTTGGTCCTTTTATTTTGCAATCAGGTCCTTGGCATTTTGCAATTAAGCCCTTGACCTTTTTGTGATTAGCTCCTTGAATGCTTTTGTGCTTGGATGCATTTCCATTTGAAACCCGATACACTTGAACTTGGTTTTTATGATAGAAATGAATCTTTTGCACGCGTTTATGCTCGAGATGTGGGTAATTTGCATTCAGGTCCCTGTATTCTGTAAATACGACTAAACACATACCTTAGTAGCATTTATTGATATAAAAGTAATCTAAATGAAAGACATATGATGCAATGTATGTAATGCATCAAATACCCCCACACCTAGATTTTGCTAGTCCCTAGCAAAACAGAATAAGAAGGAATGAAAACAGGGAAATCCTAACTCACTTTCGTAGGAATCACGGTTGCACTTAGCATGTGCAACAAGCCTTTAAACCTCCAAGTTGCCTTAGAGGACGAGTTTTGTCTCGTGAGGGTTTTCAGTTGACACACCCACAAAGTCTTAATTCAACATTCCATTAATAGCTCTTAATATTTCTGCCTTAACCTTATACATCTCACTTAAAGTTCTCGCATGCTCATTATACAGTTCTAACTTATAAAAAGTTTGACTTGGTCTTTATTCCTCCAACATTCACACCCCTAACCCCTCTACACATGTTATCACATAAATTATTTTGCACGCCTCCTCTGGTGGTGAAGTATCATTTGGATCAACCATGGCATGGATCATTCCTTTAGCTTTGGGCCTTGAGTATCTTAAAGTGTTTATTTATTTTTATCCTTTTTCCGTGATTCAACACATTTGCTTTTCTTTTTGACACTTATACCCTTTTTGCATTCGTGTAGCGAGTTTGGTCGATAATCCCGAGCTGGCAGACTCAAGTTATCGGGTTTCAAGATACCCCTACGGACCAGTGACTCGAAGGCTTGGGCTTTTGTAATCATTTTGCAAAATGTGTTTTCCTCACTTTATTTTTATTTTATTTTACTTTTATTTTCCTCAAGGCTTAATTGCTATTAGAAGTCCACACTTCCCTGTATATTTTCCTCAACCTCTGCTTTTTATCAACCACTTCAAAGATTTGATTCATCCAATTTAAGTGCATACATGTCTTACAAGGGTCATGGGTTATTTTTTTTGGAACTTAGATTTATGTCATAATTTCTACAAGCAGAACTATATAATAAGGAACAAAAACTTAATGCAATTTGTACACGGGTTTTGACAGTTCCATCTTAAGCTATGTCATAGAATATTAATTTTTTTTTTATAAGAACAGAACAGAAAATCAAATAGATAGATATGTACATATATAAACACCCCCCACACCTAAATCATGCATTGTCCTCAATGTATGCATAGATAAAATAAATGCACTTATTACCTGAGTCGGCTTGCGGTAGAGGGGTTGAGTTTGCTCAAAGTCAACCATAATCAGAACTGGATTGAATGACACCATGTTGGTGCATGTATCCAGTTGAATTGTTCCCCATGTTGACTTGAGGAAAAGATTCCACTCTTCTCACTTGAATTGGTTCGCTTGTTTGCTCGAGTGATGGTGGTTGAGTAAATGAATCACTCCCTTTTTTCTTACTTCCTTTTTGCTTATGTGATGATTTATTTGATTCAGAATTCTGATAAATACGTGCTCTCATCACAACATCACTTGGGTTGCATATTATTTCTGGCTCATTATCAATATGGAAGATATTAAATTCTGCTTTTAAGTTCCCGAAAGATAATTGCATGAGCCCATTTCGACAGTTTATTAATGCTTCCGAAGTGGCTAAAAAGGGTCTACCTAGAATTACAGGGATTTGTCGATTAGGATTTACAACAGGTTCAGTATCAAGTACGACAAAATCCACTGGATAAATGAAGTCACCAACCTTAATCAAAACGTCCTCTACTATACCTCTCGGTTTCTTAACAGAACAATCAGCGAATTGGAGGGTTGTCCTAGAGGGTTTCAGTGGACCAAGGTTGAGTTGCTCGTAGACAGAAAATGGGAGCAAGTTAACGCTTGCACCAAGGTCTAGAAGGGCTTTATTGATAAACGTATCTCCTATTGAACATGAAATTGTGGGACACCCCGGGTCCTTATATTTTATAGGAGATGTGTTGGAAAGAATTGAGCATATGTTTGCAGTTAAAAATGCCTTCTTTGGTACATTCGTTTTTCTCTTCTTAGTGCACAAATCTTTTAAGAATTTAGCATAAGCAGGTATTTGTTGAATCATGTCTAAGAGTGGAATGTTTACCTTAACTTGCTTAAATACTTCCAAAATTTTCTCTATTTGTGCACTAGAGTTCTTTTTGAGTCTATTGGGAAATGGGGCTTTAGGCACATAGACTCGCTCAGGTTCAGGTTGAGCTACAGGTTCAGGTTGGGTAGGTGGATTGGGCTTTTCAATTTGGACGTCGGGTTCAATGGTCAAGTCATATGTGGGTGCTTGATGGCTAGATTGATTAGTCATTCTAGGGTTTACCACATTATTGTCAATTTGTCTTCCGGACCGTAATGATACTACAGCATTGATTTGTTGGAACGGTCCTTCCTCATTAACCATTTGAACCGGTCTAGGGTTGTTATTTCCTGAAGGTGGTTGATAAGATTGATATTGATTATTAGTTCTGGGGTTTACCTCAGGTTGACTTGGAAATTGGCCCTTTTCTCTTTCACCTATTATCTGTGCTAATTGGCTGACCTGTGTCTCTAGCCTTTGGAATGATTGGTTGGTTGTTTGTATAAAAGTTGTCATTAAATTTTCTAATTTTGTCAACCTAACCTCATGATTTCCATTATTACCCCCAGATGATGTATTATTTTGGTTATATGGGGTTGGTTGTTGTCTAGGAGGTTGTCCTTGTTGGGTCCACGAAAAATTGGGATGATTACGCCAACCTGGGTTATAGGTTGATGCGTAAGGATCATTTCTAGAATTGTTAAATGTGGCATTAACATGTTCCAGGTTCACACAGTCCTCCATTAAATGACCAGTCTGACCACATCTAGAGCAAGGGGTAGGGGATGCTTGTCGGGTTTGGTTTTGCAGCTCTAAACTTTCCATTCTACGCATAAGGGTGGCTAGTTTTGCCTCAGCCGCTATGTTGGAGTCTATAGCTAAGACACCTGGTCGGGGTTGACTCGCTATTCTAGATCCAATACTCGGGTTGATGGGTGTTCTAGCATTGTCCCATTGCATACTATTTTCAGCTAAATCCTCAAGAAAAGTCCAAGCATCATTTTCATTTTTGGACATGAAGTTCCCTTGGCTCACAGATTCTAGCATAACCCTAGATGTGGGTGTCAATCCCTCATAAATAATTTGGCATAATTGCCATTTTGGAATTCCGTGATGAGGGCATTGGGTCAAGACACTCTTAAATCTCTCAAGATAGGAATAGAACGGCTCGCTCTCAGACTGAACGAATGCAACAATTTCATTCCTAATCTTCATAGTCTTATGGTTGGGGAAATATTTTTTTAGGAAAACTTGAACAAATTCGGCCCAACTTCTAATAGATCTTTCGGCTAGACTATATAGTCATTTCTTAGCGTCGTCCTTCAGTGCTAGAGGCACGAATTTCAGACGCACTGCCTCCTCAGGGATATGCTGGTATTGCATAAGAGAGCAGATTTCTTCAAATTCTCTAAGGAAGAGATATGGGTCTTCCCTAGAGGTGAACTTAGGCAGCATACTCATGTATTGTGCCTTAAGTTCGAAGTCGCGACCCGGTATGGTGGGCATGACGATGCACGATGGCTGAGCAGCCATCGTTGGATAGCACCGATCCCTCAGAGTCATAGGTGGTGCAACAGGTGGGTCCACTACATTCTCACCCATTAGATCCGGGTGAGGTGGTGCAACAGGTAGAATGGGGTTAAGTTCCAGACTGGAATCTAGATTAACTCGTGAGAGTCGATTACTCAAGTCCCGAATCCAAATCTGAGTGCACCGGGTTGAATCAATTTTTGAATTCAAATTCGAAATTTAAATTCCAAATTTAATTTCAAAAATTAATTTACAAAATTTTTTTTTTGAATTTTTGAATTTTTGAATTTTTTTTTTAAAGGAAACAAACAATAGAAAGGTAAGGATGAGAAGGGAAAGAAGACTCAGACGAGAAGGGAAACTTAACTCTAAAGGATAAAAATTAGGGTTGGTCAGAAATTTCCTGAACAAGCACGGTCAAAACAATCCTAGACCTAGTGTCACTTAGATCTAGACGACTCCTAACTGGTTGAGTCGAATTAGTTTGCTTGATTCACCTCCCTCACCAATCAAACCAAGTTGGCCAGTTAGTGTATAGCTAGTGGGGGCGCTTCCGACAGAGTCGGTGCCAATTAGACAACCACGTCGCTTGGAAGACTTTCGTCGACACAAAAACACTTTCTAGACACCAAATTGAATTCAATTAGCTTCAGGTCATAGCAAGTCAAACCAATCTCCTCCTTAATTGAGTCCGAGTCCTTAGGGGCCAATGTCTAATTGATTTTAAATTTTAGGCTTAGGCGACACTTCAGGATTGTGGTTTGTGGGCTACGGGAAGGTGATGAAATCCCCACCGTATCTTTTCCTACGGAGTTGCCCTTAAGATAGTTTAACTTAAATCTAGCAAAGATAGTCAAACAATGGTCCTTTTAATGGGGGCAATTGCAAGGTTGTATGCAACTAAATTATATGCTCTAATGCAATCGATAAAAACCTCGATACGTACCTTGCCTCCAGCAATCTTCAACAAGTATTAATTTGCAAGAATTTAGCAAGAATAATGCAAGCAAAACATTATATGATGCATGCACTAAGGTCTTTCTAATTTTGCCAATTTTAGGTCAGAGTTGAATTATTGCCAATTATGGAATTGTAACCCTAACACGTGCAATTCTACGAAAGGAAACTTTTCAACTATTCAGATTTTACGAGAAAGGCAAGAAAAGTTACCTCCGCAGTGCTCAGTCGGGTTCGCCGCCCGCTCTCGGAGATTCCAGTAGCTCAATGCGACCACCCAGAGATGCCGATGATGCCCCAGAAATTTGAAGACCAGAACCCACACTGATGCGGCGATTCCGCCGCAAGAAACCTTGTAGATGCGGCGATTCCGCCGCCCAAGTGTCTCAGAACGCTCCCGGATTTCGCCGCGCGCTCTGTTGTCTCCTGCTACACAAATTCAAATACTTAGATCGCGCACAAGGTAGACAGGAAAAATCGAAAACACAAAAACTAACGAAATCTTCGTCGCCTCCCCGGCAACGGCGCCAAAAACTTGATGAAGATTTAAATTTATACCGCAAGTGCACGGCGTCTATGAAGACGTGGCAAGTACGGGTCGAACACAAGGAGGGAGAGATTTCGTTATTTTTGTTATTTTCGATTAGGGGAAGAAGGGAAGAATAAATAAATTGGGTTTTTGGGATTTTTGGATTTTATTATCTAAAGTACGAAATAAGAACAATTAAAATTAAAACAAGAACAAAGAGGAAAATCCGTGGGGTGGAGGTTTAGATTTAGGTTTAGAGTAGAGAATTACTGAAACTTATTGTAAATCATGTTAGTTATGAAGCATTACAAGATAAATGACTTAACATAAACTCAAGTAATCAAAATACACTAATCATGAACTTAAAATAATAACATGCATTCATCATTCTCTAACCCTAATTCCATCACCTCTACCCTTTGGAGAGAGTTAGAAAACTCATGGAGGGAGGAAGAAGAAGGGATCCTAGAGACATTAAAAGAAAACTAAAACAAGAATTAAAAGAACAGAATTTTATTAATAAAACTAAGGTATACAAATAAGAGCAACAACCAAGGACCCTATTTACATCGTTCTCGGGTCTATTTATAGTTGCTACAAGGGACTTAGGTATAGAATTGGATAGTACACGTGTCCATACACGACTGGACGAAATTGGGACACACAGATCGACCAATGGGCGGCGGAATCGCCGCACATCATGTGTATTGTGCGACGGATTCGCCTCACACGTTGGTCGGATTTAATCAGGATTTTTGTCACGCGTTTATGGTATGATTTGATCCTCCTTTGCGCGTCTGCATTGATTCTTTCCATTGTCTTGAGCTCCGGATTAATTCCTTCCATTGTTGGAGATTTATATTTGATTTTTCTTTTGACTTTCTCCACACAATAACTTGGTCCTTTTATTTTGCAATCAGGTCCTTGGCATTTTGCAATTAAGCCCTTGACCTTTTTGTGATTAGCTCCTTGAATGCTTTTGTGCTTGGATGCATTTCCATTTGAAACCCGATACACTTGAACTTGGTTTTTATGATAGAAATGAATCTTTTGCACGCGTTTATGCTCGAGATGTGGGTAATTTGCATTCAGGTCCCTGTATTCTGTAAATACGACTAAACACATACCTTAGTAGCATTTATTGATATAAAAGTAATCTAAATGAAAGACATATGATGCAATGTATGCAATGCATCATGGTTCAATCAAGAGCAAGGGAGTAGGAGGTGCTCGTGCGAGTGCCTCAAGGGGGAAATCTCAGAAATCTCCAACTCCCAATACGGAGTGCTTTCACTGCGGTGAAAAAGGACACATCCGGCCAAATTGCCCCAAGTACAAGGAAGACCTTGACAACGGAGTGATTGAACGTCGGCGCCCCAAAAAGGCCAAAGGTATATTTGTTATTGAAATAAATTAAGCCACCTCTGTCCAGGATTGGGTAATTGATACCGGATCTTGTGCTCACATAGTTTCTAATGTGCAGCTACTCATGGATAGGAAGGAACTCGTACGGAACGAGGTAGAATTGAAGGTCGGAAATGGTGCGAACGTGTCTGCGGTTGCACAAGGTTCTGTGGTGCTTCAATTGTGTAGTGGTTTAAATTTATGTCTAAAGAATGTTTATTATGTACCTTCGATTAGCAAGAATATTATTTCTGTATCATGTCTGGATATGGATAATTTTAATATAAATATTTCAAATTCTTGTTTGTCTATATCGAAGAATGGTGTGTTCTATGCAAATGCGTTCATAAGGAATGGTCTCTATTTGCTTGAATTAGATAATAAACAAATCTTTAATATCAATAACAAAAGACTTAAGATCACTCACGAGAATGATACTCTCTTGTGGCACTATCGTCTTGGTCATATAAATGAAAAACGCATCAAGAAATTGCAAGAAGCTAACCTTCTTGGTCTACTTGATTTTAAATCATTGGAGACGTGCCAACCATGTATAATGGGAAAAATGACCAAAAAGCCTTTCAAGAAAAAAGGCCCAAGGGCGAGTGGCTTGTTGGATTTGATACATTCCGATGTATGTGGTCCAATGAGTACTAGTGCACGAGATGGTTTCAGATACTTCATTACGTTCACGGATGATTATAGTCGTTATAGCTATGTTTATCTAATGAGAAACAAAAGCGAATCTTTTGACAAGTTCAAAGAATTCAAGAATGAAGTAGAGAACCAACTCGACAAGAAAATCAAGTCTCTACGAACGGATCGTGGAGGTGAGTACTTAAGTGCCGAATTTGACTCATACCTAAAGGAGTTTGGTATTGTACCTCAACTCACCCCTCCCGGCACACCTCAATGGAATGGGGTATCCGAAAGGAGGAATAGGACATTGCTCGACATGGTTCGGTCAATGATGAGTCATGCGGAATTACCTCTTTACTTTTGGAGTTATGCACTACAAACTGCGGCTTACACACTAAATAATGTTCCATCCAAATCCGTGGAGAAAACTCCTTATGAGCTATGGAGTGGTAAAGCACCTAAGCTCAGTTTTCTCAAGATTTGGGGTTGTGAGGCTTACGTCAAGAGATTGATGTCGACCAAACTTCAACCAAAAGCGGATAAGTGCTTCTTTATTGGTTATCCTCGTGAGACAAGAGGATACTACTTTTGGCATATCACCTCCAATCGAGTGATTGTAGAGAGGGATGCCACATTTCTGGAAAAGGAATTTCTAGAAAGAGTAAAAAGTAGTGGGAGTAGGGTTGTGCTTGAGGAAACTCAAGATACTCTACAAGATCATGAAATGAATGATAACATTCAAGATCATGAAGGCCCAACCGAGATTCCTTTGGTTAGTGGGAGCGTGAGTGAGAGACCCTCGCAAGAAATTGTGAGAGAATCTCAATCATCCCCACCAAGTGTACGTTCAAGAGTTGAACGTGAACCCACTCCTCAAGAAATTGTGGAAGAAGTTCGAGAGACACGAGAAGAACCAAAAGAACTTAGAAGGTCAACAGGGGAAAGGAAGAAACCCGATTTATATCTGGGACTTCATGAAATCATGGTACTAGATACCAATGATCCCTTAACCTTCCAAGAAGCAATGGAAAGGGAAGACTCTAAACTATGGCTTGAGGCCATGGAATCCGAAATAGAATCCATGTATGATAATCAAGTATGGGACTTGGTTGACCTTCCTCAAGGGAAAAAGGTCATTCATAATAAATGGGTTTTTAAGAGGAAGATGGACATGGATGGGAACTTGACAACCTACAAAGCGAGGCTTGTAGCGAAGGGTTTCACTCAAGTTCAAGGAATTGACTATGATGAAACTTTTTCACCGGTTGCCATGTTCAAGTCTATTCGGATCATGCTCGCTATTGCCGCATTTCACGATTATGAAATATGGCAAATGGATGTCAAAACGGCGTTCCTGAATGGGAACTTGGAGGAGGATGTGTACATGGTACAACCTCAAGGTTTTGAAGATCCAAAGAATAGCGAGAAGGTATGCAAGCTTCAAAGATCCATCTATGGATTGAAGCAAGCATCAAGGAGTTGGAACAAACGCTTTGACGAGGAAGTGAAGAAGCTTCACTTCATTCAAAGTAAGGAAGAACCTTGTGTATAAAAGAAGGTTAGTGGGAGCCATGTAGTATTCCTAATCCTACATGTCGATGACATATTGCTTATGGGCAATCATATTCCTTTGCTTGAGCAAACGAGAAGTTCATTGAAATCTGCATTTTCGATGAAAGACATGGGTGAGGCTCAATACATCTTGGGAATCAAGATATATCGAGATAGATCTCGCAGACTCATTGGCCTCAGTCAACGTGCATACATTGACAAGGTCTTGGAAAGGTTCAAGATGAACAACTCCAAAAAGGGCAGTGTGCCAATGAGTATGGGTGTGCAACTCAAGAAGTCTCAACGTGCGCAATCACGTAAGGACTTAGAGTACATGAAAGATGTCCCTTATGCTTCAGCAATTGGGTCGATCATGTACGCGATGACTTGCACAAGACCCGATGTCTCGTATGCTCTAAGTGTGACAAGTCGTCACCAATCCAACGCAGGTAAGGTTGGTCATAGATCATTGTAGCTCTACAAGTGAGTGACCACACGGGTATGCAAAAGAGGAAAATATTACTTTTGTATACTGAATAGACCTAATAAGTAAAATATTATAGAAATGTGTTTCTGTGTCATTAATATTTTACTGTGTCTTTGGTCCTTTGATATGAGACTTATATCTAATCACTTAAGGAATACTTAATTAGATCAGTGTCTTGAACTATCGATCAGTGTAGTGTAAAGGCATTGGTTGGTTAAGTACAACTTTCGTTGGAGAAGATAGTTAGTCAAAGATTATCATTGCCCCTCTTAATTGAGTGATGATATTAGTGGGCCCCTTGATAAAGCAAAGTTATAATGTGCACAATGTGATTTGAGTTAAGTCACATATTTATAACTAGCTTAAAGAGATCAAGAAATGAATACTAATACAAAGATGACGCAATACTACTTTGTGTGTATTCTTAATATCATGAGGCAAGGGACGGACACAAGTGGTGCACTCCATCACTAAATGGATCGGGTTTTGGTTCGAGTGGAATTAAGACATCTAACTAATTGGGAGCTATAATGTGTAGCTAGATACCGCTTATAGCTTGTGATATTAAGCTCTTAATATCACTGTCAACTTAGTTTAGATCCTCCCATAGGTCACACCGCAAAAACCGTGAAACAAGAATCTTGATTTTTGGTTCATATGATGTGTCGGGTTTCTCATAGAAAATATGACACATATGGTGAACAAGTAAAATCAATTATGTAATATATAACATAATTAGAATCATGATAAATTCATATGAGATGCATATATTATGGGGTGCAATAATTTATTGTTGCATAGGATAATACATTGCATAAGTTGTGAATTTGCTAAAACCCCCTTAAGTTCAAATTTTGTTGGAAATAAATCCAAAATTTGAAATAGGCAAAATCGGGTAGAAGTTCGGTAATCCGTTGAGGTTCGGTCGACCGAAGGATCTATGGACCGGTCAACCGAACGTGGAACGGATAATCATGATTGATTGACCGAACTTGACCAAAGTGCCTGGAGCTTTGGTACGGTGTACCGAACCAGAAACGGTCGACCGAACAATGTCAAGTTCCGATATTTTCGGTTAACCGAATAGCACTCGGTCTTGGACGAGAATTGGTCCGATCGGTTAAGGAGAATTTTTCTCCTTAAGATTCGGTCATCCGTCACGTACTCGGTTAAACGATCGTGACAAATTCGGTTAACCGAGTGGGACTCGGTAAACCGAACAGCGGTCGATTTTCTGCCTTTGATTATTAAGAGATTAATTTGATCGATGGTTGGATTAGCTCCAAATTTGGTCAAACGTTTTGTGGGTGCATATAATGCATTATAGAATTAATTTGTGAGAGAATTTGTCATAAAACCGTGGCTTAAGAATAGCCATGATTAAGAGTAAGATTGGAACCTATAAATAGGTCCTTATTCTCCCTAGTTGTGACACACAATTCAATAATTATTTTCTCTCTTAATTCACCACAAAACCCACGAAAATTCTCTTAGTTTTCTAAGTCTTTGGAAGGAGAAATCTCAGAGGCTAAGGAAGGGGTTTGTAGCTAGATTCTAAGCTTGTTTGGAGATCGATTGGCTAGCTCCTTTCTCTCCAACCTTGTTTAGGGTTTCGGTGAACACTCGGAGGCATCCGGCGCGGCGAGAAGCATCCCCAACGTCTCCGAATCTTCAAGAAGTTTTTGAGAACTTCTAGGTATGAATTTCGGAGCCCTTGTTTGTTTTAATAGAGTTTTGAAACTAGATGTTAAAACAAACCAATGCATGCATGAAATAAATCAAAGAAAATTGTGATTGATCCTTATTATACATAAAAATTTCGAAAATATATATGTATAATTAAACATGAAATCCTGCAAGGCGTTGGGGACGCGTCTGAAGTTCAGTACAGCGTTTCATCCGCAGACAGATGGTCAGTCAGAGAGGACGATTCAGACCCTGGAGGATATGCTTAGAGCATGCACACTGGATTGGGCAGGACACTGGGATGAGCACTTGCCACTGATAGAGTTTGCCTACAACAACAACTACCACTCGAGTATTGGGATGGCACCGTACGAGGCGTTGTACGGGAGGCCTTGCAGATCACCGGTATGTTGGAGTGATGTGGGCGAGAGGCAGTTAGTGGGGCCAGAGATTGTGCAGATGTACTCAGAGAAGGTGGATGTGATCAGTAGGAGGCTGACCACAACACAGAGCAGGCAGAAGAGTTATGCTGATCGACGAAGACGGGTGTTGAGTTTTGAGGTGGGCGATCACGTGTTTCTGAAGATTTCCCCAGCCAGAGGTGTGATGAGGTTTGGGAAGAAGGGGAAGCTCAGTCCGAGATATGTTGGACCGTTTGAGATCCTCGACCGAGTTGGAGAGGTTGCCTACCGGATTGCCTTGCCGCCACAGTTTTCGGGTCTGCATAATGTCTTCCATGTGTCGATGCTGAGGAAGTATGTGGCAGATCTGTCGCATGTTATTGAGATAGCAGTGCCAGAGATTCAGCATGACTTGTCGCTCGAGGAGAGGCCAGTCGAGATTGTTGATCGCATGGATCATCAGCTCAGGAGGAGGACCATTCCGATGGTAAAGGTCAGGTGGCAGCATCACAGTGACCGCGAGGCCACTTGGGAGATCGTGGAGGATGTCAGAAGGCAGTATCCAGAGCTTTTCGGTGAGTGTTTGCTTGATTTCGGGACGAAATCCTTTTAAGTTGGGTTGATTGTTAGATCCCTAACCTAGGGTTAGTGGACTAATGATGGTTTAAGTGTGGTTTGTATGGGGAAGTGAGAGTGCAGGAGTTGCATGGGAAGGTGAAGGGTTGGGGTTACTGTAGCACCCGAGTTTAATAAGGCCCTTCTCTCTCCTTCTTCTTCTTTCATCTCCTTCCTCATTTCTTCTTCCTCCATTCTCACCAACACACACCTTGTTCCTCAGTCGCTCAAGCTCAGGCGGAGGAGGCTGCGTCGGCGTGAGGTGTGAGGCGGTCCAGGCAGGAGAGGTGCGGAGTTGAGCGCACGAGGAGATCACCGGAGGCGATGTGCGCGAGCGGAGCTCCGGCATTTTCGTCGTTTCTTTTGAGGTATGCCGCTCTCTAGTGTGGTCTTGTTGTTGACACTCATGAGAGGGTCGTGTTGGTCGGTCGGAGGAGGTCGGAGGCCTCTCCGACGTCGCGTTTGGGCGAAGAAACCTCGGCTGGCGCGAGGTTGAAGACGACCGGACGGTCGACCGGGCCTTGGGCGGTCGACCGATTGCATGTATATCTGTACTGCCTGTTGCGTTTCGGTCGACCGAGGCCTCGTGTTCGGTCGACCGGAACTTAAGTTTATTTGTGTATATTGCATGTTGTTCAGACGTAGGCTTGAGTTCGGTCGACCGTTATATGACGTAGAAATATAGGTTGACCCTAACTGTTGTCGGTCGACCGAGACCCCCGAGTCGGTCGACCGATGGATTAAAAGATTGAAAATAGTGTACTGTTAGTTTGCGGTCGACCGGGACCCCTGAGTCGGTCGACCGATAGGATGTTTTGAATGCTGACCAAACTCCTGATTTTGACCTCGTTCGGCGACCGGTTTTAGACCTTCGGTAGACCGTTGGGGGATTGTGTTCTGTGCGCAGCGGTAGACCGTGTTAGGGACGGTCGACCGATTCCTTTCTGGAAACGGTCGACCGAATCACCTCTTACGGTCGACCGTTTGGGCCCAGGACAGAATTCCTGGTTCCCTTTTTGAACGCCAACTTTGCCACGGAAACCCGTGTCCTCGCCTTGTGCGTGAGCCGGGAGGTGACGGTGGGCGCGTGATGCGTGCCTACCCAGGGACCGCCGTTGGGAAGAGTGTGGGTGTTCGGGACGCGTCAGTTCCAGGTATGGAGCGTGACGAATGTGATAGATGGATTGGACTTATTGTAGTATAGCAGGCCTGAGGGATCGCGGATCCCAATGTTGTTGTTTGTGCGGGCACGCAACTGGCGTTAGGTGAGGTGACTACCGGCTCACGGGCTACGGAGGTCGCTGCCCTGCTTTTATAGCGGCGCGGTTGGTGTTTGCGGCTCGATGAGCCTGATGACCTGGCAGACTTCGGTCTGGATTTGTCCGATGTTGTGCCGGACTGTTGTGATGGACCACCGATGCTGTGCCGGTGATGCCGCCGAGGTTGTGCCGGCGATGGTGATTGTTGAGCCGAGGTTGTTCCGGCTATGTTGTTTTCCTCGGCTGGGCACCTACCGAGATGTTGTTGTTATACCTTCCGGGCGACGGCCCCGTTGGTCCCTGTGGCTCCGACCACTGAGATTTGCAGATCTGTATTCTATCGGCCCGCAGGCGTGACAGAGGCTCCCTGCCGAACCCTTGAGTAGTGTAGCTGCGTGTGGGTGGTGCGATATCGCGTGCTGTAAGACTGCATGTGCCTGCAGTAGGTCTCCTCGGGAGACTCGTTGTTGATTGTCGGACTGATGTCCTGTTTTACCCTTCGGGGGAACTGTTTTCCATTTCTGTCGATGTCATGACATGCTACTAGTATGATAGGTTCATTGTGTAATGCATGCATATATAGGTGAGTTGGCATACGGGGTTTCCTTCTGGAAACTCAGGCATTGTTGTTATACATTTTCAGGACCGCAGTAGGTCTAGTGGGGTGGTGATCGGCGGGCGCGCGCGTTTGGAGTCGGATCCTCTAGTCAGACCACTGAGGTCCACATGATTACATTTATCTTCCCTTATCGTTTTGTTGTAATCATGTATTCATTTTGGCAAACTCTGATGTATTATGGTGCACCGCTTTATTGTTTATGAGAAGTAACAGTCTCGCCTTGATTATTGTGCTCTTTGTCTTGATTATGAATTTTTAAATTTTCCACTGTTTCGGGATGTTACAAATTAAGATGGTTGGAGATGGACGATACATTGCGACTGAAATCGATGTACCCATTCATGATTATTTGATATTGCAATATTAACTTTAAAATTTTAAAACCCATTATCTAGTGATGATTACTTGATTAGTACTATAACAAGTACATTTTCACTTTATTTATAATGCTAGTCACTACTAAAAGAAAAAATTACACGTAGGAGTTGTACGAGATAAGATGAGAATTGGGCTCTTACATGGGAACGCAAGCCGTTGACATAAATTAGCTATAGTGAAGAAGCACGATGGGAAGAAGCTGCGGAGACCGAAGCAGCAGTACGTCTTGTTTTTAAAGTAATAAGAAAAGAAGAAACAAGTCTAATATATGTGGTCCACAAGTCCAATATATGTTGTCCATAAGTCCAAAATTTTGTTAAGCCACAAGTCAGAAAAAATATATAAACGTAAAGATCGATGACAAATTAAATACATTAACTGCTAACAATGATATGCAGCAAAATGTCGTGGCTGTGATAAAAGAAAAGGCAAACAAATGTTTCAACCTTTGGTGGTAATGGATAATGAAAATGAGTTGAAAACCTAGGTCTTATAGATTATATTTATAGGGATTTAACAAGGAGTCTTATTTAATTTGGTACATAACCTTTATCACATATCCGGTCTCACCGTGTCGCCGCACAATCTTTATTATTTTCACAAATTAAAAAAATAGTTGAGAGGAAAATAAGTCTTAGGAAATTATTTCACATGTTTAAGGGGTTTATGCACCGGGAAAACGAGAGAAGTTTTTTCCCCCCTCTTTGACCATAAATTTTCTTGGTGTTCATGTCACCTAAGAAAAATAAAAAAGTTTTCCCATATTTTCTCATATGTTGAGTTTTCTTCTATCACATTTTCTCACCACTCCTCTAAGAATTTAAGAGAAAACCCTAAGCCATCCATTCTCCAACCTTGTCACCTCTCATTCCACAATTCGACTGTCTTCTTCGATCAATTGTCCCGCCAAATTTTCACAAACAACAAAACGTTAGTGGAACGGAAAATAAATTCGTTTCCACCATTTTTTCATTTGACTATGGGAATTCATTTTCTATAAGTTCTCATGGCACAAACCGACCCTTAGACTTTAATATAAGAGTTGAGTAATTAACGTATGTATTTATAGAAGTTAGTGAGAGATTTTTTTTAAAAAGGAATAATTTACTTGTTGTGTGCGACCGGACAGTGTTATGTGCGACGGCCGCCACAAAAGGGAACGCTTGGGCAATCACATACGACCTATGGCGTCGCCTACCAAAACATGGAAATGTATTTATTGTAGCCAATTTCTGTTTGAAAAGACTTGTCCAGTCCAGGAATTTAAAGTTGCACTTTTGTCTTGGAAATCATAGGTGTGAACGTAAGAGTATGTTTAACGGTGCTCGGGTTATCTCGTTATTTTTTATGTCACGTCAGTTCACTTAACTCATCTAAAAAATATCTTTAATCACACCAAGAAACACCCCAAACATCCTACATTTTCTCTCATCTACGTCGTTTGGAGATCAATCTTAAGTAAATTTAAAAAAATCACAAAAAAATTTACAAAATCAAAACAAATAAAAAACATATTTTCATTAAAAAAAATCATTTGATTTAAAACGAATTTTGTCAGACCTTTAACAAAAATATATTAAACGAGTGGGAGACGTGCCCCCACCCAACCCACATATGTGTCATGCCCGAGAACGGGATCGTGACGCCCACCACCCGACATGATCTGCCCTCCGTTAAACGTGGTCTAAAGCATGAACACAAATATTAGGTGTGCAATCTCTCAACTACGAAAGCTACCATTTTTATTTCTAAAAGCTGACTTTCATTATAAATAAAATGATTGAAGTATTTCAACAAACAAACAAGACACTACCTGTATTTCAAGGACTAGCAATAAATGAGAACTCAAAATCATTTAAGAAGATAAAAGTAATAATGGGAATCCAACTTTTGAAGTCCCTTTGGAATTTAGAACGGATCGTTATCTGACAAACTCGAACTTAAATCCCAAGAAACACTTAAAATTGGAAACACAACTTCACCATCTACAGGCTCTACCTTGCAACTAGGGGTGCAACTCGGATACCTACTATATCCGAATTCGAATCCGAATTCAGTAGAACCATCTGAATCCGAAACTTCAAAATTTTCAAATAATAATTGGTATTCGGATATTATCCGAAATTGAATATATATATACAAGAATTCTCTAGTGAGCCCAGGGCTCAACTTTTCTAAATTAAGCCCCTACAATATCCACCACTCATTTCAAATTATAAGGTAGATTAAGAAAAAAACGGTTATGCTAATGAATGGTGAGATTAACTGTAAATAAGATCCAATGGTGAGATCGTAGGGGGCTTAAACTAAATTTGATGAGCTCTGGGCTCACTAGAGCTTGACCCTATATATATATATATTGTAATTAATTTTCGAATACTAAATTTTCGAATACTAATTTGTGTATTTGACCATGTATTCGAATATTTTGGATAATTCGAATTTTAAATAGCTTGCATCCGAATTTTAATTGGTAAATTTTTTTAAACCAAATTTGTATCCGAAATTAAATTGGTAACATTGAACTTACTAAATACCAATTAAATAGAAATTTTCGAATCGAATATTTGGATAGTTGGTAACTATTTCCATCCCTACTTATAACTCAACAAATGTTAAAGTTTGAATCAAGGTTTTAAAAATCAGACGGGACCGGACGGTTTGACCCGGTTGGACCGGGAACCGAGGGGCCAACGGTCAGTTCAGCTAAACTGATAGACGGTTCGAACTTCTAGTTAATATTTACAGAAATCGATTCAAATCGATCTGAACATTTATATTTATTCGGTCTGGTCCAACTTCGGGTCTAAATGTTGATGTCATCAACGGTTCGACCGTGGTTCTACAACATTGAACCAAAACCAAAGCTTTATCGGTTTGATGACCGATTCGGTTTTGAAAACCATGGTTTAAATCACACCTTTGTATCACATCGTAAGCTGACATGGGTTGGATTCCCAATCTTCAGTGAACGAACATGGACCTGGGTTTATATATAACAGTCCTGTTAGGGATGGACCCATGATAATATATAAATAATACTCCAATTTGGACCCAACTATCGACAAGAAAAGGCCCACCAATAATACGCAACCTAAATTATTTTTTTATGATATCTTGCGTTTGCGAGGAGAGGTGTGCCACCAATTACCAACCGAAAAACATTTTATAGATATCTGTTCATCGACTAAAATAAAATCAGTAGCATTACTTGGTATTAGTCGTGGGTAGCCACCACCAATGTCTATAGTCATCACAAATGGCTTCTTTTATATTGTTAGGAGAGTAGAGCCACATCAAGGGTGACTTTAATTATTATTTTAAAGTTCATATTCAGTCAAGAATAGAATAAACAAGAATCTTTTTTATTTGCGTCCCAACAACATTTAATTCCCTTGAAATCAAATAAAAAATAATGGGCATCATAAGCATAAGTACATGCATGAATCACCTTGAATCGGTCCATCATTTAGACTTTCAGTGTGAATTGGTTCAAAGACTTGGAGTCAAGTCAACCACTCCAATTTAGTTTTGTTGGTCAATTCACACCAGCAGTGATGTAAACCAACCCGACCAAGTCCACTTCTGTTGCTTTTGCACCAACTGTGATATCTCATCTTCCAGCACTCACTTGTGAGTTAGTAGAGTACTACAGAGAAGCATCAAACATGCCCCAACAAAGATAGAAGTTGCCATGTGCTTGTCATAAACTAATGGTTTGATTTGCTTATAAACAAAGGTTACTTGCAAGTTCAGGGAAAATTAAGCTCATATCATACAAGAAAGGACAGTTTTGAGGATTATGGTAGGACTTTGATTGGATTCCTACCAACTACTAGTTATTCTACTTCATTTATCATTTTGAGGCAAAAAAGACTCCTTTATATCTTTGTGTTTTGAGGCTCAAAAATGTTTAGGGTCATCTAGTTAAGAGTTAGGATGACTAGGTCTACTTTGGTATGGTTCATAGTCGAGTGTGAATGTGTGATGCATTTGTATCAGAAGTCTTGAGATGGAAAATCAACAGATTATTTGGTTCTCTATTGGTTGTGTAATGGCGCCACTTATGCGTTTTGGGTGATTTATCTTGGTTTCTCAAGTATTTTGTACCATTACCAAAGGAATTTTTTGTTATTTGGCTGTTGACTTATACGTCCATACTTTATAACTTCTTAAGGGGGGAAGTTGAAGTTCACTTTGAAATCATGTCGTGGATCATAACATGATTATTATAATTTAATCGTACCTATCTATTTTTTTAAAAAGCGATGCGACTTAATGAACCAGTCATTTAACTCGTTAGAAGTGCAATGAATTTCTCATATGTGATGTTAAAGCCCACGTTAATATTGGTGTTATGTAATTAGAAGGCCCACTTTGAAAAAAATTACGCACAACATTTTGCTTAACTCATTATCACAAGTTTTGCTCGCTCCCTCACTCGTAAAGGATTCCGATTTCTTCGTAGTTTGCTTACTACCCCCTCTAATACCTCTCTAAAAAATATTAGTAATTCATTATAAAATTTACCCAATAATCACCATTGTAAATGGTAATTCTTTATTTGTACTCTACTTGCTTAATACACCAAAATGCATACCTAATTATTTCCGAAGGTAAGAAGTTAGTTCACGGTTCTAATAGAAGGGCTCATGAATGTCACAATTCCACACTACATATTTAATGACAATAAATACTATAAACACTTACAGACAATAACACCCACCTCTGGCTTAATGATTGCACTCTTAAGCTTTAAATACAATTTCATGTTTTTTTCATGCATCAGACTTCGCTGCTACGCTCCTCAGAAAATTGATGTATATTTTTAGAATTCGAAAACAATGACGAGTCTGTGCATATAATCATCGCTTTATGTTGCACATAATAAAACTTTCTTTTGTTGAACGTACTTAATCTTATAACATATATACTATACGTGATATGAATGTCTTTTTACATGTTAGCACCCACATTTTGTCTACATGTAGAGAAATTATTAATCAATATTAGTAAAGGATTACTAAAGCTTTATGGACGTTCTAGATGAGGTTGATGGATCCATCATCCACACACTATTCAAGATCATCAATAAAACATCATGTAGTTCACATAAGGGATCGAAAGTAATCTAAAATTCAAGGGGGAAAAAGGATACTCGTCATGTTGAGTGTTTACAGTGAGGTTCTAATTCAAGATAACATTGACTATATAATGCTTAGTAAGTCAAATGCTTTCGTCTATAGAAAATGTTTAGTGGACACGGGCGCCCGTAAAAGGACAAGCCTGTTGTTTAAAAATGATTCACCGTAAATGTAAAAAGGTATCCTAAAAGCGATAGAAAATACTACAAGTGATGGACAAATTTCATGTTCAAAAATGACAACCTCCTATTTAAAAACGACAAACACCATGTTTAAAAAGATAGCACGTCCTGAACGTCTCGCGTCCGCCTATCAGGACTCCTCGTATATCTATCTAAGTACTTGAGCACTTTTGTCTCTCACTTTTTACATTCTGACGACCTTACAATACATTCATATAGAGATTAGATTCGTGTTCAATATATCGTGGAGGGCCAGAATATATTGTCGGGGCAAAAATTGCAAAGCTGCATACAAAAATGATCCACGATCATATATATAATTTTTACAAAACCCATATTTAGGACACCGATTCCATTAAAAAGTACAACACAAAGACTTAATATAAATATAAATACCTTCCAACTGCATGTTTGGGGATGAATTAGTGGTGCAAATGTATGCACCAAGTCATTAAATATTCCCTTCGGGGGGAAAAGTTCATTATACATTAGAAATTGGCTTTCATCTAATCTTTCCATCTTATCCTCCAATGAGGTCCCCAAAGGTCTTATCTAAACCCATCTAATCTACAACAAGACAAGATGTCTCAACTTGCAACAATTATTCCCATCCCATAATCGAACCTAAACCAAAACACAGACGAAGATGATTAAATGACACCAACTAGTTGAAGGGCACCCCACCCTATGCCGACACACCCAATGATCAGTCCTAAGAAGAGATAGACAAGATAACACATCTCACTGTGTCACATTTAACAACCGAAATCCGAGTGTTATAACAGAAAAAGAGTGGCTTACACGGTTTCCTTCCCTTTCCAACATGAATCGGACAGGAGAGAGAGATGGACATGAAATAGAAAAATCTAACTACCAACCAATCCACATCCTTGATTATATCTTAATCAAGAGTTGACACAGACATTGGCGTGCGCATTTAAAACCCAACGAGCACAACCTCAACGGAAGAACCAACTGCAGAGAGACAGGAAGGCAACGAACCTCTCTTCCTCCCTGATCTTGTCTTGTTTTAGCAAATCTGTCGCCCTCTAATTCCGACCAAACTCACCTCCATAATCCCCTCCTTTGCACGTCTTTCTTCCGTCTCCGATCAAACGAGGACAGAACAAGAACGTTCTTTTGGGTTCTGTCTTGTTCCGGTCGTGTTGGATTTTGCTTGGAAAGAAGCCAAGACTGGATTTTGATTGTTCCGGCGAGGAGAAGAGGTGGGATTCTGAATTGGGTAGGATCGATTTAACCGAAAGGTGATTGTTTCGCAGTCTTTTTTCCCCTCTCCGACAAAAAAAGAACAGAACAAGAACATTCTTTTTGGTTCTAACGACGCCAAGATCGGATTTAGATTGTTCCATCGAGGTGAAGACGCCAAATTCCGAATTGGGTCGAATCAAATTACCCGAAAGGCGATCGATTTCCGATTATCAATTCCGATGGGCAACAGCAGAGACCGAATCCGCCTGAACGTCGGAGGCAAGATCATTGAGACCACAACCACGACTCTCGCCGCGGCCGACCGGCACTCGATGCTCGGCGCGCTAATTGCCGACGACTGGAACGCGACAACCCCAGGCGAGTACTTCATCGACCGGAACCCGGCCTGCTTCGGCGTCCTCCTCGACCTCCTCCGCACCGGCGAGCTCCACCTCCCCCCGACCCTCCCGGAGAAACTCCTCCACCGGGAGGCCCTCTACTACGGCCTCCTAGACCACGTCCGGGCAGCCAAGTGGGGCCCTTTCGACGGTAACCTCCTCCGGCTTTCCTCCACCGCCTCCGGTACCGCTCCTGGGGACGGCACGGCCATTCGTGCCGGACCGGACGGGGGATGTTGTGTTGCTCATGGGAGTCTTGTTCATGTCTACGATTGGATGCTTGAGCAGCATCGCCCGATCACTCTGAATTACCAGCGTGTTAACGACGTTGGCTATGTAGATGCCAGTAATATCGTTATAACCGCCAATGAGAGGCCCGGGAAAGGGGACGGTGGGATGGCGCTGTTCTGTTCGTCGTCAGGCGAGCTCAGGCATAGTTTCGAGGTGTGTCATGGGAACCAATGCAAGAGCTTTACCGCCGGAGCGTTGAGTTTCAGCGGTTTTGACGGAAGAATTTTTGCGAGCTGTAAGGGGAGGTGTAATGAGTATGGGATTGGGGTTTGGGATCAGAATACTGGACAACAGGTTGATTTCTTCTACGAGCCGCCGGGGTGTTCGCTCGGGGATGCTGATAAGTTGCAGTGGCTGAATGGGAGTAATTGTTTGCTAGTTGCTACTCTGTTCCCTAAGACGGATAACTGTTACATTGGTTTGTTGGATTTTAGGGAGAAGAGGGTTGCTTGGTCGTGGTCCGACGCTGGAACGATCACTTCGTTGGATGAGAAGCGGGTTTTGGATGCGATTGGGATGGAGGAGAGTCAGTCGATTTGCATGGTGAACCAGTTTGATGACTTGGGGTTTATGGACTTCAGGAGGAATGCTGGAAGTGTCAGGTGGAGCTCGCGGAGCCGGTTGATGAAGGGGAAGATGGCGGACGAGGAGTTGTGTTATCCTAAGTTGGCAGTGCACAATGGGCAGTTGTTCTCCTCCATGAACGATAGCATCTCAGTGTTTTGTGGGCCAGAATGGGTGCTTACTTCGCGGCTGAGGAGGAGCTATGGTGGATCAATTTGTGATTTTTCCATCGGTGGTGATCGGCTGTTTGCACTTCACGGTGAAGAGAATGTTTTTGATGTTTGGCAAACTCCTCCTACCCCCATTCTGTAGGTCTGTGAATGGTTTTTTATTATTCATAGGTATGTTCCAATTGTCAACAACATATTGCATTGTTAGCAGTGGAAGGAAAGGCAGGATTGGATTCGATTGTGGTGTATTGATGTGGATTAGTTGAACATATTTTTTTAGGTATGAATTAGATATCTGTGAGTGGAATCTGAATTTTTTTATCACTAAAAAATTCTATCTTGTGTTGAATACTGTTGTTGCCAAACCCAAAGCTTTTAGATAGCCTACTAAGTACTAACTAGAATTTTCTAGCAAACAGTTCCTGCTTGTGGAAATTTCTGCCCTCAACCACCAAAAAAGACTTGTTTTTACTCTGTTTATGATGCAAAGCCATTCTTTTTAGAAAGTGAAGCAGGAGCCAGAATAACAATACTGCAAGGAATTTGGGAAACCTACTCTTTATTTTTTATAAAAGTTTGGCAGTTCTAGGGAGACTTGGTAGAACAACATTCCCATTTTTTATTGCAGAGTTGCTGGTGGTGGTGTTCCCACATGAGTAACAGTTACAACTGTCAAAGAAAGGAATAAATTGTGTGACCCCTCCTGTTAGTGGGTGAAATCACTCATTCAGTGGTCTCCTGTTCCACTCAATGTCCTCTGAGGCCAACCTATGATAACACTACCCATGGGGTCGGCCATGTTTATGGTTTCAGTCACCCAGCAAGAGAAAACTTACAACAGAAGTTCATCCCCAGAAACCCAAAGGGGTCTATAATTTTTTTTAATAATTCTCAAATGTATGGTAATAAAATCCAAAGACTTGAAACACTTGCAAGGCACGGCACAGCAGCATGTCTTGCAATCAGTATGTAGTTTTTGTTCCTTTACTTACAAATCCCGTCTGATGGGGAATAATCATGGGAGTCAAGAAGCAACTTTCAAAAAGGATTTCTTATTTTTGATCGATTAAACAGACAGAACCATAATATTATTACTTGGTGAAAAGTAAAGACTCATGGACCCCCTTATAGTTGGTATCCTTTACCGCAATAACATCTCTTTCTAATCAAGGTACGGTTGTTGAGGGATGTTAGTGCCTCGTGGGGTTAAGACTACAAAAAATTGATCAATGAATGGAATAACTGACCAAAATTTATGCATAATCTGGCATGACCTTCCTGAGGAAAAGAATCGGACCTGAATCTTGTGGAGCAACATCATCAAATGGTATATAGTTCTTCTCTTTATTGTATACATGGCAGGTCGTCATTATTGTCTTCATTAACCGCCAATTCCAGTTTGCTTCATTCAAATACTAGTGAAGGATACCAAAATAACCATGAGAATTACATATTTACCAAACAAATAAGAAATTGTACATTATAAATAATGGAACGAGATCAACAAATGTGAAACATATAACAAGCAATTACCTTGCCCCAATTTTCTTGAAGTGATTGATGAGCAACCCGAAGGTTGTAACTTGGTATTCTTGAAGAAATATGATGCGGAATATGAACATTGATGTCATGGCAAAGGATCTCCACCCTATCAAATGAAATGTCCAACTTTGTTTAGCATCTCTGAACATTAATCAAGATGATTAATCGTAAAGCTGGCAATTTGGTCATTGTATCCTACCAACGAGGGTAGTTGCAGTGGACTGTTCCTCCAAGTTGTGCCTGTGCTGCATCCCACTCATCTGAAGTTTTGAATGGTATGTGTGGAGCCGTATGATGAACCATTGTGAAAGTGCTCATCTGGGAAGTGCAATGGAAGAAGCCAAGTCACTTTTGAAATCAGAGAGTTTCAAAAGGAAAGGGTTAAATTACAGATTATAAAACTATTAGTAAGATTAGAAGTGTCAATTTGAAGATGAAACAAGAAGTATTTTAGGTTGCTTTGTAGTAATAGTACTTGGAGAAAGCCGGAAGTAATACCCAGAAATGATATACAAGCCATGGCAATAACCAGAACTTAATCCATCCAAAAAGTCCAGCCTTATAAATAATCATGGGCCAGCCGATTGCAATAAAGGAAAATACACATGCCAAGCTTATCTTCACCCTTTGCACTTCAGCTGGTCTGAACCTTTTCAGATCAAAGTGCCAAACCAACCTAGAAGGTCACAACATATTGTAAGGCATCATCATACAAATGAAATAAGTTATAAAAAAGACCAAGCCTTTCTTTATATCTTACCAATGAGCAATGGACATCCAAGGCCGAAAGGGACCATAACCTAGAACAATTCCCTTCCGGAGAGTAAGGGAGGTGTCAATTTCTTTATTCCATACAGGGTGCCAAGCAGTATCTTCTGACAACCTAGAAAACAATAAAAACAGGTCTTGTGATTTTAGGAATAAGGGAAACTTATTCAAGAACAGAAATGAGACAAAGGGAATTCAATAATTTCAAAGGTAATCTAGATTAAAAAAAAATGGAATGAAGTGTTCAATTAGGGTATTAATTTCCTAACCCACTTAAGATACAATTGTGGTTTCAGTTTTTTCAGACATCAAATGTACTCAGAAAAAAGTAAAATAGTTGACAAATATTGTTTGTTTTACCCTAGGAGATTTTTTTTGCAATACATGTGAAAAACACTTCAGAATAAAAATCCATTTTTTTCATTGCCCTAGTTTCAACAAAGCTCCTAAGCTTTGATGTCATGTAAAACAACATTCAGATTTTTGGGCTACTATACATAAAGTATATGATTCATGTTTTAGCTTCTCCATTGCAGGAAAAAATTGCAAATATTTTGCCATGTTTTCCAGATGCCGATAGAAGGACCACCAAAATAAATACACCATTGCTTGTATGATAGTTGAGACTAATAGGACTCCATGAAACTATTGGAAGTAAGGGGATTGTGGCTCAATATATTTATTGTTTCTTATGTGGTATTAGAAAGAAAGAAATTTGACCTTCCAAGAGGCTGCGCTGACATATATTATGAATATCCAGATCAAATATCATTTTGATCACACGGCCAAAGTGTAGAAAGAGTTTTGTGTTGGTTGTCAATAGGATAACAATGGTTGATTTTGTGGAAGTGCAGCTTATCAAAACAAAAAATAAAACCATACTGAAAATCAAGTGGAAAAATAAACAGGATAATAGCATACTGACATGTTTGTCTTTGCGTGGTGTCTGTCATGCTTAAATCTCCAGGGCTCGTACGGATAAATTAGAGGAAGAAAGGCAAGAGTTCCAACAATATCTTCTACCAATTTATTCCTCGAAAATGACTTGTGAGCACAATCATGGCCTATCACAAAAAACTAAATGGGAAATGTGCACAGTCAATTGATGGAAGAATATGCATACAGTGTCCAGGTACAACTTAAAATAAATCATTCAGAAATTCAGAAATCGATTCACAGTGTGAAGAAAGGAACTTAACCCCAGTTGCTGCAGTGCCAGTCCATGCCCAAGCAAATGGGAGCAAATACCATGGGGCATTTGCTATGGCTAGGATCCCAACAACATATGAGGTAAGGGATATTAGAACTGATTTCCAAGCTTTAATATCATCAATTTCAAATACCTATAGAAGATCTGTCAATGTCAAGTAAACCTTAAATATATAAAGCCCAGATACTGAAGGAAGGTCATGGTTCGAAAATACCTTTTTGGGCAAGGTATCAATGATATTTTTTAGTGTAATGTTTTTTGGAACATGTTCCCCTATTTGTGTAAATCCATAACTCTCACACATCTCTTTACGCTGCTCTGCAGCATCTTCTGAAGGTGGTGATGATGGAAGAACAGCAGCTTGGGCAACTGTACCTACTCTCTTTTGAAACAAAAATCCAGGTAACTTCTTCTCCTTGGATAGATGCCTCCCCCATCTACAGTAATATATGCCTATCCATCAACAACAAAGTACCACCAGTTATACCCTTATTGGAATTTGAAGAGTTCAAGATTACTAAATGACAAAACCAACTAGTTAACGTCATCTAAATTATATCATTCAGCTTAAGATTGCAAACCAATTATAACATGTCTAAATCCCTTTCCGTTTGCGTATGTTACATTGCATAGAATAGAAAAAATGGTGGGAACTACTGAACTATAGAAGAATGAGTTTATTGGCATAATAACTTTCAACTTGAGTACTTTAATGTTCTTTTTGTGGTGACTCATTATGATGAGATTGTTGAGGGTCAAGACATTACGTGGGTAACGGGACAGGGGGCTTTGCATGGATTTGGGGATGGGGTGTTAGAGTATGATTAGATATTATATGAAAATGAGCACCGAGGTCTTAAGTGATGCATAGAAAAATATGCATGACATGTATGCGGTGTTGCAAAATTTTCAAGCAAAAATTATAATGTTAATACCTATTATTGGACTCTCCATTATACATAAACTACAAAAGTTGTACTACACTGAACAATAACTTTAACATCTTAATATATTTATCATTTCAAACAGGGGGAACAAGTCTTCCAATGGTTACTATACAGAGGGCAATTCAGCCACTGGAGTTGTCTGAATAGACACGGACTACAAACACAAGGTACAGAATTACCAAACCACGACAGAAGCACTTCGAACACAAGGGAAAAAAATTCACCAAAGCATGATATAACAACCACTTCAAATGCAAGCAATAAAACTACCAACCACTACAAAATTACTCTTGTGAAGAACCGTGACGTGAGTCCCAAATAAGTCTCAAGAGAAAATTCCTCTCCAACACCCTTACACAGCAAAAGGTGATCTTGCCGTTGGGGTCAACACTTTCATGTAGATTCTAATAGATTTCACTAATCCATGTATCCAATTTGGAGTTCGAGCCCTCAACACTTGACCGAGGGTTATAACTTACTTATGCGTCATCTTCATTTCTACACCTTATTCTTCAACTAAGAGTGGTGGTGGTGGAAAATTCAGAATTCGATTTCATGACTTCCTTAAAATTAAGTGGTGGAAAATTCAGAATTTGATTTCATAACTTCCTTAGAATTGAGAGTATACATTCTATAAGGGTTTCTGTTGTAATTTCTGTTGTAATTTTATAAGGGTTTGCCGGTTTGAAACTCACATAACTTATTTTAAGTTTTTCTGCAAACCAATCAACAAATATTATTTTCGAAGTCGATCCCCCGACTTTCAAGTTAAGTTCCTGCAAACCAATCGGAAAAACTGAAAATTGCTTTAAGCACTGCTCTAAACCCTAAACCACACCCTAAGAAACCAACACACATTTCCCCCAAAAACCTCCCCTCCTCGCTCACCCTAAAACCAAAAGCAAAAAATATTTTTTTTTAAAAAGAGAAGAAGAAAGAAACCAAACTTCATAAGAACCCACGTACTTGGCCACCCTTTCCTTCCATCTCCACGCGAATCCCTCCCGCGAGACTCCTGAAAACAAAACCAAATAAAAAATGTACCAAATTCAAACGAGAACTGAAATTCGAAGAGAAGAGAAGAGAAGATTGGGGAAGGTGGGAGTACTCGGAAGTGGAAGGCCGGGTTGGGGAGAGAGGAGGCCATCATGGTTGGGGGAAGAGGGAGGAAGGATTGGCGTGGGCGTGTTGGTCGGCTCGGCGGAGGAGAGTGAGTTTTTTCAATGGTTGGTTGCTATTGGCGGCCACAGGATACGAGGTGGGACCCATCAGCCAAGTACACTAGTTGTTTCTCGATATAATTTTTTTAAAGCAATTTGATTACGATTAATCATAATTTTTGCTATGATCCACAGCAAAGGTTCAAAAGTTAACCAAACGAGTCTACCGTACTCTGGTTTCATGAATAACCAAATAAGGACCTAACCAAGATACAACACCAGAATTGTAATTTCTCAATATAATTGTAATTACATATTTATAAACGTACCATATGGCTTATTCTGCTATTGTTGATCAGTCATGGACGATTGAAAGAAAGTTTATAATTTCGATTAGGTTGTGTTTCCATGCGGTATTTCAGAGTTCGTACCGTGAAAATTGTACAAACTTCAGAAATTATAAACGACTGTGATTTGTAATTACTATATTTGGATAAACATGTTATGTAACATTCTGAAATAGCGGAAGAATTATAAAATTTAAGATAAAGATCACAAGAGACAGATCATCAAAGTTGGAAATGTTACTCATAAAATATCCAAATGGTGCACCATATTACATTAGAGTTGTCAAAAAGTACGACTACCTCTGAGTATTGGGAAAGAAATATAAGTAGTCATACTACCTAGAAATATACAAAAAGAGGATCCGATCTCAACGCGCCTCCATCCTCAGTATTCACCCGCCAGATCATATCGCGGTCCTGAAATAAAATATGCAACAACAATGCCTGAGTTTCCATAAGGAAACCCCGTATGCCAAGGTCACCTATATGAATGTTGTAGTATAAATTGACCTATCATACTAGTAGCATGTCATCAACAATAAGGAAAACAGTTCCCAAAATGGTAAAACAGGACATCAGTCCAACAATCATCATTGAGTCTCCCTCGGAGATCTACCGTAGGCACATACAATCTAACGGAACAAGACGTGACGCTCCCTACATGCAGCTATACTAATCATGGGGTTCGACAAGGAGTGTCCGCCAGGTCCGCGCCATAAGAAACAGATATGTAACTTCGTGGTCAAACCACCCCAACAGAGCCGTTGCTCGGTTGGTCCATCAATCATCATCTCAGTAGGTGCCCAGCTGAGTAAAGCATAGCCGGAACAACATCGGCACATCAAACATCATAGTCGGAACAACATCGGTCCATCATCGTTGGAACAGCATCAGTGGCATCACCGACACAGCATCGGTGGTCCAACATACGTCCGACACAACATCGGACGGTTCCGGACCGAAGTCTGTCAGGTCATCAGGCTCCACGAGCCGCACATTATCATGCATTAGGATCCGCAATCCCTCAGGTCTGCTACTCTACTATGACTCCATCAATCCATCACATTAAGTCACGATCCATACACAGAGGTGACACGTCCCACATACCCACACTCTTCCATACGGTGGTCTCTGGCAAGCACACGTAACGTAACGCGCTCGTTGTCACCTCCCGGCTCACGCATTAGGTGAGGACACAGGTTTCCGTGGACAAAGTTGGCATCATACAAGGACCGGGAATTCAGGTCTGCGCACAAATGGTAAACTAAAAGAGGCAATCCGGTCGACCGTTCCCGTGGGGTTCCGTCGACCGAAAGTCCGCAACGGTCGAACTCTCTGCGCCTAACCTAAGTCCCAACAGTTGAACACTAGTATAAAATCGGTCGACCGATACGTGGTCAAAATCCAGAGTCTAGTCAAAATCATACAAGTTTAATCGGTCGACCGACTTAAGGGTCCTGGTCGACTGAATACTACCAGGGGCATCCTAGTAGTCTAAGTCATCAATCGGTCGAACAGTGCATAAAAACGGTCGAACCAAACATAATGCAACTTAAGTTCCGGTCGAACCAACCAAGGAAACGGTCAACTAAAATCCAACAGACAAACCCCCGACCCACCAGCATATGCACTACCGGTCGACCGTCACAAGGTATCGTTCGACCGGTGTTGGTTAAAGTCGGGCAAAAACATTAAACCGATCGACCGCCTGAAGGAATCGGTCGATCGTTGGTCGACAACAACCTTGCGTCAGCCAAGGATTTTACGCCATTTCTTGTCTCTGGTGAGGTCTCCGACCTCCCATGACCGACCACTACATCACCCCTCACGAGTGAGCCACAAAATAAACTAATAAGCCGACAAACCTCTCGAAAGCGACGAAACCGCCGGAGCCTCGCTCGCGCAACGCCGCCTCCGGAAATCATCCTCGCATGCCGACCTCCGCACGCCTCATTTCTCAAGACCACGTTTGCTCGCACACCGGGGTCACCGCCTCCGCCACTGCTCGCCGAAAAAGAGAGAAGAATGTGAGGAATGTGTGTGAGGAAGAAGGAAGGAGAAGAAGAAAAGAAAATGGAGAAAAAGGGTTGGGTTGCTTTTAAACCAAAGCTCACACCACCCAACACCACAACTAGGGGTGCACATGTGTCAGGTTTGGTCGGGTTTGGGCCTCAACCCGATCCAACCCGAAATTTTTGGGTTGGGAAAAAACCCAACCCGAATCCGAACCCGAACCCAAACCGGTTTAGGTTCAACCCAACCCGACCCGAAATTTTCGGGTTGGGTCGGGTTGAACACGAATTCAGAAATTTTCTCCCAAACTTGGTCGGGTTCGGTCGACCGGTGGCTTGAACACCCGAAATTTTCGGGTTGGAAACGGTCGACCGAGGGATGTTCGGTCGACCGGTTTATTTGGGAAAAAATAAAAAATAAAAAAATAAAATAAAAATAAAAATCGGGTTCGAGTTGGGTTGGGTCTGTAGGATTTCATGTTTAATTATACATATTTTTTTTTGAATTTTCATGTATAATAAGGATCAATTTTCAATTTTCTAGAATTTATTGCATGCATCGGTTTGTTTTAACAAACTAGTTTCAAAAACTCTATTAAAACAAACATGAAGGAGCTCCGAAATTCATACCTAGAAGTTCTCTAAAACTTCTCGAAGATTCGGAGACGGTTGGGATGCTCCTCGCTGCGCCGGATGCCTCCGAGTATTAACCAAACTCTAAACAAGATCGGAGAGAGGGAAGCTAGTCTCTCAATCTCCGATTGGGTTTAGAATCTAATTACTAACCCCTATTTAGTTCCCTTTAGAAGATGACCTCTGAAGAACTAAAACTAAACTTAAGAATTAAGGAATTTTCGTGGAGAATTATGGAGAGAGATTTTGCATAAGAAAAATAATGAATTAATTAAGGAGGTAATGAGATAACCTTGTATTTATAGGTTCTCTCCAAATTACCTATTCATGTGCAACCTCTTGCCCATGATCTCATGCAAAATTCCATCTAACCATCCATTATTTGCTAACATATAATCTCAGCCACGAATTAAATCAATTATGGACCAATTCCATGCATGATCTAATTAATTCTTAAATTAATTCTGCATAAAACCGTCTGGACCGGTCGACCGTTTCAAGGTGCGGTCGACCGCTCGAACCAATGTTTCGGTCGACCGTTCAACATTCGGTCGACCGTTCGTAACAGGAACTATTCCATCGCAATGTTCGGTCGACCGACCGATCACTTTCGGTCGACCGTTCGAACAGATGAAAATTCCCTGTTATCGGTCGAGACTCGTCCGGTCGACCGTGCCCTACCGGTCGACCGTTGACTGCTATCTGGTCGACCGTTTGAGCACTGTTTTGCAGACTTGTCAAATTTCGGTTTAACCCCTACAAAATTTGATATTTCGGGATTAGTAGTAAATTCACAACTTATGTAACATATTATCCTATGTAATGATCAATCATTACACCCCATAATATTTACATCACATATGAATTTAATTTAGATTCTAATTATGTTATTAATCACAACATAACTTTGATTTTGCTTTGTTCACCCCATGTGTCATATTTTCTACATGAAACCCGACACATCTTATGAACTCAAAATCCCCATTCCTTGTTTCCCATTTTTGTGGTGTGACCTATGAGAGGATCTAAACTAAGTTGGCAGTGATATTAAAGGCTTAATATCACAAGCTATAAGCGGTATCTAGCTACACATTATAGCTCCCAATTAGTTAGATGTCTTAATTCCACTCGAACCAAAACCCGATCCACTTAGTGATGGAGTGCACCACTTGTGTCCGTCCCTTGCCTCATGATATTAAGAATACACACAAAGTAGTATTGTGTCATCTTTGTCTTAGTATTCATTTTTTGATCTCTTTAAGCTAGTTATAAATATGTGACTTAACTCAAATCACATTGTGCACATTATAACTTTGCTTTATCAAGGGGCCCACTAAATATCATCACTCAATTAAGAGGGGCAATGATAATCTTTTGACTAACTATCTTCTCCAACAAAAGTTGTACTTAACCAACTAATGCATTTACACTACACTCATCGATAGCTTAAGACACTAGTCTAATTAAGAACTCCTTAAGCGATCGGATATAAGTCTCATATCAAAGGACCAAAGACACAGTAAAATATTAATGACACAGAAACACATTTCTATAATATTTTACTTATTAGGTCTATTCAGTATACAAAAGTAATATTTTCCTCTTTTGCATACCCGTGTTGTCACTCATTTGTAGAGCTACAATGATCTATGACCAACACGACAATCTTAACTCGGTAATTAATGTTCCATGTTAGTTACCATGATTGCGAATATCTTTTGTTTTATGTAAACCAATATCTTTTAGAGCTCTACGGTTAAGGACCAAGAGTCTCTTCCTTAACACTTCTAAAAGACGAATAACATAAACAAGGAACAAAATGATTTCTCATTCAATTCATAATAATTGGTATTTAAAAGTAAAACTTTTAGAACACATTCCCTTCAGGGTCAACCCGAACCCGACCCGAAAATTCGGTTTTTTGATTTTCCCAACCCGACCCGACCCGTACCCCTCCCCAACCCGACATGTGCGCCCCTAACCCCAACCATCCCCTACACTCCTTACCTCATCACCTCACCCATACCTCCAACCACACCTCTCTCTCTCCTCCACACTTCAAGTCAAACCTCCACCTAATCACCACTTAACCCCTAATTGGGTTTAAGGATATAACAAGTTATTTCAAAATGACAATTAAAACAATCTTATTGTTTTCGTGTCGTGTTTTTTAACATGTATTAGGCCCACCTATACACGAACACGACCCGAAATCATTTCGTGTCTGGGTTATGAAACTCAAACATGACATGAAACCATTTCGTGGTACGCAAATCGACCCAAAAAAATGAAAAAATTTAATACATCAAATAAGTAGTATTTTTTGGGTTAGAAGCAAGCTCCATTAAAATTATTGTTTTTAACCTCAACTACAATAGTCACTCTCAATAAAGAGAGAAAGCCACAAACTTTTTACTTGAACACCAACCACTCTCAAAGAAGCAACCACAAACGAGAGAAGGAATAAAAAATCCTTTATATAGGTAGAAGGGAAGACAAAAAACACAATCCTTCAATGTGTGGCTAATTCACGCGGTAATATTGAATGTGGACAAACCTACATATAAGAGATAACTATGTGCAATTAAGACATGCTCACAACAATGACTTGAACATGCTCAAAGCGATGACTTGTTGATGTTGAACGACATGTTTAGATACTTGCTTGTCAATTTTAGAACCCCCCCCCATAAAAATGGACCTCATCGGGATTCAAACCTTTGTTCATCTCCAAAGCATGACACCTACCATCACGTTACCAAATAAAAATGTTATATTTTGAGATGTATTGTATATAATAAATGAGTGTATGTTCGTGTTTCGTGTCCTCAATGCCCGATATTGTGAGGCTACTCCCAGCCCAAACAATCTCCATCGTAGCCTTTTTTTTACTCAATAAAGTATGATTCCTTTGTTGCAACACTTTTCTTCTTAAGTTTTAAATTGAATGTTTCAACTAAAAATAAAAATAGAAGAACCGCTCACAACTGTTCAAATGATACTTAAACTTGACGATTCCCTTAGTTTATCACATTTTTTCTTTTTCGAAATCTAAAATTACTAGCATCATGAGTATTTAAAATATGTAATTTTTCCAACTAGCGGTCACATCAATTGTCCTGAGATAGTCAAGATTCAAGACCAACGATTCAATCCTAGTAGTGTCATTCGTATGTTTGAAAGATTGTAATTTAAAATGGGTGGGATAATATAGTAGAGTAGATAAAATGATTTTTTTTTTAAAATTTATTATTGTTTTGGCATGAACGATCGAAAAGAAACACTAAAAAGGAAATGCTTCGTGGATATGAAACAATGTGTCACAAATCATAATAGTAAATTAAAGCTGCAAATTTCAAGGAAATAACATGAAACTCAAGGTTCATGTTTCGTGCGAGTTTCTTTCCACACGAACTTACCGTGTGAGATGTGGCAAAGACGTACTTCTTCCATTCTAGAAATTATAGGACTTATCTAACAGACCTACTTCTTGTTTTCAACGTCAAATTCGACATGTATCATAGATTCATAGTCATAAGTTATAACCAATGTGGAAAGTTCGTTGTCGGTCACCCGGTTGTAGTTGTAAACGAGTAATTATGGTTAACACAATAACCAACACCAACAAATAAAATTTTCTTAAAATGAAAACAACAACAAATAAAACTTTTCCCCCTCGATATAATTAGGTGAACAAACGGAAAATTGTCACGTTCTTTTACGTGTATTCTAGATATACTTGTGTTTATGGAATTACGGCTTAAAATTATAGTGTTGATCAAATGTAGGATCTGTATCATATCATCATCGAGTTTGATGTTGATTTTTCGATTTGAAATTGATATTATATTTTAAACTTAGGCATATTGTCGTTCATATTCCTCAACTCGTTCATTGTTTTTAATCGTAACTTTCACTTGTAACGTGAAATCAGGTAATCTCAAGTTAGAACAAAGTCCGAAGAAAAATATTTTTTTTATGTTGTAGCATCACAAACATTTATCTCGCTATATATCCATACACATGTTATTCACTTCATTGTATTTTATATATTTTTTCTCTATTGATCCTACAACTAGACATGGGTAACAGGTCGTGTTGGCCTGCACGACAGAATTCAGACCGGTTGGCTGGGCAGGGCCGGGTTGGCACAGACACAACACGGCAAGACACCCAGGTATAACTTTACATTCGCCACAACGTTCCTTCTCACAATTAATTGAAAACAAAAATGGACTACTTCGTAAATACAATGAAACAAAGGATTAATTCACAAAACAACCCATAACTAAACCCACAACGGACAGAAAAATCTCGACGAAAGGGCAATCTAGTCATTTCAAATACCCTCCCTCCATCCCAGCCATCGAATTCCAATCACGACCCCAAATCGGTCATTTCCCTCCACCCCCACTCCCCAAACCACCCCCAGATGGCGCCCTCGAACCCACGCAAACCCCAACACCATCATCACCCCCACTCACCAAAAGCAGAGACAGCAGAAGCACCACAACAGACAACAGAAAAAGCGCTTTTCCTTCCCATCCTTGGAGTGGAAGCCAAAATCCCACCAGAAAAGGGTTGGTTATATTCCACGGCGGTGGGATGTAGGAGGTAGCTCGATGGACGCGGGCGAGGCGCGTCGGGTCTAGTCTAGGGTTAGGGTTTCGAGGTTGGGGATGACGATGTTTAGGAGGATTTTCCAACGGAGACCTCCGCAGGGGCTCGTCGAGATCTCCGACAGAGTGTTTGGTATGGCATTTTCGATTTTTTGTTCGTTTTGGTTTGCTGCGTTAAGTTTTACGGAAATCTGTTAGAGAAGTTCGTTTTAGGATGATAATGGAATGAGGTGTTTGGTGAAGTTCAATTATAGTTTTTTTCGACTCTGGGAATTACTCTAATTCTAAACCTTCTACACCTCCATCCATGCTAATTGGACGAGGATCCCCATCACTTTCATCTGCCAAGACCGAAATCAACGTTTCGGTTGAACTTCTCAATTTTCCATTGAGTCTTTTATTTGGACTAGTCTTACCCATTTTGGAAAAGCTGGATCGGAAACTTGATGTACTCATGTATAGTTCAGATAGCTTAGTTATCACTCTGAAGCTTATGTATGTTTACACTTTACATTCACTCCGTTAAATAAAAAAATGTTCAAATCTTGAGGTAGTAGAATTAGGTTATTGGTATAGTTTAAGTGTATTTTTTAGTTGGTCAGGGATAGGGTTTTTTTTCAAAAGCATTTTATATTTCTGATTAAATCCCAACATGCAACACATGATTCGGGGATTCGATCTCTAGCACAGGCTAATACAATACATGAGATCTACCGATTGAGCTAGCCCCAATTGGTAGGTATAGGGATAACTTGCTAGTTTTGAGGGTCTTTTCTTTGGATCAATATTACCGTTAAAGAAAAAAGCTGAGACCGAGTTTTAATGTATTCAGAGTACATTAACCTAGTGTGCTGAGGTTTTAACGTTCTATTTTTTGGGCCAATCGTAGTTATTTCAGAAAAGCTCAAAATGAGGTTTGATGTACATAATGCATTGGTTGGAAGTTTCCATTTCTATTATTTTGACTCCAATTCTACGGGTCATGCTTGCAAATCATTCTCTCAAGTTTTTGGTTGTTACTAAATGTTACACTTTTCTTATAAAAAAACAAAATGTTACGTTTTGTAAGACAGGTTGACTCTGTTGCTTGGTTGCTTAATTTGGTAATTGTTCATTTCATTACGATCTTTTTACAAGCATGAAGTTCTGATATATTTTGTGTTTCATATGAGTTATGGCCTATTTCACCACATTGAAAAAGTTGAGAGGCCGAGGATAGCAGCGTAAAACAAGAACATATATGTAAAAAAATGTATGGTAGATTGAGTACCCCTAGACGCATTTATGACCTTTCAGCCATCATATACATTTTACTTGGGAGGTTTCCTATTCCACAATACCAGTGCATTCTTCACCTACTTTCCAATTTGCTCACTAATTAAAAGTATTGCATAACACTGGAGAATTCTTTCTACTTGCAGTGTTTAACAGTTGCTTCAGCACTGATGCTTTGGATGAAGACCGCTACAAGAGTTATATCTCTGGTGTACTTGCTCGACTCCAAGACATTCTTCCAGATGCTTCGTTTATGGTCTTCAATTTTTGTGAGGTTGAGAGGAAAAGCAAGATAGCCGATATTATATCCGAGCATGATATCACCGTGATGGACTACCCTTGTCGCTATGGAGGTTGCCCTTTGTTGACTATTGAGATGATTCATCATTTCTTGAGGTCGAGTGAGAGCTGGCTCTCCGTTGATCAACACAATGTCCTTTTGATGCACTGTGAGCAAGGGGGCTGGCTGTTGTTAGCTTTCATCTTGGCAGCACTTCTAATTTACACAAAACAGTACACAAGCGAGGAGAAAACGTTAGACATGATTCACAAGCAAGCCCCTGCAGAACTCTTGCAAGTGCTCTCTCTGAATCCTATGCCTTCACAGTTGAGGTATCTACAATACGTTTCGAGGAGTAAAATTGACTCTCAATGGCCTCCAGTTGATAGGTTTGTGATTCTTGACTGTGTGATCCTCCATTCCCTTCCAAATATTTATGGAGGAGAAGGATGGCAACCTGTGTTTCATATTTATGGACGAGATCCCTTCGCATCAAGTGATAAGAGTCCTAAAGTTCTCTTTTCAACACCAAAAAAAGACAATATTGTGCAACACCACAAAGAGGTAAGATGAAATGAATTTTGTAAAGCTTTAGCAACTTATTATTATTATTAAGGAGCCTTGACTTAAACGGTATCTTCTCTAAATAGATGGTTCAATTTCTCTTTGATAGCAGAAACTTACATCAAAATCTCTAAACGAACTGCAACTCAGCTTAGCCATCAGTGAATTTGTGTTCAAACATACTAAAACAATAGTAGTTTCTTATAAAGCACTTAAATGCACTAACTTTTTTTTCCTTGCATTTTCTACTGAATCATTCAAGGTTTAGCTTGCATGTAGTCTGAAAACTCAGTCTTTCTTAATTTGTATTGGTCATGATCTTGACTTGTCTGCATGGTTAGTGTTACACCCGCATACATTCGTAAACTTTGTACAGTTTCAGATCAAAAAGGTTTTTGTCAACTCTAGTTCAAATTTGAGGTCTTCTGCCTTTGTCTCAATAAACTGTAACCTATACTTCTTGCTGAATTTAGCTCGCAGCTAGGGCTGTAAATGGGTTAGGTAAAAACCGTTTAACCGTCCTAACCGAACCGACGGGTAGGGTCACAGGTTGTAAAAATCATAACCGTTTAATAAATGGGCGAATAAGGGTTGTGAAAATCATAACCGTTTAATAAATGGGCAGATAAGGTTACACGATTTAACCCGTCCGTTTAACCGTTTAACCGCAAAACATAATGAATATATATAATATTTTGTTATATATACTATATACATATAATTGTTTGTATTATGTGGATGTTTGATGTTGTTTTATATGAATTTGTTGATGTTTGGATTATGAATTTTTTGAGGTTTTGATTATAAAATTATGGATGTTATGATGTTTTTAACAATTTTGACAAATTTTTATCCATTTAACCATTTACCCAATTCTTATATCAATTTTAGTATCCATTAAGTTTTAACCATATAACCATTTAACCTCCCAAAACCGTTTAATTAAATTAAATGAGTAGGTTCATGGGTAGAGGTAAAAATAAACGAGTTTCAAACCGAACCGCGAACCGTTTAATTAGGTGAGTAGGGTCATGGGTAAACCCTATAACCGCTCACAAACCGCCCATTTACAGCCCTACTCGCAGCTGATAGGTTCCCTTCACTTTTACAATTGGCTGCAGGCAGACTGGGTTAAGATTGACATCTTCTGCCGTATCCAAGGAGATGTTGTGATTGAATGCATTAACTTGGATAAGGAGTTAGAGCGTGAACAAGTCATATTCCGTGCCGTGTTCAACACAACATTTATCAATTCCAATGTTTTGCTGCTTAACCGTGATGAAATTGACATTCTATGGAACATCAAAAATCAATTTTCAAAAGATTTCAGAGCAGAGGTTCGTATTCCTGTCTTTTGTCAATTTTTTTTGAATTTCAGTTATTCTCACTGATGAGATCGTCTTCCTACTTGGGCAGATTCTTTTTTCAACCGAGGTCAATTATTCCCGTTCTACACAAGAAGGCCGCAATATCGAGTTTAAAAAGGATCTTCCAATTGAAGCCTTTGACGAACCACAAGAGACCCATGACGGTGGAAAATATCATGTTGAACTGCAAGTGACATTGTCAAATGGTTCCCAGGGTATGGAAAGAACTTCTCTGCAGAAGTTTGAGCCCGATTCTCAATTGGTAGCCTCAAATGATGATATTGCTAAGGTGCAATCTGATGCATTTTGCAACAATGAAAGTGATCAGCAGAAAACTCCTTCATCTAAAGAATCTACTTATCCTAAACCAGTTATTCCAAGTACATTGTACCCTGACCTGCAAGTTGCATTTAATCTTCCTTATCAGTTGCCTAAAATTTTATCTTAGCGCATCCTTGGGTCGTCACCATTAAATCCCACTTATTGTAATTCGCTACAGAGTTCCCCTTCCTCTATCTCAAGATATAATAGCAACTCTTCTGCTCTTGGGATTACAGCTCTTTTGCATGACCATGGTACATATAAAAAACAGACGTTAATGGGTCACCAAAAACTCCAGTTACTGCGTATTCACTAGCTGCTTCTTCAAAACCACAAGTTCCTGATCGAAAAAGTCTTTCAGTCCTGTCAACATTGTCGCCACCGTCACCTCTATCTCCTTTATCATGCCAATCTTTGAAGTTGTTTTCCACTATTCCCTCTTTTCCACCACCGACGCCTTCATCGGGTTCATCTACATTGCTGCAATCATTGCCCCTCACAACATCAAGCTCAATCTCATTGTCCTCACCTAGAATTCATCTTCAGGAGCAGGCAGCACCAGATAACCCATCTACTCTGTCCATTCCTGTTTCTTCAAACCTTGATGGACCTTTGCCAGATAGTAGGTCATCTTCCATTTCTCCTCCCATTTACTTGTCGCAGTTTTCAGCTAATATTCTGGATTCTTCTGTAGCATCTTCAGATTCTCCAAGGCTTTTGGCTACTGTATCTGAAAATCTTCCTACAGTTTCTTCAAGCTCATCACTATTAACAGCTAATAATCCTTCTTCTCCCTTGACATCTGCGGGGTCTCCAGAGACTTCAGCTACCACCATCACCATGAAAAATGATTATGTACTTCCACTTCCTCGTACAACGTCAGAGTTTGCGCCACCAAACATTCCTCCACCCCCTCCCCCTTTATTTGCAAAGAAATTAGCCAATAAAAGTGATACTTCTGTCTCTCCCTCTCCGGCTTTGAAAAAGCCAAACATGTCAGGACAGTCTTCCCCTCCTCCTCCTCCCCCTCTCACCAAGTGCACAAAGAAGTCATGTATTGCACCTGGATCTCCTCCCCCTGCACTAAATTTTTCTAAGAATACAGATCCATCTTCAATGCCTCCTCCACCGCCACCTAAACCTTGTACATCTTCTGCGTTACCTGTTCCAGTACCACCACCACCATTGATTCTGGCTAATTTGAAGGTCTCCAATATAAGCGACGTAGAAACACCATCCCGCATGAAGGGACAGAGTTTGACACGTTCCTCGTATCCAAAAAATATATTATCTGCTCAACCAAACTCAAGAAAGACTCCATTGAAGCCATTGCATTGGATAAAAGTGACACGAGCAATGCAGGGAAGCTTATGGGCTGAACAGAGACATGATGAATCATCTAAGTAACAAAACTTTCATTTCTTGCTGTATGTCTTTGTCAGTCTGCATGTTTTGATTCGTAGGATTTTGTTTCATTCCCCCCTTAATTTCATATATTTTTTACATTATTTTTAATAGTCACTGAGTTGCTTGGGTGACTGCAACAACCATCTGAGGTTCCTTTCCATGTTTTAGACTCCATCACTTGTCTCTCGTAGTTGTCTATATAAGAAGATAGACAAGGAGACAGTTGATGGGTTCTTCCAACCAAATACCATATTAAATTGTTGGCTTCCAAGTCAAAGCCAATTAATGTTGTGGTTAAATACTTGGTCTGATTTATCTTCTCAAGTTTTTCAATGTGAAATCGTTCTCGACGCTCCCCCTGACAGGCATGATGTCGTAAGTTGGAGCTTCCAACTCAAACAATTTGGTGTTTGAGTGGTGTTATTCATATCTTACAAGTTAGAAAAATAGTACCAAATTGTCCAATGTGAAGTTATTATCAACAAATTTACTAGATTTGATGCAGGTCTTTGACACAAATTTCAAACATGTTTGTTATTATTCAGGGCACCTGAGTTTGACATGGAAGAGCTTGAGAGCCTTTTTTCAGCAGCAATTCCAAGTTCAGAGGGCCTTAATTTTGGTGATAAGTCAAGCAGACGCAGCTCACTTGGGAAGAAGTCTGACAGGGTTCACTTGGTAATTTATTTCGACAACTAACATATATTTGGTATCTTCATGGACGAATCCTATGATGCTTCCTCATGTTGATTTAGTTTTTGAATTGATATTGTAGGTTGATTTAAGATGGGCAAATAACTGTGAAATCATGCTTACGAGAATCAAAATGCCCTTATCAGATTTGATGGTACACTAAAATCATTAGATCATCCATTTTTATTGTTTACAAAGGTGAGCATCTTTTACTAATGACATTTGATATAATTTTGTTCTTTCGTTGCATACTTGCATGGATGCATTCTCGCACAGTGTTCCGTGCTTGCCTTGGATGATTCTGTTTTTGATGTAGATCAAGTAGATAATCTATTAAAGTTTTGCCCTACGAAGGAGGAAATGGAACTACTTAAGGTGGGAGTATGTTTCATTGTTATTTCTCGTGCTACATGGCCATTTGATTTATTTATTTACTCAAATTTCCATATTGTCTAGGGTTTCAATGGAGACAAAGGAAGCTTGGGAAAGTGTGAGCAGGTTTTTTGGTCTTGTACTCTACAACCTTTTCTTTTGGCATCCAACCAAGTATTTGCATTGCATATCTTGTACAACCTGTCTGTTTATTTGAATTTTTTTTTTGCAAGGATCTATTGCTATATTTGTCATCTAAAACCACCAAGTGACATCTTTACCTTTTAGTTTAGAACTCCTAGGTTACTTTTGATTCAGTAGTATGTTGTGATATGATGGTTACTTTTGATTCACTATGAGATAGTTGTATACACTATGGTAGTCTTCGGTTGTTGAAAGCAGTGAAAAAACATGGAATACTCAAAATTGAATGGCTAGATCTTATACTTCAATTGGAGTAGCTTCTAGTTCGTTGACTTAGCCGGTTCAAATATCGTTACTAGTGATTACTTGTTTTCTTGGTTTTATTTTCTCGTACCTTTTTCCGATGAAATCTTTTGTCAGCACCAAGTGCTGTAGGTTCTAGCACATCCCCTTATAACAAGTTATGAGAGATGTATGTCTAAATTGATCATAAAAGTTCTTTTATTTTCCCAATTCTAATGAAACAGAAAATGACTTTCTTTTCTTGTTATATGCAAATAAATGCAAGAAGAACATCCTTTCATTTTCTTGTCTCCACTTTTGTTTGTTTTCATCCTTACCTCCAAATAAATGAAATACCACTCTTAATTGTTTCAGTTTTTCTTGGAAATGATGAAGGTGCCTTGGGTTGAAATGAAGCTACAAGTTTTCTCTTTCAAGATGCAGTTTCACTCTAAGGTCTGGGCATATTCTTATGTGAAGTTCATATTACCCATGAATATTTTGCTGGATCATAAAGTTGTTATGGATATGTTGTTTTTCTCCTTTCAGATTCTTGATCTTAGCAATAGTTTGAGAATAGTGAATTCTGCATCAGAAGAGGTAACAATGCTTTTCCTTTAATAATCACCGTATGTCAAATTTAGAAATTTCTAAGTGTGATTTTTTTTATTTCAACAGATACAAAAATCTGTTAAATTGAAAAGGATAATGAAGACAATTCTCTCGTTGGGAAACGCAATAAACCAAGGAACTGTTAGGGGTGTGTTTCAGAACCCTACTGTGTGTGTATAGTGCTGTTTGTGCTGGCATAGCATTCAGCAATAAAGTATTCTATTAAGTTTGTAAAGTATGTCACCGTATTTATGTACTATTACCATAATAAGCTGAATTGGCTCTTGAAATTGCTAATCTTATTCACAGTTTGTCTTTTTATTTCTATTTCAAGCATCAGAAGGATTGAGTTACTGGTGTATGTAGTTCTTGTTATGGTGCTTAATTGTTTTCTTTCAACCATATTGCAGGTTCAGCTGTTGGATTTAGGCTGGACAGCCTTCTCAAGCTCACAGATACACGGTCCCGAAACCACAAGATGACTCTCATGCATTATCTGTGCAAGGTACATAAAATTAACTCAGGTATTTTTTTTTCTTGGGATGGATATTAGGCTTGTATTCCCTTTTGATGTGCATCAGCTTTCAAGTAGCTGTCCTCATTGCTTACATCTTATTTGCTTGAATGTTTCTTGTACTCGTGTATTCTTGTTTCATATCCATAATCCATCCATGTACTCGAATAAGTGCATGTGGTCGTATTTCATCCTCTAGCTTGTGTAATCATTTTGATGACTAATTTCTTGTCTCTTTTGTATTAAAAGTTCTTTATATTCATTTTGGGACTTCCAACCTTCATGGACTCTTTAGGGACAACCTTTGTGATTAAAACCCCTCATCAATTATTTTAGATGGATGGGTTTGCTGTGCAACTATTATGCATGATCCTTGGTCGAAATCACAAAGTTACTTCTGTGCTCTGCTTGAGAATATACGTAGTTCGGCAGGTTTATTCCGAATATATGTCAAAGATGTGTGCCTGTAGTCCTCTGCTTGAGAATAGCTGTCCTCATTCCTTGAATGAAAAGATGTGTGCCTGTAGTTATCTTATATTTACTGTTTTCTGTGTTCTAATCCCTAGACAATTTCCAGTTACTCTTGGATAAAATGCCCGAAGTACTAGACTTCCCTCAGGGCCTCGTCAGCTTAGAAGCGGCCTCAAAAGTAATAAAATCCTTGTCTATGCCAAAATGTTTACGATTTATGAATTCTGGTTGGCATGTCCCTGAAATATTTAATTGAACAGATACAACTTAAAACTTTGGCAGAGGATATGCAAGCAATCAACAATGGATTGGACAAGATCGCAAATGAATTGAACTTATCCAAAAGTGATGGTCCAATATCTCAGACATTCCACAAGGTGATCTCTTCTTTGTTGACTACAAATTCTTTGCATTTGATTTTTCCATGTTTTGTCGTGAAGCTTCATGGTCTGTTTGGATAACAACTTAGGGGAGAAATGGAGAGAAAAGAAATGTGTTTCTTTTCTTTTCTCTTGTTTGGATACCCATTATAACAAATAAGTTTCTTTCGTTTGGTTAACATCTTACGAGAGAAAAGAAAAGAAACATTCTAAAAGACCAAAATACCCTTTATTTTTTATTATACAATAACATACATCTTTTTACATTATTTTAATAATGTTCAGAACTATAAATTATTACAAATAAAATATATCCACCAAACTTGAAAATTTGAAGCTATGCAAACTCAGAAATGTTACAAACAAGGTAATATGCAAAATATTAAAAAAACATTTCTCATGTAAAATTAATACATAAAGATACAAATTCTTCGGAAGTACTTAAAATGAATGTTTTTTTTTCTTTCAACACAATTATATATAAATTTGCAAATACTTAACAGAAATTTTAAAAAATTATATATAAATTTGTCAAAGTAGAATATGGTTTATAAAGGGTTTTATTGATAAATTAAAAAAAATCAAACTAAAAACACAAATTCTATTCCAACTCAAAATTTTCAATTGAAAGATTATAAAAATACTACAAATGATTATAACATGATAGAAATTTTCAACAATTTTCCTATCATAGTGTTAATAAAACTCACCTCGATCGGTGTAGACTAATTGAAATGGGAGTGAGAAATGAGAAGATGAGTAAGAGGTAATGTTTAGGTGGGGAAGAAAAGAAGGTAAAACGGTTAGGTGACGGAAGATGGAACGAGGAATGAATATTTATAGGTAGCAAATTAGGATTTTTGGGTAGGTTTTTTTAGTAATGGTATTTTGGTCACTGAAATATTATTTATTCATTTTCTCTCCGTTTCTCTCTATTTCTCTCCAAAATTGGAGAGAAAGTTGAATTGGAATTTTGTATTATAACATTTCTCTCCATTTCTCTTCTTTTCTTTTCTTTTTTCTCTTTAAGTCGTTATCCAAACAAGGGAAAACCCAACTTTCTTTTCTCTCCTCAGGTTGTTAACCAAACATACCCTCAGTGTTGTTTGCCTCTATTTATTATGTAATGTCACATCGTTTCTGTTATACAATATTTATATCAAACTTGTGAAGAATATCCTATTGATTGTTGTACATGGATCATACCGAGTACGCAATACGATATTCATTGCATACGATCTATATTACTTTCAAGTGTATGAGTATGTAAATTACTTGATATCTAGTTTTCCTGTGCAATTTTGATCAAATTATTTGAATATGTTCCAAATTGCCACACCAAAAAACATGTCAAAGTTACTTTATTTTGATGGATATGTGGACATCCACATTATTTTACAAGATCTACTGAATTTTTTTTAGTTCTTTACTTATGTGTTGGTTTAGCGGCTTGAATTATGTGAAATCTAATTACATCTTATTAGATTAAATCATGACAAATTTAATTCTACATAATCAAATTACATTGTTAGATAACACTTGGAGATTCATTACATGAATTTCAATGCAAGTTAGAAATACATTCATTAGTAATTCCGTAGCTCTGGCAAAGATCTTTAACGAACTTGGGGTCGAGCTCCTGTAGTAAGTCAAACTTTGGTAACATTTGTAATTTTGAAAATAAGTCTAATTCACTATAATAGAATAGGATTACGACCTTTAATGGGGTAATCCAGTTATATTTAGAAAGGTTAATTCAACCACGTTCTTAATTTGATTACGAAGTGATTGACTTGCACTTCCGTCAACTAAGCAATGGAATGTAATCAAAATCATCATTAATTTGAAATTTGACGATGACAAACCAAAGGCCAATGTGAAACTCATATTCTCATCCATTCTTTCACTTTCGAGGCTGTAATAAGAATTGCCTTAGATTTTTGCCAAGATGTCATTGATTCTTGTAGGTAAATTTCAAATTAAACTTGAGTGTGGAAAAAGATATCGAGCATGATTTCTCAATGGATTAATGATTCTTCTTAAGTTAGGGATGAAACTTCCACTGCAAAGAGTCACCAACATGAATCTGCCCACCATACAAGTGTACTTGTGGTGCCATTGTATACACACAGCCTTTTCCGTCTGGAGTGTCCAGTCTTAGGTTCCTTCCGACTAGATTTTTTGATGCAGTTTCTGTTTCTTGATCTCTATCCTGTTTCTTCTCTTTCCTTCCCTTTTATTTCAATTTCAGTTATTGTGCTCTCTCTCAAATATCATAATAATTGCCATGTTTTCTTCAAGACCTTGAAGGAGTTCCTTGTTACTACTGAAGTCGAAGCTAGGGCCTTGAATTTGTTATACACTGGAGCAGTAAGTTCTATAACTACACCTTTAATATGATGCCCCTTGAGGTCTGATAGATCATTTTATTATTATAAATAAACAGGGTCGAAATGCTGACGCTTTGTCTCGTTATTTTGGAGAAGACCCAGCACGTTGTCCGTTCGAACAAGGTTAGTAGTATCATATGATTTTTCTGCTTGTGTGCCAAATTGTTTACTGTCATCCTGTAAGAATGCTCCAAAATCCCGTGACCACTAAAACCACTAAAACAATAAGCCTTTCTCCTTTAACTTAATTTATATAAGACACTATTGTAGTTCTGAATAAACATGGATTCTGTTAGGCTCATTTGGTTAATCTCAACAAAACATCTGATAGGTTGAACTTAATGTGTAATTTCATGGCACAGAAGACCTCCACAAGAAAAGATTTCTTGAGTATGATTATAAATTGTTTCATTGTTAAACTGATATTACATTGATTGTTTTTATTTGGATATGTTTTTTTCCCAACAGTGATTTCCACTCTTCTCAACTTTGAGAGTACATTTCTTCGTGCACACAGAAGAAAACTGTAAACAACTTGAGTTTGAGAGAAAGAAAGCTCAGAAAGAAGCTGAAATAGATAGGGTGAAGGTCGGTGGAGGGGAGGCTAACACCCAAGGATATGGGGTCAAAATGTGGCAATCTCCTGTTAAAACTAAGAGTTGAAACATAAAAGCAAATCTGACTGGCATATCGTGCAGCGGCAAATCTGATAGAACTGCATTATCTAATGCTAAACATACTTTTGTCCTTTGATTAACCTTCACTTTCCATCTTATAGTGAGCATTAACCTTTCCGTCATCGAATCTGACTTCCCGATCGGCCGAGATTCATCATATCCTGTGTAGTTTTCTTGTGAAGCCGGATATGATTCACTTATTCTTCCATGTACATAATAGATAGAGGCCACTAAATGTTGTATCTCATATCTCAGTTCAAGTAATATATTTGTTTAATTTGTATTATGAATGTTTTAATGATTATTGGACTTTTATCTTGTTTTTTATTATTTCTGTTCAATTATTATTTATTAATTTTTAAGATTTGTATAGTGCAATGAAATTAAACATACATCGGTACCATTAGGATTCAAACCGGTGACTTTAAAACATATTTCACTTATACATCAATTATGTCAACTATTGTCATTGCGTTTCTCATGCCAAGATAGCAGAAGCTTGTTTTGGCTAGTATCTTCTACTCCCGGCCTCTTCTCTTGTCTTGAAGAGTTGGAAGCCTATATGTTGTCTTATCTCGGGTGGTCTTCGGTGTGTTCATTAAACTGCATCTTGGAGTTTTTGGTCGGACACTTGAGCGATGCAATTCCACTAGTAGATTGTGAATAGATTTTTTTTTTGGAATATTAAGAAAATAATTGTAAGAATGTAAAACATACCAAACTATTTGTCAAAATATAAATATTTCATTAAGAAGTCAACACGCGGCAACGGCTCGGTTTGAATTTATCCTCTTAGAACTCGATACTTTATCAAGTTCTAAAAGTCATAATACGACACTCGAAGTACTAAATTTTGTTTGGACTAAAAAATCCTACAATGTCGGTTAAGTATATTTGATATTCATAATACGAAGTACTGAGTTGACAAAACATCATTGAAAAATCAAACCCAAATCGGGAGAGACAAGAATTCTCATTTTGGAATATGAGAATAAATAGTATTTTGTTAAATATACTTGGATAATTAAGTTTCATTTTGGAATATGAAATAAAAAAGTTACGAATATGAGCTTGGTAATTTGTATTATGAGTATCAAATATACCTACGGAAAATGTTGGAATCTTTAGTCCATACAGAACTCCAAATGCTAAGTCCGACTTTGGAACCTAATCAGAACTCAATCCGTCCCCTAAAATGCTAAGTCCCTAAAACTCCTTTTCTTTAAGTAGCTACCAAGTTCTGGAAGAATAAATCCAAAATCAACCACTGTCACATGTCGACTTCTGAATCGAATATTCATATTTTGACAAATAATTTGGTATATTTTACATTCTTACAATTTCTTTTATTTTTTTAACATTTCAAAAAAAAAGAGCTTCTGAATATCTTTTATGGCGAATCCTGAACAGATTGCCTCATGGCAGTACTTATTATGGACTTGGAGTTCAGTGAAATACTCATACTTCATCAAATGAAGCCTACTTAGTTTTATTCTTCTGATTCCTTCGGTCGGATGATTTTTCTTTGAGATTTATTCTTGGTAATTATTTTTTATTAACACACATAGGTGACCGGCAACCACCTAAGCTATCAACTTGTGTGTTTGTTAATCTCAATCACGCGTATGATTGCCCGACATCTATCTGTGCTAATAAAAAATAAAGGCCAAAAAAATATCTCAAGAAGCTTTTTAAAGAAAAGCAAGCTAAACAAAACTTGACCAAATAAACCTAACTGTTACTGTTTATATATTTTTGGTTTTATCTACCTAACCATCATCCATTTCATTTTTGAGCTCAAACATCTTAAATATACGAATAAGACTACTGAGATTCAATATCAAGTTTCGACTGTCTCAAAAAATTAGTAAGATTTATAATAGAAATTCTACTTGACGCCTCAAAAAAATTTGTTTAGCAACAAGAGAACAAGATATTTTGAAGCGGTGCATGCTGAACTGGAAGAAACTCGTGACAAGGAAGCGAAGGAACGCGTAAAATATTTTGAAGCGACAAGATTCCGATTCCTCCCAGGAGCATCACCCTGTGTGGACACCTAAACACAAGGACGTGGGCGCCTCGTAACTTCTGTTTGTTTTAAGAATTTTTTGGAACAATCATAATGACCAGTAAACTATAGGCTACACATTAACATCATTTGTTACTTGTTGAATTCGGGACTGTCGTGTTTATGGTCTTCCTTATTTTACAATGCAAGTTATCTACTTATTTATAAAAATAAAAAAAAAATAAAAAACAAGAGGGCGAGATAGACCAAGAGAAGACACCCAGTTAGTTGTCTTTACCTCCACAGTCCCACACTCCCACTTATTAAGACATGGAAACTCACCACCGACCTGCATGTGCTTATTAGCTGCTTTCTCTTCACAATCCACATTTGGAGCCCTCAATCTCCAACTCCACTTCTCCACTCTACAATGCAAGAACCCGAACCAAACCCCAAATCGACGCCCCCAAAGGGCCCCACCCGAACCAACGCCGTGGCGGCCGGATCGGTGTGGGAGACCCGTATGAAGCACGACCAAGTCAAGGGCGGAATCAAGGTCTTCGCCACCGATCCTCAACCCGAACCCGACCTCAAGGTTTTCTCTCGCCGGACCCAACCCGCGCCGGAGAGGCGGAAGAGGAAGAGCTGGGCCGAAACCGATAAGAACCCCATCCACCTCCGCAAAACCCTCGCCGTAAAGAGCGAGGCGGAGGAAAAGGTGGGAGCTTTGGAGGGGGGAGAGGTGATCCCAGATGTTGTGCCCGTTCAGGTGGACCTCGAGGAGAAGATCGACGATGCTGCCGTCGATGGACCGGAATGTGTTCAAGGTGTTTTCGGTTTTCGCCGGTTTCTTACTTAATTGTCCGTTTTCAATCACAATTTGATAATCGTTTTTTCTAGAATTCTAGTGAATCTCGTAGTTAGTTCCTAACCGAACCCTAGCCATTGTATGGAGATTCCAAGTTTTAGATTTTGTTACTTAGTGTCGGTTTCGAAACACATTTTGCTAGTCAGGTTTTCTAAAATTTGAGCGAAACTGATAATTAATAATTACTACATGTACACTAGCCATTGTACGGAGATTCTAAGTTTTTAGATGCCGATTGTCAATTACATTTGATTCTTGATTTTGGGAATCAGAATCTGATTATCAAATTGTGATTCCTAACAGACCCTTAGATGTGTTATTGAATTTGGTGGGTGTTAGTTGTTGCAGAGGAGGTGGAGGAGGAGTTTCACGAGAGCACTTCGGAGAATTACAACAGAATGCAGAACATTGGTTGGTGCCTTTTTTTTCATAGTTTGGTTCAATTGTGACCTTTTCGTGATATTGTTTATTAGATTGTGAGTTGTGTGTTTAATTTCGACTTGATTAGTGGATCTGGTGATGTGGAGACACATACCGAGAACAGCATTTGTGTTTGGGATTGGCTCTTTTCTGCTCATCTCTTTTTCCTACACCGAAGACCTCAATTTCAGGTATAATGCTGCCTTTTGGCTTAAATGTTTTCTTTGAAGATCAAAATTCCAAAGTATCGTGAGCATTCCCTGCAGTTTGATTTCTGGATTATGCTATCTGGGTCTTCTCTATCTGGCAACAGTTTTTATCTACAAGTCATTCATCTGCAGGTTGGTGTTGAACCAATTTGAAGTCTTCGGTGTAATTGAGAAAAACCGTTTCCTTGATTTCAATTTATCTTAACAATTTCTTCTTTTCTGGTAGAGGGTTTGTGGACTTGGACCATGCTAACCAAAATCTGGTGATGGGAGAGGAAGAAGCAGTTTTTCTTATCAAGGCTTTGCTCCCTTACATTAATGAAGTGTTGATTAAGCTGAGAGCCCTTTTCTCGGGTGACCCGTCAACCACCATGAAGGTGATGTTTCTGTTGTTTCATTTTCACACGTCTGTTCTATTCGCTTTGTACCCATGATTTCCAAAGTGCCTCAGTTACCCAATTCAGTAGAACATGTGCAGATGGGCATTTTTCTGTTTGTTCTTGCTAGATATGGAGGTCAACTCACGGTCTGGACCATGGCAAGGATGGGTATGCTGTTTATTTCATCTTGTTTAGCACAATCTGTGAATTATGTGCAGTGGAAGTTGAGATGGCCAATGTAGGTCAATGTAAATTATTATTAGATAGATTTAAGCTTATTGAATGTCATTGACGAGCAAAGGACACTACAAATAATTGCCCATCACAACTTACTAGCCTAATGACACCATTTAGTAAAAAAAATTTGGTGAAAACGAGGGCCCATTTTATGATATTACTTTAATATTTCTTCACAACCTATAAGGTAAAGACGTTGTAGCTAGTTGATCTTTGTATATTTTCTTATACACTCAAACTGTGTTGTATACCTAAATATTCTTTCCAATCATATGAAAGTAACATTACAAAGTTCAATCTTTTAAAGGCATTATGCATCGCCCACATGACCAAACCTTGTGTGTGACCCACTCAACCAATTTTTGCATGTTGGGTGAAAAGAAAAAGGTCATTGTGTGCACTTAAAATATGTATCTTCTATTTTTGTTTCAGTTATTCTTTAAGTTTCAATGCACTGATCACCCTTTTTTGTTGGTTGTTGGCAGCTTTCTTTGGAGTATTCACCATACCGAAACTTTGTTCTTCTTATTCGTCTCAACTGTCTCTATGTGGTATGCAGAATCTTAAAAAAATAATCAAACCCACATGTTCCAAGACTGAAGAAAACCTCTAATTCCTTACCAAACACTTGCACTGAAGAAAAATTTATACTATTCTAATAGACCACTACAAATGTACCATTTTCATATAGTATTTAATTTTAGACTTCATGAGCAGGAAACTCCTGGGTACAAAGGTTGAGGAACTCATGGAAATCATGCAACCACAAGAAGGCAGCAATAGCCATCATTTTCACAATCATATGGAATATATCTTCTACAATGGCTCGTGCCTGGGCAGGTAAAATATGTACACGCTTGATTCTCAACTCAAAATCTTGCTCAATGCAATGTAACTAGAATATAAATTTCCAAAAAAAAATGTAACTAGAATACAAATGGCCTACAAGGCTACAAGACAAGTGATCACCCCTGTTATAGCATAAACAATGCAAAAAACCATCTCCTCATGTGGTAATATTCTAAAGTGCACAAGTTTGGCTGGTCTTGCAGTGTTCATGTTGGTCGTGGCAGCAAAATATTATCAGCAATGTGTGGTAACGCCAGATTGGAGCAACAACAATGAGAATCAAGAAAAAGTGGAGCTTGAGCAAAGTGCGGAGACACAATGGCGATCACCACGACAAAGTAGTGTTGCCCGACCAACGGCACGTGATGGTTTGAAGAGAGAAAACGGGCCCAGAACTATAAATCTGAGAAACAGGCCGAGCACTGGTCTCCCAAAAGAAAAGAAGAAAGAATGAACGGTCTTCCCTCTTCTGAATCGTTGGTTGGGAGGGCGCAGTAAGCTCGAGGAACTATTATGTCCTCTTGTGGGTTTTTTTAAAAGTAGCTTGATGATATATTCCAAGTTCCAACTACAGTTCTTTTGTGATTGCAACTACCAAGTTCTCTCATAATTTTGTGAATTGAGATGAAAAGTTCTACTTTACTAGAGGAGTAGAGGTATAATTGATTCTTCATATTCAAAGAATAATCTTAGTTGACTTCCATTTGTATTTGTCTCACTTAGCAATATATTAACTAATACATGCCGAAAATTATATGATAGACTTGTACTTTTACTATAGGATTTCATTCTTCTCATCTGTTCGTGGTACTTAAGTTGTCTTTGGAGCAATATATGTTTTAGATTTTGTTGAATTAGCAAGAAACAAATACTTAATTTTGCAGATAGTATTCTTTTCTTATATAAGGGGGTTCGATTGAACAATAAATATTTGTTATTATGTTTTGTTTCTGCCAAAGAAATACATATGATGATATTTAATTCCAAATGTTGGAAAATTACAATTTCTTTATAGGTATATTAGTGTTAAGAATCCAACACCAACCAAAATTCAAGCCCATTAAAGAATGATATGAGGGCTAATAAATCGATCTAATCCAATACGCCCAATTCTAATGCTTTTTCAACTATAAAAAAATTCATATTTTCCTACAATCAACAAAGTATAGAAAGTCCTATTATAGAAACTTCAATCTTCTCCAACCTTCAATCTATACGTATAAATAGGGATGATATCTCTAATCCCTTATAATCCGAAGCAAGAGTTACTCTCCGCTACTACTAAAATTGAGTTGTAGTTGTGTCAAGTTCTCCCAAGTAAAGTTGGGTTCACCACTGCAAAGAGTCTTGTAACTGTGTATGAGGATGTGGATGTTGTTTGTAGTAAAATTAGTCTTGTATAATAGTGAGTGTATTAGTAGAAAAAGAAATATAAGTGTATTTGACATAAAATAGTGTATGAGTGTGAATTGTATATTATAATATTTTTTGTTACGTATAGAAGTTTCACATCATCTTTATTTTTTGGATCTCTCTTATACTAATTAAAAAATAGTATATCTGTGAATGTGTGAACTATATTACTATTCTTGAATTTATCACGAGTTGAAGACAAAAAAAGTATATGATCTCATGAAACCACTAAACCGTGCTAGAGTCTAGTATTATATATGATGGTGTTGGCTATTCATGTTTATGCGTCTTTTATTTGTAAGAATTAATATAATCCATGTGATGTTTTTTTATCCTCTCCGGGCCTTATATGATAGCATGCTTTGAAAGCAAAGTCCCACCAAGCACCACTGGGAATTGTGATTGTTTTCTTAAATATTGCTTTCCTTTTAAAAGCTTCCTCTTTATCACATTTCTCCAATGAGTCACTTGTAAATTGTAATACTGTAATTTCTATTGGCTAGCAATAACCCAGCTTAATTATTGCGTGTATAGAACTTGGTATCCTGAGCCAGAAATTGGTGCACAACATCAAATAAGAATATTGTAATTTTTTTTGTTTCGGCAGAAACAATGCAAGAAAAGGTCATTTAACAGGAGGTAACAACATTAGTACAAGATCAGTGTTCTTACTCTTTCAGTCATGATTAATGCATTGTTCTTTGAATAACAATTTATTACATTGGTTTCACATATCAAACACTTTCAAAGACAATCTCCAACCCATGTAACTTAACTTGTGGTTTTTTTTATTAGATTTCAATAATGCACCATCTCAACCAAGTGATCATTTTCCCCTACATACGAATGACTAACCAAATATTTTTACTTCTATCCACTGCCAGTGGTAGGCCAATGATTGCCCAACATGGTTCTTGCCAATGCACCAGCTACAGCAGCCTTAAGACTAGGGTCATTCTCCAAAAGGCCCACATACTCTTCAAATCTTGTCCTGTTGCTGTTACTGGTATTGCTGCTTGGTTTGTTCTTGGTCTTGTCAACTTTTGTAAGATCAAACGTGATGTTGGGTGGAAGAGAGGTGATGGGTTGTGCTGGGAATGGCGAAATTTGCAAGCTTCGATCATCCATGACTCCAGGGAGGCCATGGTTGTGCTCTCCATCGTATGTGGCAACAAGCAACTTCTCATTATCCATGCATTTTTGCACCTTCAGAGTTGTAACAAAGTTTCGCATTGTCATGTCATGTTCTAGGTTGAGGATCATACCACAGTTTGATCTTCGGGTTCAAAGGAATAGAAAACAAGCTTGTTACTCCATCAACAGCACCAGTTCAAGTAAAATGGATGGATTAAATGTTTGACTTTCTTGATAAGCTTTCAATTACATTGATACATAAACTTTAAGAGGTGGAAGACGTTTCAAAATATATAACATCTGTAATTCGCAATACCAACAAAGATTAGAAGACTTAGTTGACAATAACGGTTTCAAGTTACGTTCGAATTTCGGAAGCCTATATATGCTCAACTATGATTCACTGCAATAAAAAATACAGGTCTTGAACATGTCCCCAAACAATAATAATAATAATAATAATAAGTCAAAATTTGTAGGTGCGATCACAACCTTTTTTTTACGTTGTAAATTGGATATTGAATTGTTGATATATTTCAAGGTTGCAAATGGAGAATCGTGAACTGATATTGATTATTAATGGTAGGTAAGTAAATATCATATATGAACTTTGTACTTACCTTCTTTTTGACAGGGCAATCGGGGGCTTTGGCACATCTGAAATAAGCTCTAGGGAAAGGATTATCCTTAGTTATCTTCTGACCATACTTCCTCCACTGGTACCCATCTTTAACAATCTGCCCTTTATCCCAACAATACCATAATAAGAAGTCTTATTTTTGTTATACAGAGATGGAGAATCGATCCTATATTCATGAATCCGCATCCAGAATTATTCTATTCCGCTACCACATAGTGCAGGATACTACGTACCAATTGAGCTAACTCAACTGGTTAATAAGAATTAACCTTAAAAAAACAGTAACGAACCATGCATATATGTGGTATCAATCTTTCGAATTCATGCTAAAATGGAAGACTTACAAGGCTAGTACAACCATTTGGCTCATCTGTTCTAACCACCACCTTTGTTGTCTTCCTCACCAAAGCTTGTCTAGATTCTAGTCCTCTAATTATGAAGTCGTGATGCTCATACGAGCCCTCCCTTTTCTCCCCAATCCCTTCAGAAATTCTACTAATGTGGGCTTGGAGAGTGCTGCAATACGCATTCATGGTGTCAATTCTTTTCTCAAGTTCTTCGTTCTCCGACGATAGTCTTTTAATCTCCGTTCTCATCTCGTCCACCTAAACAAATTGATCGTACCAGTAAAACTTCATAACACATCATATATATTTGTCATCTATGAAAATATTTGTGCATGATTGTTTGCTCACCTTATCATTGTGGGAATGATTACTTGGGCTGCCATCTTTCTCCATGAACGTAAGAGATGAAGCTTGAGATCTATCTTAATTTGATGTATGATAATTGATGACAAAGAGATCGATGATTGTTTCCGAAGGAAGTTATAGAAAATAGGTTCCGTGCACTGACCAAGTTGGATAAGGAAGGTTGTCTTTTTCGGACCAACATGCAAGTAGGCATTCTAGACGTAGAGCTAATGTTTCACAAATAAATCAATAAATAAATAGGGAAATGAATAAATAAATGTTATATAAGCACACCAAGTGTGACTATTTCTTGGATGGATCCGGCGTATGTAGTGCATCTCCATTTCATCAACAAAAACCCACAGATCAATTCTAAAGGTATGTAGTTGGAGGGTCAATTAAGAGAATTGATTTTGACTAGAATGATTTCATTATCTCAAAATAAAGAATACCAAAAGATATTGTCTTTCACTTTAAAAGCTTACCTATTTAGTCTTCTTTCTTCAGTTACCCTGATTTCGTACGTACCTAATACAACCAAAAATAATGAAGCATATATGTGAAAAGAAAAACCTTGATGAAACAATCCTAATAAAGATAATAAGAAAGTACCAGTAGAAACAATGTGGAATTTCACATGACTACACACAATGATATAATGAATTAATGATTATATTTTTTTAGATGCACCAGTGATTAATGTGGCATATCTACAACCACTCATTTAAGATGGACCGCATGCATCATGGTCAAAATATTGTAACATTCGCGGGTGTGTTAAAATCTTCCCTTGACTTATACGCTAAATATGAATATAAGATATTTATTTTACGAAGGAACTGAAAATTATAAGAATCTCGAACCAGACGCAGATGTAGAAATTTACATGAGTGAGTCAAATTGTAAGCGAGACGAATCGAACCAAAATTTTGAGTTTTTTCATATTATTGTATATTATTACTAAATATCAAAAAATAAATACAAATTAAACAATAAAAATCTCAAGTCGAGCTCGAGCTATTTCAAGTTCGAGTCGGCTTGTTTAACGATCTGAGTTGGAGTATTTTTTTAATTTTTCACTTAGCTTGTTTATTTTTAAGTTAAACCATAGTCAAGCATTTATTGAGTCGAGTTTAAAGTTCGAACAAGAATTAACATGCCCTTATCATTCTAATTGTTTGGTAATCATTATACTATGATTTCATACAAATAATAATTCCATTTTTCACGTGTAAATTCTCAATTAGATGAAGTTGTCTTCCCTAATCATGAGAAATTGTCTAAATTACACGAACATTATTACTCCATTCATCTTTGTTTTTAATGTTTTAACATTACACTGTTAGACTTGATTTGATTTTGCTCTTCAATAACAAATTGTCATTTAATTATAACAGTTAGGTGTAACAATGGATAATAAAGTTATACACCTAGATAGTAGCATTAATGAATGAATTATCTAAAAATTAAGATTGAATACTTGATCTAGGTATTTAGATGTAGATTTAAAGAAGATGAAAATTATAACAATATAACTTATTGTTTCTCGTACCTTTTCTACGAAACATATAAATACACGTATACAAGGCATTTTTTGACAAAATTTCACCATGACCCCACAATCATCAACGTCCCCGCCACTGCCTCGAACTATACCTTGGGAGTCCAAAAATGTGGAATTCTATTTCTAAAGAAGTTTTTGGCAGACCATAAAACCATAACTCCGAACTATATACGCAAATTAACTAAAAGGTCTAGAAGAAGTCATTATGATTGATATAAAACATATGTGGACGTACCTAACCTGTTGACCACGCTGTGTGCTAATCAATAATCAGGAGGGGTGAGTAAGGTTCTGGAGTGTAGCACGTGCACTTGACCACAGCTAGTGAGTCAAAGTGTAGTGTGGACTAGAGTTAAGTTGGTCAGAAATTGGAGGATAATTAATTGACTGCAACGTACGACAAGGTTAATTTGTGCTTTTGTTCACTTTTCCCACACGCAAGACGCCATTTTCTTGTTCGAGTCGTCTCTTGTCGGCTCTTGGCTGGTTGGTAGGACAGAGAAGGAAAGTCGTGTTTTTTTTGTGAGGATGATAATAGTGATAATAATTTGTCACTGTGCTAAAAAAAGGTTTTACTTAGTAGACATTAATCACATTTTTCTTTTGAATGTGTTCTTACGTAAAATAGGGAAATTGGTTTTTTTGGTCTAGCGATCTTTGGAAATTGGCCCGATATATGTGTTCCACTACTTTTCAATTACATAGTCCATACCCATTTACTACATTTTGTAGTGATTCCTAAAAGAAAAATTTGTCAATAGATCTACATATACGACTTTTTTTGTATGCATATTTTGATGGTTTCAGAACGAATGTTTAAGGTGTTGTTTATGTACGTCTTCAATCCCGCACGGGTCAACGCAAAACATCAAAATTAGAGATATGTGGGAAAATAAAACATTACGCGGAAAAAAGACAATGATAATATACGAAGACAGGTATAACAGAACGATTGGAGTTGGAGGTCCAATTAATTCGAATAAAATTGATAAACTAATTCAAAGAATTCAATAACTCAATAACAATAAAGCTCAAACACATAAAAAGAAACACAAGAAAACCAGTCATTCGGTTCCGATGCACAAAATCCCCTGTGACATCCATCACAAGCAATGCTACTCAATGAAACCTACAAAATACATCACAAGACGAATAAGTTTTCATAAAAAAACTGTACTGCTATTCATCGTCGGAAAACTACTTAAATCGTCCGTACATATTACCATTTTGTCATTCTCTCATTTCTACTGCTATAACGCGACATTTTACCCTCCTATCACACATCTGTCTTCATCTTCTTCTTATAATCATAAAAAATTAGGTTTGGAGGTCAGTAATAAGCCAACAGACGCCTCGGTGTACTCGAATCTGGTAGAATTCCAACATCTTTTTAATAAAAAAATAAAAAAAATAGCGGGCGTTCGCCAGATCCGCCCCTCCCATGGGGGCGGCGTCTGGCAAAGACGCCTTCCCATGGGGGGGGGGGGGGGAGTGTTACCCAGACGCCCCGCCCATGGGAGGGGCGTCTGTCTAAGACGCCTCCCCCAAGGGGGCGGCTTCGTCGGACGCCCGCAATTTTTTATTAAAAAGATAATTGATTATAAATTTAGATCATTGCTAAATTAATTAATTAATAAGTTAATAATCACTATATTCGGATGACCGATACCCATTTGGTATACCGAATAGAGATTTCCGGAGAAATGTTGAAGCTACTGAGGATAAATATTCGGATGACCGGGTAGAGACCGGTAAACCGACCCAATGATTCCAGGAAGATCAAAAACTTACTGTCTTTACGATCACGGTGGACCGATGGAAACTCGGTCATCTGCATGGAACATGTTTGGTAGACTGAGAAGCAAACGGTAGACCGTCCGACATCTCACCTTACAACGAGTTTTTGCAAGTGATGAAAATTCAAAAATTTCCAGATCCAACAATTTCAAAATCCAAAAAAAATCCGAACGATCTGTCGAGGTGGTATTTGTAAGTCGGGATGTTTTACCGCCGGGGGATTTTGGATCTTAAAAATTGTTAGATCTGAATTTTTTTGAATTTTTATCACTTGCAAAAAACTCATTGTAATCCGACCTGTTACCACCGAAAACTTGCAAAGTAACGTCAAATAATTTGAGATAACATACTGTATAATTTTAAATTTTTTTTTAAATTTTTTTAGGATGAGGCGTCTTAGCCAGACGCCTCCGTCATGGGAGTTGCGTCTGGGTAAAATGTTCGACTCGATTTTTTTTGCTGGGTTTATTTCACTGAATTCAGGCTCTTCACTAGACATTTTCGTTGTGTTTGTACTAGGAAAATGAGGAAAACATAGGTAGAAACCTTATTTTAAGAGACGAGACAACTGGGTATTAAATGAATTGTTTAGAGCAAAATTGTAATTGTTGAGGCGATTTAAGTAATTTTTCGACGACGAATAGTAGTCTCCTAAAAAAATCCCATATACCTTTTGGCGGCAGAAACCAATTTCAACGTAGTCGGTGGACCCAAGACCCAACACAATCAACTATAATAAATGCAACATCCAATCAATAGTAATATCACAATTTCAATATATTATACAATTTAGTCGGTAGATTCAATATTATACCGATTCAGTCGGTACAGTCAATACTATACAGATTCAGACAGTACAATTAATACTATACGGATTCAGTCGGTAAAGTTAATCCAATACGGCAATCCCATGAATCACCCATCGTAGGTACATACGGTCTTCCGATTAGTACGTGACCAATCCTCACCCCAGTACATCAAGTATTTCTACACTCATTTTCAATTATCGTGAAGACCCCTCGAGCGTTGCCTCTTATTGCCTCTCCACCAACACATTACGATTATCCCCACTCAGCGGTGCTTCTCGCAGCGACCTCCGACATGGTGGCGAGTTCTGACGAATTGACGCGACGTCTCCTAACGACGACCACCATGATGGTGGTCCCAACGGAACCCAGTCTACGACCGATCCTCTAGTTAACCCCTCCAAGAGAGGTGACAAAACTAACTCCGATCATCTACCACGTTGCGTGTTGAGACGTGGCACTCCAAGTCCACGCGTGCCAAAGATATACCTCGTGTTGGTTTTACTCCAAGGGGTGAGAAACGTTTTATTTGTAACTCCAAATCCATCTATTTAAATAGCTGAATTAATCCTAAATAACTCCCCATAAACCCCATGATCTCCATCTTAACCACCCACGGAAATGTTGATTTTTTCCCTGATTTAATAATTTTTGTTGTCCAAAAATTTTGGATTTAAAACACGCAAAACCATTTCCTTACCGTTTAGGTAACTAAAGTTTTTGAAACTTTGATTTCAAAAATGCATTACTAATGTGTTTGAATAAAAATATAATTTTTGTAAAATCAAAGGTTTATTAAGAGACGAGGGGGAGAAAAGACACATCATGTTTGAGAAGAAAAACAATCTTAATTTTGAAAAATGCATTTTCAGTGAAAAACATTGATTTATAAGGCATTATATTTGGAGTGATCAGAATACATCTTTAGGTTGGAAAACCATATATATTCTGAATAAATATTGTTTTCCTTAATAAACGTGTCTTAATGGACAATCCAAATGAAAGCTAAGTGATTTTTTTATATTCTTAGTTAAAAGATTTCATTTCAAATATAAATTACAGTGAACGTTGAAATTTGGATCAAGCCATAATACAGTCAAGACGAACGGGACGAGCCCACAAACGTGTTCCATCTTCATTAAATTTTCATTTTGAATTTATCTTCATTAGAAATTTCAACTATAGGAATGTTCCTGTTGATTGTCCTACTATTAAGCAATCAAGTGAGTGATGAAGAAAGCCGGTATGACACGGACATCACATGCATTATCTGATTCTATGGTCTTGTACATATTTGTGTATTTTTCAATGAAGTACGTAAAGTAGATAAAATCAAGAAATAAATAAGGTCAAATCACTTAAATTTACACAAGACCAACTTAATTTAATAATGATAATCCATAAGCTCATTCCTATTTTAATCATGTGAATATATATATATATATATATATTAGTTAAATTAGAATTTTAATGTTTTATTTTTTTGTTCTTGTGAAGTTGGAATATCCCTGAATTCTCAGTCAACCCATTTGGTTCGAGTTCTTATTTGAATAAACATATTATTTTTCAAATCATTGTGACCAAAGATTTTTTTATTCTTACGGCGTTGTAGTTGGTACCATTATTTCAAATATCTTTAAATTAAAAGCAATTAAAAAATGCATACACGATAATGTACATGTTATCATGTATGGAGTACAAATTAAGTTAACATTTTGCACCATTTTGAAATAAGTAAAAATAGACTAGGTTGTGTAGAAATTTAGGATGGACCTCTCAACTTCAAATTGACTTCTGATAACCTTTTTTGTTCCATATGTAATATTCCGGATTATCATGAAGATCTTGTAACATGCTCCTATATCATATTGGTCTCCAATAGAAGTATTCATAGGCCACTAAAAGCAATGATTTTTTTTTGCTTTACCGATAAAGCCTTTTATTTTGTGGATATTTATGGAAGACTGAAAGTGGAGCCCTCACTTTGTTTGGCAACTTGACTGGCATTTTTGATGCGATATTTAGTACTTTGTTGTATTACTATTCAAACTGAACTTCCCATATGTTTCACTTCTTTAACTTCAACATAACCAATCAATTTACATGACACATATATTACATCGGATAGAATCTATAAGCTCGTTGTTAGACATGATTTATCACGTTCATCTTGGACAACATGCATATCCAACCGGCTTGGACCGATATAGTGTTGAAAATTGGTTTATATTTGTTAAGGAAGTAAATTCAGGAAGAGTCGGTCAACTCCGACGTACAACCTAGGAAATTTCGACGAAGACGAGTTCGGTCTACCGAATCGAAGATTCCAGGCACTTCGTGTGTAGCTGGAATCGGACGACCGAATTGAATTCGGTCTACCGTCTGAAGGTATTACATAATGTATTAGGCATTTCGGAACAACGGGTTCGGTAAACCGTTAGGGAGATTTTTGGTGTTCCGAGAATCTAAAAGTGTCTGTCCAATTTGGCACAGTCTACCGAGGGTTTCTCGGTCGACCGAAGGGTTGTTGAAGAATTCATTAGTTCGTGGAAGAATCGTTCTCGCGGTCTACCTTAGCCGCGTGAGAAGCGTTTCCTGGGTCAACCGGGAAGGATTCGGTTAACCGAATCCGAACAGGAATCGCTACTGTTGAAGCACGAACGGGTGACCGAATGAGCATCGGTCGACTGTTCCCCACGAATAGTTTTGTTCGGTTTTGCTTAATTGTAGCTCGGTTTTTGAGTCTATAAAAGACTTTTTCTCTTAGTTTTACAACACATTGCATACAACATTTATTTCCTTCAATGTGAGTTGAGAGATTAATGCTAGAGATAGATCTAGAGTGCTTTGGATGACTTATTGCCTCTAAATACTTGTAATCTTAGTTGATTCCCTTGTTAGAAAAGCGGAAGAAGGAAATGAAACCCGCAGGAGACCCCAAGGATGTAGGCACGTTGCCGAACCTTGTAAATCGCGTGTGTCGTGGTTGTTTCAGGTGTGCATTTGTGTTTGCTTGTTTATTCTATCTTATTAGTGTTCTTGTTGCATTAAGTTTGGAAGATGATCCGAAGTCAATTCCGCAATCAATATTTGGTATTATATGGTACGTTTAATCCGTGTTTCGTATAAGTACAATGTTAGATTCTCTCCCAACATATAACATAGTCGTTGATGCCCAATTCATGAAATACAACTTCAATGCATTCCAAAAATTACAATTTCAAGGCTCAATACATCTTCAATCATCTCCTAACCGAAGAGAACGGAAGAACTCTTCCTGAGAGTGCACTTGCAAGTGCTGCCGTGAAGTTAGGATCTTGTGCCAACGAAGAGGCCATTTGCTCCACCAATAGTTGTTTGAACTCCGGTGACCCGAATTTCCGGAAATCAACTGCTTCGGAGTCTATTTGTTGTGGAACATCTTCTTTTGTTACAATCGCGGCTTTCGTGGGGTTTACGGTGGAAGCCGGAGCTTCACTTGGGCAAGGGTGTGGGTGGTTGTGCTCTCCTTCGTATGTTGCCACTAGTAGTGACCTATCTTCCATGCTTCTTTGAACCTACAAAAAATATTAAATGAATTTTTATATATGTAGCTGTTCATGTAACTAGTATTATTCCGCGCTTATAGTATACGCCAATTAAGTAAGAAAATATACTGCGGTTTGGTGATGGCTTTATATATACCTTCTTTTTGACAGGGCAAACTGGAGCAAAAGAGCATCTGTAGTATGCTCTAGGGCATGGATTGTCTCTTGTGACCTTTTGGCCATACTTCCTCCATTGGTATCCATCTTTCACAATCTACACAAAAAACCCAAGAAATTTAGGATTTATTTCTATCACATATGATGCTTCAAACCCTAATTTATTCAATCTATATCAAAACCATGAATTTGGATAATTGAACTTACAAGGCTTGTGTCTGTTGGACTTGTTCTCACGTAGGCCTTTGATATCTTCACCTTACACTCCTCTTTCAATTTCTTGGTGGAATCCTCACTTGAAGCGCTTTCTGCGTAGTTGGTAACTTTTATGTTTTCTTTGTCAATTCGATCTTCCGATGGTTTTGGGCTGTCGGCTTTCCTCTTTCTCGTGGGTGATATCGAATCGGTGTCGGAAGAAGTAGTCTTCATAAGATCCGCCAATTGACTCTTTAAATCATTGTAACTTTTGGTCATGTTGATGAGCAACTCGTTTAGCCTTTGGTTCTCCAAGTTCATACGATTCAACTCTGCCTCAAGCGCGCTTGTCTATAGAAAAAAAATGCAGTGTTTTCTTTCAGAACCCTGAAATAAAGCGTGCTTAAAAACGATAATAAAGATTGAAAGGATGCATGGAACTGACCTCTTCCTTAACATGAGCCCTCTTGTTCTCATCCATGAAATCCTTAACCAGCTCCTTTTGCAAAGCACCAAAACCAACTTCATTTGATGCCCACTGCAAATTGGCACTAGTAGGTCCGATATTGAGATCAAGAGTTAGAGAATTGTCCATATCTTCTCTCCATATTGACCCCATCAATTGCAATATATGGATTAATTGCAAGTCAAACTCTAGCTATAAGCTTTAGATGTCTTGGAAGAGGAAGTGAAACACAAGATGCATGTGAGATGGGTATGGGAGGAGGGTTTTATATACAGCAAAGCACGACTTGGGGATAGCTGAAGAAAAGTTGGAAGTCTTCAAAGGAATTTGATGGGAAGAAAACTCATTGAGAACCACGTCTAAAAATAAAACTTAGGAATGACCCATGTACCTAATTAAAGGATTTGATTAAGTTTGTGGACGTCATCCTCCGGTATGTCATCAAAAAGTGGTAAAAATGGGGTTTTTGTTTGTGTACACTTTCAAAATTCTTTTATTAGACTTTTGCTTTGGATATTTTTTTAATCACACTGTCAAGGGTTTGTCCTCCCACTTGCGATGAAAACATGTCATTCGATTTCGTGTCAGATCTCAAGGGAGGTAGAGTCGACGGTGACGAAAGCAGTTAAGGTTACGACGGCAATTGACCAAGGAGGAGGTCCGGGAGAGAGCAAAAGGGGAAATTTTGGGGAAGAGGTTGGGGTTGAGGGTTCAGAGAGGAAAAAAAGATGATAAAAGGAAAAAGTAAATTTTGTTTTTCTTTGAAGAGAAGAAGCATGTGGGATTTGGATATAGATGAGTATTTTATTTTTGTTTGGATTTTTATACAATTTTTTGATTGTTTTAATATAAAATCAACTTATCAATGGGTCCCACATGCTGCCAACTGTACCATACCAAATACTTCAGTTAACAAGTGTATTATAGCAATAAAAAAAAATTCACGAAGCAAAAACTTCAGAACAAATGTCCAATAAAAAATGTTAGAAGTGAACCGAGCAAAAACTCCAAATAATATTCCCGGTGGCTTATGCATGCATGGAAAGTTCCACGAAGTAGTACAAAAATGTTGTCAGATTCAAACTAGGAGGCCTTATTGGTCACTTATGTTAGTATGGGAAGCAAAGGATAAGGTGGAAAAGATTTTGCACATGTTGGTGATGTCGGCAGCAAAAATCAAAGTTGAATTGAAAGGAGTTCAAAGTCAAGAGTCAAGATGCTTATTCTTTTCCCTACTGTCAAGAGGTTGGTTTGCTTCTTTCAATTAAGAGGCAAAGAACCACTTACATGGCTTGTCCTTTTATTTTATTATGTATGATATGTTGGAAATATTTTATTTCAACACGTTCTTAACACTGTATTGGCATATCCATCTACGTGTATATATTGTTTGCCTTTTTCTTCCCTTATGTTGTATATACTGTTGGAAATATAATATAGGGAAATTTTATATATTCATGCCTATTGTTTATTTAATTTGGATATATATTTATATAGGTAAATCTTAATGTTTTTCATGTACCTATATTACTACTGATGGGCGAAAAATATACAACATTATGAAAATCTAGTAATTTAAATATGCAAACTATGTATATTCTTTTTCGGATGCTAAGCATGTGAATTTCCAATTGATCCAAGAAAGGAACCCTGCTCACTACCTGATATTGCCCCTGAATACAAAGTTTGCGTTATCGTACTTCACATTCCGGACATAGACTCATTAAATAAATAAAATGAACATAGAATCCATTTTACTTTGATCCCATGTACCTAATACCATAAGAATCAGATTCTACGGGTATAGCATGACTATATGCGTAAATCATAGAAGATGCCTGCAAAAGTTTATGTTTATAATAGATAATGCGACCTACAAGTTGGCTTGTTTCTTGCAAAGCATTGGCAGCTTCCTCTCAGAATTTTATAATATTTTATCTCGTCTGCTAGCAAGTTAGAATTTGGATATTTATTTATTTTTTATTTTTGGATAATTTGGATGTGTGTTCATTGTGACAGGAGAGGTGTGACACACGACCGTAAATATTGACCATTTGGAGAACCACAAAATGTCAAAAACCATGAGCTCATAGATAAGAGCTATCTCCAGTATTTAATCAATTTACACACAAATCGCAATCATTTGGTTTGATTTTTCCATGAGACTACAGTTGGTTCGGATGCGTGCAGCAGTTAGGTGAAACGACCATTATTTTTAAAATGTTTTGGTTATTTTTACTTCGACTGCAACACGTTGTTTCTTAAATCCGAGAAGGTTAATTTCAACTTGACATTTCTTCAAGTAAAAAATCTAACCACGCAAATAAATAGAATAGAGTATTAGTATTTACTTATGGGTGGTTGGGAAGACTTGTCTAAACTCTAAAGAGATATGCTACCAAGAATACGTGGTTAGAATTATAAATATTACGCATAAGAACGAGGAACACATGTCGATTAATATTCCGCGTAATTCATGTAAAGTCAATGATCATAATCGTGAGAACAAAATAACAAAAAATAGATGCAGATTGAGATCAAAAAATACCTCGACAGAGCAGTCGTTTACAAATCACTCCCCTTAAAGAAATTATGACTCTCACGTACCGGTGCGATGAGCGTAGATGCTTTCTTGTAGGATAAAACGATCGCAACGCCTTTGTCGGTGCACTCTGACTGTAGCCAAACCACAAGAATAGATCTGGACTCACACGACGATCACTTGATAATGATGGAGAGATGAAAGATAATCGTTATTACAGAAATTCGTAGGACACGCTAATGCAGAATAGGCTTTACTCGTCGCCCAATAGACGTCGGCCGTTATAACAGTCGACGTCTAGAAGGGAGAGCATAGAATAGACGTCGGTCGTTACTACGACCGACGTCTATGTGGTAATATAGACGTCGGCTATTGTATTACCGCGTTTATCCGACGTCTATGGGGTATAACGTCGACAAATAGACGTCGAGTATTTGAATACCCTGTGCAACCGACGTCTATAAGGTATAGACGTCGACCTATAACGTCGGATATTATAAATATCCGACGTCTATAATCCTTGCATATAGACGTCGGGGTATAGACGTCAGAGATTTATAATATCCGACGTCTATAGGTCTTAATGAAAACGAACAGACGAGTTTTCTGTCATTCATTTCAGACGAAAACCCACCCAAACCCTAGCCGTCCCGCGACTGAATCCTCCTCCGCGACTGTTCTTCGACCGATCTACACCGTCTCCGGCACCGCAACGACATCCCAACCTCTCCTCCCCTTCTTCGACCCTCTTCTCCTTCTTCCTCTGTCTTCCTCCATCTCTCCACATCCTACCAATGTAAGTGTTAAATTCGTTTTTGTTGGTTTATTTTCAGATGTTTCTAGATCCCGACCTGTAAACCAATTTATTGTTGTTTACATCTTGTAGTAATGATTCTTTTCTATGTTAGTATACTTCTCGTATCGCTTATTGTTGGTGAATGCGACATTTCAATTTTTTGGTTTTAATCTTGAATATATTCGTATTTTCGTGATTTATGCTTAAGTTTGTTGATATTTTGTATGTTCTTGAAAGAAATGAAGTCTCTTGCTAGTTTGAAATAGTTAAGCTTTGATCGAAATCTTTTGGACTCGTAATTTACTAGACATTGTAAATTAGGACAATTAAGGAGAGAAATTAGGACCAATGCAGTCTCTTACTTTTGCTAATGAATGATAGAAATGAAGTCTCTTACTTTTGCTAATGAATGAAAGAAATGAAAAAGACATGTTTATAACAACTAAGGAGAGAAATTAGGACCAATGTAAAGAATACGTAAAGTTTTGCCTTCACTAACCCTTTTAATTTACTTGATGATTTGGTTTCATGTCCAATCTATTCATTAACTTTTGTGAGTGTGGTCATGTAAAATTATAACAATTTGTTCCAATTTGAACATTGTCACAAATTGAGACAAAATTAATGTAGGCATGATTTAAGTTAAATGTAAGGGTGTCTAGTCTGTAGATTGTTATCCCAATTTCTTAAGAGTTTCGATGATCTTAAAAGAAATAGTCATAAAAGTAAAAAAAAATTGTGGGAGTATTTCTTACAATTTTTATTTAGTACGTACAGTTTCTTTGTGAGAGTATTTTCAATTCTAAATTTTAAATGTTTATTTAGTTACATGTTTATTTAGTTAAATGCTTATTTATGCTTACGATATTCTTTTATTTAGACAACTTTTAATATTTAACTCATCAACTCCCTTAAACAACTTGACCTTTAATAACTCAAAGCAAAAAATTAGATAATATTTGCTAAGTCATTCATCATATAAGATTTGCATTCATCATATTTATTATTTATTTACGATTTCTGTCGTAGATTGCTGGTGTAAGGTACGTATTATCTTTCACTCGCCATTCATTAGAAAGCACACATTAGTTAGTAGGACTTGCATTGTAACAAGAGTGAGGTGAGTGTTTGTTTGGTGTGTTGTTTGTTAGATTAAGGTATAAAAACACTTAGGGGCAGTCACCTATAGGAGATGAGGTGGGGATTTCATCACCCTTTTCTTAGCCCAAAAACCACTTAATAAAAGGGCCTTAATAAAATCAATTAGACGTTGACCCCTAGAATTTTCAGATGCATTAAGGAGAGCAAACTGTTTAACACCGTTATAGCTTGAATGTCGTTGCCCATCTAGTCTCCCTGAGATTTTAGGAACCTCCGGGTTCTTGATTTCCTACAGATTAGTGGTCCTCGATGTTTAAGACCGTTTCGGCTTGAACGTCGTTGCCCATCTAGTCTCCCTGAGATATTAGGAACCTCCGGGTTCTTGATTTCCTACAGACTAGTGGTCATCGGTGGGATCTCGCAGTTAGGCGTCGTCTATTACTAAGGACCTATAATGGACTTTAGGCTTGTTTTGGCCTTGATTGCTTAGTTAGGTTTCTAACCTTCCTTGTTCCCACGCTAGATTAAGGACTTCATCTCCTCTCCTCTGAGTCATTCTTTTCTCATCTTAATGTCTCCGAATCTTCTCATCTACGAACACATTCTTTTAAATTGAAATTTTATTTATTTTCTCCAATAATAACTATCATTTTTGTTAATGTTTAGATTGAAATGGATCGAGAGTGGATTGTTTCAAACAGATTGAGTGATGAGTATGAGAATGGAGTGAATATGTTCTTAGAGGTTGCCAAAAACATTCCAAGAAAATGAAAGAAAGCGACATGGCATATTGTCCGTGCAATAAGTGTCATAATATGTCAGTGCTGAGTTTTCGGAAAATGAAAGATCATTTGTTTGAGAAAGGTTTCGACCCAAATTACAGACGGTGGATATGACACGGCAAAAATGAATCATTTAGTCGTTCAAAGAATGATGGAGAAGACGTTAGTGTGGAAGATCACTTAGAGGAAATGGTTCAGGATATAACTGAAAAGTTTTCGTCCAACCCCGATTTACTTGGTAATTTGTTGAGTGACAATGAGAAGCCGTTGTATAAGAATTGTACCAAATTCACTAGATTGTCAGCGGTGTTGAAGTTGTACAATTTAAAAGCTGGAAATGGTTGGTCCGATGTCAGTTTCACATCAATGTTGAAGTTATTGAAAGAGATGCTTTCAGATGATAATGAGTTGCCAGATAGAACTTATGATGCTAAGAAAGTGTTGTGTCCTATGGGAATGGAATATAGGAAGATACACGCATGCCCGAACGATTGTATATTGTATAGGGGTGAGTTTGAAAACTTACATTCTTGTCCCAGGTGTAATGTTTCAATATACAAAATGAAACGTAGTGGACCAAACCACAATGAAAAAGCTGATGAGATGAAAATCAAAGGACTTCCTGCTAAGATTTTGTGGTATCTTCCGATAATACCAAGGCTTAAATGTTTGTTTGCGAGTAATGAGGATTCCAAGAACATGACATGGCATGCTGATTGTGAGAAACCAAATGATCAGTTGCTCTTTACCCTACAGATTGACCTCAGTGGAAAAAAATAAATTTCGACTTTCGTGTGTTTGGTGAAGAATCCAGGAATGAATGCTTTCGGTAGTTTGAGTAACATTCACGGTTCTTGTCATGTTGTGCTTGTAATTTACAATCTGCCTTTGTGGTTATGCATGAAACGCAAATATATCATGTTGTCCTTAATGATTTCTGGTCCGAAACAACCTGGAAACGACATCGATGTGTATTTAAGACCTTTAATTGACGACCTAAAGAGATTGTGGGATGACGGAGAGTCAGTTTTTGATTCTTATCGTCAGGAGTCGTTCGTAATGCGGACAATGATATTTTGCACGATTAATCACTTTCCAGCTTATGGTAATCTGTCTGGATATTCAGTCAAAGGTCATAAAGCTTGTCCAATTTGCAAAGAAAATACATGTTCTTTGTAACTAGTTAGTGGTTCTAAGACTGTCTATCTTGGTCATCAGAGATTTTTGCCGAACTCTCATCCTTATCGTAGGTTGAAGAAGGCATTTAACGGGAAACATGAGTTTCAGAATTCGCTAGTTGAAATCAGCGTCGAAAAGGTGTACGAACGTGTAATGAACATTGAATGTAAATTTGGAAAACCATACAAACGACCAAACGACAAAAGTAGTTGGAAAAAAAAGATCCATATTTTTTGATCTCCCTTACTGGAAAACTTTAGAAGTTAGACATTGTATTGATGTGATGCACGTAGAGAAAAACATTTGTGATAGTCATGTTGGCACTCTGTTGAACATACCTGGTAAAACCAAAGATGAATATAATGCAAGACTTGATCTTGTTGATATTGGTATACGAGCAATGTTGGCACCAGAGAAGAAAAGAGATCGGAATTACTAACCTCCAGCTAGTTATACATTGTCTAGAAAGGAGAAAAAATATATCTGTCAGTGTTTGCACGATGTAAGGGTTCCACAAGGTTATTCTTCAAATATCAGTAGTCTTGTTGTTATGAAGGATTTGAAACTTGTGGGGATGAAGTCTCACGATTGTCATACTTTAATGCAGCAGTTGTTACCTGTAGCACTGAGATCTATATTACCGAAAGATATTAGACATGCAATAATAAAGTTGTGTTTCTTTTTCAATAAGATTTGCAGTAAAGTGGTCGATCTCGTGCAGTTAGATAAGTTACAGAATGAAATTGTGGTGACATTATGTCAGTTGGAGATGTTTTTTCCTCCTACTTTTTTCGACATTATGATTCATCTAGTTATTCATTTGGTTAGAGAAGTTAAATTGCGTGGACCAGTTTTTTTAAGGTGGATGTATCCTTTCGAGCGTTATATGAAATTGTTGAAAGGTTATTGCAAAAATCGTCAAACACCAGATGCTAGTATTGTTGCAGGATATATAGCTGAGGAGGTTATTGAGTTCTGCACTGGATACCTAGCAAACACCAAAACTGTTGGACTTCCGAAGAATCGTCATGATAAATGTGCCGATGGTAAAAGGGACACGTGGGATGAAAATGTTAAATCCAAATGGCAAGGACTTAATGACAACATATTTTTATGTGTTGTGCAATTCGAATGAAGTTCAACCTTACCTAAATGAACACATGAAGTTTCTAAAGGAAAGAAATCCTTTGTGGAGTGATCAACAAGTAATTAATAGTCACAATAAGAATTTCATCTCTTGGTTCAAAAATCTGGCTTACAAGCGTGATGTTTCTGAGACAATACAATGGTTGGCCTACGGTCCGCATGCTGTTGTTATAAGTTACAATGGTTATGATATCAATGGATATTCTTTCTACACAGTTTGTGAAGATGCAAAAAATGTTGTTCAGAACAGTTGCGTCACCTTAATAGCAGAGTCTTTGCATGTGTCAAGTTCTAAAGACAAGAATCTTGTATACTGCAACATGTCCTATTACGGTGTAATTGAAGACATATGGGAGCTAGACTTTGTTAAATTCAAAGTACTTGTATTTAGATGCAAGTGGGCTGATAATAAAAGTGGAGTTCGAGTGGATGACTATAGGTTCACTTTAATTGATTTTTCAAAAAAATGGTATAAAGGAGAACCTTTTATTCTCGCTTTCCAAGCCAAACAAGTCTTCTATGTGGCTGATCCATGTGATAAGAAATGTGCAGTAATTCTGGAAGGGAAGAAAAATATTGTATCAAATGATAGTCTGATCGAGTATGAAGAGACACCACATTTCTCTAAGCAAGCACCTGAGTTGAACTCAGTAGATGAAGAAATAAATGTTGAGACTTGTATGTTTAGATATGACCACGGTGAAAGTATATGGATTGAAAATCTGATGCACTGCATACATTGCATCATATGTCGTTCATTTAGATTAATTTTATATCAATAAATGCTACTAAGACATGTGTTTAGTCTTATTTACATAATACAGGGACCTGAATGCAAATTACCCATATCCCGAGCATAAACACGTGCAAGAGACTCATTTCTATCATAAAGACCAAGTCAAGATTATCGGGTTTCAAATGGAAGTTCATCCAAGCAAAAAAAGCAATCAGAGACCTAATTACAAAAAGGTCAAGGACTTAAGCACAAAAGTAGTCAGAGACTTAATTGCAAAAAGCCGAGGACCCGACTGCAAATTAAAGTACCAAAATATTATTTTGGAGAAGTTCTAAAGAAAAATCAATTTGGATCTCCAAATATATGAAGAAATAAATTCGGAGCTCAAAAGAAAGGAAAGAAATCAATCCAGACGAACAAAGGACATTTAAATCATACCATAAACACACAGGAAAAATTCGGATCCAATCAGAGCACAAATTGCAGCAAAATCGCCACACCTTACTTACAAAATGCGGCGGAAACGCCGCACCCCTTGCGATCCGTGGCCCCGGATTTTGTCCAGTCGTGTCTTGACGTGTGTACTTTCCTTATTTTATACTTGGGTCCCTTGTATCGACTATAAATTGCCCCGAAACGATGTTGTAAAAAACATTCTTCTCTTTAGCAATAAAATTCTGTTCTTTTATTTTGTGTTTTTTTAGTTTTCTTTTGTAGTTTCTCTAGGACCCATTCTCCTTCCCTCCATCCATGAGTTTCTAACTCTCTCCAAAAGGTGAGGGTGATGGATTTAGGGTGATGAGAAGAAGAATGATGTTATTATTTTAATTTCGTGTTAATATATTTTGATTACTTGAGTTTATGTTGAATCATTTATTATGTAATGCTTTTATAACTAATGTGATTTATTATAAGTTTCAGAATTCTCTAAACAAAACCCGATATCTAATCCCTCACCTGCTGGACTCTCATCCATATTTGTTTTCTTTTTAGTTTTTCTTTTGTTGTTCTTGCTTTAGATAATTAAAAATAAAAAAAATCTCAAACCAACATTATTTCTCTATCTTTCTTTCCTTAATCGAAAATCACAAAAATAACAATATCTCTCCCTCCTTGCGTTCGACCCTACTTGCCACGTCTTCATTGACGTCGTGCACTTACGGTATAAATTAAATTCTCATCAAAATCCATTAAGGAAAAAAAGCAGTAAATGTGCAAATTTTCTGTTGTAACACATTGTAATAGACATTTAATGTCTTGAGCTTATTTAATGACTTGAATTTATGTTTTATAGTATGATACTATCATGGCTCCGAAAAAGAAACTCACTTCCTCAAAGTCTGAAGGCTCGAAGACATATGATTGACATCATTTCATGCTCATATTTGTATCTTATATCCATTATCTTACACCTAAGCAATGCTACGTGACGAGTTTTATGTTTAGTTTTCAGGAATAAAGAGGTTTGAAGAGAAGAGCCATGAAAGGACTCAAAAGCTGGGAAAAAGGACTGAATGGTGAGATCTAGGGACCAAGATGCAAGGGAGAAGGACCTGAATGTAAGACAGAAGGACCTAAGAGCAAAACAGAATACTCCACACCATCATGGGGAGTATTTTACCAATTCTATTCGGGTCGGAGCTCCAACAAGTCGAGTAACCGCATCAAAGACCAACAATACCAGAAAGCAAAGCCCACAACAAATTCCAACACGATCCGACAATTTTGGACCGCCAATTGGCGGTCTTGGACCGCTAATTGGCGGTCCATATTGCTCAGGATCCGTCGAAATTTCTCCTGGACTTCTATTAATGTTCGTTTAGGCTATTTTTGGTATTGGTTTAGTCCCACATCGGGGGATTGTCCCCGATTAGCTTTTTCCATGCTTATAAATAGAACTCTTCACCTTCCATTGTAATCACCCATTGTTTGGTGGCATTCTCTCTACTAAGGAGTGAGCCTTGAAGCAATAACTCAAGGTGGAGAAGGATGCTACCTTCAATGTGAGTCATTGTTAATAAAAGTTTATTTGTTTCTTTTAATCTTGTTTTGTTATGTTGTTTGCTTTGTGTGGGTTGTTTTACTTTGTTTAATTTCTTGTTTAGTAATTTTAGTATCTTAGTTAAATGTTTTCTTTACTTAGTCTAATCAGTAGTGTAATGAGTAGTGAGTAGTTCCATCCCCATTTGGGGGGTGGAGAAATATGTGATATAATTATGTAGTGTATTAAGTGTGTGTTATTTTTATCCATTGAGCTTTATATGATTTCCATAACCATCTAATGGGTCTCCACTCTTATCTTTGATATGCTAATGCTCTTGAATGAAGCTTAGCTTATGCTTTGATTAGTGGACCTATTTTATGGGGAATGATAAGGTTAGGATATGGATGAAGTTAATATTGGAGACACAATTTGTAGTGTATGTGCTCTTGTTGCCTTTACCTTAGCTAATGTCTTGTATGTTTTAATGATGTAGTGAAATCTTAATTCATGTAGAGGCATAGTAGGGTATAGTCTTTATACTTGAGTTCATGTTGCTTCATTCCAATTATTGTCTTGTATGTTTTAATGATGTAGTCTTATCTTAATTCATGTAGAGTCAAAGTTGGATGTAGTTTTATGATTTCATGCACTACATGTTGTGAGGAGCTTAATGAACACACACACTTCTTTATGTCACATTATTTCTCTACCCCCTTTGGGGCTTAGTTTATTGCTTATCTCCATTTCCATTTGCATCTTAGTGTAGTTTAGTGTAACCAACATTTCTCTCCTTCTTTTTACCTCTCGCCTTCGCACGAACCGAGTGTCGACACACCTCCCAGTGGACGACCCGTATTTGCCACCGCTTCAACGCGGCCGTGCACTTGCGGTAGAAATATAAAACGATCAATCAAGTTTTTGGCGCCGTTGCCGGGGAGGTGCTCTGTCCAGACGTTGGTTTGGGCGATTCGAGGGGTTTTTAATTTTTTGTTTCTAGTGTTGTTTCGTTTCAGGGAACCTAAGGATCAAGGGGAGGCTACTGGAGAAGTTTGAGGACCAGAAGCTACAAAAAGACCGCCAATCAGCGGTCTGGGACCGCCAATTGGCGGCCTGGTGAGCCTCAATTGCTCTCAAATTTGTTCCAGTTGTTATTTTGTTCACTTTAGTTATCTGGGAGCCCAATTTTGCATGTTGTGATCTTTAGTTTGCTCCCAGATTTAATTTCAATCCCCTTTAATCAACTTGGACCATAAAACTCAAAGCAAAAGATTAGACTTCTTGCCATCTAGGTCATGCATCATATGTAGACCTTGCATGCATCTTTCTTTTCTTTGCTTTACATTTTGTCGTTGATTGCTGGAGCGAGGTACGCATTCCTTATCACTCATTCACGCATTAGGACATTCATTAGTGAGTAAGGTTTGCATCGAAACAAGAGTGAGGTGAGTGCTTGTTTGGTGAGTTGCTTGCTAGCCTAAGATTTCAAAACATCTTTAAGGGGCATCACCTATAGACTTCAAAGATAAGGTGGGGGATTTCATCACCCCTCCCTTAGCCCCAAAAAGCACACTCAAGTAAAGCCTTAACTAAAAGCAAGTAGACATTGGCCCTAGGAATTCGGACGCACTAGGAGAGTAATCTAGTTGAGACCGCCATGACCTGATCGGCGTTGCCTACCTTGTCGATAGTAGGAGGTACTGGATCTCCGGATCTGGTATCACTTGCTGGGCATTGTGGTCCTCGTTGTAGGGAGGTGAGGCGTGTCGAGGCTAGTGACCTCGAAGTTAGGCGTCGTCTAGCCTAAGGACCCATTGCCTTACATTGTTTGAGCCATGCTTGCTAGTTAGGCTTCTACCTTCACCCTGTACCCTCGCTAGCTCTAGGGATTCTTCCCTTCTCCTCTGAGTCATCTTCTTCTCACCTTCTTCTACGTTATAGTCTCCTCCCCTTTACACTCTCTGTTAGCGTTTAGGGTCGAGTCGAGCACTTTTTGCGAGCTTAGCCTCGTGGTGGTGAGAGTGTTCGACTCGAGAGTTTTTCTTGAGATGGATGGTTACATGGGCGACCATTCATATCATTGTTGGGACCAGGACGATTCTCCCTGGTATTCCGGACCCATGCAACCTGGGGTGGCTCAGACGAACACCCCGTACGGTTGGGATGATCTTCATTATGTGACTGAGCAATCTTCATATAGGGGTGATATGAGAGAGGCACCGACGGCTAGATCTCCATCTAGTTATGTTGGATCATACTCTGGGCAACAAACTTTGGCCTCTTTCATGCATGCGGTAGACGACATGAGTGCACCAGTGGCTCCAGTAGCCATACCGTGCGATTGTTGTGGGTTGAGTGGTCATAATATCGGGGAATGTCCTTATGTTCCCCCAGAGCCTGAGTATGAGCATACATTTTCCCAAAATGCTCAATATGACCATTACGCATCCGCGTACATCCCGAGAGTGATGGATTCATGGGGAAACAATTCTTATTCAAATTCTTATACTTCATATTCACCCCAGTATCCTCCTCCCGAATACCCAGAATTCTACCAGCACCCCACTCCAAATCATTGGACTCATTCTCAGCCCATCCACACCCAACCCCAAAATTTCCCAAGCTCTGACTTGGACATCATCGTTGACCGCATACCTGATTCCTTGAAACAAACTTTCCTTACGTTCATGGAAACCACTCAACAGTCCATACAAAATATGACACTGCAAGTGAGTCAAATGTCGCAGAAATTACGTGAATGTGAGGAGAGTAACCTTTCTTGTCAACATGAGGATTCTTCTTTTGATATCGAACCACCACCACATCCACAAATTCAAAGCACAACCTTTCAAAGTCAAACTCCTAGTCAGTCTGAGGGACTTGGGGTTTCAATTCACGATCACTTAGTGGAGGATTCGATTCAAATTGAGAATAACTTGGACCAGTTTCATTATGAGTCGGCACATGATTGTGCCTTATCTTTTTGTCCCGTGGCCCTTGAGCCACATGATCTTCATGTTGTGCCTTTTAAGGACTCACCTCTGGTGGAGCAAGAGCTCCCTAGTACCCTCAATTTCAAACAACCTGATGAGAGTTTGCCTCTCACTATTGTTCCTGATCATCTTGGAAATGATGGAACATCAAACAACTACATTGCTCATGAGGGTACTAGGAGTTCCTTGGAGGATACTTTGGGTATGAGACCCACTTCCTGTTCTCCTGGTGAGTTGGACGTGCATAACGAGGTGCTTGACCTCGTTCCGACCCACCAGCCTGTTGGTTGGAGAGTTTGGATTGATGATCATAACTTCAGTTCCGCAACGGGAGATATTTTTCTTCCGTTGCCCCTTATTTCCCAAACTCTTGAGAGGTTCAAGCTCTTTCAGTTTGATCCTTTGAATGAGACGCCTTTGCGTCCAATTCATGAACCTCTCATTTCATCTGGTGCTCTTTGTGAAGGGGGCCCACGCATGCGTATTCTGGCCCCGCGTGGTGTCATGTTCCCTTTCCAAGTGCATTGACCCACTCTTGAGGTTCCCATTTGATGTCTTTTGACAAATGAAGATGGGAACTTATGTTTGTACATAGTTATATAAAAAAAAAGAAAAAAAAGAAAAAAAGAAGAAGAAAAGTACAATAAAAGACTCCTTCAGTGAGCATCGATTGTTGTGAGCCCCAACCCTTGTGTATTTGGGCTCCATTTCTTTCACGTATTTGTATCCCTTCTTTAGCATCTCACAGGTTTTGAGGGAAGTTGGGTTGTGTCCATCAACATAGCCATGAACTTCCTTGTGTACATCAACATCCCATGGGGGAACTGCTGACTCGGACGCCAGCTCCATGCGGGGGGCGTCTCCCGCGGACGCCCACAATTTTTGTTTTTGTTTTGAAAACAAATAAAATACGTAATGTTACCGAATACGGGAACACCGGGGGAACTGCTGGCTGCTTGTCTGGCCTCCGAGACATTCGTGATCTTCTGTAGTAGGTATAGGAAGATAAAGTTGTGAGAAAAGAGTGAAATGGTGAGATATATAAGCAAGAATAGGAGGAAGGGCAATTTGGTAATTTCAAGGGGCGATTTAAGTAATTTTTGGGCGATGTTTAGCAATTCAGAATTTTAACTTGTGTTACTCAGGGCAATTGAGGTTTACAAAGCTTTGGGTGGCAGGAGAACAACCACAAAAGCAGGAATAAAATGACATGGAATGAGAGTACGTTCTCTCCATTTTTTGTTAATTAAGTTAGGAACATAATTTTAGCGAATTTCTATGTTTGTAGTATCGGGAGCATGTTGGAAATACGGAATGTGGTTACTACGTGATGAGATACATGGAGGAAATCCTCGAATTGGCAACTCAAGACGTATGTCTATCCGAGGTAATGTAGACTGTTAATCAATTGTATAGTTGTAGTTTCAATATTTAGTTATTAACATTCACACTTGTATTTTTTTGATAGGTCTTCCCAAAAAGTAGTGATCCCTTCTCGCAACAGGAGCTTGATGAAACTCGCGACCGATGAGCTCGCTATTTTATCAAAAACATGTTGACGAACTAAGAGGTTCTCCTGTAACTAACATTTTTTGTAATTTAGTTAACAAGTGCACTTGTATTACAAACCTACAATTTATACCTTAATATAATCGCCTTAATTTTAGAATGAATTAATTGCAAGTGTGTTGAATGTCAATTGTGTATGCTTGTATGTTTGTGTTTGTGCATGTATGGTTTTATGTTTGTGTTTGTGCAAGTTGGCAAATGTGTGTTTGTGCTTGTACGTACATGTGGATGAAAGTGTGAGTATCTGTGAACGAATTTGGTGCTGGTTGTATGTACACGAATACGATGACTAAAAATAAGTTTGCAGGATGCTATTTATTTTTTTTGTCCAGGTTTAGGAATAGACGTCGGATATTTATACTAGTCGACGTCTATTCCTATGACGAAAAGAATAAACGACGGCTTTATTTATAATCCGACGTCTATTCTTGAAGAATAGACATCGTCTGTAAGTTCACCGACGTCTATACCAAAATAATAGACGTCGGCTAGATGTAAAGACTGACGCCTATGTATAGACGACGCACGCATAGACGTCGGATCTGGGAGTGCTTATATCCGACGTATATATCCCCGTACATCCGACGTATATGTCTTTTTCTGTAGTAGTGACAATAGAAAAATATGTCTCTAATTGAGAATGTGAACATTTATATTCACACAATTACCGCTCGAATAGTTGCAAATGTGGTTTAAGTAACTCCACAAAATTTGTAACTGCCCAGAATAAAAAAAGATATTCTTTTAAAATCAATTTTTTTGTCTAATACAATATAAGATAATCTTTCAAAAAATTAAATGCGCACAAGAAATAGAACACAACACTGCACCCATCATCCCGTCCCGACTGGATCGGGCACATGCCAATTCTTTACATGGGTCTAATTAAATCAATTTAACTTGGTTCGTTACTCTCCACCTCAAGTTGGCAAAATGCATGAAGGGTATTTTGATATTACAGTATGAAGTATTGTGATTAATCAATATGCGACAAACAGAGAGCGTTTAAGTAAAACCCCTAAATTTTAACTTCCGTAGTTGAACATCACGAAAAGTATATGCACTGTTCTTCTATGGTTTTTTAGGACGTTTTCTAGGATCAGAAGGAACCGCCTCACCCGTAACATCATTTACTTTTGATTTTAGACCAAATCCCAATCCAATATATCACATTTTCCACGCTCTACATTGTTAGCATTCACTTAACTGGACCTCCAAACTATGCCATCCAAGTCTTTTTGCCCAATGATTTGAGAACTTAAAATTCACACCAACTTAACTATGTACTTGAATAAGTACTTATATTATATTACATAAATAAATAAGAGGTACTTATATTATATTTATAAAAAACACTCATGAGTGGAGAAGACTAATAGAAACTTTTGGTTCCTTTCTCTAGAAAGTCACACTAGCTCTCAAGTTTCAACATATAAATCACATGGAATTTTTTTGAGGTGGTTGGAAAGAAAAGATGGAATGGAAGCGCATGCAAGCAAAACCAAGGTGTTTGAGAAGATCACGAAACTTGCATTATTTGTGTTGCAGTGTGAATGATTTAATAAACATTAGTGGTGTGATTTTGACCTTTGCCTGCATGGATTTTGCGAAGAGGAGGAGAAGAAAAACTTCGACCTTGCAGTCAACCTTTTTCCCTGAGCACATGGATGAATATTGTAAAGTCAACATCCAAGGTGGATGACTTTAATGTTTGTTTCAAGTTCAATCAAATCCTTCCAAGAAAAAGTTCAAATCAAAGCAACTAGGTTCATGTATTAGAACCTTTTTATCTAGTCCTTCCAAGAAAAAAGTTTTTTTCTTTTTCGATAAGTGCTAGTATACTAAGTTGATTGATATGACCCCAGCCCGATGCATGCATCGTTAAGTAACAAAATGCTACGAAGTACAAGTTTAATGACAGAATTTCAAGGTAAAAGATAAAACAACTAGGACCGGAACTAAGATTTCATGCTTGGGAGGATCAAACTTGTATTGAAAATATGACCGCTTTTCTTTCTAAGAAGAGTTTATATAATCGAGTTAAATTCAATTTTTTTAGCAATTTCTTCTCGATGTAGACAAACAATTTGTAACAATTATAGTTATTAGCCAAAAATAGTAAAACCAATAACAATTTTTTTAAACAAATGGGGTAAAATTACGAATACGGAGCTCCAAGTGCCTGGGGAGCACAGAGTAGGATTTGTGAAGGTTATAAGAAGTTTCCTTTTTAATAAGGATTTTGTTATCTTAAGGAGATTTTTGTGGTTTTGCACCAAAGACCAGCGGGACCGATGCAGAGTATAGAGCTACCTGAGTGGAAGTGGGAGCACATGACGATGGATTTTGTCACCGGGTTGCCGAAGACGAGGAGACATCACGACGCGATTTGGGTTATAGTCGATCGACTGACCAAGTCGGCACACTTCCTGACCATCCGGACTACTTTACATTTGGAGAGCCTGACGAGGTTGTATGTAGAGGAGATCGTCAGACTACACGGGGTGCCAGTGAGTATCACTTCAGATCGAGATCTGAGGTTCACATCCAGATTCTGGGGGAGTTTGCAGCAGGCTTTGGGGACTCGTCTGAAGTTCAGTACAACATTTCATCCGCAGACCGACGGCCAGTCCGAGAGGACTATTCAGACGTTAGAGGACATGCTGAGAGCGTACACTCTGGATTGGGCAGGGCACTGGGATGAGCACCTGCCGTTGATTGAGTTCGCCTACAACAACAGCTACCATGCGAGTATTGGGATGGCGTCGTACGATGCTTTGTACGGGAGACCCTGCAGATCACCGGTGTGGTGGAGTGAGGTAGGCGAGAGACAGTTAGTCGGGCCTGAGATTATACATATGTATGCTGAGAAGGTTGATGTGATCAGGCGGCGACTAGCGACAGCTCAGAGCAGGCAGAAGAGCTACGCGGATCGGCGTAGGCGAGTGCTGATTTTTGAGGTTGGCGATCATGTCTTTCTGAAGGGGAAGCTCAGTCCGAGGTATATTGGACCGTTTGAGATTTTAGACCGAGTTGGAGAGGTCGCCTACCGGATTGCACTGCCGCCACAGTTCTCTGGTCTTCACGACGTCTTCCACGTGTCGATGCTGTGGAAGTACGTGTCAGATCCTTCACATGTGATTCAGATTGAGGTTCCAGAGATTCAGCAGGATTTGTCTCTTGAGGAGAGACCGGTGGAGATTGTGGATCAGATGGATCACCAGCTCAGGAGGAGGACCATTCCTATGGTTAAGGTCAGGTGGCAGCATCACTCTGAGCGAGAGGCTACTTGGGAGGTTGAGGAGGAAGTCCGGAAGTCGTATCCGGAGCTGTTTGGTAAGCGCTGGATTTAATTTCGTGGGCGAAATTCTTTTAAGGAGGGTGGATTGTAATATCCTAACATTGCTTGTGGTGCTAATGGTGTTTAGGAGAGGATTAGTGGTGGATGAGATCGACGGCTGAGATCGTTTCGGGAGAAGGTATATAAGGTTTGGATCTCTCCCTCTCTCTCACTCTTCACTCTCTCCCTCTCTCACGATCTCTCTCTTTCTCACGCGTCTCTCTCTCCCTTGTGCTTCGTCGGTGTTGGCAGAGGCGAGGATCGGAGTGTTGGAGTCGCCGGAATCGTCGTAGAGTTCGGGATCGGAGGTTCGCCGGAGTTCGAGCTTTTTCGCGAGGAGGCGCTCACCGTGGTTTCTTCCAAGGCTTCTTCAAGCCTTAAGGTATGTCAAACTTGCTTTCAAGCTCACATATCTTTAGTGTGGGAGTGGGAGCGGTCGACGGTAGGCCGTTTTGGCTCGTCGGACCTGCACAGCGGTTTCTGCACTAAAATCGGTCGACCGGTGTATGGGTTCGGTCGACCGGTCGTAGTGTATTTTTGGGCGATTCCCTTGCACCGGTCGAACGATGCCCCTTGGGCGGTCGACCGGTTGTGCAATTTTAACAAGAGGAAGACGTCCTAGTGCTTTTCGGTCGACCGGGACCCCTTTGCCGGTCGACCGCAAGTACTGTTGTAGGTCGGTTGGGGGCGTTGACCATCTAAACGGTCGACCGCTCGTTGACTTCGTCCGACCGACGTTTAAGTTAACTTATTGTCCGGTTGACCGGTAGTGTTGTTTCGGTCGACCGTGGAGATCGTTTGTTTGGAGGTTTGTACTAGAGCTTTTCGGTCGACCGTGAGTGTTGGGTCGGTCGACCGTTGGTGTTTGATTTGCGAAAATGTTTTCTTACTGGGGCTTTTCGGTCGACCGGGCCCCCTTTGCCGGTCGACCGATTGGCGGGTTTTTCGGTTGGGCCAGTTCTCTAGGTGAGGATCGGTCGTCCGTTAAACAGTTTTCGTTCGACCGTTTCTGCTGTTTTTGGCGGATTCATGGTTTTATGAGTACACTTGACGGCGCCTCGTCTCTCCGGCCTCACGGGGGGCAACGGCACGGACTGGCGCCCGATGGTTGAGTGCTCGTACGCTTGAAAACGGCTCGTCTCTCCGGCCTTTTGGGCAACGGCACGGACTGTCGCCCGATAGTGGTATGAGTAGCGTGCGTTGTGGGGTTGGGGTGAGAGGACCCTTGAGACCCGGTTGTGTGTTGTGGGGTTGGGGTGAGAGGACTCTTGAGACCCGGTTGTGTGTTGTGGGGTTGGGGTGAGAGGACCCTTGAGACCCGTGGCCGATGATTTTCCGGCAGTGCCGTGTGTGCACGTGTGTGTTGTGGGGTTGGGGTGAGAGGACCCTTGAGACCTGTGGCCGATGATTTTCCGGCGGTACCGTGTGTGCACGTGTGCGTTGTGGGGTTGGGGTGAGAGGACCCTTGAGACCCGATTGTGTGGTCGTGACTGTTCCGGCGGTGCCGTGTGTGCACGTGTGTTGGTAGGTTGGGGTGAGAGGACCCCTGTGACCGGATCATGTCTGTTGTGCTATTCATTATTCATTACACATTTCATTATTGTTCATATATGTGTTAGGGTTTGGCATACTGGGTTTCCTTCTGGAAACTCATGCATTTATTGTCTGCTTTCAGGCCGTGAGCAGCGTTAGGGGGGGTGGTGACTGCGGAGGAGAGCTTCTGGGACAGATCCTGCTTTCTCCTCCTTTTGAGGTCGTTGTGATTACGTTGTATATTTTATCTTATAGCTTTTGATGTAATCACCTCTTGTTGTAAACTCAGATCTGTATATATATATATATATATATATATATATATATATATATATATATATATATATATATATATATATATACGTTGGTGCACCTAGTGTATTTCTTGGTAATGTCCTCCGTTGTTTGTATGTTTAAAATTTAAAATTTTTCCGCTGTTCGAGGACGTTACACTTCTTCTTTCTGCGCCAACTCCCACGTTCTATCATTTTTCTCTTCATCACGTTAGAGATAGTCTTACATCACCTAAATGTGGATTCTCTCCTGGACATATAAGTTGAAGGGTACTTCCACTCATTGTCAATTAGTTTTGAGGTTGATATCCAGTTCTAATATGGTATCAGAGCCTGTTAAGTCCCAACGGTCGGCTTGACACTTTACCCTTTGTTCCTACACGTGATACGGAAGAAATTACACGGTTACGCGTGCAGGGGAGTGTTAGAGATAGTCTAACATCGCCTAAATGTGAACTATCTTCTGAACATATAAGTTGAAAAAAAAATCTACTTATTGTCAATTGATTTTAAATTGGATAACTAGTTCTAATACATCAATCCTAACACTTTCATAATTTATTGTAATTTGACTGTAGAAGGTGAATGGTTTTTCTATGAATTTTCAAAATGTTGCAACATTTTTTATTATTATCGAGCAAATATAAAAGATAAAAGAACATATAGGACTTGGAGAAGAAGAACAAGAAAATTTTAACTGCTTCGTAGTTACTGGAACATGCAATATTCAATTGAAGTAATCCCAAGATAACCAGTTGATATGTTACGATTTTCCAGATTCCCGTCAAAGTGAAGTTCCCCGTAGCTAAGTCTGAAGTCAACCAACTCTTTTTAGGTTCGAAGCTATATGGTTTTCAAAGCGTAGTTAGTCGCATGGAGGACTAATTTGGCCGTCGTGGGGACAATTAACAAGAAAACATAGCAGTCATGCATAGGGGTTCAATTTCTTCATCTAGGTGAGAACCTTTTTTACAATTTTCTTTTTTTTAGGGTCCTTCCAACCATGGGACTAACCTTAGTTCTGCTAGATTTTTCCATCTTCTATCATTTTCCTTGACTTTTATAAGTTCTATTTAGAAGTCACTATTTAGTGGATTTCCTCTTGGTAGCTATGAGCGTCAGTCGTTGTAGTCGTCTTATTTTGACCATAAATTGATTAGGTATGTTTATGTCACCCATCAACGTTAACAGTTGTCGTCATTGTGATACCAGCAAAATTATCATCATCTTGACATTTCACCTCAAATTGAGAAAGAAGACGGCCTGGTCTGGAACAACTTTCCATTGGTTGAAGCACCAACTAGGTATATTTCATTATCCAGTTTCAATAACCCAATTTGACTAAAAACCATAACCAATTATTCAATGCTGAGACACCATCAAAATTTCAAAAAAAAAAAACGATTAAAGTAAGACAAAAAATGCAACCCAATTAGGCCAATTGCGTCCAATCAACTCGGGTCAAGCCCAAATAAGTTGATTTCCCAAAATTGACATAAGTCAACCCGACCAAAAACAACACCGGCATAAAAGTACGAAACGAACTCAATTTCAATTGTCCTAAAGTCCTAACCCACCTCACGTTAATGCTACCGCAATTGGACCAAAACCTAAACAAATCATTAATTACTATAATATTACACCTTAAATCATCATTTATTTCCGAAGTCCTACCATGAGCTATTGCCCCTCAGTAATCGTTATTGGTCCCCAGCTCTTGTTGATATAAAGATCGAGACCGATTGCAACTTGGAATCTGAAATTCTCACCCTTAAATTTGGAGCCCACATTTGTTCTTATTTCTTTAGATAATTGGATTGGATTGGATTGGATTGACCCATAAATCCAAATCCAAAGGTGAAGATCAAAAGCATATTTCCAAAATCTTAGTCTCGATTCAATGCACGCAAACTTCGCTAGTACTTCATGTATTAGAGCATATTTAACAGCACCCGGGCTACCCCCGGGCGCCATGCACTTTCTCTCTGCCACCTCAGCTCACCCAACCCACCCAAAAAAAACTCTTACCCATGCCCAGGCTACCCTCACCCACCCTACACTCTCTTTCATCCACATCATTTCTTAATTAAACAAATTTAATTCTCACACAACATTTAACAAATTACATTTTATATAATCTAATTTTAATTACATTATAATTATATTTTAACTCGAAATATTGTTAATAATTACTGGTAAATCACGAAATTATTATTAAATATTACGGAGTCACGTTACATTTAAGACAAACTGAAATAGTAAATATTACAATCAAAGTTAAGAAACAACAGTACATATTACATAAACTAAACTTTTAAATACTACATGACCAACTACGTTAACCGATTTTCAAACCGCTCATCGTCCGTAGCGTTGCCATATATGCTCAATTAAATCGCCTTTCAGATCCAAATGTTGGTTCCTGTCACGCACTTGATCTTGATTGACAAAAAACTCGTGAATATCCGCTATACGATCGGTCGAATACGACGTTGCCTCAGCTGAAGTTCCAGGACGATCTTCCATAAATTCGCGAATATCTCCAAAATTAGCATAGCAGTCGCGTTCGTCCTCCACTATCATGTTATGCATGATGATACAAGTTGTCATTATTTTGGACAGAACGTCCTTGCTCCAGGCAAGAGCCGGGTTTCTGATGATCGTGAACCTCGCTTGCAACACTCCGAAAGCGCGTTCAACATCTTTACGCGTTGCCTCCTGCACTTCAGCAAACAATCTGTGCTTCGGGGTGTGAGGGTGAAGGATGGATTGGATGAAGGCCGCCCACTGTGGATAAATACCATCAGTAAGATAGTATCCCATATCATATTGAACACCATTTACCTCATAATTAACAGGTGGTGCTCGGCCTTCTAGTATGTCGTCGAAAACCGGAGATTGTTGCAGGACGTTCAAGTCATTGCATGAACCCGGTATTCCGAAGAAGGAGTGTCAGATCCATAAGTCGTACGATGCCACCGCCTCAAGGATCAGAGTTGCTTTCCCAGCACGTCCTTGATGTTGTCCCTTCCAAGCAGCTGGACAGTTTTTCCACTCCCAGTGCATACAATCGATACTCCCCATCATACCTGGAAACCCACGTTGCTCACCAACGTAAAGTAGGCGTGCCAAGTCATTTGCAGTTGGCCGACGTAAATACTCAGGGCCGAAGATGCGAATAACACCTTCACAGAATTTGAGGAAAGCATTTCTGGATGTTGCCGCACTCATTCGTAGGTACTCATCGATCCCATCAGCGGCAACGCCATATGCTAGCATTCGCATTGCTGCCGTACTTTTTTGTAGACCGGAGATGCTCATCCTACCAGTTGCGTCCGGTGTTCGTTGGAAGAAGACATCAGATGCTTCGATGGCACTGTGGATGCGCAGGAAGACATGCTTTCTCATCCGAAATCTTGTCCTGAAAAGAGTATCAGAATACACAGGGTTGTCAGAGAAATAATCGTCTACAAGGCGTCTGTAACCTAGTTCACGATCTCTATCTGGGTTCGTCGTTCTCCTTCGACGCTGCTTAGGACGTGTAGTCCTTTCGTAAACAACATGTCCGGCTAATTCAATAGCACGGTCCATTAGATTTAATGTCTCATTCCAATTATCATCGTCGGATTGACCGGAGTTTAAACTATTATCCGACATTGATGAGAGAAGAAGCTAACAAGTTGAGAAGTTAAGGAAATGTGAGGAATCAGGAGATAAATAGATGTATTTATAGTTGGAAGGGTTTGGATGTATTTGTTGCACTGTTCACGCGTGATTGCACATAGTGAACGCGTGATTGCAAATATTGCACGCGTGATTGCAAACAGTGCACGCGTGATTGCAAACAGTGCACGCGTGATTGAAAATAGTGCACCCGTGATTAAATATTGCAACCGTGATTAAACAGTGTATTGGTTCTGGAAATTTCTTAATTTTAATCACTTACAAAAAATTATTACCCCACATTTATAACAAATACCCAATCCATTAATAACAAAACCAAAACTAAAAAAAATTCAAAAAAAAAATTTAACCAATGGGAGGGGGACACGTGTCCCCCTCCCATGGGCGCCCGGGCGTCTGCCCGGGACGCCCACCGCCCGGGCAAGCGCCCAGGCGGGCGCCCCGCCCGTTAACGGGGGTGCGCCCGGGCGGGGCACCCCCGTTAAGGGTGCCCTTATATGATATAATACTTACGTAACAACATGTTAGCATTTAAAAAGAAATCAGAGAAAAAGATAGTTTACAGGGAAAGTAAGGCATAACTAACTAATAAGTTTTAGCAAATTAAGACACTTTAGGCTCGCCGTTGGTTAGAAGAAGCTCATTCGATTTGATCCAACACACCTTTCCATACAAGTTTATAAATCCTTTGGACTTGAACCGCCGAAAAGTTTCTCTAGCCTTTATCTTATTGGGCTTCGGATAGTTTATTTGGTCTAATCAAATCTTCGAGGACTTTGACAAATAGGCCTCAGTCCAATGCCTTATTCTTAAGATATTAGGCCCATTTCAGTGTGTAGCATGGCGTGTCGGCCTACGATTCCAAATATTATACTCTTCATCCACTGTTTCCTTGGATAATCCTCAATTTTGGTGCTTGTAAATGCAATTAATCTCAGAATTCCTTGTAAATTTCTGATTTCCAAAAATCTTACGTCCACCGGGGCGCCGAGTTCCAGTAGGGTCAGGCGCCCCCTGAATTTTGGAATTTAACCTTATTAGTATTGATTTTTTTTTGGATTCCAACTTCTAATTTGTTAATTATCATGGTTTTCTACTCTCTGGATATTGAACCTTTTGGATTTCGACTCCCTTAAAAAATTATTCGATGTCAATAATTAATAGGTAGATGGAATTTTCACAATTTTAGATTCCCCCTACGAACTACTGACTTGAATTTCTAGCATCGCTCGTCGTAATGATGTCCAAACATGATCCCAACGAACAATTGAATAAGAGAGATAATATCAACCCAAAATTGCACTAGCATTCGCAAGAATCTAATTACCACCCCAAGATTTGTTGGGAGGGGATCTACGATGCACTAACTCGACACGGATTACACGCACCACGAAAAACGAATATTGTATGCGGAAATTAACTTCTGACCCTCTCCCAAACTTAATGCAACAAGCAAATACAAATTAAGATGGAAATATCAAGCAATCACACAACACACCTGAAGCAAACCACGACACATGCGATTTTACAAGGTTCGGCAAGATGCCTACGTCCTTGGGGGGGGTCTCCTGCGGGTTTCCTTTCCTTGAAGCTCTTCTCCAACAAGAAAAGTCTCCGAGATTACACAAGTTTGGAAGCAATGCGTCTCCCAAAGCACTCTAGATCTCTCTCTAGCCTAATCTCTCTCAAGGAAATAAAGATTGTATGTTATGTTACAAGATTAGGGCGAAAATCCTATTTATAATGGGCTAAAATTGTACAAAGAATAATTCAGATCGTGCATAACTGTTTGAAATCGATCGACCGGCATTTCCCATCGGTCGACCGAACTTTGGTTAGTTCGCGTAATTGTCATCTTTCGGTCGACCGCTCGCCCATAACCGGTCGACCGTTCCGCGCTGCTGAACAACGCTCGAAGCTCCTGGACAATTTCGGTCGACCGCGTGTCCAACACCGGTCGACCGTTCTGTACTGCTGGATAGCGCCTGAAGCTACTGGACGAATTCGGTCGACCGCGTGTCCAACACCGGTTGACCGATTGTTGTGTTGAATTTCGTCTCGTATCTACTGTCACTTTTCGGTCGACCGCGTGCCCAGCACCGGTCGACCGGATCTTCAAAAGATCCGAGCTCCAAAACTACTGGCCGTTTTCGGTCGACCGAATTCCCCGAACCGGTCGACCGTTCCTCGATCTGTTCCGAGCCCCTATGGCTCCTGGAGAGATTCGGTCGACCGTGACTTAAGTTCCGGTCGACCGATTCTCCCAATTTTCCTGTATTAACAATTATAAACCAAATTCTAACAATCTCCACCTTGGTTTAGAATTGTTACCTTAGCCTTCTTTGCCTCCGCATCCTTTGTGCTTCATAGAAGCACCTTTAGCGCTACCCCCCGGAGCGCTTCTCCTTCTCACTCTCTGAGGACATTGAGAAGCTTCGAGCACAACTCGAACTTCTCCCGATTGACGACCTTAGTCATCATATCTGCAGGATTCTCACTCGTGTCGATTTTCTGGAGAACAACCTGCCCTTCTTCGATCCACTCCCGGATCCTGTGGTACCTTACTTCAATATGTTTGGTCCTTGAATGGAACGTCTGATCCTTGGCTAGATAAATTGCACTTTGACTATCACAATGCAATTTGGTCACTTCATGTTCCATCCCCAAAGAGTTAACCAAACCCTTCAACCATATAGCTTCTTTCCCGGCATCGACAACAGCCATGTACTCCGCTTCCGTCGTAGACAACGCGGTAGTATGTTGGAGAACCGATCTCCAACTCACTGGACCTCCACCCAAAGTGAACACGTACCCTGTTGTGGACCTCCGCTTATCCAAATCTCCAGCATAATCTGAATCAACGTACCCCTCCACCTGCCTTTGTGCTCCATCTTTGGTGAACTTCAAGCTAACATCCATGGTTTCCTTCAGGTACCTCAACAGTCACTTCAACGCTTCCCAATGCTCTTTTCCTGGGTTAGCCATATAACGACTCACGAGGCTAACTGCGTGTGAAATGTCTGGCCTAGTGCAGATCATAGCATACATAACGGATCCGACTGCACTAGCATATGGAACTCTCTCCATATCTCTCCTTTCCTTTTTCAGTAGAGGGGCTGCACTTCAACGAGAGCTTGAAGTGAGCACTAATAGGTGTGGCCACCTGCTTGGCATTCTCGAGATTGTACCTCTCGAGTATCTTCCGGATATAACTCCTTTGAGTGAGCAGAATTTCACCTTTCTCGGTATCCCTGGAGATCTCCATACCGAGAATCTTCTTTGCACTCCCGAGGTCTTTCATCTCAAACTCCCCGTGAAGCTTCAGTTTGAGATCATCTATATGCTTCATCTCCTTAGCCGCGATCAACATGTCATCCACATACAAAAGCAAGAACACGTGTGTGCCGTCTCCAAGACTCCGCAAGTATACACAACTATCATAATCGCAACGTACAAAACCATTATTAATCATAAATAAATCGAACATTTTGTACCACTGCCTCGGCGATTGCTTAAGTCCATAGAGGGACTTTTTCAGCTTGCATACTTGTCCTTCCTTGCCTCGTGCGATGAACCCATCCGGCTGCCTCATATAGATTTCTTCCTCTATGTGCCCGTGAAGAAAAGCTGTCTTCACGTCCATCTGCTCTAACTCCATGTTGTCCATAGCTACCATAGCTAACAACACTCTAATAGAGGTGTGCTTTACAACGGGTGAGAAGATCTCGTTGTAATCGACCCCTTCCTTCTGAGCATATCCCTTTGCCACCAACCTTGCCTTATACTTTATCTCCTCCATAGGAGATGACCCTTCCTTCTTCCTAAAGATCCACTTGCACCCAATCGCGCACTTTCCCTTGGGAAGCTCCGTTAACTCCCAAGTTTGATTCTTATGAAGAGACTCCATCTCTTCGGTCATGGCCACCATCCACTTGTTCTTGTCCTCCTGCTCAATAGCTTCTTCGAATGTGCAAGGGTCCCCACATTCGGTAACAAGTGCAAACGCAATACTAGCATCATCGTGACCATACCTCACCGGTGCCTTTGTGATCCTCCTTTGTCTTCCTTGAGCAATACTCTCTTGCTCAGCTTCCTCCTCTACTCGTGAGTCAGTTGTTTCTTGCTGAACTTCTTGATTCGATTCTTCCCTTGAAGCCGTAACCCCAACTTCAATTTCGTCTTCCTACATGGGAACCTCTTGCTGCTCTTTCTCCTCAAGACCCTTGAGCAAACTTGTCTCATCAAAGACCACATTACTCCGTAGGAGTACCTTCTTGCTCACCGGATCCCAAAGCTTATATCCTTTCACTGCTCTATCGTAGCCAAGGAATATGCACTCCTTCGATTTCGAATCCAGCTTCGACCGTTGTGTCTCATCGACCAACGCATAGGCTTTGCATCCAAATATCCTAAGCCTTGAGTAATCAAATAGCTCACCCGTCCACACTTCCTGAGGCGTCTTTAATTCAAGTGCCGATGACGGTGAGATATTTACTAAGTAACATGCAAGATCTACCGCTTCCGCCCAAAAATCCTTCGACAGATTTGCATGAAGCCTCATGCTCCTTGCCCGTTCACATAGTGTCTTGTTCATCCTTTCAGCTACGCCGTTTTTTTCCGGACTCCGCGGTGTAGTGAAATGCCTCGTGACGCCTTCTTTCTCACAGAAACTTGCAAACTCCCTTGAGGTGTACTCACCTCCATTATCTGTCCGTAAGTACTTAACAAATTTTCTTGTATTTTTCTCTACTTGGGTCTTCCATGCTTTAAACTTATCAAAGACTTCAAATTTATTTTTCAGAAAATAAACCCATACTTTCCTTGAGAAGTCGTCTATGAATGTGACGAAATATTCGGCTCCACCCTTTGACCGAACCTGAGCCGGTCCCCAGACGTCTGAGTGCACATACTCCAGAATTTCCTTCGTCTTGTGGATAGCCGTCTTGAACCGAATCCTGTGCTGTTTACCGAAGACACAATACTTGCAAAAATCCAATTTGCAGCTCTTAACACCCTTCAGCAATCCTTGTTTGTGTAGCTCACATAAACCCTTTCCTGACATATGACCAAGCCTCATATGCCAAAGTGCGGTGTTGTCTTCGTCTTGTGCAACATTTGCTGCACCCTTTCCTGCTACTGCATTCCCGAGCATCCAATACAAGTTGCCCACCTTGGTTCCCTTTATCACTGTCATCGCTCCATGAGTGACCTTAATCTTTCCGTCCCCGCCGGACCATCTCCACCCGAGAGTATCAAGCTCTCCTAGAGAAATCAGATTCTTCTTCAACTCTGGTACGTGACGCACACCCGTCAGCGTTCGAATGCACCCATCGAACATCTTGAACTGTACGGAACCAATACCGACGGTAGTGCACGGTGCATCGTTGCCCATAACAACGATCCCTCCTTTCAGTGGCTCATAGGATGTGAACCACTCCTTATCCGGGCACATGTGAAATGATGCTCCTGTATCCAAAATCCATCCAGATGATGATTTGTCAATACCTGCAGCGCAAACTATAAGAACGTCGACTTCATTCTTCTCCTCCACCACACTGGCGGAATTGTACCCGTCTTTCCCTTTCTGCAGCGACTCCTTGAAGGCCCTACAATCACGCTTCATATGACCAACCTTCTTGCAGAAAAAACATTCAAAGGGTCTCCCCTTTGATTTGGACCGGCCCCTTCCGTTGCTTCTTCCTTTGTTACTCGTCTTGCCCCTTTCCGGTGCTGCGATCAATCCTTCACCCTTCTCGAAAGAGTTACTACCAGAATTCCTCCTTGCATCATAGGAGATCAGCGTTCCCTTGACCGCCTCCAACACCAACGAATCCTTGCCATATATGATCGTATTCACCAAATTCTCATACGAGTCCGGCAGCGACGTCAATAACAACATTGCCTTGTCTACATCCTCCATCTTGTCCTCTAGCTGAGTCAGATCAGCTATCAACTTATTGAACACCGAGAGATGCTCAATAAACGGTGTGTTCTCCTTCATCCGAAGCATGTACAGCTGACGCTTCAGATTCAACTTGTTGCTAAGGTTCTTCTTCATGAACCTCTCCTCCAGAAGTTTCCAATATTCTGCCGCGGTCTTCGCCGATTCCTCGAAAAGCAAATCATCCGAGAGGCACAACTCGATGATTCCTATAGCCCGGAGATTCAGACTCTCCCACTTTTCGTCGGTCATCTTCGACGGCTTCTTCTCAATTCCATCCAACATCAGCAATAGCCCGTCCGTCTGAGACATCAACGCACGAACCCTCCGTTGCCATGTTGAGAAGTTCCCTTTTCCGGTGAATTTCTCCACCCGAAAATTCCGCGCTTCTTCCGCCATCGAAAGTGCAACCAAAGCTCTGATACCAGCTGTTGGGAGGGGGATCTACGATGCACTAACTCGACACGGATTACACGCACCACGAAAAACGAATATTGTATGCGGAAATTAACTTCTGACCCTCTCCCAAACTTAATGCAACAAGCAAACACAAATTAAGATGGAAATATCAAGCAATCACACAACACACCTGAAGCAAACCACGACACACGCGATTTTACAAGGTTCGGCAAGATGCCTACGTCCTTGGGGGGGTCTCCTGCGGGTTTCCTTTCCTTGAAGCTCTTCTCCAACAAGAGAAGTCTCCGAGATTACACAAGTTTGGAAGCAATGGGTCTCCCAAAGCACTCTAGATCTCTCTCTAGCCTAATCTCTCTCAAGGAAATAAAGATTGTATGTTATGTTACAAGATTAAGGCGAAAATCCTATTTATAATGGGCTAAAATCGTACAAAGAATAATTCAGATCGTGCATAACTGTTTGAAATCGGTCGACCGGCATTTCCCATCGGTCGACCGAACTTTGGTTAGTTCGCGTAACTGCCATCTTTCGGTCGACCGCTCGCCCATAACCGGTCAACCGTTCCGCGCTGCTGAACAACACTCGAAGCTCCTGGACAATTTCGGTCGACCGCGTGTCCAACACCGGTCGACCGTTCTGTACTGCTGGATAGCGCCTGAAGCTACTGGACGAATTCGGTCGACCGCGTGTCCAACACCGGTTGATCGATTGTTGTGTTGAATTTCGTCTCGTATCTACTGTCACTTTTCGGTCGACCGCGTGCCCAGCACCGGTCGACCGGATCTTCAAAAGATCCGAGCTCCAAAACTACTGGCCGTTTTCGGTCGACCGAATTCCCCGAACCGGTCGACCGTTCCTCGATCTGTTCCGAGCCCCTATGGCTCCTGGAGAGATTCGGTCGACCGTGACTTAAGTTCCGGTCGACCGATTCTCCCAATTTTCCTGTATTAACAATTATAAACCAAATTCTAACAATCTCCACCTTGGTTTAGAATTGTTACCTTAGCCTTCTTTGCCTCCGCATCCTTTGTGCTTCATAGAAGCACCTTTAGCGCTACCCCCCGGAGCGCTTCTCCTTCTCACTCTCTGAGGACATTGAGAAGCTTCGAGCACAACTCGAACTTCTCCCGATTGACGACCTTAGTCATCATATCTGCAGGATTCTCACTCGTGTCGATTTTCTGGAGAACAACCTGCCCTTCTTCGATCCACTCCCGGATCCTGTGGTACCTTACTTCAATATGTTTGGTCCTTGAATGGAACGTCTGATCCTTGGCTAGATAAATTGCACTTTGACTATCACAATGCAATTTGGTCACTTCATGTTCCATCCCCAAAGAGTTAACCAAACCCTTCAACCATATAGCTTCTTTCCCGGCATCGACAACAGCCATGTACTCCGCTTCCGTCGTAGACAACGCGGTAGTATGTTGGAGAACCGATCTCCAACTCACTGGACCTCCACCCAAAGTGAACACGTACCCTGTTGTGGACCTCCGCTTATCCAAATCTCCAGCATAATCTGAATCAACGTACCCCTCCACCTGCCTTTGTGCTCCATCTTTGGTGAACTTCAAGCTAACATCCATGGTTTCCTTCAGGTACCTCAACAGTCACTTCAACGCTTCCCAATGCTCTTTTCCTGGGTTAGCCATATAACGACTCACGAGGCTAACTGCGTGTGAAATGTCTGGCCTAGTGCAGATCATAGCATACATAACGGATCCGACTGCACTAGCATATGGAACTCTCTCCATATCTCTCCTTTCCTTTTTCAGTAGAGGGGCTGCACTTCAACGAGAGCTTGAAGTGAGCACTAATAGGTGTGGCCACCTGCTTGGCATTCTCGAGATTGTACCTCTCGAGTATCTTCCGGATATAACTCCTTTGAGTGAGCAGAATTTCACCTTTCTCGGTATCCCTGGAGATCTCCATACCGAGAATCTTCTTTGCACTCCCGAGGTCTTTCATCTCAAACTCCCCGTGAAGCTTCAGTTTGAGATCATCTATATGCTTCATCTCCTTAGCCGCGATCAACATGTCATCCACATACAAAAGCAAGAACACGTGTGTGCCGTCTCCAAGACTCCGCAAGTATACACAACTATCATAATCGCAACGTACAAAACCATTATTAATCATAAATAAATCGAACATTTTGTACCACTGCCTCGGCGATTGCTTAAGTCCATAGAGGGACTTTTTCAGCTTGCATACTTGTCCTTCCTTGCCTCGTGCGATGAACCCATCCGGCTGCCTCATATAGATTTCTTCCTCTATGTGCCCGTGAAGAAAAGCTGTCTTCACGTCCATCTGCTCTAACTCCATGTTGTCCATAGCTACCATAGCTAACAACACTCTAATAGAGGTGTGCTTTACAACGGGTGAGAAGATCTCGTTGTAATCGACCCCTTCCTTCTGAGCATATCCCTTTGCCACCAACCTTGCCTTATACTTTATCTCCTCCATAGGAGATGACCCTTCCTTCTTCCTAAAGATCCACTTGCACCCAATCGCGCACTTTCCCTTGGGAAGCTCCGTTAACTCCCAAGTTTGATTCTTATGAAGAGACTCCATCTCTTCGGTCATGGCCACCATCCACTTGTTCTTGTCCTCCTGCTCAATAGCTTCTTCGAATGTGCAAGGGTCCCCACATTCGGTAACAAGTGCAAACGCAATACTAGCATCATCGTGACCATACCTCACCGGTGCCTTTGTGATCCTCCTTTGTCTTCCTTGAGCAATACTCTCTTGCTCAGCTTCCTCCTCTACTCGTGAGTCAGTTGTTTCTTGCTGAACTTCTTGATTCGATTCTTCCCTTGAAGCCGTAACCCCAACTTCAATTTCGTCTTCCTACATGGGAACCTCTTGCTGCTCTTTCTCCTCAAGACCCTTGAGCAAACTTGTCTCATCAAAGACCACATTACTCCGTAGGAGTACCTTCTTGCTCACCGGATCCCAAAGCTTATATCCTTTCACTGCTCTATCGTAGCCAAGGAATATGCACTCCTTCGATTTCGAATCCAGCTTCGACCGTTGTGTCTCATCGACCAACGCATAGGCTTTGCATCCAAATATCCTAAGCCTTGAGTAATCAAATAGCTCACCCGTCCACACTTCCTGAGGCGTCTTTAATTCAAGTGCCGATGACGGTGAGATATTTACTAAGTAACATGCAAGATCTACCGCTTCCGCCCAAAAATCCTTCGACAGATTTGCATGAAGCCTCATGCTCCTTGCCCGTTCACATAGTGTCTTGTTCATCCTTTCAGCTACGCCGTTTTTTTCCGGACTCCGCGGTGTAGTGAAATGCCTCGTGACGCCTTCTTTCTCACAGAAACTTGCAAACTCCCTTGAGGTGTACTCACCTCCATTATCTGTCCGTAAGTACTTAACAAATTTTCTTGTATTTTTCTCTACTTGGGTCTTCCATGCTTTAAACTTATCAAAGACTTCAAATTTATTTTTCAGAAAATAAACCCATACTTTCCTTGAGAAGTCGTCTATGAATGTGACGAAATATTCGGCTCCACCCTTTGACCGAACCTGAGCCGGTCCCCAGACGTCTGAGTGCACATACTCCAGAATTTCCTTCGTCTTGTGGATAGCCGTCTTGAACCGAATCCTGTGCTGTTTACCGAAGACACAATACTTGCAAAAATCCAATTTGCAGCTCTTAACACCCTTCAGCAATCCTTGTTTGTGTAGCTCACATAAACCCTTTCCTGACATATGACCAAGCCTCATATGCCAAAGTGCGGTGTTGTCTTCGTCTTGTGCAACATTTGCTGCACCCTTTCCTGCTACTGCATTCCCGAGCATCCAATACAAGTTGCCCACCTTGGTTCCCTTTATCACTGTCATCGCTCCATGAGTGACCTTAATCTTTCCGTCCCCGCCGGACCATCTCCACCCGAGAGTATCAAGCTCTCCTAGAGAAATCAGATTCTTCTTCAACTCTGGTACGTGACGCACACCCGTCAGCGTTCGAATGCACCCATCGAACATCTTGAACTGTACGGAACCAATACCGACGGTAGTGCACGGTGCATCGTTGCCCATAACAACGATCCCTCCTTTCAGTGGCTCATAGGATGTGAACCACTCCTTATCCGGGCACATGTGAAATGATGCTCCTGTATCCAAAATCCATCCAGATGATGATTTGTCAATACCTGCAGCGCAAACTATAAGAACGTCGACTTCATTCTTCTCCTCCACCACACTGGCGGAATTGTACCCGTCTTTCCCTTTCTGCAGCGACTCCTTGAAGGCCCTACAATCACGCTTCATATGACCAACCTTCTTGCAGAAAAAACATTCAAAGGGTCTCCCCTTTGATTTGGACCGGCCCCTTCCGTTGCTTCTTCCTTTGTTACTCGTCTTGCCCCTTTCCGGTGCTGCGATCAATCCTTCACCCTTCTCGAAAGAGTTACTACCAGAATTCCTCCTTGCATCATAGGAGATCAGCGTTCCCTTGACCGCCTCCAACACCAACGAATCCTTGCCATATATGATCGTATTCACCAAATTCTCATACGAGTCCGGCAGCGACGTCAATAACAACATTGCCTTGTCTACATCCTCCATCTTGTCCTCTAGCTGAGTCAGATCAGCTATCAACTTATTGAACACCGAGAGATGCTCAATAAACGGTGTGTTCTCCTTCATCCGAAGCATGTACAGCTGACGCTTCAGATTCAACTTGTTGCTAAGGTTCTTCTTCATGAACCTCTCCTCCAGAAGTTTCCAATATTCTGCCGCGGTCTTCGCCGATTCCTCGAAAAGCAAATCATCCGAGAGGCACAACTCGATGATTCCTATAGCCCGGAGATTCAGACTCTCCCACTTTTCGTCGGTCATCTTCGACGGCTTCTTCTCAATTCCATCCAACATCAGCAATAGCCCGTCCGTCTGAGACATCAACGCACGAACCCTCCGTTGCCATGTTGAGAAGTTCCCTTTTCCGGTGAATTTCTCCACCCGAAAATTCCGCGCTTCTTCCGCCATCGAAAGTGCAACCAAAGCTCTGATACCAGCTGTTGGGAGGGGGATCTACGATGCACTAACTCGACACGGATTACACGCACCACGAAAAACGAATATTGTATGCGGAAATTAACTTCTGACCCTCTCCCAAACTTAATGCAACAAGCAAACACAAATTAAGATGGAAATATCAAGCAATCACACAACACACCTGAAGCAAACCACGACACACGCGATTTTACAAGGTTCGGCAAGATGCCTACGTCCTTGGGGGGGTCTCCTGCGGGTTTCCTTTCCTTGAAGCTCTTCTCCAACAAGAGAAGTCTCCGAGATTACACAAGTTTGGAAGCAATGGGTCTCCCAAAGCACTCTAGATCTCTCTCTAGCCTAATCTCTCTCAAGGAAATAAAGATTGTATGTTATGTTACAAGATTAAGGCGAAAATCCTATTTATAATGGGCTAAAATCGTACAAAGAATAATTCAGATCGTGCATAACTGTTTGAAATCGGTCGACCGGCATTTCCCATCGGTCGACCGAACTTTGGTTAGTTCGCGTAACTGCCATCTTTCGGTCGACCGCTCGCCCATAACCGGTCAACCGTTCCGCGCTGCTGAACAACACTCGAAGCTCCTGGACAATTTCGGTCGACCGCGTGTCCAACACCGGTCGACCGTTCTGTACTGCTGGATAGCGCCTGAAGCTACTGGACGAATTCGGTCGACCGCGTGTCCAACACCGGTTGATCGATTGTTGTGTTGAATTTCGTCTCGTATCTACTGTCACTTTTCGGTCGACCGCGTGCCCAGCACCGGTCGACCGGATCTTCAAAAGATCCGAGCTCCAAAACTACTGGCCGTTTTCGGTCGACCGAATTCCCCGAACCGGTCGACCGTTCCTCGATCTGTTCCGAGCCCCTATGGCTCCTGGAGAGATTCGGTCGACCGTGACTTAAGTTCCGGTCGACCGATTCTCCCAATTTTCCTGTATTAACAATTATAAACCAAATTCTAACAATCTCCACCTTGGTTTAGAATTGTTACCTTAGCCTTCTTTGCCTCCGCATCCTTTGTGCTTCATAGAAGCACCTTTAGCGCTACCCCCCGGAGCGCTTCTCCTTCTCACTCTCTGAGGACATTGAGAAGCTTCGAGCACAACTCGAACTTCTCCCGATTGACGACCTTAGTCATCATATCTGCAGGATTCTCACTCGTGTCGATTTTCTGGAGAACAACCTGCCCTTCTTCGATCCACTCCCGGATCCTGTGGTACCTTACTTCAATATGTTTGGTCCTTGAATGGAACGTCTGATCCTTGGCTAGATAAATTGCACTTTGACTATCACAATGCAATTTGGTCACTTCATGTTCCATCCCCAAAGAGTTAACCAAACCCTTCAACCATATAGCTTCTTTCCCGGCATCGACAACAGCCATGTACTCCGCTTCCGTCGTAGACAACGCGGTAGTATGTTGGAGAACCGATCTCCAACTCACTGGACCTCCACCCAAAGTGAACACGTACCCTGTTGTGGACCTCCGCTTATCCAAATCTCCAGCATAATCTGAATCAACGTACCCCTCCACCTGCCTTTGTGCTCCATCTTTGGTGAACTTCAAGCTAACATCCATGGTTTCCTTCAGGTACCTCAACAGTCACTTCAACGCTTCCCAATGCTCTTTTCCTGGGTTAGCCATATAACGACTCACGAGGCTAACTGCGTGTGAAATGTCTGGCCTAGTGCAGATCATAGCATACATAACGGATCTGACTGCACTAGCATATGGAACTCTCTCCATATCTCTCCTTTCCTTTTTCAGTAGAGGGGCTGCACTTCAACGAGAGCTTGAAGTGAGCACTAATAGGTGTGGCCACCTGCTTGGCATTCTCGAGATTGTACCTCTCGAGTATCTTCCGGATATAACTCCTTTGAGTGAGCAGAATTTCACCTTTCTCGGTATCCCTGGAGATCTCCATACCGAGAATCTTCTTTGCACTCCCGAGGTCTTTCATCTCAAACTCCCCGTGAAGCTTCAGTTTGAGATCATCTATATGCTTCATCTCCTTAGCCGCGATCAACATGTCATCCACATACAAAAGCAAGAACACGTGTGTGCCGTCTCCAAGACTCCGCAAGTATACACAACTATCATAATCGCAACGTACAAAACCATTATTAATCATAAATAAATCGAACATTTTGTACCACTGCCTCGGCGATTGCTTAAGTCCATAGAGGGACTTTTTCAGCTTGCATACTTGTCCTTCCTTGCCTCGTGCGATGAACCCATCCGGCTGCCTCATATAGATTTCTTCCTCTATGTGCCCGTGAAGAAAAGCTGTCTTCACGTCCATCTGCTCTAACTCCATGTTGTCCATAGCTACCATAGCTAACAACACTCTAATAGAGGTGTGCTTTACAACGGGTGAGAAGATCTCGTTGTAATCGACCCCTTCCTTCTGAGCATATCCCTTTGCCACCAACCTTGCCTTATACTTTATCTCCTCCATAGGAGATGACCCTTCCTTCTTCCTAAAGATCCACTTGCACCCAATCGCGCACTTTCCCTTGGGAAGCTCCGTTAACTCCCAAGTTTGATTCTTATGAAGAGACTCCATCTCTTCGGTCATGGCCACCATCCACTTGTTCTTGTCCTCCTGCTCAATAGCTTCTTCGAATGTGCAAGGGTCCCCACATTCGGTAACAAGTGCAAACGCAATACTAGCATCATCGTGACCATACCTCACCGGTGCCTTTGTGATCCTCCTTTGTCTTCCTTGAGCAATACTCTCTTGCTCAGCTTCCTCCTCTACTCGTGAGTCAGTTGTTTCTTGCTGAACTTCTTGATTCGATTCTTCCCTTGAAGCCGTAACCCCAACTTCAATTTCGTCTTCCTACATGGGAACCTCTTGCTGCTCTTTCTCCTCAAGACCCTTGAGCAAACTTGTCTCATCAAAGACCACATTACTCCGTAGGAGTACCTTCTTGCTCACCGGATCCCAAAGCTTATATCCTTTCACTGCTCTATCGTAGCCAAGGAATATGCACTCCTTCGATTTCGAATCCAGCTTCGACCGTTGTGTCTCATCGACCAACGCATAGGCTTTGCATCCAAATATCCTAAGCCTTGAGTAATCAAATAGCTCACCCGTCCACACTTCCTGAGGCGTCTTTAATTCAAGTGCCGATGACGGTGAGATATTTACTAAGTAACATGCAAGATCTACCGCTTCCGCCCAAAAATCCTTCGACAGATTTGCATGAAGCCTCATGCTCCTTGCCCGTTCACATAGTGTCTTGTTCATCCTTTCAGCTACGCCGTTTTTTTCCGGACTCCGCGGTGTAGTGAAATGCCTCGTGACGCCTTCTTTCTCACAGAAACTTGCAAACTCCCTTGAGGTGTACTCACCTCCATTATCTGTCCGTAAGTACTTAACAAATTTTCTTGTATTTTTCTCTACTTGGGTCTTCCATGCTTTAAACTTATCAAAGACTTCAAATTTATTTTTCAGAAAATAAACCCATACTTTCCTTGAGAAGTCGTCTATGAATGTGACGAAATATTCGGCTCCACCCTTTGACCGAACCTGAGCCGGTCCCCAGACGTCTGAGTGCACATACTCCAGAATTTCCTTCGTCTTGTGGATAGCCGTCTTGAACCGAATCCTGTGCTGTTTACCGAAGACACAATACTTGCAAAAATCCAATTTGCAGCTCTTAACACCCTTCAGCAATCCTTGTTTGTGTAGCTCACATAAACCCTTTCCTGACATATGACCAAGCCTCATATGCCAAAGTGCGGTGTTGTCTTCGTCTTGTGCAACATTTGCTGCACCCTTTCCTGCTACTGCATTCCCGAGCATCCAATACAAGTTGCCCACCTTGGTTCCCTTTATCACTGTCATCGCTCCATGAGTGACCTTAATCTTTCCGTCCCCGCCGGACCATCTCCACCCGAGAGTATCAAGCTCTCCTAGAGAAATCAGATTCTTCTTCAACTCTGGTACGTGACGCACACCCGTCAGCGTTCGAATGCACCCATCGAACATCTTGAACTGTACGGAACCAATACCGACGGTAGTGCACGGTGCATCGTTGCCCATAACAACGATCCCTCCTTTCAGTGGCTCATAGGATGTGAACCACTCCTTATCCGGGCACATGTGAAATGATGCTCCTGTATCCAAAATCCATCCAGATGATGATTTGTCAATACCTGCAGCGCAAACTATAAGAACGTCGACTTCATTCTTCTCCTCCACCACACTGGCGGAATTGTACCCGTCTTTCCCTTTCTGCAGCGACTCCTTGAAGGCCCTACAATCACGCTTCATATGACCAACCTTCTTGCAGAAAAAACATTCAAAGGGTCTCCCCTTTGATTTGGACCGGCCCCTTCCGTTGCTTCTTCCTTTGTTACTCGTCTTGCCCCTTTCCGGTGCTGCGATCAATCCTTCACCCTTCTCGAAAGAGTTACTACCAGAATTCCTCCTTGCATCATAGGAGATCAGCGTTCCCTTGACCGCCTCCAACACCAACGAATCCTTGCCATATATGATCGTATTCACCAAATTCTCATACGAGTCCGGCAGCGACGTCAATAACAACATTGCCTTGTCTACATCCTCCATCTTGTCCTCTAGCTGAGTCAGATCAGCTATCAACTTATTGAACACCGAGAGATGCTCAATAAACGGTGTGTTCTCCTTCATCCGAAGCATGTACAGCTGACGCTTCAGATTCAAATTGTTGCTAAGATTCTTCTTCATGAACCTCTCCTCCAGAAGTTTCCAATATTCTGCCGCGGTCTTCGCCGATTCCTCGAAAAGCAAATCATCCGAGAGGCACAACTCGATGATTCCTATAGCCCGGAGATTCAGACTCTCCCACTTTTCGTCGGTCATCTTCGACGGCTTCTTCTCAATTCCATCCAACATCAGCAATAGCCCGTCCGTCTGAGACATCAACGCACGAACCCTCCGTTGCCATGTTGAGAAGTTCCCTTTTCCGGTGAATTTCTCCACCCGAAAATTCCGCGCTTCTTCCGCCATCGAAAGTGCAACCAAAGCTCTGATACCAGCTGTTGGGAGGGGGATCTACGATGCACTAACTCGACACGGATTACACGCACCACGAAAAACGAATATTGTATGCGGAAATTAACTTCTGACCCTCTCCCAAACTTAATGCAACAAGCAAACACAAATTAAGATGGAAATATCAAGCAATCACACAACACACCTGAAGCAAACCACGACACACGCGATTTTACAAGGTTCGGCAAGATGTCTACGTCCTTGGGGGGGTCTCCTGCGGGTTTCCTTTCCTTGAAGCTCTTCTCCAACAAGAGAAGTCTCCGAGATTACACAAGTTTGGAAGCAATGGGTCTCCCAAAGCACTCTAGATCTCTCTCTAGCCTAATCTCTCTCAAGGAAATAAAGATTGTATGTTATGTTACAAGATTAAGGCGAAAATCCTATTTATAATGGGCTAAAATCGTACAAAGAATAATTCAGATCGTGCATAACTGTTTGAAATCGGTCGACCGGCATTTCCCATCGGTCGACCGAACTTTGGTTAGTTCGCGTAACTGCCATCTTTCGGTCGACCGCTCGCCCATAACCGGTCAACCGTTCCGCGCTGCTGAACAACACTCGAAGCTCCTGGACAATTTCGGTCGACCGCGTGTCCAACACCGGTCGACCGTTCTGTACTGCTGGATAGCGCCTGAAGCTACTGGACGAATTCGGTCGACCGCGTGTCCAACACCGGTTGATCGATTGTTGTGTTGAATTTCGTCTCGTATCTACTGTCACTTTTCGGTCGACCGCGTGCCCAGCACCGGTCGACCGGATCTTCAAAAGATCCGAGCTCCAAAACTACTGGCCGTTTTCGGTCGACCGAATTCCCCGAACCGGTCGACCGTTCCTCGATCTGTTCCGAGCCCCTATGGCTCCTGGAGAGATTCGGTCGACCGTGACTTAAGTTCCGGTCGACCGATTCTCCCAATTTTCCTGTATTAACAATTATAAACCAAATTCTAACAAGATTATCCAAGAATTAAAATATCGATAACCCTTGGACGGTAAGAGTAATTAAGTTGTTCCAGCCGTTCAGGAGGTAAACATATGGTATCATTCCTATATTGGGCTGATATGCTTTATTGTAACCCTTGATTCCTTGTTGTGATTCATAATATTAGTCGTACCCAACAACATCAAAATAATAATAATAAATAAATAATCCAAGAATCCAACAAAAGCAAATGAAAATCTCAAACACCACAATCCACTCCAAACCACACCCCAACCACCGGCCATAATCCTCCCCCAACCCCCCTACAAAACCCCATGCATGCATGCATGCACACGTCCAACCCCCTACCCTAACCTCCCTCCACCAATGGCCATCACCACCAACACCATCCTCCTCCTCCTCCTTTCCTTCTCCTTCTCCGCCGCCTCCGCCTACCCCCTCGTCGACGAGGTCTGCCGCAAGACCCTCCTCCCCGACCTCTGCTTCATAACCTTCAACTCCACCGGCCCCACCACTCCCTCCACCACCCTCCCCGACCTCGCCCACTTCGCCGCCTCCGACGTCCTCTCCAGATGCACCAATACCACCCAACGCATTACCACTCTCCTGCGATCCCCCCACCCACCGCCCGAGGAGCACTGCCTCAGGCGCTGCCACTCTAACTACGTGGCCGCGGGGAAGAAGCTTGAGGTGGCCGTCAAGGACTTGGAGAAGAGGGAGGAGATGAGCGTGGAGGCCGTCGAGGCGCTCGGTGGGGCCATGGCCGAGGTGGGCGCTTGCGAGGAGGGGTGTGAGAGGAAGGACGTTAAGAGTAATTTGGTTGGCGGAAGTAATATGGAGTTCATGAACTTGTGTAACAATGCTATGTCCATTGTTAAGTTGCTTCCTTCTGCTTCTGGGGTATGATGTGTTAACATATTATAGGATTAAGTGTTGGTTTGAGGTTGATTAATTGCTCAATAATGATGGAAGGTTAAGGTTGGTGATTGAGTTAGTTTGGATGGGTGTTTTTGTTGTTGTGTTTTTGGGTTGGGGTGGTTGGCAAATACATAAATGTTTGAGGAAACAATGTTTATTTCTCATTCTCAATTTTTTTTCTTTTGATTATTACTTGCGTTGGTGGTGTGTGACAGATGACTATGTGTGTGGGCCGAAATTTCATGGGCTTTTTTTAATGTTGTTCTTGACTAAAACTAGAGACTCGTAGTAAAGGACTAAAATCCTTATCTGTGCATGTTCAGCATTAGCAATATTTATTCAAAATGTCCCTCTTGATTTCACGTCGTTTTCTTTACCATGGATCCCTCTTGATTTCACAAATTGGTCATCTTTAAACATTGTTTCCTCAAACAATGTTATTACAGTCAATTCCAAAATTCCAAAATTAATACAGTCAATTCCAAAATTAGTCATTTATGAGCAAAAACTATGTTAAATAGGAGCGTACAATTACCAATTTACCATAACATAAAAATATTACCCTAATATGATTCATGCAAGTGAAGTTTCCGGTTGGTTTCCAAGAGAAACATCAACTTGGGCCAAGCCAATAACTAAGGCAAAGCAAGCGAAGTGTTCTTTCTCTTCTCATGCCGTCGTCAGATTTTTATATATCTTTTCTCATGCTATGGTCAAATTATTATTGTCAAATGTCAAGTAAACACAACCTAATTAACTATTAGTAATGTTAATTTGTAACGTCACTAATCCGCACTCGGGACACAGCAATGAGTACAACACTAAAAGGAAGCGAAAAATGGACATTAACTGTAATAACCAACTCGATGCCTCAGTTTAAAATATATGATAAGGTAAAGTCAATGTACAATGCGGAAGGAAAATACAAGCAATCTGAAACCTACTACACAACTACTAAGAGGAGTAGAAAAAATACATGATAACTGAACTCAACAGATCCAGTCCACGCGTCCCAAACCCAAGTCGCCTCCGATCACCTACCACGTCCCACCAGCACACGAACAAGCACGCCTGAGTCTTAACTCAAGACCCAGTACACCACCCCAACCTGACACTGAACAAGGTCTAGTCATCCCTGACGACTCACACTGGTCTCGTATTCCAAGGCGGTCACGCGCCCAGCGAGGCCGAGCGTGCACCTCGAACCCCACTGCGCATCCAACCCACAAGGCGACACTCAACCCACTCTCACGGCAGAACTGTCACACGTCCCAAGGCAACCACTATCCTAGCCAGGCCGAGCGTGTACCCTCAACAAGACCGTGTATCCGGACCATAAGGCAACGCCCTACTCCAACCACGTGCCCGAGCCCGTGAGCAACGCTCCCGAACGATCACTCGTCACAACGCTGGTGAGCTGATCAGTTCCGTATCCGGCTTCGGAAGCCGACCACACGCCCGAGCCCGTGAGCAACGCTCGCTAACGGTCACTCACCACAACGTGGGTGAGCCCTTCCGAACCGCAACAACAAGGGGGGAAACCGACTCCGGAAATCCAACCACAACGCCCGAGCCCGTGAGCAACGCTCCCGAACGGTCACTCGCAACAACGCTGGTAAATCATCCTGGACCGCCCCAACAAGGGAAACACCCTAACATCTAGTCATATGTGCCTCACGCGTCATCTCCACTACTCGACCACGCGCCTGAGTCCGTGAGCAACTCTCCAACGGCCACTCGATCCAACGTGGGTGGACAATCGGTTCCATGAACCTCTCACAATCTCACAATCTCACTAGGCAATGGGGTAAATGCAATTTACCCCCAACAGCATGAGTCCACAAACCCAACATGGTATAGAGTAACAAATAATAAACAAGAATATAAAATCATATAAGCATCGCAGTGAAATTATAGCTCTAACACCACAAATCAAGGTGCAGGTGTATAAGTGTAATTTGCCTAAAAATCCTTATAATTCACAATTGTCATAAGTTTAGTAGAAGAATGGTATTTACCTAGTTATAATTCATTTATTCACATACAATTAAATTTAGGGTTTATCCTGCAATTAATTAAGTCAATAATTTATTCCATCAATTACTCATAAATTGATAGTTTAATCCACACAAAAAACAATTAATTCTTAACTAATCAAATATCACTAAGTTTCATAGATAACAAGCAAAATGTCCAATTAATTAACTCCACCCCAATTATCAACAAAATCAAGGATTAAATGCGAAACACCCAAACAAAATCCACGCTCCAACGGCAAACCTAGCCGCGAGCCAGCCTCCGGCCACCGCCAGCCGGCTGCTGCGCTAGCAGCCACGACCACCGGCCGTGCGCGCGCGCGCCAGCCGTGCGCGGCTGTGCATCCCCCGGCGTCAATTCCGACTGGTTCCTTCCCGTCGGCCTCCTTCCAACGACGCCCTGCTCTCCTCCAACACGGAACCAAAACTACATGGCAGGTGGCGTACCTAGAAGAAGACGAACACCGGAGAAAGGGACGATTCCTCTCCGCGTCTACAAGCGGTCGCCGGAGCTCCTTGCCGTCGGGGTCGTCGTCGTCGTCGCTGCTAGAAGGAGGAAGAAGTGGGTTGGGGTTAGTGTTAGGGATTTGGGGAAGAGTGGTGAGAGAGAGAGAGTGAAGGGTTGGGTTGGGTTTATAACATAATTACTATAAAAGCAATTAGTGATATTAATTTACTTCCAGGTTCCAATCAATTTACCTTTTTATCTCTTCCAGGGAAACCATATATATAAATATAATACCCCAAGTACAACAATTAATGTTGTTCAAACGTCGATCGAATAATTATATGGTTGCGACTTGCGATTTGTGACCAAACAACGACCACAAACAAGTGATCGATGGATCCTAGTTGTGTTGTGCGCTCAGGATCATGAAGTTAAAGTTGGAAGAATAAAAAAATTGATCGAACGGTGATTTCAATTCACATCTCACATCATTGACAACATTTTTTTGGGTTTTCGTGACTACCTTAATTTTGTGGACATGCCGCGTCATCTGGTTGAACATGTAAATGCATGTAGGCCGCACTAGTCATCTTTAATTTGTGTATGTTTGATTTAGATTGGGGAAGTAACAACTCATTGGCCATGCACATGAGCACGTCTGCACGTGCATTGGGTTATTTTTCTTCGACGAGTAGAATTAATTTTAATTGTTAAGATAAATTATATATCAATTCACGGATTATATTATCGGATTGATTTTACTATCAGGGCCGATACATAACGACGGTTATTCATGGACCTGTAAAGCAGATCCGTTGTCTTCCCAAGTTGATTTGCAATAACTATTCATTAGATGCTGCCCTTTAAATAATAATTTCCTTAATGGTCGACTGATGTCATTAGCTTATAATAATACCATATTGTTTAAGTATATATTACTTTTGTTTAGGTGCATTGCGTATGGTAGCATGATGACTTGTAAGTTCGAACTGCATATGAATAACAGTGTTTAGCAAGGTTTTAAAAACCGAACCGGTCGTTGAACCGGTAAAACTTCGATTTTGGTTCAACGTGGTCTAATCACGGTCGGATCGGTGATGACGTCAGCATTTTTTTAAACCGAAGTTGGACCGGACCGAATAAATATTAATGGTCGGACCGGTGGTTGGACCGGTTTGAACCGATTTCTGCTAAATCATTCAAAAATTAAAATACACATACCAAAGTAACCAATAAACGATGCACAACTTATTCAAGACCCACACACAAAATCTCTCGATTCAGACATGCAAGTATACCAAAATCAAACCAATAAACGCTGCTCCTCCCAAGCCTCATCCCTCGCAGTCTCACTCTCACCCAAGTATGAGCGACGACCTTCCCCCGTCTAGGAGGCATCTGCCAAAGGAAACAAGACAATTATCAATATAAATTATGCATGCATGATCCTCTAAGACCTAAATCCTAACTCAAAGGTGGTTTCTTTGGACAAGTACGCCGGAATCAACGCTCTGATACCAAATTGTAACGTCCCCGAAAACAGCGGAAAATTTAAACAATAATAAAGACCGTCAACGGTCAACACAGGGCATGTCACGAGACAACAAGACGAAATGTAAAAATATATAAAGATATAGATCCACGTGGAAGTGAAAACAAACATATGAGTCAACTGTGATTACAATATAAAAGAATATACATGTAATCACTACCTCAACAAAAAGATATAAAAGAACACAGGATCAGATCCCGGGGGCACCCTCCTCAGTCACCACCTCGACTCTAATACTGCTCGCTACCTGAAATGAAAACAATTGAAACATGCCTGAGTTCCCTGCAGGAACCCCGTATGCCAAACCTCCAAAAATACAAAGGAATTAAAGACAATGCAATGCACGTGATCATCCACCTCGGGCCCACAATAATGCCTCTCTCCGCCTCCGCGGTACTGAACCACTCCTGCCACCACAAGAGTCAAGTCAGTCCACCGCTGCCTAACATGGGTCAGTCGGCACCACTACTCCCCAAAAGTGCAGAAAGGAACCCTTGCACAACGCCGCCACCCCAGGAGCGAGTCAGCCCGCCGAATACACAACTCGGGTCAGACGACAGCCGCTGCTCTCCCAAGAGCCGCCAGACGTGCACCCTGCCGGAACATCATCGGCCTACCGACAAACCCCTGCTAATAGCCCAAGGTTTACGACACTCATCCTTCACACCACGCTCGATATGAGAGGCCAACAATAATACGCCTTCGTCGAAGGTGAAATCCGTCGCTCTCAAGGCCGGTAATCGACCGTCGCCTCGGAGCCGGTAGTCGACCTATACTCAACGGATCGCGTGTAGATAAATCCACCAACTTGCGGCAGATCGGTCCACCGCTACAAGCACACCGGTCGACCGGTCTTCCACACAGTACTCGGTACTGTACAAACAAGCGTATCGGTCGAACCACTCCAACCGAATTACCGACCAATCGGTCGAACAAAAGTCATCTAGCGGTCGACCGTTTGGATGGTCTACGCTATACAATATTTATAATATTTATATACCCTACCGGTCGAACCAAGGGGTCGTTCAACCGATAACAGGGATTTCAACATTTTGCCCAATTCATATTCGGTCGACCGGAACTGAAATACAGTTCGACTGAAACGTCACAGGCACTCTACTGCTTAATTAAATGCTTAGTTGGTCGACCGGAAGTTAAAGAGCGGTCGACCGTTTTGATGGTCAAAGCTCCCAACCGACTTAGCATCGAATAGATCGGTCGAACCAGGTTAAGGGCGTTCGACCGTTTAATAAGTCAAAACCCAAACCGACCTATTCTCATTGTTTCGATCGACCGGCTAAGTGGACCCGTTCGATCGATAACAACATCAACCATTTTTCCCGCACGAATCTGGCATAACGGTCGACCGTCCATAGACATCGTTCGACCGTTTGCGGGTGCAAATCAATATAATAATAGGATCGGTCGACTGCCTACAGGCACCGGTCGACCAATCGTCGTCTTCAACCTCTGAACAGGTTGCAATCCGACGGGGAATTCGACACCAACGTCGATCCCCAACACTCACAAAGCTTAAGTGAGTTATATTGAAGACTTGGCATACCTTATTGACGTTTGTGGACGCCTCCCGAGCTTTGGCAAGCCCAACCCAACTCTTCTCCTTCACTTCTTCTCCTTCTCCTTCTCTCCTTCTTCTTCTCTTCCAAAATCACCTCTCTCACTCTCTGAGGAAAACAAGTTATGAAGAAAACGTTTTAATTAAACCTAACACCTCTATTTATATCAATTCCAAATCTTATCCAATTCTTCCACCTCATACTTTACTATTCATGGCTTAATTAGCTTAATTAGGTTTGATTTAGTTAATTAAGGTGTTTTAGATTTAGGTTATTACACATTATTGTGGTCACCGGTGAACTTCACATATATGGTTCCTTAATTTCAGAAGCCAAAACATGGTACACGTGGACTGCCTCGACCTAACGCCTGAGATGTGTTGGCAAGCTGATGGTCCTACTAATGCCAGACGTCTGGTGTCCAAACAATAATTGATCGTGTGACGTCGTGAATTCGACGCAGATAATTGAATGTCCAAACATAATTGAAGAGTCAGTGTACATCTGCACATGAATGGTATTACATCAACCAAAACATCCATATCAAAGTCGCTGCATTATTGGCTTCGGTTATTGGCACCATTTCATATGAGCCCGAGTTGGTACGTGTGGTTTGTATATTACTTGTGATATTGATACAACCATGCTAATTTGGATTTGACGCATCAAGCCATCAACCGTTTGTTGCTTGTCTCTTGAATGGGTCTAAAACGAAAATATGTGTGCTGACTGCTAATGTTGACGGTTTTAAACTTCCTCCAAATTTCATTTGGCTTCTAGTTTAATATGCGAAAGATAAGAGTATTTTTTTTCCTTCTAATATTATTTGAGATCGTATCTCAAATCGAACGTAAGTTTGGTTGAAGAGCTGCCATTAAAGTACGAGGCATGAAAATTGGAGAAATCGACGCAGGAGGTGTTACCGTTTGATCAAATTTCTGATTGCAGTCGATTGATGCTCAATGAAGGAGTTATAACGTCTTTCTTGGATATTGTTGTGAGGAAGTTTACCGACCCAATAATTCTTGCAGAGTGGAGTGTATATTTAGGTAGGTCAAGTCGACTTAACGTCAGTTTAACTTTGCCGGCATATTCAAGAGCGTATTTAGGCCGGTGCAGTCTGAGTTTGTCGTCAAGAGGTTGAAAGAATGATGAAAATTTAAAAGTATTCTATAATTCCATGATTCTCTAATTAAATGCTAAAATTCGATTTTCGATCTACGTTATTTAGAATTAAGCATCTAATCAATCTGAAAGAGCATTTCTTTGTCCAGAAAGCAATTTATGTCAACTAAGTTTACTTCTTGTCAACTAAGTTCTCTCGTAACAAGACGAGATAAAAGAATAGTTAACATTGAATACTGAACAACACGTACGGCTGGGGGACTTGGGTCTTCATCCTGAGAACTCAACGACTCTTCTATAATATATATCCTTCTTGTACACGTAATTTTGAAGTTAACATACAATCAATTCTAAGTGTGGGATCATCATCATAATTATCCATAAACTCGAACTATTGAGCACTCTACGCCATAATTTACAAATCATTTTTCTTATGTATGGATTTTTCTTATGGTTGTTTTTGTCTTAATATCAATCATGTCTCTACCCTCTCACCAAACGAAACCTAATGTTCCAGTCTTGCCAAACCAAACATCTTCCAAACGAATCTGTCGAGTCGTGTCGCATGATACTAGACGTTACTCCTCGGTCCAAATAATGTCCAATACAGCCGAAGCACAAAATTATATATTCTAACCTTTACAATGATCGGCAAGACCGTAGACATGGACTGCTCGTTAAGGTTGGAGCTTCATAATTCAAAATGATAATTTTCATGGGTACCCTCTAAGTATTTGAAATTACTATGAATAATTCCAAATGCATCATAATAATACCATATATCATAGATAAATTTAAATTTGAAGTAGATCATTGTACTCTCACGTTGATGATGTTAGTTTTGAGCTTAGATACTCATTTCTTATCGTTAAGATTATGAAATAGTGAGTTGCAGCTTCTTAACTCGATTTCTTGTGAAACTTAACGTACTTTGGACTAAATTAACGTTAACATACATGTTTGATAAGAGGTCATGGAAGACAATATTGGTCAAGTAGAAGGTTTCTAAGGTCTTATGAAATATTATCGATAAATTAATGATATTCATGAAATTATCCTTTAAATATTATCCATCATGCATGCATTATTCCAACGCAAATTATTGTAGCAATTTGAACAAAACTACTATTCATTATCTCTCCCATGTCCCCTTTCATCTTTCATTATCTTAACACAATAATTCCACCGTAAAGGTTGACATCAAGAATGGGTATTACATGCGAACAAGGACTTAACTCACGTTTTAAATTGGGGAAAATGTATATATTAGTAAATACGTGTTCTACTGATCATCTCCCTACCACTCGAAATAGGCCACAACTACGCGATAAAAATTATTATGCAAAGAAAGCGGTTGAAAAATGACCCAATATATACACCACATGAATTCCACGTACAAATTTCAAAGAATAAAACTACGTTTTAGCCTTTAGCGATCATCACTGTCATGGCAATGGATTTTATCGTTCATTGGCTTTAACTTAATCTTTCCACTACTATTTATTTTAAATCTAACTCGGAAATCTAAGTCCGAACTGTTTCAATAATGGTAGCATATGTCTTTATTATTGCTCATTATTTTCACCTAATATATGATTTTGATCGCATAATTTTGTACTTGGTTCCCCTCACATAATTTAGTTCCAATAATGCAAAGCCCATTCGAGTTATAAACAGAGGTCGTTTTTTTTCTTTTGAGTATCAAAAGTAGAGTTCCTTTTGTGACCAGAAAAATTAAGTTGATTGAAGCGATGTTCATCATTGCACTCCAATTAAGCAAGTTAAAGGAATAGTACAATAAAATCACCTATAAGTTCGGTCCGTTATGCTAAAATAATCACCTAAGTTAATCAATTCAGCTAATAACCAACATTTAGAAAATTTGTTCTTGAATGATTGTCATGATTAAATTCTAACAATGATTCTTAAAATCAACAACGTAATGACACTACAACCAACTAAACTCCAATACACATTCAAGTAGCTAGAAGCTCTGCATATATGTATGATGGAGTGCAATATATTGCCATGCAGAGTGTCTTTAGTGAAGAATAATGGCGCACAAACTAATGGCAGCAACCGAACCATGTGGAGCATAGGAATTATTTTAATAAACTTCCAAGATCTAACTTCTGGGCACATTGTATTGAAAACAACAGGAGGTCCAGCCTCCACCACAACACTCCACAAACCAGATATTTGGATCTTCAACCGCTAAATCCAAGATTCTAGAATCTGATTGGAAGATCAACGGTCACATACGACTTGATTGGAGTGGTTATTGCTTATGCTTGTAGGATTCTGGCTCGGTAAGCAATTAATTATGTCGATGTTAACTTGGAGGTTTTGCATATATACTGTTGGTTGGTAATTTTGTACATTAATTAAACCCTTATTTTTTGTTATCATTATTACTGGTATCCTCCATCTCGGTACATGTGATCGTTATCCCGTAAATCCTCGAAATTGATACGATAATGTCTGTTGAATAAGAGTATGTTGTATGTTAGTAGCTCCATTGACCACTATATATAGCTATATTTGTGTTGGTGTCATCTAATTTGCTGTAGTTAATGCTTATTTATGATAAATTTTTAAATCTTAATTTCACTATCCATGTTTACTAACGTCGAGTTTAAGTTCTTTATCAAAACCTTACACGTATATAAGGTATAAGAATTAATCTGGTATTGCTTTTGGATGTACACAATGTCATACACCCCTCCGGTATAAAACACAGTGCGTCTACGTACATTATTCTCAAAATTGAACCATCTTCGTAGGTCACAACGACCTTATACCGAAATTCTTAATAGGATTCGTTATTTAGTGATACATTATTTATACCGAATATGGTAAGATTTTTTCGCGACATAACGATTCAAAATCGTCAATAACATACGCCCGACCACAAAAAAGACTGGAATGAGACAGTGAAAGACACAGCGATAGGTTCTCCCCACCCGTCGTGTCCTTCCACGAAAACGACCGGAGCCTCTGTTCCCATCAATGCTTGGCTCCGGTTTCCTTATGTATTTCGCCAACTTTCCAAGAGTACACTTCAAATCAAACCAGAGATACTACTTTTTTTATTATTTAAAAAGCCCAATAATAGTGCAATATCGTTCAATTCCCACCCACCACAATTATATCATCGCATATTCGCATTGGTCTCGCAGGAGGAGGTCCCATGCCAGGGGTGCGCTTAATCTTCAACCTTTTGGCAATAAAACAAAAGACAGCAGGAATATAATCAAGAGTCATTGTTATATCTTATGGAGCTAATATTATTAGTCTAAGTTGGGTTGCTGTAGACAATGGGGATCGACGCACGAGGTGAGCCTTGCATGCGACCGATAAGAAGGCGACACGTAGCTGATCAAACAGCGACTATAGTTGAGTTAATATGCTATCTTTCACCACAATAACTTCGAACAATATTGTATTATATATGTAGGAGATTTGTTTATCTTGCATGGGAGTTTAGAGGACCACAGGAGGAATCTTTACTCTTTTTTTTTTTGATAATTAGGAATCTTTAGCTCTTATGTACGAATTATCATTGGATAAGCATTCATTACTTCATGTTCTTTCGGAGGAACCCGCATATACCAAGGATAATTCATGTAAAATATTAGAGAGATTTAAAAGAAACAACATATATATAGTTGTATAGCGAAACAAATTAAGATTGGCAACTTATTAAGGATTAGCAAAACATTGAAGTAGATTACCCACTGGAGAGCGACCTGCTGAGATTTTACGAGAAGATTGGATGAGAAGTTAAACGAAGATGGGAAAGAGAGTGACATATCAAGCTCTTTCGATAGATTTGGATAACAACTCGGTGGACAAAGATGGATAACCCAACTGGTGATATTATGAAAAGAAAACGAACTCCGTCGACGTAACCAACTGGAGATAACCCAGATGGGTTATAGAAAGGGTCTTAGCTCGACTAGACGACTGCAATCGACACTATCAAAATTTTGCTTGAGCTTGATGGTTCGTTCAATTTGGCTCGGACCGATTGTCAATGAACAAGCTTGAGTAAAGAAATCAACTCAACTAACTAAACGAGCCCAACACGATCGAGCAGGCTCCTGCTCGTTTGATACTTGTTGATTGCCGGTTTGTTCGTTTGAATCTAATTTATATACCTATTACGTAAATTTCAAATGTAATTACACCGTCCTATTATTCATTTAAAAAACATGCATAGTTATCCAAATATTCGTATCCTAAATCTTTGGTTTATCTTTATTTTGTCCTTTAATATAAAAGGTTAAAAACTCTTGTTTATTTTGATTACCCTTTTAATTTGTGGAGACTATTACTCTATTTAATATGTTTTATGTTTGAACTTGCACTTTAATTTGCACGTGTTAGTTGGATAGTTATATTTATTTTGGATATTTTAACATAAAATTGTTAAAGCTGCATGTTATTCTACAAATTTGAAAAACAAAATTAGTAAACAATATTATTTAATTGAGCATGAACATAACATCATAACAAGCAAATCACACAATTCGTGAGCATGTGACTAGCCGAACAGGAGCGGATTTTCTACTCAGCTTGAGTTATGAGCGAGCCACAAGCGATCGTAAAAACTAAATAAACCGTGTTCGAGCTGAGCTGCTGGATCGATTTCATCTCGTTTATTGTACTCCAATATTTTAAAATCAAGAAGATAATAATATTTTCTAATAAATATTAGGCAATTATGTGAAGAACTACGCTTCAATATTGTAAATTACAAGGTGTGGCAATAATGTCCTGAGTCCTGACCATCATCACTTATTTGCAAGATAGGTATTGCAAGTTCCCATGTCTACAGCTTTTGTCTGTTGAGAACCCATTACTTGTAGTGTCCTCCGCTCATTAGTGAATCATAGCAACCACTTGGAAATACATGAAAGGAATTCCTCATGGTAAAGAATATCAGCAGCGTATAATGTTTTTAGACTTTTGTAACATTTTTACATGAAATATAGCTACCAATACGTATAAGCTTCACGAAAAGATAAGAACTATTCAATATACAAGCTTTGGATCAGATTTCACTCCCTTCAATCGCCATATATAATCATCACCTGAATGTTCTAATTACCTTCCATGCTAAATCCAACGGTCAGAAACGCATCGAATCCCAGCGGCAAAATCAAACCGGAATTAGCTCACACACTTTGACGTCAACACCCACATCACAATCACCCCTTCATCCCAACCCCTACCCCTCCTCCACCACACACTACCACCGATGGATCCGAATCCAACGGCAAAAACCCGCCCTCGCAAACGACACGCTCGTGACCAAAACCGGGTGCACATTTCCAGGGGCAAAACCGTAAACCCCGACCCCACATCCCCCCTATATAAACTTCCCCACCCCATCCCTCATCCTTCTCGTGCCACAACCTCCATCGACGAAACCAACCAAACCTAAACCCTAACCCTAGCCGCCCTTGATTTCCCAGGGAATGTTGAATGATGCGCGGCTCCAGCAGTGACGTCGGCGGCCCCCGGAAACGGCAGTTCGGCCGAACCTGCCACCGCAAGCACGTAGAAGACGGGTAGACATCTCCTCTCTTAACCCTCCCCCTCTCCTCTCCTCTTGAAAGCTTCTAAAACCAATGGAAGATTCCAAATCGCAAGTCCTCCACGGGAAATACGAGCTCGGTAAGCTCCTAGGGCACGGCACCTTCGGGAAAGTCTACCTCGCCAGGGACCTTAAGTCCGGGAAGAACGTGGCGATGAAGGTGGTGGGGAAGGAGAAGGTGATCAAGGTCGGGATGATGGAGCAGATCAAGAGGGAGATCTCCGTCATGAAGATGGTCACCCACCCCAACATCGTCGAGCTCCACGAGGTCATGGCAAGTAAATCCAAGATCTACTTTGCCATGGAGCTCGTCCGGGGAGGTGAGCTCTTCGCCAAGATCGCCCGCCACGGACGCCTGAAAGAGGATGCCGCGAGGTCCTACTTCCGGCAGCTAATCTCCGCCATCGATTTCTGCCACTCCCGCGGCGTCTACCACCGCGATCTCAAACCCGAGAATTTGCTCCTCGACGAGAAAGGGAATCTCAAGATCGCCGATTTTGGGTTGAGTGCCTTCGCGGATCATCTCAGATCCGACGGCCTTCTCCACACCACGTGCGGCACGCCGGCGTACGTCGCGCCGGAGGTCATACTCAAGAAAGGTTACGACGGCGCGAAGGCCGATCTGTGGTCGTGTGGGGTTATTCTGTTCGTTCTCCTCGCCGGATTTCTTCCCTTCCAAGATGAGAATATTATAAACATGTACAAGAAGATCCACCGCGGGGACTTCAAGTGCCCGCCTTGGATCTCGCCGGAGGCCAGACGGCTCATCACCAAACTGCTTGACCCTAACCCTAACACCCGCATTACGGTGGAAAAAATCATGGAGACGTCGTGGTTTCGCCGGAAGGCGCCGGCACCGGCACCGGAGCTGGAGATTATGGGACGGTGGGGGAAGGAGAAGCCGGAGGTGCTGAACGCTTTTCATATTATATCGCTTTCCGAGGGGTTCGACCTCTCGCCGCTGTTCGAGGAGAAGAGAAGGGACGAGGAAGGGATGCGGTTCGCGACGAGAGAACCGGCGAGTGGAGTGATATCGAGATTGGAAGAGGTGGCGGCGAAGGCGGCAGGGAAATTCAAGGTGAGGAAGAGCGAGAGCGGGGTGAGGCTGGAGGGGTTGGTGAGGGGACGGAAAGGGAGGTTGGAGGTTGCGGCCGAGATTTTCCCGGTCGCGCCTTCGGTGCTGGTTGTGGAGGTCAAGAAGGACTCCGGCGATACGATGGAGTACCGAAGCTTCTGTAGTAACGAGCTCCGCCCGGCCCTTAAGGACATCTTCTGGGCTTCTTCGGAATCACAAACTGCAGCCGTTCTGTGAGGAATTAAATTAAGCTAAGCAAAAGCGAGGTAACGAAGCAACTGAGAAGTACTGGTTGGTTGGTGATTAGTTTACTTGATGGTGTTGTTGTGTTGTGAATTATTATCATTATTATAATGGTGAGTTGTTTGTAAGCGTTTTGTTGTTTTGTTGGGATATTCCAATAAGTTTGATGAACTGACGATGGAGGTGTTATTTTCTTTGTTGATTGTTTATTGTTGAGCATTCGAATATGTGTGGACTACGTGATGGTGATGCATGTGTTTGTAGATTTTGGTTGCATATCTATATGAAGCAAATATCTCTTTATTTGGAGGTGGTGTGCAACTGTGGGGGGCAGAGCGTATTTCCATGGAAAGCTGGTTCAGACTTCAGAATGGGACCAGGAGTGTGCGTTTGAGTGGCGTTTATGCAGTGATGCGGTTTTCTACTGGTGGTCCTTGAATCTGCGCAATCAATCGTGATTGAGTGATTGACATTACTCGACCAAACAATGGATGTTGTGTTGCCGCGCGTACGTAAATGTGGAGTTTTTTTTTCCTGTCACAGGATGATAGTTTCTATTATACATGATTTTCTTTGATATTATTAAGTCATGCATGGGGAAGTATGGAAGTATGATCTAATTCAATTTCGAAGATACATTTGCTATTAGGTTACGTGTAATAATCTCTGTTTTAAAAATCGGACCGAACCGACGGTCCGACTGAGTTGGACCGTGAACCGGTAGCAAACCTGTCGGTTCGGTCAAAAAACCGGTTTCTCTCGTGAACTGAAAAACCGAAAAAAACGGTTTTTTTCAATTTAAACAAAATTTGGTTTTTATTGTTTTATTTTTTGTTCAATTTTGACCCAAATTCTAAAATTTTTACTTTTTACTACCCAACCCCTCACCACACCTCCACCCTCGCGATCTCCACCGGTCCACCTCTCATCGCACCGCCACCGCTCGCGATCTCCACCAAATTATGGGTAAAATAAAATTAAAATTTTAAAAATTATAACAAATAAAAAATATATTTTCATTAAAAAAATTGAAAAAAAAATTAAAATATTTTTTTAAAAAAATGTACATTTTTTTTGAACCAATGGTAAATCTTAATATATTTAAAAAACATCAACAAATCATTCTACCTTTGATATACCATTGAATTAATGTAATAGTTCAACACTTTCAAAAAAAATCCGCACATCCTTCCACCTTTGGATATATCGTTGGATAACCAACGACCGCCCCAAGTTCCACACTTGCGCTCACAACAACAAACCAATGACACGTGTTTTTGCTGCGGTTCGAATGTATTATCCGCTGAAAGCAGCTTCGCTTTTTTCAACTGCGTATACGTTTGTCATACTGGATTTGTAGTCAAAGTTGGCATCTTCGTGGTATTCATACGCTTAATCAAGTTCTGGTGTGTTTAATTACAGGAGTGGTCATTATTTTTAAAATTCATTGACAAAGTGTTAATTTGGACAATAAAATCAAATCAAAACTTAAAATTAAAAATCTAAATCCTAAATCTTGATATATAGATTAAAAATTTCGAAAATCATAAAATTTGAAACACGTTCTGCTTAATATTTAGATATGTAAAAATGAACATACTACGTTCATTAAAAAAAAAATTCTAGATGCTATATGAAATGATTACAAAAATTTATAATTTTTAACCTCATTAATCTATTTACGTTGTAATTTATAAATTAATATCGGATTTTCAAAGATTATATTTGATTTCTAACTATCTGTCAGCAAAATTCAAAGACGTCATCCTGTCGTTTAATTAAGCTTAATATATAATTGAAATGACAGTAACACAGTACCTGTCCGTTTTCATCACTTGATTACGTGAGGGTCTTAACGAAGGAAGCTTGGTACACGTCGACGCATTTAATTTGTGTCGCACAGTCTTTTTCGAAAGATATGTAAGAAGAGTGAATGTTTTTTTTCTTCTTTCTGCAAGAATAGGAATATTGTTGGTTTTCGAAATGACTGATCAGAATATCATTCTAAACACGACACGTACGATTGTAATAATACTACAACGACGTGATGCACGACCATGAATATAAAATATCACGTTTTTTACGTAATTACGTTGTAAACATTGTTACGATTCAAGTTGAACAAGCATGAAGCATCGAGTTAATTATCACATACGACCAGACAAATCCCATCTCTCTTCACCTTTCCCCTACTCTACGTGATGCCCAATGTATATCCCACATCCAACAACGCATGGGTTTAAAATAATTAACTTATTTGTGATGCATTGTCATACAAAGCCAGACACAAAACTAGATCCAACTCTTTCATCTCAACCGTTAATTCTTTTATCACGTTGATAAAACTTACGAATATTAGCACGAAGGTAACACAATTTAGATTACGCGATAATTACTATTGTTTTAGACAATACCGCATAATGCTGGATCGCTGAATAATCGCTGATGCACGACCACACGTTGATGTTGAGAGAGCAATAACAATTCGGAAACAAATTTGTGAGTGTGATCAACCTTCGTGGGCCGACCAACCAGAAGTTTCGGCCTTAGAATGTAATATAATTAGTTAACCTAAACAATTATTAGCCTTTCTCTTGGGTTATAAACAAAACCCAACCCATCAATGGATTGTGAAATTTAGAAGGGAATTTCGTGGATATCCTTCGATAAGTTTTTATTTCACCAATACTCTTTCATATATACCTTTAGTTTAAAATCTCCTTTCTTCTTATCTTGTTATCAACTTTACAATATAAACTGAGGTCAACTTAAATTTTTGGAGTTGAATTCCAGGTTTATCCTTATTTCTTATTTTCAAACTCAAAATACATAGATTAAAAATTAGAGAAGAACATTTGAAGTCATATTTTTCTTTCTTCTCACATGTCTTTACCATTTAAATAAAAAATTATTTATATTTGAATTATATAAAAAGAGAAGAAATGTAATTTCAAGCATGAAAAATTAACTCAAATTTACATTGAGAGATGTGGACAACAAAATTTTATAGACGGAAGAAGACTTGAGATTAAGTGAAAAAATGGTGAACTGCAGTTTGAAAGAAAAATATATATTTTTCTTTCGATTGAAGGGTATTGATATGGAAACTTATTTAAAAGGTATTTATTAAAGAGGTTGTCGACCAAATTATAAGACGGAGTCGCACAAAAATCTCAAGTTCCCAACCGCACCTCCACTTCTCCGTAGATCCCATCTCTCCCCCTCAGATAGAGAGAAACAAAATCGAACCCTAAAACCCTAATCTAGGGTTTCTCCAATGGACGAGGACGAGATCGACCACGCCGTGGTGGCGTACCTGAAGAAGAAGGGCTTCAAGGACGCCGAGCGCGTTCTCCATGAAGAGCGAGGTAGGACGGCCTCCTCCGCTCCCCCCACCGACCCCGACGTAGCCAAGCAGATACTCTCCTTCTCCCAGTATGATATTCCTCTTCCCCTCTTCGAAGCGATCACTTCGTTGTGGAAGTGAAACTTCAGATTTTTAGTGGATTAAAAAGGAAACTGAAGAGAATTCAGAATCTTCATATTCATATTAGAAATTAGTTGGTTGTGGAAGTGAAAATTCAGATTTTCAGTGGATTAACAGGCAGCTGGACGGAATTCAGAATGTCTTCATAATTCATATTAGATATAGCGTCGTGCACAAATTTCAAGCATTGTTATTGAATTTCTGTTGCTTCACTATATCTATGTTATGTAGCCTAGACAACATTGCCTTGTTTCGTAGGACTTGATGAAGACTTCGAAATAGAAGGAATATGATATCTGTGGTTATAATTTGCTAGCACAACTTGCCTGCAGGGTGAAGGTTATAGACCTTTTGGGGTGATATTGGATGGTGTTGTGGTGGTCTTTGAACTCAATTACTAGTAGTGACATAAGCATTATGCATCTCGGAGTTCCGTAGTGTGCAGCTGTGACTATAGTTCATATTTTGATTTGATAGAACGATGGATTTATTGTGGCCCCAAAAGTGGATTTGCCTGTGAAGGCACAGTGTCAGTATGCACCTACATAGTGGGGTGTTAAGGCATTTGTAGCTTCAGTATCAGGTGTTGTAATTGAATTTAAGAGTGAAGGGGTTGTAAATGAGATTGTCAGTAGGCAAGCTTTCAGAAATACAAGTTTAAATTTAAAATCGTTCAATTATTATTTTCCAATACATTGGTTGATTGTAAGATCAGGGGTTCCCTTTTGAGCAAGCTCTCTGAACTGGTTGTAAGATGGTTTGTTTTTTTCTTTTTCATTTCATCTCATGGTTTTGTTACCAGGTTGATTTTCAGTGTGCTCAATGTATTACACTTATAGTTATTTATTTTCCCCCTATTATCTTGTAATTGACAGAATGGAAAATGAGCCTGTGAAATACAAAGATGGTTATCAGAAGCTAAAAGCTTGGGCGTATAGTTCGCTGGACTTGTACAAGGTTGGAGAATGGCAAGCTAATACTTTCTTGATTTTTTATTGGAATTGTCTACAACTCGTTTTTTTGTATTCTACTCTACTCGACTATTGCTTCACCAACTTTTCAGTTTAGAGTTTTTAAGAATTGAAGCACGGGAAATTGATTAATATGCACAATGACTTTGTTTATAACGCGAACCAAAACTTAGTATAGACAAAATGGAGGCCGAAAGGGGTATCCTCTTCACACATGTCTCCAAAGTTATCTAACTTGACTAGTGGCATGCCCAAGTTTTTGAAAACCTTGCGACTTGTAGTTTTATCCTTTCAAACTTGACAATGTCAAAGCAATGGATGAGTTCTTGGAGTACACACTAGTTAGAAGTGGATGGAGCAATTGAGTGAGTTTTGACTATTTGACCATCACAATGAGTTCTAAAGTTGGTTGGGGCAAACTTTTATGTGGAGATATGGTCACAACTCACAACCCACAACCCATGGAACCAGAGACCTTTTTTCGTTTTAGAGAGGGATTGCTTTGGCTGGAAGTTCTAGTTGTGGAAGATGGTCCAATAGAGGTGGCAGATAGATACATATGTTGGATCTTGATCATGTAATTGAGTTGACTTGAGGATTTTTGAGGAACACGTCAAGTGGGATGAGAGGTGTTAGAGGAAGACAACATTGACTAATGAAGTAACATAATGAGAAGATATTATAAAGGGGAAATAGTCTGTGAACATTGGAAATTTTAATGATCCAGAAATTTACATAGGATATGTAGGAGATAATAAGTCGAGTGATGTTTAAGGTGGGAAAACGTGTTTTGACTAGGTACTTACTGCTTGATATTTTAGTACCTTGTAAAATATTTTTATTCTGTAAATATTCAAGTAAGTGTTGAACCATCGGTGATAAGGTGGGGCTTTTTTGATGGTTCATTAGTTTCATGGTTACTTTTGTGAGAAAAGGAGAGTCCTCCTCCCCGAGTCACATTTGTCTGAATTTTTTTCACTTTTGGCGCTCATACTGTGGCATTAGGCCCTTGCCTAGTAGCAGTGTGTGCTTGGTTTAACAGTGTTGCTCCTATTCTAGGAAGCATGAATATCTTAGACCCTTGATGTATTGTATAGTACCTATATCAGATACCTATACTCACCCAATTCTTCCGTACACATAATGGATACTTTATTTGGATTTTGGAGTATCCTAATTAAATAATTATAACTTCAAATCGGGATACTTATTGTTACTTCTTAAATGTTTTCACATACTTCATGGACATGGGATACTTTTAAATACCATTTCAGAATTTAAGATTGAAAAATGTGGCCCATAAAAAAAGGAGCACGCAGTAGTTTCCTTTATAGAATTGTGCTGAATGCTAAAACGGGTTGAGTGTTGTATTGAAAGTTTTTTACGAATATTTTTCACTTCTATTAATTTCGTAAATGTTCATATATATTTGATATTTAGTATTTTGATTTAAAAATAAATGACATAACATTTATTTTTAAATAATTTAATATCAATGTACCAATGTCATAATGTATCCTACTTTTATCAAAGATAATGCATCCATGTATCTGTAAGCTGATTTTGTATTTATGCTGCATAGATCCTATGATAGTCAGATTGTGTGGATGTTTTTTAATCTTTAGCTGGGATATTATTCTATATATCTGCATATAAATTAGGATCCCATATTAGCTGCACTGATGCAGGTTGATGATGTATAACATGGCAGCATCAAATCAACATAGTCAATGGTTGCATGATTTTATCATATTATGATTAATACACGAATCTAATTTTTTGCAGCATGAGCTGCTTCGAGTTCTCTATCCAACATTTGTCCACTGTTTTTTAGATTTGGTTGCCAAAGGGCATATTCAAGAAGGTAATATACCTTGGATATTTCTGGATTAGAAATTAACTCATTTTGTAGTTGGACATCACATACCACATTTGATGTACCATGCCAGCTCGAACATTCTTTAGCACCTTCCGTGAGGATCATGAAATGATGCATTTGAGAGATCTTCAGAAGTTGGAAGGTATTCTTACGCCTGAACATTTACAGGTAAGTATTTCTCGCCCTTCTCATAAAGCCAAGCGTAATTTTTTTTGTGTTTGCTGTTTTTCTGAATGTTGGTCTTCAGGAGATGGAATTTGCCCGATCTCTGAGAGAGAGTAAAGTCAACATAAAAATTTGTGAGGTGTATCTGTATTTAATGTTTTTTTTCGAACTTTATATTGTAAAATCATTGGTTCATTTACATCATAATAAGCTTCAAACCACTACCATTGTAAAGTTTATGATACTAGTGGCTAATATGTCCTTTTTTTATTCTAAACTTCAGTATTCATTCCAACTGCTCCTGCAATACCTTCATAATTCACAGTCTATTAAGATGCTTGGAGTAATCAACGAGCACGTCAATTTCCAAGGTGAAAATGATTCTTAGATATGTACCCATATTTGTGATTGTCATCCTGAAAATATATATCTTTGAGATGGTGTATTTATGCAGTTGCTAGCACAATTTGGGGTTCCTCTTCAGCATCTCTTCTTTACCTTCCCCATTTTTATGCTCTCTTAACATCTTCTATCACGGTGACAGTTTTTCCTGGTCAACCCAACTTAATATCTGATGATGCTGAGGCCGTTACACTGATAAGTGGTAGCCATGATAATGCACAACACATTAACCAGAAGGAAGTACATTGGGGTGTAAGTATCGAATTTATATTGCTTTCTTTTCTTTGTTGTTCACCAAGAAGAAGGTGACCCACTATAATATACTTATGTAACACTTCTAGTATTTAAATCAGCTAGGTCATAATTACTATTATGGTATATTTGGGGTATGCATACCTTTTATCATGAAGTTGCTGAAAACTCTAATATAACCCCCCCCCCCCCCCCCCCCCCCCCCCTTAAGGAACGGAGCTTGTTGATCTTGAAGGGTCAAGGATGCTCATTCACAAAAAATATTCCATTTGTTCTTTCATTTCCATAAATGTGCAACGTTTGTTGCTATGCCTTTGTCTAGTTTTCTCTCTCTTAGTGATGAAGAACACGAAGCAAATTTGTTTTTTAAAGAAAGATGTTTCATTTGATACAAAAGAATAAGGTAATGCAGTTGATGAATTTTATTGTGGTTTCGTCTTTATGTTCCTATAGATGGAATTCTCAGACTTATTTTTAATGACCACTCCTTAGGTTGCTGTTTGATTCCAAACTTGAAATTAGTAATTCTTGGTTGATTTTAGTGGTTATCTTAGAAATTGCATTATCATTTATAATAACAATGACATTATAGTTTTTCCAAACAATCTTTTTTAGCTTTTCCTTGGTTATCTAGAAAGCGCATGATAAAACAATTATATTAGGAATTGAATTTTTGCTTAATTGCTTGTTTGTAAGGTAGGTATGCACATTTTTTGATTGTACTGGGGCATATTTATATGTACCCATTCTACCTGGGAATATTATTAAGGATTTCCTTTGATAGTTTCCCTTTCAATGTTTGTCAACCCTAATAGTACATGTGTAATAATTTGCTGCTTCAATGCATACTTAATTATCTTATTTCACTTTGTGTCTTCATGCAACTTGCTTGTTGCTTTTGGAAAAGATGATTTACAAAAATAACCTGGTCAAGATGGAACATGAACATTACACTAGTGCCTGAAAAGAGGCTCCATCATGAGCTAGGTGGGGGGAGGTGGGGGTTGAGCATATGCAATTACACCCATTGATTCAATACACAGCCAATCGTCCGCTATTTCACAATAAATAAGAAAACAAAGACGGTTTGAAGAGCTATTTTGATTTAGTCCATTTCAAACCAAAATGCCAAAACTAGTTTGACTTTTGACTTATTGGAGATGGACACACTTTTCACGATGGAAAACATATAAGTACATGCCAAGTAGACATCTTTCTAAGCACATATCTGCTACTGTGTAAAGTCACACCCCTGGTAACAGAGAGATTGTCTCCAATTGACCCATTGATTCAATGCACAACCAATCGCTTTCCGTTTCACAATAAAGAAGCACAAACGGTATGAAGAGCCATTTTAAACCAAAATGCCAAATAATAGTTTGATTTTTGGCTCATTGGAAATGAATATTGATGAAAAAATATAAATATATGCCAAGTGGTCATATTTGGACACTATGAGAGCATCCTTAACGGCGCCCAGGCAGTTCCCGGGCGCCCTGGTTTCTCTCTCAGCCACGTCAGTTTCTCTCTCCGCCACGTCAGCTCAAACCAACCCCCCTAAATTTTTCTTAACCACACCCAGAAACAACTCAAGCGCCCTACATTCTCTCCCCTACACGTCATTTCGGGATCAATTCTAGGCAAAACACGAAAAATTATCAATAAATTCTAGAAAATATAAACAAATAAAAAACTTATTTTCATAAAAAATAATTGAAAAAACGATTTTAAATGATTTTAAAAACATTTTCTAAACACAAAAACACAAAATAAAAAAAAATAAAAAAAAAGTGACCAATGGTGGGGGGACACGTGCCCCCCACCCAACACCTTTCCCAGGCGTCTGGGGCGGAATTTCGGGCGGATGGGCGCCCGAAATTCCGCCCCAGGCGCTGGTTTTGCATTTTTTTTATATTAAATTCGGTGATGTGGCGGGTGGATTTACGGGCGCCCGAAAAGTGACCAATGGTTAAGGATGCTCTGAGTCAGCTGTTGTGTAAAGTCACAAACCTTACCAAGATATGCAATAGCTAGATCTGCTATATTACTTACATAATTCTAGACTATTCATGGTATCATACGACACATATTTAACCTGCTGATTTCACTTGCATATGGACATGAATCAAGACAGAATATTTTCCTCCCTTATGTAGCTACCTCTCATTTAGAAAATACTTCTATGTTGAACTGAAAAAATGAATTCCTCTTATTGTATTTGTGAAGAGCTTATGGATTATAAACCACCTTGAACAACTCAAAGATTTGAAAAAATGGTTTGAGCACTTCTGTTCGATCATCTAAGATTTGTCTATGCCACATGATGCTTTTACGTCCTGCATTCTAATTCCTATCAGCCTCAAATCACTTATTTTCCCTTTACAGTTAGTTGGGATCTGGCATGAAGCAAAAATTTGAAGTTCAATTTGTAATAGTTATCTGGGCACACAACTATTATTCTTTTGACTATAGACAATTATACAGTTTTTACTATTCACTGTAAGTCGGTAATTTATGTTTTATAATTTCAACCTTAATACACTTTTAATATCCCAGTTACTCGAAGATTCTATTGAAGAGCGCTTGGAAAAGGCAGGAGTTATGCTCTCAGAGTCTGACAAGCTTGAAGGGGAAAACAAAGAAATGGATGTTGAAGATAACAAGGTAATAACTAGACCATATTTATGGTGCAACACTGTAGCACATGCACAACTCATGCATATCTTCCAGTCTTATATGTGCATTTTATAAGACCTGGAATCATAGAAGATCTATGCGTGCATATTAGAAACCAGGAGTTGTAGAACTATCATATGGCAATAAATCATCTGACATGCAAAACGAAGAGCATGTGAAGTCAAAAGCGAATATGACGTATCCGTTTTCAAATGAAAATGGTTATCAAAATAGATATATTGTCTGAGAAGAATTCAAATCCAAGGTGTCTAAGGGTCTCTATGCATTAGAGAAGCTGTTCAAGAAGTCGTAGGCACTATAGAAATCACCAAAGTAGGCGCCAATCACGAGGGTGAACTGTTGTTTAGAGGTGATTGGCAGTTTGGTATGTGGGGTATGACTTGAGGTTTTTAGTTTTATATGGCTTATTTGATTTTTAATCTGTTATGATAGAGCAATTATGTAGTTATTTTATAAGTGAGCAGATGTCTTTTCGTAATTGGTCCATGAACAACTGGGGAACTTGTCAGACTAGTCGGCTCACTTTTAAATCATTGCTTGTATGTGTGTATTGGATACTGCCAGAATATTTTGAAATTGTTTATTTTCTCAGCAAACATATCATACTGATATTTGTTTTTGTTCTCCTAGAGAAAATATGCTGATAGTAAACAAGGATCCTCTGTTAAGAAAATGAAAAAAGACAAGCCTGCCACTGCATCTGGAAAAAGCATTCGTCCAAAGACGAGTACTGCTTCAACAGTGCCTCGAGTAAAGCCTGAGCTAGCCTTGCCGATAATGTATTGGTCATAAAATTTCCGCCTGTTTTTTTTATGCATTTACCCATTACAGTTCATAAACTATGCCTTATCGTGTTGTGCTATAATGCCATGATGAATTAGTTTCTTGGCTGAGAATGTATATTCTGTTTCTTACACCAAGTAATTTCTCATGTTTTGTAGAATAAACTGGACATAAATTTGCTGCAATTTTACCAGTGGAATTCGTGCATTATCCCATAACTGTACTATACATCGATCAGATAAACTTTTATTGTGATGCCAATCTCCTATAGCTTCAATTTGTTTAGCCTGTGAAAAGGGAAGTCAAATAACAAATCTAATATCCTATATTAATATGAGATAGGTATTTTTCCTGTTGACGTTTGATAACTACAAATATAAAGGCCAGTATAGCATACTTAGTGGATGATTCAGGAAAATTTAATACTTAAATAGGTAAGGACATCCTATGTCATTTTTTTTTTGTATTTGGGGGAAATACTTGACAAGAAAGATCAAGTCTTTGCCGTTTTGATTTCGATCATTATGCTAAATGGTTAAGTTTGTGGGTCTGATTATTAACATTAAACATGTCTTCAAGACTTCAACTACAACTTTCGTGTAAATAAACAAAGATCAAGTGGCTCTTGAGACCTCTGTGCCAAAAAATGTTACCTTTAGATATTTAGCATTGATACTAAAGAAAGATGGAGTAATTGGAGAGGATTTTATTGTAGGATAAGGATAGGTGGGTGAAATGGAGATGAGAATCAAGTATCTTGGGCAATAGAAAAGGCCCAACAAATGTAAAGGCAGGTTTTATAGGACAGCTCTACACCTGCTATACCCTACGAAGTAAAATGTTGGGTCACAAAAAGGCAAAATATACAAAAGATGGGTGTGGCAGAAACGCAAATGTTGAAGTGGATGATGTGTTGATGATAATTCGAATTAGAAATGAGGATATCCAAGAGAAGGTTGGAGTAGTTCAGATTGAAGAGAATCATCATTGGAAAGGAGAATTTATTTTGAAATGTTGGCCCGAGAGGAAGGCGTAAGAGAGGCGGGATGATTTCAATATGTCCAACATAAACCTTTGGAAACGTCATTGAAAGGAGAATTTTGGCCCTAGAGGAAGGCATAAAAATAGGCTAGCGTAGACCGAGACTAACTTGGGAAGTTTGACAGAGACTCAAGGACTGGAGTTACCCAAGGAGTTGGCTTTGAACAAGAATTATGGAAGGAGGTGATTATTGATTAACGTACTGCAACCATGATTCCTGTTATGTTTCATTTTTAGCCTACATCAACTGGTTTGGGATGCAAGACTTGGTTGTTATCTGCGACTTTTACTGTATTAAATGCATATGGAAATATCTCAAGTTTATGATGCTCTTCCTAGTAGATTATGGACATGCTATATTGGTTATGAAATGGTTATTGTACATTATAGAGCTAATGCTACTGTGCCAATTGGTCATGTTTTAATACTGTCACATTAGTTTGTGTACAAGCTCTTCATCTTTTTCTCCATATACACCTTGTTTGGATTCTTTCTCTTCATTTTATCAAGGGACCTGATTGCATATGTTTTTTTCTTTCTCAGGTCAGTAGAACTTGAACAATCAGTCCTAGAGGACATACGGAGCCGTGTGCAATTGAGTAGCTCGGCACTTCCATCTGTCAGCTTCTATACCTTCCTTAATGCTCACAATGGGTGGATATCCCTCAAACTTGATGACATATATATCATCTAATATTTCATATTTTATTCTGAAATCTGATTGTTTTTCGAGTGCCAGGTTGAACTGCTCTTCTATATCCCATGATGGGTCATTAGTTGCTGGTGGTTTTTCTGACTCATCGCTGAAGGTTCTATGTCATTTTATATTATGGAGTTATATTTGTTATCGTTTGTGTAGTAGATTTGGTTTTATTTCCTGTTCTCCGTTACCTTTTACTTTCTAAGATAAGATTCTTCTTTTTTGATCTTTCATAGGTTTGGGACATGTCCAAGATTGGCCAACAAAGTATCACTTGTTAGTTTTACTCTGCCTTGCTCATTTTTAATGCTGAACAAACTTAAGCATGATGCTACCTCTATTTAGTTTCTTGCACAAGAGAATATATGTGATGATATGTAGTACTTTAAAAATGATCAAAATACTCTTGCGAAAACTTTTTTAATATGTTGTCCATGCAAACTTGGTTTATTTCTGGCTCCAATTTGTCAAGGGTATATTTACAAACTTATTTGTTTGATTGTATTTTCAGCAACATGTTTTCAGAAATGGTCAAAATGCTTTCGCAAAAGAGATTCTTATTGATGTTCTTTTAACTTCACACAACTTACTGTCTTCCGACTTAATGTTCTTGTCACTGATATGTATAAAATCTCCAACTGTTATTCTAGTGAATACTGGTGGAGATAATGAAGCCACTATTTCTGAGAGTACAGTCGGAACAGAGGAAGGAAAAAAATCATATGTTCTGTTTCGTGGTCACTCTGGTCCTGTTTATTCTTCTACATTTAGCCCTCGTGGAGATTACCTACTATCATCTTCGGCAGATTCAACAGGTAATTCTGTGATTTCCCATGTCTTCTCCCTGTTATTTTGTAATGGGATAGATGTAACTCTTTGGTTTATTACAGTTCGCTTGTGGAGTACCAAGTTGAACGCAAATCTTGTATGCTACAAAGGCCACAATTATCCTGTCTGGGATGTTAAGGTATTGATAATTGTTCTTCAATATTAACAGTTAAGGGCTTTATGGTGGTAGTATGTAGCCATTCTCTTCAAACTTCAAAGCTTAGAGAGATGTCTAAGAATAATGATTCAATAACAACACAAATTTTAAATGCAACATTTTACTTTTGAAAATGTAAGCAAAATGAAAACCTTATTAGAATAAGTTGGACCCTTATGTGTTGTTCAATCTTCACTGCCCAACTAGAAGACCGAACCACTACATGGCTTGCTTTGGATCTCAAAAGGCAAAAACAATGAAATCTTGTGTTTATGATATTGTGTGGTTTGCTCATTTCAGTCCATGCTCTATTTTGGCCCATCTGGATCACTTGTAAATTGTAATCATATTTCGATGGTGAGAACCTCTATATTCTGCACATGTTTGATTCTCAATAGGCTCTAAGATCGTAATATGGAAAGGAAAAAATTAGAAGTAACAAGGGAAACAAGAACATGAACCGATCAACCTTAAGAGGACATCTACTAAGCCTAAGTAGAAGCTGAATGCAAGCAATGCTTAGATCTTTAATAGTTAAAGAAATTTTCTTAGATTTATTTGAAATTTGATTCCGGAGAAGCTCTTATGTGATCACATAGATTTTGTTTTGTTTTGTCTGTTTTAGTTTTAGATTGCATTTTTAAATCATAACACAAGAAAATGGATATTGTGTCACATCTCTAGTGTTCCCTTTGGTTTTCCAATGATTTATTTCTTCTACCATGTTGAGTCACGTTTCTTGAGTTTTTATACACCTAATTCTGTTAGGTTATTTTGCAGTTTAGTCCCGTGGGCCATTATTTTGCTAGCAGTTCGCACGATCGGACTGCGAGAGTTTGGTCAATGGATAGAATTCAACCATTGCGAATAATGGCTGGACACTTATCTGATGTTGATGTGAGTTATAATTTTTGTTTTATCATATATAGTTCATTTTTGAAGAATTTGTGCTGAAACATCAATATTGGCTGAAGTGATCATCAAATTAAATGATTTAATCAAGAGGTCATGTGCCAATGATATTTTAATTTGCTCAGAATAGAATAAATATTCATCTTGACATTGCATCGTCCACATAGGCAATGTGTTATTCTTGATATTGTGCTGTCATACTCAACTTGATGCTCTAGCTAGACAAACTTTCTGAATAGATCATCGAAAACTTGACTTGCTTTGCAATGTCTTAAAATTTGTCATCGGATGCAGAAAAATGATGAGAAATGGAAGTGGTCATTTGTGTAAGTAAAAAATGCTCAAGTTCAATGCACTAAATGCTCATGAGAAAAAGTTGTAACACATCCTGCATCTGATACTTTATGGAACCATTTTAATCCTGTACTGGTTAGGTCTTTTGGCACTCTGATGAGTTCGGTCAGAAAACATTTATCTTTATCTTCAAATCATCACACTTGTGTCATAATTATGTTCTTATTTTTCAGTGTGTGCAATGGCATGCTAATTGTAACTACATTGCAACTGGGTCTAGTGACAAAACAGCCCGACTATGGGATGTGCAAACTGGAGAGTGTGTGCGCATCTTTGTGGGCCATAGAAGTATGATATTGTGCTTGGCCATGTCCCCTGATGGAAGATACATGGCATCTGGTGATGAAGATGGCACCATTATGATGTGGGATCTTTCTAGTGGTCGTTGCATTTCACCTTTGACAGGGCACACCTCTTGCGTGTGGACCCTTGCTTTCAGGTAAAGGTTAAATTTCCATAAAGTAATGATATGATTTAGAATGTCTTTGTTTTCAAATAGTGGTTTTTGCTTTTGTATACCTAGACATTTAATTCAAATGTGATGCTGACTTTTTATTGAAATAATCATATGTTATTTTTCATGACAAATATTTTATTGAAACAATTGTCTAGCAAGTTGTGGCTTGCGTGGTATCTTTAGGTTATTACACATTTATCCTTCAAATTTCAATTATAGCTAACGTCCTAAGTCCTCACTTTCACTACAGCAGTGAAGGATCTCTGCTCGCGTCAGGCTCCGCTGACTGCACTATAAAATTGTGGGACGTGTCTGCAAGTACAAAAGCAACTAAGACAGAAGAAAGGTAAGTTCGGTGCTCAGTAATCAGTATCTAGAAATGGATGGCGCTTTACCATGCATTTGAACTTGACACTGACATTTTTTTTATTGGTTTGACGCTTGACAATTTCATTTGTTGGATTAGCAAAAGTGGTGCCACCAATCGACTTAGATTTTTGAAAACTCTGTCCACTAAATCAACTCCGGTCTACACGCTTCAGGTAAGGATATTTCTATTTTGCAAAGCAAGGTTGTGATCTGTATTGGTGCTTTCATTCATATATTCTTATCACCTTATCTATTTTCAGTTTTCTCGGAGAAATCTGTTGTTTGCTGCCGGTGTTCTCTCAAAAGATGTCTAAGCTGACTGAAGAAATTGTAACCATGCCGTGAAGCAAAGCCAAGTCTAGTCTGGATGATATGCATGTCACATCTGGTAAGAATAGTTGTTGCTTCTGTTTTTCCCCCTGTAGATATGAGCATTTCCCCCCGTATTGCTCACTAATTATAGAGTTCTCTTAAGTGGTTTCGCGTTCGATGTCTAATTGCTGAGCTGCTGAGTTACATACTAACAGGGTTCGATATTTATTTCTGTATTGTCCCAGCCATAATTTGGATGTGTAATTGAATGTAGTACAAATACTGTTTGACCACTGCTGTTGATTCATTTGAGAAGGTAAATCAGTAAATGGATCAGGTTATGGATGTAGGTTGTAACATGGCCTTCCTGTTATACATTTGTTCTGCAGAAAACAACAGTTGCCATTTTTAAGTAACAACGGGCAAAGCTTCACTTGAACAAAGAACCCGTAGCTCTTCCAAAACACGAATTTTGCTGTCCTCAAGCAACTAGCTGTCACTATGTTATTTAAGGACAAGCTATTTGAACTGTAATTTGACATGATCTGGTAGAAAATATTGGCGGTATTTTCTTCATTAACTTGTGCTCCTCTATCCACGTGGAAATACTGGTGGACAAAATTAGGTGCAATGAACTTTTTCTCCAAATAATTCATTGTGGAATCCAAAGTGATAAATATCTATGTTGTAACCAAAATTTAACTTGTGAATTGCTTGGTAACAGGTTAACCAATCATGTTTTTCTCTAATTGGCCGTCATTGCTAGCACCTTTGCAAGATAAAACGATGCGGCTGAAAAGTTTGTTAACTAAATTGCCACACAAAGGAACAAAACAAGTTCAATAAAACTGACTGAATAGAGATGTCTTGTTGTGCTTAAGAGTTCATAAGATCATACTGAAGTATACATTAGATGGGCCATAAACTTGTATGCAAATACCATTTCTTCCAAACGCTTGCTATCAGTCCGCTTAAACCATGTTAGTGCCCTTAAGCCAACCTTAAGTAGCTTGCCATTAAGTTACACCTGGCCTAAGAAGTGTTTGCTCTCAGCATGTGTATCTGACTACTCTATTGATCACCCCGATCATGAGTTCGAATATTTCGATGGCAGAAACCTATATGACTAGCCTAAATACTTTAATACGATCGAGAGGATGATAATGAGCAATATCAACCCTGAGGCATCTTTCCTTCTTGGGTAGTCTAACATTTTTCTATAAACCAGGTCACCTAAATTTTTCTCACTCCTTTTTCGTAGAGAGGAAATTTTCATATCATTTCTAACCATTTAAGGCAAGTGATCACCCTCTCCTCTCAAATTCCATTCAGATATGTGACCACGTAAATTATTATTTTTTAATATTAATTAGAAAAAAATTTGATGTAATTTTATATAGAAAATGTTTAGTGGATGCCCGAGTATAAATAAAATGTAATTTTATATCATTCATCTCCCTCTCCCGACCCTACGTTCTCTTCCATTCACTTCTAAGTTAAATAAATTAAAAATTATATTTTTTAACAAATAAAAACAAATGAAAACATATTTTCAGATTTTATTAGAAAAGAGATTTAAAATGACTTTAAATTAAATATATTAACATTATTTAATAAATTAAAAATACCAAAGAACGGGAACACGTGCCCCACAATGAATGAGACCGCCAACAACCTGTTTCACCACCCAAGCAGGTCTTTGGGGACACCTCCCCGCTAAGGACTCAGTTTTAAAATGGGACGACTGTAAGTATAAAAAAGACAAACACAATGTTTGAAAATGTAGTGTGTCGTGCACGTCCACGTCCGCCTATAAGAGTCTTGTAAATTGACCACCATGATATTTTGTTCTGGATCCGCCGCTGCTTGTTGTGTTTGTAGATTCAATTTATTATTTTTCAACTGAAAGGACAAGTACCATTTCTCAAATAAGTCGTTTTTTTTCCTTTGAGTACACTTGAAAAAGATTTCTATCTTTGGAATATACCAGAATTTTCGAATTTTACTTGAATGTACTTCTCGTTTTTTATTGTGGTATACCTTGATTGTCAAAAAGACGCACTTCTTTACTTTTTCAGTCAGAAAATACAAAAAAAATCATCTTAAAATAAAAACGCTATTATGTTAATAACAAAAAAAACTACTTCTCCCTTCTCTCTCCTCTTTCCTCAGGCCACCATTAACAACGCCCGAGCACTTCCAAGGTGTCTGATTTTTTTTTTCTGCCACGTCATATCAGTTCACCCACACTTAAATTTTCCTTAACCATGCCTAAAAGCAGCCCGAACATTTTACATTTTCTCCCATCTACGTCATTTGAAGATTAATCATGGGTAATTTTTTTTATTTTAAAAATGAACAAATAAAAAACATTTTCAGAAGGAAAAAATTGAAAAAAAAGTAAAACTAATTTTTACCGTTTTAACAAATAAAAAACAAAAAATTCATGCCCTCCTCTCGCACAAGTGTGAAATCGAACGGTAAGCCACCCCGAGGGTGGGAGAACGTGACCCAGTTGGCAGCCCAAGCAAGGGAAGAGGTGGACCTGGGTGCTCGATCCACGCTCTCCTGTTAAGGAGGCTCTCTTCTTCTCTCCAAATCCACGAGGGCGTTGGTTAAACATGCATTCTCACTTCTCTCTCTTCTTCGATCTGAGTTTTCTCTCCAAATCCACGTAACTCTTCTACGGTGGTTGTGTGCTTATACATGAAACTCTTGTGTTGTGTGAGATGAATTCCGTAAGGGTGGATCGCTAATAGAAAAATCTTAAAATGATCTTAAACACGTGATAATCATTTAATCACTTTCTTTGAAGATGTTATTCGATTCTCGAACCAAATACGAAGATAGATGAATGTGTTTCTATTTTATTTAATATAATTGTACGTTTTGTTTACTTCGTTAATATTAGATTTGATTCAACTTTGGTCTGATATGGTACTAAAGACCTAAATTTGAATAAAATTTGACCTACAATTTTAATATATATTAGAAGCATGTTTAACCAACGCCATGATTTTTTAAAATAAAAATGCTATCAAATTAGCGCTTTGTTCCTCCACATCGCGAGATTAGCTTATGTATTAGTAGTTTTCGAGTTCACGTGTCACGCTTCCCGCTTTTTACTCAGTCCAGTATCTTTCTTCCTCGCAACCTCATCAGTACGTCAATCAATCGCGTTTCTCTATATTTTCTTTCAAAAAAATTCGTTTCTATATATTGTCTATAGTAAAACTTCCTTCGAGCTGGGGTTCAAAGTCTCACAGTTGTATGCAAATATAAAGTAAATGAAGAAGAAAATGGATGTCACAAGAGAAGAGGTAAATATCACTAGCAATAAAAAAAAACTGAGATAAATATTCCTTATATTATAAAATAAAATAAAAAATAAATAGAAGGATTTTGTTTTGTTTAATTGAAGATGAAAGGAGGAGTGGTGTCGTGCTGGACACGTGTACACTCTCCAGTCCTGCCGACACCCCTTCACTCCCATTCTCATCCTCTCGGACATGTGTAAAGAGAGACCAAACCCTAACTTTATTATTCTCGGGCGATCGAGGTTAATTGTGTCCAGGTGGTGGTAAGTTGGTGCTGACAGAAGAGAGTGAGCACACCCCGGCGATTGCATAAACCTCTGTGGACTTTCCGGTGCGTGCTCATTACTCTTTCTGTCAGCTACCTTCGGTTCTTCCCCTTTTTCCATCTCCTCTTCTCGCTGTTTCTGTTTCTCTTAATTTTCTGTTCACTTTTTTGTGTGCGTGCAGTGTAGTCATGTATGTCATCTGTCATTTCCACTTCAGTTTCCAATGATGATGATATGTGTGTAGTTTAATTTTTTTCTTTTTTTTTTCTTTCTTGGACACTCCAAGCGCCATCGTGGCTTCCAAGGTTAGTAGTAATTTTGGTAGTTATTTGTGGCTGGAATTACTCTATTAATTCCCTCGAAATTGTGGATTTTTTGTTTGTCAATTTTTTTGGCAGAATTACCAAGAAACAAAAACTAGGATGGAATGGGATGAGACATGACTCATAGCCGAAGTGGGAACAGTAACGAGCAGCCAAGACAGCTAAAGGAAGTTGTTGTTTCTGTAGACGGGTCAGGCGGGCCACAATTTCCGATGTCTCTCTCTCTCTGTGTGTGTTCTCGACTCTTCTAGCCTTCTCTTCGATCTTATCCCCTCTTTCGCATTTTCATTTCCCAACCATGTTGTAGTTCCATTCATTGAGATTCAAACACACACACTTCTTCAGCTCCTGCTTGGACTCAGGTAATTAAGCTCTCTCTCTCTCAATCCCCATTTCAAATGTTTATCACTAGATATTTAGCTGATTTTTGGTAAGTAAGTGTTATTAACCATGAAATATATATGTTTAAAAAATAAATTCGTTAGATCTTTACTTTGTGGACACATGCATGTTCTTTTACACATATCTCATCTGGTTCCTCATCATCGATCTAGGGTATATCCATAAATATACATACTTTATATTGGAGCCATCTTCTAGTTCTGACTTCTAACGAGTTCGTTCTTACTACCTTACGTTGTGGTATTCTTTGGGCACTCTTGTTTTTGTGATTTCACCAACTTCACTTCACCTAGCTAGCTACTTGGTAATACGTTTCTGATGAGTGGCATTTTTAGCTACATTACATTAAGCATCATTTTTTGGGGCAAAAAAGTGTCAAAAGCCATAAATAACATGGGTTGGTGGCAAAGGATTTCTTTATTTTTCATCACCATAGTTTTTAGAATATATTTTATTATCGTATAACCATTTGGGTAGTTTGATGACCTTTGCATTATGCACTGTAATTGTTCATCTAGTCTAGCTTTTCGAAACTAATATTTTTTTATTAATTTTTAAGAATAACTTTTTATCTAAAGGTAACTTAAGTTGTTAAGTAATTAAGGATTACTAACTTATTAGATTCAAACAGTGGCATGTCATAAAGAGGTGGATTTGTAGAACTATAAACTCACAACCAGCGGAGAACTTGTGATGTTGGAAGTACTAAAAAGTGAATAAGATAAAATTGAAGGTGTTATGATTTATTTCAACACCCAAACTAAATTTGCATCTAACTGAATTACAAGTGTGAAATGCAGCTTTTCGACAACAAATGCATCTGAAATTTCAAACTTATTCACAAAAATAATATTTGAAACACCTCTTTCGTTTTTGGAATTCAATAATTGTGAGTTCAAAGAGGTATTGTGGATAATGGCCGAAAACATAAACCTTAAGCATATATCATAATTGTAACATGGAAGTCTATAAACAGGTTTTTATTACTGATATAATTATATATACTCATGCATATACATCCACATGTTAGCTTAACACTTTTTTACCCCTTCATGATATTTAGATACACATTGTATTGTTGCATTGAACTTGGTCATTGTTTTGTAGCACAAGTAAATCATAGAGTAAGTCTAGAGAAGTTAAATTCAAGATCAAGGCTAGTTAGAGGGGGAAATCACATCTTACTGCTTTCCAGAAAGGAGTTTTCGAGGTAGACACTCAATACTTTCACGAAGTCAGGCATTTTATATTTTGGATGTATCTTTCTTAACTTCGATGTAGACAAATGCACACAAATATGTGATTTAAATATGTGATTTTTATATGTTGTATCGATATCCATATTCATATTTCAAATAAAGTCCATTTGTGGAAACCCTAAAGATTTTGTGCATTAACTAAAATGGACGTGCCCCTTTCACCCATTAACATTCACATTACAAAATATAGATAATAAGTGCCATGTAATGCATATTTCTTTGTAACTACCACTATGTACATTTAATAGCCACTGCAATTCAGTATTTATAGTACTACTTCATCTTCTATATCAATATTTGGCTCTTCGGTTTGAACCAATCATTAATAATGTTTAATAATTTTTTGTCTTTGTCATGGTGAAAGCTCATTTGATAATGAGATTCATGTTTTTCCATCTATTTCATCGAGCTTTTTGGTTGTTGATGTAGATTAGTGGACAATGAAATACCTCTCAAGCTATACACTCATATCCTGATATTGATCACATGAGTCCCGTGGCATATTTGGGCACTTGGCTAGTTTCTCTAGAGATACGTCTTAATTTATTTGAAGCGGCTGCAATATTGATGGAGTTCATATTTTCATTTTTATTTCTACTTCATTACCATATGTAGTTCATAGACAACTTCATCTTCACGAGAAAAAATGCATTTATGTAGTGAGTTGATGCCATTATTTTTGCCCATCATTTCTTGCATAAGTTATACATTTTGCAAGCTACAGTTGGTTCTTCATGTGTGGTTTTGGACAAATTTAGTTCCATCCTTATAAAGTTGAGTGAAGGTGCTGTCAATCATCCTTGATATGTGTCTAAGTCCGGAAAGCTTGCTTATACTTGCAAGTGCCTCTGTGAGTTTGTGTTTAGAAGGGTAATGTTATTGGGAGCATAAATGCATAATGTTCTCTAACTGAAAAAAATTCAGGGGCACTATCGTTGATGGGTTTTTTAATCCTCAAAACATGCATACTTATCTGATTTTGATTAGTATTTCGTGATTGCTAAGATGCAATGTTGTTTTTAGTAAAAAAATTATAGTACAGTATTTTGATAAAACTTCAGTGTTAGCAGTAGAAATTTTATCACGTACCATTTCGAACTTCAGATATTTTTTAGAGGAATTTTATTAAACTCACTATTAGTACTTGCATTGCATGATTTGCCCTATTTAGTGTTCTTGTAATTTTGCTGATTGAGGACGTGTGCTATGAAAATTTCTCATTTTTCATTAATTTGGGGTTTAATTTTGAAAATGTACGTCAGTATTCCTGTCTGCCTGCCTCTTTTGGTTGAGCTTTTACTTTTTTTATAGCTTTTATAATTGTTTATACCATCCATTCAGCTTGTGAATCAGGAAGATCTTTAGCTCTTCCATCTGACATACATTGTGGGAAGCGATTCTCCTTCAAGTTGCCAATGAGATATGTACTTATAGGAAGCAAAGTAGCTGTCTTCTAACTTCAAAGTATTATTAGTAGTATAAAGTTGTCGTGCTACTAAATTAACTTCGAACATAAGGCATTCTTCTAACTTCAAAGTATTATTAGTAGTATAAAGTTGTCATGCTACTAAATTAACTTCGAACATAAGGCATTCGACAATGACTTGCATCTTAAAGACCACAACGGGTTGATATTGCAACATCCCGAAACAACGAAAAATTTAAAATTTATCATCCAAAACACAAGAAACAGATTATAAAAAAGACGAGACTGTTACTCCAATAAAACATTCAAACCACTATATTACATCAGAGTGTCAAAACTACATGATTACATCGAATATAACAAATACAAGTAATCATGTCGACCTCAATGGTCCGAAAGAGAGGATCCCGGTCTAAAAATGCACACGCTCGCAGTCACCACCCAATTAAACCTATTGCGGTCCTGAAAAAACATGCAACAACAATGCCTGAGTTTCCATATGGAAACCTTGTATGTCCAACTCACCTATATGAATGCGGTAGTACAAATGAACCTATCATACTATATCATGTCATGTCCTCAACAGTAAGGCAAACAGTTCACCTGAAGGGTAAAATGGGACATCAGTCCGACAATAATCATGGGATCTCTCTCGGAGACCTACCATAGACACATGATTTTACGAAACAATACGCGCCGCTTCGCACACGCAGCTATACTAATCATGAGGTTCGGTAAGAGGCGCCCAAAAGGTCCGAGTTGTGAGAAACAATTCTGTATCTATAGTGGCTGAACCACATCAACGAAGTCGTCGTTCTGTCGGTCCATCAATCATTTCAGTAGGTGCCCAACTGAGAAATCATAGCCGGAACAGCAACAGCAACATCATCGCCGGAACAACATCAGCCCATCATTGTCGGAACAGTATCGGCGGCGTTACCGACAACATCGGTGGTCCAACATACGTTCGACACAATATCGGACGGTTCCGGATCAAAGTCCGCCAGGTCATCAGGCTTCACGAGGCACATATCATCATACATTGGGATCCGTGATCCCTCAAGTATGCTACTCTACCATGCGTTCATAAATTCATCACATTACGCCACAATCCATACACGAGGGTGACACGTCCCAAATACCTACTCTTCCACACGACAATCCCTGAGTAGGCACACGTAACGCGTCTGCCGTCACCTCCTGGCTCCCGCACTAGGCGAGGACACGGGTTTTGTGGACAGTGTTTACACTCAACAATGACCAGGAATTCGGTTCTGCGCACAAACTGTCAACTTAAATAGGCAAACGGGTCTACCGTTCCCATGTGGTCCGGTCGACCGGAAGTCTGCAACGGTCGAACTCTATACGCCTAACCTAAGTCCCAACGGTCGAACGAAAGTCTAAAACCGGTTGACCGATACATGGTCAAAATCTAGAGTCTGGTCAAAATCATACAAGTCTAATCGATTGACCGACTAAGGGGTCCTGGTTAACCGAATACTGCCAGGGGCATCCTAGTAGTCTAGGTCATCAATCGGTCGAACAATACATAAGACAACTTACGTTCCGGTCGAACCGACCATATAAATGGTCGACCGAAAACCAACAGGCAAACTCCTGACCCAGCAGCACACACAATACCGGTCGACCGCCACACGACATCGTTGGACCGGTGTTGGTTAAAGTCGGGTAAAAACACTAACCGGTCGACCGTTGGACGACGGTAAACTTGCGTCAGCCATTGATTTTACGTTGTTTCTCGCCACCGGTGAGGTCTTCGACCTCCCGCGACCGACCACTACACCTCAACACGAGCGAGCAACAAATCACGCTATTGAACCAGCATACCTTTTCCAAGATGACGAAACTCGTCGGAGCCTCGCTCGCGCTACGCCGCCTCTGGTCAGCAATCACTTGCACGACCGCTTCCTTGCACAACGACCTCCGCACGCCTGGCGTCGACGCAAGCTCATCCGTCGGAGCTCGAGCAACTGCGGGAGAAAGATGGGTGCTTGGTGAGAAGGGAGGAAATGAAGAAGGAAGAAGAATATGGTGTTGGTTTGGTTTTTAAAACCAAAAACCTCACACCCCAGCCATGCCTCCCATACCCTTCCATCACTTCACCCGTATACCCAACCATACCACCCCTCTTCTCTCTCTCTCCAAAGTCAAAACTCCTCTAACCAACAATTTACCCCTAAGTGGGTTTCGGGATATTACAGATATGCTAGCACAAGAAATATAATGCTGAGCTTAGATGATCATGGTGCTCTAAATTGTTCTGTCATCCTCATATTGTTTACCAGCAATACTAGCCACTAGAAAACTTGGATCAGTACCATTTCTGCATTTAGCGATTAAACTGCATGATCTAGTATGTGATAATCAGTTATTTTTCTTTACCTAAATAACTTTTTTGTTGTCTGTCTTGCATAATCGGAAATTAAGCTATTGCAAACATTCCATGCTCTAACATATAACATTATAATAAAGTAATGATGGTATATCAAGAGTATATTCTTGCCTGTGCAATGGTATGATAATAATATGGGGTTCTTGTATTGATTAGGGCAACTATCCGTCATGCATTCTAAATACGAGATTTCTTTTATTTGAATGAGTACATACATCTCTCTTCAAACAGAATTCCTAATTTGTTGCCATTATGATTGCATGTACATTGGCAAATTTGTCCCATTCAGCATGGTTGTCTTTCTCTTTACTTAGCCTTAGGAGTAGAAGTGCACCCCTTTGAGGCTGTTGTTAATTTGACTTCATCATTATCCAGATTCGGATTTTAATAAATAAATAAATAAATTTTAGAATGGTTGGGCTTTCGTAAATCAATATTTAAAGGATAATAAGCCCAGTTAGAATTTTTCTTTGTGGATGACTTTGTGGTACAAATTATTTGATTCATAGTGAAATCATTTTAAAGAAGACGGACGTTATACTCTAGCTCTAACCCGTGCCATTTCTTTATATAAATGTGATCTGCTTACTAATTTGCTCCTATTTATTTTCATAGTGAAATCATTTTAAAGAAGACGGACGGTTATTAATTACTAGCTGTTTATTTCCTATGATATCTGAAAATTGAGTTTTTGGGATTATTGTTGGTGTACTTGTTTGGTTACTTTGTTATTATTTAGGAAAGTTGCAAGGTGGATGGGTAAAATCATATATATCAAATTATTCCGTTGATGCTAATTGTTGGTTTGTATTGTTATTGACTTTTAATTTAATTTCATATAGTTTAAGTTTTTTTATAGATTTACTGTCAAAAGGATAAACACACGCTACAGTATTCTACGACGGCTAACAATGCAGATGATATATGTGGTTACTGCGTACCTATTGTAATATCCTGAAATTTTTTAGTTGAGGTAATAATCAAATATCTTAATGGGGGTTTCAAATTGATATGCATACATTTTATTTGGGATGCATGTCTCTTGATTGTGCTTATTGACTGAATGTCATATTCCGTATTATTTTCCACATGATTATGATTCTGATTGATTGACGGTTGCAACTTGCGGGCTGTCGAGCTCACAATTTGTTGATTATATTTTTCAGATTAATTATGGGTCTATCAGATGGATTTAAATATCAGAGTCTGCAGCGGTCAGGATCGTGGATCGTATCTTAACGCATCGGGTTCGGACGAGTGAGCAATTGTCCGGGCTCGGGGCGTTACAAATGGTATCAGAGCAATATGATTCTCGGAATTAGTCAGGATTTGGATTTGAAATAAAAATTTGATTGAATTGGAATTTGAGAAATTGGATTTAAAAGTATTGACTATTGATTTAAATGTGAATTTTGACTTAGTTGGATTTGCTACCAAATTATTAATAAATATTGAAAGATAAATTTAGAGATATTTGGACTTGAGTTTAAATGTGAATTTGGATTTGGTTGGATTGATTATCTAAATTATGAGCGATAAGTGGTGTTAGGTTTTTAGATTTGATAAATAATGAGTTGAAAAATTTGTATTGATTTGTTTGGATTGAGACAGTATTGAGATCAAATTTTGAGGACGAAATTTCTTTTAAGGATGGTAGAATGTAATATCATGAATGTTTTAGTTGAGGTAATAATCAAATATCTTAATGGACTAATTAAGATTGTTGGATGATTGTGTGGTTTTAGGAGAAGATGGAATTTTGAGAAGAATATTGAGAAGAAAAAGATGGATATTTTGAGACAAGTACTGATTCGTTATTATTCAGTTTCATATCATGTCTGTCTCTCTTGATATTCGTAGTTGCATGCATGTTGAGCATTAATATTGATTTTATGGATATGCATATGATTGCATGGTGGTGTTTCGGTCGACATGTCATGTGGTTGTGTGTATGTTTCTAGCAGAGCAACTTAGGAAAGAGCTGCCTAACGGACAGCGTAGAACCACCCGAGAGAGAAAAGGACTGCCTGTCGTTAGTGTGGAGCTACCAGGTGTGTCTGACAGATTGATAGATTTCAGAAGCACAGGATGTGGTCGAATCTGAATGGGGGTTTCAAATTGATATGCATGCATTTTATTTGGGATGCATGTCTCTTGATTGTGCTTATTGACTGAATGTCATATTCCGTATTATTTTCCACATGATTATGATTCTGATTGATTGACGGTTGCAACTTGCGGGCTGTCGAGCTCACAATTTGTTGATTATATTTTTCAGATTAATTATGGGTCTATCAGATGAATTTAAATATCAGAGTCTGCAGCGGTCAGGATCGTGGATCGTATCTTAACGCATCGGGTTCGGGCGGGTGAGCAGTTGTCCGGGCTCGGGGCGTTACACCTATAGGCAGTAAATTTATGCGTTGTAAATGCAGAAAAAGAGATTCTAGAGATAGCCCGGGAGATTGGTTTGACTCCTCGAAAGATACGGATACCGTTTCAAGCGGCCTAGAATAATGTTGAAGTCCATGAACCACTAAATCATGATGACTGCTGGCAGTTTGTTGGTCAAATGTGGCTAGTGCTGTTTAAAAATGTTTCGTCCGTCGACTACGAACGATCTATAAAAGCCTGAAATGATGCAATTGCTGCAAAGTTAGGTATCCCTGCTGAGGGCAGAAAAAATCTTTGATTTAACCAAAGCGAAGTGGGTGAGATCTGCATTCGCCAACAAAATTTCAAGGGAAGGAGTATGATAATAATGAACTTGACCTTGAACGTTGGAAGGTTGAATACGCCATGCGGGAGTATGTTCACTTACATCGCAGGTATACTGGAGTGGACCGACATGAAACACTTGTTCGGACCAACTCACCCGTTTTGAAAGATCCGTCGGTGCAAGATGAAGTTGTACGCGCGTAGGATTTAATGAGGCTTATGATCTTTCTCATCCAAGTACCCTTAATGCTTCCGGGTCCTGGAGGCTCCAGCTCGACAAGTGGTAGCTTGTTTTCCAACTCCGGCAGCTGTGGCCCAACGAATGTCGACCCAGTGTTACACAACGTGCCTGAGGACCAAGTCGCTGCACTCGTCCAGCTTCGAGAGTCTGACCCTGTTAGATTTTCAAGATCTAAACACACAAAATCGGGGATTAGATGAACAATCATCAAACAAGAACACACGATTACCTAGGTTCACCCAACGTGGGTTACATCCTATTTTTCATCCTTGTATTATTCTATAACGGGCCATAAAAGAATAATTTATAGAGCAATTATCGATTTATCGCAACCTTGAGCTCTTGTATAGTCTCACTAAGCGTCACTTTTCTTCTGAGGACTGAGATGCGGCAGGTAATCAACAACCGCCTCCAAGTATTCTGTGGAAGGAACTAATAAATAAAATCGATAAATGTGATATAGATGTTCTTTTTGTTTTGTTTTGAAAGGTTAACTGTGCTACAGATGTAGTGAAAATAAAGTGCTATAACGCAGTCAGTTCATTCCAATTTTCTGAATGAGTTTTAATTCGAGTTCTCTGTCGTGAGTCGTAACAGGCATTTGTTTCATTTTTTGTTTCCAGCTCCGGATAAAGCCTTCTGAATCATGATTTTTCGTCGGGGCCACTTCGTAGCTGAGTTGGTATGGTAATTCTGTTAGGTTGCCCTTGTTTTTGTGTTTTGCCATGTTTAAGAAGAAGAAAAACTTAATACGAGGGCAAACTTAATTTGTGATTAAAACTTCCTAGTTATGAGCAACAGCATCTCTGCTATGGCAAGGTAAATTTGGCGGGTAATGTGAAATCGTGCTACGAGGTATATTTTGAATAGATAGTGCATGTGATTGCGTTTTGCTGCTGTTCGGCCTAATGGTGCTCGTTCGCGGCCGGAATTGAAATCAGGATTGAAACTTATAAGGATGATCTAGACAATCCGTAATTACATGACATTTTTCTTGGTTAAACTAATTGGATAAAATCTTACGCACTTGTCTTTTTTTTTGCAACAAGAAGGAAAGTTCTTGTAATTTTCAAATATTTTTGGGCTAACGTTACTTCTAGGGATTGAACTTGTGACCTTTGCCGGTAGATAATTCATTCTATCGGTGAACTGCTTGTAGTTGTGGAAAATTTATGTGGTGAATGGATAATTTCTATTAATTTTTTTTGTAATGAGAAGAGGAGTCTATATATTACAACTTTTAAATATATTTTCAACTAATGTAACTTACAAACATGGATTGAACTTGTTACCTTTGGTACAAAACATTTATAGTTATCGCAACATAAGTTACCAGCAGGTATTTTACCTCACACATTTACCTATTGATAGGAAGATTGAGCCATTAGTGTAGGTGGACAACTAATCGAAAAGGGGCCGAAGGACTACTAGCTGGACTATGGTGCCTCGGTCCAAACATATACACTTAGCTCCGTTGTTGTAACCGCTTTAATTATGATTTGTTTTGAGAGTTTGTTGTGTGATTTGAGAGAGAGCACTCCATCAAACGCTTGATTTAAGTTCTATTCCTATTTTGATTATTGATGTTTAGGAAAATCTAGGAGCTTGAATTTAAAGGGAGGAAAGGTGTAAGGATGTCATAATATTAGAAGATCTTTGCAGATTAAGAAGAAACTCAAAATCTAGCTACTTGGCTATGCACGTCTATTGCGCTATGTGGTTGTATTTAATAGTTCATCTTTACATAAAATATTCCGAGTGTGTGTTATGGTTAATGGTGTACTACCGTTGATGATTGCTCATTTTGTTGCTTTCGGATCCTACCCTTAATCTATTTTTTTTATCACAAAAATTCAAGGGATAGCAAAATACGTTGTTTTGGGCCGATAAATTCCAGTGAAGCCTAGCTGTTTCGGGATAGCATTTCAAATCTTCGTACAGGAGACCATGTACAAATACATGCATAGGTTTGTCGTTTTATTTGATTTTATCTATTTTACTGTCCATTTAATTTTAAAATTGAATTCCTGAATTTAATTATGTCAGGACAAATTTTATACTGATTAAACTAGCATCCAGATTACCACAGATGGGCTAAACCTAGGTTGTGAACGCACATCACATGACACGCGTGGACCCGCAATAACTCGGATTACTGTAGATGCGCTAAGCTCAGGTTGGTGAACGCATCTGCCACAAGGCACGTGTGGCCCACCAAAGGTTCACGTGTCTTCACTATTCACTTTTTTTTATAGCCCTGTCTTCACTCATCTGTCATCACGTCTTCGCTCTTCAAACAAGCTGGTCATGCCGCCCGCATAAGATATAGTTGATTGACATAATGTTGCTTCAAAATAATGACTGGGTCGTAAACGTCGTGGTACAACTGACGATTATACTGTTAAATAAATTGTGTACGGACGTCTTAATTTTGTGGTAAGCATCTAAGAAATTTCATGTCCATTTTATCAACAAAGGAGTTTCAACTACAGGTTGTAGATTCGTTTTCTTCTAGAAAAAGCACATGTACAAATTAAACAAACAGATTGTCGATCTTCCAAACTCCACTCTTAGGCCTCCGGAGGACGGGAATTTCCCGCCCAATTTTCCGGCTGTGCGCCATATGGGGGGACGTGGCACCCACATTGGTCCCTTTTTTTAACTTGTTAAAAATACATGTAAAAATTGTTTAAAAGTTATTTTAAATTATTTTCCATTTTTTTCCTTCTAAAATTATATTATATATATATATACACACTCAGTAGTGATCTCCAAATGACGTGGATGAAAAAATGTGACATCCGGACTGTTTCTAGGCATGATTAAGAAAGCTTTGAGAGTGTAGACTAATATGACATAACAGAGAGAGAAAATTGGACACCCAGGAATTACCTGGACGCTGTTAATGGGTGACTTATACCCATTAAGTGTTAAATTACACTTTAGGACATTCGATTATAATAATCGAACAAGAAATTTCTCCATACTTGAGTAATGAGCATGAAGTAAAGGTTGTAGATTCCTATTATCCTCTTTACACCTCTCTTCCTTGAGCTTTTATGTGCTTACATTTACTTTTTAATAAATACACGGATGCTTTACGAAAAATATTATATTAAACAAATAATACTTAGCCTTTTATATATGTGTGTGTTGTTGAAATATAGGTATCTAATTTAAAAACAATTTGTAATGAGTGGAGAGACTCTCCAACTTATAACCTATGAGAAAGTCCTCAGTTTCTCCAATGTGTGACTATTCATTAACATTTCCTTGCACGCGTGTTCAAGATTATTTTTCCCAATGTTTACGCGTGAACAACATGAGTAATGTGTCAAACCGATTGTTGAGTCTTTCAGGAGAATATTAAAGTGTAAGTATCTAACTCAAAACCAAGTTGTGATGAATGGAGGGACCCATCAACTTATAATTCAGGAGAAATTCTCCAAATTTTCAATGTGAAACTATTTTCTAACACCCCACGCGTGACTGAAATTATTTTTTCTTTGTGTCCACGCGTGAACAACATGTGTGATTTGTCAAGCTGGTCGTTGGACATTTCAGACTCTGATACCATATTAAAGTATAAGTATCCAACTTACCAAAACCAAGTAGTGATGAGTGGAGAGACCCTCTAACATTTTCTGTTGTGAGAATATTCTTTAATACTACCCTACACTCGTGATTGATATTATTTTTTCTTCGTGTCTACGCATAAACAACATGGGTGATGTGTTAAACCGACTATTGGGTCTTTCAGACTTTGATATAATATTGAAGTGTAGGTATCTAACTTAAAATCAATTGGTAATGTGTATTAATGAACTCTTCCAATTATAATTTAGGAAAAATTCCTCAAATTCTATAAGCTGGGACTATTATCTATCGTATGCAATAAAGGTTATAACGGCTTAGCATGCTTACGTTGGAATCAAGCAATAACAATCAATCTCATATCCTACCATGACTTACCGCGGTTTGAGGAGGTGACCCATATTTGTGCACAAAAATATGTTTTTGGTTTCCGAGGTGAATCATCTCTACTTTACTGTAGTCAACCCGTTTTGAAGTAAAAATAAATACCACGAGATTCTAAGATATCAAAAGATCTCTGGCCCCATAGACTAGCCAGGTTCAAGATATTATATTAATTTAAATTATTGATGTCACATTATGATAACTACAGAATCATATATGCACAAGAGGTGACGTATGTGGGTCCCATAAACCAACGATTGAGGCATGCGCTCTTCCATAATTCACAAACTTGTACTGTTATACGTCATTTTGATTTGAGCTCCAATAATGGTGGTTTTCGATTCCTCGTCGGCCACTCCTACTTTGGGAAATGTTAGTTTGAGGATGATTCATATCATTTTTGTTGCGACGTTTTGACGAGGTTAATTTAAAGTTGAAACGAGAATGTAAAGACAGCATCCTGTACTAGGGAACCATGCCGAGTAGGCCGAGTGTTGGGATTGTTAATTATGATAATAGCAGGTTCTATCTAGTCTTCTGTTTGGCGGTTGGTTTGATGTTGAAGTATCATTTGTGGAAGCAAAGGAAGCCTTTCGGGACCCTATTGTCATGCTTTAATTGTAACTTGCTTGAAATTCTGGAAAAGTGTTGCTGTGAACACGAGCTGTAAAAGGATTTACAGTGCGTCGAAAAGAAAGTTACTCTTCAGGGTTAGCTTACCCAACACATGACACCTCGACATTTCGAATTCTAATTGGGCAGCTTAGGGCATCCTTAACTGGTGCCCCGCCCGGGCACTTGTCCGAGCGTTGGGCGTCCCGAGCAGACGTCCGGGGTGCCCTCGGGTGGGGGGCATGTATCCCCTCCCATTTGTCCAATTTTTATTTTTTTTAAATTTTTATAAGTATTTAGTAGAGGTTTTGTTATTAATGGACTGTGTATTTGTTATTAATGTGGGGTAATAATTTTTTGTAAATTTCCAAAACCAAAAAGTTCAAGATCTAATTTTTTTAAAGTAATCAAGTTAAAGTAATTAGAAGTAGTAATTACAATTAATATTATGTAAAATATAATTTGTTAAATGTGGTGTAAGAATTAGAATTATTTAATTAAGAAATGATGTGGAGGAAAGAGAGTGTAGGGTGGGTGGGGTAGCCCAGACATGGTTAAAGGGGATTTTTTGGTGAGTTGGGTGAGCTGACGTGACAGAGTGATAAGCTGACGTGACAAAGAGAAAGTGCAAGACGCCCGGGGTAGCCCAGACGTTGTTATTTGTACTCTTAGGTACAAACTTGGTAGCAATTTTACTGAAGTGACGGAAACTTCCATAATGACTCCTACGAGTAGTAGCTTCTTAGTTAGGTGTTAGTTAGGTTATGTTTGGATGCGGCGTTGAACTTGTAATTTCACTTGCACTTGGGATTAATTTGGTCACTTCTAAATAACATATTGAACTGGATATAAATGTCTTAATAATCTCACTTTAGTTACTTTTAATTCATGAAAAATGCTAATGGTATGCTATGTAGTTAACATTATGCTACAAAATACAGTTATGTATGTATGTGTGTAAAGTTTCATTCATTTTCATGGTTTGTATAGGATTTTTACTCCATAGGAGTCAGAATAGGTGTTAGCCAATTACCATCATTTGGAACTACCAATTACAGGTGTTTTAATTGAGAATGTTACCAAGTAAGGTGAATATAAATTTATTTTCAAATATGAAATTCGAAAATCTCATTAAATTACGTAGGGATTGTAGATAATTGACGGGTTCTGGTTTGTTGGTGTAGTGTGTCCAAATGCTTCCAATAGTATATATCAAGGACAATGACAATTTATAAACATCAACATGATACAATCAGAAGTGCCACATTCTAAATTTGCGAACACAATTTAACCTAATCAAACACACTTACACAACCATATATAGGAACAAGATAGCATTCTACGTTAATGTAGTTGTCTCCTAGAACACATATGATGTCACTTCAATTCAAACCAATAGACAACGAAGGGACATGATCATTCCAACCAAGATAACTATCCTCATCAACTATCCTCATCATTACGTTATTAAGTAGAGATAGTTGTACAGGAGCATGCCAGCTGGCTACAGTAGATTAAGATGAGATTAGTGGGAGATGACCCTTCTTTTGGAGGCTCTTGACAGTATCATAAAGTGATTGCTTCACTGGTTTGAAGCTAAGACCCATGTCTTTCATTTTCTGGTTAGACAGCTTGTAGGGCTTCACCCTCGGATTCTTCTCGTCTGAGCATCTGCCAACATCAATTACACGTTTTATTGCTTGAACGTACAGTTTTCATAACGAAAAGAAGAAGAAGAAGATGAATAAACATGCATGTTATTACTTCATTGACATAATTTGGTCTAAATGTATACGCAAAGCTACTAGTTTATATTAAAGAGATATATACTAATTAAAGCTAATTTTCAAATTATAATTCTACTCTACTGTTGTTTTTTCTTAACTAAGCGGAAAAGAAGACGTTGACCATGGTAGGTGGCCTTAAGCCTTTGACACATTGTGGTTGGTGGTGTTACATCCACATTTTTTCCCCGTAACCCATAAAACTAAACACCTTAATCGAATAGCTTAAATAACTGATGTTAAATATCATATCCCCTCGTAACTTGAAAATGTTTGACTCTAATTAATATTATAAAAAAAACAAATGGGACTATTTTTGGTGTGTTCAGCTTTGAACTCAACTCAATTGTCACCAACTTGGATAGCTTACCAACTGAAGTTCATTTGAGTAAAAAAAATCAACTCTTCTATAATATTTAAGTCAAAAGTTATCCTAATACCACACCAAGTTAATTAATTAGTTACCTCGTTGGAATGGGATATTCCGGGAAAAGCAACCGGAGAGTTCCCACTATCTCCTCACGGTGCAGCATACTCTCGGCACAAATATACCTCCCCTTCGCGGCCGGCGTCTCGAACACCATCAAATGCGCCTCCGCGACATCCCTAACATCGACGTACGCCTGGACGGAGTTGGCGTACGTCTTGGCGGAGCCCGTGAGGTACTTAAGGATGTGAATTGTGCTAGCGTTGATGGTGGACTGCAGAAGGGGTCCCACCACCAGGACCGGGTTGATAACGACGAAGTCCACGCCTCGCTCGGCCGCCACGTCCCACGCCACCTTCTCGGCTAGCGTCTTCGCATAGCAGTAGTGGTTGGCAGTCCGGCAGTAGTCGAGGCTGCTCCAGCATGACTCGTCCACTACAACGTCTGCCTTCCGGTTCGGGTCCATGTAGACCGTTCCGATAGACGAGGTGAACACCACGCGGCGGACCTTGGCTTCCGCTGCGGCTGCGATCACGTTCTTCATGCCCTCGATCACCGAGTCTATCATCTCTTGTGGCATCTGTGAGTTGGAAGCATATTTAATTAGTAATACGCACATCTATAATACATAATGTTACTTACATATAGGATTTTAGCTCAGATTTCTTATTAAAAATACCGCAAATTATGCCCCTTTAAGGTAGTTGCGCGGATACGATAATATACAGTTGGTGTATTCCTATTTGCTTCTATATATTAATTATGTAAACATACTTATCTCATGATATTAATTTAATTTGTATTTGTGATGACTCCCACATAACCAAGTCAACACAGCGGTTGGGATTCGTGGGGAAGATGGTTGTCAGTTGAATGGTATACGTAATAGAGAAGTTTTTTGTTCCATAAACTTTTACAGCAGTACTACAAACAATTTAGAAGATAATTCAATTGATTTGAATTTTATAAAACGCATTAGTGCAATAATCAATAGATCTTTTAGTTTTTTTTCCTACTCTATTTTATTCTACTTTAAGGAATTTACCAGCTGGCATAGCTTCGATTAAATCAGAATGCAAAACATTCAAATCCGTCGGTTGAACCTTAATAGATTGATTAAATGAATACAATTAAACATTAGTGATGGTGCTCACCGGGTCATTGGTGACGGGTGAGGCGGTGTGGAACACACCTTCACAGCCGCTAATGGCGTTGATAAGGCTATCATAATCAAGTAGCTCAACTTTGCACAACGTGAGCCTCTCTTTGGCCCCCTCCAACTCCCTCAAATGGTTGTTTTTTTCATCCTCTACATTACACAATTAAACCAACCAACTTAATTCCATTAGAAACATCAATCAAACATACACACATATATACATGTAGAATAACATTAACCATACAAGAAGACCTATATATATATATATATATATATATATATATATACCTGGGTTTCTAACCGTTCCCTTGACGGTGTAACCTTTTTGGAGGAGAAGCTTCACCAGCCATGAAGCAATGAACCCTCCGGCTCCGGTGACGCACACCGTCTGGCCACCGGAGCCCAGGCTGCATCCCTTGCCCACAGCCATGTATTATCAAATAATACAAATGATATAGCTAATGGTGTTATTTGAGAAGGAGAAGTAGAAAAAGAAGAGAGTGTTTGAGAAACTATATGAGTTTGGAGTTATAGTACTGGTGAGACGTTGGATCTCTATATATGGTGGAACTTTGTTAGTGCTTCTCAATTAAAGTAATATTAATACGCGGGGTTGTGTGTGTCCCACCTGCCACAAGCCACAACCACTAATTACCGTCAATGGAATCGTCAAAATTGGAGAGTTGGTGAGGACAAATGCTAACCACGATTAGTTGGAGTATTGATTCTAGAGATGGAAATAACGTTAAAAATGTGAAATCGACTCGCTGATTTTTAAAAAATCGGGACCATGTGCTTACATAAGACATTAACAAAATATGTATTCCAGTGTAGCCGGCTGGCCTACGTCGAAAAACCTAAGTAATTATATGATGATGAAATTACGATGGATGATTTACGCTGCTTCCAAGAAAAACCCACTCATCCATGTAATCAACGTGTTATTCGTTTGCATGTGGCCGGGTTAGTTTCTTAATTAGATTCGGTATTGATGAGCTGAGTTAGCAGACGTTCAGTTTAAATTAATCGAGGGTTTCATGTAATAACTTTTTTAAAGTTATTTGGGTAAATTGCTTGCATACCACTAGAAAATAACAAAATTATTTTTTTCATCGTTGTATCACTAATTTCCGTGTGACCACTACAAAATCATATATTTGCACTTATACCACTAAAAACTATGTTTATTTGTGTTTATGTCATCATGCTAACTCTACAACTAAGACCATTAAAATAAATTAATTTTTAATTGTAAAATTTTACAAAATTGATCCTTAGCAATTCATCAATTAAACAAAAAAATGCAATTAATATTGAATTACAAATTTGCAAAATAACCCCTAAACAATCTAAAAAATATCATTCAACTCCTATTCTTTTCTCACTTCTCTCTCTATCACATATTCTATGGTTACTCATGTTCAAGTATCTTCACTTTTTCCTCTATATTTTTCTGTCTTCCCATTTCTTCTATTTGACTTCTCTCTTGTTTCGTCTCTTCCCAACTTCTCTCGTCTCTTCCTTGCAAAATTTTAATATTTAAAATCCAATAAAAAATAATTAAATGTTTGCAGGTGAGAGAGAAGTTAAGGAGAGAAACGGGAAAAAGATATGATGAGAGAGAGTTGAGAGGAGAGAAAGAAGAGATTTGAAGAGAGAGATAAAAAGATAGAGAAAGAGAGAGAATAAAGAAAAGAAAGAGATATAAAGAGAAAATAAAGAAGACAAATATGAGAACTTGAGTGGAGAAAGACGATGAGAAAAAATAGATGTTGACTATGTATAACCCAGTTGTTGGATAGATAAATGTCAATTTTACAAAAATTACAATTAAAAATGAGTGTAAAGTTAACAGAATGTCACAGTTTGAAAATAATAATGGCATAACCGTAAATAAATCAGTTTTTTAGTGACAAGTGCAATTATATGACTTTGTAGTAATCACAAGGAAAATTTTGATAAATGATGGTAGAAAAAAAACAATTTCGTTGTTTTCGGTGGCACAAAACCAATTCCCAAGTTTTTTTGTATTATTTGAAATGATGGGGTCCTAAGTAGTGGTGAATCCAGAAAACTAAACAATTAATGTACATTTAAAAGCAATCTATTTTATTTAACATCATCTTGAGTTTTGTTATAACATAATAAAGAAGATGATGATTGGGGGGGGGGGGGGACAATTGTTATAATTTTGTGTATATCTATTAGATGACATAACCTCATATATATACTGATAGAGGTGTGTGTAAGTTATAAATATTCATAGTCTATACTAATTGAGATATAATGTAAATACAAGATATGTTACAAGAAATGAAGAGGTTGGAAGGTGAATCATTTATATATATATATATATATATATATATATATATATATATATATATATATAAATGATCTAACTCTAGTGAGCTCAGGGCTCATCAAATTTAGTTTAAGTCTTCTACAATCTCACCATTGGATCTTATTTACAGTTAATCTCATCATTCATTAGCATAACCGTTTTTTTCTTAATCTACCTTACAATTTGAAATGAGTGGTGGATATTGAGGGGACTCAATTTAGAAAAGTTGAGCTCTGGACTTACTAGAGAATTTTTGTATTTTGTATATATATATATATAACACTTCTAACTTTTTTTAAATTTTCAATATTAGGCTCCTAGACTGCAATCAAATGTTCAATACTAAATCATTTTTTATGATACCTTTCCATTTTATCGAAGTGAAATACCACTAAAAATCAATGAGATATAAATTTTTATGAAGGGAATGTGTTCTAAAAGTTTTACTTTTAAATGTCAATTATTATGAATTGAATGAGAAATCATTTTGTTCCTTGTTTATGTTATTCGTCTTTTAGAAGTGTTAAGGAAGAGGCTCTTGGTCCTTAACCGTAGAGCTCTAAAAGATATTGGTTTACATAAAACAAAAGATATTCGCAATCATGGTAATTAACATGGAACATTAATTACCGAGTTAAGATTGTCGTGTTGGTCATAGATCATTGTAGCTCTACAAGTGAGTGACAACACGGGTATGCAAAAGAGGAAAATATTACTTTTGTATACTGAATAAACCTAATAAGTAAAATATTATAGAAATGTGTTTCTGTGTCATTAATATTTTACTGTGTCTTTGGTCCTTTGATATGAGACTTATATCTAATCACTTAAGGAATACTTAATTAGATCAGTGTCTTGAACTATCGATCAGTGTAGTGTAAAGACATTGGTTGGTTAAGTACAACTTTTGTTGGAGAAGATAGTTAGTCAAAAGATTATCATTGCCCCTCTTAATTGAGTGATGATATTAGTGGGCCCCTTGATAAAGCAAAGTTATAATGTGCACAATGTGATTTGAGTTAAGTCACATATTTATAACTAGCTTAAAGAGATCAAGAAATGAATACTAATACAAAGATGACACAATACTACTTTGTGTGTATTCTTAATATCATGAGGCAATGGACGGACACAAGTGGTGCACTCCATCACTAAATGGATCGGGTTTTGGTTCGAGTGGAATTAAGACATCTAACTAATTGGGAGCTATAATGTGTAGCTAGATACCGCTTATAGCTTGTGATATTAAGCTCTTAATATCACTGTCAACTTAGTCTAGATCCTCCCATAGGTCACACCGCAAGAAACCGGGAAACAAGAAGCTTGATTTTTGGTTCATATGATGTGTCAGGTTTCTTATAGAAAATATGACACATGTGGTGAACAAGTAAAATCAATTATGTTATATATAACATAATTAGAATCATGATAAATTCATATGAGATGCATATATTATGGGGTGCAATAATTTATTGTTGCATAGGATAATATATTGCATAAGTTGTGAATTTGCTAAAACCCCCTCAAGTTCAAATTTTGTTGGAAATAAATCCAAAATTTGAAAAAGGCAAAATCGGGTAAACGTTCGGTAATCCGTTGAGGTTCGGTCGACCGAAGGATCTGTGGATCGGTCAACCGAACATGGAACGGATAGTCATATTTGATTGTCCGAACTTGACCAAAGTGCCTGGAACTTTGGTACGGTGTACCGAACCAAAATCGGTCGACCGAATAATGTTAAGTTCCGATATTTTCGGTTAACCGAATGACACTCGGTCTTAGACGAGAATTCGTCCGATCGGTTAAGGAGAATTTTTCTCTTTAAGAATCGGTCATCCGTCTAGTACTCGGTCAACCAATCGTGACATATTCGGTTAACTTAATGGGTCTCGGTCAACCGAACAGTGATTGATTTTCTGCCTTTGATTATTAAGAGATTAATTTGATTGATGGTTGGATTAGCTCCAAACTTGGTCAAACGTTTTGTGGGTGCATGTAATACATGAAGGAATTAATTTATGAGAGAAAATGTAAAGAAAAACGTGGCTAAAGAATAGCCATGATTAAGAGTAAGATTGGAACCTATAAATAGGTCCTTATTCTCCCTAATTGGGTTACACAATTCAATAATTATTTTCTCTCTTAATTCACCACAAAAACCCACGAAAATTCTCTTAGTTTTCTAAGTCTTTGGAAGGAGAAATCTCAGAGGTTAAGGAAGAGGTTTGTAGCTAGATTCTAAGCTTGTTTGGAGATCGATTGGCTAGCTCCTTTCTCTCCAACCTTGTTTAGGGTTTCGGTGAACACTCGGAGGCATCCGGCGCAACGAGAAACGAAGATGGGCTTCCTCAACGTCTCTGAAACGTCAAGAAGTTTTTGAGAACTTCTAGGTATGAATTTCGGAGTCCCTTTGTGTTTGTTTTAATAAGTTTTTGAAACTAGTTGTTAAAACAAACCGATGCATGCATAAATAAATCCAAGAAAATTGTAATAGATCCTTATTATACATGAAAATTCAAAAAATATATATGTATAATTAAACATGAAATCCTACATTTTAAAGATCAATCTTATGATCAATCTTAATTAACTTCCGAAATTCATCGACATGAATTAAAACGACATGTTTGAATCAAATCTATAAATTAAATATATCATTCTAAACTTGGGAAGAGTATACTAATAAAAATTAACCACTTACAGTCAAATATTAACCAATCGCACTTACATACTTGTAAGTGATAAATCTCAACAGAAAACCTTAAAACTATCTCAGTTAAGCGATAAACCTTTTTTGATGCTCTTTTTTTTGCAATTGTGTTCCTTCGCAGCCATACAGTGGATGGGTTAAGTCACTTGTGTGTATTTTTCTTTGAAACAAACTTACACGTCTCTCTCGTAATTAGTTAAGGATTTTAGCCAAATACTAATATTAGAGGTTTCTTTTGCAAACTTTCAATGGTTTCAAGAGATGACCGTTTGTGGTAGCTTTTTGAATGAACCGTGACTAGGAAGGAGCTTTGGAGCGGAGATGACCGTTTGTGGTTTTCGATTATCTCAAGCTACCGCTTAGGAGCAGAATTAGGAATATTATTGAAAAAATTATCATTATATATTGTCCCTAAAGTTACAATTTTTCTTAAACAAGATTAAAAATTGTTTTCTAGAAGAAGAAAAAAACTATAGTTGATCTTGACGAGTTTTCAGTTTTCAGAAATAATAGACAATTTTGCATCGCTAACTTTATCAAGTAACTTTTTTTCATATGTCCACCAAGTTGTTTGACAAATAGGAGTGAACAAATGTTGGTGGGATTGGCAACTTTGTGTGACTCAATTGTTTGGAAAATTAGGTTTAAGAAAATAGTACAAGAGAGAAGAGAAAGAGAAAAATTATAAGTAATTAGGTTTCTATTTTTTATGGTCAAATAATAATTAATTTGGTAAGAATTAGTGTTTTTTTGAGTATTTACAATTATAACATGTTAATTTCATGAATATAAAATTTCATAATGTATTATTACTTATTTCAACTAGACACTAACCTATTATTTTGAAAATAGCATTCGGAATTGGAAATTTAAGACTAATAAAATTAAAATTTACAAAAATATATAAAAATGCCATACTAATACTTTATTGAAAATTTTCAAAACTTGAGATAGGTTACAACTTACAAGTTACAACCCTCACATGCCCATTTTTTGTAATATTTTAGCAGTGGGTGTGTAGATGTTAGCAATGAGATGCACGGACATAAAAAAAGTCTGTAGAATTAGAAAGTCAAAGTGAAACAAATAGTTCTTTCTATAAACTAAAATTGGAAACACGATGAGATGATAAAAACCTAATCAAGAATACCAAGGTTGCCGGCTGTCATAGTGTTACAGAAGAGCACCAATTTACCAAGTGAAGCATTGTGGACCCAATCATTACTTATTGTTCCTTAAGACCACCATTAACGGCGTTGGCCACTTCTGGGGTGTCATGGTAATTAACATGGAACATTAATTACCGAGTTAAGATTGTCGTGTTGGTCATAGATCATTGTAGCTCTACAAGTAAGTGACAACACGGGTATGCAAAAGAGGAAAATATTACTTTTGTATACTGAATATACCTAATAAGTAAAATATTATAGAAATGTATTTTTTGTGTCATTAATATTTTACTATGTCTTCAGTCCTTTGATATGAGACTTATATCCGATCACTTAAGAATTGCTTAATTAGATTAGTGTCTTGAGCTATAAATAAGTGTAGTGTAAAGACATTAGTTGGTTAAGTACAACTTTTGTTGGAGAAGATAGTTAGTCAAAAGACTATCATTGCCCCTCTTAATTGAGTGATGATATTGGTGGGCCCCTTGATAAAACAAAGTTATAATGTGCACAATGTGATTTGAGTTAAGTCACATATTTATAACTAGCTTAAAGAGATCAAGAAATGAATACTAATACAAAGATGACACAATACTACTTTGTGTGTATTCTTAATATCATGAGGCAAGGGACGGACACAAGTGGTGCACTCCATCACTAAATGGATCGGGTTTTGGTTCGAGTGGAATTAAGACATCTAACTAATTGGGAGCTATAATGTGTAGCTAGATACCGCTTATAGCTTGTGATATTAAGCTCTTAATATCACTGCCAACTTAGTTTAGATCATCCCATAGGTCACACCACAAAACTGGGAAACAAGAAATGAGGATTTTAAGTTCATAAGATGTGTCGGGTTTCATGAAGAAAATATGACACATGGGGTGAACAAGCAAAATCAAAATTGTGTTGTGATTAATAACATAATTAGAATCTAAATTAAATTCACATGTGATGTAAGTATTATGGGATGTATTGATTTATCATTACATAGGATAATATGTTACATAAGTTGTGAATTAACTACTAATCCCGAAATGTCGAATTTTGTAGGAGTTTAACCGAAATTTGACCAACTGCAAAACTGTGCACAAACGGTCGACCGTTTACTATTGATCGGTCGACCGAATGTGGCACGGTCGACCGAATATGTCTTGACCGATAACAGGGAATTTTCATCTGTTCGAACTGTCGACCGAATGTAATCGATCGGTCGACCGAACATTGTGACGGAATAATTCCTGTTACGAACGGTCGACCGAGTTATTGAACGGTCGACCGAAACCAGGCTAGAGCGGTCGACCGAAACCAGGTTCGAGCGGTCGACCGAACCTTGAAACGGTTCATAATTGATTTAATTCGTGGCTAAGATTATTTATTATTAAATAATGTATGGTTAGATGGAAGTTTGCATGAAATCATGGGCAAGAGGTTGCACATGAATAGGTAATTTGGAGAGAACTTATAAATACAATTTATCTCGTTACCTCATCAATTAATTCATTATTTTTCTCATGCAAAATCTCTCTCCATAATCCTCCACGAAATTCCCTTAATTCTTAAGATTAGTTTTAGTTTTCAGAGAGCTTCTTCTCAAGGGAACTAAAGAGAGGTTAGTAATTAGATTCTAAACCCTATTGGAGATTGAGAGGCTAGCTCTTCTCTCTCCAATCTTGTTTAGAGTTTGGTGAGATCTCGGAGGCATCCGGCGCAGCAACAAGCATCCTCAACGTCTCTGAATCTTCAAGAAGTTTTAGAGAACTTCTAGGTATGAATTTTGGAGTCCCATGTTTGTTTTAATAAAAGTTTTAAAACTAGGTATTGAAACAAACCAATGCATGCATGAAATAAATCATAGAAAATTGCTATAGATCCTTATTACGCATAAAATTCCAAAAATATATATGTGTAATTAAACTTGAAATCCTACAGGGGTATCAGAGCTTAGGGTTCAATTTTCTTATGATTTAAGGCTGTAAACAAATTTAGTTTACCATCTAGGATTTAAACAATTCGTTTTACCGGTTTTTCGGTCTTTAAATGTTTTGTTGAAATAATTCTTTGTAATAATTCGTTTTGAATGTTTTAAGTAGTTTAAATCATGCCATGTAATTATTAGAATTATGATTTAGACATAAGTCTAACTTGCAATAATTTTGTTTTAAGTATAAACGATTATTTTGTAAGAGAATCAACAAAACCGAAAAACTGCGGCTCGTCTTTCCTTTTAGGAAATTGGATGGACAGCGGTTCAAAATTATTTTTGAACTATGGATGGATGAAAAATGTTTTTAATGGATTTCAAAATATTTTCAAAGAATTGTTTGAGATTCTAGATGATTGATAAACTAGATTGCATAGTTTATAACAATATTGCGTGCATGGATGCTCGAGTTGTCTTTGCAGGAATTGTGGGTTTATATGTTCCAAATCAGCAATTATGAATGTATGTAATCATTATTATACAAGGGTTATGTATGTAAAAGCCAAAATTCTCTCTCTTTCCGTCTTTTAGATAGTTTAATTTGCATATGAGAGGTTTTTACATAGGACTTGCACTAGTCGGTTTTTTATCGAATGTGAGGAGCATGTTTATTTTCTGTAAAATCTACATCTCCGGTGCAAGAGGAAGTTGCCGCTGTAGCGCATCGATCGAGGATCAAGGATCGAAGGGAACATATAAACTCACACGATGTGGATTGTGTGAATGTTTAATTTCTGTTTTTATCTTGCTATGCATGTGATGAATGTGTTGAATGTTAGGATGTGTATGATTAATAATATGCATGATAACCTAAAATTCTAAATCACATGTTAAATTGTCCAACAAAAATTAAGAATAAATTTCCTTCTTATTTCATCCACTAGCAGCCATTGATCGAGGGATACTCTGCTCGCCCTTAGAGGGAGCTATCTCCCGCTAGGGTTGTCTATTGTTGTGCCACGATTAAATATATGAGGTGCGTTTCACCCTATTGAACCCTAAATATGTTTAGTTGTGAATACGATGGACAAACGTATCTCGTATCAAATGAAAATAAGTTTTCTTAACATTACCTGGAGCCCTCGCTCGGTTTTGGGAAAAAGCTTTTCTTACAAGGATATGTCATATTCCCTCATAATTAAAATGACAAGAGTCACAAGAGTCACAAGAAACTTATTTTCATTTGATACGAGATACGTTTATCTATTGTATTCACAACTAAACATACTTGGGGTTCACTAGGGTGAAACACACCTCATATATTTAATTGTGGCACAACAACAGACAACCTTTATATCTCCCACTATTCCCAAAGATAGAGGGAGTTATCTCTCGCTAAGGGCGAGCAGAATATCCATCGATCAATGACTGCTAGTGGATGAAATAAGAAGGAAATTTATCCTTAATTTTTGTTTGAATAATCTAACATATTATTAATCATACACATCTTAACATTCAACACATTCATCACATGCATATCAAGATAAAAACAGAAATTAAACATTCACACAATCCACATCGTGCGAGTTTATATGTTCCCTTCGATCCTCGATCCTTGATCCCTGATCTTCTATCCTCGATCGATGCGCTACAGCGGCGACTTCCTCTTGCACCGGAGATGTAGATTTTACAGAAAATAAACATGCCCCTCACATTCGATAAAACCGACTAGTGCAAGTCATATGTAAAAACCTCTCATATGCTAATGCAACTATCTAAAAGAGGGAAATAGAGAGAATTTTGGCTTTTACATACATAAGCCCCTGTATAATAATAATTACATACATTTGTAGTGTCTGATTTGGAACATATAAACTCACAATCCTGCAAAGCAAATCAAACATCCATGCACGCAATTGCTATAAACTACAGAATCTAATTTATCAATCATCCAGAATTCTCAACAATTCTTTGAAAAATATTTTGAAATCCATTAAAAACATTTTTCATACATCCATAGTTCACAAATTAATTATGAACCGCTGTCCATCCAATTTACAATGGAAAGATGCATCGCAGTTTTTCGGTTTTGTTGATTCTCTTACAAAATAATCGTTTATACTTAAAACGAAATTATTGCAAGTTAGACTTATGTCTAAATCATAATTCTAATAATTATATGTCATGTTTTAAACATTCAAAACATTTAAAACGAATTATTATAAAGAATTATTTCAACAAACATTTTAATGACCGAAAAACCGGTAAAACGAATTGTTTAAATCCTAGATGGTAAACTAGAATTGTTTACAGCCATAAATCATGAGAAAATTGAACCCTAAGCTCTGATACCACTGCAGGATTTCATGTTTAATTATACATATATATTTTCGAAATTTTTATGTATAATAAGGATCAATTACAATTTTCTTTGATTTATTTCATGCATGCATCGGTTTGTTTTAACATCTAGTTTCAAAACTCTATTAAAACAAACAAGGGCTCCGAAATTCATACCTAGAAGTGCTCAAAAACTTCTTGAAGATTCGGAGACGTTGGGGATGCTTCTCGCCGCGCCGGATGCCTCCGAGTGTTCACCCAAACCCTAAACAAGGTTGGAGAGAAAGGAGCTAGCCAATCGATCTCCAAACAAGCTTAGAATCCAGCTACAAACCCCTTCCTTAGCCTATGAGATTTCTCCTTCCAAAGACTTAGAAAACTAAGAGAATTTTCGTAGGATTTAGTAGTGAATTAGGAGAGAAAATAATTTCTGAATTGTGTGTAACAATTAGAGAGAATAAGGACCTATTTATAGGTTCCAATCTTACTCTTAATCATGGTTATTCTTTAGCCACGGTTTTATGACAATTTCTCGCACAAACTAATTCCATAATGCATTATATGCACCCACAAAACGCCTGACCAAATTTGGAGCTAATCCAACCATCGATCAAATTAATCTCTTAATAATCAAAGGCAGAAAATCGACCGCTGTTCGGTTTACCGAGTCCCACTCGGTTAACCGAATTTGTCACGATCGTTTAACCGAGTATGTGACGGATGACCGAATCTTAAGGGGAAAAATTCTCCTTAACCGATCAGACTCATTCACGTCTAAGACCGAGTGCTATTCGGTTAACCGAAAATATCGGAACTTGACATTGTTCGGTCGACCGTTTCTGGTTCGGTACACCGTACCAAAGCTCCAGGCACTTTGGTCAAGTTCGGTAAATCAATTACGATTATCCGTTCCACGTTCGGTTGACCGATCCATAGATCCTTCGGTCGACCGAACCTCAACGGATTACCAAACTTCTACCCGATTTTGCCTATTTCAAATTTTGGATTTATTTCCAACAAAATTTGAACTTGAGGGGGTTTTAGCAAATTCACAACTTATGCAATATATTATCCTATGCAACAATAAATTATTGCACCTCATAATATATGCATCTCATATGAATTTATCATGATTCTAATTATGTTATATATTACATAATTGATTTTACTTGTTCACCACATGTGTCATATTTTCTATAAGAAACCTGACACATCATATGAACCAAAAATCAAGCTTCTTGTTTCACGGTTTTTGCGGTGTGACCTATGGGAGGATCTAAACTAAGTTGACAGTGATATTAAGAGCTTAATATCACAAGCTATAAGTGGTATCTAGCTACACATTATAGCTCCCAATTAGTTAGATGTCTTAATTCCACTCGAACCAAAACCCGATCCATTTAGTGATAGAGTGCACCACTTGTGTCCGTCCCTTGCCTCATGATATTAAGAATACACACAAAGTAGTATTGTGTCATCTTTGTATTAGTATTCAGTTCTTGATCTCTTTAAGCTAGTTATAAATATGTGACTTAACTCAAATCACATTGTGCACATTATAACTTTGCTTTATCAAGGGGCCCACTAATATCATCACTTAATTAAGAGGGGCAATGATAATCTTTTGACTAACTATCTTCTCCAACAAAAGTTGTACTTAACCAACCAATGCCTTTACACTACACTGATCGATAGTTTAAGACACTGATCTAATTAAGTATTCCTTAAGTGATCGGATATAAGTCTCATATCAAAGGACCGAAGACACAGTAAAATATTAATGACACAGAAACACATTTCTATAATATTTTACTTATTAGGTCTATTCAGTATACAAAAGTAATATTTTCCTCTTTTGCATACCCGTGTTGTCACTCACTTGTAGAGCTACAATGATCTATGACCAACACGACAATCTTAACTCGGTAATTAATGTTCCATGTTAATTACCATGATTGCGAATATTTTTTGTTTTATGTAAACCAATATCTTTTAGAGCTCTACGGTTAAGGACCAAGAGTCTCTTCCTTAACACTTCTAAAAGACGAATAACATAAACAAGGAACAAAACGATTTCTCATTCAATTCATAATAATTGACATTTAAAAGTAAAACTTTTAGAACACATTCCCTTCAATCTCCCACTTGTTATCAAAGTTTTCTTTCACATACATTCTCAATGTATAAAACATTAATAACTAGGGTAACCTTCCTAAATCACCTATCAAGTCAATCCACATGGATCCTCGGATCCATGGACTCGAAATATATTTCGTCTCTTAGCTTGGTATGAAGGTTTGTTGAATGGATCAGTTGTGTCACTGTTGTGTCCACCTATTTATTTATTTTGTCTTTCGTTGGTGGTTGAGTTAGCTGTAGTGATATTACTCCTAACTACACTAGCTCATACCTCCACCTTCGATAATGATGACGCATCATCACTCCAACCTCTTATTGTCTAGAATTCCTATAAGAATTGCATCAAAACAGCCCTCGGCTATTTTCTCCTTTGTCTTCCATAAACAAGAACCTTATCTTTAGTCCGGTTAAGGTACTTCAGAATATTCTTGACTGCAATCCTACGATTAGGACTTGCGTTGGATTGGTGACCACTTGTCACGTTAGAGCATACGCGATATTGAGTCTTGTGCAAGTCATTGTGTACATGGTCCTTCCTTTTGCCGAAGCATAAGGGATACCTTCATGTACTCCAAGTCTTTGTGTGATTGAGCACATTGAGACTTCTTGAGTTGCACACCTATACTCATACTTATTGGCATGTTGTCCATATCGGAATTGTTCACCCTGAACATTTCCAAAGACCTTGTCAATGTATGCACGTTGACTGAAGCCAATGAGTCTACGAGATGTATCTCAATGTATCTTGATTCTCAAGATGTGTTGAGCCTCATCCTTTTCTTTTCATTGAATACACTGATTTCAACGAAATTTCTCGTTTGCTAATGCAAAGGTATATGATTGCTCATGAGCAATATGTCATTGACATATAAGATCAGAAGTACTACATGGCTCCCACTAATCTCCTTGTATATACAAGGTACTCCTTTACTTTGAAAGAAGTGAATCTTCTTCACCTCTTCGTCAAAGCGTTTGTTCCAACTCCCCGATGCTTGCTTCAATCCATAAATGGATTCTCGAAACTTGCATTTCTTCTCGCTACTATTTGGATCATCAAAACCTTGAGGTTGTACCATGTACATATTCTCCTCCAAGTTCCTGTTTAAGGAACGCCATTTTGATATCCATTTTCCATATCCCACAATTGTGAAATGCGGTAATAGTGAGCATAATCCGAATAGATTTTAATATGGCAACTTCTCAAAAATTTCATCAAAGTCAATTTCTTGAATTTGAGTATAGCTTTTGCTACAAGCATTGCTTTGTAGGTTGTCAAGTTACTATCCATGTCTATCTTCCTCCTAAAAGCTCATTTATACCAAATGATATTTTCTCTTGAGGAAGGCTAATCAAGTTTCATACTTGATTATCATACATGGATTCTACTTCGGATTCCATGGCTTTTAACCATAGTTTGGAGTCTTTTCTATTGCTTCTCGGAAGGTCGAGGGATCTTTGGTATCTAGTACCATGATCTCATGAAGTCCCACATACTTATTGAGTTTCTTCCTTTCCCTCATTGCCCTTCTTAGTTCTTTTGGTTCTTCTTGTGTCTCTCGAACTTCTTCCACAATTTCTTGAGGAATAGGTTCATGTTCGACTCTCGAACGCACACTAGGTGAGGATGATTGAGATTCTCTCACAATTTCTTGTAAGGATCTCTCGCTCACGCTCCCACTAACCAAATGAATCTCGGTTGGGCCTTCATGATCTTGAATGCAACATTCACATCATGATCTTGTAGAGTATCTTGAATTTTCTCAAGCTCAACTCTACTCCCACTACTTTTCTCTCTTTTCCAGAAATTCCAGAAAAACATATCTCTCTCTACAATCTTTCGATTGGAGGTGATATATCAAAAGTAGTATCCTCTTGTCATACGAGGATAACCTATAAAGAAGCACTTAATCCGTTTTTGCTTGAAGTTTGGTCGACATCAATTTCTCGACGTAGACCTCACAACCCCAAATCTTGAGAAAGTTGAGCTTAGGTGTCTTTCAACTCCATAGCTCATAAATCATTTTCTCCACGGATTTGGATGGAACATTATTTAGTGAGTTTGTCATTATTTGTAGTGCATAATTCCAAAAGTAAATCGGCAATTTAAATTGACTCATTATTGATCGAACCATGTCGAGCAATATCCTATTCCTACTTTAGGAATGAGCCAAATTAGGTATTCTAAGCACTCACCCCTACGAACCTTTCATAGAGACTCGATATTCTTGTTGAGGCGGTTCACTACTTCATCCTCGAATTCCTTGAACTTGTCAAAGAATTCACTTTTGCTTCCCATTAGACAAATATAGTCATAATGACTATAGTTGTCTGTGAACAAAATGAAGTACCTTAAACCGTCTCTCGCACTTGTACTTATCGGACCACATACATTAGAATGTATCATATCCAATTAGTTATTCGTTTTCGTTCCTTTCTTCTTGAAAGGTCTCTTGGTTATTTATTTGACCAATCCGATAGTGCTACAAGATTGTATCATTCACGTGAGTTATCTTAGTTTCTCTTTTGTTATTGTTTGTTTGAGTTTGTTCATTATTTATTTCAAGCAAATAGAAATCATTCCATATGAATGTATTTGCATAGAAAATTCCATTCTTCGATATAGACAAGCAAGAATTAAAATATTTATTAAAATTTATCCATATCCAAAACTTGATACAGATTAGTTCTTGCTAATTGAAGGTACATAACAAACATTCTTCAAAGCATAAATTTAAATCACTAGACTATTGAAGCTCCATAGAATCTTGTACAATCGCAGCGATGGTTGTACTATTTCCAATCTTCAATATCATCTCGTTCTCCACGAGTTCCTTCCTATCCTTCAATAGCTGCACATCAAAAGTATGTGAGCACAAGATCCGGTAACCATTACCAAATCAAGGATAGAGGTGATTAAATTTATCTCAATAACAAACATACCTATGGCGCTTCTCGGGCGCCTACGTTCAATCATCCCATTTTCAAGGTCTTCCTTGTACTTGGGGCAATTCGGTCGGATGTGTCCCTTTTCACCGCAGTGAAAGCACTCCGTGTTGGGAGTTGGAGATTTGAAAAATTTCCCCCTTGAGGCACTCCCATGAGTACCTCCTACTCCCTTGATCTTGATTGACGTATCTTTGGTAAATTTGCCTTTACCAAGCAAGTGTAGGAAGTGTAGGAAGAATAATTTGCCTTTAAAAACAAAACAAGCAAGTGTAGGAAGAATAATGCAAACCACAAGAAGACACGGCGTTTTTATAGAGGTTCGGCACCCCACCCGGGTCCTAGTCCTCTCTTCGCTATCCGCTCCCCGTTCCGGGCCGGGAGACAACGCCTTACAACCGTCAAACTCGCGAACAACCCTCGCCGAGCTTGGAATCTTCCTCTCACAATCCTAGAGGGACACTTCGGACTTTCACCGAAGTCCTTGCTTCCTTTTACAACAATTGAGAACTTGAGTGGAACAACACTCTCTAAACTTTGAGCACACTTGAGTAGGATGAAGAAATGATCACTAAGTGTGGAAGGTTTGTAGCTTTGAGTGTATTGGATTCTCTCTAATGTTTGGGACAAGTTTGTAGTGGGAGAGTTGTGTTAAAATGTGTTTTACAACTCCTTATATAGGCATTAGAGAGAATAGATCCGTTGGGACAAGATTTGATAGGGTTTTGTGCAAGATACACAAAGCAGAAAATTCAGGCTGCAAATCTGTCCAGAAACGGTCGACCGAAAAGTGGAACGGTCGACCGAACGCTTGGGTTTGATAAGGATACGGTCGACCGAAATAAGAATAGATCGACCGAACACTTAAGTCTATTAAGAAAACGGTCGACCGAACAGGGTTACCGGTCGACCGAATAAGCGTTTTGGTAGAGGGAAAATTGGATCGGTCGAACGAAATCGTATCGACCGATAGCAGGGAATTCTTGACAAGGTTAAACGGTCGACCGAACTTGGCACATGGTTCGACCGTTTGGTTAAGTATGGAGGTGTATATAGTTTTAATACGAATACGACCGTTGGGCATATACGACAAGAATAACGGTCGGAACAGTAAGTTCAAACGGTCGACCGAAACTAGGCAGGAAAACACAAATTGGATTACTTGATCATCCGGTCAACCGAACGGCATGTTGCGGTCGACCGAATGTGGGCAGACAGTTAGGGTTCAGGTTTTGTGTTTTTCCGGTCTAAGTTTGGGTGATCTATTGAAGTCCAAATAATGTGAAATTTCGTGTGTGACTTCTATAGGGAACCTAGTGTGTGATTAAGTTGATTTTAGCTCAAGTATGCTCAATTACACTTTGTTCCTAAGACTCAAAAGAAATCAAGATTACATGTCTTCGATTTAGCTTTAATTACATGTCTTGACTTCATTTCCTTCTTTCTTGAGTCTTGATCACCTGTAGAGGTTAGCACAATACAATATATATGCAATGCATAGTGTGTGCTACTCTAATTAAGATTCGGTTGATTAAATCATCAAAACATAAGATTAAGGCAAAAAAGCCAACAGAGGAAACTCAAGATACTCTACAAGATCATGACACGAATGATGACGTTCAAGATCATGAAGGCCCAACCGAGATTCCTTTGGTTAGTGGGAGCGTGAGTGAGAGACCATCACAAGAAATTGTGAGAGAATCTCAATCATCCCCACCAAGTGTACGTTCAAGAGTTGAACGTGAACCCACTCCTCAAGAAATTGTGGAAGAAGTTCGAGAAACACGAAAAAAACCAAAAGAACTGAGAAGGTCAACAAGGGAAAGGAAGAAACCCGACTTATATCTGGGACTTCATGAAATCATGGTACTAGATACCAATGATCCCTTGTCCTTCCAAGAAGCAATGGAAAGGGAAGACTCCAAACTATGGCTTAAAGCCATGAAATCCGAAATAGAATCCATGTATGATAATCAAGTGTGGAACTTGGTTGACATTCCTCAAGGGAAAAATGCCATTCAAAATAAATGGGTTTTCAAGAGGAAGATGGACATGGATGAGAGCTTTACAACCTACAAAGCGAGGCTTGTAGCGAAGGGTTTCACTCAAGTTCAAGGAATTGACTATGATGAAACTTTTTCACCAGTGGCCATGTTCAAGTCTATTCGGATCATGCTCGCTATTGCCGCATTTCATGATTATGAAATATGGCAAATGGATGTCAAAACGGCATTCCTTAATAGGAACTTGGAGGAGGATTTGTACATGGTACAGCCTCAAGGTTTTGAAGATCCAAAGAATAGCGAGAAAGTATGCAAGCTTCAAAGATCCATTTATGGATTGAAGCAAGCATCAAGGAGTTGGAACAAACGCTTTGACGAGGAAGTGAAGAAGTTTCACTTCATTCAAAGTAAGGAAGAACCTTGTATATACAAGAAGGTCAGTGGGAGCCATGTAGTATTCCTAATCTTATATGTCGATGACATATTGCTCATCGGCAATCATATTCCCTTGCTTGAGCAAACGAGAAGTTCGTTGAAATCTGCATTTTCAATGAAAGATATGGGTGAGGCTCAATACATCTTGGGAATCAAGATATATCGAGATAGATCCCGTAGACTCATTGACCCCAGTCAACGTACATACATTGACAAGGTCTTGGAAATGTTCAAGATGAACAACTCCAAAAAGGGCAGTGTGCCAATGAGTATGGGTGTGCAACTCAAGAAGTCTCAACGTGCTGAATCGCGTAAGGACTTAGAGTACATGAAGGATGTCCCTTATGCTTCGGCAATTGGGTCGATCATGTACGCGATGACTTGCACAAGACCCGATGTCTCGTATGCTCTAAGCGTGACAAGTCGTCACCAATCCAACGCAGGTCCTGAGCATTGTACTGCGGTCAAGATTATCCTGAAGTACCTTAATCGGACTATTGATAGGTCGACCGAATGTGGCACGGTCGACCGGATATGTCTCGACCGATAACATGGAATTTTCATCTGTTCGAACGGTCGACCGAACATTGCGATGGAATAATTCCTGTTACGAACGGTCGACCGAGTTATTGAACGGTCGACCGAAACCAGGTTCGAGGGGTCGACCGAACCTCGAAACGGTCGACCGGTCCAGACGGTTAATGCAGAATTAATTTAAGAATTAATTAGATCATGCATGGAATTGGTCCATAATTGATTTAATTCGTGGCTAAGATTATTTATTATTAAATAATGGATGGTTAGATGGAAGTTTGCATGAAATCATGGGCAAGAGGTTGCACATGAATATGTAATTTGGAGAGAACTTATAAATACAAGTTTATCTCATTACCTCATCAATTAATTCATTATTTTTCTCATGCAAAATCTCTCTCCATAATCCTCCACGAAATTCCCTTAATTCTTAAGATTAGTTTTAGTTTTCAGAGAGTTTCTTCTCAAGGGAACTAAAGAGGGGTTAGTAATTAGATTCTAAACCCTATTGGAGATTGAGAGGCTAGCTCTTCTCTCTCCAATCTTGTGTAGAGTTTGGTGAAATCTCGGAGGCATCCGGGGCAGCAACAAGCATCCTCAACGTCTCCGAATCTTCAAGAAGTTTTACAGAACTTCTAGGTATGAATTTCGGAGTCCCATGTTTGTTTTAATAAAAGTTTTAAAACTAGGTATTGAAACAAACCAATGCATGCATGAAATAAATCATAGAAAATTGTTATAGATCCTTATTACGCATAAAATTCCGAAAAAATATATGTGTAATTAAACTTGAAATCCTACAGATAGCTCCCTCCATCTTTGGGAATAGTGGGAGATATAATGGTTGTCTATTGTTGTGCCACAATTAAATATATGAGGTGCATTTCACCCTAGTGAACCCCAAGTGAATACAATGGATAAAAGTATCTCGTATCAAATGAAAATAAGTTTTCTTAACATTACCTAGAGCCCTTGCTCGGTTTTGGGGAAAAGTTTTCTTACGAGAATAGGTCATATTCCCTCATAATTAAAACGACAAGAATCACAAGAGTTTGAAGATGCTAAAATTCAAAAAGGTTGTGATTAGAAAGTTTATTTCTTACCTTGATATTGTGATGTATTCTATAGCCCTTAGCTAGTCAATATTACAATTGATGGGATCTTGGATTGCTGCATTTATGGACAAAATTTTATTTGCAGTATTTACATTTATATTCGATATATATGTATGTGTTTTAAAACATAAAATTGGCATTAAAACCTGTATGATTGATTTTGTAAAAAAATGGCGAACATCCAACCTATCGTACGATCCATGATAGAAAAACACCCTTTAGCAAATGATGACTCAAACTTGATTAGTTGGCAACTTAAACTCAACATCGTGTTAAAGTTTGAGAAACTGTCTCACATTTTGGAAGGTCCAATCCCAAAATGGAATGAGAGATTAATCGATGAAGAGAAAGAGGTTAAAGCCAAGTGGGAAGAACAAGAGAACCAAGTTCATGGTCTTATGCTAGCATCCATGGGTGACTCGCTTCAAGCGAAATACTTGGATTCAAAACCCAAGAAGACCATGGAGGCTTTGTCTAAGATGTTCATGGATAGTGCCCGAAATGAGCGCTATAAGACCACCATCGCACTCACAAGGTGCCATATGGCGCATGGAACATCGGTATCCATGCATTTTCTCACGATGCAAGGGTACCTTGAGAATTTGGCAAAGCTCTCTTCACCAATGCCCGAGGACATTGCTGAAGATATGATTCTTGGCTCTCTAGCCCCGTCCTTTAAGGACTTTGTGATGCACTACCACGTGCGTGAAAAAGGGGTGAGTCTTGAGGAGCTGCACAACGCTCTCAAAACTGCTGAAGTTGACATGGGCAAGGGTAGGGACAAGCATGTCCTTGCCGTCCATGGGAGGAGCCAAAAGATTTGTAAAGGAAAAGGCAAATCTACCAAAAGTGGTTCAATCAAGAGCAATGTAGTAGGAGGTGCTCATAAGAGTGCCTCGAGGGGGAAATCTCAGAAATCTCCAACTCCCAATACAGAGTGCTTTCACTGCGGTAAAAAAGACACATCCGGCCAAATTGCCCCAAGTACAAGGAAGACATTGACAACAGAGTGATTGAACGTCGACGTCCCAAAAAGGCCAAAGGTATATTTGTTATTGAAATAAATTTAGCCACCTTTGTCCAGGATTGGGTAATTGATACCGGATCTTGTGCTCACATAGTTTCTAATGTGCAACTCACAGATAGGAAGGAACTCGTCAGGAACGAGGTAGAATTGAAGGTCGGAAATGGTGCGAAAGTTTCTGCGGTTGCACAAGGTTCTGTGGTGCTTCAATTATGTAGTGGTTTATATTTATGTCTAAAGAATGTTTATTATGTGTCTTCGATTAGCAAGAACATTATTTCTGTAACATGTTTAGATATGGATAATTTCAATATAAATATTTCAAATTCTTGCTTGTGTATATCGAAGAATGATGTTTTCTATGCAAATGCATTCATAAGGTATTGTCTCTATTTGCTTGAATTGAATAATAAACAAATCTTTAATATCAATAACAAAAGACTTAAGACCACTCACGAGAACGATACTCTCTTGTGGCACTATCGTTTTGGTAACATAAATGAAAAGCACATCAAGAAATTGCAAGAAGCTAACATTCTTGGACACGTGACCTCATCGACAAAGGCAAAATAAATCTATTATGGGTGGATACCAACAATAACACAGCTGATCCATTCACAAAACCCTTATCCCAAGCCAAGGGTGAAATGCATTTCGAGTCCATGGGATTGAGGAACCATGTAGATTGGCTTGATGATTGATATGTAATGGGGTTTACCCTAGTTATTATTGTTTTATACATTGAGTATGTATGTGAAAGAAAACTTTAATAACAAGTGGGAGATTGAAGGGAATGTGTTCTAAAAGTTTTACTTTTAAATGCCAATTATTATGAATTGAATGAGAAATCATTTTGTTCCTTGTTTATGTTATTCGTCTTTTAGAAGTGTTGAGGAAGATGCTCTTGGTCCTTAACCGTAGAGCTCTAAAAGATATTGGTTTACATAAAACAAAAGATATTCACAATCATGGTAATTAACATGAGACATTTATTACCGAGTTAAGATTGTCGTGTTGGTCATAAAACATCGTAGCTCTACAAGTGAGTGACAACACGGGTACACAAAAGTGGAAAATATTAATTTTGTATACTGAATAGACCTAATAAGTAAAACATTATAGAATTGTGTTTTCTGTGTCATTAATATTTACTGTGTCTTTGGTCCTTTGATATGAGACTTATATCCGATCACTTAAGAATTGCTTAATTAGACAAGTGTCTTGAGCTATCGATGAGAGTAGTGTAAAGACATTGGTTGGTTAAGTATGACTTTTGTTGGAGAAGATAGTTAGTCAAAAGATTATCATTGCCCCTCTTAATTGAGTGATGATATTAGTAGGCCCCTTGATAAAACAAAGTTATAATGTGCACAATGTGATTTGAGTTAAGTCACATATTTGTAACTAGCTTAAAAAGATCAAGAAATGAATACTAATACAAAGATGACACAATACTACTTTGTATGTATTCTTAATATCATGAGGCAAGGGACGGACAAGTTGTGCACTTCACCACTAAATGGATCGGGTTTTGGTTCAAGTGGAATTAAGACATTTAACTAATTAGGAGCTATAATGTGTAGCAAGATCCGCTTATAGCTTGTGATATTAAGCTCTTAATATCACTGCCAACTTAGTCTAGATCCTCCCATAGGTCATACCGCAAAAACGGGGAAACAAGAAGCTTGATTTTTGGTTCATATAATGTGTCGGGTTTCTTATAGAAAATATGACACATGTGGTGAATAAGTAAAATCAATTATATTGTATATAACTTAATTAGAATCATGATAAATTCATATGAGATGCATATATTATGGGGTGCAATAATTTATTATTGCATAGGATAATATATTGCATAAGTTGTGAATTTGCTAAAACCCCAAAAGTTCAAATTTTGTTGGAAATAAATCCAAAATTTGAAAATGCAAAATCGGGTAAAAGTTCGGTAATCCGTTATGGTTCGGTCGACCGAAGGATCTGTGGATTGGTCAACCGAACGTGGAACAAATAGTCATAGTTGATTGACCAAGATTGACCAAAGTGCCTGGAACTCTGGTACGGTGTACCGAACCAGAAACGGTCGACCGAACAATGTCCAGTTCCGATATTTTCGGTTAACCGAAAGACATTCGGTTATAGACAAGAATTAGTCCGATCGGTTAAGGAGAATTTTTCTCCTTAAGAATCGGTCATCCATCTATTACTCGGTAAAACAATCGTGACATATTTGGTTAATCGAGTGTGACTCGGTAAACCGAACCGTGATCGATTTTCTGCCTTTGATAATTAAGAGATTAATTTGATCAATGGTTGGATTAGCTCCAAACTTGGTCAAACGTTTTGTGGATGCATGTAATGCATTATGGAATTAGTTTATGAGAGAAAATGTCAAGAAAACGTGGCTTAAGAATAGCCATGATTGAGATTAAGATTGGAGCCTATAAATAGGTCCTTATTCTCCTTAATTAAGTTAGATGTTTTTCTAATTATTTTCTCTCCTAATTTACCACAAAAAGGCACGAAAATTCTCTTAGTTTTCTAAGTCTTTGGAAGGAGAAATCTCAGAGATTAAGGAAGAGGTTTGTAGCTAGATTCTAAGCTAGTTTGAAGATTGATTGGCTTGCTCCTTTCTCTCCAACCTTGTTTAGGGTTTCGGTGAACACTCAGAGGCATCCGGCGCAACGAGAAGCGGCGATCGTCTTCCTCAACGTCTATGGAACATCAAGAAGTTTTAGAGAACTTCTATGTATGAATTTCGGAGTCCCTTGTGTTTGTTTTAATAAGTTTTTGAAACTAGTTATTAAAACAAACTGATGCATGCATGAAATAAATCGTAGAAAATTGTAATTGATCCTTATTATGCATAAAAATTCGAAAAATATATATCCACAATTAAACATGAAATCCTACAAAACGTGCATGCAATATTTGAACCACGACTCGAGAACTTGTCATACTAGGAAGGATAAGAAAGCGCGAGTAGTTAATCTTCTTTGTCAAAATTTATTATACTTGATAATTGTCTTATGTCGTCTTTTGGATTTTGCAGGGTTACAAGTGAAGATACATGTAAATTGCAGGAATAAGTTGCAAGAGTGATTAATATACGTGGACAAGATAATACATGCGGGGAAGAATAAAAAGACTATTACAATCTCCTACATGAATACACATCATTTTTTAATTTTTGATTTTTTATTGAAACATTCTATATACTCTTATTTTTGTTGAATATGTTAGGTTTTGTCTAACACAATGGTGAATGAGTACAGGTTATGTAACTTGTATGACTGTATCGATTAGAAGTAGTATTACAGTAACAACTGTAATATCAAAAAGATGCTGTAATATTATTTTGTAAAACGTAATATTAAAAAGGTACTACATTCACAAAAGGTATTACATTGCTCACCAATGTGAAGTAGTCGTGCTAAATCACTATCATTAGGTTTTCAGAGGTACTCACTGCCAAAGTTGTTAATTACACTGTCACAAAAAATTTCAAGTGTGTTTCTTGCCGTGGATTCGCTTAGCCTTAAGTATTCGTACACCTCATCAGCCGCTACACCGTACGCTAGCTTAGGGATCGTCACGGTACATTTCTGCAGGTTGGAGATCCTCATCATACCAGTGGCGTTTGGCACACGTTGAAAGAAGACATCAGAGACCTCAATGACACTCACAATGCGAAGAAAGACATGCTTTCACATCCTAAATCTTCTCCTGAAAATATTGTCAGGATAAACAAGGTCGTTAGAAAAATAATCGGCAATCAAACGGTGGTAACCAAACTCGCTATCTCTATCCGGGTTCGTAGTACGCCTCTTAAGACGTGGAGTTTGTCGATCCACCATTTCAGAGACGTACTCCGTTAAGGAGTCCAACACTTGGTCGTAAGCTTCGTGATCGGATGATGAAGACTTTGAATTGGAAGACTTATCAGATGAAGACGTCGTTAGTAGATGAATAAGTAAGATTTGGTAGAACCAACCATGAGGATCGTACTTATAGATGTGAGAAACAACATTTGAACATGACTTGTGCTGGAAAAGATATCTAGTCAAACGATTATCATTGTCCCTCTTAATTGAGTGATGATATTAGTGGGCTTTTGGTGAAGCAAAATTATAATGTGCACAATGTAACTTGAGTTAAATTACATAGTTATAATTAGTTTAAAGAGATCAAAAAATGAATATAATACAAATGTGACACACTTCTACTTTGCATATATTGTTAATATGATGAGGCAAGAGACAGACACAGGTGATGCACTTACATCACTAAATGGATCGTGTTAAGTTCGAGTGGAACAAAATACATCTATTCTAATTGGGTAACTATAATGTGTAGCTAAATACCGCTTATAGTTTGAGATATTAATTATTTAATATCGCTCTCAATTTAGCTTAGATCCTCTTATAGGTCACACCACAATTTTGGTGGGTCAACGGTCGACCGGAGCATGACGCGGATCGTTTGAATTTTTCCAGGGAATTTTTCTCATGAATGTTTGGTCGACCGTCTACCTCACGGTCCACCAAATGTGTTTTCAAGCCGAATGGTTCGGTCAACCGAGAAGAATTCTCGGTTCACCGAACAACACGATTTTTGCCTGAATTATTAAGAGAATAATTAGATCATGGGTTAGATTAATTCCAGATTTGATCAAACGTTTTTTAGGATGCTTATGTGGCAATTTGTGGTTAATTTTAGGAGAGAATAAGCAAGAGATCATGACTAGAGAATAGTTCTTGATAATGATGCTTTGAGAGTCTATAAAAGGATCACTCATCCTACTTGTTTATGTTAATGCATAAATTCTCTCTCTCATTGATCTCTCCCTTAATCACCACGAAAATCGCTTAATAGTTTTATATTTTGGAGATAGAAATCTCAGGAGCTTAAAGAGAGGTTATTAGCTAGATTCTAAGCTTAATTAGAGATTGATTGGCTAGCTCCTTTCTCTTTAATCATGTTTAGAGCTTCGTGAACACTTGGAGGCGAATCAGCGTTCGATTCGACGAGCAACGGAACTCCGGATATTCTAAAAGGTTTTAGAGAACCTTTGGGTATGATCATTTCTCTTTTGTTTATTTTAATATGTGTAAGAATGCATGATATTAGAATAAACATATACATGTACGTAAAATTAATGCAAATATGAAATCGATCTTGTATGTTTTTTTTAATTTTTTTTAAAATATATACATACATAGGTGTAAGGATCTATGACCTTCTAATTACTAGATAAGTGCGGAATTAAAAACACTAATTGAAGGATTAAGAGTTAGGACGTGCAAATCACAAAATCGACGACACCGGAGTTTAGAGAGGTTCGTCACCCACACCCGGGTCCTAATCCTCCTCACAAGCCTCGCTCGATCCCCCGAGCCTCACTTATGGTTCCACTAAGCGATCTCCGTTCCGGACTGAGATCAACGTCGTTCACAACTCTGAGCCTCACGAACAACCACACATCGCTCGTGTCTCCTCTCATAATCCGAGAGGGAGCTTCCTCGAAGCTTTACAACTTGGTGGTTCTTTGAATATGGATATGAAATCACAATCTAACTAACACTCTGTACTTGAGCACACTTGGATATAGATATGGAATTGAATATGCAAGTGGTGAAGTTTAGGCTTGAGTGTTGTGGATTGAGAGCTTGAAGATGGAGAGGAGTTGGCTTTGAGTATTGGATAGATAGGAAGTGTTCAAGAGATCCAAAACCAACAAATGAGGTCTTATTTATAAGCCTTCAAACTCAACTAGTCGTTTGGGAGTTGGTGGGGAAATGGACCAATAGGAATGCAAGATGTGACTTAAGCTCGGGCAGAAATCGATGCATATTCGGTCAACCGTTAACTAAACAGTAGTCCAAAGAATTAGTCTGATTTAAGAATTCGGTTGACCGATTATGTATCGGATCACCGTTCACCAATCTCCAGTGGCTTTTATCTATTTAGCCCTAATTAAGTTTGGTTAACTGATGTCCATTCGGTTCACCGTTCCAAGGTGGACAATAGAATTAGTTGGACTCTAATCTACTCAAGTTTGGTTGATCGTGTACACTTCGGTAGACCGAAGTTATCGCGGGTTTTGCGCTGACAGTTATAACTCAAATAGTGGTTGGATACAACGGTCAAGTGTCACGTGTAAATAGTCATTGTGCACCTAAAGCCAATAAGGAATTGGTAGACCGATAGGTATTCGGTCGTCCAAAGTGGGACAAGTCAATTGGGCTCTAAGGACTCAATTCGAATGCGACCGTTGGAGCAAAGTCGAAAACCGGTCCAGGGCTATTCGGTCGACCGAAGGTGAGTTTTACTGGTGGTAGGGATTCAGGTATCCGAAAAGGTGTTCGGTGGACCGAACTAGACATGATTCAGTTGACCTAAAGGGGTTCGGTTTACCGATGATGGACGAGACAAAATCCTAGTGCTCAAGTTTACATTAAACCTTATGGACTCAATAAATTCAAAATTACATTTCTTGGTCTAAAGCTTTGATTACAAGTCTTGAGTCTGGATGTCTTTGTCTCAATGCTCATTTCCTTGATTGTCTTGGTCAACCTATTAAGATGTTTACAAGTATACAAATATGTATGCAATGCATGTAATCATGTTTGCTCACTTTGATTGACTAGGTTGATTGATTTAGATTAGTTTAATTAATCATCATTTCTCTCTAATCTTGTTTGGAGTTTGGTGAACACTTGGACGCGAATCAGCGGGCGATTCGACAAGCAACAGAACTCTGGATCTTCTGAAAGGTTTTAGAGAACCTTTGGGTCTGATCCTTTCTCTTTTGTTTATTTTAATATGTGTAGGAATACATGATATTAGAATAAAGATATACATGTACGTAAAATAAATGAAAATATGAAATCGATCTTGTATGTTTGTATTAATTTTTTTAAAATATATACATACATAGGGACACAAAATCCTACATATATATTGTGGGATCGTGAGGGTCTCTAATTCTAATTACTTTTAAGCTAATTACCTACTTGTTTAATCAATCAAAATATGCAGCAGAATTTGAAACTAAACAAGCAAGTAAGGAATAGAAAATGCAAACCATAAGGAGTCGGGGGATTTTTATAGAGGTTCGGCACCCCACCCGGGTTCCAGTTCTCTCTTGCAAGCTCCGCTCGGATCACCAAGCACCTCTCACGACTTCACTAACCACTCCCCATTCCGGGCCGGGAGAGAACGTCTTTACAATCTTCAAACTCGCGAACAACCCTCGCCGAGCTTGGCTCCTCCTCCCACAATCCGACAGGGAAACTTCGGGATCTAACCGAAGTCTGTACTCTTCTCTTGGGCTTTCACCAAGACCCTTGCTTCTTGAACAAACAATGAGCGAAACAACACTCTCTAAACTTGAGCACACTTGAGTGAGAATAAGATTTAAGACTAAAGTGTGGAAGGTTTGAGGCTTGGAGTGTTTGGAGCTTTCTCTCTAATGTATTGGATGAATAGTAGTGGGAGAGTTGTGTTAAAATGTATTTTACAACTCTATTTATAAGTTCCTAAATAGTTATAGCCGTTGGGGATGAATTAGGTAAATATTGTGTAGGATACACAAAACAGAAACTGACAGGACCCAATTCTGAGTAAGTTCGATCGACCGGATCGGGCTGAACGGTCTACCGTTTGGCAATTTAGAACTCGGTTTGGTCGACCGGTTAAGGAACGGTCAACCGCCAAAGGCTATTGACTCAGGTACACTTTCAGTCGAACACCGAGATAAGTTCGGTTGACGGAGCACCAGGCACTTTGGGGTTGACAAACAAGATCTTATTCGGTCGACCAAAACAAGGAATACGGTTGACCAAAAATCGACATGCACTTTTGGTTTGTCAAGTCTTCTAAGTTTGGTCGACCGAACAAGGTCCTCAGTCGACCGATATACTAAATGTATTTGAGGTATTTGGAGATAATACGAATTCGACCGTTGGGTATATACAACAAAACAAACGGTCAGAAATTTGTTGATACTCGGTCGACCGAACTTGGGCAGTTAAACACTAACAGAATATATGATCACTCGGTCGACCGAACGGTCTGTTTTGGTCGACCGAATGTGGGCAGACTGTTCAGGTTTTGGTTTAATGTTTTCCGGTCTAAGTTTGGGTGATCTATTGAAGTCCAAATTATGTTAAATTTCGTGTGTGACTTCTATAGGGAACCTAGTGTATGTTTGAGTAGTTTTTAGCTTAAGTATGCTCAATTACACAAAGTTCCTAAGACTCAAAGAAATACAGACTACATGTCTTCAAATGAGCTTGATTACATGTCTTGACTTGATTTCATTTCTTCATTGAGTCATGATGACCTGTAAAAGTTAGCACGAAACAATATATATAATGCAATATGTGTGCTACTCTACATGATCACAATTAAAATTAGGGTGATTAAATCATCAAAACATAAATTAAGGCCAAAAAACCAACATATACCCTTACAAACTTACTTATCTACTCAACCAAATTCCTATCTTACTTCTTCCACCCTCACCTTACAATGTCTTTTTCAGAAGGCAGTGGTTCACTATAGTACCAACGATCTCCACGTCACCCCTAGGTCCCAACCAAACAATTTTTCCACTGCCCAGGTTTCCACCCGTCCTACCAAAACCAATTTGTCCCACAACCAGGATTTCACATGTCCAACTAAAACCATTTTTTCCCACACCCAGGATTCAACCTAGACCAACAATTCCAGCATAATCCACACCACCCGCCAACCCGGAAGAAGACGAAACCCAATTCACATTTGGAATGTACACTCACCTCCAAAGTGGAAAAAGTAGTGCAAATGTAAGCCCCATTATACTTGATGTGAATGGTGAAAATGTCGTTCAACCTCCAAGTCGTCAAGGAACACGCAAAACCACGACGATCACGTCGCAAAAGACATGGTCCACACAAGAGGATGAGAGACTCGTCTCGGCTTAGATGGTTGTTAGTGGAGATGTTGTGGTTGGGACGAACAAAAAAATGAGATCCTTTTGGAGACGTGTGGAGTGCCTCTTCAATGAATCAACTGAAGCAGGTGCAGTAGAGCGTAACGATAAGTCATTGAAGTGACGGTGGCAGCGCACATCACCGTGTGTGAACCAATGGGTCAGTTGCTTCGACCAACCCGTGCGGTTTCAACGAGGACGTTGTCATCAAAGAAGCACAAATCATGTACGAGCGAACACACAACACCAAATTTCAGTACACTTATGTGTGGCTTATGTTGCGTAGGTACCATAAATGAGAGTCTATTGCGCTTGGAGCTACCACAGAAGACGTCGTCGAAGAAAGTCCGGAGAGTTTGAGCAACGGGAAAAGAAAAGACACCGACGACGATGTGAGTCACGCGACACCGTTGACGGACGAAATGATGTTTGAATGATGTCCTTCTCCAGAAGGTGTTAAAAGAGCCAAAAAGAAGGTGGAACAACCAGTTCAGGTGCAACTCAATCCTAATATGTTAGAACAGGGAAAGCAAATCGAATATAACGCCAAAGTGAGAGAAGACAAGTACATGCGTTACCAAGAACGAGTAGAGAGGAAACACATTGAAGTTAAAGCGAAGTTCCAAAGGAAACTCAACACCAAGAAGCTCGACGTACTATTTTTCTGATGAAGAATGAAAATAATGACGAATTCGATAAAGAAACACTTGCAGAACTCAAGGAGTGAGCTAAATTAAAAGGATTTCTGTAGGTGCTTTTGTTTTAATTTGTAGTTAATATGTGTTTCATAGTTTATTTGTATTGTTGTACTAGCATCTATTTAAATTTCGTATCAGAATTTGTATTTGTATTTTGTATCTGTATTTCTGTTGTATTTTGTATCCGTATTTCTGTTGTATTTGTATCGTATTTCGTATCTGGAGTTTATGAGTATTGTACTAGTATTTTGTGACTTATCTCAATTTCGTATATGATTTTTTTTATTTTTAAATTTAACTAAATCTTAAGAAATCGAACACAATTTAATTAATTATAAAATAATTGTACAATTATTATAAAATTCAAACAACATCAATACATTAACTACAATTAAATTACAAAACCAAATTAATTAAATTACAATTTAACTAATCAATAAATTAACTAAACATATGTCTGATTTTTTTTCTTTTAACTTAAAAAATAAAAAATAACCATCGGGGGTTTGGGGCACGTCGCCCCCGAATTGGACGCCAAGGCGGGTTTCCGAGCGGGTACCCACCTGAAAAAACGCCCGGGCAGTTCGTTCCGGGCACCGCCCTCCAATTAAGGGAGGACAAATCGAGTGCCTGATGAAGAGCATCAGTTAAGGGTGCTCTAAGTCATCTTGAGTAGTGTTTATAAAAAAATATAATATTACTTTTCTTTTGTTGTCATGTTACGCTTTACAACATCTAACCACAATTTTATTCTCTCTTTTCTTTTCAATCACAACATTTAATAATTCTTGATGTCAAATCAATTTTTATCTTACCTCCAACTCATTTCTCAATCTTTATAAATAAATATATATTATCATTTAACTTTTATATTAATTTTAATTATTAATAAACTTGAATATTAATGTTTTACTTTCTAATTTTTTTGAATGAGGTAGTGATCATATTTGAATTATCCACGTGTTATTTGAAATTACAAAATTTATATCAAAATATAGGCCGTAATTTTTTTAAATAATAATCATTTTAAAATTTTTTCGAAAACTAATCAAAAAAAAATTAAATCTACGACGATCGCGGGTCGAACCCGTGATCCGCGCGACCATTTTAATAATTGGTAATAATATCAAATCTTTAAGTAATTTGTAATATAAAACTGATTAAAGAATTTTTCATTGTAGTTAACAAAATGATTGCGGTAAGTGTGTACTTTGGCGGTGAAATAGTTCAAAATGCAAGTTACGGTGTAGAGTACACGATAGGTCCAAGACTTACACTTTCAGCGAGCGAAAATGTAACCTTAGAATGTATTGTAATGTTGAATGTATTGTAATGTTGAATGTGTTGTATTGTTGAATGTGTTGTAATGTTTATAATGTTTATAATGTCTTATTTATAAGTCAAACCATATCAATTAAGATGACAAAACAAAATCATAAGATCTTAAAGTACAACCGCGAGTACAACTGAATTACAATATGAACTACTGCGTGGGAGTGAAAATCTTTGTCTTCATCTTGCGTCGGCACCCTCGACCGCCTGGAGTCGCAACATGCACTGATTCTTCTTCATCATCAGAGAAAATGTATGGAACCAACTCAGAATGAGGTTGAGTCTCAACAGGTGAATGAGACTCAACAGGTCGAAAATGTGACTGATTTTGAACAGGCAAATGAGGTGACTGAGTCTCGTAAACTATAGAAGGTACAGGATTTAATTCACAAGTGTACCCTTGGTCAGTTAATGGGCTGAATATACCATCGAACAAAGTCCCGAAGTCTGTTTGCGGCAACTGAGGGGTATCATAATTACTACCAGATGTCTGATAAGTTGGATAATCTTTGGGAATCTGGGAAAGCCCCAACTGCGTTGGCTGCGATGGTCCTGCGCCAATGTCATCATATGTTTCAGAATATCCAAACTGGGTTGACTGCGATGGTCCTGCTCCAATGTCACCATATGTTTGAGAATATCCAAATTGGGTTGGCTGCGACGGTCCTGCGCCAATGTCATCGTATGTATATGAACCTCTAAACTGCGATGAATCTGGGACAAAATCATCGTATGATGCATTGGATAACCTAAAACTATATGTTGTTTGGTCTGCAACTCTAGGTACAGGACAATCATCACGAATCTCATTATTACCATCATCATCTTCAGGAATCGACTCCACATCTCCAGGTAATCCAGCGTCACACAGTACTCTTTCAAATTCGTGCACCTGATCGCAATCGACAGCATCGAGTTGGTGACTCTTCAACAACATTTTACACAGTCCCTTAGTTCCACGTTTGTACAGCTGCTTGATAACAAATTTAGCCCATTGAATACCACGTAAGCCCTGCAATTGTAGTTTGAAAATTAGATAGTAAAACACAACAAACAATAATCGTCAAAGTCGTTCAAAAAACATACCATACGTCGAATACGTGGTCCACCAGGAACGTAACCTAAGTCCTCGATAAAATCACGTGGGGGTGGCAACAACCTTTCCAAACCGAACTCTATTTGGCCTCGTATGTAAACTGTGTACATACCATTATGCTGAAACCACTAACGATACCGTCGATTTTCTCTCGGATCATATGGTCGACCTTCGTGAAGAATATGCGGCCTGTCCCACATTCGTATGTAAATTTCATGCTTCGCTGACCAATCATCTCTCTGTCGGGCCGCAAGTACTATCTTATCAAGTCTTTTGAGTTTTGTCCACGGATGAGGTTCTGCCGGTGGCGTCGTCTGATAAAATCCAAATTGTCTCATAGTTCTTTCTGGATAATGCCATGAAATCATCCAGAAATGAATCAAATGCACTCTCGCAAGCCAATATGCAGCATGAGTAGTAAATACCCGGCCAGGAAGCAACATCATATTTTCATAATACGGCTGCCAGTTTACATGCTCATCCAACATACATTCAAATTCTTTTCTGTAATGTGTAAGACAATTATGTGTGGCACTAACCTCATAAGTCTGTGGGTATTGCCACTTAATAGCAAATGGAGGTCGCGAGTCTAGGTCTTCTCCACCTAAACACTCAGCATGACCCACGTGTCTCGGCCGGGCTACGGGAAACCGAGTCCAGGACCAGTGTTGAAGAAGTAAGAATGCACCACCAATGTTCTTCTTACCAGTTTGACATGAAATAGACAAGTTGCGATATAAACATAAAAGCACGGCCGCACCCCAATTGTATACTATCGACTTATCCAACACCTGCAAAAACCTCAAATACATAACTGGAACACCTGTCGCAGAGCTATCAAGGAAAACCATGGATCCAAACAAATCTAAAATGAAAACCCGTGTATATTGTGTCACTTCTTCATCTGTGGGAAAATCCGGCAGATTCCTATAATTTACCCGCAACCATTTCAAACTGATGCTAAATTCGGACTCTTTGAAAATTTGTGGCTCATCTCCTCCTACCGTTCTTTTACCTTTTTTCATAATCTCGGCATTTATATCAATCCCAAAGGAATTTCTAATTAACTCACGACTGTCTCGATCACTGTGCCCGATTATTGGAATACCACTGATAGGTAGACCCCACAAACAGCTAACATCCTGCAATGTTAATCCAACCTCCCCAACCGGTAAGTGGAAAGTGTGAGTCTAAGGACGCCAACGCTCTACAAGTGCAGTAATCAATCTATTGTCTGTCCTTGTATGTTTTATTTGGGCAAGTTGATATAATCCCAAATTTTTGAGTGCTTGACTAAAACAATCGTGGAAAGGAATTACTGGACGATGTGCACGACATTCCAAAACAGCCTCCGGCTATAATATATTCAAATATATTGTGAAAAATACATCAATTAAAAAATGTAATTTAAATATTTAGAAAATTAACACAATATGATTTTTTTGATACTTACATTTTTGCAAATATCATTGACTCTGAACATGCAATTTGATATTCCGAGAAGTGGGGAAATAGACTCTCTATCCACTGCATCATTATACTCACGTTCGTTTTGTACAGAGCGACTTCTACTTAAATGACTCATTTTGTCAAAACAACTGTTCATGAAAATAAAAACAGAATTAATTATAATAATTAAAAAATAATTTACTCGTACATTTCATGACAAATTGCATGTTATAGAAATAATGAAAGCTATAACAATTTAACACATAAATACAACTAATATTTAAATTTTAATTTAACAGAAAATAATAAATAACTATTCCAAATACTTATATTATATAATAAATTTCGTAAATGTACGTTATACAAATTTTAAATGTATATACATTTAATTTAATTATAAACAGATACATAAATACAACTAATATTTAAAATTAAATATAATAGAAAATAACAAAACAATTCCAAATAATTTAAATTTAACAAAGAAATTAAATCTTAATTTAAAATATTCTTAAGTAAAACATTTGTGTAAATTTTACCTGAGTCCAAGATAAGCTGGGAAATAAGTGTTGTGCGAGCTCCGAATGGAAGAAAAACTAGAAGAGAAGTGTCGTGCGAACCTGAGAAGATAATAAAAACTAGTTGAGATTAACTGATTTTAACTGAAAGCTTAATCTGAAAACTCAAAAATTAACTGAATACTTAATCTGAAAACTCAAAAACTTAATAACTGAAATCAAAAAAAAATTTAAAAAAACCCAGACGGATCGCGCTTTTATAGCGCAATCCGTCGCACGGATCGCGGTTTGGACCCGCGATCCGTGGTCGCGCGGATCGCTGGTTCGACCCGCGATCGTCGTTGATTTAATTATTATTATTTTTTATTAGTTTTCGAATTTTTTTAAAATGATTATTATTTAAAAAATTACGGAATATAGGTGTCTATTATCCTATTTATAGATCTTGAAAAAAAAATTTGGTGTTTTGTTTAAAATTTAATAATTTTTATTTTACAATATCAATAGATTTTGTGGTCCCACTGCATAAAAAAGTACAATGCGGTCCACTCACCAGGGTACCATTGAGTTTAGTCAATTTCTTGCTGATTGAGTGTTTTCATGTTTGAACGAAAAATAATCACACATTGTCGTAAACCAAAAAATTCAGCATGTGAGTATTTCAATTTTGTTGAAACGGTGAATCAACCAGATTTCACACCTATTCGAATAATTGTGTTTCAGTATAAATAATGATAAATTTGAGTTAGTAGAACTGATTTGGTTACTGAGAGCTCAAAGAGCCGTCGTTTACTAGTGAAAAGTTGTTGCATATATGTTGTCGATATGATTATTGGTGTGTTTGGATAGAAAATGAGAGAAAATTAAGAAAAGAAAGTTGAGTTTTTTTTTGTACTTTGCTTGAATAACAACTTTAAGCCGCGTAGGAAAGAAAAATGGAGTGAAAGTTATCGATATGCAAATTGGTTTCTCGATTTTTCTTTGAATTTTTGAAGAGAAATGGAGAAAAAAATATATGACTAAATTGTCCGTTTTTAATAAACAAACAACACCAAATAATACAATAAATGATACTTTTGTCAATGTAGCATTATTCTCCCACATTGTTCTCCCATAAGATGTCATAAGTATGAAATTTGGTTGGTCTACCAGACTACCACCTCAAGAAAATGGTAGACAACTTGTGTTCCAAATATATTATAGAGTACAACACTCTATAATATATCGGTAAATGGTAGTAGATCCAAATATATTATAGAGTGTTGCACACAACTTGTGTTTAATAATATGTAACTAATTGTTCGACATTTCCTCGTATGAGTGACCGAGATTATTTTCTTTATGTCTACATGTGGACAACATGGGTTGGAGTGAACCCACATAGGTCGATCGATCCGCTCTGAAACCGTTTGAGGTGTGGATTTTTAACTCAAAACGAATTAATGATGAATGGAGGGAACCTCTAATTATATCGAAAGACAAAATTATGTGTCTAGATATGCTGCAAAACTCTTATACGAAATTCTATTCTTTCAAATAAGTTTTACAAGCTACAAAATGATATTGAAAAGGTACTTGATGGTCCCATACTCCCATTCATATATCTATCTTTTATATCTATGAAACAACTTTTGTGGGTTCAGCTTAAACAACGTGGTAACCCCAATAGATACAATATCGACGTTTTTGTTTCACCACGCATGCTTCCCAATATATACTTAACACTCAGTGCTTCCTTTAGAGTAAACAAGGCAACACTGGCAGACTTTGCTTCATATCTTCTATATGGTTCATATTGGTTTCTAGATGATATAAATTCCACTATATAGGTATATAACTTAGATGGGAAGGAAAAATATATAGCTATGATGTGCTAAAGGAGACTTGTGGGAGAAACATGTTTTGTGAGGTCATACGTCAACTTTATTCGTTGGTATGTCGAACTGCTCCACGATAAGAAAAAGAAGATATTGTGAATTGTAATCCAAGACGTCGTTGGAGCACCAATACCTCTCGTTGACACAGCACTACGAGTGCTACTTGCATTCTTCTAGATGTTTTCTTTTCTCTCACAACTGTTCAGCATGAGATTTCTGCCTTTAATTGTTGATATTTCTTTAATTTATTACATATGTGTTGCGTGTGTAGTAATAGAAAATTAAATATGCTTATGTTATAGTCAGTGTACATTTAATATAATCTTGTACAGTTTGATGAACATAAATTCTGTTCATAATTCATTATCTCATATATAAAAATCAAGTTTTTTTTGAAGCGTTACATACTTTGATTTCTGATAAACGTATAATAGATAGCACTTTGATCATGAGAAATTCATTAAAGAGAGGTTATTGCATTTATCTTTAATGTTTTACTCGTTTTCTCATCGACTTTGTATAGTCTATTTCTCGAACCAACGATCAGGTTATTTTACCTTACCAATCATTATTTTACACGTTGCATGTTCAGTCAATTTGATGGGTTCGTTGTAGCGCCATATTTTATTAAGAAAAAAAATGAAACCCCAAGAATAGAATAAGGTCATAGACTCATAGTTCAAACCTCAACCTTAGAATTAATACTGTTGCGATGCCCCCTGAATCTGTTTATTGCACTAGATAATCATTCGCTAATTAACCAAAAGCAATTTTAAACTGCAGGATGATTAGTAGGGGTTTTCACCAAACCCGAAGTGACCGTCAAGAAAATCCCCACCATCTAGTAGTAAACATAGGAATTTAGATTCCATTTCCACTCACCAAACTAAAAAACCAGTAAGATTTGGTCGGACAAACAGAGATATGGCAAGGGGTGTGTAGTTCCAAATCAGAAAAGTTGGTGCAACAACTTCACGTCACAGTTTGACTTGGTTTCGGATTGTACAACTCAATTGGGATTTGGATTAAGAGGTAAATGCAAGTTTGAAATTTATGGTTCCACTTCTTGCCAAAGTCTAAATTTCTTGAGGGACGCTCTGAATCCAACCACCAACTCCACTATATGATTTTGCCGCCCGTGAAGTAGTGCGCAGTCAAGGATATTTGAATCTTGCGGAATTAGTTAATCAAGGAGCTTAATTAAAGGATTAGCGTGTTGACGGCATAATTAATAGGAGACTTCTTCTTGTTCAGGAAAGACTGCTTATGGACACGTTTTAGTTTTATGGGTACACATAATATGAAGGTGGGCTGTAGTTAAGTCTTTTACAAATTATTAGAATTTCGAATTTCTGGAATATTCACATTATCTGGAAACTCGTGTCTGGAAGTATAAGTTGAATTGATAGTTTTCTAAAGAGTAGCCATGATAAGAGATTGACCCTAGTAGAACAGCTCGTGGTGATGTTTATTGCACTTTTTTGAAAGCTACATGGCGTTTGAAGTCTTCTTTGCAATGCTCAATCGGTAGCAACTTGGATGGTGGGTGGAAAATTGTAAACTGGTTGTCTTCAGAAATTTGAATTTGTTGTAGTAGGTTTTACGAAAACAAATACCAAAAAAACTTGTATTATGGTAATAAAAGAGTACAAGTTGAGAGTTTGCAGTTATACTGTTTATAACTACGCCCCTCTAATATTTCATATATGACGAAGTGCAAACTGCAGGTAATTAAGATAGATGTATAGTACATAAGACGCCAATAATTACGTAATCGTACTCCATTAGTTAACAAGAATATTACTGCTACTACTACTATCACCATAGATAAATGAGATGTATACGAGAACTCAATTCAAAAGCTATCTCATATGTGAGAGAGGACCTTGACTTTATAACCACAAGGAGGGAAACTAAATTGACCGATGCGAGACAATTCATTATAGTCCATCTTACTTGTGACCATTATATTTATCATGTCTTACTTAGTAAGTTTTTATACCCCGAGGGGAATCCAGAAGATTTTAGTGGGTGGGGGCAAAAGATACTACGTCGGTTATAATGAAAACCGACATAGTATAAAAATGCCTAAATTTGTCAAAATATGGGTGGGACACTTGGCCCACCTGCCTTGTACGGGGTCTGTTCCTGTTTATACCGCCAAAGAAGTAAACCTGAAAGGTCGACTTAAACTCTTCTAGTAAGAGACAAATGAGGTCTCATGTGATACTTTAACCCAAGACAAACACATGAGCCTTATAATTACGAAGAACAAACTCAAATATACCAACGTGAGATTATTTTCTATACTAACTACATTTTATAACATAAGGTTACAATACTACATGTTTACATATTCCAACATAATAAAGCAGAAATGTTCATGTTCCATCAAGGTGGAATGAGTTCAACAAGTGTTACATCTCTTCTAAAACACACATTGTAAATTACGCATTGTACATTACCTGACCGACCTCGCTTTGCAACTTAGTCAATGTTAAGACCTTTGTCGTTCAAAAATTAACCAACAGGTTAATTCACCTTTCAACGAGCAAGATAAAGGTCATCTTCCGTTCTAACTAGAATTAGTGCTTCCATTATTCAAAACCTCACAACAGGTCCCATGAAAAATCAAAATTGAACTCTAGTAAGAGGACATCACGTCTTAAATTAGGATTAAAAAGTTAACGAAGTAAATGTATATATGGAATTCATTTAATTAGAAATGGGCCCAAATTTGATGTCCGTGCACAGCCCATAATTGATGCTGGGCTTGCTTTGTCCATTTCAGGTTTTCTGTATGTTGGGGGCTTTGTTTCTAATTTTCCCTTTTTTTTTCTTGCATAGGCACATCTAAGGATATAGTAAAATAATTATCCTTCCTGGCTTCCTTTGGTTGACTATGGACAAAAGAAATAGTAGATCTGTATAACATTTTACCTTGTTGAACGTTATTTAAAATAATTAATATTTTGATTTGACTAACTGATGGTCAAGTTTACCGTGTTTTGAAGGAAATATTGGCGCTGCTGCAGCATCCTCTCTTTCAAATTTTATTGAAGCACGGCAATGCTGATGTAGTAATGTATCAAGCAATTAACAATTTTCTTTCGTTTAGTCTCCGTTGATGGCTCAATTGTGGATCTTAACGGTCCGCATATGTCTGCGGATGCTGCACTGGATTGCAAGTTACGTAGTAGAAGCCGAATTTTTTCTTTAAGAATTTAGTATTAGTTTGATGAATTTTGCTGGTAATATCAGGTTGATGGTTGCTATAAATATATGAGCCAATACTGCTCGAACAGGGATCAACTGCTCATAAAATATGTTGGCATAAGTTTACTTTTATTAGTAACTTGTAATTTAAAATCCCAACGGAAAATCCAACTATAGATCTTAATGTAGTTACCTAAGCACGTTGAAAATAATAATAAAATAGTTATTTGATGTAATATAAAGAGATTGGATTATGCAACAAGTTAATGCTTCTTTTTTTTCGTCTCTTGATCTCACACAAAACATATGTCAAGTTTTATTATTTTCGACATTCAAAAATAACATGTATGTAGTTCAAGATATACAATTTCGAAATATACATTTCAAATTACCAGTGACAGTAAACTAATGACAACATATATCAAGGGTATTAGGTCCCTCATGTTGGACTATTGAATATTAAGGTTAAATTCATTTAATATTAAATTAAAATTCAATGTTGAGTTGTAAAGTTGAATCATGAGATATTATTCCTCACTTTAGTCCCACATTAAGGAATTTGAAAAGTGAAGAAAAGATTATATAACTAGGTTTCTTATACCACTTTGAGTAGTAAAGAGAGGTAGAGGATGAGACTTTTGAAGGTTTAGGTTTGGATGGTGTGATATAGTGATCTTTTTCTTGTATATATTTAATTTTTTTGCGGGTTTATTTTATATTGCCTTTGACAAAAAAAAAATACAACGAAGTTTTGATTCCGACGGTTACAAATTTTGTGAGTACACTAAGACCACATTCTCAAATTGTTTGGGCGGTTTGTGAATTATGTCAATATAAACATTCATGTTTTGAATTTGAGATATATAATTTTTTATTATCCTACCAATTTCTAGAACAACGATATGTTGGATTTTGTCTTAATCCGTATTTTGATGATTTAATCAATTTAATCTTAATCACAATCAAATGTAAATGTAACACACATAATGCATGGAACATATATTGTATTGTGCTAACATCTACAAGTGATCAAGACTCAAGAAAGAATGAAAACAAGTTAACACATGTAATCAAACTCTTGAAAACATGTAATTTTACTATTTATTTGAGTTTTAGAAAATTGTGTAAACTTGAACATACAAGAGTTAAAACTTACTCACATACACATTAAGTTTCTTGTAGAAGACACACAATTTTTCACATAAATTGGACTTCAATAAATCATCTATCGCACTCATCACACTGGTATGTGTGAGATATGATTTCTCTAAGAGAAGTCTAAAAACGACAACTCAGTCAAGATGTGTTTTGATCTTAAATTGCATTTATTTTTCGTTGTTTTCTCCTCATAGTTATGTTCATTAGTTTTGTACGGATTGTACTCAGAATGTTAATCGATATATGTTTCCCATTGTTATGTTTGTTATTTATATTTTCAACAACACTTCTATTTCATTCAATAGTTCTTGATGTGGATTGAATAATAGCCTAAAGGTCTTGTAGTGAAATCATTTGAATCAATCAACACCAACTATTCCCTGGTATCATTAGTAGTTTAGCACTGCAATTATGTTAGGAAAATTTAACTTTTTATGCTCTAAGTGACCTAACATCTGAAAAATATGTTTATGTTTCCCGTTCTACCCAAAATACTCCTACTTTTAAAAAAACCAAAAACATTTATCTTTCACACATCTTCTCTCTCTCTCTCTCTTTCACGCAATCATTTCCTGTCGTAGTCGAACCCAGATGTATTTTGAGGGGTTGTTTGTGCATGTTCGGAAAGTGATTTGGGGGGATTGAGTCATACTCCTTATGCTCACTCTGACGGGTCGGACACGGATATGAGTTCAATAGAAACACGATTGTTGTGCTTGATAGGCTCGATTACTTTTTCATGTGAGCTCAATAGGCTTAGACTGAGTGTTTTGTGGAGTAGATTGAATCGATAGAAGTCGGACCAATCTTCTGTGTTTTCAACGAAGCTCGATGAGCTCGATAGATGTTCGATAGAAACACGATTGTTGTGCTCGATAAGCTCGATTCCTTTTGCATGTGAGCTCGATAAGACTCGACAACAGATTGTTGAGTTTGTTTTGATTTGCTCGATAGAGCTCGACAAAGGCTCGATGACGAACGAAATTCGAATAGTTTGGGTGTGGAGAACTGTAAACTCGATGAACTCGATATGACTTCGATAATTTATATTTTTGAAAAAAATGCTACTTTTCACCACATGATTTTTGGTGACATTTTATGACAAACGGAATTCGAATCATTTGGATGTGGATAACTGTAAAGTCGATGAACTCGATGCACTCGATATGATTTTGATAATTTAGATTTTTTGAAAAAATGATACTTTTCACCGCATGATTTTTTGTGACATTTTATGACGAACGGAATTCGAATTGTTTAGGTGTGGAGAACTGTAAACCTCGATAAGCTCGATATGTGTGAGATATAACCTCAACAATTTAATTTTTTTGAAAAAAAAACACTACTCTTAGCCGCACCATTTTTAGGACGTTTTATGACGAACATGATTTGAATCTTTTGAGTTTGGAGAACTGTAAATCTCACGATTTTTAGGACTGAAAGAGAGAGAAAGTGAATAGTCTCAATTTTTTAGGCATGATATTTTAGGAAGAAGTGGAAAGATAAACATATTTTTTAAAGGATGTCAAAGTAAAAATTTTTTTTCTAGATGTTGGATCACTTGAAGCATATATAAATAGTCAAATTTTCTTTATGTTAATAGATCAGATGCACCGAAGTCAAATGGTGGAATGAATAGAAGTTTCGTATTCGCAAACATTGATTTGTGTTCATATTTTGACTTTGCAAACGTATTTATGCGTGTCTTTTTTTCTCCTCTTATTAACTTATATATTCATCAAGGTTAAAGATGCAAATGAATTATTCCTGCAAGCACTTTACAATGAAACAGTTGTGGGCCGAACGCAATTGTTTTCTCCAAAGACCGGTGGTCATTTTCATATACAGTAGTAATAATAATAATAATAATAATAATAATAATAATTGTGGTACTTAGGTATATCTTTGAAACTCAATTCTTTGGACTCAGACATTTGACGTGTTCAAAATACTTCTTTAATGTGTTGTGTTTATATTGTTCAAATCGAAAGCTTTCTTGACGTTGTTATATATTTGCAAATATACTTGATAAGATCCCACTGTTTTAAGTAATTGTAGTTTAGTTGCAATTTCTTATGCTTTGATGTCCGGAAACTGAATGGGGTTCTCTTTTTGGCCAAAATTTGAACCTGATTATTGAAAAAAAGGCACGTTAACATGCAACACATGTCTTTTTTGGGTAAAAGTCTAAAAGATATGTATTGCATTTTTCCCCCCGAGGGAGATCAATTTATCACAAGTAATTACGTGAAATGGTGTTACAAATTTTCATGGCATTATGAAATTCAGATAAAACACATGGTTCTAAAAGCAAGGACCGACAGGCCTAACCGCCTAAGTCCACCAAACGAATTAGCAAAAATGAAATTTTCTCAAACTTGGTTTGCCTGCCAAAAAGTCCGAAGGCTCATACGTTGACCACAATCTTCCTCTGCTTCTTCTCCTACAAACCCTTCACATTTCTACTCCCAAGCTCCGAATTTTCCACAAGGTAAGCTCAAAACCATCATTTTCAAATTACGATTGCCTGAAAATTGGATTTTGATTCCTCCAAATCATCTAGTTTGGTGGTGTTGGGGAGTTGGGGGGCAGATGTGTTTGAATTGCCCAGTTCCAGAAAGATCACATCTTTATGTTCCTTGTTCTTCTTTGCACTTTACAATAATAAAAAGTGATTTGTAATAAAAACTTTTATTGGTTTTGGGTTTTTGCTCAGGGGAAGTGTGGATGGAATTGGTGACGATCACCACTTTGGAAGAGTTTTAGTGTTGTTGTACATAAAGAAGAGGAGTGAAATTCTCCTAACATGTCTAGAGCTGGTGCTTGGGTTTTCTTGTTCTCTTTGATTTTCGTAGTTTCGTGGTCGAGGACAGGAGTCTTTGGGCAACCAGATACATTCACATACCTACCGCTGGGGCCATTACAAGATGATCCGAAGCAGGCGTTTTCTATCTGTAAGCTTTCCAATGTTAGTTCTAGGGGGGAACTTGTCATTCTAGCCCGTAATTTGAACCTCAATGGCGTCCTTTCTGGCGACAACATTACTGATTGTCATGTTCCCTGGAGTTTAGATGTCAGTTTGAACAACATCACGAGTATTAACAAAGGGTTTTGGAAAAACAGTACATTGCTAAGGAATTTAAATCTGTCGAATAATATTATCTCCGGTCCTTTGTCAGATGATGTAAAATTACTAAAATCGCTGGAAAGTTTGGACCTTTCCCACAACAATTTCTCCGGGGAGTTGCCAATGGATGCCTTTAGTGAACTTTCGGATTTACGTGTTCTGAATGCTAGTGGAAATATGTTTAAGGTAAGTAACTTCAGCAAGAAATTGCCAAGTCTGGAGTATCTCAGTATGTCTTATTGCAACCTTACTGGGAACTTCTCTCTGGACACCAAAAAACTTCCCAAGCTGAAGGTCCTTAACCTATCTCATAACCAGTTGACTGGTCGAATTCCTAATGGAAGCACCACAAGTCTAAAAGAACTTGACCTGAGTTATAACAAATTCAATGGTGATATGCCTAACTTCAGCAGTTGGAGCACTATGGTTCGTCTTGACCTCTCTGAGAATGAACTAGGAGGTAAAATTTATGTTAGTCAGAGCGAAGCCAAGGATTTGGAACACCTCAGTCTGTCTAAAAACAGTTTCATTCAGCAGAGTTTTCCCAATATCACGCACCTCAAAAGTTTGAAGTATCTGAACCTGTCTCGTACCAATTTAACTGGAGAGATCCCAAAAGAAATCTCAGAACTTGATGAACTGAGCGTTCTCGACCTTTCTCATAATAACTTAACAGGAGATATTCCAGAGAAGTTGCTGCAAAAGCTGAACAACATGACATTTGATTTGTCAAACAACAGTCTAAGCTTTTGTCCCGACAACTTTCCGGGCAACAGTTCACGTCTTGAGGGATTGAAAAAGGATTGCGCAAGGAGTCCAGGAAACCGGCCTCCGGGTGATGATTCTCAAGGAAAACAGTCTCCGGGAAACAACTCTGACGAAAAACAGTTTTCAGGCGACAGTTCTTCGAGCAAAAGGAAGACTAATGTCAAGATTGCAGTCGGTGTGGTTGTATCTGTCTGTGCTCTCATTCTTGTGTTTGTATGCGTCGGGCTTCTATACAAAAGGAAAGGAAGCTCCTCGGCTGCAAAACATATCAACCGTAACGGAGGATACAGCAGTTCCGGCCCCTTTTTGTTTGAGACTGAATCCACAAGCTGGGTTGCAGATGTCAAGCTTGCCTCTTCCGTCCCGGTCGTTATCATCGACAAGCCTTTGCACAATTTCACCTTCGAAGACCTGTTGGCTGGCACACATAATTTTGACAGATCGAGGTTGTTGGCAGAAAAAAGGTCCGGTCTTATTTACGAAGGCGTTCTTCCGGGAGGAGCCTGTGTTGTCATTAAAGTGATAGTCCATGACTCCGCCTTGACAAACAAAGAAGCGGAGGTAGAGCTTGAGCATATCGGTCGGATCAATCATCCGAACCTCGTCCCATTGATTGGCTATTGTTTGGCGGGCATGCAAAGGTTGGTCATATATGAGTACATGGAAAATGGTAATCTACATGATCTGCTTCACAGTCCACAATTTGAAAACCAAGCGGCGGACAATTATAGTGGTGGTACTGTGGAAGATGAGTTCGACAACATCCCGATTGGCATTTTCGAAGCTTGTAATAATTGGATATTTAGGCATAGTATTGCTCTTGGTACTGCGAGAGCGTTGGCCTACCTTCACCACGGGTGCTCCCCTCGGATAGTGCACAGAGATGTGAAAACAAGCAGCATCTTCCTTGATTCGTCTTTTCAACCAAGGCTATCCGATTTTGGATTGGAGAAACTCATCGGTGGTGATCATATGGGTGCAATTGCTTACGGTTCGCCTGGTTACTCACCTCAGTCTGAAATTTCTGCTCCGGTAGCAGAATCTGATGTTTATGATTTCGGTATTGTGCTTTTTGAGCTAGTGTCCGGTAAAAAGCCAACCGGTGATGAGTACCCAGGATTGGAGTGTGCTGATTTGGTGAGTTGGGTGAGAGGATTAGTTAAGAAGGACCAATTGCACACTGCGATTGATCCAAAAATGCGAGGGACTGCACCAGAGAAGCAAATGTCTGAGGCTCTGCGAATCGGTTATCTTTGCACTGCTGATGCGCCATCAAAGAGGCCATCCATGCAGCAGGTTGTTGGGCTCTTAAAGGACACTGAGCCCCATATGGAAAACTAAAAGGTTTAGCTTTGAAGAGTTTTCTTCAACTCTTGCTCTTGGAAAATGCTCTTTTGAGTTCCCGTTATCTTCTCCTCGCTTTTGCTTTGTCGCCTACTTCACGACGTGATACGTGTATACCTCTTGATTGGATTTTGGTTTTTTCATATACGTCTAAGACTTATGTTTGTTGTTTGGGAATATATTCCAATTGGTTTGTGACTTTTCAGAGTAAAGAAACAGTTTGGTTTTGTACACAAGATACATGATAAAATTGTTCTGTTCATACCATTTGAGCTATAAGAATGCTCTCTTGTTCTTCTCAGATGTTTCTTCTTGATGTGGTTTTAGCTTTGTGCGCATTATTGTCAATGTATTGTGAAGGATTGGAGACTGAATACAATTTCATTTTGCTTTGTTTCCAAACAGATGGATGCATCATCCCATGCATGTTTTATGTTTAGATTTTTTAGTGGCTAGGAATCAGTTCAAAATGACCCAAAATATTTTTCTATGAGCTGCTTCTTCAGACAGTATGGTGTTACTGTAATTCATCTCATTGGTTCCGATTCTGGCAGTGGGTCATGCGGCTCATGCCTTTAACCAAGGTTGTCGAGGTCGAGCACTTCCTCTATTGACTGATACTCCAGTCAATATCAAGTTAATCAGAGTCGGATGAGAAATTGAAGTGGAGGTGTCTGTGTTAGTCACCCAACTCAATCCATCTAACATTCTTCAGTGGCTACCGAAAAATTGAAAAGAAGAGCGAAAAAAATAAGACCGGGGATTTATGTTCATACCTGTCATGTGACAGAGGAATAAACCAACATTATTTGAAGGAAAAAAATATTCTGATGTCTTCTTGTGTGTTACAGCATTTCCTTTTTCTGTTCAAGTCAAGACAAAGTGCAACACATGACTGATCCTTTAAATCGAGCAAAATCAGAAACAACTAGAATTTTAACTATTTGAAATAACATTCATAATAGATGCTTCGTGCTGTTACGAATAAATGACTGGAATTATCACAAGCACAAGTCACACATCAAATTGCTTGCTTCAGTTTAAATGGTGCTTGCTGCACAACCCTATACAACTCCAATACATACTGAAACTTGACAATAAAATTTTAGGAGCTCTTTGTGGCGTGGCCGAAAGTATATGAGCCGAACCCCCAAAGCGTAAGAAGTAGAGACAGGATCTTGAAGCCACTCATGGGATCACGAAACAAGATAACTGCTGCGATGCTGGTGATAGGAACCCTGGCAGCGTTAAGAACACCAGCTAATACGGTCGAAGCCAGGTATAGAACTGCAGTTCCTGCCAGGATTCCCAGCTGAAACGTAACCGCGGACCAAACAAGTATCATGTAATACGAGGTGTGACCATACTTGAAGTGGGTAGCTTCCGTCTTCATTCCTTGAAAGTCTTGGTTTGCAATGACACCTATCGTCGTGAATACGAAGGCGAAAAACGAAACCATGGTTTGCAACTCAAGCACGACATGGAACGATCTTCTCCCCAATGTCTTCAAAAAAACAAGCTCCGATAGAGCAAAAATCAGTCCGTGAAGCGCAGACCCCAGAACGTCCCATATGAATCCCAGAGCATACTGCAAACTTGTTACCCCTTTGATTCTGTCTGAGTTTGAATCCAAAGCTATGATAACTGCTGCAGCGGTGATTATGACAACTGCGTTGATTGAGGAAGGGAAAAGTTTATTTTTGACTATTAGGTAGCCAAACAATGCTGAGAACACCAAGGACGTTGATGCGATTAGCGAAGCAGTTGATGCGGAAAGATATGCATAAGCCCATGCAAACAAAATATTGTCCGCAGCGCTGAGAAGGCCCAATCCAATGTACCAAAGGAGGAGCTTGAACGTAAGAGGAGTAGGTGATATCTTTTTTATTAGATAGAAAGGTACTAGGACGAGCATGATTAGCGGCCATCCTACAACTGCTGCCCAAGAGATTATCCAATAGCTCTGGCCGCCACCAGCATAGTATGCACGAGAGAGTAGTGTTGATGCAGAAAAGGCTACAAGCATTATGACACTATTGAGAATGAGTAGAATCCAATGAGAAATTGGCTTCTGTTCCATTGCATTCACAACCATGGTATTAAATTCTGAAATTTTGCTGCACAATGTAGATGGTTCAGCTCCATTGGATGCTCCTGAGAAAGACAATCACGAAAGCATGTTTGAGAAAACACCACAAAGGCATGATTTAATTTGATTGAGAAATAAGATGGGATGTCGTTTCAAAATATACGTCAGTATATTTTTGTGGTTGAATGAAAGGTGTTTTTTTGTTGTTGAATGAAAGGTGTAGCCATAAATTCACAAACCACAGTGCCTTCAATGCTCCCCTCTCCATAGTTTTTTGGGGTGCATTGGCAAGCAACACCACACACATGTCCAAATCTCTCGTCCTAACTCGACTTGGCCTATAAATTGTTGACCAACTCTTGCTTTCAGCTTTTAGAACTTTGCATTTAGCCTCTCAGTGCGGTGGGAAACATGAGTGAGCGTCAAACGGTCAAACCTAAGATGACCGAGAAACATAATACGATATAGCTAAAAAAGGGTTTAACTAACCAAGCAATTAGGTATAAAACCATATCAACACACACGCCCAAAGGGTTAATTCATCAAATGTCAATTTCCTCTGATCACCATCTTAACAGTCTTACACTTCCTCGACCGGCCGTTGAACATTCACACATCTAAATCAGATCAATTTTTCACAATTTTAAGAAGCGTTAATTTAACGAACGAAACAACGTCACGTTATGGGCCCTTAATGAAGAATAAACCTAATTCAACGCTTGCATGCATGCACGAGAAAATAAAAACACAAAAGAATTAATAATTCAAAACACACAATTAATCCAAACAAAAACCGAACATGTTCTGGAGGTCCGACCTCCCTTTTACTTTATAAAAAAAACCCCGAACATGTATACGAGGAAGAGTAGTACTGTCTGTGTAACGTCCTGAAACAGCGGAAGAATTTTTTTCAAATTTAAAACATAAACATACGACCGTCAACGGTCAACAAGGGCACGCTACTGGAAAAGTCAACAGAATATATATATAAATTATCTCCACGTGGAAGTCATAATACAGAGTGTCAAAAGAGTGATTACATGTCTAATACATAACTACAGTAATCACTACCTCTACAAAAAGATGAAGCGACAGGACCCGATCCCGGAGGCACTCCCCTCGGTCACCACCAACCTAAGACCGCCTGCTCCCTGAAAATGAAACATAAAATCTACCTGAGTTCCCGAAAGGAACCCCGTATGCCAACATCTCCTACATATACAGAAATACAGATGAAAATGCCAAGAATGCTCATGCAATGCAATCCGCCTCGGGCCCAATGAATGCCCCAACCGTCACGGACCATCTCCCAGCCGCACACAGGGGCATGGGAAACATCCCCCACCCTGCCAATCCAGGCCCACACGAGGGGGGTCGCCGTACTCATCTCCCAGCCGCACACAGGGGCAAAGGGAGGCATCCCCCCTGCCAATCCAGGCCCACACGAGGAGGTCTCGACTTTCCTCCACAGGGAAAGTGCATCCCCTTCCCCCACCAGGGAAGAAGGCATCTACCACCCACACAGGCATGGCAGGCATCCCTCTCTGCCGCACCGGCATTCACAAGGGGTCCAACAGAAATACGCTCTCGTCGTAGGTGAAATCCGTAGCTCCGAGGTCCGGTGATCGACCGTGTGCTCGGCAGCCGGTAGTCGCCTCTGCTCGACGTCACGTATGTGGATAAATCCACCAAGGAAAGATAATTCGACCCACCAGTCGAACAAGGTCAAATCTAGCGGTCGACCGTTTGGAAGGTCTACGCTATACGTTTTATATACATATATATCCTGTCGGTCGAACCAGGGTCCGTTCAACCGATAAGGAAAACTGCATGAATCCTGCCCACTGCATTCGGTCGACCGAAACTCTTTCGGTCAACCGAATCAACAGGCACTTCACTACAGGAAAACTGCACGCGGTCGGTCGACCGGATCCAGAGCGGTCGACCGTTTAGATGGTCAACGCTCTTGACCGACTTTGCGCAGTTCGGTCGACCGAGACACGCACTCGGTCGCCCGAAGGTCTGTCTACCCTATCTACTGGGATCGGTCGACCGAACAACCACCGGTCGACCGGACTAATATAACCCTTATAAAATATTCCCGCTAAAATTTGACATAAACGGTCGACCGTCACACAGACGTCGTTCGACCGTTTTCGGGCAGTAAGCAAATATATACTAAACTCGGTCGACCGAGACCACTACCGGTCGACCGAAACATGCATTTTCCCTCTGGACAGGCATCATCTAGACGCTGTTCGGTCGACCGAACACTCAATCGGTCGACCGAACAGAGCGTCTTCAACCTCTGTCCAGTCGGGTTTCTCGCCGGGAAACGGCACCAACGCCGCCCCCTACACTCCCACACCTCTTGGGGAGTTACTATAAAGACTTGACATACCTTTCACCGCGAAGAAGACGTGCGCGGCGAGCTCCTCCTCCTCCGGCGTCGCTTCTAGCTCCTTCTCCTTCTTTCCTCCGTCCCCGGCGCTCCTTCTTCGCTTGCGCCTTCACCACGTCGCCGGAGCTCCTCTCCTTCCTCCTCTGATCGCCGGGATGCAAGAAGAATGGGTGAGTTTGGGGTGGAAAATGAAATGGCAAACCAAAGAGTGAAAATGGTGAGATTTTGGTTTTTAATAAGCAAACCCTAACACCTAACCCACACCCTCACCATACCTCCACCCACCACACACAACACTCCACTCCATACCTCCCTCACCCCCACTCTCTCTCTCACACGACTTTACAGTCTGACCTGGTTGCGGTGGGTGGTGGATGGCCATGGAGATGTGATTTGGTCGCGGAGGAGGAGGAGCAGGAGAGAGAAGAGGGGTTGATGTGGGTTTTGTCATCGGAGTTGGTTGGTTCAGTTGTGGTGGTGCCGCTCTTTTTGTCAGATTTCACTCCTTATTAATTGTATATATTGTATAATTCACCACGCACTGTTTCCTTCTGCACTGTTTTTTTCCGAAAGCACAACCGTTACTGACCCGGCACATGAAAGAGTTTTTGGTTTTTCCGAAAGAAAAAGTGTCTGGGTGTTAAAAAACACAATCCAGTTTTGAATTGTCAAATCATCCTAAAATTACCTTTAAACCCCTTCCCTCCAAATTACATCACAATAAAAGCTGCCCCCTCTTCCCACCGCTTCATCTTCTTCCTTTTCCGTCCATTGCCCTCCAATCGAGTGAAGATGTCCCTTTCCCACGACGACATCGCCGTTATACATGAGCGCTACCCTCTTCTTTGCTTTTGTAGGTGTGTCGCCGATCGGGTCTGCATTGGGACCTTCGCAGGAGTTGCCCAGGTCCACTGGCGTTGCGGTGCAGTAGGCGTCCAAGTTGGTTTTCCGACGTAGGTGGTCTGGCTTTGGTTTTGTTTTGCAGACATTCATTTTGGTATTCCCTTTAGGTCTTTGGATTTGCTTTGGCTTTTGTTTTTCCGTAACATTAACTTGTTGTATGGTTCCACGGTTCCGGTGGATGTGCATTTTTCCTATGCGAATCACCCACGTCGTACCCTTATGGCTCCCAAGCCCTGGAAGAGATTAACAGCAAGTTAGACGCCATCATGGCGCTGTTAGGAGGGAAGGACCTCAGTTCAACCGTCGAAAAGATGGCTGGGGACGATGGTCTGCAACCTGTAGGTAGTATGCTGAACTTTTAAGTTTATAGTGTCTATATCTTTTAAGTTCATATCTTTTAGATTACAATGTTAATGTTCATAACTTTTATCCCTTATAATGTTCGTATTTGTTTTCATTGCACACATTGGTCATTTCTATTGATAAACATTTATAAGTTGAGGACAGGAAACATAAGAATATAGGAAACACTAGAATGACCACACACAGAAAACATGTGTTTTATGTGACTGGTTTGTGGAAGTAGTGGTTGTACAGGTCAACATTTATGTTTTATAATTAATCTGCATAGAGTTTTTAAAATAGTAATTGCAGCAACACTTCACTTTGCATAGTGAATTTCTTCTTTTTTATTAGTAATCTGAACACCCTCCTAACGTCCAACGTTATTGCAGCCCTTGGGTCCCCTAAAACCCCTGAGGTCATCTGCTTATTGAAGAGAATGTGTTCTAAGAGTTACTTTTACATGTCAATTATTATGAATTGGATGTGCAAAATTTTTATTTCTTGATTAATGTATTCATCTTTTAGAAGTGTTAAATAATAAACTCTTGGTCCTTAACTGTAAACTCTAAAAGATAATGATTTACATAAATCAAAAGTTATTCACAATTCATGATAAACACTAATTACCGAGATAAAATTGCCGCGCTGGTCATAAATTATTGTAGCTCTACAAATATTTGACGACACGAGTATATAAAGGGAACTACTATTCGTCGCCCCAAAATTACTTAAATCGCTCGTCTAATTATCATTTTGCCCATCACAATTCATTTAATATTCATTTCGTCTTGTCTCTTAAACTAAGATTTATGTCTAAGTTTTCCTCAATTTACCAGTACCAACGCCACGAAAATGTCTGACGAATCGTCTGGATCTGGTGAAGTAAGTCAAGCAAAAAAATCGTCTCAGACATCTGTTTAAGCCGCCCCCTATGGACAAGGCACCTGGGTAGGGCGTCTTCCCATGGAAGTGGCGTCTGGCTAAGACGCCCCCCTTGGGGAAGGCGTCCTAGCCAGAATACTTTTTTTATGTTGCATTATTTTAAATTATTTCAGGTTCTGTTGCAAATTTTCGGTGGTGATATAGTAGATTACAATGAGTTTTTTTGTAAGTACACAAGTATTTTCCAAGAATCGATGACTTGAATAAATGGGCGAAACAAGTTGTCATCGGAGTCGGGTTTGTTTTGGTAATATCATCATATAAATCACAATCAGATAATCGAATGAATTGTTATCTGAGATGCGGTCGCAGAAATGAAATGAGTTCTCGAGATATGAAAATTGAAGTAAGGAAAAACAACGAGTAGTTGGAGTATAAATGCCAACAACGAGTAGTTGGAGTATTGATCCTCGAGATGGACATAACGTTAAAAATGAAGGGAATGTCTTCTAAAAGTTTTACTTTTAAATGTCAATTATTATGAATTGAATGAGAAATCATTTTGTTCCTTGTTTATGTTATTCGTCTTTTAGAAGTGTTAAGGAAGAGGCTCTTGGTCCTTAACCGTAGAGCTCTGAAAGATATTGGTTTGCATAAAACAAAAGATATTCGCAATCATGGTAATTAACATGAGACATTAATTACCGAGTTAAGATTGTCGTGTTGGTCATAGATCATTGTAGCTCTACAAGTGAGTGATGACACGGGAATGCAAAAGAGGAAAATATTACTTTTGTATACTGAATAGACCTAATAAGTAAAATATTATAGAAATGTGTTTCTGTGTCATTAATATTTTACTGTGTCTTTGGTCCTTTGATATGAGACTTATATCTAATCACTTAAGGAATACATAATTAGATCAATGTCTTGAACTATCGATCAGTGTAGTGTAAAGGCATTAGTTGGTTAAGTACAACTTTTGTTGGAGAAGATAGTTAGTCAAAAGACTATCATTGCCCCTCTTAATTGAGTGATGATATTAGTGGGCCCCTTGATAAAGCAAAGTTATAATGTGCACAATGTGATTTGAGTTAAGTCACATATTTATAACTAGCTTAAAGAGATCAATAAATGAATACTAAGACAAAGATGACACAATACTACTTTGTGTGTATTCTTAATATCATGAGGCAAGGGACGGACACAAGTGGTGCACGCCATCACTAAATGGATCGGGTTTTGGTTCGAGTGGAATTAAGACATCTAACTAATTGGGAGCTATAATGTGTAGCTAGATACCGCTTATAGCTTGTGATATTAAGCTCTTAATATCACTGCCAACTTAGTTTAGATCCTCCCATAGGTCACACCACAAAACTGGGAAACAAGGAATGTGGATTTTGAGTTCATAAGATGTGTCGGGTTTCATGTAGAAAATATGACACATGGGGTGAACAAAGCAAAATCAAAGTTATGTTGTGATTAATAACATAATTAGAATCTAAATTAAATTCATATGTGATGTAAATATTATGGGGTGTAATGATTGATCATTACATAGGATAATATGTTACATAAGTTGTGAATTTATTACTAATCCCGAAATGTCAAATTTTGTAGGGGTTAAACCGAAATTTGACAAGTCTGCAAAACAGTGCTCAAACGGTCGACCGGATAGCAGTAAACGGTCGACCGGTAGGGCACGGTCGACCGGACGAGTCTCGACCGATAACAGGGAATTTTCATCTGTGCGAACGGTCGACCGAAAGTGATCGGTCGGTCGACCGAACATTGCGATGGAATAGTTCCTGTTACGAACGGTCGACCGAATGTTGAACGGTCGACCGAAACATTGGTTCGAGCGGTCGACCGCACCTTGAAACGGTCGACCGGTCCATACGGTTTTATGCAGAATTAATTAGATCATGCATGGAATTGGTCCATAATTGATTTAATTCGTGGCTAATATTATTTATTAATAAATAATGGATGGTTAGATGGAATTTTGCATGAAATCATGGGCAAGAGGTTGCACATGAATAGGTAATTTGGAGAGAACCTATAAATAGAGGTTATCTCATTGTCTTCCTACATCTTAATTAATATTGCTTTTCATGCAAAATCTCTCTTCTTAATTCTCCACGAAAATTCCACAAATTCTTAAGTTTAGTTTAGTTCTTAAGAGATTATCTTCTCAAGAGAATTAAAGAGGGGTTAGTAATTGGATTCTAAACCCAATCGGAGATTGAGAGACTAGCTTCCCTCTCTCCGATCTTGTTTAGAGTTTGGTGAATACTCGGAGGCATCCGGCGCAGCGAGGAGCATCCCAAACGGTCTCCGAATCTTCGAGAAGTTTTAGAGAACTTCTAGGTATGAATTTCGGAGCTCCTTTATGTTTGTTTTAATAGAGTTTTTGAAACTAGTTTGTTAAAACAAACCAATGCATGCAATAGATTCTAGAAAATTGAAAATTGATCCTTATTATACATAAAAAATTCAAAAAATATATATGTATAATTAAACATGAAATCCTACAAAAAATGCCAACAACGAGTAGTTGGAGTATTGATCCTAGAGATGGACATAACGTTAAGAATGTGAAATCGACTTTGTTGATTTTAAAAAGGGTCATTTGCTTGGGTAGACCTCAAAAGGTGCACAATTGGTTAAATACCCCTGAAATTTCAGTATTCACTTGGGTACACCTCGTTTCACTGCATATTGCTTGCATGCCCTTGGGCCGTTTGTGGGGCCGACGAATTACAAACGTTGTGTGCTCTCCGTCAACGTCGTCTGCTCTCAGTCAACGCCGTTCACCCACTCCGTTAGCTTAAATCACCCCTAAATTCTCATCCCCAATTCCCAATTCCCCCACTTCGTTCACCTAAAAATCTCGACCACCCCATATTCAGACTCGAAATCCGATTTGCAATCTCTACCCAGCCACCCAATATTCCGACGTCGAGATGGCTGGTCGTCGCAATGCTAGAGTGGTTGATCTGGTTTCCAACTCTAACACCGGCAGCAACAACTCCACGTCCGAGCATAATACCGCCAGCGGCTACTTCCCAAGGCAGACGACCTCTACCTACTCGACTGGGTCTGGAAGCTCAACCCCACTCCCTGCCTTGCCACTTTGTGAGTGTGGCCTGCCATGCAAGTTGTATACGTCGGCGAAGGACTGGTCGTACGGGCGGCGTTTTGTGCGATGCTCTAATCATTGGAAGGTGAGGAATAGTGTTTAGGGTTTTGATTTTAGTTAGATTAGAAATATTGGTTGGTAGGTGTGGATTTAGTAGTGGGTTGTATTTCTGAAATTGCAGGAAAATGAGCAAAAAGAAATGTTGCTTCTTCCAATGGGTTGATGGGAAGGACGTGTGTTTGTCGTTGGAGACATTGCATGCCATTATGTTGGAAAAGTACGACCTCCTAGACCAGAAGGTGGAAGAGATGAAGGCACAGTTAGAGGAGAGTAAAGTAGTTCTTTCTGACATGAAGGTGTTTATGGCCAAATGTGAAGAATTCATGACCAAGTTCAACACTATCAAGATTTTTTTCTTGTTGGTGTTGGTTGCCTTAGTTGGGAAATCGTTGCTCTGAGGTTGGTGTTATGTAATGTTGGTGGTCTGTGTTTGTGTAAAGTTGGTGTTTGGTGTTGGTTGGTTAGTTGGTGTTTGGTTGGTGTTATGTAGTGGTCTGTGTTATGTAATGTCTGTGTTATGTAATGTTTGTGGCATGTAAGTTTGGTTGCCAATTTTTGTGGCATGTAATGTTGTATTTTCTGGGCTGTTTAATTTGTTAGTGACATTTTTTGTTGAATGCGGCTTCACCACGATTATCCTGCAATCACAACATTCACAATTCCATAACTAACAATGGTGTAATCACTGAACTTAAGTTTTGTTGAAGACTCATAATAAAATCTCATTCATAATGAAATTTCTAAAGACTCACTACAATTAAGGAAGTTCAAAATGAATTCAGTCTACTACAATAAATCAAATTCATTCTACTAGATTCTACTAGTACAATTAATGAAGTTCTACTATAAACATGCACCATATCAGTTGAATGTGGGCCACTACAGATGTTCTAAGCTGACTTGGCTAGAGGTTACTGTGTGGAATAGGCTGGTCATCGGGCCAAACTGTTGGGAGCTACTTTGGGTGCCTTCTTCCGTTGGGTATGAAGAGGCTGCACTAGCTTCTCCTTGAGGTGGAGTTGCTTCTGCTTGTGTAGGAGTACCTTCTGCTTCAGGTGTAGTGGAGGCCTCTAAATTCATTCCATTTCTCTTTCTCTTTCCGCTTCTTCCTTTACTTTTAGTTCTGTTTAGAAGACAACCATTAGTTAAAGATACTATGCAAAAATATAGCAAACAACTAAACAAAATTAACGAAACTATTATATACCTTGATACACTTGCTTCTTGACTACCAATTGGCTCCTTACACCTCCTAGCTTGGTGGCCTAGAAGACCACACCTTGAACATTTTTTCTTCCTTCCAGTGTTGTGGTCCATTGAGCTTTTATATCTACTTGTCTTTGGCCTACCAGCTTGCCTTTTCACAGGTGGAGGTAGTAGGTGGAAACCTTGCACCATTTTCCATTCGGACTTGTCAACCATTGGGTGTATACCTGTATAATAAGCTCTGACGTATACTTCTCTTTTGAACCAGTCACTAACAAAGTCTTCCCAGACAACCCCTCTAATGGTGCCAATGAATGCAGCAGCGTGTTGGCAAGGTAAACCTGTGAGTTGTCATTGCCCACAACTACAACTTCTTAAATTCAGATGAACCACAAACCTCCTCTACTTGTAAGTGACTTCTGCCAGAGAGTTTGGGGATCTGACGACTATGTAATCCCCCAATTCCCTTGACAATGCATTAAGCCAAACCCTTGCCTTGGGCACTAGAGAGTCAGTCCACTCTTTGCTTTCTTCTTGCCTCTTGAACATTGTTTGCACCAACTTCTGTCTGAGGTTATCTATCATTGTAACAATGGGTAGATGCCTAACTTCTCTAATATAGTTATTAAAGGACTCACTAAGGTTGTTTGTGATGTAATTGCATTTTGCTTCACAATTAAACTGACTCCTACTCCAAACCCTATTATTGTTGTCTACCTTAAGTAGCCAATGATATGCTTCTTCATTTTGAATCCTTAGAGCATGAATTTTCCTGTCAAATTCAGTAGTTGTGTAAGCAATTGTTGTGTCCCACATTAGGCTAAGAAGCAATGAATTCCTGAATTTCTTCTGAAAATTCTGATATAAATGCCTTGCACATGGTCTATGCTCACAACCACTGAACACAGCTGCCACTCCCTCTTCTAAACCTTTACACCTGTCGCTTATCAACACCAAATCTTCCCTGTGACCCACTGCTTGTTTCAGATGGCCAAGAAACCACTCCCAATTGTCATGTGTTTTAGAATCTGCAACACCAAGGGTAATGGGAATAGTTGATGATTTCCATCTACTGAGGTGGCTGATAGGAGAGTGCCTTTAAACTTTCCCTTTAGATGACAGCCATCCAGACCAATAACTGGCCTACAACCTCTTACAAATCCTTCCTTGCAACCCCTTAGACATACAAAACACCTTAGGAATATTCCATACTCAGTGTTAACCTCATGTGCTATTACACTACCTGGGTTTGTTCTTTCCATTTCACCAAGCAGTGAAGGTAGCAGACCATATTGTTCTTCATGTCCACCAAATAACTTAGCCATGGCAATCTCTCTACCTCTCCAAACCCTATGATAGGGTAAGGTCAGGTGAAATATTTTCTTCAGCTGATCACTAATATTCCTAACCGTCAGTCTGTCATCTAAACTTAACCATTCTAGGCATTGATATGCAACCCAATTCTTTGTAGCCATCTTGGATGCACAGTTATTCACAGAGGTACATGTATGTGGGAGCCTAAGAGTCTTAATTTGGAACACATCTCCATCATTTAACCTTGAAGCATGTATTCTCCAATCACATTTGAGGTCTCTACACCTAGCTGTAACTCTATGAGGGTCACTCTTCAAGAAAATGAGCTCACACTCCTTCAAAATGCAGTATGTTAACAAAGGCATTCTAAAACTGAACACATTGGGAAACTTCTTGTTAACAGCAATGTCTGGGTTTGACATATTAACTTCCAATGTTTCTGGACCAACATCAACATTTTGAAAAACATCATCATAATCTCTATGCTCATCAAAATCAATCTTTACAAGGTCATCAGATTCTTCAGAGTCCTCTGCGGACAATTTGAAGTTTGGGTCAGACTGACTTTCACTTGACACATCATCCTCCCCACTACTTTCAGGTGGTCTTATTCTCTGATCAACCCTACTACCACTACCTTGTGCTCCAATTGATGGGGGATCAGCTTCATGAGCAAGTGGTTGAGATCCTACACTTCCAACCACACTAGGTACTGCCTCAACAAGTGTTTCTCTCCCAACCTGAACATCAGGCTGACCCTCAACAATTGGTTCTCTCCCAACCTGAACATCAGGCTAACCCTCAACAATTGGTTCTCTCCCAACCTGAACATCAAACTGACCCTCAACCTCAACTTCTGCCTCACACAAAATTGTAGTTCCACTCCCTCTACTCCCCAAAGACGCATATACATCCAAAACATGCATTGGATTGCTGAACCTAAGGGCCTCCTTAATGTCCAAGTCAGTTGCTAGCACTCTAAAATCTTTCCTAGTAGAACTTGGAATCATGTAATGCAACGCAATTTCATCACTTGAACTCCACTGCTTAACTGTACAAACCCAAGAACTAAGCATGTCCATATTCAACTCCTCCACAACTAGCATGGAAGCCACCTCTACAAAACCAACTGCTCTTTCCCTTCCCTTTCTATTACACCATCTACCACCACAATGCAACCTAACATTCAAACTGTCCCCTAAATCAACACCATTGTATTCCAAACCAAAATGTCAACCAAAATAAAAACTAAACTCGAAAGAGGAGGAAGAAAATGTCAACCAAATCAAGAGAGGGAAAGTACTTACTAACGTCGTTTCCCCACCAACCCACTCCTAGTGTGAACCATCGACGATTTTGGACGCGCGACCACACTTTTGTTGCTTCCGCTTCTTCGGGCTCAAATGATGGGATTTTCCCTGATGTGGGGGAATTGGGGATGGGGATTAGGGGTGATGGATTTGAAATTGGGATGCCAACTACACTCGTCGGGGGTAGAGATTTAGGGTTCGATCGGCATTTTAGGTGAACTGGGAATTGGGGATGAGAATTTAGGGGTGATTTAAGCTAATGGAGTGGGTGAACGGCATTGACGGAGAGCACACAACGTTTGTAATTTGTTGGCCCCACAAACGGCCCAAGGGCATGAAAGCAATATGCAGTGAAACGAGGTGTACCCAAGTGAATACTGAAATTTCAGGGGTATTTAACCAATTGTGCACCTTTTGAGGTCTACCCAAGCAAATGACCATTTTAAAAAAGTCAGGACCATGTGCTAACACAAAACATTAAAAAAATGCATTCCACTGTAGCCGGCTGGCATATGTCGCAAAACCTAAGTAATTATATGCTGATGAAATTACGATAGATGATCTAGCTGCTTCCAAGAGAGACCCACTCATCCATGTAATCAACGTGTTATTCTTTTGCATGTGGCCAGGTTAGTTTTTTAATTTAATTCGGTATTATCGATGAGCTGAGCAGACGTTCACTTTGAATTAATTGAGGTTTCGTGTGATAACTTTAAAATTGGGTAAATCGTTTGCATACCACCAGAAAATAACGAAATTATTTTTCTGTCATTGTTGTATCATTATTTTCCGTGTGACCACCGTAAAGTCATATATTTACACTTATACTACTAAAATTTATGTTTATTTGCGTTTATGTCATTCCGTTAACTTTATAGTTAACGCTGTTAAAATAAATTAATTATAAAGAGAAAAGTGATATATGCTGAAGAAAAAGGATGGGAGAAAGTACTTAACCTTTCATTTATGATTCCATCTAGACACGCCATTCGAACTTATCCATATATGATATACGAGGAATTGAGAATGGATCCAATACAATGAAAAAGGGTTGATACTAGGTTAACCAGAACGAAATCAAGTTGAGTTATTTCTTTAGTTAGATTCGGTATTATTGATGAGCTGAGTTAGCATATATACACTGTTAAGATTGATGCTGAACCACTCGATGATGATGATTGAGTTGTTGAGGGAAGATATGAGAAGAACAAGGAAGAAGATGGTGTTAGAATTATTCTTCTATTTTTTTCTCTCCTTTCTGTTTTGCAATACAATACATTATATATGATTGACTTATTACTTTTAGCCGTTGGTAACTTGCCTAATAGCAGGTTGACCGTTATGGTCAATTACAACTTGTTGTTTACAAAAAGACAATCCAATTTGTTAAGGAATGAGCATCTATGATGGATTCTGAGATGCCGTGATTTCCATGCGGGGGGATTTGTTGCTTGTTTCCTCAATACTCCCCTTCAAGTTGGGTGTAAAGATGTTGATGGAGCCCAACTTGCAGAGAATGAGTTGGAAGGTCTTTTTGTCAACTGCTTTTGTGAAGATATCAACAAGTTGATCTTGACTAGGAACAAACGGGGTGATGATTTCTCCTGCTTGTACCTTTTCACGGATGTAATGACAATCCACTTCAATATGCTTCGTTCTTTCGTGAAAAACAGGATTTGAAGCGATGTGTCTTGCTGCATGATTATCACAAAACATTTTCATGGGTTCTGTGCTTGGGGTGGTCATGTCTTGGAGGAGTTGTTTCATCCACGTGAGTTCACTAGCTGTGGAGGCCATGGCTCGATATTCAGCTTCGGCGCTTGAGCGAACAACAACATTTTGTTTTTTGCAGTAACCGTTGTTGATTTTCGATCACAGCTACCAGCCCAATCTGCATCAGAATACCCGATAATGGAATTAGAATTATTTTTTTTCCATCCAAATCCCCTGACCAGGAGTGCCCTTCAAATATTGGAGGATCCGGTCAACAACATTTAGATGACTGGTTCGAGGTGCATGCATAAATTGACTAATCACGCTTACAACATAGGTAATATCTGGTCGAGTGACAGTGAGGTATATAAGTTTGCCAACAAGCCTCTGGAAGTGACTAATATCCTCCAGAGGTTCTCCTTCTTCAGAGTTAAATTTTTTATTTGTTTCTATGGGCGTACTCATGGGTTTGCATCCTAGTTTACCAGTTTCATTCAATAGATCTAGGGTGTATTTTCGTTGAGAGAGAAATAAGCCTTTATGTGAGTGAGCAATTTCAATACCTAGGAAGTATCGTAGTTTGCCAAGGTCTTTATTGTCAAACTTGTCCTTTAAATAGGCTTTAACCAATTGTATTTCACGATAACTATTGCCAGTAATAATAATATCATCAACATAAACAAGGACAATTGTAGTGGAATTATGAGATTTCTTGATGAATACAGAAGAATCAGTTGTGCTTTTGATGAAATTAAAAGAGATGAGTGAATGACTAAGTTTAACATTCCATGCCCTGGGAGATTGTTTGAGCCTGTAGATAACTTTGTTGAGTTTACACACTAGCTTACTTGTTGCTTCTTCGTTGTAGCCTGGTGGAAGTGTCATGTAGACATCCTCCTTGAGATTTCCTTGAAGGAAGGCGTTCTTGACATCCATTTGGTATAGACTTCATCCCTGATTTACAGCTATAGATAGCAAGATTCTAACAGTGTTCATTTTAGCTACCGGAGCAAATTTTTCCTCATAGTCAATGTCATATGTTTGAGTGAAACTTTTAGCGACTAATCTAGCTTTGTAACGTTCTATAGTACCATCACTGTTATATTTTATTTTAAATATCCATATGCAACCAACCTTTTTTATCTGAAGGTAAAGGCACAGGGGTCCATATGTTATTTTTTTCAAGAGCATTAAGTTCTTCTTTCATAGCTTTTATCGAAATAGGGTTTTTGCATGCATCTTTGAAATGAACGGGTTCTACTTCCTTACAGATAGCACTTAGGAAGGTTTTATATTCATTTGAAATGCTTTCACAAGACACGAAATTCTGAATCAGATAAGTTACCTGATTGGTGACATAATCTTGTAATCGGACTGGTTGTTGAGTCCTTCGAGTAGATCGTCTGTGTCCTTGATTTTCATGAGCTCCCCCTGAGTCCTGTTGAGAATTCTCGAGATATCATTGGTAACATGGTTCTCCTCATGAAGACTAATATTAGGGAGAACGAAATCAGTGGGAGCAGAGTTTTCATGCGAGGTGTCGAAAAAGGCCTTATCTTCCATAAATGTCACATTCCTAGAAACATATAGTTTATGTTTCATAGGATCATAACACTTATAACCCTTTTTTTGAGTCGAGTATCCTAAAAAATAGTTTTAACCGCATTTTTTTCAAATTTGTTTAATCGTTTAATGTGGACAAAAGCGGTGCATCCAAAGACTCTAAGGTGATTAAGGTTGATTGTTTTTTTTCTTAGAAACTCTAGAGGACTTTTATGCTCTAAGACAACATTAGGAAGTCTATTTATAAGGTACGTAGCAGTAAGAATAGCATCAGACCAATATTCCTTTGGAACATGATTTTGAAATAGGAGTGAACGAGTTACTTCAAGAAGGTGTCTATTTTTCCTTTCTGCAATACCATTTTGTTCAGGTGTATTAACGCAAGTGGTTTGATGAATGATGATGTTTTGTTTAAAAAAGTCGGAAAAAACTTTATTCACATATTCAGTTCCATTATCAGTCCGAAAAACTTTTATTTTATTTTCGAAATTATTTTCCACAAAGTTGAAAAAACTCTCTAAGTTTTTCAAAAACATCAGATTTGGAATGGAGCAAGTAAATCCAAGTAGTACAAGAGAAATCATCAATGAATGTAACGTAGTATTTAAATCCATTATACGAATCAACAGGTGCAGGACCCCACACATCAGAATGAATTAAATAAAAAGGTTTTTCAGTCTTATTAGCAGAGGAATAAAACGGTAATCTGGTCTGTTTGGAGAACCGACAAACATCACAATGACTAGAATTTAAATTTGATAAAGGTAAAACTTTCCTAAGAATTTTATCAGAAGGGTGACCAATCCTACAATGCCAGAGTTTATTTTCCTCTAATTTATTCATAGCAGAAAACACCATTTTTGTGTCATCAAAATAGTAAAGCCCATTCCTTAATATTCCTTCACCAATCTTCCTGCCTGTCATTCTGTCCTGAAATATGACACTATAGGGTGAGAAAATAACATTGCAATTAAGTTCTTGAGTTATTTTTCCGACGGATAGTAAGTTCGATTTGAAGGATGGAATGAAAAAAATATTAGATATATTCTTGTCAAAAAACAACTTAGACCCAATGCTATGGATGGGAACATTAGCTCCGTTGGCAACGGTCACAGGTTGATTATAAACTCTAGTTTTATTTTCAATTAAATATTCATGCCCAGTCATGTGGTTTGTAGCGCCCGAATCAATAATCCATATATTATTTTCCTGACATCTAGTGGAATTAGCAGCTAAATTAGAATTAACCAACGTAAAGGTATCTGACTCCATTTGATCTCGATTGGGATTATTTGCTTTCAAGAACTCAGAGAATTGTTGTAAGAGACCATCCAGTTGGATTCAGATCTGGGTCTCGTTGCTGGAGGGTAGGACGTGAACTGCTGCTTATTGGATTCAGATCTGGGTCTCGTTGCTTCACCTTCGGGAGCCAACTCATTAAACCCGATCCACCAGACCCGACAACATCAAAGATCGGATCTGGTGCCCGAGGGTTTCTCTCTGTGACATTCGCCCGATTCTCCCATTCTCCATTATGCGATCCTAGGGCTTTTTTGCCCCTCTTCTGTTCCCCTCTTCCTCGGGGTGGCGGGCGAAGATGCGGGTGTAGCCACCAGCAACCATCCTTTGTGTGCCCTAGTTTGTTGCAGTGGTCACACTTAGTGGTTGGTCCCTTCCCCCGACCTCTGGGTTTCTCTGGATATGCTCTGTTGGCGGCGAATGCCTGTCCTTCTCCTGAGGTCCCGGTGTCCGGGTGCATGCTTCGGCGTCTGGTTTCCTCTTGTTGTACTATGGATACCACGCTTGATAGCGAGGGGAGCTCGGGACTCAAGAGGATCTGGGCACGTACAACCTCCAATTTTGCATCGAGGCCGGCCAAGAACTGGTATACTCGATCCTTTTCTGCCCTTTCTTGGATGGTTTTGATGTCGGAGGTGGGAGGAAGGTAGATCCCCAGTTCGTCCCAACGTCTTTTGAGTTTTCCGAGATACTCCGTTATTGGTTTTCCATCTTGTTTTGCTTGCGAGATCTCTTGCTTGAGGTTGAAGATTTGTGCATAATTTTGTTGCTTCCCAAATAGATCATGGACTGAGGTCCAAATCTCCAATGATGAGTTGCAGAACACGAATAGTTCAGCAATCTGAGGATCCATAGAGTTGAGTAGCCACGACATCACAATGTGATCTATGGTTTGCCATTCTTCAAGTTTGTTGGTGTCGTTTGGTTTTTTTGTTTGGCCGGTGACAAACCCTAGTTTGGATTTGCCGCTTAAGGAGAGAGTTGCAGATCTCGTCCATGATAAATAATTGTTGCCATTGAGGAGGATGGTGGTGAGTCTAGTCATGGGATTTGCCTCACTATGTGACTGGTGGATCCCGGATGAGTACCCCATTATCTTCTTCCAGCCAATGATGCAATTTTTTAGGCTGAAGCTGAGATAATCTGCTCTGATACCATGTTAATTTTGATGTTGAACCACTCGATGATGATGATTGAGGGAAGATATGAGAAGAACAGGGAAGAAGATGGTGTTAGAATTATTCTTCTGTTTTTTTCTTTCCTTTCTGGTTTGCAATACAATACATTATATATGATTGACTTATTACTTTTAACCGTTAGTAACTTGCCTAATAGCAGGTTGACCGTTATGGTCAATTACAACTTGCTGTTTACTGAAAGACAATCCAATTTGTTGAGGAATGAACATCTACGATGGATTCTGAGATGCCGTGATTTCCATGCGGGAGGATTTGTTGCTTGTTTCCTCAATATACACTTAAATTAATAGAAGGTTTCATGTAATAACTTTTATAAAGTTTTTTTGGTATTATTTGAAATGATGGTCCTGAGCAGTGGTGAATCCAGATTTTTTTTTTGCCAATTGAACATTTAAAAGTAATCCATTTTATTGAACATTTACCGGCATCATCTGGAAGTTCATCGAGAATAATTTTAAAAACATCACTTCTTTTTTACTTTTTTTCGACCTTTCAATATTAAGCTCCTAGACTCCAATCAAACATTCAATACTAATTGATTTTTTAATGATACCTTTCCATTTTCTTTAGGTAAAATACCACAAAAAATCAATGAGATATAGAATTTTAATGATCAATCTTAATTAAATCCAAAATTCATCGACATGAACTAATAAGACATGATTGAATCAAATCTATAAATTAAAAATATCATTCTAAACTTGGGAAGAGTAAACTAATAAAAATTAACCATTTACAGTCAAATATTAACCAATCGAACTTACACACCTGTAAGTGATAAATCTCAACAGAAAACCTTAAAACTATCTCAGTTAAGGGATAAACTTTTTTATGCTTTTTTTTGTACAATTGTGTTCCTTCGCAACCATACAACGGATGGGTTAATTAGTCACTTGTGTATGTATTTTTCTTTGAAACAAACTTACACGTCTCTCTCGTAATTAGGTAATTTTTTTAGCCAAATACTAATATTAGAGGTTTCTTTTGCAAACTTTCAATGGTAGCAACTGGAAAGAGCTTAGGAGCTTCCCGAATGGCCGTGACTAGGAAGGAGCTTAGGAGCGGAATTGACCGTTTGTGGTTATTGATTATCTCGATATGCTATAGCTTAGGAGAAAATTTAGGAATATCATTGAAAATTGTTTCTCTAGAAAAGAACTATAGTTGATCTTGACGAATTTTTAGTTTTCGGAAATACTAGACAATTTTGTATCGCTAACTTTATCAAGTAACTTTTTTTTCATATGTCCACCGAGTTGTTTGACAAATAGGAGGTGAACAAATGTTGGTGGGATTGGCAACTTTGTGTGAATCAATTGTTTGGAAAATTAGGTTTAAGAAAATAGTACAAGAGAGAAGGGAAAGAGAGAATTTATAAGTAATTAGGTTTCTATTTTTTATGGTCAAGTAATAATTAATCTGGTAAGAATTAGTGTTTTTTGAATATTTACAATTAGAACATGTTCATTTCATGAATATAAAATTTCATAATATATTATTACTTATTTCAACTAGATACTAACCTATATTTATTTTGAAAATAGCATTTGGAATTGGGAATTTAAGACTAATAGAAACAAAATTTACAAAAATATATAAAAAAATGGCATATTAATACTTTATTGAAAATTTTCAAAACTTGAGATTGGGTTACAACCCTCACGTGCCCCATTCTTGTTCCATCTCTGCGGCCACCACTTCAGGTTCAGGTTCTAAGAAGATAACTAATAGGTTTTCTCCTCCCGGAGTTAACATATTGGGAGAATTACAAACCCATATTTTAGAGAACGTTATTTACAAATTACAATATTGGTAGTTTCGTTGTAGGCAGACTTGATAATAAATGTCTTTTCAGCTCTTAGCCTCCGAGTCTTTTTAAATTAGTTCATTATGTGTGGGCTTAAAGAATCTAAGGGATATTGTTTGGGGTAGATTCTAGACCTATTTTGTACGGGATTATTTTGATGTAGTTTCTGACAGAACTGAGAATGTATCATGTTTTATTTTACTAATGAAATAGTAGGTAGTTATCATAGAAAGTTTTCTTTGGTTTCTTACTTCATCTTAAAAAGCTTAGTAATTAGTTGCTTCTATGTGTAAAGATATTAGCTGTGGTTGTCCTAAAACCGTATGTAACTAGTACACATTCCTAAGTTACTAAGTAGTATCTTACTGCCCATAATGTGGTGAAATTGATTTCATCTTGTTTGGGGATGGAATTGAGAAGTGAACATAAAAATTGAGATGGATCCGTGTAGTCAATCGATTCCGTCCCGCGTCAGCACCAGAACCCACTGAGAATATATTGGAATCCACTGGGAGTGAACTCCAATTATAGGAAAAGTAAAAACTAATATTTCAATTCATTAATCCCAGATATAAAGAGGTTTACAAAACTACTTAATTTGAAAACGTACAACCCCTAAGTATGCTAAAATACCCTCACTAGATACTACTAAATCAAAACAATACTAACTCTAAAAACAACATGATGAACTATTTATCATCTTGTTTTTTGTAATTTTTGGAAGTATTTTAGTTATTCTTTAAGTATTTTGGAGGTATTTTAGTTATTTCTAGATACGGGCCGGCAAAGCACGAGCCCGTGTCCCAAGGCCCGGCCCGTTCGGCCGAGGTTAGGCCTAGTCCGACACCCAAGTCTAGAATTCATTGTTGTTGGATTTTTTTGTATTTAATCCATATTTTGATGATTTAACTAACATAATCTTAATCACAATCAAATGTAAAGTAACACACATATTCATAGAACATATATTGTCTGTGCTAACATCTACAAAGTGACCAAGACTCAAGGAAAAATGAAATGAAGTCAAGACATGTAATCAAGCTACTTGAAGATATTTAATTTTACATTTTATTTGAATCTTAGGAACTTATGTGAACTTGAACATACAAGAGTTAAAAATCTACCCACATACACGTTAGGTTCTTTGTATAAGTCACAGACAAAACTTCAGATCAATTGGACTTCAATAGGTCACCGAAACTTAGGTAGAAAAATCTCTTAAATTTAACATCTGTCTATCTGTGCAGAATGGTCGACCGAAACAAGTTTTACGTTCGACCGTTTCTTCCAATTAACGGTTTCTGAAACAGTAATTTTATCTAACTCCATCGATCGACCAATTTCACCTTTTCGGTCGACCATTTTTACATTTTCATATGGTTGTTATTCTTGTCATATTATATAACGGTCGTATTCGTATAATTCTACCTAAATCCCTAAATACATTTGGTCACCGGTAGAACGATGTCTTCATGGCGGTCGACCGTATACAGACAAATTTGTGCACTAAAAGTGCCTATTATTTTTGGTTGAACTAACCATCTTCTCGTGTTCGACCGATTAACCTTTGACATGACCAAAACCCTCTTAACGGTCGACCACCCCCAGATTTAGTCCGACCGTTAACTTATGTTGTAGTCATTTGGTTCAACCGTAGTTTAATTTCATGGGAACGATTGACCGTAGATCCCAGGTCGGTCGAACGGTATAGGACAAATTTGTTGAACTTAGATTTCTGTTTTGTGTATCTTACAAAAATTCAATCAAGTCTTCCCCAACAACTACAAACATTTAGGAACTTATAAATAGAGGTTCACACACCTTATTTACACAACTCTCCTACACCAAACTCATACATACACTAGAGAGAAATCATCCACTAATAGAATCCCATTATATACACTCAGGAGCCAAAACTTTCACACATTTGATCAATTCCTAATCATACTCAAAGTGTGCTCAAGTTAGAGAGTGTTTGATCTACTCACCATTGTTGTCAAAGAATCAAAAGTTTCGGTGAAGCCCCGAAACAACATCTCAGATTGTGAAAGGAAGAAATCGAGTTCGGCGAGAATTATTCGCGACTTCGTGTTGTAAAGTTGTTTTCTCTCAGTCTCGAACGGGGAGTGGATAGTGAAGACGTAGGCGGAGCTCGCGGAGTCGAACATAATTTGTAAGAGAGAAAGGAGGATCCAAGTGGAGTGTCGATGATCTATAAAATTCGTCTTGTCCATTTGTGGTTTGCATACTTCTTTCTTTACTTGTTTTTATTGTTTATTTCCGCTACATTTTTTATTGAATCAAATAGATATTAAGAATTTGATTAGATTAATTAGATGTCATAACAATCCTACAATTACACAATTAGATAATTTGCAAAAACAATCCCTAAGTATGCCAAAATACCCTCACCATATACTGTAAAATCAAAACAATACCAACTCCACGAAATAAACATTTTGATCATATTTCGTGTCCTGCATCAAGTGCAAAGTTTTAGCTAAGTGGGGTTGATATGGAAATCCAATCTTAATCGTTGTAATCCGTTGTCAATGAGACATAGTTCACGAACCAATTCTAAAATTAAAATTAACAATACAACTTATAAAACTAAAGCAAGATTTTTTTTGATAATTGCACCACGATTTCATTAAATGTGAAAAAAGATTGGTACTTGCACTACAATTTCATAACTAACGCTAAAAGAGAATAATATTTGTAATTGGACTACAACTTCAAAACTAAAGTCAAAAGACGGACAAGATTATATCAACTCCCAAATCACATATAGCTAGTTTCACCTAATACGAACACCATCTCTCATGATTTCCAGTTTTCACGTGATAAACTATTTATCATAAGAAAAATTAGTTTGTTAAAAAAGACACGAGATATGTACCACTGACCTAGCAAATCAAGAAAAAATCAAGAGAAAAAACTTTTCCTTTCCAGTAGATAATTATTATTTCTTGGAAGGAAAGAAGAAGAAGAAAGAATCGAATTCGGATTCCGGGCCCAACCCACCCACGTACCCGCCCACATCCCCCACATAACATTCTCTTCCCACTACGGCCCACGACTTCGATTGCGCCGTCCATTAAACCCCCACGACTCCCATCGGACGGCATATATATAACCCTCTGAGCAAACCCTAGCCGAAGAGCCGTGTTCTCTCCTCTTTCTCTCAAAAAAATGTCGGACGAAGAGCACCACTTCGAGTCCACCGACGCCGGCGCGTCCAAAACCTACCCTCAGCAGGCCGGCAACATCAGGAAGAGCGGCTACATCGTCATCAAGGCCCGCCCTTGCAAGGTCCTAAATATCTCCGCTTTTTGATGGAATTCGTTCCGATCTGTGGTGAAAAATTGGGTTTTTTGGGGGGTTTGGTTGTGGATCGGAACGGAAATTACTCGATTTGTTACGAAGTCTAGTTTTCCCCCCATCTTTCTTACTTGTTGATGTTTTTATGCTTGATTTGTTTACTTGATTGGTTGTACTCTCTGCATGACGAAAAATTATCTCTTTGTTGGTAAACTTTATTGTTGGTTTTATTTTATTTTTCTGATTTATATCTTCTGTGGTTAGATTTGGTTGTTGTAACTTGTAAGTGTTGTCCAATCATGCCACTTTTATGTCTTGTTACTGAATCTTGTTTTACGTTATCTGGAAAAAATTTAACTTTTTCCGTAGTGGGAAATTCAAATTTGTCTTCTCTGATGTACTGAATTGGAATATCCCTTTTTTTATTCCTTTGCTTTTTACATTTCCGTGTAATTTGTTGCATTTCCTTGTTTGCTTTAGCCTTATTCCCGAAGGTTAAGTCGGCAGGTTTCGTATTCGGACCTCTCTTCTGAGGCCCCGTACTTTGTATTTCTGTTACCATGCCATTGTGATGTGGTTCAAAACTTGGTTTTACCTTATTATGATTATTTATTGAAAGCCTTTGGATAATGAATACAACGCATAAGATTAAATATGAATCTAAAACGTTTCTATTCCACGAGGATTGGTGATCATTGATGTGCTTAGTTGGTAACGAATTGTTAAGTTTCACATTAGTTGTCATCCTATCGGACTATTCAATTTTGGTGACATCTTTCAATGTTTTTTTCCATCGTGTGTACCATTATTTTATGTTTTTGTATCCTGAGGATCCATAATCACCCGTGGCACATCTATAAATGAATTCTAATTAATTTTGTTTTGTGTTGAAGTAGTTTCTCAAACTAACAAAGACACATATTTTTTGTGGTATTGCAAGTGATTACATATAGAACTGCAAGTTGGCCCTTTTGTAATTATATCGCTAGTTTAACATGGAAACATATTACCCCTAAAAAACATGGAAAAATGGCATTTTCTTAAATTCAACGCACAACTGTTTATTTTTTCCGTACGTTTAGATACATCATTTATTTCCAATTTGATTTGTTTTATAAGCTTGATGAACGGTATGTGCCAGTTCAGATGGTAGCTATGTTCAATTTTAATTTAATATATTTTCATTTCTAAGGACTTTTAAAAATCTTTGTGCAAGAAACTAGCTTGTACATGATTTTGAGGTATCTGCAATTTTTGTTTTATCACGAGATCTCAAGATTGAATTCACCACTTTAGCTACAGTTTTGGTTTTAGAAGCCCTCTTTTTGTGAGTGATAATTGGCTAAATACATTAATATATCTTGTTATTTAGCTTTTTCTGTAAAAAAATCTCATGTGTCCTAGAAATGTGCTTGACAAGACATTCAAATTTCTTGATTACATGACTTTGACATGCGAACTACAGAACATGACAGTGATAGGCTCATGGTCAGCAAGTGTTATTTTATTTTTAAAACTGTTGACTTTTATGTTTGGTATTTTTAAAACTTGATCTTTTGCGTTTCTGAATTTACTTCTATTTTTTGTGTTGCTTTTGTTGATGGGACTCACTTCTTTCCGAGGAATTACTAATATTGCTATCTGATGAACAGGTTGTGGAAGTTTCCACTTCCAAAACTGGAAAGCACGGACATGCTAAGTGCCACTTTGTCGCCATTGATATTTTCAATGGAAAGAAACTCGAAGATATTGTGCCTTCATCCCACAATTGTGATGTGAGAATGCATTTTTCTTTTATATCATGCAAATATTACATAAACTACACCTTGATAAGTACTTCACTCGAAGCTTGCTATGTGCAGGTTCCCCATGTGAATCGTACTGACTATCAGCTCATTGATATCTCTGAAGATGGATTTGTATGTTCCCTTGATATACCTTTTCTTTTAGTGGTTAAGAGGCTGCACTTTCAAGATATTATTATTGAGTATTTAATTGATTTCAGGTGAGCCTCTTAACTGAGAATGGGAACACCAAGGATGATCTCAGACTTCCAACTGATGAAAATCTGCTTGCTCAGGTTTGTTAGACTGGACCAATGTCTATTTCTGACATTTTACTTCTTTTTTTGCAATTTTAAGACACCTAAGACTAAAACCCTGTACCGTAGTTTGTTGTAGTGCTGTACTGCCATACATATCGTTTTCCTGAAGATAGGCAGGTGCTTGTGTGTGCTCATGTATAGTTGCCCCGAATATTTTGCATAAGAAGCTTTTGCTTGTGTGTTTCATTCTTCTTGACTTCTAATCGGCTTTTTACCCATCATATACAAGAATAGGTCCACATAATTACTCCATGACACCATCTGTTCAGTAGATAACGTATTGTGTTTGGTAAATAACATATTAACCAATACTGCCATACATGTTAGGATAGTAAAAATGAAATGCCAGTTTTGAGCTTAGGAAATTACGAAAGTACAAGAGTGCAAATTATCAAAAATGACGTCCTTTTAGTATATCACTTTGCTCCTCTGTATGAAAAATGTTTTTAACATGTATTGTGCATATTAGCAATGGTAATTGACTGTAAACTATAACATGTTTCATTTCTGCAAGTGTGCTCACGAACTGTTTGTATACTTGTTTATCCAACATACAAAAATCTTGACATGTTTGCTATTTCCACTGTTTTGCGTGCAAACTGCAAATTGTCATGTTGCATGCATTGCTTGCTGTGAAGTGTCATTATATATTGGCAGCGAGAATATGATTTTTCTTTCTTTCAAATGACATCAGAAGTATATCATTGTTTCTTTTTGATAAAGATGTTCATGTTATCAAATCACTGAAAGCATTTGCTTTGTCTGTACAGATCAAAGATGGATTTGCTGAAGGCAAGGATATGGTGGTGAGTGTCATGTCTGCTATGGGAGAAGAGCAGATCTGTGGTCTGAAAGACATTGGACCGAAATAAAGATTACATGTCCCAGACACCGGTCGGCGTCTGTGCTGCGTTTTACTAGTGGTGGCGTGGAAGTGTCAATGCCACGAAATTTATTTCTCATCTCTCATGTTTGTGTTTTGGGATTGATATAGTATTATATTTTTGATGCGTGGCAACGAACTTAAATTACTTTTCTAAAATATGGCTGTACGATCTTGTTTATCAGACGCTATATTTAATCTTATCTTGAATATGCTTTTCATTGTTTTCTTATATAGCTGGATGCTCCTTGTTCTGATGTCCTTAAAATTATATTACATGAGTACATTCTCGGCGGGGTGGACTTGGATATGAACTTGAAAAGGTTCGTCATACATTTTCTGATTTATTGTTTGAATGTTTGAAATCACAACAGATTATTGGTTTTTCTGGAAACACTTTTCCTCGTCCCGGAATCCTAAATCCCTACCGTACACGCGCCCTTTCCGGAGACTTTCTACCCTACGCAATTGAAACACATGAGAACAGAGAACCCCAAACGCACAAGGGATTCGCTCCTCCAACCGACACCAAGTGTTGGCCTCTAAGAGTGGCTTTCTGCCTTTCTCCTTCGAACGTTGTTGCCTTTCCCATATTAAAACTTTGCATTAACGGCACAAATGTCGTTTGGGTGTCACGAGGTCAAGCAAGAGACTTCGTGCGTGAGGACAAGGTTGTCTCAGACAATACCACAATTAACCCCCTGGTAGGACGACCCGGTCGCCCCCAACCATCCGTAACCATGACCAGGGTCAACCTGATCATGAGTTTTCTTTCTATTCCACATCAGTTTTCTTTTTTCCCAATCTATTTTTTTCTCTTTCCAACATTATTCACATCTTAACCACAACTCATCTCTCCCATTCACGTTATCTTTTATTTCCACCAACTTTTATTATATTCCAAAATTAATTATATTTACCCAAAATATTAATAATTCAAACGAAATATATATTAATCACCAAATAATAATAATAATTAATAATAAAACAAAATACATATTTATTTAAACGATTGTACGTAGCACAATACACTTCCTTCTCCCGACTGACCCCTTCTTCGGGGTAGTTTGCGGGGTGGCAGAGGCGACAACCCCGCGAGAGACGTGAGTGGTTTTTCGGGGCAAAATGTTTTTTCTTTTGACACATTATTATTGTATTCCGGATATTAATTTGTTTACCCGCAAATTAATAAAAACATAATTAATTTTAGCTTCTTTCGAATCGTTATTTTAAATAAATCTTAATAAATACCCAAATATTTACAAAATAATATCCCCAAATCATTTAAACTCAATTATATACACAACCAAAATAATTAAAACAAAAAATAATTTTAAAAATAAAATTTTAACCAAAAGGACGTGTCGCGTCCTGTGACGATCAGGTTGACCCATAACCTGGTCGCGACCCAGGTGAGGGGCCAACGATCGTTAATTGCCTTCTAAGGAAACGTTCTTACAATGTGTGTTTTGGTGGTTTTATTGCAGGACCGCATTCCAGTTATGAAGGGGAATATGGATTCCAGTTGTGACAGGGAATATGGATCCATGTCCTCCACAACTTCTCAATTAACATGGATTCAATTCTTAGTCAAAGACTTTGGGTGTTTTCCTTCAACAATCAACACCCTCTTCTCATTTTTTGTGACAACAAAAGCTCCCATCAAATGCCAGTTAATCTTATTTTTCACAAATGAGCGAAGCATATAGCTCTGCACTAACATTATGTGCGAGAGAAAGTCGTATGTGAACAACTCCTGACAAGATTCGTACTTGCTGCAAGTCAAGTCGCTGATCTATTCACAAGGCCGCTGCCTAAGTCTTTTTTTCGATCTCTTTTATCCAAACAAGGACTTCAAGTCATGCCTAGTTTGTGGCAGAGTAATTGGAATAGTCAATTAGATAATGGTTAGACTGTTCCGTTCAATTGTAAGTTACATGGTAATTTAGTTTATTTGCTGATGGAGTTGAAGTGGTTGTAAGCCACGTGCAAGCTTGTGATTGGTCTAAACAACACATCCCTTATTCCTCGGTCATTGTACAAACACCAAGATATATATTGGAAACTACTAAACGTCGCCCTAAAACTACTTAAATCGCCCCTTGAAATTACCAAATTACACTTAACAATATATTTAATACACATATCGTCCCGTATCTTTAAACAAGGTTTTTGACTCAGTTTTACTAACATTCCTAGTACCAACACCACGAAAATGTCTGGCGAAACACCTAGATCAGGCGAAGTAACGGAGACGGATTTTTTTTCCAACTCGGGCGTCTGGCTAAGACGCCTGCACCATCGTGGAGGCGTCTGGCTAAGACGCCTCCACCATGGTTGAGGCGTCTTATCCAGACGCCTCCACGATGGTCCAGGCGTCTTAGCCCGACGCCTATACCATTGTCTAAGCGTCTCGCTAAGACGCCTCCACGATGGTACAGACGTCTTAGCCAGACGTCCCATTTTTTTTAATTTTTTTTGTCAAATTAAAATTATACGGTGTGTTATCTCAAATTATTTGACGTTTCTTTGCAAGTTTTCGGTGGTAACCGGTCGGATTACAATGAGTTTTTTTGCAAGTGATGAAGATTCAAAAAAATTCCAGATCCAACATTTTTTAAGTTCCAAAATCCCCCGGTGGTAAAACATTCTGACTTACAAATACCACCTCGACAGGTCGTTCGGGGGTGGCAAGGGGGCATTCCACCTCGCCGGTGAGGTGGCGGGTGTGGCAAGGGGGTAGCGCCTCCTGGAAATTTTTTGGATTTTGAAATTATTGGATCTGGAAATTTTTGAATTTTTTTTGTACCGAAGGGGTATTGGTCATCCGAATATAGTAATTATTAACTTATTAATTAATTAATTTAACAATTATCTAAATTTATAATCAATTATCTTTTTAAAAAAATAATAAAAAATTACGGGCGTCCGACGGAGCCGCCCCCACGTAGGAGGGGGCGTCTGGCTAAGACGCCTCCCCAATGGGGGAGGTGTCTTACATAGACGTCTGTCCCAAGGGCAGAGCGTCTGGGTAAAACGCCTCCCCCATGGGAGAGGCGTCTTAGCCAGACGCCCCCTCCTACGTAGGGGCGGCTCCGTCGGATACCCGTAATTTTTTATTATTTTTTTATTAAAAAGATGTTAGATATTTTACCATATTCGAGTACACTGGGGCGTTCGTTGGTTCATTACTGACCTCCAAAATATTATTTTTTATGATTATAAGAGGAATATGAAGAGAGATGTGTGATAGGAGGGTAAAATGTCGCGTTATAGCAGTAGAAATGAGAGAATGACAAAATGGTAATTTCAAGGGGTGATTTAAGTAATTTTAGGGGATGTTTAGCAATTCAGTATATATTTGCTTCGTAAGAAAAATCTGCACCAATTCTGATGGAATTATTTACTTTCACTCTCCTCGTAACCCACCGAGAGCTTATTCATCACGTGCGATAGTTCATTTCTTTTATGGATCCTTAACTGATATGTTAGTTATAGGGAACTACTAAATGTCGCCCCAAAACTACTTAAATCGCCCCTTGAAATTACCAAATTGCCCTTAACAATATATTTAATACCCAAATCGTCCCGTGTCTATAAATAAGGCCTATGGTCTTGTATATTCATAATTTATCAGTAAAAACACCACGAAAATGTCTGGCGAGGGTGATGCATCGGGTGAGGTAAGCCTGGCGCGGGGAAATTTTTGGGCCGAGCGTCTGCATTAGACGCCTCCCCCATGGTGAGGGCGTCTGCGTAGGACGCCCTCCCCATGGCCGAGGCGTCTAACGCAGACGCCTACACAATGGGAGAGGCGTCTTATGTAGATGTCCTTCCCATGGGTAAGGCGTCTGTATTAGACGCCCTTCCCTACGGCAAGGCGTCCTACGCAGACGCCTTACCGTTGGGGAAGGCGTTTAACACAGACGCCCCAGCCATGGGGCAGGCGTCTAATACAGACGCCTGTTTTTTTTTGATTTTGTTTTTTTAATTTCGAGTTTATTTTTTAATTTTTTTAATTTCGAATTTATTTTTTAATTTTTTTAATTTGGAATATATTTTTGTAGGTTCCAGATTTCGGTGGTGATGGAGTGGATTACAGTGAGTTATTTCAAACTACACAAATCTTTGAAACAATCGATGAAGCATGTAAATGGGCCAAACAAGTAGCTATCGGAGCTGGGTTTTTTTTGGTCGTGTCGTCGTACAAAACAAGATCAGATAGTCGGATGGATTGTTATTTGAGATGCGACCGGCGAAATCAAATGGAGTCTCGGGATATGGATACTGCACTTCGAAGAAACACCAAAAGAAAGGGTTGCGGTTGCCGTTTCTTAATAAAAGTGGTGGAGCGACGAGATCGTGATGGATGGGTTGTGGTTTATAATAGTGCTCACGGACATCACAACCACAGACTGGCAGTTTATCCAGAGGGTCATCGTCATCCAGAGTGTTATTGGATGGGAGCTGGAGTACCAACATAGGATAGCATATTGGCAACAATTATGTAATATGTTTTGATATGTTTGTATAATTATGTAATATGTTTTGATATGTTTGTACATTATATAGTGTTGCTTTATTATGTAATATGTTTTGATATGTTTGCTTTATTTGCATTATATATAATAGTACGAAAGGTTATCAAACACAAATACAAATAATAAGGGTACAACAGATAAGCAAAACACAAATACAAACAATAAGCGTACGACATGTTAGCAAACACAAACACAAATACAAATAATAAGCGTACAACAGATAAACAAATATAAATGCAAATACTAAGCGTACCACAGATAAGCAAACACAAATACTAAGCGTACAACAGATAAACAAATATAAATGCAAATACTAAGAGTACGGTACAACAGATCAGCCTACTCATCATCTGAATCATGGTCGGAGATGCCTAACTGAGTATGCCATGACTGTATGATCTGATCCACATCTCCGCATGCAGCTCTGGCATCGTCTGGCAGCTCATCCCTCATCTGCAAGATTGGGTCTACAGCCCGTATCATCTTACCCATCCACTGCACATAACATTAACATTAGCGTACATTAACAAATTATACGGTACAAATAAATATAGATAAAATGAAAAAATTACCAGATCGCCACACGTCCTATCTGGTGGTCGATCTGCTCTCCGGGAGGCACCACGGACGATGATAGGATGTGAGTAACTACCGAACCAATCAAGATAACGTGCATCACACTCGGAGGGGTCGCGACTACGTCTGAAGTCGCCAAGGAACAATCGGCATGATCTCGGAAATGTCCGCCAAGTCGATTCCGCTGTAGAAGCGGGGAACCTGACGTCGTACGTCGCTGCTGTCGCAGACCGCACCGCATGCTCTGGTGTCGGAATGTCAACCGGGATCACCTGAACATATCCTAACTGACGCAAGACCCGATCGGGCATATAAGGCTCTATGATATCCCGATAACGAATAAGACCCATCAATAAAGTCCTCGGGACATCCGCTGCTGGGTCAGGACCATAGGGTAACCACTCCACCTAAAGTTTAACACATTAATAATAATACATCTTAAAATTAAATAAATGGTGTAAAGTTTGATACCTCTGATGCAGTCATCTGATCTAGCCGTGCGCGGATGGAACGCAATCGTCCATCGCTCTTGTCCTCGCTCCGGACAACCCACATACCCGAACGTGGATGACCCTCGTCGATGATCTTCCGCTCACGATGCGGGCGGAATGCAGGAAAGTACTCGTATATCCACGCCTGCAGCAGCGTAAGACAACCTGCAATCCCAGAACAATCCGCACGACTAGCTATCCCAAGCTGCCGGTACAGGTATGCCAACGTCGCTGACCCCCATGAGTACTCACGAACGGTCTCCGGGTCCCTAGCCTCCAGTAGATCGCGTGGTCTGATCCGACAACCACTCTTGTCGACAAACAAGACGGCTCCGAGCATCAAGAATAGGTACGCCGTCAACTGTGTATCATCGGCCCGCGGAGGTCGTGCCCGTCTGCATAGGTCCTCAAGGGAGTCGATGCCGACACCACCACCACTCCATAAAGCTGTATCTCTCGCCAGACCATCAGGTGTGACACCAAGCAACTCTGCCACATAACACCTCAGCTCAGACGTCGACCCCTGAGCACTAACCAGACGACCATCCACAGGAAGTCGCAGGATCTGGAAAACATCGTGAAGCATGATCGTCATCTCTCCGAAAGGCATGTGGAAAGTGTTGGTGTCAGGCTGCCACCGCTCCACAAACGCCGAAATCAAAGGCATGTCGAGATAAGGGAACATGCTGTACGGTAAGTGCCCCAAATGCGTGGCACTAATCTCCTCTCTGATATCAGCACTCAGTGTAGACCGCCAACCCTGTAGTGCTGTACAGGCTCTGTGCCGATTCTGGCACTTCAGAACCTTCCGATCCTCTCCGTCCCAGATCCGTCTAGCAATGTGACCCCAGAAACTAGGAATGACGCTCCCATCTAAAGGACCACCAGGCGTCATACTGCTCACGATCCAAGAATCGTCCTGGACCCTCTTCTTCTTCTGAGCGCGGGGATCAACAGTGCACGAGCTCGAATCCCCGGCCGTAAACCTCCCACCCCTACCCTTCCGCACCATCCATCCGGCGGAAGTAGAAGTACCCGCTCGACCACGTCCTCCGCTATAATCCCCCTGCCTCTCCACCTCCGGCCGCACATCATACGGGCCATCATCGTCGCTCTCGTCGTCGAAACTATCCACATGCTCATCATCGAAGGAATCATCCTCCTCCTCACGACGACGTAATGCCTCCCTCTCCCTCCTGACCGAAGCAGATATCCCCCGTCTACGTGGATGACGCGGTGCTGAATCATCCTCTAAAGAACGGAAGACGTGTAATGGTATCGACTTGCCTCTCCCTCCACTGTGACCCGATGACTATTTATTGAAATTTTAAATACAAATTTGTTAAATTTGTTAAACTAAATTATCATATTTATCAAAATTGTTAAACTAAATCAAAATTTGTTAAACTTAATTATCAAAATTGTTAAACTAAATCAAAATTTATTAAACTAAATTAAAACAATTGTTAAACTAAATCAAAATTTGTTAAAACTAAATATCACAAATGTTAAACTTAATAAGAATTTGTTAAATTAATTTTTTTGATTTATCACTATTTATTAAAGTAATTATGATATTTATTAATTAAAAAAACAAAAAAGGAGGAGGCGTCTGCGACAGACGCCTCCCGCAAGGTGGAGGCGTCTGTCGGAGACGCCTCCTCCTACGGGGAGACGTCTTCGGAAGACGTCTCCCCCATCGGGAAGACGTCTTCCGCAGACGTCTCCCGCTTCGGGTCGGCGTCCGAGGGAGACGCCCCCCGCATGGGGCGGGCGTCCGAGGAAGCCGCTCCCCCCATAGGGAGCGGCTTCCTCGGACGCCCGCCCAATGCGGGGGGCGTCTCCCTCGGACGCCGACGATTTTTTTTTTTTTTTTTTTTTTAAAACAAATAAATAACGTAATGTTACCTCATACGGGTACACCGGGGGAACTGCTGGCTGCTTCCCTGGCCTCCGAGACATTCGTAATCTTGTGTAGTAGGTATAGGAAGAGAAAGTTTTGAAAAAAGAGTGAAATTGTGAGATATATAAGCAAAAATAGGAGGAAGGGCAATTTGGTAATTTCAAGGGGCGATTTAAGTAATTTTGGGACGATGTTTAGCAGTTCAGTAGTTATAAGGACTAAATGTCACTTGTTTAATTTCCAAAATGCTCTCAAACATCATCTTCGTACACGTTTCTAAAAGTAATACAATGCATGTATTTATATTAATGATTGGTTAATTGAAGTAATCGTAAGTGCGCCATCTCGTACGTAAGTATTAGGTCAGCGAATATCTCGTCAAACCATATATTTTTTCTGCTCTAGACGATAGGTGATGTGAATATCAGAATATGTGATGCGCACGATAGGAAAATTAAATGTCAAACGCAGCCATTATAAGCACTGGCTGACCATTGCAATACGTCTCCATAGAAAATCACATGTCAACAACCCGTTAGTGCTGTGATCTCGCATTAATCAAAACATAACCAAATCCAAACAGCCATAGCCTTAGCCTTTGGATAACAAATTAAAACAAATTAAAACCACTAGTGAGTCTAATCTTCTATTCCCACTTCGCCAGAACAAATCTCCACCCTGCATGCATGCACTTGTTGATCGTGTCAACATAATTTTGGGAAATTAAATCTCCACCAATTAAATCCAGAGATGTGAACACGAGGCAACGGTTGGCTCTTTAATTATGGAAAGCAAACCTACAAAAATAGAAGCACATCCCTATCCTCTCTCATCACACTTCCCATACGCGTAAATAACCACCGATCCTAAGGTCAAATAAGTCAAACTCCCCGACAGAAATCCAGAAGTCCACCACCAACCGTCGCCACATCCATGCAAGGAATGAGGAGGTGGAAACAGTCACTGCCCCTGAAAACGATCAGAAATTTCCAACTCTTCCACGATGTCAGTTTTTGTGTGGAAGGAATTGTATAAGAAGGCCTCACCCATGCCTTAGTTCTCAAGCACAAATCCTCAAGGTCTCCCAAAATGGCTTCAGCCACCTCTTCTTCTCTCGTTCTTCGCCTTCCTCCTTTGTTGTGTTTGGTTGTCATGCTTTGTTTCTCTTCGTGCTATCGGCCGGTGAGGGTTGCGGCTGCCGAGGTCCTCGCACCGCCACTTCAGGACCACCTCACTCTCGCGTTGGTTAGGCAATTCCTTGCGGAACAGGAGGACATTATTGTGTCTGACATTGTCGCGAGGGCCGCGCATCCGAGCAACCCCAGCATGTACTCTGGGGGCCCGAATTCACTTCTCAAGCTTTTCGTGAGGAGGCGCGAGGAAGCTCAGGCAAAGGTTTGTATTTCTTTTCCTTCGTTTTGTATTTCAGGCGGCGGTTGGTAACTGTTAGAGCGCCCAAGCCTATTGACAATGCCCTACGTTTCTTCAAGCAATGATCTATTCAGGATAGACCTTGAGGATTAGAAAGGCTACGAATCTTAATCTGTTATTTTGAATTAATGTACAATTACTAACATAATAAAGAAGCAAAATAGTAATACCATATTGTATTTGCAGGCTGGGCGATATCAAAATCCAGAGGAACTTCCATTCTTCCCTAGTGTGCTCTCAGGTCAACCGAGCCCGTCTAGTAAATTTCCTCAGGTAAATTTCTGCAACACCAGATCCAATGAGTATTTTCTCAGAATAAAACTTGAATTAATGTAATACAATTGTGGAAGTACTCACATTTTCATACAACGGCAGCCCTTGTATCCTAGAGCTGCTTCGGTCAATGTAAGCGACACAATATGGAAAGTGTACACCGAAAATCTACTTCCATTATTCACTTTAAAAGGCGATGACCCGAACTACAATGCCACTGCAGAAACTGATCTAGCATGTTTGCAGGTAACAAGCAGAGAACTAAATCCATTTGAATTGGATGTACAAAATTCAGCTACTAAGTTGACATTTTTCTTCTTCCCAATTCCGTCTCACAGGCTATTTCTAGAAGAATTCACTACGGTAGGTATGTAGCAGAAGTCAAGTTCAGAGATCACCCAAACGACTACATACCAGCAATTCGTTCTAAGGTCTTATCGAGCTTAAATTAATGTACTTAATAAGCTAACTTAAAAAAAACTGACCTTGTATGTTTTGATTTTCACAGGATAAGAAAACATTGATGACACTGCTGACGGATGCTAAAGTCGAAGATACGGTGAAGAGAAGGGTAGAGGAGAAGGCGAGTGAATACCAGCAGAATGTCAATAAGGACCAGAGCAACCCGATTACACACAAAGTTGACCCGAAGGTTTTCGCTCAGCTCTACGAGCAGTGGGTCATGCCTCTAACCAAGGTTGTCGAGGTCGAGTACTTCCTCAACAGACTAGACTGATACTCCAGTCAATAGCAAGTTAATCAGAGTCGGATGAGAAATTGAAGTGGTGGTGTCTGTGTTAGTCACCCCACTCAATCCATCTAACATTCTTCAGTGGCTACCTAAAAATTAAAAAGAATAAGACCGGGGATTTATGTTCATACCTGTCACACATGTGACAGAGGAATAAACCAACACTATTTGAAGGAAAAAAATTTCTGATGTCTTCTTGTGTGTTGCAGCATTTAATTTTTCTGTTCAAATCAGGAAAAAGTGCAACACATGACTGATCCTTTAAATCGAGCAAAATCAGAAACAACTAGAGTTTTAACTATTTGAAATCACATTCATAAAAGATGCTTCTTGCTGTTACGAATAAATGACTGGAATCATCACAAGCACAAGCCTATACAACTCCAATACATACCGAAACTTGACAATAAAATTTTAGGAGCTCTTTGTGGCGTGGCCGAAAGTATATGAGCCGAACCCCCAAAGCGTAAGAAGTAGAGACAAGATCTTGAAGCCACTCATAGGATCATGAAACAAGATAACTGCTGCGATGCTGGTGATAGGAACCCTGGCAGCGTTAAGAACACCGGCTAGAACGGTCGAAGCCAGGTATAGAACTGCAGTTCCTGCCAGGATTCCCAGCTGAAACGTAACCGCAGACCAAACAAGTATCATGTAGTACGAGGTGTGACCATACTTGAAGTGAGTAGCTTCCGTCTTCATTCCTTGAAAGTCTTGGTTTGCAATGACTCCTATCGTCGTGAATACGAAGGCGAAAAACGAAACCATGGTTTGCAACTCAAGCACGACATGGAACGATCTTCTCCCCAATGTCTTCAAAAAAACAAGCTCCGATAGAGCAAAAATCAGTCCGTGAAGCGCAGACCCCAGAACGTCCCATATGAATCCCAGAGCATACTGCAAACTTGTTACCCCTTTGATTCTGTCTGAGTTTGAATCCAAAGCTATGATAACTGCTGCAGCGGTGATTATGACAACTGCGTTGATTGAGGAAGGGAAAAGTTTATTTTTGACTATTAGGTAGCCAAACAATGCTGAGAACACCAAGGACGTTGATGCGATTAGCGAAGCAGTTGATGCGGAAAGATATGCATAAGCCCATGCAAACAAAATATTGTCCGCAGCGCTGAGAAGGCCCAATCCAATGTACCAAAGGAGGAGCTTGAACGTAAGAGGAGTAGGTGATATCTTTTTTATTAGATAGAAAGGTACTAGGACGAGCATGATTAGCGGCCATCCTACAACTGCTGCCCAAGAGATTATCCAATAGCTCTGGCCGCCACCAGCATAGTATGCACGAGAGAGTAGTGTTGATGCAGAAAAGGCTACAAGCATTATGACACTAATGAGAATGAGTAGAATCCAATGAGAAATTGGCTTCTGTTCCATTGCATTCACAACCATGGTATTAAATTCTGAAATTTTGCTGCACAATGTAGATGGTTCACCTCCATTGGATGCTCCTGAGAAAGACAATCACGAAAGCATGTTTGAGAAAACACCACAAAGGCATGATTTAATTTGATTGAGAAATAAGATGGGATGTCGTTTCAAAATATACGTCAGTATATTTTTGTTGTTGAATGAAAGGTGTTTTTTTGTTGTTGAATGAAAGGTGTAGCCATAAATTCACAAACCACAGTGCCTTCAATGCTCCCCTCTCCATTGTTTTTTGGGGTGCATTGGCAAGCAACACCACACACATGTCCAAATCTCTCGTCCTAACTCGACTTGGCCTATAAATTGTTGACCAACTCTTGCTTTCAGCTTTTAGAACTTTGCATTTAGCCTCTCAGTGCGGTGGGAAACATGAGTGAGCGTCAAACGGTCAAACCTAAGATGACCGAGAAACATAATACGATATAGCTAAAAAAAGGCTTTAACTAACCAAGCAATTAGGTATAAAACCATATCAACACACACGCCCAAAGGGTTAATTCATCAAATGTCAATTTCCTCTGATCACCATCTTAACAGTCTTACACTTCCTCGACCGGCCGTTGAACATTCACACATCTAAATCAGATCAATTTTTCACAATTTTAAGAAGCGTTAATTTAACGAACGAAACAACGTCACGTTATGGGCCCTTAATGAAGAATAAACCTAATTCAACGCTTGCATGCATGCACGAGAAAATAAAAACACAAAAGAATTAATAATTCAAAACACACAATTAATCCAAACAAAAACCGAACATGTTCTGGAGGTCCGACCTCCCTTTTACTTTATAAAAAAAACCCCGAACATGTATACGAGGAAGAGGAGTCCTGTCTGACCTGGTTGCGGTGGGTGGTGGATGGCCATGGAGATGTGATTTGGTCGCGGAGGAGGAGGAGCAGGAGAGAGAAGAGGGGTTGATGTGGGTTTTGTCATTGGAATTGGTTGGTTCGGTTGTGGTGGTGCCGCTCACTGTCATATTTCGCTCCTTATATTCTAGGGTCATTTGCTTGGGTAGACCTCAAAAGGTGCACAATTGGCGAAATACACTTGGATTTTTACTATTCACTTGGGTACACCTCGTTGCACTGCATATTGCTTGCATGCCCTCGGACCGTTTATGGGTCCCCCTCCGTTAAATTTTCTGTTGGTTTATTTACAAAACACACCCTCTAAAATTCAAATATTCTTAATATTAAATATAAAAACACAAAACAAATATTTTCTTTACAAACACAACATTATTCTCATTCTCTCTCTTTTCTTCTCTATCTACTCTCTCTCTCTCCAGCCTCTCTCTTGTTTTCTCTCTCCTCTCTCTCGCTACTCTCTCTCTTGTTCTCTCTCTCTACTCTCTCTCCTCTCTCTCTACTCTCTCTCCCCTCTCTTTCTCTCTTTTGTTCTCTCTCTACTCTCCACTCTCTCTTGTTTTCTCTCTTCTCTCTCTCGCTACTCTCTCTCTTCTTCTTTCTCTCTTCTCTCTCTCTTGTTCTCTCTCTCTCGCTACTCTCTCTCTTGTTCTCTCTCTCTACTCTCTCTCCCCTCTCTTTCTCTCTTTTGTTCTCTCTCTACTCTCCACTCTCTCTTGTTTTCTCTCTTCTCTCTCTCGCTACTCTCTCTCTTGTTCTCTCTCTACTCTCTCTCTCTCTTCGGTTCTCTCTTCTCATTCTCTCTTTCTCTCTCTCCTATTCTCTCTCCTCTCTCTCTCTCTCTCTCTCTCTCTCTCTCGAATTCTCTCTCTTCTCTCTCAAATTCTATGTCCTCTCTCTCTCATCTCCCTCTCGAATTCTCTATCCTCTCTCTTTTCTCCCTCTCAAATTCTCTCTCCTCTCTCTCTTTTCTCCCTCTCGAATTCTCCATCTCAAAAGAATCTAAGATGGACCAAGTCCAATCTCAAGAGAATGAGACGTACGTAGTGAATATTGTTGTAATCAGTAATCTAAATATATAGGTCCCTCAAGAATTCGAGAGAGAAGAGGAGAGAGAGAAAGAGAGAAGGAGAAGAGAGAACCGAAGAGAGGGAGAAGAGAGAGAGGAGAGAGAATTCGAGAGAGAGAGAGAGAGAGAGGAGAGAGAGAATTCAAGAGAGAGAGAGAGAGAAAGAGGGAGAAGAGAGAACATGAGAGAGAGAGAGAGGAGAGAGAAAACAAGAGAGAGAGTGGAGAGTAGAGAGAGAACAAAAGAGAGAAAGAGAGAAAGAGAGGAGAGAGAGTAGAGAGAGTAGAGAAAGAAGGAGAAGAGAGAACCGCAGAGAGGGAGATGAGAGAGAGAGGAGAGAGAATTCGAGAGGGAGATGAGAGAGAGGAGAGAGAATTCGAGAGGGAGATGAGAGAGAGAGGACAAAAAATTCGAGAGAGAAGGGAGAGAATTCGAGAGAGAGAAAGAGGGAGAAGAGAGAACATGAGAGAGAGAGGAGAGAGAATAGGAGAGAGAGAATGAGAGAATGAGAAGAGAGAACCGAAGAAAGAGAGAGAGAGAGTAGAGAGAGAACAAGAGAGAGAGGAGAGAGAACAAGAGAGAGAGAGAACAAGAGAGAGAGAGAGAACAAGAGAGAGAGTGGAGAGAGAACAAAAGAGAGAAAGAGAGGGGAGAGAGATTAGAGAGAGAGAACAAGAGAGAGAGTAGAGAGAGTAGAGAGAGAGAGAACAAGAGAGAGAGAGAGAGAGAAGAGAGAGAGTAGCGAGAGAGAGAAGAGAGAAAACAAGAGAGAGAGTGGAGAGTAGAGAGAAAACAAAAGAGAGAAAGAGATGGGAGAGAGAGTAGAGAGAGGAGAGAGAGTAGAGAGAGAACAAGAGAGAGAGGAGAGAGAAAACAAGAGAGAGGGTGGAGAGAGAGAGTTGAGAGAGAATAAAAGAGAGAGAATGAGAATAATGGTGTGTTTGTAAAGAAAATATTTGTTTTGTGTTTTTATATTTAATATTAAGGATATTTGAATTTTAGAGGGTGTGTTTTGTAAATAAACCAACAGAAAATTTAACGGAGTGGGACCCATAAACGGTCCGAGGGCATGCAAGCAATATGCAGTGCAACGAGGTGTACCCAAGTGAATAGTAAAAATCCAAGTGTATTTCGCCAATTGTGCACCTTTTAAGGTCTACCCAAGCAAATGACCCTATATTCTATAATTGACCACAGGTTTGTTTCCTTCCACACCAAATATTAATTGTTTTGTGGATTTCCAAAGAATAATTGTGTACGTATACGATGTAGATTAGAATACGTACATGCGGGGGTGGACCGGGCACGACAAGTGTCCACACCTGATTTTTTATGCTATGGATACTTTTTGAAGTGTGTTCACCTATTTTCTTAAGTATTTAAAGCATTATAACAATGTTATTTAATTTATATAGAAAAAGTAATGGTGTAGTGGTTAATCATATGATGCATCATAGGTTGAAGCCTAAGTTTAACTCCTAGGTTTGTCAAGTTTTTAAATTTTTGATCAAAAAAAATAATGTAACGTTGGGGTTCAATATTGAGTTCTTCTCAAATGAGAGGTAACACTTCACCACTAAGATGCTAAGTTGTTAATGCTTATACGTAATTTAGTAAATATATAATAATAATAATGTGTATTTCGTGTACAAAAAATATCAATATTAAGAATGCTTAATATTGTGGTTACATCACAAAATTCATACTCTTTGGGTTTTTCTTTTGAATGCTTAATATGTGTGGTTAATTTTGTTAAATTCTAGGGTAACTGAATTGATGATATTTAAGGTGTTATAGTTAACTATAAGAACATTCTTATAGTTATTTCTATGTTCAGAGAATATGATTTTAGTGTCACGTTATTTATCGACTTTTATTATTATTATTTTCATCTAAATAGAATCTAAGTGTTTCTTTGTTCAAAAATATTAAATATTTTATCTTAAGATTATTATATGTTTATCTTAAAACCGCTCTAATCGGTGTGACCGTCTCTTAAACCGTCGCTACACAGTCAGTTCGATTCAACCATCTGATGTCTTGTTGACGTCATCATCGGTTAAACCAGATTGAACCGTCGGGGATTACTTTTAACCAAACCAAATTGTTTAATTTTTAAAACACTATTTATAAGGTGTCCACTGTTAAATGCCATCGTGGATCCCCGTGCATACAAGTAAGACGTCTTGTTCTTCTAACACATAAGTTGTTTGTTTGTGATTCAATCAACGTGTTGCATCCTGTGCCATGCACTCCCCCAGGCTCTTCCACCCAATGTGGTCACTGGTCCCACTTAGACCATCTTCAGCGGCTCGGGTACTTCTCGGGTGTCATGTTTTCTCTCTCTTCCACGTTATCACAAACTAACATCTTCAAATTTTCCTTACCCACACCCAGAAATAACCCAAACGCCCTACATTCTTTCCCATTCACGTCATTTGGGAATAAATTTTGGGTAAAATACAGAAATTTGTTAAAATTTGAAAAAATATCAACAAATAAAAAATATTTTTTCATAAAAAAATTGAAAAACGATTTAAATAATTTTTAAAACATTTTTAACATATTTTAAAATATTATATATATATAAATAAAAAAACCCGACCCAAACCTGGGGGGAGGCGGCTCCGGCGGGTGCGCGCCCGTTGGGTAGGGTGTTTCCCGCGAACGCCCGACCCATTTTTTATTATTTTAAAATACACAAAAACTAAACAATGCATTTTACCAGATTCGAGTAGACTGGGGCGTCCGCTGACTCTTTTTCGGGCTTCCGAGACATACTTTTGGGTGAATATGAGTGTATACGAAGAGAGAGATGTTAGGAGGGTGAAATGAAAAGTTATATAAGTAGAAAAGACAAAATGACAAAATGGTAATTCAACGATTTAAGTAGTTTTCCGACGATGAATAACAAAAAAAAAACAATAATCTCTCTATCATCTTCTCAGCTCCTAGGCGCAGATCGATCTGGAGGTGATAGTCGATCAGTTTGGACATCAGTTTGTTGCATAAGTCGCTTGCGACATGTTTGTGTTTATTTTAATGACTTTAAATCATGTGTTTGGTGTTGTTATGCTTTGTAATGTTGCACTAGATGTTTGTTGTTGTGTTTGTCTGGAACTAGTCTCAGGCTGAGGGGGTTCGTTGTTGATCTAGCTCGCTTGGTTTTGCTTAAATTCGTGATCTTGGCCTTCATCACGTGTCCATTTACCTGATCCACGTACCATACATGCTTCTTCTAGCTTGTCATCTTCTTGTGAAGACAACAGTCAACAATTGAAGATGGTCGACGACATCTTCTTCTCCGAGCATTAACCTGTTTTTGCACACTGATCAGCTTTGACTTCGTAGTCTTTGATTGTTGGGTTTGTATTGTGTGTATTCACCCTCTTTTTTTTGTAAGGCCACCAACACCTCTCGCTCTCACGTCAATTTTTCTCTCTACCGCATCATATCATCCACCAACCCTAATATTTTTTTAACCACGATAAGAAACAGCTCAGATGCCCTACATTCTCTCATCTCCACGTCAATTCGAGAGTAACCATGAGTAAAAAAAACTTTAAAAAAAAATAAACAAATAAAAAACATATTTCCAGAAAAAAATTAGAAAATAATTTTTAAATCAATTTTTTACACATTTTCATTCAATCAATTTTTTAACCACCAATGCGAGGGACCCCATCATACGCCCTAGCGGTTTCCCGTCCATTTTCCTCGGTATTTTTCAATTGGGCGCCCGGACAATTCACCTCCCGTTAAGGATGGTCTAATTGGACTTTGCCCCCTCTTGTTTTCAATGAAATATCAACTCAACGACCGTAATATTTTTATTTAATAAAAATTAAATTCTAAATTAAAAAAATATGAAATCTAATCCGATCGCGGTTCACACCTGCGATCCGTGAAATTCGACGACAATAAAATCCTCATCCACTCAGTTTTTCTTTCATTCCATATTCCTCAGTCATTCCACCCTACACAATCCTCGAATTTAGCTGATTTACAAATATTTTGCCCGGTGATATTAAGTTTTCTGATCTGTGGGGCTTAGTTGGTGATATTTGAGGCATTTTTTTCATTCTTAATTTGTATTATCACTGATTAATAATTAGTAATTATGTCAAAACTTCAAGTAATTGTATATTGCGATAAGTGTGTACTTTGGTGGTGATATAACTCAAAATGCAATCTTTAGTGTAGAGTACACGATAGATCCAAGACTTACACTTTCAGCGAGCGAAAATGAAACCTTAGAAGAAATTAATAGTTGGATTTATCAAGGTCTGCATGTCGAAGAATCTTGGTACTCGATTGATATTCAATGTCGTGTCAACATTGCACCGACAAGTTTCTTTTTTTTAATGTGATGTCCGTATATGGCGAGAATTCTTGGAGAATAGCCTATGAAACAACTTATTCGAAAATGGGGATGGTGGAATGTTGAGATGTTTGCAGGTAGCCAACATGGTAGTAGTAGTGGTGCACGGTTCATATCTCAACAATCATGTGTTGCAAACACCATAATAGAAACCAACCGACCTGCGAATAGAACTTCTGATTTGAATCCACAAGAAAGAACAAATTTCGAGCCGATGAATGTTGAGGAAGAAAATGGTTACGAAGATTACAATATTGAGTCAGAGGACATGAATGAATCATCAGGTGAGGAGGACGATGAGGTTGAGGAGGATGAAGATCTTAGTACGAATGTAAATCAGTTTAATCAATTCAACCCATTTAAAGGTAGGGGTTGGGTTCACTCAGCTAAAAGCTTTCATAATTGTTCTAGTTGGCTTTCTACAGATACATCCTTTATAGATACCAGCGTAATAGTTGAGGATCAGTTAGCTGAGAATCAAGCATTCTCATCGAAAGAATTCTCATCGAAAGACGCTCTAAAGAACGCCATATCGAAATGACATATTGACAATAATCAAGAGATCAAGGTGCAGCGAAACCAAATATAGGGTAAGATGTAAAGATGAAAATTGTAGTTGGATGTTGTACGATGCATGAACCGGCTCTGGTGATGCATAGACGATAAGAAAATGTTCGTACAAGCATATATGCAGGTCTACAACTGCCCGATTCGATCATGCTCAGCTGACTGTGAAGATGATGACCGATATCATTCGTGAAGATGTCGAAAATAATGTCTCGCTCCCGATTAAACATGTTCATGGTCTGGTAAGAAAATTATTTCTAGGTGTTAATCCAAAGTACAATAAATTATGGCGTGCCCGCGAGATTATTGTTGCATACATGTTTGGAAGTTGGTCATATTCATATACTTTGTTGCCCCAATTGTTAAATTCTATTAAACAATCAAATCCTAAGAGTAAAGTTGTAGTTCATTCCGACCATTTACAGTGTGCTGGTGTCTGTCAGTTTAAATGTGCAGCATGAGCTTTTGGTCCTTGTATTCAGACCTTCCAATACCTGCATCCTGTTATCAGCATAGACGCCTCATTTCTAAAAGGTAGATATAAGGGAAGGTTACTTGTTGTTGTTGGGTATGACACTGAGAATCAACTTTTGCCTTTTGCATTAGGGCTCGTTGAGAAGGAAAATATATCTAATTGGGGATGACTTATGAGATGGTTGCGACGAGAGGTGATTGGAGATAGGAAAATATGTGTCATATCTGATTGACATGCTGCAATAAATTTGATGTTTTGCTGACCAATAATCTCTCTATCGGGCTACATGAACTATCTTATCAAGTCTTTTCAGCTCTGTCCAGGGGTAAGGCTCTGACGGTGACGTCGTCTGAAAAAGTCCAAATTGTCTCATAATTCTCTCTGGACAGTGCCATGATATCGTCCAAAAATGAATCAATAACACTCTCGCAAGCCAATATGCAACATCAGTAATTACCCAGTCAGGAGTCAATGTCATATATGGATGATACGACTGCCAGTTTACATGCCCATCCAACATACATTCAAACCCATTTCTATAATATGTGAGACAATTATGTGCGGTACTAGCCTCATAAGTATGTGAGTATTGCCACTTAATAGCAAATGGATGTTGGGATTCTGGGTCTTCTCCACCTAGACACTCAGCAAGACCCACGTGTCTCAGCCGGGCTACAGGAAATCGAGTCTAAGACCAGTGATGAAGGAGTAATAATGCCCCGTCAATGTTCTTCTTACCACTTTAACATGAAAAAACGACCGCACCCCAATTGTACACCGTCGGCTTATCTAAATCCTGCAAAAACCTCAAATACATGACTGAGACACATGCTCCAGAGGTATCAGGGTAAACCATGGATCCAGACAAATCTAAAATGAAAGTCTGTGTGTATCGAGTCACTTTCTTATCTGCTCCTGTAGGATTTCGTATCCTCATGTATGTATATATTTTCAAAAATTTAATACAACATACAAGATCGATTTCATACTTTCAACAATTTTATGTACATTACTTTGTGTTTATTCTAATATCATGCAATCCTACATATATTAAAATAAATCACAAATAGAGAATCATACCCAAAGGTTCTCTAAAACATTTCAAAGATCCGGAGTCGCGTTGCCCGCCGATTCGCCTCCAAGTGCACCAAACTCTACACAAGATTAGAGAAAAAGGAGCTAGCAATCAATCTCTAATTAGGCTTACAATGTAGCTAATAACTCATCTTTAAGCTCTTGAGAGCTCTATCTCCAAAACTTAAAAATATTAAGAGATTTTCGTGGTGATTAAGGGAGAGATTAATGAGAGAATTTTTTTTGCATTAACATAAACAAGTAGGATGAGCCGATGAGGGGTCCTTTTATATGCTCCCAAAACATCTTCATGAAGAACTATTCTTTAGTCATGATCTCTTGCTTATTCTGTCCTAAAATTAATCTCAAATTGCCACATAAGCACCCATAAAAAGGTTTGATTAAATCTGGAAATAATCCAACCCATGATCTAATTATTCTTTTAATAATTCAGGCAAAAATTGCACTGTTCGGTTGACCGAGAATTTTTCTCGATTAACCGAATCATTCAGTTATAACACATGTTCGGTGGACCGTGAGCTAGACAGTCAACCGAATATGCATGAGAAAAATTCTTTGGAAAATTTCGAACGATCCACGTCTTGCTCGGTCGACCGTTGACCCACCAAAAATTCTCCTAGCGAGCATTCATCGGAAGACCGTGTCACCTTTGGTATATCGGTTGACCGTTCACGCTCGGTTGACCGAACCCAATTATCCAGGCACTCCAGACAATTTTGGTCAACCAATTGTGTTTACTCGGTCACTGTTCGGTTGACCATTCCGAAGACACCCCGGTCGACCGAACCCTAAACGGTTTAACGTGTTTGACCCCGATTTTGCCTTTGTAAAATTTTGGATTTATTTCCAACAAAATTTGATCTTTTGGGGTTTATAGCAAATTCATATCTTATGTAATACATTATCCTATGTAATATTAAATTATTACACCCATAATATACACAGCTCATATGAATTTATTATGATTCTAATTATGTCAATTCTCATGACATATTAATTTTATTCGTTCACCACATGTGTCCCTTTTTCACATGAAACTCGACACATCATATGAACTCAAAATCAAGCTTCTTGTTTCCTAGTTTTGTGGTGTGACCTATAAGAGAATTTAAGTTAAATTGACAGCGATATAAAACACTTAATATCTCAAACTACAAGCGATATCTAGCTACACATTATAGTTACCCAGTTATCATAGATGTCTTTGTTCCATTCAAACTAAACACGATTCATTTAGTGATGTAAGTGCACCACTTGTGTCCGTCCCTTGCCTCATGATATTAAGAATATATATACAAAGTAGAAATGCGTCACCTCTGTGTTATATTCATTTATTGATCTCTTTAAGCTAATTATAACTACATAACTTAACTCAAGTTACATTATGCACTTTATAATTTTGCGTTATCAAGGGGCCCACTAATATCATCACTCAATTAAGAGGGCAACGATAATCGTTTGACTAGCTATCTTTTCCAGCACGAGTCATGTTCAACCAACTATTGCCTTTATCACTATACTCATTGATAGCTTTTAACAATAATCAAATTAAGCACTTCTTGAGTGAAAAGATATAAGTCTCATATCTTAGGATCCAAGACACAGTAAAACATTAATGACACGAAACACAATTCCATAATGTTTTTCTTGTTAGGTCTATTCAATATATAAAAGTAATAACTTTTAATTTATGTAAACCATTATCTTTTAGAGCTCTACGGTTAAGGACCAAACACCTCTTCCTTAACACTTCCAAAAGACGAATACCATAATCAAGGAACAAAATGTTTACACATCAAATTCATAATAATTGACATATAAAAGTAAAACTTTTAGAACACATTCCTTTCAGCTCTCACCTTTTATCATCATCTCGACATTGATATCGAACTCAAAAGCATTTTTAATTAGCTCCCGACTATCTCGACCACTGTGCCTGATTATTGGAAGACCAGTGATAGGTAGACCTCACAAGCAACTCACATCTTGCAATGTCAGTCCAATCTCCCCAACCGACAAGTGGAAAGTGTGAGTCTCGGGACACCAACGCTCTACAAGTGCAGTAATCAATCTGTGGTATGTCCTGTGTGTCTTATCTGAGCAAGCTGATATAATCCCAATTTTTTGAGTCTCACTACAATTGTCGTGAAAAGAAATGACTAGACGATGTGCACGACATTCCAAAACAGTCTCCGGCTATAATATATTAAAATAATTCGTGAAATACACTAACTAAAAATATATAATTGAAATATTTAGACAAATTAACAAAATATAATTTTTGTTGGTACTTACATTTGCACAAATGTCATTGACTCTGAAAATGCAATTCACTATTCCGAGAAGTTGGGAAATAGACTCTATGTGTAGGATTTCGTGCCCCATAGTATGTATATATTTTCGAAATTTTATAAACATATAGGATCAAAACATTCATATTTTCTTCGATTTTCATATAGACATGCATTTGTTTGTCTTAATTATTTAACATGCATTAGAACAAACAAACAATTGCAAAGAGAATCATACCTAGAGGTTCTCTAAAACCTCTTGAAGATCCGGAGTCGCGTTGCCAGTCGAATCGCTCGGTGGATTGCCTCCAAGTGTTCACCAAACTCTAAACAAGGTTGGAGAGAAATGAGCTAGTCAATCAATCTCCAAACGGGTTTAGAATCTAGCTAATAACCCCCTTTTTCTTTCCTGATATTTTACTCTCCAAAAACTCAAATTAACTAAGGAATTTCGGATGGATTAATTGGGGTGGTTAGAGAGAGAGAGAATTTTGCATATATTTTTCTTAATGAATGAAATTAGGTCTATTTATAGCAACCTTTAATTTCCACATCATGGGCCATGCATTGACCCATTCTTCCATGTTTTTCTCTCTTAAGACCAATTCCCAATATTAAATTTATTAATCCACATCCAAATATAATCATAATTGACCAAGTCAAAACCATGATCAATAATTCCTTAATTAATTTGCATTTATCGAATTTTGGATTAATTCCCAACAAAATTCGTTTTTTTGTTTTAGCAAATTTAATTAATTTGCCTTTATCGAATTTTGGTTTAATTCCCAACAAAATTCGTATTTGGGGTTTTAGCAAATTTAATTAATTAATTTGCCTTATCGAATTTTGGATCAATTCCCAAGAAAATTTGATCTTTGGGGTTATAGCTAATTTATATATCCTATGCAATATATCATCATATGTAATATCAAACAATCACACCCCATGATATATTTACATCTCATATACAAATTCATGATTCTAAATATGTCATTTTCATGACATAATGATTTTATCGATTCACCACATGTATACGAAACTCGATACATCATATGAACATAAAATCACCTTCTTGTTTCCCAGTTTTATGGTGTGACCTATGGGAGAATCTAAGCTAAATTGACAGTGATATTAATAGCTTAACATCACAAACTATAAGCGGTATCTAGCTACACATTATAGTTCCCAATTAGCTAGATGTCTTAATTCAGCTCGAACCAAAACCCGATCCAATTAGTGATGGAGTGCACCACTTGTGTCCGTCCCTTGCCTCATGATATTAAGAATACACACAAAGTAGTATTGTGTCATCTTTGTATTAGTATTCATTTCTTGATCTCTTTAAGCTAGTTATAAATATGCGACTTAACTCAAATCACATTGTGCACATTATAACTTTGCTTTATCAAGGGGCCCACTAATATCATTACTCAATTAAGAGGGACAATGATAATCTTTTGACTAATTATCTTCTCCAACAAAAGTCATACTTAACCAACCAATGTCTTTACACTACACTTATCGATAGCTCAAGACACTAGCCTAATCAAGTATTTCTTAAGTGATCAGATATAAGTCTCATATCAAAGGACCAAGGACACAGTAAAATATTAATGACACAGAAACACATTTCTATAATATTTTACTTATTAGGTCATTTCAGTATACAAAAGTAATATTTTCCTCTTTTGCGTACTCGTGTTGTCACTTACTTGTAGAGCTACAATGATCTATGACTAACATGACAATCTTAACTCGGTAATAAATGTCTCATGTTTATTACCATGATTGCGAATATCTTTTTTGTTTTATGCAAACCAATATCTTTTAGAGCTCTACGGTTAAGGACCAAGAGCATCTTCCTTAACACTTCTAAAACACAAATAACATAAACAAGGAACAAAATGATTTCTCATTCAATTCATAATAGTTGACATTTAAAAGTAAAACTTTTAGAACACATTCCCTTCACTCTATTCACTGCATCATTATACTCACGTTTGTTTTGTACAAAACGACGTCTACTAAAATTTGTCATTTTGACAAAAAACTATTTACGAAAACAAAAACAAAATTAATTTTAACAAAGTAAACAAAATGGAATTAACAGGTTTCATAACAAATGCATGTTGTACAAATGATGAAATCTATAAAAAATATTTTAATTATAATTATAAACGGAAACATAAATTCAACTAATATTTAAAATTAAATTTAATATAAAATAAAAAAGTATTCCCAATATTATCTATTTAACGTTGGAATTAAAACTTAATTTTAATCATTCTTAAGTAAAACATAATAAACAATGTGAAATAATTAACCTGGATCTCAAAATAAGAAGTCCGATGAATTAGGTTGGTTATGTATTTGGAATAACGATCAACGTCAGAACAGAGGATAATTATGTTAAAAAAAAAGTGATGAGCTGATGAGAGAGGAAGTTAGGAGAGAAGAGGAGAGAAGTAATGGAATGGGAAAGAGTTGTGTCACGGATCAGATTAGATTTCGATTTTTTTCCTCCTATTTTTTTTAATTTCGGATTTAATTTTTATTAAATTAAAAAATTACGGCTCAACAGACTCCTTAATATATATATATATATATATATATATATATATATATATAAAGAAGCCGTATAAAAAGGGGTGCAGAGAACTTAGGATAGAATTCCAACTGGATCTAGTACAATAAACGATGAAATATATATCGTAAAATATATATTATCCTTGTAATCGAAGATATATGAAACACAATAGGGGAGAGGTCTAAATCTGAAAATGTCGACACAAATTTGATATTCCTTGATATTTTGATATTCAAACATTAAATAGGAAAATCTAAACCGTTGATGTCATTATATAAAACGATATAAGTATGTAAGTCAACAATTGTTTTATATGATATTTTAATTACCAAAAATTAAGACAAAAGACTTATTACAAATATGACATCACTTGATTTAATATACCACGATCTTCAAATTATGATTTTTTACTTGCATATACTTATATTAACCTTATTATGAAATTAGTCCATTTCTTGGAATTTTCTTTTGGTGTTTAAATATCAAAATTTAAATGAGTATCAAATTTGTATCAACATATTTCAAGGTTAGGATATCTTCCTCAAGTTTTGTCTATAATCATATCTTAAAGAAGGCTGATTACAGATTTACAGTGCAAAAAAAAAGAAAAGAAAAAGAAAAAGAAGGTTTTAAACAAGAGTATAACATGAAAGTTCCAACTGAAGTAAGATAGTTCTTTTTCAACGCTGTGGTTCTCCCAGGAAAGGTTGGGAAAAGGATGGCAAACCCAATTTAGAGAAGACAAATTATTGGAAAGAGGTCACAAATAGTCAGGTGAAGGATTAGTGAACAAAGCGCAAAGTGGTTCAACGATTTAGACCATAACCATCTATTTTTGACAATCTACCAACTTCTAATTCAATCCTAATTTATGCTCTCCAACACACGCATTGAAGTGCAATCTATTTCATCTTCCACCAATTTCAGGTTGCAGCAAAATAAGGTGGAACCGAAGTGATCGTAATAATTGAGCTCAAAGTCTGCACAAAAAAAGAGAAAGAAAAATAAAAAAGGGAATTTTAAGAATGACCCTCAATCAAGACTTGCTCTAAAATCGCTTTCTAAAAAATGCAACCTAAGAACATGCACTATTTACTTAAAGGGTTAATTACAGTTTGACCTCCTGAATTATGCATTTGTATCACTTTGTCCTCCTAAACTTTCAAAGTTAACAGTTACTTCCGCTGAACTTTAATTTTGTAACACTTTGCCCCCTTGAACTTCAAAAACTCATTATTTAACACACATTCGACGTTTTTTTCCTAATTTTTTGGTTGTATCCCTAATACACTCTTAAACCTATATTTAAGTGAAAGTTTGGATCGAAACGGAGGTCGGATATGGTTAGAATTTGGGTCGATTTGACACTCAATCCGACCCAAATTCCAACCATATCCGACATCCGTTTCGATCCAAACGTTCACGTAAAAATAATGGTATTCTAGGCTAACCAAATATGCAAGATAAGTTCTTGTGCACGATTACTTTACAAGAGAACTTAAAAGATTTGGAATTGAAGTTTCATAACTTATAAAAAAAACTTACGTGAGAAGTCTTCCCTCACTTTCATTCAAAAATCTCCCCCCAAAACCCCATTTTTCACTACGATAAAGAAATAAATGATTTTTGGTTTTTAACTTCAACAAAAAAAATCTATACGTGCACTAATTATTTTAGAAAATGAAGTTTTACAAATTAACATTTTGAAATTGTAATTTTGAGAAATCATCGTGCGGTTGATAGAAAGTTCTTTAGAGATCAAATCATGTGTCAATTCGAAACAACATCTTCGTCATAGGATGATAGCAACAAATGTTGCCTACATTAAACCTCTTATTATCCTGTTTAATATTGAAGCCTCCTTTTGAGTTTTCAGGGTAGTGTCTAGTAATTATGAGAACTATATTTGAGAACCAGATATCTGCATGACTAATGGAACCATTTCTTAAAGAGTAGTTATAGACGGACGCGCGCGTCACGGACGCGCCTTACGTGGATCTGTACAGCTCAGATATTTTTCTTTGAGTCAGCGTCCAGTCAGCGAAATTTCTTTTCGCGCGTTTTGGTCTTTTTAAAAAACGCCGGTTCTTTAAGTTGAACGATTCATTTCCCAATACACAGATAAGACAGTGTGCAGACCCTAGGACATCGTGCAGTCTCATTATTCGTGCAGAGCCCACACTTATCATAATAAAATATTTGTTTTTAAGTTTTACGTTGGATCAACTTAATTTGTCTAGCTTACTTTATGTGTGTGTGCAGTTTACATTATGTGTTTGTCCTGTTTACGTTATGTGTCTGTCCGGAATAAGTGTATATTGTTGTACGGAATAAGTGTATTTGCAGTCCGGAATAAGTGTATTTGTTGTCCGGAATAAGTGTATTTGTTGTCCGGTTTAAGAATAAAGTGTGTCCAGAAACGGAACATAAAGTTTGTCCGGAATAAGTTGATTTGTTGTCCGGAATAAGTTGATTTGTTGTCCGGAATAAGTGTATTTGTTGTCCGGAATAAGTGTAGTTGTCCAGAATAAGAAGAAAGTGTGTCCAGAAACGGAACAGAAAGTTTGTCCGGAATAAGTGTATATTGCTGTCCGGAATAAGTGTATTTGTTGTCCGGACTAAGTGTATTTGTTGTCCGGTTTAAGAATAAAGTGTGTCCAGAAACGGAACATAAAGTTTGTCCGGAATAAGTTGATTTGTTGTCCGGAATAAGTGTATTTGCTGTCCGGAATAAGTGTATTTGCAGTCCGGAATAAGTGTATTTGCAGTCCGGAATAAGAAGAAAATGTGACCAGAAACGGAACAGAAAGTTTGTCCGGAATAAGTGTATTTGTTGTCCGGAATAAGTGTATTTGTTGTCCGGAATAAGTGTATTTGTTGTCCGGTTTAAGAATAAAGTGTGTCCAGAAACGGAACATAAAGTTTGTCCGGAATAAGTTGATTTGTTGTCCGGAATAAGTGTATTTGCTGTCCGGAATAAGTGTATTTGCAGTCCGGAATAAGTGTATTTGCAGTCCGGAATAAGAAGAAAATGTGACCAGAAACGGAACAGAAAGTTTGTCCGGAATAAGTGTATTTGATGTCCGGAATAAGTGTATTTGTTGTCCGGAATAAGTGTATTTGTTGTCCGGTTTAAGAATAAAGTGTGTCCAGAAACGGAACATAAAGTTTGTCTGCAATAAATGTATTTGCAGTCCGGAATAAGTGTATTTGTTGTCCGGTTTAAGAATAAAGTGTGTCCAGAAACGGAACATAAAGTTTGTCCGGAATAAGTGGACTTGTTGTCCAGAATAAGTGTATTTGCTGTCCGGAATAAGTGTATTTGCAGTCCAGAATAAGTGTATTTGCAGTCCGGAATAATATATGGCTTCATTATTGTCGGAATAAACGAATCAATATATGGAATGCAATAATATGATGTCGAAACAAAAAAACGTCCGCAAAGCGCGCTCCCTCTGTCCGCTCGCTTTGCGGGGGGGACTCACGTCCCCCGCAGGGGCTGCCGCCCCCTGCCACCCCCGCACAAACTCAACAAATCTCCCAATGTATATTTTACCACACAAGAATTACGTTTAGGAAAAAAATAGCATCTCAGATTTCCATTACAAACACAAACACACACAAATTACAAAAATAATATATATTTTCCCAGTAAATCGGAAAGAAGATGTAAGACTTAAACATGACTGTCTCATTCACGCTGCTTACGTTGTCAAGAACCTTCGGAGTCGGCATCAGACGCTTCTTCGACGTAATATCTTACTCGAAATGGTGATTTATTACGGAGAGATGTACAACATAAACCGAACAGACGTAAGTGTTCACCACGGAGCGTTGACAAGAACATCGGGAAGTCTTCGCACCGTCCCATTCACGTTGCTTACGTTGTGAAGAATCCTGGGAGTCGGCATCAGACGCTTCTTCGAAATGGTGATTTATTCTGGAGAGAAAGAATGAAGAAGAAAGAAAGAGTGTCATCATATTTGTATTTGGGTGGAGAGAGAGAACGTGCTGAGTTGAAACGCATTTAATGTGATTTGAGTGGACATCAGGAAGAAAAAACAAAAAAACATTCATGCTTTGGCCACGTAAGGGCTGACATGGATGTCCACGTAGAACGCGTCCGTGACGCGCTGCGTTCAACAAACATTTCCCTTTCTTAAAGGGTATCCTATCCAAGAGTAACAGGAGGCAATTTCATGCCAACCAAACCGAACCTAAGAATCAACTTTGACAGGAATCCGCTTCCACCTCACCTCCACTTTTTGACTCTCTGGAACCCAACTTCCTCAGGAAATCGATTTCCCACCACAGTTGTTAGTACTCGACTAAATAAAAATCTAATAATTCCGGTCAAACTCTAATCTCTTCTCCTCTCTTTTTCCCCACCCATGGCGGACAAGTCCCCTTCGTTTCCCCCCCAAATCCTAGAATCCCCCAAACCTACTTCGACCCAACTCCCCGATCCCGCCGCGGAAGCCGAAAACGCCGTTTCCGACGCTTCGGGTGGGAGAAATCTCAGCGTTTCGGTGCCGTCGAAGGAAAGATCGGGTCTTTTGGGTTCGGATGGGGATGGGAGGTCGTTCTCGGAGCTTCTAGCTGGGGCCATGGCGTCACCGTGCTATGGGTCGGCTCCGGAGTTGGTCAAGTCTCCCAAGTTCAAGGTATGGGTTGGAATTCGGGTGTTGGAGGTGGAAAGGTTTGGGTTGATTGTTGGAATTTGGCCTGACCTTTATAGAATTGTAGTGATTTGCTCCGAAATTATGCTTCTTTGTAGTTCCTTTTTGTCCGAATTGGCTTTTGATTTTCAGTTAGGTTTTTTTTTTTTGAGTTTGACTTTATGTTGAAATGGCTCAAGTAATAATTTAATAGAGATTAGAGGAATTTTGAGTTGATGTTGATTTTTTCAAAAGTGAAGTTCCGAATTTCAAAAAAAAAATTGAAATTCAATAGAGTTAATAAAGTTAGTTTTGTCTACGAATGATAAGGCATAAAAGGGGGCCACTTCTTCCGTTGCAAAATGCGGAATTTCTCCTTGCAAAAGAAAACGTGTCAAATTTATTAACAAAGACGATTGTTGAGGTGGTAATTGAGGTATTAAGTTTGGAATTACAAGCTACTTTCATTAAAACTCATACCCAAACCCTACATCTGACATCTTCCCGATTGCTTCTACAACCTCTTTGCTAGCCTAAAGCCCCGGGTTAGCTTAACATGCCTGAAATGTTTTTGTAGTGATGACACTCATGATTCTTCACAAATGTTCAATATCTATATTTAGCAGTTTGTACTATTCAAGTTGAAGGATCAAAGGTAAAAATAGAATTTGATATATGTCTGCACTGTTATGTGTATCATTCCCGCAGGAACACCTTGGAATGACACACCAACAAGTCTTGGCTTCGTTTACAGCCCAAGCTAATATGCAACTACAGTCTGGACGCCCATCACCGTCTGCGAATACTATTTCCCAACCTACTGCTGTTAGTCCCGTTACAACACAGCAAAGGCCACCGAAATTGGAAATTATCACCAGTCCACATGCTAGAGAACTTGCACTTGCGGAGCACAAGTCTCCATCCAGCCATGTGATTGTTAAAACAGCTTCAAGCGATGGGTACAATTGGAGAAAGTATGGGCAAAAGCAGGTTAAAAGCAGCAACAATGCTCGAAGTTACTATAGATGCACCACTGCCCATTGTTCTTCAAAGAAGAAGGTCGAGCATTCTCAAGATGGTCGTGTCATTGATGTTGTTTACCAAGGTGAGCACAACCATGAGCCACCTCAAAAGTTCAGGTATCCAAAAGAGAAGGGTTCTCAAGTCTCTCAACGAAGTGTGCCCTTAAAAGATGGACCGACCTTGGACCCTCCTGGTGAAGGACTCAGCCAGTCGGATAATTGCTCGTCGAAGAACAGTCATAATCCTGAGAATGAAAAGCCTCCCAAAAAGTTGCACTGCTCAAGTGATTGTGAGGAGGACCCAGGAACTAATACTGAAGATCTCGGTGAGGGGCCGGATCCAAAGCGAAGGCAAGCATTTTTACGTGTTGTGGAAACCAACAAATCATTCATCATTTGTTTTGGTCTTCTTGAATGACCTATGTTCTTGCATTTTGGTGGATATAGGTTATGTGAAGTTCCCGTTTCTTATTCGCCATCGCTGTTCAAAACAGTTAGGGAGCCGAAAGTTGTTGTGCAGACTGCTGCTGATGGAGGACCTGCAAGTGATGGATATCGGTGGAGAAAGTACGGCCAGAAAACTGTAAAAGGAAACCCTAATCCGAGGTGTTGTTTGACATCCTTCCTTTGAAATAAACCCTAAACATAATAAGTTATTAACCTGTTCGTGTTTAATATTTTTGGTAGCTGTTTACCAACTTAAGTCTGGTCTTTATCACAAGAAATATATTTCTTTTGGGCTGTTGAGCTATCCTAATAATATAAGTCTGGTCCTCAAGATTTCCACCCTCGAGTTCAGCTTTTGGGGCATGCCCCTGATTCCTGAAATCGGAACTGATTCCTGATACCAGCCACTTTACAACTTAAATTCTAGTTTGTACTGTTCTATGAACGTCTTCTTGTTCTAGTTCTTTATTTTCAAGTGCTTATTCTGACATCATTTCCTTTTGAGTTCAATCTACTTATCAACTAAAATCAATGTTGTAACTTGTAGCAATAGAAATTCAACAAAAGAAATGATGTCTACATTTTTTAATTCTTGTCACCTGGATAGAAAATTACACACCCTGATTCCACCTTCTAGTCATCAGTTTGGACCCACCACTCACTGTTGCTATCTCTTAATTTTAAATTTTTTTGATCTTTGTAGCAGGTAGCAGACAGTTTCATTCATCATGGAACTTTTTTTTCCTTCTCTGTGTCCTTCGTTCATTTTTATTTCATTTGATGTTGTTGGTATTTTTAGCAGTGCATAAACATATTGGAGATTTGTTTTTGTGACATGAAATTTCATGAAAAATTAAAACTCATGTTCTTCATCTTGAGGCACATTTGATCGTTCATTTGGACATTTGAACTACTGAATCATGATCCTTCCGTTCTCTATTTTCCAGAAGCTACTACAAGTGCACACACCCAGGATGTTTGGTTAGGAAGCATGTTGAAAGAGCCGATGGAACTAAGGTTTTTCTTACAACTTATGAGGGGAACCACAATCACGATTTACCACCTTCCAGGACTAGTAATGACATGCTGCAATCAAGGAGTCCCAATGAAGCAATGAAATCCCCCAATTCATGCGGAAAGTCCCAAGCACGCGAACGCAAACCTGACAAGGGAAAGATAATAGGTGAAAGCAAAGCAGAACCTGGAGGTGAAAAGATCGTGGACTCAGCGGGAACAGTTGTGAGCTCCACATGCAAACCACCAAAACCAGAAGACGATAAGAGTGTAACAACAGATGCTGGTAAGGTCATCCAGAGACCTATGTTCGCCGAAACTCCTACAGCAGTTCCTGTGAAGAACTCCTGAATGCTTTCGGATATGAGTTCCTCGGCTGCTGGTTGAGGATACACGATCCTATATTTGTTTTTTGTACAGCTTATCTTACAAGTAGCATTCCAACATCAAACTGCAAATTTAGTGTATTATTGAATTCAGATTGAGAAAGTAACGGTGAGAATGAGATGGCCAATAACGCACTTTGTGTCTCTCGTGCGAATGTTAACGACATCTCAGGCAAATCAAAAAATTACAGATGCTGTGCGCATACTGTAGTTTGTTTTTGGTGGTGATCTAGACGTACAGGCTTATAGCAGTACTTGACAGCAATACGAAAGCAAACAATAAGGTGAGTTGGAGGGAAAGGAGGAAAACCGGAAAGGAAGTATTGAGCATAAACTCGTCTTCAACTTCTCCAAAACTTTTCTTCTCGAAATCAAGGAGAAATGGGAAGCTCTCGGCGTTTCACTTGCAAACAACATTCCGTCAATGTTCTGAAAAAACTATGACATTTCGAAGCAGCTTAGTTCAACAACCTTTTAAATACAGATAGCCATCTAAACTGGAGATGCATTGAGAAACAAATTTCCAATCATTTCCCTTCTTAACTTGTCTTTCTTTTTCATATAGAATACCAGTTCACGAATGTCATTTGAACCAGAAGAGACGTCGAATGAAGAAACTCTCCCTTGAGTATGACGTATGGATTTGGAAATATATACAAAGAAGAAACACAATTTTCATCAGATTAGACACATGCAGCTTCAGCTTGCCTCATTGGTCATAACTCATAACACGTCAGAACACTCCCCAAACTACTTTACATTTGTGTACAACAAAAAATCAGCAGAAAACCAAAACCAAAACCAAAACCAAAGCAATGAAATAACTCACACAAAACATTTTTATCTTCGTGTCAATTGTTGAGAAATACGCAAGCAATATCCAAGACTCCACCAAACTCCTGATCGGAGATAACATCATGCGGCTTTACCTTGGAGATTATATTAGCTGTGCTGATAAGAGAAGAATTTTCTTCAATTAGTTCGTCAGTAGGAATGTTACCGTCTTTCTTCTCATCCCCATTATCTGCTGGATGCAGTGGTGCTGATCTGCAGCACTCATCGAACCTATAGCAGTTCGTTAAGTGATCATTTGTAATGCCGGTAACTTGCATGAAGGTATAGACAATGGTTGGCCCAACACTGCGGAACCCCCTCTTCATCAAGTCCTTGCTTATCATATCAGCCCTTGGTGTTCTCACAGGGACTTGTCGAGGGTAACGAAATCTACTGATAATGGGTTTGTTGTTCACAAAGCTCCAGCAGTATCGATCAAATGAACCCTGCTCCTCAATAATCTGCATCAATTCAAAAGGAGCTATAAGAGCAATTACCCAATGGAGGGCATGCCTTCCTGAATGATTATTGCACGCACATATGCATGCATGATTTCCACCAAAACAAACAAAACGAAGAACAAGCTTAAGCCCTTTTATTAACAACATCTATCACGAAGGAGAAAAACTTGCATGGTTTCGGGTAGTTCATAGTTTCAGCACATATTATCTACCCCAATTCAAAGAACACACTTTTATGATTTAGCTAACCCATGAAAACTGTCCTACGCATTTCCTAGAAGTATCGGAATAAAGAACGTAACACGCTTACAAATTCCAAGATAAAAGGGAAGCAATAACTTTATGGTAACTACAATTTAAAAAAATCAACAGGTGGCAGTTATAACTAAATACAACTCAACATGCAGCCAGAATAGTAACAAGCAAAAAAAAAAAGTTCGCAATTGTTATTATGAATTTCAAATCTCTGCAAGAAAGGAGAGCATAATTTTGGAACCTAAAAACCACAAAGATGAAATAGATAAAACATGGTGACTGAGAGGGAACCTTGACAACTTGGAGTGAATTTTCAATAATTGCACGTAACTTGGGTTCTGATAGGAGGGATCTTGCATTGCTTCCTTGCGATATGATCTTCTTTTCATTTAGTTTAGAGACTGCCACAGGATCAAAATCCATAAAAACTTCTCTGCAGTCAGATGTCCCAATCAATTATAGAAAACTGAAACATATTTGTAACTATTTCACAATCACAGGAAAAAAGCAATCAATCTCAACAATGATTAATGTACCTAAACATGTCCCTTTTTGAGAGAATTGCAGGCCATGTAAGCTCAGCCAATGCACTGCATAATACAAGTAACTCAAACAATTTCCTGCATTTTGTCCAAGACATCAAGTTCTACAATAAAGTTAGCTTTATTTCATCTAGGAACGCCTCCGACATGACGAAAGTATATCAAAAGCAAAACTAACAACACATACTTATCATCGTGAACTGGGACTCCCCACTCCTCATCATGAAAAGCAGCATAACATGCCTCTGAGGAAAAGAAAGGATGATTTTTTTATTTGAGTTCAATAAGCTGGCTAAATTGTAGGAAAAATGAAAATGCAGTTGTATCGTTGAAATACTGGAGCCTCAAGAACGTCCACCTGCAGAAAACTATTGACAGTCTGTTGCAAAATAACTATTTCTGACCACCATTACTCACTAAGAGAGTGCTATATTTTATTCAAGCAACTCCATGAACCATTCATCACTCAATCTCAAGTTTAAAAAGAAGCTGTCATTATTACTACCTGTTGAAATTAACTCATGGGAAAGGGGATTCTCTATTAAAAATCCAGGTTCCCTGGTATCTTTGGCTTTTCCAGAACTACTAGATTATTTTCCTCGACAAAAACTAAACACATCTGACGGCTTTATATCCTTGGAAGGGATTGCAGGTAGAAAGGTGAAGAAGTAAATCAATGAGAAATTAAGAGGATCATTTTCCTGCAATGTACATCCAACTGCTTGGAATACCTAGCAGCCTAACCCATTGGGTCTGTGTAGATTTATGTCTACAGACGAACAAAGGTTTGAGATGCAAAAATAGCTCTGTAAAAGTAATAAAAGAACCGAAAAAACCTAATAAGAATAAATTACGTAGGAGATTAGCAGCGATATATTTTGGAAGGCATGGAAGACCTTTTACGTTACGATACATTTCCACATTCACTCTCTGTTGGATACTTCATGACTGGACAAACGACTAATGTATGAAAAATTAAGAAGCTTCTCATAAAATATTAAAGCAGTATATGCAGTTATGAGTAGAATTTGGAAAGTAATTTAGTGATAAGGTCCATAAGAACCTTGCCAATTATATATTTAGACACAAGATCCCTCTATTCAAGTGTAGGTATCCAACTCAAAACAATTGGTGATGGATGAAGGGACCCTACAATTTATGACCCAAGAGAAAGTCATTAAATTCTCCAATGTGTGATTATTCTCTAACATCCTCAAGTTCTAGACCCTGGAATCGTCCAACAAAACCACTCAGAAAACCTTGGATTTCCAAATTATGCGTATCAAAACATAAAACTAGCAAATCTACTTAACGAGTTAACATCAACATAAGTTCAGTCCATCAGCATTATCCACTGACCCACGTACTGCATAATCTCAAGCAGACCAGAATTCCAATCGCAGTGAGTGAGTGAGTAAGAAAAGAAACCTCACCAGTGTGGGGCGTGACCCACGGGCACCTGATTTTCCCATCACCAGCATCCGGCCTTGGAGACACCGAAACCCCATCGGGAACAACCTTCTCAACCTTGGAAGCACTCTTCCCGACCCTCCTCCTCGGGGTAAAACTCCAAGAACTCCTAATCCTCCCAGTCGAAGCCCGACTCCGGAACGAGTCGACCGAGCAATCCGAAGAGCACGAAGCGTTCAACGACAGATTCGACCTGAGAAGCACCTCCTGCCTTCTCAGAACCTTGGGAACGGCAGCAGAACCCGTCTTCTGCTGACTCTCGACGTTCCCCGACGGTTTCGACGGGGTCTTCGACAGCCTGGAGTTCCAGGCGGGAACGAGCACCGGCCTAGGGTTCGAGTCTCCCACCTCGCTTGGAGCCCCAGACATGGAGAAAAACTCCACTTCCTTTTGGATTTTTCACGGCCTAGCTTCGATTTGGGCGGATAAATCGAAATTTGGATCGGAAAAGGCCGTTTCTTCGCGCATTTCGAGAGGGGAGATCCGGAAGGGGTGGGGAGTGGAGGAGGAGAAGAAGAAGAAGAAGAAGATTTTGGGGGAAGGCAAGGGAGAGGAGAGATTTGAAGAGAGTGACCGGCGAAGGCCGGTGAGGGAGCCCGATTGTGGGACCGGGTTGTCAGGCCTTTTGCAGTAGTGGGGCCACACTGTTGGGCGTAAAGGGTGCTGTAGATTTTCCATTTGAACTGGTTTTTTTCTGGGGAAATTCGAAATTATAATGTTTTCTTTTATAAAAACATCATTGTAACTCTTATGGAAAAATATTTCTCATACAAGATCAACTACACTATGTTACGACACCTGATGATCGATAGAAAATTTGGTGTCTCACAGAATTTTATAGAAATGATTTTTTTACAGAACTCGATACTTTCAACGTCGAGTTCTAACATTTAGAAATTCTCACGCACACCCAATAAAATGCATTGCTAGTTTGAAATCAAAATTGAACTAGGGACATACAACACCAAGTTTATAAAACAGAACTCGGTTATTCGAATACCGAGTTCTGAACGCAATTATTGCTACACCGAGTTCATTTAGAGAGGTTTGGTGTTAAAAAAATCATTTTGTCGATAATATGTTTCATGTTATTTTTTTTCAAATAATCCATTAAAAACAAATAATAAAGAAAACATTCATGAGTTATGCAATTGAAAGCACAAACACAAATTAAAACATCTGAGTAATTTTTTTCTCAAACAATCATACATAAAAAAGAGTTTGATATCAGAAGTTTTAGTTGACAACAAATTATCCTAAATCACCGCGCAATCTCTTCTTCATTGGACGTGGCTCAGGCACACTCTCTATCACGGCGCAACCACAACATCGTCTACATTTGCAAAAAAAATCGTTCCTGAGTTAGACCTCATCTCCACATTCCTAAGTAGGTGGAACAATAGCATCATCTTCTCTTCTCCTTCTCCTTCTCCTTCTCCTTCTCCTTCCACCTTATCATACTCGTTTCGATAGCATAGGTTCGTGGACACCAAAAATCCCGACTCAAGGAAATGATGATTTAACGAGAGACTGTAGTACATATTTAAAGTGCTACCGGTTAAACTAAGTAAACACCTAGCAGCAAATGATTCCTCTTTAACGAGAGTATTTAAGTAAAAGAATAGTCTAATGAGCTCCTTTTCTTACACGAATGGATCAACTCCTTCTTGAACAAGCCTCCAGCCCTCCACTCACACAATGTGATGGAGAAATTGGTTTTCACTTTGCAGACCCTACTTAGGGCGGTAAATGGGGTGACTTTACCTGCAAACTCACCCTAACTAATGTAGATAGTGGACAAAAAAACTCAATCCGTCCCGCACAACCCGCATAATAAGCCGGGCGGGTAGCTGTTTTCTCGCAACCTGTACCACATAACTTACAACATAATAAGCAGGGCGGGTAGCTGTTTTCTCGCAACCTGCCCCACATAACCTACAACCCACATAATCAATAATTCATACTCATGTTTCACTTGTATTAGGTTTGATTCTTTTTTTGTATTTAACTTTGATTTTTTTATACTTAGTTAAAAACATACAACAATTAAAAAAATCTTGATCAAAATGAAAAATATTAATGAAAGTTGATTGATTTTTTGTATTAAGTTTTGATCAAAATGGAAAATATTAATGAAAGTTGATTGATTTTTTGTATTAAGTTTTCATTAAAGAATAACCCGCCAAACCCGCCCCACATAGTCCACCCTAAGCGGGGCAGGTAGCGATTATCTTTTTTTGGCCCCGCCTCGTCCCACCTAACTTAACTTAGTCCACCCTAAGCGGGGCAGGTAGCGATTATCTTTTGTACTAGTCACATTTGCTTAAGAGTAGTGGTGGGGTAAAAATTCACCCCGCCCCGCTTACACTCCTGACCCTACTCCAGACACAATGTTTAACACTACTCTTAAGCAAATGTGACTAGTACAAAAGGTATTGAGGTAAAACATAATAGGTACTAAAGAATGTACTAAGGAAATAGTCGCTCTAAACGAGTATTAAATACAACTCATCGAAGCAAAAAATCCCAAGATTTTATTATAGCAAAGCAATATTTAGTCATTAAATAATACAAAACTTAGTTAATGGGAGGAGGTGCTTGTACGAAAAAGAAAACCCCACCATAATTAAACAATGCAGCAAGTGTAAAAAAATCAACCTCTGGATCATCTTGTTTAATTTGGTCATCTTTGGGAAGGATTCGTCACTTGATTATTCATTTCCACTATAATTTTAATTCAACGAACATCCATTGTTTTACTTGTTTTATCATTTTCATGCGCCCAACTAGAGCAACATCAAGGCGTGTTTTGGTCTTAATAGGCTATTTTTTTATTAGACATATTTTAATCTCGTGGTATGTGAAATCAAAACCCAGTTTGTAGTTATGATATGTTATTTTTTAGAAGCATGAAGTCATATATGGTGTATATACAATGCAAAATGATTTATGGACGTCAAGCGTTACGGACGCTGAGGACGTACGTAGATATTTGTTAGTGTTTTCTTTCCAAGTCAACAATTTTCACGTAATTTTAGAAGCATATATTCTGCTTGACAGTTACTGTGCAAATGAAATTCACACATTACGTCCTGAGATAATGGTGATGTCTTTGAAATCTCGCAAAGATTGCGCAGAGATAATCTTGAACTGGATTTGCCTCCTTATATACTGGATTTGCAGAGATAATCCTGAACGGTTACTGTGCAAATGAAGCCCACCCATCATGTCCCGGGATAATGACGATGTCTTTGAAATCTCGCAAAGATATTCTTGAACTGAATTTACCTCCTTATATTGTTATTTCTTCCCTCAGTTCCCCCCCCCCCCCCCCCCCCCGCTCCTTTTTAGTGTGATTTCGAAGAACTTTCCTTATTTTCCTCTTTCATCCCTTTTCTTCTCTCTCATTCCAAATCTCTTTCTCTCATGTTCCATTCCCAAAGATGATGAGAATTGTTCCTCACATTGATCAGCAGAATAATAGAGAGTCATGTTCTTCTTCTACGTCATGCGTGAGAATGGAGTTCAAATCATTCAAAGAGATTCGTGATTTTTATACATCCTTTGCGGATATTAATGGTTTCAACATCAAAATTAGACATTCTCACTACGTGCATGACATTATTAACATGTGCACCTTGACATGGTCGAAGGAGGGTGTTCCACCCCCTAACCAGGGCCAGGGTGAAGTAAAGGATTTCGTGTTCCTATGTATGTATATATTTTAATACAACATACAAGATCGATTTCATATTTTCAACAATTTTTTTGTACATTAATTTGCGTTTATTCTAATATCATGCAATCCTACATATATTAAAAAAAATCACAAAGAGAAAATCATACATAAAGGTTCTCTAAAACATTTTGAAGATCTGAAGTCGCGTTGCCCGTTGAATTGCCCGGCAATTCGCCTCCAAGTGTTCACCAAACTCTAAATAAGATTAGAGAGAAAGGAGTTAGCTAATCAATCTCTAATAAGGCTTAGAATCTAGCTAATAACCCATCTTTGAGCTCCTGAGATTTATATCTCCCAAACTCAAAATTAATAAGAGATTTTCGTGGTGATTAGAGGAAGATTAATGAGAGAATTTTTTTTGCATTAACATGAACAAGTAGGAGGATGGGTGCTTTTATAGTCTCCCAAAACATCCTTATCAAGAACTATTCCTTAGTCATGATTTATTGCTTATTCTCTCCTAAAATTAATCTATAATTGCCACATAAGCATCCTCTAAAACGTTTTAATTAAATATGGAATTAATCCACCCATTATCTAATTAATCTCTTAATAATTCAGGCAGAAATCGCACTGTTTGGTTGACCGAGAATTTTTCTCGGTTAACCGAACTATTCGGTTTTAACACGTGTTCGGTGCACCGTGAGCTAGACGGTCGACCGAATCCGCATGAGAAAAATTCTCTAAAAGAATTCGAACGAACCACGTCTTCTCTTCGATCTACCGATGACTCACCAAAATTTCTCCTGAAGCATTGTAACGTACCCGAAAACAGCGGAAAATTTAAACAATAATAAAGACCGTCAACGGTCAGCACTGGGCACGTCACGGGAAACAAACCAACATATATAATATAATATGATCCACGTGGAAGTCAAATATACAAACTGACTGTGATTACGACCAAAGCTATACAATATGTAATCACCTTAAAAGAAAGAAACTGACAACTACAGGATCTGATCTCGGGGGCACCGTCCTCGGTCACCACCTCAAACTCTAACCCTGCTCGCTACCTGAAATGCAAACAAACAAACATGCCTGAGTTCCCTGCAGGAACCCCGTATACCAAACCTCCTAAAATATAAAAAGGAATTAAAGACAATGCAATGCTATGCACATGATCATCCGCCTCGGGCCCACAATAATGCCCTCACCGCCTCCGCGGCACTGAACCACTCCTGCCACTAGGGTCAAGTCAGTCCACCGCTGCCTCACAAGGGTCAGTCGACACCACTGCTCCCCAAAAAGTGCAGGAAGGAACCCCCGGTACACGCCGCACCCAAGGAGCGAGTCAGCCCGCCGAATACACAACTCGGGTCAGACGACAGCCACTGCTCCCCCAAGAGTCGCCTAGCGCGCACCCTGCCGGAACATCCTCGGCCTACCGCTAAACCCTCGCAAACAGCCCAAGGTTTACGGTACACATCCCTCACACCCCGCTCGGTAAGAGAGGAAAAAGTACAACAATAATACGCCTTCGTCGAAGGTGAAATCCGTAGCTCTCAAAGCCGGTAATCAACCGTCGCCTCGGAGCCGGTAGTCGACCTGACATCGACGGATCGCGTGTGGATAAATCCACCAACCTGCGGCAGATCGGTCGACCGCTACAAGCACACCGGTCGACCGGTCCCCCACACAGTACACAGTACTGTACAAACAAATCTACCGGTCGAACCACGCCAACCGAATTACCGACCAATCGGTCGAACAAAAGTCATCTAGCGGTCGACCGTTTGGAAGGTCTACGCTATACAATTTTATATAATATATATATCCGACCGGTCGAACCAAGGGGACGTTCGACCGATAACAGGGATTTCAATATTTTGCCCAAGTCTCGTTCGGTCGACCGGAACTGAAATACAGTTCGACCGAAACAACACAAGCACTCTACCGCTTAATTAAATGCTCAGTCGGTCGACCGAGAGTTAAAGAGCGGTCGACCGTTTTGATGGTCAAAGCTCCCAACCGACTTAGCATCGAATGGATCGGTCGAACAAGGTAAAGGACGTTCGACCGTTTAATAAGTCAAAATCCCCAACCGACCCATTCTCATCGTTATTCGGTCGACCGGCTAAGTGGTCCCGTTCGACCGATAACAGCATATCCCCTTTTTCCCGCACAAATCTGGCATAACGGTCGACCGTCTAACGACATCGTTCGACCGTTCGCGGGTAAACATCAATATAATAATAGGATCGGTCGACTGCCCACAGGCACCGGTCGACCGATCGTCGTCTTCAACCTCTGAATTGGTTGAATTCCGACGGGGAATTCGACACCAACGTCGATCCCCAACACTCACAAGGCACAAGTGAGTTATAATGAAGATTTGGCATACCTTTTGGTCGAGTGAAGAAGCCTCCCAAGCTTGCACCACTTCACTACACTCCTTCTTCTCTTCTTCTTCTTCACCTTCTTCTTCTTCACCTTCTTCTTCTCTCTAAAATCTTCTCTCACGTTCTGGTTGTTCAAATGAAGGAAACGTTTCTATTAAAACTTCATCTAACTATATATACCAACTTTAATTAATCACCTCTAAATCATCCAATCCAATCCCAACACCTCATTTCTCAACCTTATCCAATTCTCCACCTCATCCTTCACTAAACATGGTTTAATTAAGTTATTTAGGTTTAGGTTTAGTTAATTAAGATGTTTTAGATTAGGTTATTACAATCTACCCTCCTTAAAAGAATTTCGTCCGCGAAATTCAAAACAACTGACTTACCGGAATAACTCTGGATACTGCCTCCTGACATCCTCCTCAATCTCCCAGGTAGCCTCTCTGTCAGTGTGATGCTGCCACCTGACCTTCACCATAGGAATCGCCCTCCTCCTGAGCTGGTGTACCATCTGATCCACAATCTCAACTGGTCTCTCATCTAATGACAAATCCTGCTGGATCTCCGGTACTGATATCTCTATCACATGAGCTGGATCGGCCACGTACTTCCTCAACATAGAAACATGGAAGACGTTGTGAAGTCCTGCAAACTGTGGCGGTAAAGCAATCCTATACGCCACCTCACCAACCCGATCCAATATCTCAAACGGTCCGACATATCTCGGACTCAACTTCCCCTTCTTCCCGAATCTCATCACCCCTCTGGAAGGCGAGATCTTCAGGAAGACATGATCTCCTACCTCAAAAGTCAGCTCACGCCTCCGCGTATCAGCATAACTCTTCTGCCTGCTCTGCGCCGTAGCTAGTCGTCTCCGAATCACGTCGACCTTCTCTGAATACAACTGGATAATGTCAGGTCCAACTAGCTGTCTCTCGCCCACATCACTCCAGCATACCGGCGATCTACACGGTCTCCCGTATAATGCCTCATAGGGTGCCATCCCAATACTCGAGTGGTAGCTGTTGTTGTAGGCGAACTCGATCAACGGCAAATGCTCATCCCAATGCCCGGCCCAGTCAAGTGTACACGCTCTCAGCATGTCCTCCAATGTCTGTATCGTCCGCTCTGACTGGCCATCTGTCTGTGGGTGGAAAGCTGTGCTAAACTTCAGACGTGTCCCCAATGCTCTGTGTAGACTCTCCCAAAATCTCGAAGTGAATCTGGGATCTCTGTCTGAAATGATACTGACTGGTACGCCATGAAGTCTGACAATCTCCTCAATATATAACTTAGCTAGACCCTCCAGAGCAAGAGTGGTCTTAATAGCTAAGAAATGCGCCGACTTGGTCAGTCGATCGACTATAACCCAAATCGCATCGTGGAATCTCCGTGTCTTCGGTAGCCCCGTAACAAAATCCATCGTCACGTGCTCCCACTTCCACTCGGGCAACTCAATCCTCTGCATCTGCCCTGCTGGTCTCTGGTGCTCGATCTTCACCTGCTGACAGACCAAACACCTCGACACGAAGTCTGCAACGTCCTTCTTCATACCTCGCCACCAGAAGTTCCGCTGCAGGTCTTTGTACATCTTGGTGCTCCCTGGATGAATGGAATATCTCGATCTGTGTGCCTCCTCCATGATATCATGTCTCAGGTCCTCTGTCTTCGGCACCCAGATACGATCTCTGAATCTCAGACCTCCGTCCACTCCAACTCTGAAATCTGACCCATCTCTGGCAGCTAACTGTAACAAACTGCTCAACTCCTCATCTGTAGTCTGAGCATGAATCACTGCTGATACTGTCTGAGGCTCTACTCTCAATCCGGCAATCACTGCGCCCTCAGAGCTATCAGCAAATGGCCTCCACTCTGCCAAGGACTCTAGCAGTCTCCACTCCTGAATGCATAGGCCTGCTACTGATACCTCCACCTTCCGGCTCAAAGCGTCTGCAACTGTGTTCGCCTTCCCCGGATGGTAAGAGATAGTGAAGTCGTAGTCCTTAATGAACTCAAGCCATCTGCGCTGCCTCATATTCAGCTCCTTCTGCGAGAACAGGTACTTCAGACTCTGATGATCTGTAAACACCTCGAACTGCTCGCCATAAAGATAGTGTCTCCAGGTCTTCAGTGCGTGAACCACTGCTGCTAACTCCAAATCATGTGTCGGGTAATTCCTCTCATGGACCTTCAGCTGTCTGGATGCGTATGCAATCACCCTCCCGTGCTGCATAAGTACACATCCTAAGCCAACACCTGAAGCGTCGCTATAAATCACGAATCCACCCGTGCCACTCGGCAATGATAAAACTGGTGCTGTGGTCAACAGTCTCTTCAGCTCCTGAAAGCTGTCCTCGCACTTCTGCGACCAAACAAAAGTGACTCCCTTCTGCGTCAGAGCCGTCAGTGGTGCTGCCAATCTCGAGAAGTCTTTGATGAAGCGACGGTAATAACCCGCCAGTCCAACAAAGCTCCTAATCTCCGTCACGCTCGTAGGGGTCCTCCACTGTGTCACTGCCTCTACCTTCGCCGGATCCACTGATATCCCCTCTGCCGATACAATGTGTCCGAGGAACGCCACTCTGTCCAACCAAAACTCGCACTTTGAGAACTTAGCATATAACTGCTGAGCCCTCAAGATGCTGAGTACAATCCTCAGATGCTCTCTGTGCTGCTCCACATCTGGTGAATAGATCAAGATATCATCCACGAAGACAATCACAAATATATCAATGTACTGCCTGAATGTCCGGTGCATCAGATCCATGAACGCTGCCGGAGCATTCGTCAATCCAAATGGCATCACCAAGAACTCATAGTGTCCATATCTCGTCCTGAAGGCTGTCTTCTGGATGTCCTCATCTCGGATCCTCAACTGGTGATATCCTGAACGCAGGTCAATCTTCGAGAAAACCTTCGCTGACTGCAGCTGGTCAAAGAGGTCCTCGATCCTAGGTAAGGGATACCTATTCTTCACCGTCACCTGGTTCAGCATCCTGTAGTCTATGCACATCCTCAAGGATCCGTCCTTCTTCTTCACAAACAAAACTGGTGCACCCCAAGGCGAGACACTCGGTCTGATAAATCCAGAGTCCATCAACTCCTGCAACTGCTTCTTCAACTCTGTCAACTCAGCAGGTGTCATCCGGTATGGAGCCTTCGACTGTGGTGTAGTGCCGGCTACCAACTCAATGCCGAACTCCAACTCCCGGTGTGGTGGTAAACCTGGAATCTCTGCTGGAAAAACATCCGCGAACTCCTGCACCACCTCAATGTCCTCTAGCCTCTGAGACTCTGCCTCCGCAACTACAAGTGTCGCCAGAAAAGCTACACATCCCTGCTGTAACAGTCTCTGAGCTCTCACAGCAGATACAATAATGCGACCCCCTCTGCTTCTGATCCCTCTAATCAGAATATCAGGCAAACCCTTCCTCGGGATCAAAATCTTCTTCTCACGGCACAAGACTCGAACATCATATTGGGACAGCCAATCCATCCCAAGTATGACATCAAAGTCCTCCATCGGTAGCAAGACCAGGTCTGCCGGAAACTCCTGATCTCCCGAAACAACCGTGGCGCCGGGGACAAATCTCCCCACAGTGCCCACCAGACCCAGGGGTGTGCTGACCTCCAAAGTGGCAGTCAACATCGCAAGGGTACAGCCCAACACTCCCGCAAATCGCTCTGAGATTAACGAGTGTGTCGCGCCACAATCAAATAACACCCTAGCTACTGAACCTGCGACAAGAAGTGTACCTTCCACGACAGCGCCTCCATCACGAGCCTCCTCTGCCTGGATGGTGAAAACTCTGCCCGTGCGCTGCCCCTGCTGGGGTCTGAAAGGTGGTCTACCTCCGCCTCCTCCTCTGCCTGGTGCGGGTAAACCCGGTGGTCTGCTCGGCCCAGCTCCTCGGCTCGGACAGCTCCTGATAAAGTGACCCAGCTGGCCACACCCATGACATGCTCCGGGGGTGAAGCACGGCCCGGAGTGAAACCTCCCACAAGTACCACAAGGCTCTGGTCGTGGTACTGCAACTCCTGCTCCCTCGTATCGGGGCCTCTTGCCCGGATTCCCTCCAGTCTGACCTCCTGGCCTCCCAGAGAACCTACCTGATGGCCTCCTCTCATCCTGGTAGTTCTCCCTGTAGTCACGATCAAGAACAGAGGCACTCTTCACTGCATCGGCCAACGTGCTCGGCATGTGTGTCAGCACCTTCGTCCTCAACTGCTTCCGGAGCCCCCGGACGAACTTCCCAGCCCTCTGCTCCTGTGTAACATACATCTCGGGACAGTAACGCTCAAGGGCGTTGAACTTCCCGATGTAGCCTGCTAGGGTCATGTCTCCCTGCTGAAGACTCAGAAACTCCTCCCTCTTCTGATCCTGGACATGCTGCGGAAAATACTGCTCGTTGAACTCGCCAACGAACTCCTCCCAGGCTATATCATCTCTGTCCGCAAACACCACTGCAGATGTGGACCTCCACCAGTTGGACGCAGCACCGCCCAAAACATAAGTAGCCAAGCCCACTCTCGCCTCTGGAGGACAACCAATAGCACTGAAGATCTTCTGCATCATGAAGATCCACTCCTCCGCAGCCTCTGCGTCGTACTGCCCCAGAAAGGTAGGCGGATGCTGGCGCATAAACCGGTCATGCATAGCACCAGTCCCCGTCTGCCCAGTCTGTGTCGTCTGCTGCTGTAGCATCTCTGTCAGACGTCCGCCCGTATCGAACAACGTCCGACGCTCATCCTCCCAAGCCTCATCCCTCGCAGTCTCACTCTCACCGCGAGTATGGGCAACCGCCTTCCCCCGTCTAGGAGGCATCTGCCAAAGGAAACAAGACAATATCAATATAATCTGTGCATGCATGATCCTCTAGACCTAACTCCTAACTCAAAGGTAGTTTCTTTGGACAAGTACGCCGAGATCAACGCTCTGATACCAAATTGTAACGTACCCGAAAACAGCGGAAAATTTAAACAATAATAAAGACCGTCAACGGTCAGCACTGGGCACGTCACGGGAAACAAACCAACATATATAATATAATATGATCCACGTGGAAGTCAAATATACAAACTGACTGTGATTACGACCAAAGCTATACAATATGTAATCACCTTAAAAGAAAGAAACTGACAACTACAGGATCTGATCTCGGGGGCACCGTCCTCGGTCACCACCTCAAACTCTAACCCTGCTCGCTACCTGAAATGCAAACAAACAAACATGCCTGAGTTCCCTGCAGGAACCCCGTATACCAAACCTCCTAAAATATAAAAAGGAATTAAAGACAATGCAATGCTATGCACATGATCATCCGCCTCGGGCCCACAATAATGCCCTCACCGCCTCCGCGGCACTGAACCACTCCTGCCACTAGGGTCAAGTCAGTCCACCGCTGCCTCACAAGGGTCAGTCGACACCACTGCTCCCCAAAAAGTGCAGGAAGGAACCCCCGGTACACGCCGCACCCAAGGAGCGAGTCAGCCCGCCGAATACACAACTCGGGTCAGACGACAGCCACTGCTCCCCCAAGAGTCGCCTAGCGCGCACCCTGCCGGAACATCCTCGGCCTACCGCTAAACCCTCGTAAACAGCCCAAGGTTTACGGTACACATCCCTCACACCCCGCTCGGTAAGAGAGGAAAAAGTACAACAATAATACGCCTTCGTCGAAGGTGAAATCCGTAGCTCTCAAAGCCGGTAATCAACCGTCGCCTCGGAGCCGGTAGTCGACCTGACATCGACGGATCGCGTGTGGATAAATCCACCAACCTGCGGCAGATCGGTCGACCGCTACAAGCACACCGGTCGACCGGTCCCCCACACAGTACACAGTACTGTACAAACAAATCTACCGGTCGAACCACGCCAACCGAATTACCGACCAATCGGTCGAACAAAAGTCATCTAGCGGTCGACCGTTTGGAAGGTCTACGCTATACAATTTTATATAATATATATATCCGACCGGTCGAACCAAGGGGACGTTCGACCGATAACAGGGATTTCAATATTTTGCCCAAGTCTCGTTCGGTCGACCGGAACTGAAATACAGTTCGACCGAAACAACACAAGCACTCTACCGCTTAATTAAATGCTCAGTCGGTCGACCGAGAGTTAAAGAGCGGTCGACCGTTTTGATGGTCAAAGCTCCCAACCGACTTAGCATCGAATGGATCGGTCGAACAAGGTAAAGGACGTTCGACCGTTTAATAAGTCAAAATCCCCAACCGACCCATTCTCATCGTTATTCGGTCGACCGGCTAAGTGGTCCTGTTCGACCGATAACAGCATATCCCATTTTTCCCGCACAAATCCGGCATAACGGTCGACCGTCTAACGACATCGTTCGACCGTTCGCGGGTAAACATCAATATAATAATAGGATCGGTCGACTGCCCACAGGCACCGGTCGACCGATCGTCGTCTTCAACCTCTGAATTGGTTGAATTCCGACGGGGAATTCGACACCAACGTCGATCCCCAACACTCACAAGGCACAAGTGAGTTATAATGAAGATTTGGCATACCTTTTGGTCGAGTGAAGAAGCCTCCCAAGCTTGCACCACTTCACTCCACTCCTTCTTCTCTTCTTCTTCTTCACCTTCTTCTTCTTCACCTTCTTCTTCTCTCTAAAATCTTCTCTCACGTTCTGGTTGTTCAAATGAAGGAAACGTTTCTATTAAAACTTCATCTAACTATATATACCAACTTTAATTAATCACCTCTAAATCATCCAATCCAATCCCAACACCTCATTTCTCAACCTTATCCAATTCTCCACCTCATCCTTCACTAAACATGGTTTAATTAAGTTATTTAGGTTTAGGTTTAGTTAATTAAGATGTTTTAGATTAGGTTATTACAAGCATAGTCATCGGATGACCGTGCCACCTTCGATCTACCGACAATACTTTTTCTCGGTTGACCGTTCACACTCGGTTAACCGAACCCGATTGTCCTGGCACTCTAGACAATTTCGGTCAACCAAATGTGCTTACCCGTTCCCCATTCGGTTAACCGACCCGAAGATTCCCCGATCGACCGAACCCTGAACGGTCCACCGTGTCTGATCCCGATTTTGCCTTTGTCAAATTTTAGATTTATTTCCAAGAAAATTTGATCTTTTGGGGGTTTTAGCAAATTCATATCTTATGTAATACATTATCTTATGTAATATTATTACACCCAATAATATATACACCTCATATGAATTTATTATGATTTTAATTATGTCAATTCTCATGACATATTGATTTTATTCGTTCACCACATGTGTTCCATTTTCATATGAAACCCGACACATCATATGAACTCAAAATCAAACTTCTTGTTTCCAAGTTTTTTGTTGTGACCTATAGGAGGATTTAAGTTAAATTGGCAGCGATATAAAACACTTAATATCTCAAACTACAAGCGATATTTAGCTACACATTATAGTTACCCAGTTAGCATGGATATCTTTGTTCCATTCGAACTAAACACGATCCATTTAGTGATGTACATGCACCACTTGTGTTCGTCCCTTACCTCATGATATTAAGAATATATACAAAGTAGAAATGTGTCACCTTTGTATTATATTCATTTTTTGATCTCTTTAAGCTAATTATAACTATGTAACTTAACTCAAGTTACATTGTGCACATTATAATTTTACTTTATCAAGGGGCCCACTAATATGATCACTCAATTAAGAAGGCAACGATAATCGTTTGACTAGCTATCTTTTCCAGCACGAGTCATGTTCAACCAACTATTGTCGTTATCACTATACTCATTGATAGCTTTTGACAATAATCAAATTAAACACTTCTTGAGTGAAAATATATAAGTCTCATATCTTAGGATCCAAGACACAGTAAAACATTAATGACACGAAATACAATTTCATAATGTTTTATTTGTTAGGTCTATTCAATATATAAAAGTAATCTTTTCCTTTTTTATATACTCGTGTCGTCAATTATTTGTAGAGCTACAAAAATCGATGACCAACACGACAATCTTATCTGGGTGATTAATGTTCCATGTTAATTACCATGATTGTGAATAACTTTCGATTTATGTAAACCATTATCTTTTAGAGCTCTACGGTTAATGACCAAACGCCTCTTCCTTAACACTTCCAAAAGACGAATATCATAATCAAGGAACAAAATCTTTGCACATCCAATTCATAATAATTGACATATAAAAGTAAAACTTTTAGAACACATTCCTTTCATGAAGTCCATTCACGTCTTTCCATGCGTGTTTACTGTCATGCGTGTATTAAGGTTACTGATAACCCGGTAAAATGTTATGTTCTCATGGATGTGTGTTTGGAACATAATCATGAAATGTTGGATGTTCGTCAACTTCATTTTTTTCGCAGCAAACGTGAGATTTCAGAGGCCAAGAAAACTTCAATCGCCACGAATGATGCAACTGGAATTTCAGCTTCTAAGACGATGCAAGCGTTTGTTTCCAAAGCCGATGGTCATGAAAATGTCACATTCTTTGATAGAGATGTTAGGTAACCATGAATATAACCTTAATGAACTTCAAAAGCTTGTCATGATCTTTCTGATTGTTATCCAGAATCATATTGCAATGATTTCCAGAACGTTGTCATATAAGTTGTTCTGAAATGAGTTCATTCTGGAAATGTTCTGTAAATACTCTGGATTTCTATGGACTCTGTATGGTCATTTTAGTTTTACATTTGCACGCGATTTAGAGTTTTTCCAGAATGTGTCAGAATCCTTCCAGATTTACATACATATTAGGGTTTTCAAATCGTATGAAATTCTCTGGAATTCTTCTGGAAAACGTTCCTACGATACATTGTTGCATTTGCATTTGTTCCATAGGTTATCCATAGTCAGGTCAGACGTAAGCCAGACTAAATTCATACTTCTTTTTTACTGGAAATCGGTTGGATTTAGTACGGACTTTTCGTGGAATATGTCTGGTTGATATAGTGTTTCATATGCATTTGTTCCAGAGTGTGTCTAGAGTAATTCCAGACTAAATTCATACTTCTTTTTGTCTGGAAATTGTATGGACTTCTTCTGGAATATGTCTGGTCGAGATAGTGTTACTATGCATATTGTCCATAGTTTGTCCAGAATGATTCCGGGATGTATCCTGAATCATTTTATATGTGTTTTCACACACTAATGCATGGTTTATACATATCACATGAATGTTTTGAACGAAGTTCGTAACACAAAACTTGGACCATGAGATGCACAAGCTCTACAGAACCATTTTACCAAGATGCAGCATTTGGAGCCAAATTTCTTTTATGTTATGGATATAGACACGATTGTCGTTTGAGAAACGTTTTTTTGGGTTGATTCTCGTTCTCGTGCAACCTATGATTATTTTGGAGATATTATCTATTTCGACACGACATATCTTACCAACAAATATGATATGTCATTTGCTCCATTTGTTGGTGTGAACCACCATTTCGAATTTGTTCCTCTAGGTTGTACGTTATTGGCATGCAAGACCACTGATAATTATATTTGATTGTTTCATACATGACTTACTTGCATGGGTGGTATGTAATTTATTCACTCAACCTACCTTTTTATTATTGAACATTATGATTTTAACGTATTTAATAACTTAAGTGTATAGGAACCCCCACCCCCAAGCAACCATCATAACTGATCAGTGTCAAGCCATTACATGCGTTGTTCGTAATGTCTTCCCAGATTCGAGACATAGATTTTGTATTTGGCACATCATGAACAAAGCTCCTTTCAAGCTACATGTGCCCAACATATCCCTCGTTCTATCTCGATTGAAGGAGTTGGTTTATGATATAGATGATGAGTCTGTATTTGAGACAAGATGGATGGAATTCATTGAATTTTTTTCCTTACATAATAATTCTTGGTTGCAATCCATCTACGATATTCGTCAATATTGGGTGCCTACTTTGTTGGAAGTTTTTTTTGGTTGGTATGTCTTCTACCCAGAGGAGTGAAAACGTGAAGACTTTTTTGACAAGTATCTCACTTCGAAGACCTCATTGAAGCTTGTACAACAATATGAGTCTGTTTTGTGTCACAAGTACGAGAAGGAGGTACAGTCTGATTTTGATTCTTGTCAAAAAAGTCCTCAGCTGATTTCCCAATTGCCTTTCGAGAAACAATTATGATTAACTACTCTCTTATTTCAAGGAGAAGAGGTTTGAAATTCAATACTCACTGGTTGATCATATTATTTCTTGTACTTGTCTCTCTTTGAACACGAAGGAATTCTATGTTGTCATGTTTTAGTTGTTCTCAATTGATTCAATGTTTCCACAATTCCATCGCCATACATACTTCATCGTTTAAGGAAGAACATCAGACGTGGCTATGAAACTCCCACTCCATGTGATAAAACAGACTTGAAAATGAATGGAAATGCTAGATTTGATGACATTGTTGGTCGATGTGTGTCACTGGCTGAGGAAGCATTTATGTTTCACGAAAGATATGAAGTAGTGGTGAAGTACTTGGACTACATAAAAGATCAAATCTTTATGCAGTCCCCTCACACCAGTCGGTCTACTCAATTGCCGACTAAGAACCAAATCTGATCAAGTGTTGAATCCTCTTCCAGTTCGCAAAAAAGGACGACCACCTTTGAATCAAAGAGTTTCTAAGCAAGAGTAAATCTCGAAGTCTATTGTCAAGAAGAATTCTAAAGATAAAGGCAAGGTCAAATGCAAGGTTGATTCCAATTCATATAATTCCGCGTCCAGAGGATCCAAATTTTTCTGATTGAGATATGAGAGTTTATAATCTAAATTCCAAGTCTGAAATGTAATCACTTTCTGTTATTAGTTTGTAATACATTATTTATAATTTTAAAGAATTGTTAATTTTTGAATGATGTTTTAATGTATGTGTTTACATGTTAATCAATTGTCAAACTATTATGATATTCTTGATGCAATGAATTTTTTAGACTGTATGGAAAGACCCATGTTTTAGACCCTTATAGATCATTTACAAACTGTGTCTAGATTTTTCAGACATCATCCAGTAAAATGACTGTAATGCCAAACCGTGTCTATATATTCACGTGTTCCAGAGTTGTCTAGCCGTTCTGTCTCGCATGAGTGCATTTGGAAATGGTCCCAATGCACATATGTGATCTCGCATTTTTCTTCTTCCGATTGTTACTGCGCATAGGGAGAATAAGTCACGTCCTCGGATGGTGTGGATATCTTTGAAATTCTTTCATAACGTCCGTGTATCAGAACCCATATACAATACACCCAAAATCAGAGTCATAATAAATGAGTTTCTTTTTACAGGGCTCAAATCTTGTTACATATTTGACCAGGTTGAGAAAAATAATTGTGCTTCTAAAGAAGTTGTTCTACTTTCAAAAGTCTTATAGGGCCGTCCGAAAAAAAGAGTACATGTGGCACCCAGAATTTAAAGATTTCCTTGAACAATAACTGTAATAACCTAATCTAAACACCTAAATTAAACTAAACTAAACCTAATTAACCTAATTAAGCCTTGATTAGTATAGTATGAGGTGGCTTGTTTGGATTGGAGGATTTGGAGGTGAGTTGAAGATAAAATTGGGTTTTTGTATATATAGGGGTGTTAGATTAATTGAAACGTTTTTCTTCACTTCTTAAGTTAACCAGAGCGTGAGAGAGGCGATTTTGGTGAAGAAGAAGAAGGACAGAAGAAGAGGAAGAGGAGAAGAAGAAGAAGAAGTGGGTTGAGGTTGCCAAAGCTTGGGAGGCTTCCACAACCGTCAAAAAGGTATGCCAAATCTTCAATATAACTCACTTATGCCTTGTGAGTGTTGGGGATCGACGTTGGTGTCGAATTCCCCGTCGGATTTCAACCAATTCAGAGGTTGAAGACGACGATCGGTCGACCGGTGCCTGTGGGCAGTCGACCGATCCTATTATTATATTGATGTTTACCCGCGAACGGTCGAACGATGTCTACGGACGGTCGACCGTTATGCCAGATTTGTGCGGGGAAAAAAGGGTGATGCTGTTATCGGTCGAACGGGACCACTTAGCCGGTCGACCGAATAACAATGAGAATGGGTCGGTTGGGGATTTTGACTTATTAAACGGTCGAACGTCCTTAACCTTGTTCGACCGATCCATTCGATGCTAAGTCGGTTGGGAGCTTTGACCATCAAAACGGTCGACCGCTCTTCAACTTTCGGTCGACCGACTGAGCATTTTAATTAAGCAGTAAAGTGCCTGTGATGTTTCGGTCGAACTGTATAGCAGTTCCGGTCGACCGAATGTCACTTGGGCAAGATACTGAGATTTCCTGTTATCAGTTGAACGGCCCCTTGGTTCGATCGATCGGATATATATATTATATAAAATTGTATAGCGTAGACCATCCAAACGGTCGACCGCTAGATGACTTTTGTTCGACCGATTGGTCGGTAATTCGGTTGGCGTGGTTCGACCGATAGACTTGTTTGTACAGTACCGTGTACTGTGTGGGGGACCGGTCGACCGGTGTGCTTTTAGCGGTCGACCGATCTGCCGCAGGTTGGTGGATTTATCCACACGCGATCCATTGAGTATAGGTCGACTACCGGCTCCGAGGCGACGGTCGATTACCGGCTTTGAGAGCTACGAATTTCACCTTCGACGAAGGCGTATTATTGTACTACTGTTTCCTCTCTTACCGAGCGGGGTGTGAGGGATGTGTGCCGTAAACCTTGGGCAGTTTGCGAGGGTTTAGCAGTAGGCTGAGGATGTTCCGGCAGGGTGCGCGTTTGGCAGCTCTTGGGGGAGCTGCGGCTGTCGTCTGACCCGAGTTGTGTATTCGGCGGGCTGACTCGCTCCTGGAGTGCGGCGTGTACCGGGGGTTCCTTCCTGCACTTTTTGGGGAGTAGTGGTGCCGACTGACCCTTGTGAGGCAGCGGTGGACTGACTTGACCCTAGTGGCAGGAGTGGTTCAGTGCCGCGGAGGCGGTGAGGGCATTATTGTGGGCCCGAGGCGGATGATCATGTGTATTGCATTGCATTGTCTTTAATTTTCCTTTTCGTATTTTAGGAGGTTTGGTATACGGGGTTCCTGCAGGGAACTCAGGCATGTTTGTTTGTTTGCATTTCAGGTAGCGATCAGGGTTAGAGTTTGAGGTGGTGACTGAGGACGGTGCCCCCGGGATCAGATCCTGTGTCCTCTTTTATACTTCTTTTGTTGAGGTTGTGATTACATGTATATTCATTTTTGTTGTAATCACAGTTGACTCTTATGTTGGTTTGTTTTCCAGTGACGTGCCCTGTGTTGACCGTTGACGGTCTTTATTATTGTTTAAATTTCCGTTGTTTTCGGGTACGTTACAATTTGGTATCAGAGCGTTGATCTCGGCGTACTTGTCCAAAGAAACCACCTTGGAGTTAGGAGTTAGGTCTAGAGGATCATGCATGCACAGATTATATTGATATTGTCTTGTTTTCTTTGGCAGATGCCTCCTAGACGGGGGAAGGTTGTTGCCCATACTCGCGGTGAGAGTGAGACTGCGAGGGATGAGCGTCGGACATTGTTCGATACAGTCGGACGTCTGACAGAGATGCTACAGCAGCAGACAGCACAGACTGGGCAGATAGGGACTGGCGCTATGCATGACCGGTTTATGCGCCAGCATCCGCCTACCTTTCTGGGGCAGTACGACGCAAAGGCTGCGGAGGAGTGGATCTTCACGATGCAGAAGATCTTCGGTGCTATTGGTTGTCCTCCGGAGGCGAGAGTGGGCCTGGCTACTTATGTTTTGGGCGGTGCTGCGTCCAACTGGTGGAGGTCCACATCTGCAGTGGTGTTTGCGGATCGAGATGATATAGCCTGGGAGGAGTTCGTTGGCGAGTTCAACGAGCAGTATTTTCCGCAGCATGTCCAGGATGCGAAGAGGGAGGAGTTTCTGAGTCTTCAGCAGGGAGACATGACCCTGGCGGGCTACATCGGGAAGTTCAACGCCCTTGAGCGTTACTGTCCCGAGATGTACATCACACAGGAGTAGAGAGCTGGGAAGTTTGTCCGAGGGCTCCGAAAGCAGTTGAGGACGAAGGTGCTGACACATATGCCACGCACATTAGCCGATGCAGTGAAGAGTGCTACTGTTCTTGATCGTGACTACAGAGAGAACTACCAGGATGAGAGGAGGCCATCGGGTAGGTTCTCTGGGAGGCCGGGAGGTCAGATTGGAGGGAATCCGGGCAAGAGGCCCCGATTCGAGGGAGCAGGAGTTGCAGTACCACGACCTGACCCTTGTGGTAGTTGTGGGAGATTTCACTCCGGGTCGTGCTTCACCCCCGGAGCATGTCATGGGTGTGGCCAGCTGGGCCACTTTATTAGGAGCTGTCCGAGCCGAGGAGCTGGACCGAGCAGACCACCGGGGTTACCAGCACCCGACAGAGGTGGAGGCGGAGGTAGACCACCTTTTAGACCACAGCAGGGACAGCGCACCGGCAGAGTTTACACCATACAGGCAGAGGAGGCTCGTGATGGAGGCGCTGTTGTGGAAGGTACACTTCTTGTCGCTGGTTCAGTAGCTAGGGTGCTCTTTGATTGTGGCGCGACACACTCGTTCATCTCAGAGCGATTTGCGGGAGTGTTGGGCTGTACCCTTGCGATGTTGACTGCCACTTTGGAGGTCAGCACACCCCTGGGTCTGGTGGGCACTGTGGGGAGATTTGTCCCCGGCGCCACGGTTGTTTCGGGAGATCAGGAGTTTCCGGCAGACCTGGTCTTGCTACCGATGGAGGACTTTGATGTCATACTTCGGATGGATTGGCTGTCCCAATATGATGTTCGAGTCTTGTGCCGTGAGAAGAAGATTTTGATTCCGAGGAAGGGTTTGCCTGATATTCTGATTAGAGGGATCAGAAGCAGAGGGGTCGCATTATTGTATCTGCTGTGAGAGCTCAGAGACTGTTACAGCAGGGATGTGCAGCATTTCTGGCGACACTTGTGGTTGCGGAGGCAGAGTCTCAGAGGCTAGAGGACATTGAGGTGGTGCAGGAGTTCGCGGATGTTTTTCCAGCGGAGATTCCAGGTTTACCACCACACCGAGAGTTGGAGTTCGGCATTGAGCTGGTAGCTGGCACTACACCACAGTCGAAGGCTCCATACCGGATGGCACCTGCTGAGTTGACAGAGTTGAAGAAGCAGTTGCAGGAGTTGATGGACTCTGGATTTATCAGACCGAGCGTCTCGCCTTGGGGTGCACCAGTTTTGTTTGTGAAGAAGAAGGACGGATCCTTGAGGATGTGCATAGACTACAGGATGCTGAACCAGGTGACGGTGAAGAATAGGTATCCCTTACCTAGGATCGAGGACCTCTTCGACCAGCTGCAGTCAGCGAAGGTTTTCTCGAAGATTGACCTGCGTTCAGGATATCACCAGTTGAGGATCCGAGATGAGGACATCCAGAAGACAGCCTTCAGGACGAGATATGGACACTATGAGTTCTTGGTGATGCCATTTGGATTGACGAATGCTCCGGCAGCGTTCATGGATCTGATGCACCGGACATTCAAGCAGTATATTGATATATTTGTGATTGTCTTCGTGGATGACATTTTGATCTATTCGCCAGATGTGGAGCAGCACAGAGAGCATCTGAGGATTGTACTCAGCATATTGAGGGCTCAACAGTTATATGCTAAGTTCTCAAAGTGCGAGTTTTGGTTGGACAGAGTGGCATTCCTCGGACACATTGTATCGGCAGAGGGGATATCAGTGGATCCGGCGAAGGTGGAGGCAGTGACACAGTGGAGGACCCCTACGAGTGTGACGGAGATTAGGAGCTTTGTTGGACTGGCGGGTTATTACCGTCGCTTCATCAAAGACTTCTCGAGATTGGCAGCACCACTGACGGCTCTGACGCAGAAGGGAGTCACTTTTGTTTGGTCGCAGAAGTGCGAGGACAGCTTTCAGGAGCTGAAGAGACTATTGACCACAGCACCAGTTTTGTCATTGCCGAGTGGCACGGGTGGATTCGTGATTTATAGCGATGCTTCAGGTGTTGGCTTAGGATGTGTACTTATGCAGCACGGGAGGGTGATCGCGTACGCATCCAGACAGCTGAAGGTCCATGAGAGGAATTACCCGACGCATGATTTGGAGTTAGCAGCAGTGGTTCACGCACTGAAGACCTGGAGACACTATCTTTATGGCGAGCAGTTTGAGGTGTTTACAGATCATCAGAGTCTGAAGTACCTGTTTTCGCAGAAGGAGCTGAACATGAGGCAGCGCAGATGGCTTGAGTTCATTAAAGACTATGATTTCACTATCTCTTACCATCCGGGGAAGGCGAACACAGTTACAGACGCTTTGAGCCGGAAGGTGGAGGTATCAGTAGCAGGCCTATGCATTCAGGAGTGGCGACTGCTAGAGTCTTTGGCAGAGTGGAGACCATTTGCAGATAGCTCTGAGGGTGCAGTGATTGCAGGGTTGAGAGTAGAGCCTCAGACAGTATCAGCACTGATTCATGCTCAGACTACAGATGAGGAGTTGAGCAGTTTGTTACAGTTAGCTGCCAGAGATGGGTCAGACTTCAGAGTTGGAGTGGATGGAGGTCTGAGATTCAGAGACCGTATCTGGGTGCCGAAGACAGAGGACCTGAGACATGATATCATGGAGGAGGCACACAGATCGAGATATTCCATTCATCCAGGGAGCACCAAGATGTACAAAGATCTGCAGCGGAACTTCTGGTGGCGAGGTATGAAGAAGGACGTTGCAGACTTCGTGTCGAGGTGTTTGGTCTGTCAGCAGGTGAAGATCGAGCACCAGAGACCAGCAGGGCAGATGCAGATGATTGAGTTGCCCGAGTGAAAGTGGGAGCACGTGACGATGGATTTTGTTACGGGGCTACCGAAGACACGGAGATTCCACGACGCGATTTGGGTTATAGTCGATCGACTGACCAAGTCGGCGCATTTCTTAGCTATTAAGACCACTCTTGCGCTCTGGAGGGTCTAGCTAAGTTATATATTGATGAGATTGTCAGACTTCATGGCGTACCAGTCAGTATCATTTCAGACAGAGATCCCAGATTCACTTCGAGATTTTGGGAGAGTCTACACAGAGCACTGGGGACACGTCTGAAGTTTAGCACAGCTTTCCACCCACAGACAGATGGCCAGTCAGAGCGGACGATACAGACATTGGAGGACATGCTGAGAGCGTGTACACTTGACTGGGCTGGGCATTGGGACGAGCATTTACCGTTGATCAAGTTCGCCTACAACAACAGCTACCACTCGAGTATTGGGATGGCACCATATGAGGCATTATACGGGAGACCGTGTAGATCGCCGGTATGCTGGAGTGATGTGGGCGAGAGACAGCTAGTTGGACCTGACATTATCCAGTTGTATTTAGAGAAGGTCGACGTGATTCGGAGACGACTAGCTACGGCGCAGAGCAGACAGAAGAGTTATGCTGATACGCGGAGGCGTGAGCTGACTTTTGAGGTAGGAGATCATGTCTTCCTGAAGATCTCGCCTTCCAGATGGGTGATGAGATTCGGGAAGAAGGGGAAGCTGAGTCCGAGGTATGTTGGACCTTTTGAGATATTGGATCGGGTCGGTGGGGTAGCATATAGGATTGCTCTACCACCACAGTTCGCAGGACTTCACAACGTCTTCCATGTTTCTATGCTGAGGAAGTACGTGGCCGATCCAGCTCATGTGATAGAGATAGCAGTACCAGAGATCCGACAGGATTTGTCACTAGATGAGAGACCAGTTGAGATTGTGGATCAGATGGTACATCAGCTCAGGAGGAGAGCGATTCCGATGGTGAAGGTCAGGTGGCAACATCACAGTGTCAGAGAGGCTACCTGGGAGATCGAGGAGGATGTCAGGAAGCAGTATCCAGAGTTGTTTCGGTAAGTCAGTTGTTTCGAATTTCGCGGACGAAATTCTTTTAAGGAGGGTAGATTGTAATAACCTAATCTAAACACCTAAATTAAACTAAACTAAACCTAATTAACCTAATTAAGCCTTGATTAGTATAGTATGAGGTGGCTTGTTTGGATTGGAGGATTTGGAGGTGAGTTGAAGATAAGATTGGGTTTTTGTATATATAGGGGTGTTAGATTAATTGAAACGTTTTTCTTCACTTCTTAAGTTAACCAGAGCGTGAGAGAGACGATTTTGGTGAAGAAGAAGAAGGAGAGAAGAAGAGGAAGAGGAGAAGAAGAAGAAGAAGTGGGTTGAGGTTGCCAAAGCTTGGGAGGCTTCCACAACCGTCAAAAAGGTATGCCAAATCTTTAATATAACTCACTTATGCCTTGTGAGTGTTGGGGATCGACGTTGGTGTCGAATTCCCCGTCGGATTTCAACCAATTCAGAGGTTGAAGACGACGATCGGTCGACCGGTGCCTGTGGGCAGTCGACCGATCCTATTATTATATTGATGTTTACCCGCGAACGGTCGAACGATGTCTACGGACGGTCGACCGTTATGCCAGATTTGTGCGGGAAAAAAAGGGTGATGTTGTTATCGGTCGAACGGGACCACTTAGCCGGTCGACCGAATAACAATGAGAATGGGTCGGTTGGGGATTTTGACTTATTAAACGGTCGAACGTCCTTAATCTTGTTCGACCGATCCATTCGATGTTAAGTCGGTTGGGAGCTTTGACCATCAAAACGGTCGACCGCTCTTCAACTTTCGGTCGACCGACTGAGCATTTTAATTAAGCAGTAAAGTGCCTGTGATGTTTCGGTCGAACTGTATAGCAGTTCCGGTCGACCGAATGTCACTTGGGCAAGATACTGAGATTTCCTGTTATCAGTTGAACGACCCCTTGGTTCGACCGATCGGATATATATATTATATAAAATTGTATAGCGTAGACCATCCAAACGGTCGACCGCTAGATGACTTTTGTTCGACCGATTGGTCGGTAATTCGGTTGGCGTGGTTCGACCGATAGACTTGTTTGTACAGTACTGTGTACTGTGTGGGGGACCGGTCGACCGGTGTGCTTTTAGCGGTCGATCGATCTGCCGCAGGTTGGTGGATTTATCCACACGCGATCCGTTGAGTATAGGTCGACTACCGGCTCCGAGGCGACGGTCGATTACCGGCTTTGAGAGCTACGGATTTCACCTTCGACGAAGGCGTATTATTGTACTACTGTTTCCTCTCTTACCGAGCTGGGTGTGAGGGATGTGTGCCGTAAACCTTGGGCAGTTTGCGAGGGTTTAGCGGTAGGCCGAGGATGTTCCGGCAGGGTGCGCGTTTGGCAGCTCTTGGGGGAGCAGCGGCTGTCGTCTGACCCGAGTTGTGTATTCGGCGGGCTGACTCGCTCCTGGAGTGCGGCGTGTACAGGGGGTTCCTTCCTGCACTTTTTGGGGAGCAGTGGTGCCGACTGACCCTTGTGAGGCAGCGGTGGACTGACTTGGCCCTAGTGGCAGGAGTGGTTCAGTGCCGCGGAGGCGGTGAGGGCATTATTGTGGGCCCGAGGCGGATGATCATGTGTATTGCATTGCATTGTCTTTAATTTTCCTTTTCGTATTTTAGGAGGTTTAGTATACGGGGTTCCTGCAGGGAACTCAGGCATGTTTGTTTGTTTGCATTTCAGGTAGCGATCAGGGTTAGAGTTTGAGGTGGTGACTGAGGACGGTGCCCCCGGGATCAGATCATGTGTCCTCTTTTATACTTCTTTTGTTGAGGTAGTGATTACATGTATATTCATTTTTGTTGTAATCACAGTTGACTCTTATGTATACTTTGACTTCCACGTGGGTCTGTATCTTATATATTATATATATATATGTTGGTTTGTTTTCCAGTGACGTGCCCTGTGTTGACCGTTGACGGTTTTTATAATTGTTTAAATTTCCGCTGTTTTCGGGTACGTTACAATAACACTAGTTGGTGTATTTGTTACATGGTAAAATTCTACTATTAATCTATTATGTATGTATTAATATTTTGTTATATATATATATATATTCTTTCTCATTTAAACGACCCAAAAAACGGGTTGCATTTAAAAAAAGATAAAACAACATATTGTTTTCAAGTTGAAGTAGAAAAAAATAGTTGAAAGAAAATGAATTAGATTGTTTCAAGATTTTTTTTATCATTATCTATATCTACAATGGTTAATATTTTTATTTTATTTACTACATTTCTTTTCTACAATCTAAAATATTATTGTATTTCTTATTTTCCTAAGATTCCTGCATTTAGTTGTTGAAATTGAAAATAACATTTCAAAAAATATATTGAGCGTCATGAAGCAGACATAGGGGTGTAAACGGGGCGGGGCGGGGCGGGTTTTTGGTCCACCGCTACCCGCCCCGCATAAGTTAAGCGGGTATGCGGGGCGTGGCGGGGCGGGTCAAAAATAAAAAAATCGCTACCCGCCCCGCATAAGGTTGGACTAGGTGAGGCGGGGCGGGTTATGCGGGTTTGGCGGGTTTTTTAATTTTTTTTGATTTTTTCTAAGAAAAATAAAAGAACATCAAAACTTGAAAAATAGTAATTACTCATTGTATTTTTTGGGAAATTAGATGTGTGTTGAGTGAAAAATTAGACATTTGGTTAGTGTTGAATAATGATTTGGTAAGGTGGGTTAATGGTTATGAGTAAAATTAAAACATTAAAATGATTTTGGTATATAAAAAATTAATAATATATTTGATTAGGCGGGTTGCGGGTTATGCGGGGCGGGTTGCAAGACAACCGCAACCCGCCCCGCTTATTAGGCGGGTTATGCGGGTGGCGGGTTAGCGGGTTGGCGGGTAACATTTTTTTGTCCGCTACCCGCATTAGGCGGGGCGGGACGGGGCGGGTTGCGGGTAAAATATTACCCATTTACAGCCCTAAGCAGACACTTATAAAGACCTCTAACGACGACATACCGCAAAATAATTATCATAAATGTAATGTAAACCAATTGTACAAATGTGTATAACCACTAAAAAGGTTTTATTTACATTAAAATATTCTTCTGAATATAGAAATTAATATTTGGGCAATTGCTTATGTGATTTTATTGTCTTATATCAGTTTAACGATATACTTTGTTTTAAAATGCATGATTTGTAATGTAAAATTGTATTCATTTTCATAGAAACTCGTTAACTTTTTTACAACTTGTCACTTGTTTATCGGATGGACTAATAAATTCTTGTAGGTTTGAGTTACGGAATAATTTTCATGCTTATGACTTCAAAACTCAAGAGGATCGACATCCAAATAGGAAGATTGGCTATTGAACTTTAGAACATATGCAAATTTTCAAAACTTTGCTCGTGAACTTGGTTATTTCGTTTCCATTAATTGTATTTTATTTTGTAGTCAACCAACACTATCAAAAACAATATTTACTCAACCAATTTATGTACCCTCGCTTGTTTCTTAATTGGAATGATATGACTTGGGTTCACAACCATATCTAGTTCAATACTTCAATGACGTATTAACAAAGAACAGAGCATTTCTTAAATCATAATAGGTTGTATGCTAACATTTTCGGTATTGTTAATACACTTGTGCATTAAGTTTGGTGAGACAATTGCGGAATTGAAAGCGAATCAATGTCAGTATTGCATGAAATAAATTTATTTTATATTAATAAGTTCGACCAAAAAACTTATATTTATCAATTATTTGAATATATATAGCTAGCTAGTTCTACTTTTGTTCCAATCACATATTCTACTTGGCAGTGACCATAACTATAGAATTACTACCACAAGTCTTCCCACAATTTTAGTTTAACCCACTTGTGCTACAATGCTATATATAAAAACTCCGCTTTCTACTTCCCATATTCCTTTTTCTTGTATTGATTAACAAATCCAATAATTAACTCAAGTGTAAGTCTTGATGTTAGAACCCAAACCTAGATTAGAGGGTTAATGGAGATTAAGGAGGTGTTTTGCATGGGGAAGAGGTGACGGGAACAGTGGGTGCATGGGGAAGAGAAGGGGGTGTGCACTGCAGGCGTGGAGGGAGAGTGATGGGTTGGGTTGGGTTGAGTAGAGGATTGTTGGTGTTGTTGGTTGGGGTTTAAGAAGGAAATCCGATCTCTCTCTCTCTCTCTCTCTCTCTTTTTCTCTCCCGTTTTGATCTCACTCTCACTCTTTCCTTTTCTCTCCCGGCGACCAGAGGGTGTTGCGACGTGTGGTATCGACCTTGGAGTCGCGGAGGCGAGGACGTGAGGCGTGTGAAGGGGGTTGCTGTCGAGGGGTGATGGAGGCGCGAGCGGTGCTCCGGCGTTTCGTCGTTTTCTTTGAGGTATGTCGACTTATTAGTGTGGTTTGGTTGCTCACCCAAGTGTGAGGGAGGTGTTGGTCGGCCGGGAGGTCGGAGACCTCTCCGGCGGCAGGTTTCTTCGTAGAAACCTCGGCTGGCGCGAGGTTGAAGACGACCAACGGTCGACCGGGCCCTTCGGGCGGTCGACCGAATGCATGTGTTTTTTGTATGTCTGTTGTGTTTCGGTCGACCGGTTCCTTGTGTTCGGTCGACCGGAACTTAAGTTTATTGGATTATTTATGCATGATGTTCAGACGTTGGTTTTCGTTCGGTCGACCGTTTTATGACGTAGAAATACTAGGTTGACCATGTTAGTTTTCGGTCGACCGAGACCCCTGAGTCGGTCGACCGATAGTGTTGTTTTTTGATGTTGACCAGACTCCAGATTTTGACCTCGTTCGGTCGACCGGTTTTAGACCTTTGTTCGACCGTTGGGGATTGTGTTTTGAGCGCAGCGGTAGACCGTGTTAGGCGTACGGTCGACCGATTCCTTTCTGGAAGCGGTCGACCAAATCACCTTTTCCGGTCGACCGTTTGGGCCTAGGACAGAATTCCTGGTTCCCTTTTTAAATGCCAACTTTGTCCACGGAAACCCGTGTCCTCGCCTTGTGCGTGAGCCGGGAGGTGACGGTGGGCGCGTTCCGCGTGCATGCCCAGGGACCGTCGTGTGGAAAAGTGTGGGTGTTCGGGACCTCCATGTATGGACCGTGACCAAGATGATGGATTGATGGACTCATTGTAGTATAGCAGGCCTGAGGGATCGCGAATCTCAATGTATGATGTTGTGCGGGCACGCAACTGGCGTTGGGTGAGGTGACTACCGGCCTATGGGGCTCTGGAGGTCGCTGCCCTACTTTTATAGCGGCGCGGTTGGTGTTTGCGGCTCGTGGATCCTGATGACCTGGCAGACTTCGGTCTGGACTCGTCTGATGCTGTGTCGGACGTTTGTGATGAACCACCGATGTTGTGCTAGTGATGTCGCCGAGGTTATGCCGGCGATGATGATTATTGGGCCGAGGCTGTTCCGGCTATGTTGATTCCTCGACTGGGCACCTATCGAGATGATGTTGTTATACCTTCCGGGCGACGGCCCCGTTGGTCCCCAGTGGCTCCGACCACAGAGATTTGCAGATCTGTATTCTATCGGCCCGCAGGCGTGACAGAGGCTCCCTGCCTTGAGTAGTGTAACCGCGAGTGGGTGGTGCGATGTCGCGTGCTGTTAGACCGCATGTGCCTGCGATAGGTCTCCTCGGGAGACCCGATGTTGACTGTCGGACTGATGTCCCGTTTTACCCTTCGGGGGAACTGTTTTCCTTCTGTTGATGTCATGACATGCTACTAGTATAATAGGTTCATTTGTGTAATGCACGCATATAGGTGAGTTGGCATACGAAGTTTCCTTCTGGAAACTCAGGCATTGTTATATATTTTTCAGGACCACAATAGGTCCAGCTGGGTGGTGATCGGCGGGTGCACGCATTTTGGAGTCGGATCCTCTACTCAGACCACTGAGGTCAACATGATCACGTTTTATTATCTTTTGCTGTTCTGTTGTAATCATGTATCATTTTGACAAACTCTGATGTATTTTGGTGCACCGCTATTTGTTTTATGAGAAGTAACAGTCCTGTCTTTGATTATTGTCATTTATCGTCATGATTGTGAAGTTTCAAAATTTTCGCTGTTTCGGGATGTTACACTTGAAGTAGTTAGAAATGATTGATTTGAGATAAACACACTTAGGATATATGGTTTTTTGTGGGAAGGTTATGTCAAACTTTTTGTAGGCAGGGCTGCTTATTTTCTGCCTTAGAACATTTGGGTTATGAATTAGCTTGGGTTGTATTAATGAAATAGTAGTGGTTGTTTTTATACAAAAAATAGACAAACGAAGATAATATCATGTACGAGCTGATCATAAATTATTGTTGATAAAGTCAAAACTAGTGACGATAACTAACGTACGTACATGCCATTTTGATAATATGATAAATACTGTTGGGAAAATCTCTAATCGTTTATCAAATCATTAAAACGTGAATAATCAATTGTTCAAAACTCATGTGAATATTTAATGTATACATAATCTTGATGGTTAGTCTAATTTAATTTTTTGATTAGCTTATTATGTAACCTCCCTTTATAGGAATATGTCAACATTATTGTCAACTGATTACTATATATTCTCCAAACCTACGAGGCTACGATTCCTAACGTAGTATATAGTTGGATGATACAGCCGTCGGCGACATCTACACCGTCCGGTCTGATTTCAACGGCCCCATCAACAACAACACAGTGCAAGAAACAAGAAAAATAGCAAAAGAAAATTAAAACAAAACAGACGTAGTTGTCAAACATGAACAGTAGTATTAGGTGTTGCTTCGCATTCAAAAGCAGAACAAAAAATGGTCATGACTGCCCACCTGACGTAAACAATTATAATACAACTAATACTTCTATTTAAGCCCCCGTCAAAATAATATTGTAGTTGGGAGTCGGGCAATCACCCCACTTTTTTAATTCTTAAGCTTTGTTCCTTGCACTAATCAAATATACTAATTAATCTTCCATCACTGATGAACGAAATTGTTTGTATTCAAACCTACCCAATGTGTCATTGGTGGATGTGAATGGGGCATCCACAGCATTTTTTTACTAGCATATCTTGCTAACAATTTTTTTATGTGCTAATGACGATGACAACCACCATTTGCCTGTGTAGAGTAGTGGTTGTTCTCATATCACAATGATTAATTCATTACAATAAGGATATTCCACCATTAGACATGATTAGTAGTGGCATATTGTTGTTGGATCAATTTGTCTTAGAAGTGGCTTTTTTTGTTGGATCAATTTCTCTTGAGCTTATTGGAGCATGATTAGTTAGTATAAATTTATAAGCTACTAATCCTTGTACACATCATTCATTCATATACACAAATGATAGAAATCTCATATAGCAAAATATTCACTTTGTGATCAATCTATAAATAGCAAAGAACACCACCACATTTTATGTGTGAGAATTTCATATGTGGTAATTCCACCAAGATCTCTTCGTTTGCTGGGGAAGAATCAACATGAATTATTAAGACGAGGATTTGGGAGAAATATTTTTTTGTAATATGTTTTTTTGTGGTTTACACGGGTTTATATATACATTTGAGTTGGGTGGCCGTTTGATCTTTAATGCTGCATTGGGTGATGATGAGTCGCGTTCTTTGGGGAAGAGATGCGTCGACTGGTGAGGAGGTGCATCGTCTGGAGAGAAGGTGTGTCGCATGGTTCTTCAACACTCCCCCTCAAGTTGGGCCCGGAAGAGATTGTAGGTGTCTAACTTGCTTATGATGGAGTTGAATTGTTTTTGACTCAGGGCTTTGGTGAAGACGTCCGCCAATTGTTCTTTACTGGAGACGTATGAAACTTCTATTTCTCCAGCTTGAATCTTTTCACGGATGAAGTGACAATCAACTTCAATGTGTTTGGTCCTTTCGTGAAACACGGGGTTGGATGCAATGTGTCGTGCGGCGTTGTTGTCGCAAAACATGTTTATAGTTGTAGTATGAGGTTGACCCATATCATGAAGAAGTTGCTTTAGCCAAATGAGTTCGCTGGTGGTGGATGTCATTGCTCGATACTCTGCTTCTGCGCTTGATCGGGCAACGACCTTTTGTTTCTTACTCCTCCAAGTTACAAGATTTCCGCCAACAAACGTGCAAAAGCCAGTAGTTGATCTTCGATCATGGCTCCCTGCCCAATCAGCATCTGAAAAACCAATGATACTGTTAGAATTGTTGTTTTTCATCAGTAATCCTTGTCCTGGGGTTTGTTTTATGTACCTTAGAATCCTATCAATAATATCTAAATGTGATGTTCGGGGTGCATGCATGAATTGACTTACTATACTAACAACAAAGGTGATGTCGGGTCTGGTTACGGTTAAATATATAAGTTTTCCTACAAGTATTTGGTATTGATGGATATCTTTAACAGGTTCACCGTTAGTTGGACCGGTTTTGAGATTTGTCTTAATGGGTGTATTAGCTGGTCTTACTCCAAGTTTTCCCGTTTCTTTTAATAGGTCTAGGGCATATTTCCTTTGTGATAGGAATAGTCCTTTCTTCGAATATGCAATTTCTATTCCTAAGAAATATTTCAATAAGCCTAGGTCTTTTATATCAAATTTCGTTTTTAGGTAGTGTTTAACTTGATTGATTTTTTCATTATTATCTCCAGTAATGATGATATCATCTACGTAGACCAAGACTATGGTAGTTTCTCCCTTATGGTGACTAGTAAACATAGATGCGTCAGCGGAAGACTTCAAAAAACCATAAGCGATAAGAAAGTGACTAAGTTTTGCGTACCATGCCCGAGGGGATTGCTTCAGGCCATAAATGGCTTTGTTGAGTTTGCATACCTGGTTTGGAGAGGTGTTGTATCCTGGTGGTGGTATCATATATACTTCTTCTTCAAGAGTGCCTTGGAGAAAATCATTTCTGACATCCATTTGGTAAAGTGTCCAACACTTGTTAACTGCTATGGATAGAAGAACACGGACAGTGTTCATCTTTGCTACTGGTGCAAAGGTCTCAAGGTAATCAAGACCGTAAGTTTGGGTATATTTTTTTTCTACAAGGTGGGCTTTATATCTTTCGATAGTTCCATTGCTATTGTATTTTATCTTGTAGACCCATTTGCATCCAACGGGTTTGGTTCCATTAGGTTTAGGAATAAGGGTCCAAGTGTTGTTAGTTTCTAAGGCTTTAAGTTCTTCTTGCATGGCTTTTTTCCATTTAGGATTGCAACTAGCTTCATCGTAGTTCTTTGGTTCTAGGTTTTCGTTTATTTGGTTTAAGAATGTCCTATAGTTTGGTTGTATTTGTTTATAGGTTAGGTAATTCTCAATGGGATAAGTTACTTGTGAGGTGATAAAGTCTTTAAACCTAGTGGGTGGACGAGTTGGTCGAGTAGATCTTCTTGGGGGTGTTGAAGGTGGATTTCTGGTTTCTTCGTTGCTTCCGTTATTTTCTTCTCTTTCTTCATTTCTTCCTTCTTGTTGCTCTTCTTCTCGTTCTGCTTCGTCTTCTTCTTCTTCAGTTTGGTTGATGTTGAAGTCAGATAGAACGGGTGTGATGTCCGGGGAGGACTTGGTTGTACCGACAATGTTGAAGTAAGACTCATTTTCTCTAAACATTACATCTCGAGAGATATACATTTTACAAGCTTTGGGGTCAAAACATTTGTACCCCTTTTTGTTGAAAGAATAACCAAGAAATAAGCACTTTATAGAGTTGCTATCAAATTTATCTATGTGTTTCTTATGAACAAAGCATACACATCCAAAGACTCTGAGATGATCTAAGGTTAGTTTCCGTCCTAAGAGTATCTCTAGTGGTTGTTTATTTTGAAGAGAAGGGCTACGAAGGCGATTTATTAGATAAGTAGCAGTTAAGACATCATCGGACCAAAAACGTTTGGGAACATAATTTTGAAAAAGTAGGGATCGAGTTACATTTAAGAGATGGCGATTTTTTCTTTCAGAAACTCCATTTTGTTGAGGGGTGTGAATGCATGTCATTTGGTGTAATATTCCCCGATTTTTCAAATTTTTTTGAAAGTTGTGACTGGTGTATTCAGTCTCGTTATCTGTCCTTAAGGTTTTGATTTTAAAATCATACATATTTTCAACAAATGTTGTAAATTCACAAAAAATCTGAAAAACATCTGATTTGTTTTTGAGGAGATAAGTCCAAGTGTTTCGTGAGAAATCATCAATAAATAGCACAAAATATTTAAAATCGTTGTAAGACTCGACCGGAGCGGGTCCCCAAATATCGGAGTGGACTAATTCAAAAGGAAAGTTTGATTTGGTGTTAGAGTTGGAAAAATGAAGTCTAGTTTGTTTGGAATACTGACAGACATCACATGCATAATCAGATGAAATAAACGGAAATAGCGATTTTAAAACTAGATGAGACGGGTGTCCCATTCGTTTATGCCAAAGGACATGACTCGGTCCACTAGAGGTGTGAAATTTTTTGTTCGGAGTTTCTAAAATGTAGAGTCCTTTGGTAAAGATTCATTTACCAATCGTCTTCCCTGTAGTTCGATCCTGAAAAAATACATCATTCGGGGTGAATATAACATTGCAATTTGAATTTTGTGTAATTTTTGCTACCGAAAGAAGATTAGAAGTAAATGTTGGGACATATAAAATATTTTTGTTCATTTGATTTAATATGGTGGTTTCACCTATTCCTTTTATTTCTACTTGATTATTATTTGCTACAGTCACAAAATTGTTAGATGATTTCACATGATTTTGTATTTTCTTAGTAAACTAGAGTTTCCGGTCATGTGGTCAGTAGCACCAGAATCAACTATCCATTGATCATTATTTTCATGCCCTATTTTTGCTAAGTTTTGTTCTGATCGGTATGCAGATAAATTTCTGGGAGAAAGTGTTATACCTGCGCAATTACCTGAACCTTGAGGGGTGGATTGCAAATATACGCTGAGTTGGGCCAGCAACTGATCCAGCGGAATCGGGTCGGATCTGGAATTGGATCCGGGTCCGGTGAGTGAAGCATCTGATCGGTTAGCGGGATCGGGTCGGTTAGCGGAATCAGATCGAATCAAAGGAAAACCGGATCCGCCAGAATCACGTGAGGTTATAAAACCTCGTGGATCCGAGCGAAAGACCGATTCGCCTTCCCATTTTCTTCGTTCCTCTTCCATGTTAGGCTTAGCTACCGCGTCGTTTCCTGTTGGTCCCCCATTCCTATTTCTGTTCTGATGATCTCCTCCTCCTTCCCTTGTTGGTCGGAGATGCGGATGTAGGAACTAGCATGAGTTCTTGTTATGCCCGGTCTTTTTACAGTTGTCGCATGTTTCCTGTGGTTTGTTTCCATATTTTTTGGTTTTATTTGGGGGTTTTCCGGCGAAGAACGCCTAAGTTTCTGACCGATCAGCGATCTGAGCGGTGGTCCGGCGGGTCTCCTCCCGTTTTATCATTGCGATGATGGACGCGAGATCAGGAAGGTTGGAAGTCATCAGGACTTGGCTCCGGATAGCTTCGTAGCTGCCATCGAGTCCGATGAGGAACTGATAGATTTGGTACCTTTCTTTACGCTCGAGTATGGTTTTTGTGTCAGTGGTCGCCGGTTCGTAGATAGCGAGTTCATCCCATCCACGTTGCAGTGTCCCCAGATACTCCGTGATGGTTTGTCCTTGTTGCTTCGTCTGCGACAGATCGTGTTTTAGTTTAAAAATATGAGCGAAGTTGTGGGTTTTACCATATATGTTTTGAACCGCATCCCATAGCTCCTTCGCCGAGTTTTTGTAAAGGAAGATGGCCCCGATTTTTGGTTGCATGGAGTTGATCACCCATGACATTACAAGGTGGTCCGTCGCCTGCCACTCTTCTTGTTTTGTGTCAGTGTCATCTTCCTCTGGTTTTTTTGTTGTCCCGGTGATGTGTCCCAGCTTCCCTTTTCCGCTGAGAGCTAGCGTAACAGCCCGTGCCCATGACAGATAGTTCTGTCCGTTGAGCAACTGTGATACCAGTTTTGGGGCGTTTGTTTCCGGGTCCGTCATTTTTCCTTGATTTTCCTTCAAGGGTTTTGGATGTCGGGATTTGTTTTATCACCTTCAACCCCCTTGAGAGGCGAAGATGATGGGTGGTGGTTTTTTTCTGGTTTGGTTTTGTCTGAGGTGATTCAGTGATGAGTGAGGGGCACTCTGAGATTCACCAATGATGGAAAGAATGTTCTGGGTGGAAAGATCGCTCTGATACCATATTAAGACGAGGATTTGGGAGAAAGATTCTTTTGTAATATGTTTTTTGTGGTTTACACGGGTTTATATATACATTTGAGTTGGGTGACCGTTTGATCTTTAATGCTGCATTGGGTGATGATGAGTGGCGTTCTTTGGGGAAGAGATGCGTCGACTGGTGAGGAGGTGCATCGTCTGGAGAGAAGGTGCGTCGCCTGGTTTCTTCAACATGAATGGCCAAACCACTTGGGCACCAAGTCCAATGTGAGCGAGATCGCTTGGTCATGGTTCATAATTAGAAAAAACGACAATCATATCATGTTCTTATCCATTCCTTTGCCAAACCTTAATCTTATTATTGCTCTAACATGGTATCAGGAGCAAGAGTTCTATTGGTGACTCATACTTGTCCTCTACTTACCCCTCCCACCGTCCACAATTCCAACTCTTCATCAATGACCCCTCCATCTCTTGTTTCTCCCACACCAACCCCCAGTTCCTAATCCCATCTCCTATCCATCGAACTCACCCTCAATAACTACCTCCTATGGAAAACTCAACACACCCTTCTCCTCGGCAGCCACAACTTCCTTCGACTTGTTGCAGGTCGTGACCCATGCCACCTCTCCTTTCTAATAGTAACCCCAATGTCCTACTTCAACCAAATCCTATATACTCACCATGAGTGGCTCAAGCGTGACCAAATGGTCCTTATAAGTATGTTGTTGGCGTCACTTTCGGAGGAGGTTCTCCCAATGGCTGTTGGGCTCAACTCCTCATCACAACTTTGGTTGGCGCTCCTCCAAGCTTTTGGTGCACCCTCTCACATCGAGTCCTTCAACTATCAATGTAACTCTATACTGTCAAGATAAATGATACCTCGATCTCTGCTACCTCTGTCATCTTTCAACTATCAATGCAACTCCATACTGTCAAGATAAATGATACTCCGATCTCCGCTACCTTCGTTATGCCAAGTCTCTCGCTAAGGAGCCCGCTACTGCCGGCTAACTTGTTTCTCCAGTGAGCTTCAACGTTGTGGTGTTCAACAACCTTGACGCTAGCTATAGTGACATCGTAGCTGCCTTAGAAGCTTACACGGAGCCAGTGGCCTTTGTTCTTCATAGCTTGTTGTTTAGTCATGAGATTCGCCTCACCAACAACATTGCTCCGGCTCCACCAATTCCATCAAGTGCCAACGTAGCTCAACACGAGCACGGAACTCGCAGTCATAGGCATGGCCGTTTGGTAAGGGGTGTGGTGAGGTCGTGACTCGCGTCGGTCAAACATGTGTCATGTTTGTGGAATTAAGAAAGCTCTAATGACGGCCATTGATTGATAGACAAGTTTCTCATTTTCCTCGGATTCAATCTTGTTTCATGGTTGGTGATTAGTAGCATTTATTTTACCATGTATTTGTGCTACTCGGGTATTTATTTCTTACATTTCAGGATTTAGGTAATAAAGAAGAGAAATGAAGCATAAAAGACCTAAATACAAGAAGAAAAGACTAATTTGGAAGCCTTATTATGGACAACATGTTTGTAATGCTTAGTGACTAGATTGCAAGTCAGGAAGAACCTATGTCAAAACTCAGAGGGACCTCATTGTAAATAAAATATGTTGGTCGTAAAAGTCCATAATTTCATTAACTTGAGGAGTAATTCAACAATTAAGACCAAACAAACTCAAACCAACAGCTCTAGTACACTCCACGTGCTACACTTGTTAACTAACTTGTTGGTGAAATTTAGGGCTGATCCGACCCGAATGATCTGACATTGGCACCAACGAGTCGGGTATTAGGTTTGAAGTACTCCGGAGCATCCCGATCTGATTTGTAGTCGTCCGATTACGCCCAAATTAATCCATACATTCCAATCTTCTATAAATACATTTGTTACCCTTCTTCTCTCCCCACTAAAGTAAATTTTAGTTTTTATTTTAGTAGTGTAGATAAGAGGGTAGAAAGGAAACTTTGTAATCTTTTATCCACTAATCAAGTTTTGATATCATGTTCTTTATATTCTTGTCTTTAATTTGATGTCATTTATATTTCATTGTCTTGTGTAGATTTAGATTTCTTTACATGTTGATGGGTTTTTACTTTTTTGTTTTTCTTATTGTTTATATGATTAGTGAATAGTTCATCCCCATTGAGGGTGGAGGATGATGTGAAATGTGGATGTTGTTAAATTTGTGTGTATGTTTTAATCTTAATCTTAGAGCTTCAAATGATTTTCATAACCATTTTGTTGGGTGCTTCACTCTTGCCTTTAATGAGTTAATGACAATAATGGATGTTTAGCACATGTTTTGGTTAGTGGACTCACTTTATAAGGAATGATGATGTGAGAATAAGATTGGAGTGAATAAATAAATAAGATTGACATGTGAGCATGTGGTTATCTTTGGCCTTATCTTAAGTAGTGTTTGTATGTTTTAATTATGATGATAAATTTTAATCCTTATGGAAATATGTACACTTAGGATTATGATCATGATAGATTTCTATATTGATTTATGTCATGAGAGCGCAATGTACACACATGCGTCACACATCTACATTGTTTCACATTCTCTACCTCCTATGAGTTTAGTCGTATTTATTGTGCAAATTGTAATTAGCATAATTTAGTGTAGATTCACTCACTCTACATTTTCTTTCTCACGACCCACACTCGCTCCTTGAGGATTAGACACGTACTTGTCATTGCTTCAACATGGTTGTGCACTTGTGGTTTTGAACTTTAAATTCTCAATAGTCAGCAAAGAAACAAGCAACTGTGGCATGTTTATCTACAAAATCTGAGTATCGAGATCTTGTCAACACCACTGCTGGGTTAGTTTGGCTCCTTTTCTCTACGATCTCAGGCATTACTACTACCTCTCCTCCCACCTTGTGGTGTGATAATCTCGGAGCCACGTACCTAACGGCAAACCCATTCTTTCACCCAAGAACAAAAGCATGTCGAGATTGATTTTCATTTTGTAAGCAAAGAGGTCAAATGTCAATGCCTGGATGTCCAATTTCTCTACACTAAGGATCAAATAGTTGACATCTACAGCAAACCTGTACCGCGTACCCGCTTTACGGAACTTCGAGACAAGTATAGAATCACGACATGACCTCCTTAACTTGAGGGGGGCGTATTAAAGCATGACTAGTTAGTATAACTTTATTAGCTACTAATCCGTGTACACATCATTCATTCCCATCCACAAAAGATAGAGGTTTCCTGTAGCAGAATGTTCACCTGTGATCAATCTACAAATAGTAAAGGACACCACCACATTTGGTGTTTGGGGCAATCATATCATGTTCTTATCCATTAACATTTTCTTTACTAAACATTAATCTTATCCTTGCTCTAACAAGGCTAATTTGAGGATGTGGGTCGAATTTGAGGAAACAAGCATGGGAGGAAAAAATTAGGACCGTCGTATGTTTATTGAACGTGGATGGATTGGAGACCTTGCACGGTGCAAGAATAAATGTCAGGAAGTAGACTATGAAGTAGTACATTCTTACTTCCACATAGACTTATCGATGGAAATTTATCGCCATCTATCATGATTATGATTGTATATATTATATATCTCAACAATAGGGAACTAGAAATCTAGAATGCTTTGATCCTGAGTAATGCAACAAATCAGGTTGAATATCTGTTTAATTGGTGTGAAATGGTTAGGGTGCTACTAAGGATAATGGTAAGTATTCAACCTTAGTTGAATAATAAGGTAAGTATGATTGCTACTAACTTTCCCCCTCAAATGAGCATGAGAAGCGTAGTATATAAATATTTCTCTATTTTTCAAATTTCTCAACGTGAGACTAAAAGATTTAAGAGAATCTCATGTTTCAATTCAATATTACATGGTCTAACCCAACGTTCAATAGTCCAACACAGACATGATTGGATGAGTGGTGTTTGCCTTTTTTATCGAAGTCGGGATTTCTTAGGTTTTTTAGGTTTTGGTTTGTGTTTTTGTTTCTCGTATCTGAGGAACCTTTTGAGGTTTTAGGAGATTTTATTTCGTTTTAGGTGATTTTATTTCGTTTTAGAAGGATTTTGTGGAGAAAATTGGAACTTAATTTTCCCCTCTTCTTTTGGGGATTGAGTCGTGTTTTTGCTTAGGGTTGTTAATTTTTCTACTCTTGTTTGACTTTTGAGGCTATAAATTCAATTTCTTTTACTTTAAGGAGGAGGGTTTGAAGAATGATTTTTGTTTGATAGTATTTATATCTTGGAGGGTTTGGATTGTGTTTTTGCTATTATGTATTGTTTTGTGTTTTTTCCCCTCTTCTATTTTTTATTTTAAGGTTGTAATTTTGTTTTGTTTACTTACCATGGGCGTTTTGTATCTAGGTTCTGTGGTGAAGATTGTTGCCGGAGGACAGGGGGTTTGATTTCTTTTTAAAAAAAACATGATGGTTACTCGTGAGGGGAAGAGCAAGGTGTAAGTAAGGAATAGAAACAGGGATGGTGGGTTGGATGACCCTTCTGCTTAGTATAATTTTATCTGGACAATTGTACCATGATCATTTCCCTTTCACTACAGAGATTTCAGTGACTTTAGTTGTTTCGTGGGTTGTATTTAATGTATTGTATGGAATGATTAACGTTGGAGTTTGGTAAATTTGGTGTTTTAAAGTTTGGATAGAAGTCTGAGTGGAAAAGTTGGATAGTTTTGTTTCACTGGTTTTAAAAAGCATTTTGGGTTTCACTAGTTGGGACTGAAGTTGTAAAAACAAGATACTCTACATGTTTTTCGATTAATAATTCAATGTTAACTCCATGTATTTTGCCTCGATGTTGACAGTATGCAGATTTTTTTGTTTGTAACTAAGAGCTAAGACCCCAGTATTTCATTAATTGATTAAAAGGGGAAAATGCATAAGTTTCCCACAAGGTGGGGTGAACAGTATCTGGACAGAAGTTGATTCCATCTACTCCTTTCTTAGCTAGATCATGCGTTGGTTTAACTGAATTCCTTGGACAGTAGTGTAATGTGATATTTGTGTGGTTGACTAGCAAGTCTTTCACTTGAAGAATGAGATTGTGGTCCTCCCATCGACCATCTTTGTTATGGTTTATTGCTTCGACGTTTGCTTTGGAGTGAATAAATCTTGAAGTGTCGACTCGAGTGTGCAATTGCCTTAATCCCGGAGATGATCACAATAAGCTCTGTTGTTGATGGTTTGTTTCTGTAACAACACTTGTTATCAAAAAAATGGATTTTGTGTTGTCTGCTGAGAAAACGTACACTCCAACAACAACAAAATTTGTGAATGTTGCCTCGTCTACAAAGGACAAAGGGTCACCGAGAAAAGGAGTGGGTTGGTTGTTTTCTGAATTGGAGTTATTGTTAGTTTCTGAATCCACATGCAGCTATGACAACATTGAAAATTTCGAAAGAAACAACCTGATCTATGCCAGCTATCCACAGGTAAAATCAAACTCAAACCCCAATACAACAATACAACTTATTGAGATTTTGATTTTTATACCTCATTTTTCAGTATTTTCCTTATCAAACGGGCTGCAACTTTTCACGATGCTGTGATGAAGAAGTAAACAAGCTTGATTAGATCACATGTGACAACCTACTTCACAACTTTAATCATTGACGCAGCAAAACGTAGTGAAACATGTTAATGTAATTGTACTTGGTCAACTATTTAAAGCAATGATGAATAATATTTGGTTTACTTTCCGGGCAATTTTGTTTCTATTGAGAATTTAACTTAATCCTATGTGACATCCTAGTCACTTGCCACATCACCTATGGAGGGTGAGTCATCTAGGAGTTGATGTCGCAACAAGGAGGACAAAAAGTTGTAGGAAAGGAAGAGACAAATGGACTCTTCATTTTTTCTATGATTTTCGTCATATTTTATGATACAATTTAAGTAGAGGTTGTAATGATCTTGAATGATCATATTTATGTAGTTTATATTATGTTTGTGTTTTAGGTTAAGTTGAAGAGTTTTTATAAGTGTATATATAAGCACAAGAGTTCTTCATTTGTAAAACATGCCAAAACAAGTCAAGTCAAGTGAGAAAAAAGAAAGAAAAGATGAGTGTTTGGTGCAAATCTCGTTTTACTTGTGAGTGTTAAGTAGTTTGTTTTCTTTTTTCATTCGTGTCCATCAATTAAGTAGATCAAAGTATGGATCTAGTGATTGCAATAGAAGTCCCTCAGCATGGAGAACAAGGCGAGCCAAAGCAGCCCACTGTCGGGAGGGGGATCTAACAATGCACTAACTCGACACGGATTAAACGCACCACATATAATAGAATATTGATTGCGGAATTAACTTCGGACCCTTTCCCAAACTCAATTGCAACAAGAACACTAATAAGAAGGAAATAAACGAGCAAACACAAATGCACACCTGAAACAACCACGACACACACGATTTACAAGGTTCGGCAACGTGCCTACGTCCTTGGGGGGTCTACTGCGGGTTTCCTTTCCTTCTTCCGCTTCTCCAACAAGAGAAGCAACCGAGATTACAAATGATTGGAAGCAATGATTGGAAGCAATGTGTCGTCCGTGGTGCCTCCCGGAGAGCAGATCGACCACCAGATAGGACGTGTGGCGATCTGGTAATTTTTTCATTTTATCTATATTTATTTGTACCGTATATTTTGTTAATGTATGCTAATGTTAATGTTATGTGCAGTGGATGTGTAAGATGATACGGGCTGTGCAGCCATTCCTGCAGAGGAGGGATGAGCTGCCGGACGAGGACATGAGAGCTTCATGCGGAGATTTAGATGACTTGATACAGTCGTGACATACTCAGTTAGGCATCTCTGACCATGATTCAGATGATGAGTAGGCTGATCTGTTGTACCGTACTCTTACTATTTGCATTTCTATTTGCTTATCTGTCGTACGCTTATCATTTGTATATGTGTTTGTGTTTGCTAACTTGTCGTACGCTTATTATTTGTATTTGTGTTTGCTTATCTGTCGTACGTTTATTATTTGTATTTGGGTTTGCTTATTTGTTGTACGTTTATTATTTGTATTTGTGTTTGCTAACCTGTCGTACTCTTATATATAATGCAAATATAATAACAAATATCGATAATAAAGCAACACTATATAATGTACAAACATATCAAAACATATTACATAATTGTTGCCAATTTGCTATCCTATTTTGGTACTCTAGCTCCCATCCAATAACACTCTCATCTCGTATTTGAAACCACAGAGTCGCTATAGGAGGTACGGGGAATCCCTCAGTCAATTCCAAACGAATGTAATGAGCGTAACTCCCTAAATGAGCAATAATCAACTCTCTGCACGGTCTCGTCACGGTAGGCGGACTCTCCCAAGGTAGAACTGTAAGACATGGGTACAACGAACCATCATTTCCGAGAGAGAAGAACATAACTGCACACTTGTAAAAATTTGCAATGGGAAACAAATCCGTCCACGTCTCCATGTAGTGATTCTCGCCACAAGGTCCCCCGCCCCAATTAATCCGGTGACGAGCCTCCGCCACACCGTCGTAGTATACGTGCTCATAATAACAAAAGATACATATTTACTGAAATAAATAACAAAATTATAATAACAATAAATATAGGGATGGTATACCTGATCCTCCCCTCATGTTTACAGACGAAGAACCAGAAGATCGACCACGACCTTTGCTTCCACTACTGGAAGAACGACCACGACCTCTACTCCCACTACCTGAAGATCGACCACGACCTCGCTCAGCATACTCAAACACACTAGGGTCCCGCCGTGTCGACTTTCCCCTTGGTCGACCTCGTAGCTTTGTTTTTTCTGCAGGCTCTCTCAAATTCGAATGTTCAGGGTGTAGCTGCTCGAATAAAAATCGAGAGGCAGATCGAATTACGGTAGGGTCACTTCCTGCAATCTCATCAACCAGGCTGCGAAAATGTTCGGCGTCTTGAGCTGCCTAAGACACAAACTCTGGGTTCCCGGCTCCTTCCCCAATGACAGGTGTCCTCCAGAACGAATGAATCTGCTCTAAGTAAATTCCGTTGTCTGATTCAAGACATCCGCGGATGGTACATGCGCAAGGTATCCCATGAGAAGTCAGAAAAGCGCACTCACAACGATATTCAACTTCATCATCTAACTGTTGCATTCTCTTCACCTCCTGACTCAGCAATTGCAAGCAGTGATGCGAAACTCGATCATTTATGTGACGATATAGAGGATGTCCGAAATTAGTCAAATTTCGCTTTCTCGAGTCTTCAAGAAAGTTTCGAATATTCGTCAGCTGCATTTCAATAGCCGCGTTGACGCGCTCGAAAAGAGTGTCCAGAGCTGCAGTCGATGTAGAAATCTACTCTTTTAGAGCTGAATGAGCACTTTCGACCCTACAATTCGTGGTGTTCCCAAAATGAAGGACTTTGTTCGTCCAATTCAGCACAAACTTTTCTTTATGCACCAACCACGTGGTGTCCAGATACTCCGTGATAGCCGGCCACGATCTATACAAATCTTTCAGAGCATACAAAACTCTATCATACTCGGCTTCTGAAGTAGAAAACATGATTTTCCTCCATCTTCCACGCCTCAAAGTCTCTGCCATCTGCTTATTTTCTTGCCGAATACGTGGTATGCGTAGTTGAATACGTCTTTGTTGATGTGTCATGTGCAGAGTAAATGAGCAGAGTCAGGAAAAACCTCTCTCACCGGTCGCATAAGGCCTAACTCCCGGCCTGTTATTATTGCAGTCGGGCTGACAGTCCCCAATAACAGATCTCGCAACTTCTCCATCACCCACAGGTAACTAGAGTAAGATTCATCCATCAAAATCGCATATCCAATAAGGAAATTCATGTTTGTTGGTGTGACCCCAATCATTTCGAACAAAGGCATCTTATACTTGTTCGTCTTGTAAGTCGAATCCATGCAGATAACGAAAGGATATGTCCGCAACAACTGGACTGACGTCGGATGTGCCAAAAAAACGTGAGTGACGACATTAGTTTCTGGATCCGCCATAATCCAATGTAAGTACTCACACTGCACTGCTTGATAGAGAAACTGCTGGACGAGATTCCGGTCTTGAGATTTTGTCGTCCTCATGTAATCTCTGAAATTATAAATATGCCTTTGATTTGGATTGTCCTCTGGGAATTTTTCTTTTACTGCCTTCAAGATGTTCAGTGGTTTTGCTTGCGCCTCAGTCATATCACGAACAATCTTCTTCGCCCCAGAACTTAGACCACTAATTTGACGATGACCCTCTGGATAAACTGTCAGTCTGTGGTTGTGATATCCGTGACCACTATTAAAAACCACAACTCATCCATCACGATCTCGTCGCTCCACCACTTTTATTAAGAAACGACAACCACAACCCTTTCTTTTGGTGTTTCTTCGAAGTGCAGTATCCATATCCCGAGACTCTATTTGATTTCGTCGGTCGCATCTCAAATAACAATCCATCCGACTATCTGATCTTGTTTTGTACGACGACAGGACCAAAAAAACCCAGCTCCGATAGCTACTTGTTTGGCTCATTTACTTGCTTCATCGATTGTTGCAAAGTTTTGTGTAGTTTGAAATAACTCACTGTAATTCACTCCATCACCACCGAAATCTTCCAACGGAACCTACAAAAATAAAATCGAAATTAAAAAAATTAAAAAATTCCAAGCGTCTGGATTAGCCGCCTGCCCCATGTGTATATGTAATAAATTTACTATTTTAAAAAATAAAATAAAATAGTTTATTTTAAGCATATACGTAATAAATTTACTATTTTATTTTCAAACAAAAAAAGAGATCAAGGTCATACATACACGTTCATGCATGCAAAACCACCTCTACCTTAACCACTACATCCCACTTTGACCCTCACCTTTCGTGAACGAAGGTAGGTGAGAATTAATCTTATGCTTAGTCATCTTAGTTTCACCAACCAAAAGCACGCTTCTATTTAATTATAAAAATATTTGAGTCATACGTGGTAATTGGGCAACATGAATCTTAACTTCCAATACATGATCCCATCCACTTACCCCACGATCACATACGTTCACCCATGATGTCCTTAATATCCTCCTCATCACCATCTTATAAATACCCTGTTAATTCCTTGGGGGAAGAAACTTCTTTTTTTGGAGACGGACATCAAAAACAAACAAAAAAAACGTGAGAAGATAAAAGGAGGAAAAGAGGGTAACGTGAGGGAGCTGAGAAGAGTTTGTTTGTTGTTGAACAGAGGAAGATCAACATCCTCCCAACAAGCAATAGACGCTGGTTTCATCCAACGCCGACTCCAACTGCGCGGTCGTGCCGATTCCAGCAACAACTCCGGCTTCATTAAACGTCCGCAGCGATTCCGGCTAGTGCAGCATTAGCGTCGGCGATCGCTTCGTCGAAATAATAATAACAATAATAATTTTAATAAAAAGGAAAAGGGGGGCTACTCCCTTGGGGATCCGTACCCATCCGTGTACTTAACGACCGTTCCGGCATCCTCCTTTTAAGGAATCGAACCCGGATGGTCGCCTGTTTGGCCAAACGGCCACCTCCCTTGGGGCTCGTTTTGCTTGGGAAAAATACGTCATCCCAGCCTCTTCCTTTTGAGGAATCGAAACCAGTTTGATCGTTTATATTTTGGTAAAACAAAAGGACGCCGGAAGGTTGCCGAAATTCAACGAGAAACTTACAATGTTCCATGTTTGATAATAAAAAAATACATAACCAGGACCCTATAAAAGTCATGTGGTATTGCTGCCCAAACCGCATACTAATACATGGTGTTTTGGACCAAGAAAGTATATATAAGTCATTATATCGTCGGAACAAACTAATCAAAAGATAAATAAGCTTGGGAAACTAAACATACTTAACTCTGCATTGATCATAAAGTGAACCAACATAAATACATGTGGCTCAGAAAACACGTACTCTGGACTCATGCAAGAAAAATAAAAGAATACAACTCAGAATTTAATATCTTGGGGTTTATAAAATTTGGTTCATGAATCTAAATGTCATTTCGGACCAATCATGGAGTCCCGCTACTGTGTTAAAATAAGTTCTTAAGTGAAATATATTAGGAACTAACGTGTGGATTTCATCTCTTCATCAAAATATGATCAACACCATCCAATTTATAATTGAGCTTCCAACTCAGAATATGTCGATATGAGGATTGGAATTCAAATTAACACATTCTGGTATCCTATTAAGGTCGTTAACTATTTTAACAGGAATTGGAATCGAAACCAACACATCTTTGGTACCTGCGAATCCTATCGGTTGTTATGATATGATTAGGCTTTTACTTATAAATAAACAAAAGGAAAGGAAAGTATGAGAAATAAAACCAATATAAGTCTCCACCAACGTGCATGCATGTGATACTATACCATGCACACAATTTCCTTTCTTTGCACACCTTTCCCCGGGAAATGTGTTAATTGAAAACGTGGTAAATGTAACCATATTTGTTCACCAAGTGATGGGGGGAATTTATAAACTTCTTCTTCACATTGTAAAATTTACACATGGATAAGAAAGTTGAAACCTAAGTTATGGAACAACTCATGTGTTGAAAGATTTTTGAAACTCACCACGACATATAAGTTGTACCATTGATTTACATATTGATCCAAAGTTACAAATTGATCCACCTAAATGGACAAGTTACAAATCCACCCCAAATGTGGATAAATTCCAACCTTAAAATACAATTGATTAAATTGCATCAATTGATTTGCAAAATCAATCTTAAAATACAAATAGTCCCCTAAATGGACAAATCACAAATCCACTCCTAAATATGGATAAATTGCGAAACAAATCTTCAATGTTTTGAAATATGTCAACTAACTGTAAAATACAAAAACAAATTTAAAATATAAACATTGACTACTCCAATAATAAGAGAGGATGCACGCCAAGCTTGACCTTGGGTTCCCTCTCTCTTATCGTTGTAGTGGTCAAAAGCTAAAATACAGACTACATTAGTCGTAGGCGAGGATGCACACCAAGCATGATCTTGGGTTCCCTCTTTCTTACAGACGACGGAGTCTTCATTTAACAAGCCAAATGAACAAACCCAAAAACAAAAAATAAAAATACAAAATACCTCCTAGGTTACAAGACTAAACTAACTGTTTGTACGATATTCTAATATAAGAATTATCGTTGATAAATCGAATATATGTAACTCCTCCTTGTGACGAGGTTAAACTCACTAATATTAGGTTGTCTTCGTGATAAAGTTGAAGCACCAAAACAAACATATACAAAACCCTCCGAGTTATGAGGCTAAACTGACCAAGATATCACGATGTTGATACTAAAAGAATAATCGTCTAAATAACATACATATATATAAAAACCTTCCTAGGTTATGAGGCTAAACTAACCGCTTGTACGATATTCTAATATCAGAATTATCTTTGATAAATCAACTATAGATAACCCATTCTTGTGATGAGGTTAAGTTCACTAATATCAGGTTGTCTTCATTATAAAGTTGAAGCATCTAGACACATACAATACCCTCCTAGATTACGAGGCTAAACTGATCATATTGCGATGATACATCACAACAAAAGAGAGATCATCATCGAACCGATCAAAGCACGAGTTGATAAATCCTCGTCCTAAAGATATCAAAATATATATATATATATATATATATAAATCCTATTAATAAAACGTATCTTGAATTGTTAATATAACGACAATTTTAGTTTTTTACAAAATGATGCTTATGTATCTTCCATTTGTGCAATACATAAACATGTCAACTCTTGTATTTCATATTTATCATTTTTATCCAATAAAAGAAAATGTTGCACTTATTTACTTTCTAGCTAGTTATTTGCATCTATTTAATTTCCTGTACAAATGAATGATATGAGTATAACATGATGAGACATTTTTCTATACGAAGTTGTAAGGTGCGGAATTCCATTATGAATTCTTGAGATGTTTTCGCAACACCAATATATAATACAAATTAAAGAATAAAAAACTCACGTTAAACACATGTCTTCGTAAGTATGGGCTTCAGATCTTCGACTAACTGCTTCAAATCAACAGTCAACTCAGGCATCTCACCAACCTGAACTACAACCTTCATAAGCTCGTCCAAGCAAAACTCCATGTTGCAGTCAATGGCTCCAAACTTCTCGACCACCAACTTGTTTAATTTTTCCATCTAAGTCGAAATGTCAGAGATTGTGTAGTTACGAGTGTCGTCAAACCCTAAGAAAAAATTAGAGTGATCAGGACTCTACAAAAGAAAGTACACATTTGTCAAACACCTTAGGGTGGACATCGAATATTTCTCTAAATGTTTAAAGATGTGGGAAGACTTACTTTGTAGTACTTAGAGAAAACTAAAAGCACCGCCTGAATGAGACTGGTCGATTTGAAGTGTGGAGGATTCCACATCTACAAAGTGGGGTCTCCGACATGGGGATCGAGCATGGTCAAGAAGAGACCGACATGCTTCTTAACGACAAGGGGGTTGTGGATCGATCGAAGGGTTGTGGAGAAGGTGCTTGTCGATTTCGGAAGGACCGACAAAGGGTTTGTGGTTCGGTCGGGCGTACTTAACCATGTTGATTCTAGCGGGAATAAGTGACGCACACCGTTACAAACATGTTGGACTCCGTCTATTTTAACAGACGAAACACTAGCACTGTTGACGGCAGTCGGATGGAAGTGCACCAGATTAATTAGTTTAGATTGTAAGTGTTCTGGAGCAATAAAAAAACTTCGAGAAAGCAAAAATCCAATAACACTTTTGGAAGTGCACTCAAGCAAAACCCCCTATATATATCTCAATAAGCTCTAGTGCTAGTAATTATTTGAACCATGTTGGATCTACCACTGGAGCATGGAAATTGTTGTTATACTAGTATATGATTTATGAAGTAACTGAATACCATGGTGGGATAAAAGAAGGGACACTGCAGATTGCTTTACACAATTGGTTTATATGCCTGACATTAGGATTCATTCCCCAGCTTCTCTGGAATTGGCTAATGTACATGTATGGAATTGCAACTCCTAAACAAAATGCATCCAAAAATGTAGAGATTTTAAACCAACTATAGGACCTGAAATTTTCACAAATCCTCAAAAACAATAGTCACTTGTTGTAGTTCTAGATTATATAGTGCTTTTGGGACAACCTTTTATGTTGGGGATAAATATTATCAAAAAGCTATATTCTATAGGTTAATGCAGACGAAGTCACGAAACTAATCACATAACTACCAAAGATGAATAATACCAAATGAATAACGATTGCATTTACTTCCCAAAGACATCAAATTTCACCTCGTCTTGCATGTTCTCAAGGTCGTCCTAGTAGTCTCTTGCCTTTCGGTGTCTATATGTAGTTTTTGGTTAAATGAAATTATTACTAATGTAAGTACTCAGATGTGCAACATGTAAAAGTTACTCGTACAGAAAAAAACAAGGTTTCACATCAAAAAACAAATTTCCTCCAGGTATCTGCATCTGTTCTAGATGATTGGCTCGAAGGTTAGTACGTAGTCCGTAACTGTGACATTAAACTTTGAAAGGTGACTTACATGTGATTGTTCACTTATAGTTGTGAAGTCCTTCCAAAACAGAGGGTATTATCGATTTGGAAGAAGTGATGTAAAAAGTGTGGAACTAAAATCCCAAAACTAACTACTTGTTTCTCCATTAAACTCAATTAAGTTTCGGCAAATTTTAAACTAAACACCAAAATACATAGTTTCTCTTCTTACTTCTCCTTCTTAACTTATGACCAACTTTGTAACCAGTTATCAGATGTCAACCTACTTTCTTAACTTAAATTTTTTACACTGCATCTACTTCCTTAATCAATCACATCCTAAGAGCTGAAAAGCTAAAAAATAAAATAAAATAACATACTACCCTACTTATCTTACAAATAAATTCCAAACCGATCCGCAAACTATTTCATGAAAAACGCCAACAATTTAACAACAGTCCAAAACTAAACTCCATGTGTGGCATCATATAGCCGACGATACAACCCAAATCTTAATCTCCAAACTAAAACCGGATGGTCCTCCTAACTCTACGATTTTTAATGGATCCTACTTTATGGTTATGGATTAAACATGTACTTGTCTCCACAACTTCATAGGCAGCAGCACTCATTCTTCACTAACTATTTTACTAATAATTGTCAAACATAACAAAATGACATAATTACAAAAAACTTTAGCAATTTACCGATTATATTCGCTAACATAGAGAAGTTGAAGTGATGAATAAAACTAAAGGTTTATTTCCAGGAACTGTTAATCAAAGATATGTTGAATTTTACCAATTGATCACAAGTTAGCCTTTTATTGGAAACAGGGTAGAATTTAGTTTCATATTGTTTTTTTTATTTAGTTTTCATACGTTCCGATTAATTTATAGAGAAGTGAAGAAAGTCAATAATTCTAATTTAAGGGGGGAAATCAGTTAAAAATTAAAACATTAAGTTTCATGATTTTCTTCAAACTACCCATGCAGAAATAAGGCTTGGAGCTCGGGTTCCTTCTAGACTATCTTTCGCAAATCAGTCGCACCCTAAAGAAATGGCATACCTATAACTAAGCAATAAGAGATGGGACAAACATTGAAGGTGCTGTTGAGATACAAAATCAAAACACCAAATTGATACTTGAAAATTTCATTATGTATATCAACGAAACTCCAGCTTTGGACTGCTAGGAAGGACTTCCAGAATATCCAATGCTAGACAATAAATCCTAAAGCTAAATCCATCCCAACCAAGAAGAGCAGTTGGTGTTGGGTCCATTACTCCAAACCACATACATATTTAAGCGTACCCAACACCAAGTAGGAAGGCAAGACCAAAAGTCCCAAATCCAAATTGCCATGCAACACCATCACAACCATATATACACACTACAAAAACCGTAAAGTCCCAAGTCAACCACAGAAAGAAGAACACTAATTTCTGATATATGAAAAACATTTCTTCAACTCACTAAAGCCCCAGAATAACCACCAAAAAAGGTCGATGATATTTGAACAAACTTCAACAGACAAATCAACTCATAAACCCCCTCAAAGCTGGATTATTTTTGGGAATAAATCACAAACCCAACAAAGAAACTCAAACTCCAAATTCCCACCTTCGTCGTAAAATCCAACGCGACGGCATCGGGCACCATCTGGTCCCCACTTCACCGAATTCAGGTAGCGCTACACTTTTCTTCTTCCTCGGACCAGAACGGCATCTACAGCCCTCTTCATCGCCGCTCAGGTAAGTAGGGATAGGAAAGTTGGCTTTGGGTTCGAGAATATATTATAGGATGGCGGAAGGATGAGGAGCAACGTGGATATGGAAGCAGGAGGTGTTCACCCTTCTCATGATCGGTATTGGAGTTGACTGTGTTTATTTAGAATAGAAGAAGATGGAGATAAGAATGGGAAGAAGGAGGTGGAGTAGAAATGGATAGAAGTGGGTCGACGAAAGAAGTAGGAGGTGGAGAAGAAACTGAAGCTAGAGCCTAGAGGTGGCGAGAAGAAGAGCGGCTGGGAAACGACAAAATCATTCTTCACCTGCATATATAACGGTGTGTTTGGATAATAAAAGGAGATAAAACAAAAGGTATAAATTTCTGAAATAGTGCAGTAAAAATAAAAACGATTTTGTTTGGTAAACTATAATTATTTAAAACAACAATTGGAATGTCTTTTTCATTAAGTAAAAACGACATCACAGATTCGTTTTTGACTTGGTAAAAACAAGATTCATAATGTTGTTTTCGACTTATCTTTAATTTTAGAATTCATGCATTTTAAATTAAAAAAATTGAATTGATTTTCAACATGATAGAATAAATTTTTAGGTATTCTGATAACATATTCATGTTACTCTCTTTTTTGTCATCAATTCAAATACCACGTTGATAGTGTTTCGTTGATTTTTGAAATTATTACTTTTTAATTATAAATTAGATATTTCAACAAAACTTTAGGAAATTGATACTTGAACAGTTGAACTAAAGATAAAAAAAACAATGAATCTGATTTTGTGATAAAAATAACCAAAAAGATTATCTATTGTGTATAAATTAAATGTATATTTTTAAAGTTAGATGTATGTCGTACTCTCAAATATTTAAAAATAAAAAATGTAGTAAAAATTTATAATTTTTGTGTTGAAATTTTTTCCATTGATCATATACTCTTTTGGGGTTTAACTAGAATATGTCTAAATGTATTCACGCGAGAATAACATATTCTATATTTTTTTATTTTTTAATATTTGATATTACCATGTACATCTCACTTTAACAATATACATTTAATAAGCATATTTTGTCAAATAAATTTTCTAGGTTTATATTCTTCTAACTTTTTATCTTTATAACATTATTTCAAAAATTTATCTAAACAAAAAATAGATAGAATTGAAAAAGAAGATAAAATAAAATAAATGAGTTAAGAGAGAGAGAGAGAGAGAGAGAGAGAAATCAATATCGTTACTAAAATTTCTTTTAACTATGTTATTTCATTTTGGGGTATTTTGAAAAGAATAGATAAATTTTAATTTTTTCTTCATTGTTTTCATTTTAGAAGATGATTTTTATTCATATTGATTTTTTTTCTTAAGTTGCCAAACAAGAAAAAATTCTACTTTCTTTTATTTTATCTTCAATTTTCTCTCTAAGTCGTTAACCAAATACACAACGCTTCACCGTGTAAATGTGAAAGCCATCTTATTGCGTTTCATCTCATTCCACTATTTGATTAACTCCGTCATTAAACACAATTAAAGTATCATTACCATCCAAACATGTGTTTCCAAAGAACTGTTTCCGGTACACCATTCATTCCGACAAATCCCAAACACTTACGTGCCACTGGACCGGACCATATCCACTTCCACACTTCGACGTGCCAACTTCGGAATCTCATCAAACAAATCCCGATAAATACCCGAACCCATCCATCGATGGCTTCCGCCGTCACCACATCCGCCATCTTCGTCGCCTCGACAAAAATCTCCACTTCCTCTCTCCCCTCCTTCGCCCGATTCCACCACTCCACTTCGCTCTTCCGGATCTCTCTTGTCCAGCCTCGTCGCCACAGAACACGCCCGCCGCTGGTTCGCATGGCGCACACCGTCGCACAAGCCACTCTCGGCCTCACTACGCCCAACCAGATCCACGCGCCTCAGGTCGTACTCGACATAAGGTGTTCGGTGGTTTTAATACGTCTTTGTGGTGTTGTCGGACACCTGTTCGATGGAATTCCGTAGAGATTGTGGTTCGAATGGAATTCGGTTGATCTGTTTGGTTTTTTTTCCCGACTTTGTCATCCAATCTCATGCATCAAAACCTGATATTCTTGTGGCTTCTGGATCTGATGCATGCTCTTTTTTTTGTCATGTGGTGTCATGTTAATGTAATTATTTTGATTTTGGAATCGGGCCTTTTTTTGTCATTTCGCATGATATATGCATTATGATTTTATTCCTTTACCTGCAGATTTGTTTTTCCGCAAAAGACATCGACTTTGCGGAATGGAAGGGGGACATTCTTGCTGTTGTTGTGTCCGAGAAGGACATGTCCAAGGACTCCAACTCCAAGTTCGAGAATGCCGTTTTGAAGAGGCTGGACGAGCAGCTTGGTGGTCTAGTAGACGAGGCTTCTTCTGAAGAGGACTTCACTGGGAAATCTGGGCAATCCACTGTTCTTAGGCTGCCTGGTTTGGCTTTTAGACGGCTTAACTTGATTGGACTCGGGCAAGGTTCACCATCCACGTCTGATTATAGAGGACTTGGTGAAGCTATTGCTGCCACAGCAAAAGCTTCACAAGCCACTAATGCAGCTGTAGTTATTGCGTCTTCTGATGGTTTTTCTCTTGTGTCTAAGCTCAATGCCACTTACTCTCTAGCATCAGGTACGTTCCTCATTAATCTGCTTTGGCAAACTGTGGACATTATCTGACTTCGTTACTTTTGTTTTGTAGGAGCACTATTGGGACTTTATGAAGATAATAGGTTCAAGAGTGAATCTAAGAAACCACTACTAAAATCATTGGATATTATTGGTTTTGGTGCTGGACCTGAACTAGAGCAGAAGCTCAAGTATGCAAGTGACGTTTGCACTGGTGTGATTTTCGGGAAGGAGCTTGTTAATGCGCCGGCCAATGTGCTCACGCCTGGTACATTTATCAACTAGTGTTTCACTAAGCATCATATCCCTTCTATTTATTCCTGCATTCTTTTAGATAAGTCAGTGCCTTGATTACAATATCCAATACCTTGCTTTTAAAAAAATTGTAGGTGCATTGGCAGAAGAAGCCTCTAAAGTTGCTGCAGCGCACAGTGATGTCTTTACCGCAAATATATTGGACGCACAGCAATGCGAAGAATTAAAGATGGGGTCATATTTAGCGGTTGCTTCTGCCTCTTCTAATCCCCCTTATTTCATCCATCTCTGTTACAAACCTCCAGGTGACAATGCCAAAACCAAATTGGCAATTGTCGGAAAGGGCTTAACTTTTGACAGGTTTAATTTGTCCTGTCAATGCATTTTGTCATCTGACAACATTTCCTTCATATGTTGGTATCTTATATTAGCTTATCGCTGCGTGTAAAAATGTGTACATATCACGCACCGTTCATGAAGATATGATATTTTACAGGGTAAACTGTTTTCAGTATTCATAGAATTCTTTCTTATGACAGTGGTGGCTACAACATTAAGACTGGACCTGGCTGCTCTATTGAACTTATGAAATTTGATATGGGGGGTTCTGCAGCTACCTTTGGTGCAGCAAAAGCCATAGGGCAAATTAAACCTCCAGGAGTAGAGGTTTGCCTAGACTGTACTTCTCCACAAACTGCTGTTAATAGTAGAGAATTAACATACATATGTTTCTGAGTTATGTTTATTCGAACCATCCAATTTCCTTTTTCCAGGTACATTTCATTGTTGCTGCCTGTGAAAACATGATCAGTGGTACAGGAATGAGACCTGGAGACATTTTAACTGCTTCTAATGGAAAGACAATTGAGGTAAAATTCATATGTATAAAGGGTACGTTTTTGAGATTCCAATGCTACTAGTTTTTCTGGTACAATGGTACTAGCATTTTATTTTGTCTTCAGTTTTTATTAGTACTATAGCAAATTTTTACTAGAAGTTTTGGTCATCACTACTTAATTCTGGAAAATGTGACAGAAGTACTATAGTAGTATAAAAATGAAATCAAATTGACTGTGTGATGCTTGTTGTCGACAAACCTGATTTATGTTTTTAACTTTTTATACTTTTCTATTCTGACCAATTATTTTGAGTTGTACTTTCTTAATCTTATTTTCCAGGTTAACAATACAGATGCTGAGGGAAGGTTGACACTAGCAGATGCTCTAGTTTATGCTTGTAACCAAGGCGTGGAGAAGGTATTATTTACCAATGGTTGGGATATTTATTATATAACGTGTGATTCATAGTCTGGCATATTTATATGCAGAAATTTCACACCTTTAACTTTGATTGGCAATATCTAATCAATTGTTCACCTTTGGCTAATATGTACCTAATCTTTATTTTCAGATAGTAGATCTAGCAACACTAACAGGAGCATGTGTTGTTGCGCTTGGACCCAGCATGGCAGGTAAATTCTGACAGGTTTATCTTTGTTTTCTGCCATTGTTATTATCTTCAAACTTAGGTTTTGATACTTTTTAACGTAGTTTAGTAAGTTTTCTCGCCATAGGTTTGGTTCCTATAAATTCTACATATACCTGGGTTGCTTCCCTATAATTTACCGCTAGATAGAATGAAACAGTAGTGATAGTTCGAAGGAGGAACTTGTGGTGCTGTTTTGGCATCATATCACTCATGATGTGCAGGAGTTTTCTCACCTAGTGATGGACTGACAAAGGAGGTTATGGACGCAACTGAGGTTTCAGGAGAGAAATTGTGGAGGTTGCCTCTTGAGGATAGTTACTGGGAGAGCATGAAATCAGGTGTCGCTGATATGGTCAATACAGGTGGTCGTCAAGGTGGTTCTATTACAGCTGCCCTGTTTTTAAAGCAGGTAATCGCCAGCTAACATTTTCTCTTATGAAAACCCATCTGTTTTTCATATTTGATGCACAATGTTTTCGTTATTCACTTTTTATTCAGTAGATGGATGTTCTACTATGTTTCTTTGAGCTATTTATTATTTCCTCATTGAACCAAAGGTAATAGAAAGGTCTTTGCTTTTGCAGTTCATCGATGAGAAGGTACAATGGATGCATATAGACATGGCAGGACCTGTCTGGAACGAGAAGAAGCGCACAGCGACCGGGTTTGGTGTTGCCACTTTGGTTGAGTGGGTTCTTAAAAATTCATCATCGTAAGTTTTTCGGGCACAACATGAAAGCGGCAGGGGGGGGGGGGGGGGGGGGGGGGGGGGGGGGTTCAACTAGTTCTTTTGATCATTTTCTAAGTACCCACAGAATAAATGCCAAGGAAAATGCATCTTCTGTAAGTTTTTGAAAAATGAACTTAGGAAATTCAGTAGGAGATGTTCAAGATCAGCTGAAGGGTTTCTGAATAACATTACAGGCTACTTATTTAATAAAGGATTCCTTTTTGATACCTTGAGAATGCATTTTCAGATAATGTTGTCAGGTAAGCCGAGACACCATTGTCAGAGTTTCATGTATAAAAAGTTTTAAAATCTATACTTCTTGATCTTAACGGTTGTGACTGCTGAGAATCTGCGATCATGTCGCAGAAATTGGAAAATGATATCCAAGTTTCTACCTTCGGGATTAGTTTCTTTGGACATAATGATTAGGAATATTGAATTGTAGCGCTACAAATGATGCTACGCAAGAAAAATTATGCTTGACTAATTTGATTTTTTTCTAGTATATTCCTATCCAGTTAACATTGAAATGCATATGTAGTCACTCTTCCAAATTCACAAACCACATGATGTAGTGTAGCATAAACACCCAAACTATAAGTTCAATTAGTGGACGACTACAGCAGGGAAAGACCAAAGAAGGGAAGGATACCAAATGAACACGGTGAACATCTGAAGTTGCTTTTCAAGCAAAACTAACATGGACTTCAATCAAAATCAAGGTTGCTGTGTCAAGATTTTGCGGATGGAACGGTACTCATTCTTCTTGGTCATTCATTCAATCATTCATTGTTATTAACGTCCTCTGATGAGCCAGTTCCTGCATCTAAAGAAGGGTAACACAGGAAAACACAAATAAAATTCAGATAAAGAGCATATAATATTACGAAGCAGAAGTGGATTAATAGATGATGGGAGTCTACCTTCACCATCCGCAGGAGCATAAACAGACCTCCTCGACCGCGACTGCTGTTGCGTCGGCTGAAGGCAAAACAAACTAATACATGAACCACAACTCAAATGATATTTAAGGTGAACCAAAATGACGAAAAAATCAAGAGAAAACCTGCAACTTCGGCCGAAGTGCCTGAGGGGTTTCCTTCGGCTTCTCCATAGGTGCTCCTTGCTGATTTATGATCAAACAAATCAAAATCAAAGTACACAACAATAATTCGAACAAAACATATTTTTTAGGTACCAGTTTTGTTTTAAACTTTTAATACCTTTCCTAACGCCCAATCAGCAGAATCAAAGAAAGCGCGTTCATGATCCTGCTTGCAAACAAAAAGAAAATTATCACCATTAAACTCTAAAGAAAATTTTCATATATATATATTGTCACAGCTTTTTTACTGATACTGGTAAACTTAAGCAAGTACAAATTGACCTTGGCTATGAGTGGTGGTTTTTTGGGCAACAAACCCCCGTACTTCTTCTTGAGTGATTCCTCCTGCAACAGAAGGAGAGCAACAAATGCGAGTGCAGGGTGTTTTTGACATTAATCGCGCGACAATATGTTAGCAAAATATAATTTAAGCTGGAAGTGTTACCTCCTCCTCTTGGTAGGATCCCCGAGGCTTACCCTCTTCTGCAGGACTCATTACTGACATGCTTGCTGCTGTTGGAGGCAAAAAATTAACTTCATAGTCAGGCAAGGTAACAGATTTCATAGTTAAAGCTCCATTGCAATATGTTTTTTTTGCTATAAATCTGATCTACTAATCAAGTCAACTCAGAAGATGGTGGAACAGAACATCATAAGATGGTCATGACAATTGTACTCATAAAACAGAAATACATAATCAATACAACAAAGTCAAATGCTTCCTGAAGGCCAGATCAGAAATTGGAGAACATCCAATTTGTTTCCCGTAGAAACATATTTCGACTATAATGTCAAAATAGTGTTGACTATATTTCTACAAAAATGTAATATTTACATCAAATGATTCATTTTTTCCCGAAAGCTTACTAAAGCACAATGCTTTCAAATATAACATGAAAGATTGGATTTTTGCAACAAACTTAGAAGGAGAGAAGTATTGCCTTTGGATGATCGATCGATCTCTTGAACGATACGGACAGCGTTGTAGTGTGCACCGATGTGGGGGAGTTTGATGAGTTTCGTTTATTTGAATTGTTTTTGTTCTTCTTCACGACTTCATTAATAAAAGACACTAAAAAACAGAATTTTGAGAAAAACAAGCGAAGCAGAAACGCACGTCTTCAACCAACTTGGGGACTAAATCCGACCGTCCATCCCTGTCTTCATGTCAAACGTGAGATCTCTAGACTCTAATGTGCTATTCCGATTTCAATCTTTTGTTGTAGTTTTTTTTTTACTTTAAATTAAAGTCCACATTGTCTTGTTGTATCTCAAGTAGTCGAGTTTGATCCCTTGTCTTTGTTATTTGAGAGTTTTTATTTTTGACAATCGGTAGGATCGTAAGATTAATTTTAATTATTAATGCATAACTGCATTCCACGGTTTACGGTTTACTATAGGAGTGAGGATTGAAACTGTATCTGTTAGATCCTAATTCTTGTTTAAGGCTAATCTTGTTTTGGCTTGACTAATGTTTGTTTAGGGAGAGATTTATGATGGTGAGGTGGAGGGCTCTGATTGGTGGATGATGTTTAAAGGTAAAAACCCAACTCTTTCTCCTTCTTCACCCATCACTTCAACTCTTTTCAATCTCTCTCTCTCCCTCGCACACTCTCTGATCGTGTTGGGTGTGAAGGCGAGCTGAAAGGGCGTGTCCGAAGGAGGTATGACCGTGGTTGGTACGAGCTAGCGTGAGAAGCTCACCGGAGAAGCATTCGTTTGCGAGGAAGTGCTCGTGGAAGCTTTCGTCGTTTATCTTCAAAGGCTTCTTCAAGCCTTAAAGGTATGTCAAGCTTTCCTTTTATGCTTACTTAAGATTGCGTGAGTGTTGGAGTAGTCGAAGGTAGACCGAAAGGCTCGTCGGACGTTTTGTTCAGCAGATTTCTACTGCTTTCAGTCGACCGGGTCCCCTTTGCCGTTTGACCGAATGCACTGTGGTAAGTCGGTTGGGGGTGTAGACCATTTAAACGGTCGACTGCTCTTTTGATCTGTTCGACTGATTCTACCAGTAGCTAAGTCGATTGGGACGTAGACCATCCAAACGGTCGACCGCCTATGTGATTTGTTCGACCGATAGCTTAAGTTAACTTAAGGTTGGTTCGATCGGTGTGCGCCTTGGTCGACTGGTCGTGAACCTTGAGAAAACGTGAAGTCCTTATTATTTTCGATCGATCGGGTCCCCTTTGTCGTTCGACCGTTGGGACGATTATTATTATTATGTTGTGGCATACATCATCCAAACAGTCGGCTGCCTGTGACCTTTGTTTGACCGATTGGTCGTTTTGTTAGTTATTTGTGGTTCGACCGGTCGAGGAGACGGTCGAACTCTTGTGCGTTCCTGGAGGGAACCGGTCGACCGGTATGCCTGTTTTGGTCGATCGTTTTTGCTCAGTTTGGTGTTTTTGTTGTGTTGTGGAATGAGCTTGAGGGCAACGGATCCTCGGCCTTTTTGGGGGCAACGGTAAGGAAATTGCCGACCTGATAGTGATTCGTCGAATCAGCTTTGAGGGTAACGGATCCCCTTCCTTTGAAGGCAACAATACGATTATTGTCGGCCTGATAGTGATCTGTGGTACGTGTGGTTAGCCGAAGATAATTCCGGCTGTGGTTCCAGTGTGCACGTGTTGTTGGTCGAGGATGTTTCCGGTTGTGGTGTCTGGGGCACGTATGGGTGTTGGGTGAGAGGACCTTTGAGGCTCGTTGTGATTATTGTCTGCTAAGGATGGGAGAGAGATCACTGAGGTCTAGTTTTGACGACGATGTTTGTTTTACTGCATTTTGGTATCGTACCATGTTAGTAGTTGTCTAGTTCATTTATTGGAATAGGAGTTTGACATACGAGGTTTCCTTATGGGAAGCTCAGACATAGTTCTATGTTTTGTTTCAGACCATGAGCGACGCTAAGAGGTGGTGACTGAGGAGGAGCACGTCTGGAGTCAGATCTTACTTTTCTTTTTTTTGAGGTGTAGTAATTACATGTACATTTCCTTATAGCTTTTGATGTAATCACACTTTTGAAACATTTAGGTATATATTTGATCTATGTTGGTGCACCGGTGTCCGGTGTTTTCTATAATATTGTCGTGTTTGATTATATGTTTAAAAGTTTAATTTTTTTGCTGTTTGAGTATGTTAGTATCCCATCCCACCAAACTTGTCTTGTAAACCGGTGTCTGTTGGTTATATGAGAATTATTGAAGAGATCTCATCTTCCAAATGGTTGACTCCTGTTGAATGTATCCACGATGTCATTGCAGAGGGGACATGATGATGGGCAATACTTGATTGGTATTTGTTAGTCTAATCCAACCTTAACCTTAACCATACATTTGATGCAATCCAGATGTTTGTTTATTCCAATGCCCAAGATCAACATAATACCAACTTGGCCAACCTCAACGGGTTATCTTTTTTATTAACCTCCAAATTTAAATATATGTTCGTGGAATGTTTTTATTCGAAAAATTCCCAAAAATTTCACTTGTCTTTGAATTTCAACTGATGCTAGCTGGAGAAACCAAACACCAAATTCACAAACTCATCTTGTGCCAAATTGAAGAACAAGAATTAAACTTAAATAAAGAAGCATTCCAACATTAACTACCTGGATGGTTGGAAGTAAAAATTGTACACTAACTACATCACCAAAGAGTAATAAAACACCACTGATTTCCCATAACTTCTATTCCTGTGCAACAAAGTTCAGAAGAAGAAAACTTCGTCTCAAGAAACAGAATTCCTCCTATTCCTCGACGAACCTACCGACTTAGCCTTCCGTAATTTAGCAGCGGAAGCTCGTGGACTGTGAGGACTTTCAGAGGTCTCACACTGCTTGGTCTTCTCTGTCTGCAGGTAATTCCCATTCCACAACTTATCGAAAATTCTCCTTGACCGTGATTGCAGCAGCAACGCACGTCCCCCTCCAGCCTCACTCTTACTTTTCGACACCCTCAGTTGTTCATTCGGCAGCTTAGCTTGTTCAGGTAACAGGCTTTCGCAATCGTCCTCGACAGAAAGATAATTGTCACCACGCGATGTGCCACTCGATGATGCTTTTTGGTTCTGCGTAGCTGATCTTAACTGGTCGAAGTAGAGGACTTGGACAATGACGCGTAGTGGGAGACGATCTTTTTGGACCGCATGAACACATGCTTCGGTGGAGAGCTTACTCACATCCATTAGGCCACAAATCTTCTTCTTTTCGGCCTTTGTCAAGTCAGAATGCTCCTGTCCACAGTCATTCAATCCAAATCTCAGAACTTCATTATTTTAGCTTAATATCACAGTTTTTCAAATATCATTAACTTTATAAAAGCATGACCATTTTATATAAACCATCACCTAGAACCTAGAAGTATCAATTCATGTGATATGCATCCAAGCAAAAGAAAGTAAACAATCAGAGCATAAACCCTCTCGGTTTTAAAATACAGTGTATAAGAAATAATCGGAATCATAAGACAAAAAGGGACCAATGCGAACTCACTTGGAGATAGATGTCAATTGCTGCATAAAGACCATCATGAACTAGTCTAGCAGCCTCAGGAAGAGAGCTTGCTAGATCAACAAAGCTACACAATGGAAGGTTCGGATCGCAGGCCACTTCAGCAAGGTAACCATCAACTAACTTCCCAACTGTCAGCAAATATCCGTGTCCCAGAACCAAGCCATCCGACATGTTTGCTTCCTTCACACCATGACGACTAATCTGGTTGCAGTCATTATGCATCAAGAATATACTAACCAACTTTTGCACAATCCTCACATCATAAGCCACCTCGTCTGGTGGTCTGGCTGGGATCAGAAGATCCTTAGCCGACACCTTCTCCAAGTGTAAACCAATTCTTCTGAGAAGTTTTTCAGTTAGAGAATCATCAATTCCCACCAGAATTGCAACTTTCAGTAGCTTTAAAAGGAAACTGCAAGAACAGCCTGAACCTTTCTTTGAAGGCAATAGTTGGACAATTGTCTCGATCAGGTAGCGGTTTCTTTTGACATTTTCATCACTAACAAGTATATCGATAGAGTTTGGTAACCATCTCATGGCGTAAGCCTTTAGAGCCTCGCCTATCACTTCATGTGACATCCTACCTTTGGCTTTCACCGCATGTAGTACTCTTTTATAAATATCAACATCGAGATCGCATATGTCTTCAACCCACCAGTCTCTTGGGACAACAGTGTGCTCCCTTTCGAGCTCAACTATTTTACCTAACGATGCCAGTTTTTTGTTGCATGCGTACGACCAATGAACATTAGCTGGATCAATCAATGCCTTGGAGGCAACAGAATCGATGCATCTCCCGACAATTTTCAAGTCATCAGACCATGGTAGCAATGCCTTTGTGGTCTCGAGGGCGATGATCGAATCCTTCCAAGCTCGAAAGACGCAGGAAGTCAGAAAAACTTCAACTTTGTAGATCAAATTTCCCCTCTCGATGTCCTCTGTCATCTCAAGATATCCGGCCGCACATCTTACTGATACGACATTGTAGGCGTTTAAAGTGAATGTCATTCCATAGCAGAACTTGACACATAGCTCAAATGCTTTTGGTCCACCAGGCAAATCATCGAAAGTGATTTCGTTTATTCTGTCTTCACTGGCTCTGAGAATCAATTTATGCAACCGACTGCTCTTTGAAAGTAGTGGAAACTGAAACTCGTCGCAGAAAAAATCATCAGTAACTATCACTATTCCTAATATTAATTTTCTAACAAAAGAATAGTAGAGCAACACGAAGGCGCTACTATAGTAAATCCAGTAGCTAAAATTTCATTGAGCAAATTTGATAGTAGAACTAAAATAAAACAAACATCAAATTTACCAAAGGCAGGTTGTGTACGTCAATACAATGTAATACCAAAAAGGCAAATCAACCACCTTGTAGACTTTCATGTTTCAACAAAAAGAAGTGTGGAATAGCATGAGCACAATCTATTTGTGCAGAATCATGCATTCAAAACTAAAATACGAACCACGACAACCTAAAATAGGAGGATTGGATGTGGAAAGGTAAAATTTTGAGGAAAACAAATTTGCATCTCTTGGTAGCAAACTCGCATTACTAATGAATTAGAAAGTGATTTTTTTTATTTTATTTTAAAGTTACCTTGTGAAGTTGAGGGTAAAATGTGGCTTACTCGGTTACTGTGAGGGTAAAAGGGTAATAATGAAAATCTATATTATGAAGGTAAAATTTGAGTTATTTGGCTCAGGACGGGTAAAAATGAAAAATTACCTTGTGAAGGTAAAACTTGAAATCACCAACATTGACAACTATTTCAGTGGGAAGCTCAGAAGCCACATATCTGCAAGAAGAAATGAGCATCTTCAGTAACATTTCACGTGAAACATAATAAGCCGAATCACGTCACACGCTCATTCAGAAAAGCCACATCACATTTAACATGTTTGAAATGTACAATCTGTAGAAAAAGGATCTGAAATTTCATATCCCGGATAAAACTGCAAGTTGGTAACTCATTATCAACAAACAGTAAACAACATCTCCATATTGCCATATCTCCACCAAGAAACATCTCCATTATCAACAAACAAAATCTCCATAACTACTTTATAGTTACAAAGAAATGTCATTAAAAAAATTTGACACAGTCAATATTAACAGTAGATACAGAACCTTCACAAGGTCACATTGCTCTCAAATAACATCAACGCCAACAAAATGCCACAAAAACAAATTAAGCCGAAAGGAAAAGGTTTACCTGACATTGTTGCCCTCTGTCTGGAATGAGTCCGGATTGGAGCCCAACTTCATGAACTTCATCTCCACCTTTGTTACCCAAAACCAAATCCCATACCACACCACAGCCTTAACTGAACTGAACTCCCCCTACCCCTTCACCCCATACCCTAAAGCCATAGAAGGAGAAGGAGAAGGAGAAGTATAACTATGAGACTGTGTGGAGTGGTTAAGTAAGTTAATAAATGGGTGCGCCGCCTTTCTCTGACGCCCATATCTTTTCCACTTAACTCCACTGCCTGCTTAGTAGATTGCGTGACCGCAACAACACACAAACACTTGTGTTTTGTGCGTGTTGGGCTTCAGCATAAATGCGAGGTAGTGTGGTGGTTTAGTTTGTTGGTTGATGAATGGACGTCAGCATGCATGCAGCTTCCAAAGCATGCGTAGGTAGAGTAGGATAGGAATGGATGGGATGGCGTCACTGTTTCTGCTTCTGATCTGTAGTCTGTAGATAAAGCGTGACTGACCACCAGGAAGATAGTCGGTTAAATCATGTGGTAATCTTCTAGGTTAATCCAGATATGATATGTGACTAACGTTCAAAGTACACGGTGCTTATAATTAGGTGGTCATTCAGGTCAACTGATTAATGGTTATTCTCGGCTAGGAAGTTAAATCTTAAACTACTGAAAATCATAAGTGAGTGAGGCGTATTATATATCCCAAATTAGTCGAAGTACAAATTAGGTGGGAGTGGGACCTAAATTTGATTCAAATTCTGTAACCACTTGTAATTGGTAAGATACGGATCTTAGATTGGAATTGAATCCTCCCCAATGTTCACGTAGGTGATCGCCTGTCGCGGTGCCTTTAGCCCAACAAAGCTGGGCGATCACCTCGCTTAGGCGATAGCCTGCCTCCAACGGCTATCAACTTTTGATTTTTTGATTTTTTTAAAAAAATTACAAGTTTGTCACTATCCCAAATCTTATATAAACTTCTCCAAACCTTTTCATTTTTCACACATCTCTCATTCTCTTCTTCTTCATAATTCTATTTTAATCATCAAGTTTCCAATCATCAAGTTTTCACGATTAAGTCTCCGGTCTGGTGCTTAGTTTTAAAGTTGGAAAGTGAAGTCTCCGATCTGGTTTTTCATTCTTCAACCGCCAAAATCAAGTGCACTCTTTTTAACTTCTCTTTAGAATTAAATTAATTAGTATTTCATTTTCATATTAGTTTAAATTTTTATATTAGTCTAGTTTTAAGATATGACCTACGTACCTGACACTATTCTCCCCATGCATCATGAGAGCTATGATAACCTAAGACATACCCGTACAAATGACCCCGGTTGGAATACTGCTCATTACATTAGTGCTAATGATAAAAATTGCATTGTCTGTGAGTTATGTGGTAAGGAAACTAGAGGTGGTATAACCCGTCACAAACAACATCTTGCACACACACCCGGTAGCAATGCTAGACCTTGGTATAGTCCGAACGAGAACCACTCCGACGACTCTGATGGTGGTGGAGGATATGATATGGTTCGCAGTTGGACATTAGATCAATGTGTCCAATGGAATCAGTTAGTTAGCTTGTAATTCTAATTTCTCTCTTATCTGTTATTGTATGAACTCTGAGTTACCTTTCTAATCGTACTACTAAGTAATAAATTGTATACCTAAGTGTTTGGGTGGGTAGAGGGGGTGTCTAGTGAGGTCTTGGTCGAAGAACTAAGTGTCTTTTCGAAGTCTAAACATGTATGGTATTTTTAGATAATATTTGTGCATTTTTTCCTATTTTTCCCAATTTTTCCTGATTTTTATCTAGTTTATAAAATTTAATTGAATTAAAATTAAAAAAAACCGCCCAGACTTGGGCGATCGCACAACCGCCTAACCCAGGCGACCGGACGCCCCGGTCGCCTAGGCGTTCCCAGGACATTGCTGCTACCATGTTATTACCTATAAAATAAAATAAAGAAAATCATATCGAACGTGAAAAATCATATTTGAATATTATTATTTTACGATGAAATAGGGTCAGTCCCTCTATTCCTTCTATTTCTTTGTTTGTTAAAACGTACATTTTGATCTACCCATACCTTCAGCAAATCATACATGATCAAGATAAAAATAAAAATGAACACACAATATTTGTTGGTATATTGATCTTAAATGAAATGAATCTCCGACGTGCTTGAATAACTCGAGTATAGATCAAAATGTATCTTTAAATTGATCGTAGGGGAAAAAACTGATGTAATTTCTTAGTATTACCGGATCTATTAAGAATTCTTGTGAATATATCACGTATATGATTCCAATTTCCTAGTGAACCGTACGACATATTTGGGCTGTACAAGCACATGCAACAGCTAATACATTTGAATGAAGCTACGGGGTGTCGCAACTGGGATGTGTCGTGTTAATACAGCAAACTTTTGTTGCACTTTGACTTCTCCTTTCCTCTTCAAACCCCACATCGTCTCATCAATTTTCATCTGATACGACATGTGTTTCCTTTTGTGCTAACGTCTCAATTATAGCTCTTCAACAACTACATCGCTTGCTTGTATGCATGGCAAAGACGACTCACGTTTAAATGCCTCGTGGAAATCAAAGATGACCTCAACTTAAGCGAATGCCCCAATTAGACCCTTAAAGGTTGATGCAACTTTATCAGACCCAGACTTGGTCTAATTTCCTTCAAGAAAAGCATGTACAAGCAAATATAATCACTGTTCTAGAGTTAAATATACACACGTATTTTGAATTTCCGAACGACCGCTCAACTCCGACAAGACCGAAATTAGTAAATCAAGTAGCACGTACAACAAAATCAATCATCCAAAAACAAAGCGAACTACTATTAAACCTACATAGCAAAACATTTAAACATGCATATATTGCAACACAGAACAACTAACAACTCGACCAACCAACTCCAAAACCTATAACAACTCATACATACATGTCATAACATGAACTCCCCTATCCACCCTATTTGTTGTAATTAGAACGATTAGGCGGCGATGGTGGTGGCGGCGGAAGTCCGGTGGTTACTTTAGCGTTCTCACCGGGCTTGGGATTGCGGTACCACATGTAGTAACCGATGGCTCCGAGCGCAACCGCTCCGGCCACCGCCATGGTGGTTGGACTGAACCGCTGGTTCCGGTACAACGACGCCCTGCCGGCGTTCTTCTTCGCGTCATCCATGCTTCTAGCTTGCTTGCTTCTATATACTGATCGATCGAGTAACTGTCGGCAATTGCAAACGATTAAGTTTTTGTTTGGTGTACATATATATATTTGTGTTGGACACTAGTTGGTTTGGTGTCTGGAATCTGGACACGTTTGTGCCATGCATGTTGAGTTGTTGACGTGCTGATCTTTTAACACGTCCCTCGTCTTTAAGTATATAATTAACTCTATGATCTTAAATGAGAAAGAAACTATCTTAATCATTCAAATTAATTCTTTTTGTCAATATTAGATACCAAAATGACAAATTGAATATAGTTTTGGAAATTAAAATTGAATATCCACTACTGCAGAATTGGGAATACTCGTCGCCTAATAGACGTCGGCTGTTACAAAGGCCGACGTCTAATATAGAGAAGATCGAATAGACGTCGGCCGAATATAACTCCGACGTCTATACCCAATAGACGTCGGGGAATAGACGTCGTCTGTTATAATACGACGTCTATATTCAATACACGTCGGACTTCACAGAAGCCGACGTCTATTGGTGACGTCGGGGAATAGACGTCAGAGATATGCAATATCCGACGTCTATATGTCTTTAAAAGAAATCAGACAGTTGCGTTTTCTTTCACTCTTTCCAGACAGAAAATATGAAACCCTAGCCACCGCGATCCGATTCCTCGATCCATCCCGTCTGATTCCTCCGATCCATCCCGTCTGATTTCTCTGATCCATCCCGCGATCTCCTCCGCCACTACAGTTCCACTATGGGGACGTCAAATTCCATGTAAGTAAAGCTTTATTTTTGTTCATTTGTAGTTTATTTCCTCTAACAATGATGTGTTCACTTTTCTAATTATGTTTGAATAATTAGATAGATAAAAACATTCACACGACGTATGTGAAGGAAATACGGTCTGCTCAGCATTTTATTTACATCGATATGGCCGAACAATGATGTACAAGTAATTGTATGGCGTCGACGACAGCGTCAATCATCTTTAAACCTACCTTCCTCTGCCTGCAGGTAGATTTAAAGAGGATTAACGTCGTCGTCGACTCCATGCGTCTGCTTGGTTTCCCCAAGACCTTGGTCTGCAAAGTTGTCAACAAACTCCTCAAGGTGTCTCCTCCTTACCTAGCTAAAATCCTAATTAATACACTAACTAACAACTTTTTCCTTTTCCTTTTCCTTTTCCTTTCCTTTCAGCCCACACTACGTGATGAGATACATGGAGGAAATTCTGGACGTGGCAACTAAAGACTTGTGTTGTACATTTCTTTGTAATGAATGAATGAATGATTGTCTATATATGCTTGTATGTTTGTGTTTGTGCAGGATGCTATTTATTTATTTTTGTCAATGTTTAGGAATAGACGTTGGATGTCTTGAATATCCGACGTCTATTCCTTGGACAATAGACGTCGGATGTCTATACGTCCGACGTCTAAGAATAGACGTCGTGCGAATACACGTCGGATGTGAGGGTGCTGATATCTGACGTGTATAGGCCTTAACATATGACGTATATGACCTTTTCTGTAGTAGTGATCCACAAAGAAGAAGTGAAACATCTCCAAACAACAGAAAAAATTAAACTTTAAAAAATGACTTTCAAGAAGTCAAATTATATACTGAGGATATTACAAAAGACAAACATCAGGTGCACCAACATATATATAACATATATATCTGAATGTTTCAAAAATGTGATTACATCAAAAGGCTATAAAGAAATATACATGTAATCACTACAACCTCCAAAAGAAAAAAGCAAGATCACGTCCCGGATACTCCTCCGCGGTCACCACCCTCTAGCGTCGCTCCTTGCCTGAAAGGTAAACATGCAACAATGCATGAGTTTCCAGAAAGAAATCCCGTATATTAAACCCCTAACACATATATGAACAAGATACAACAAACATAGCATGCAATTCTATCCATAGTAGAAGAAGCGTTATCACAAGGTTGGGCTCCAGCCTCCAGGGCTCTCACACCCAACCACAACAACCACTCAACAGTAAACACGACATCATCGCCAAGTTAGGCTCCAGAGCTCTTTCATCAACCCACAACTACCACGACCTAAGTCCAGGGCTCTAGGACTTTTTCACCCAACCCCTATCACGCGGTCCATATCCGGGCTCCAGGGCTCTTTCACCCAACCGCTGTAACACACATGCACACAAGGCACCATTGTCAGAAAAACATCGGCCAAACAACCCAGCTCACAAGGACGGCAACACAAAGCACCTCACAAGTGCAAAATAGAGCAACAACGGTCAACCAAAACCAATCAGTCGGTCAACTGATTCTCTCAAGAACCAGGTAAGTGTCTCAACCGTCACACCAACGATCGAACAGAACAACCAAAAATGGTCGAACCAAGTCAGGGACGATCGACCGCTAAAAGGGTCAATTCCCAAGGCCAACTAACAAAACGACCAACTGATAGAACACAGGTCACAGACGGTCGACCGTTTAGAAGGTCTACGCCACCACACCAACAACATTTCAAGCCTAATCGAATGACAAAGTGGTCCGGGTCGACCGCAATTCTCGAGACACTTCCCACATAAGTCACATCAGTCGAACCACACTCACACTTGTCGAATAGACTTTAAGTTAACTTTGTTGGTTTTTTTAGTTTTAATCTATGTTTTGATGATTTAATCAACATAATCTTAATTATAATCAATGTAGAGTAGCACACATTATGCATGACATATATATTGTATTGTGTTAACTTCTACATGTGATCAAGACTCAAGGAAGAAATGAATTCAAGTCAATACATGTAATCAAGCTACTGAGGACATGTAAAATTGTATTTCATTTGAGTCTTAGGAACTTTGTGTACTTGAGCATACTAGAGTAAATAACTACTCACACACACTAGATTCCTTAGAGCAGTCACACACAAAAATTTAGATCATTCGGACTTCAATAGATCACCCAAACTTAGATCGGAAAACACTTAAAACCACCTGAACTGTTGAGCAAAATTGGTCGACCAAACTAGTTCTCAGTTCGACTTATTGGGTCAATTAATCTGTTAGCTAATAGTGTTGCACCGGTCGACCGTCTTGTACCTTTGTTCGACCGTCTACACGTGTCAAATGACTGTTAGTCTTGTCTTACTCTACAACGGTCAGTTTTTCCCAAAACCCCAAATACAAGTGACCACCAGTCGACCGTGGACCTTGTTTCGGTCGACCGAACCTAAACATTTTTGACAACCCCATAGAGCATGTTAGTTTTCGGTTGACTGAACCAACCTTTTAGTTCGACCATTAACTTAAGAGAACTTAAGTTATAGACAATTTTGTTTGATTGTTCTCTGCTCGGTCGACCGTTGTGTTTCTGAACTTTTCTAGACTTTCCTGGACTTCATTTCCGAACGACATCCAGTCGACCATTAAGCCCGATTCGGTCGACCGAACTTGCCCAAACTATGCCCTGTGCTTTTCTGTTTTATGTTTCCTACACAAACACTTACCATATTAATCACAATGACTATAACACCTTAGGAGCTTATAAATAGATGTTATCAAGACACAATTTGACTACTCTTACACTCCAAATTATCATACACATGTAAGAGAAACTCTCAAGCTTTCAATTCCCTAAACTTATATTCTCTAAGCCTAAACTTCACACTTTAGTTTATCAATTCCTTATTCACTTAAAGTGTGCTCAAGTTAGGGAGTGTGTTCCACTCACATTGTCTGTCAAAGAAGCAAAGATTTCGGTGAAAGCCCAAATTGCTCCCTCTTGGGTTGTGAGAGGAAGAAATCAAGTTAGCAAGGATTGTTCGCGGAGCTTGTGGTGTAAATGCTTAATCTTGCCCCAGAACGAGATTGGATAGTGAAGATGTAGGCGGAGCTCGAGGGAGGTTGAACGAAGCTTGCAAGAGAGGAAGTAGGCAGGAGGTCGAACATCTATAAAAATCATTTTGTCTACTTGTGTGGTTTGCTTGCTTTTCCCTACCTTTTTAATTCACTGCACAACTTGTTTAGGTAAAGATTGACATTAAAAGTGATTAGAATTATGGTCATGCACGATCCTACAAACTTAAGTGACCGGTCGGGCCAAAGTCAGGAGTGGTCAACCGTTTAGATGGTCAACGCTCTGTCCAGGCCTGTCCACAAATCAACGGTCGAACAATCATATAGGCAGTCAACCATTTTGAAGGTCTAGGCCTGAACCGTCTTAGCTACATGTACAATCGGTCAAACAGATCAAAAAGACACTCTATTGTTTTGAAGGTTTAGGCCTCAACCGACTTACCAACAGTGTAATTGGTCGAACGGCAAAGGGGGCTCGTCCGACCGAAAACTCCCAGAGCTTGCCTACAATGCTTGACCGGTTGACCGCCCAAGGCATCCTTCGACCGGTGCAAGGCAAAACTCATGTGATTACACTAGCAACGATCGACCACTGCACCAGCCGGTCTACCGTTCTTAGCAGAATCTCTGCTACACATTTACCTCTGACGAGCCTAACGACTATCGTCGACTAAAACCACCACTCATGCACATTGGGTGAATCTTAAAGAGAAGTTTGACATACCTTGAAGGCTTGAAGAAACCTTTGAAGAATCATGATGATCACTTCCTCGCAAAAACTCTTTCTCCGGCAAACTTCTCGTACGAACAATGACAATCACGATCACCCGACGACCTCACTAAATCTTCTTCGTCGTTCACTCCACCACACCAACCAACACTCTAAGATGAAGAAGGATCAGAGAGAGAAGAAAATGAAAGAGAGATGGGTTTTGGCTTCTTAAAACCCTCACCTAAACCCCAACCAACCATGTGCCGACACCTCACCTCTCCATTAGCCGATCACAAGCCTCAACCTAACAAAATATCCACCAAGTATTAGGATTAGTCTTAAAACCCAATTAGCCTAATGTAATTAGGATTATGTTCTAACAAGAAGTATTTAAAGCTTTGGTAACATTGAATTTCATAACACTAAAAGATATAGATTATTTTTTGAATGTTTAATGAGGCAAGAGGAGGCTTGAGGTTCTTTTAGTCGTAAGACCTACTACTCTAGTCGTATCAAGAATATTTTTCGTAATCAAATTAAATTACTTACTTTTTTTCTGAAACTAAAACATACTAAAATTAGGCTGACCCGAGTAAATGTTATTGTTGATCTAAAATGTTCAGTTTCAAATCACTGAATTTCGATCTTTTCTTATTAAGGTCTAAACCAATCCACTTGAGACTTTTTGACTCACCAAAGGCCCCTACATAGAATGCATCCTAAATCCAAAACTTCAAAAACGAAAAACACAACCGTATAGAGAGATGCCAAAGTGTCATAGCCCATATTTTTGTGTGTTAAATCATAACCAAATCAACTATAGCCCTTCTATAAACAGTTAAACACCACACTAATCCCTTCTAAATATTTACAAGGCAGAGTCATTAAAGTATCCAAGAACAACTTCAAAAGGGAACTTCTCATGGACTTAACTTCCAATCTAGTGGGCTAACTAAAACAGAACCAAGCCTAGACCGGCCCGGCCCAACTCACGTCCATCCAAACCAACCCAACATCTCCTACAAAACCCAAAACCACAAAAACCCTCCACTCCACTCTCCTCCTCGCCGACGACCCACCCCAATGGCCCACACTCACCTCCGCCGATCCCTCCTCTCCCGGATCACGAACCCGCTACTCTTCTCCGGCCAAGGCCTCCGCCACAAAAAGACCACCGTCAAGGTCATTCTAACCACGGTGAGAACCTCAAAAGCCTCGCCTTTTTCCCTCTAAAAGTGGTCTCGTGACGTTTGGTGTTTGGATCAGGACGTCGACCGGCTCGGGTCCGCCGGGGAGACCGTGGCGGTGGCTCCGGGGTACTTTCGTAATTTCCTAATGCCCAACTTGCTCGCCGTACCGAACCTCGACAAGTACGCCGCGCTCGTCAAGGAGCAGATTAAGGTCTTGTCTCGCTTCACAATTTGGGTTCGGTATTTGGGGTTTTGATTTTGGATATTGTTGGCTTTTGGTTAATGTTTTAACTTTTAACTGTTATAAATGGTTTCATGTGGCTTTTGTTTCGGTTTGTTAGTATCGCTAATGTCGTTTAGGAAGTTGGTTGAGTGAAAATTGTCTGGTAGGTGATGTTAGAGGGAAAATTCTGTACTGAGTTTTGTGACCTCAGTTCTGGATTTGGAATATGTAGTTATATTACTATAAGGGTGAGAATATGTCACGTACACTGGCGGGTTAATGTATCTGCAGTTTGAATTAGCTGAAAGAGTTGTTGTAGCACGTACCTTTTGTCAGTAGTTACTCGACATCAAGAATTTTCTTCAACAGGTGGAATTACATGGTATCCCTGTATAAAATATTGACTCTATGCACATTGAAGAATAAACATTCCAAATTAGGGTTTAGCCTTTTTCAGAAAAGATATTTGGTCAGTGTGTTTACAGTTTGTAATGTCTGAAAAAGCACCTGTACTGATGATCTTTATCAATTTTCAACCGCGATGCCCTATGTGATCGAATAACATGAAAGATCAATGTACCAATAAAAACATAACAGTCAATTGGCAAATATGGTGCTGATATTTTGCGCTGAATACCAACCATATGGTGAAGAAGAATTGGATTCATTTTTAAAATTGAACAAGATCATGGTTGTAATCTCATGATGATGAGGATGTGGATTTTCTGGTATATAGAGACCTTGGGTACTATTATTGATTTATTGTTACAAATGAGTGGAGAGGATGAGAGGTGAGGATGAGTTGTGCTGCTGTAGAAGAGACAGTGAACCTTCTGAAAAGGTAAGTTGATTAGGCTAACAGGGATTCAATTACCTTGTGACGACGCACTTCCTTGTATTCCCTTATTCAGTTTTCTAATTTTGAATTGTATTTGCATCTTTAATCTGTACAAGGTACAAGTATGGTGGACTTATTTTTTGTTGGAAAGAATTCATAAACTTTGACTGTTATTCTGTTGCTGCAAAGTGTGATTTATCTGACTGATAATAATAAAAGTGTAATTTATCTGTTACAAGAAAAAAAATCTTACCAGTCAAAAACAATTCTAGGAAAAAACCCTCAAAAGTCCATTTAGAACTTACAATTTTGCTTTCTAAACCGTTGTGAGGGTGTCTTTCTATTTTAATACCAAATGTTTTCGTTTTGCACTGTAATTTAACTGGCTGGCCAAACTTTATATGTTGGTAAGATAATGCAGTGCATTAGTGTGTATTCTCATGTTCTCCATGTCAAACAGCTAAGTCCTACTGAACAAGAAGAGGCCATTGAAGAAGAACAGAGTACAATGGAAAGCAAGTTAAGAGAATACACTAAGGCTGCACACATTCTTTCCAAAGCCCGACTGGTAATAAGCTTGGTCAAGACTCTCTTTTTCTGTCACGTTGAAGTTTCTTCATGATAATTCGTCAAATAGATGTTCTTGATGGTGTTTATACGTCGATTTGTTGACAGTTCTCTTCTTGCTGGCTAATTGTAACAGTCAGAAAACTTGTTATGATCACACACTTTCTTTTGTGCTGATATCGGCAAGAAACTTGTTACTATTTCTGTCGTACAAATTGTTATAGCACTGTTGATGTTGCCTTTATGCTGTAATCTTTTTATATTTTTGTGAATGATGAAAATAATCAAAGTCTTATGAATCAATAATATCAAGTTTGGCATTCACCAAAACATGATATGCCAAAGGACAACTTTATTACCAATGCATCACATCGTCGAAACAAACGCAGATTGATTTCCTTTTATCCTCAAAGGAACTTTCATGTATGCAATAGTAATCCCAATCGATTTGGCCTCAACTGATAAAAAAATGGTCATGTGTTTAGAGACAATGGATCCCCCTGCCCGGTGGCCGGTAGACATGTTCTTAGCCTTTACCTTACTATAATTATCTTGCCTCCCACATTTTGTTTGACTTGCGAAAACTCTAATATGCAGTCGTTGAGAAGGTTCATTACCACCGAAAAAGAACTGCGGTCACCAGTTACAAAGGAGGAGATTTTGGAAGAGGTATGTATCTTATCTTAATATTACTAATATCTTCATTTGGTTGTGTTGATACTTTGTGGTGATCTTTTGTCTCTGTTAATTTAGAAACTCTCTGTTATTTTGCTCTAGGTTGCGAGACAGCTTTGTGTGGCTCTCCAGCCAGAAAATTTGCACCTTTCACAGCCACTAGCTTCGCTTGGTGAGTATGAAGTGCCTCTTCGTCTCCCCAAACAAATCCCACTGCCTGAAGGATCTCATGCATGGACCTTGCACGTTAAGATCCGGAAAAAATGACTTGCATAGTGAGAAAACTAGAGTAGTATCTAGGGAGAGAGCAGTTGTAATTTGACCAGAAGAGCTGCAGTTGAAGGAGTTTTTTTTTTCCACCCAAATGTCTGGGAAATCTTCATTTTTTAGAATTGTTTGGCACTGTTGAAAAATTCATTTTCGTATGTCGTATTTTGTAGCTAAATAATACTTTATATATTATACTTTATGTCCAATGTGTAAACGATATTCAGGACTTTGTGGAAATGACATTGAAAGTTGAAACAGCTGAAAGGAAGAATGACATTGGAGGCTTCATAAACATTGTCTCATTATTATTTCAAAACATCCCCAGTTCCACATGATTTGTAATTTAGACCCCACTTTATATTCAAGCTAAAAATAAGTAAGATCCCTTTATTCATTTGCTGCATTTTATTGCAAGGCCAGGCCCCACAAGAGCTCAAACTCCGAAGTCTCAAACTAGACGGTGCGGGAGAAGTAGCTCCGGAGAACCGCCGGGGGGCGATCACGACCACAATCATCTTCTCGCCTTTCTCGCATGCCCCTTTGGCTCCACTTATGAAGTAGAACGCCCCGTGCCGGTCAAGCCTCGCGGTGGCGGTGCCATCCTTGGTCTCCGGCACTGAAACCGGACTCGACGTGTTGCAGCTGAGGTAGTCCTCTCTGGTCACTTGGAGGACGGAGTCTTTGCTTCCATCCAACTTCCAAACTGTAGTTATGACAAGAAATGAGTTTACAAAATCCAAACAAACAAACAAAAACTGTAATTTGGCAACATGTTCACAAAATCCAAAAAAAATTGAAGTTTGAAAAGATGATGAGGTGAGGGTCGCATTTGAAAGCATTACCAAGCAAATCGCTGGTTTGGAAGCGGTTGGTTTCTGCCCATTTGATAAGCGATTCGGAGGAGGAAGATGGTATTTTCCAAGCATTGGTGCTGCCCCCGACTAGGAAGTCTTTCGCCTCGACGGCAGAGAAGAAGAGAAGGGTTGAGAAGAAGAGAGAAGTGAAAGCCATCAAATAGAAGGCTTTGGCTTCTTCACTCTGGTTTATGGAAGCTGCTGTTGTTTTGAGGAGTATTGCAAGCAAGTAGCAGTAGTGAAGGTTTTGGTTTCTATGTGAATGTAACGATAGTGGACATGTTGTCTTGTTTTTATAGTGAGATGAGATCGAAGTGTTTGTCGAAGCAAACAGGCTTGGAGTTGGCTTCGGATATTCGTTTAAGTGAAAAACTACAACGGGCGGGAAATGTTTGCATCACCCACTGGATTTGAACATTTGCAGTCCTCCTTTCTGCACACTTTTTTTTCCTCCCTTGCGCTCAATTTAATTCCCACTGTTTCATGAGTTCCAACATACAGTAGCAGATTTTTTTCCAGGAAAAAACTCAAAATGACTTGCAAGCTTAGATCATTTATGATAAAAAATTGTTCTTGGCCATTTTTTAGGGTGTTCCAAAAATGCTGGCAAATAAAATGTATGGACAATAGTAACCTGATTGCTACTCCCATACACTTCCAAATATTTAGCACGCAAAGATAGGGCAAAGAAAAACTTTTTGTCAGTAGTTCAGAATGTACGACACTATTGGTTATTTATGTAATTTGGGACCATTGCTGCATTGCACATGCACACCTAAGTTCACATTCTCATTAATGGAACTATTACACGGTCATGGAAGCCAAAAAGAACCGAAAGTATAAATTGCAGGTTATCAACTTAAACATCTCGGAAGCAAAATTGGTGCATAAATTAAGGAACCATATAATAACTTGTCCTAAGAAGAACTGAACGGAAGAAAGAAAATCAGTAAAGAGAGTGCAAATGCATAATAACATTGCTAATTGATGTCCTTTTTGCCTTCTATGATTATTTTTCCATAAGATCTTTTGATATCTTGCTAATGTAGTAGTGGCATTTGAAACCAAAATACAAACCAACCAAATAATAAATATTTCACTTTACAAAAGAGCTATTGAATGTTTAAGTGTATCAATGTGGAAAGAATGATACAGATTGGAACAATGTAGACAGCACATAAACCTTATACATGATGTACGCAATGTGTTCCTTGTGAAGATTATTTACAGATACTGAGTAGGCACCAGGCAGCATAAACCCTTCTGCATATCTAGCAAGGCAGTGATTCCATTGCCTGATGGTTATACAGAATTCATGCTGACATGCCGCAACATAAGTTAGGATCCACAGTTCCGGACTGTAACAAGGGCTTGCACTTGCACAACCATTTGTCTGGCCAACAACAGGAAAAAGACAGAGAGACGCTCAAGCTTTAACGTCTCATGGACAACCTGCTCAAAAAAAAGTCCCGTTTAATCTACTATCAAAATTGTTGTCTGCTGTATTAAGACTTAAGAGCATGATGACGCTCAGCAAGTATATTGGATAAATTTTCAACCGAAAGGGAATGTACCTGCTGCTTGTTTTGATACCAGCTCCTTTTTCAACCGAAGTATCTCAGTGCCGTAAAAGGACAGTTGCTCTTTCAACTTGGTGGATGCTTGTACAAATTCATTATTCATTTTTTCATATCTTCCACGACATGCATCTAATTTTGCTTCAGTACGCTGGAGTTTCATCCTAAATTTGGTCTTTTCTATATTGCTGCTCATCTCATCCTGCAAAGGAATTGTGAATGTTGCTGATAAATATAGGTGGCACACAATCTAGAAATACTGAAGTTTGTGTTTCCCATGGCATTTTCACCATCTTAACTCACAGAACAAGAGTTCGAGAAATGGAATATTCAACAGACATTGCAGAAATTATATTCATAATTAACAATAAATCACTATGGAAATCCTCCAGCTGTTGTATTCAGTCAATAACATGCTACTACAAGAAAAAATTGAGTGTGAAAGAAAGTTTTTTTTGTTAATAGTCTTATGGCAAAATATGATGGTCTATTCAACAAAGAAAATTTGACACGTGGGATGAAAATAAATCAACCATCTTACGGAAGAAAATTTTATGGCAAACTAAAGAGAGCTTTTCTAGCTGACGTTATTTATAACAAAGAATGTTAAATCACAATAAAGAAAAATGAACGGAATGCAATCTCCATAATGTGAAGCGCTCACGTCTTGCATCTTAGCTTCCATGTTGGATATCCTCCTAGATAGCTCTTCCCTATCAGTTTTGGCCTTCGACAGCTGTAGACAGAATGGAAATTCTTTTAACCTTTTCAGATTGGATGGAACATAAAGAACCAAGAAGAATGATTACCATATCCCCATAATTTTGATTCCTAATTTCTACTTCCGTAATGGCACTTTCCAGTTGTATATTGGCTGCTAAGCTTTCATCTCTTTCCACCGTAACTGCATTAATTTGGCTTCTGAGATGCTGTAATAAAAGCACATTTTATTTCAATATTATATGCATATAGCATCAGCATCACGCATTGAGTAACAAATAAACTGATTTTTGACGGCCATCCATTATGTAAACGAAAGAAATCGTTAAATTCTGGGGTGTAGGCCAAAGACCATGTCAATGCACCAGTATCCATTGCTTCAGTCATATTACAACAATTCAAACTTTTCTTGGGTTATTGCAGTAGAAGGCGGCGGCTCCTGAAAATTACTTACTCCTTTGCCCTTTACAATCAAATGCAACATAAGTTTTACTTCAGTGGCTACAAAACTTCCATTGTACCTCACATTCAGCAGAAGTGATGATATGTTGTTCAATATCTACTCTTAGCTGAGCTATCTCCAAGGACATGGCAAAGCTGGTGATAGAAAATAAATCAGAGAAACATGAGTACAATCAAATCATGAGCAGCCAGTTACAAATTACAGAAAGTAAAAATATCTCTGTTATTTAGTGCAATACAATGTTAGTTGAACTTGGAAATTTCATTATGCAGGCAAGATATCTACCAACATGTTCCAAAAAGAAGAGAAAAACAAATTCATTTTCTCAAAAAGCAGTAGGGTGCTTCAAGTATGATTAGAAGTATCAGTTCCAAACTAAATATTTTTGGCTTGAAAGTTGAAACTATGTCTATCTTTTTGAACCTATCACTAATTGACTCTTCAAGAGATTCCTTGATATTGGATGGAAGGATATTAAATGAATATGTAACATTAAATGATGTCGTTTTTATCCTTAATGAAAACGATATCACTGATGTCGTTTTTACATAAGACTTGTTGAACTAGTAACGGGTCGGTTAAGGGTCTCGTTTCCTGGGAAAACGGGCAAGTCATTAGTCGATGCATTAACTTGAATTGAAGGCAACATGACTATTTCGAGGAACAAAAATATATTTTACCACCCAGAAACTATAACCTATAATTTCCCAAAAATTCCCCGACACGCCTCGAACCGATACAGGAGGCGCGCGCGTGCATTGAAGTTACTAATGTATTTTGTTATGGGTGTGGAAATAGAACCCACATCTCACTCTCATCTGGTTAGTGACCAAATCAGCTAAGATACACTCAATTATCATAATTGTATGAATCAACTCAAATTATTATATCCAAGTAGAACATTTTGAGGAGTTCAAGTTGGTTTTCATTATTATTTGTTTTGGCTTTCTTGATTTCGAGATATCGTTTTTAGCTAGACATGTTGACTAGCAATGGGTCGGTTGGAGGTCTCGCTCACCGATGAGCGAACAACGTTCCACATCACCGGTGAAGTGACAGGGGTTACAAGGGGGCAGCGCCCCCTGAAATACAAGCACAATGTATTATTGAGCTTGAGATTTTATTATTAATTTTAATTACTAATATATTTTTTGATACAAAATTATTAATAAAATCTCAAACCCAAAAATACATTTAAGCAATACCCCCGACCAACCCGTTGCTAGTTCAACACGTCTTAGTTAAAAACGATATATCGAAATCAAGAAAAATTTACCCTAGGTAAAAACGACATTCATGATGTTGTGTCGTTTTTAAGGTGCATACTTTGCAAATTAAGTTTCTCATGTGTATATTCTTCCAAAAAAATTAGGTGATTATTTTGAAAAAAAATCCTTAAATGAATATGTAACATGAAATGCTTGTGAACTTCTCGTTTCAGGATTAATCTGAAAGAGGCAATTGTTTTCCAAAAAATGACATTTGGTGATTAAGAAAAGAGGACGCGCTGCAATGGTTATATTCAAATGGTACACTTTGTGCTTCTAGTGTTAGTGTGTTACATGTCATAATGACAACTAAAGAAGAAAATAAAAGAGATAATGACTAGTTTTCTACTTTGCTAATGACTTTCAAAACATGTATCTAAGAAATTAAATAAAGAGGAGTATAGGTCGATAATTGATATCATGCTACTAACTTCTAATAACATGTATGTTAGGCAAATAAGAACAGGTTTCACCGTGAACAAAAGGAATTTTGTTGCCAAAGCAAATATACTAAGGCATTTATGAGAGGCATTGGTAATATATCTCCTTCCAAGTGTCAAAAAGTATTTTAAATTTCCAACATGACTAAAAATCCTCATCAAAGTCAAATAAAACTATACTTTTAGGACTCATAACCTAGGAAGCAACTGAAGTAACAATACATATATGATGACGGAAGGACAAAAAACTAACTTCAAATCTCTCTCATGTTGAAGGTGTTCCTCCGAAACAATCATTTTTCCCCTCAAGGTTTCAGCTTGTTCTCTGCAACAGTCAAATTGACGTTTGATCTGTTACAAACATACAGTATTAGTAGTGAGAAGTATTAAATATGGAAACGTGAGAGAAAGTGAGGCTTCCTCTACAGCATTCCGTTGGAATTGATCAGTGTGCAAAAAAAAAGGATTTACCGAAAAATCGGAGAAAACATGTGTCAGAATTTGGATGACATTCATATACGATACAGGTTGTCAATACCCCCACAAACTTAACTATGATTACTTTCCATTCAACGGGTGGACAATACACGTTGGAGTGAACCTCCATAGTCGATCAACTTGCTCTAATACCATGTAAATTTTGGTTGTTCGTCTCCTATGCCAAATCTTAAGCACTTAAGTGGAAATTAGGGAATCGAATTAGGTTATCTATTGTCTTAGATTTTTAGTTTTGAGCAATAGGAGGCTATCTTTTCCAACAAATGATAAAAGATTCATATATGATATACCTATAACAATAGTACCGATTCATGCTTGCAAATAAACAAAAAATATTATGTCTTAAAGTTTGGTGGTGTTGTGTTGCAAACTTATGGTTAAGCATGCTGAGGCTCATGACCAATTAAGAGAAGCATTTCCAAGCAACAACATCTAAGATTTATTTTCAATCAACTAGGGCATTCATGTGAATTCCTTGAAATATGATGTCCACAACCACTGTCCACTATTAAAGAAAATGTCTAGCTACTCTGCTCTCAAAGCATTTTATAATATTTAGGGACAAATTCGTTAAGTACTTCATAACTTGATTTGATTAGCATCATGGCCTGATAATAGAACACACTCCACTAGTTATCTACACAGAGCTACCCAATTCCGAAAAGCTTGCCATGGTTGTCAAGACCCTATTCTACATCTAGATCATCTAATATTCTCCTAATACAGATATTACAAAGTAAATGTCCTTCTAAACTTACAGATGTGTCATTAACTTTTGTTGGGTTTCATATAAAAGTAGAGAATTGCTTTAACGGTCTCATGTCTCAACAAAATTAATCTATAATTCTGCACTAAGGAGTCCAATCTATCCTAGATTGTGATGATTCACAGAGCTTGACCTTTATGTATGGAGCACTTTCTAGCCTAGCCTATATCTTTGATCCTGTTACTACAGGATCAGGATTAAACTAGCACAGCCATCAGTTCTTTCAACTTTTCCCCTTGGTGTACAGTGACTCAATATCACAAGTAATAGCCATTTTGAAGGTCATTGACTCTGCAACGGTAACAGTCTTACACAATGAAGCGTGCATTATACCTCTAATAACTCTCTTGACAGTGCAGCAATTTCAGCATCAGACAAGTTCAATCTTTTTGTTGCCTCCAAGAAAGCATTTTCTTTGCTTACGTGTATTGATTTCTCCATCTCCAAACTTAGAAGAACATCGATAAGTTCCTGAAATAAGAGAAAGAAAGTTAATTAGTCAGGCAGCAAAAGGAACTGCCTTCTAAAGAAATTTGAGAAATTTCAAGTAATTACCACGGCAATTTCTTCTTTTTCTTCTGAAATCATGTCTACAGAATCTCTAAGGTCTTTGCAATGAGATTCAGACTCAGCCAACCTAAGTCTCTGCAATGTCAGCATATTCAAACAGATAAAACATCAGCACCAGATTGCAAAGGATTGCGTGAATAAAAGAGAGAGAAAGAAAGAATCATCAACAAATGAAGTGATACAAAATTCTTACAATAGTATCCATCTCTTCCTTCATCTGTTCCAATTCAAAACTGGTCGTATTCAATTTGACAGACACATCTTCCAATTCTAAAACCTTAATTTCCAAAAGGCTGGATGCTTCTTCTTTTTCTTCATTTGCGGAAACCAAGTCCTCCCTCAAAGCAAAATTTTCAGCCTCCATTTCAGAGGTAAGGGCTTCGAGCTTCTGGTAGTCCAACTAGGCACATGAAAATCTTTGAGTTATATTTCATTAAACCAATCAAAAGAAATTTAGTTTCTGGTTAACAGAAGTTTATGAAAATTTAGGAAAAGTCTAAACATTAAAATTGTCCTTATAAAATCTTAAAAGACATAAATTTCAACAAACTAAAAACGGTTACTAAATATTAGATTGTCCGTGAAAAGATGTTCACAATCCCCATAAAAGAAGTTAACTTTCACAACCCAAGAAAGAGGAAATATGCACAATATAGCATTAACACGAGTAAGGCTATCAAACACATCCACATAGAAATCTAGAACAATACTCCCACAATAAAACTCGTCATTCAAATTAATATGATGAGAAAAAATAATTGGTATCTCGTTACTATATTAGAGAATCTATGATTCGGTAGTGTCACTTCAAGGAAATATGGAACAAAACCAATCAAAGAACAGTTAAATTCCAATTAGGATCACTTCGAGGGAACCTTCTATGTGCTAAAGCTCTAAATATATTTCACCTGCAGGTTATGTTCATTGGAATATGCAGCATGTCCTTTCCCTTTGTTCAAATCTAAAGCCCTTGAATCACGCCTTCTCTCAATAAGAGACTCGCGTTTGGAAATAGCTCTGTCAAGAAGAGTCCTCTGGTTTTGAAGGTTCTTTAATTCTCGTTCAAGTTGTACTTTTTCACTCTGTAGAGGGTTAATACAGACGAAGAGAGAGGGACTAAGTTTTAAAAAAAACAAAGTTATACAAGCAGTTTAGAATTGCAAAAAGAGTGCAAAACTTCAACCTCAAGTTTGACTTTGTCCTGCATAGCATTCTTAAGTTTGGATTCTGTTTCTTTCAACTTTGATTTTGCTTTGTCAAGATCCTTTCTCAGAACATCTTTTTCTTTTGCCAAGAAAGAAGATGACAAACAGGACACTTCCTTTTGAAGGTCAACTACTTGACGGAGGAGATCACCCTTCATCAAACCATTATGTTCCTGCAGCAGCTCAAAAACAATTAGAAAAGACTATTTCCAACATTCCAACTAGAATAGAAGTTCAGAGAACTACGTACAGCCATAGACTCTTCTAATCTATCCACATGATTGTTGAGTTCCGCTCTCTCGTTATCACAACCAATAAATTCTAAATTTACTCTTTAAAAAAGGAGTAAATTTGGAGTTTATTCGACATAGACGAAAATAGAAATTATGAATACCTTTTCGGACAGGAGTTGTTCGGCCTTTTTCCTCATATATATGTTTACTTTCTGATGGCTATTTATAATTGAAATAGACTGTTGCATGTCCTTTGAAGTGAATTCCTTTAACTCCTAAAAACACAGAGAGATTGAGTAAAGAGTCAGATACAAAAGAAAGCAGGTTTTTGAAACAAGAGAAAAATGATGCCTCTGTAATCTTTAGAATGAATGGGAAGAAATGGTGATGACACCATAGTTTCCAAACCGAAAATGCAGGGGGGAATAAAATGCATACATTTATTCAGAATAGAAGGGAAAAAAAGAAGCTAAAGGGCTATTATGATTAGTGTCCAATCTCCCCTCAATTCTCAATTAAGCAACCATAAAGGACGCCAGCCATTAAAAGAGAAAAGTATGTTGATCTTAAGCTATATGAAAATGCACTTTAACAGTCACAAAGCACACTAGAGAGTCAATGTTATATTCCTTCCTCTCACAAGTTACAAATACAAATTGAAACTAGAAGGTGATCTTCTAAAATAAGAGATTCTCGGTACCAAGATGACATTATTGTATTGAAGCACTGCATTACATGGTAAGATTCTAATATAAATAAAAGCATGTGATTCTTTAAGAGATGATATTACCAACTCCCTTAGTGATCGAAATAGTTGCTTGGAGGATCAAAAGCCAAATATCTATCATAAGCCTTTGATACCTTTTTTTTTCAATCATCAAATAAACATAATTACCTTTCAATTGTCATTAGGGAAAGGCAATCAACTACATCTTGGTGGACCTACTATAAAGTGTGTCCAACTAAAAGCCTATTGGTGAATTATGGTGATGAGGCGAGATACTCAAGATCTCATGTCACAAGAATAATCTAATGTTAGACTACTATCAACACTCCCCCACACGTGTGGCATCTCATAAGTTTAATTGTATATTTGCAAAGGGATCATGTTTTCGGCTGGCAGTTGAGCATTTTTAGGTTCTGATAGCATATTAAACAAACCAACTGGTGATGAGTGGAGATACTCAAAATCTTATAAGTAATAAAAATATCTAAATTTTTCAATATGAGATTGTTCTCAACTCTCAACAATACCAAGCAACCAAGAGAAGTTTACACTTGACTGAGATACAAAAAGGATGAATTGGCAATTCATATTAATTGTGCTCCACCATTCAAACTAAGAGAACAAAATAAACATCTAAGCAAAAAAAACTAATATTTAAACATGCCCCTTCACCCTCAAGAGCAACAACCAAGACAAATTTGTAATCATGACTCATAATTGTCATCACAATCAGGTTCTATGAGGCCAATCATATAAAGTCCAAACTGAATATCACATCAATCACAATAAGTTGAAACGAAAATTCCATTAGATGGCCACTTACCACAAACATCTTCGCCAGCACAGAAAAATTCTGAAGAATGTCCTTGAACATTGCAGCAACATCATCAACAACATCCTTTGAGTTGTTAAACTGTGACATAACATCCTCAATCTCATCTGTAAGATCGGTAGGGGCGTTGATTTTTGTTTCCTGACACACATCCAAAAACATGATTGTAAACCCAAGTATTACTTCACATTGTACTTCGCAGAAACACTTGTAAGCAAATTAAATTTATAAAGTGAAATATGACAGCATTTAGAGAAAAAATGCAATAAGGCTAATTGATGTGAACTGCATGAAAACCAACCTCAGATGCAGCAATAACCACATGCCTTACCTCTTCGGCATTTGTACCAGCCAAGCGTGCATCGAGTAATTCTTGGCAAAGCTGAGAGAAAAATAGTAGTATCAAAAACTATAAACAATCTATTTAAGAACCTGAAAGGAGGGCTGGGCAAAGATGAACGAATATCTAAAGAAAGTTTACTGTAAATCTATTGTAACTTAGCATAGTTAGCATAGACTTAGTTTACTGTATCGTAGACCATAGTTTTCTTCATTTTCTATGTGTAGTTATACGCTAGCTTGGCCTGTAAATCTTTACACCATAAATGGAAAACCCAGAGGCCCGACCTCCCTTTTTGCTTGCAAAAAAAAAATCTAAACAAAGTGGAGATGTAAAGTACAGCCACTGGTGCAGACCATGCTTATTGCTGACATGCCACAGTGGATCTCTGAAGTTTGAAGGTTGCAGTTCAACCTGACATTGATGAGTTGTGACTCATGTAAATCAATGGTATGAACAGACAGGACCTTATCATGCAAGGATTTCAAATGATTACAGTTGCATCTAAATTATGTTAATGTTTCTCCTGTTTTTCCTTCTCTCTAATGGTTTATGTCTAGCTTTCTCTCTATCTCCATTCCTCAAGTTCCGAAAGATCTCTTTGATTCAGTTAGTTCTCTTTTTCTCTTTAGCCGATCTGATAGTCTCACAGGTTTGTTGCAACATGCAGAGTAGGCACATTGCTCTTGAACTGTTGGTACTTTACTCCCAAAGTTGATACTTTACTACCAATGTTTATAACCACCAGTCGTTTGTGCAAGTAGCCAAGGATACTCTTTGTAAACAACACAAGTGTGTGAAGTAAAATTCAGAAAGATAACCGGAAAAGCATGACTTTGAAAAATACAAACTACTAATACATGTGCAAACAAGTCAAGAATCCAGCACAGAGATGAGCACATAGTGAGCAATAATTAACACACCGTTCACGTCAGTATTACTAAATTACTAATGTTTAAGGAACTTATCAAAATAAAAGAGTATTTTCATTGTTTGCAAACCACCATCCTTCTACAAGGTCTTAAATGAGAATCTAAGCCGACTCCTTGAAGCTTGTGGGTACAAGCAACTACCTTCAAAAGAAAGTCTCAGTCTCACGTGTGTCCGGGTCCATATCTTCAATGACATGTTTATTTAAATTCGTAACTTCAATGGCACATGATATGTGATTTACACACCCACATGTCCCAACACCCAGTGGCACATCTTTTTTAAAATTTTCTATTAAAAACCCTTGAAATCCCAAAAGTCCAGGAAAGATGCTTGAGACAACCTAGGGAAATACTAATTTTTTTGTGGCTTGACTGAACTAGTAACTTGGAACTTGGAAGTTCAGAATGGAGGATTAATCGTAGAGAGTTGAGAATGAAAATTAAAAAGATGTGTTGTATTGTGTTGTGTGAAAAATAGGGGTTTCATGGATTCTTAAGAGGTCCAGGAAATGAGTTCTTTTTTAAATAAAAATTGAAAATCTAAGAGTTAAATTTGCAATCTGAGCATGTAATTCGCACACTGCAAAGGCACAACTTCCTGAGCTGCAGATGCACATGCAATATTAACTTGCAGATAGCACTAGGCTACCTCATACTCAATTATGAAGCTAAATACCTGAGCAATGCAATTTGATTACAGAGTAAAAACTAAATACATTATTGGCACAAAGAACTTTTCATAGATACCTAAACTATTACTAACCACAGATTCCTTCAGAAATTTTGGGTTTATGTAAAATCAGAAGAATCTCTTCCATAAACCAAAAGGCAGGACCAGTATAACATCTTTCTTTGATCATTGACCAGTGTTACATCTCAGTACTATTTATCATATTATTCATGTTTGGAGTTATGGTTTACATGACAATACTAAAGTGCTTTCTGCAAAAGTTATTTGACGACTACCTCATCGTATTTCTCCTTGAAAGCCAAATTTTGCTCAGTTGCCAACTCCACAACATTATCCAGGTTCTTCTGAAGAGAAATTTTTTCCACTTCTAATACTTTGATCTGCATGTAGTACAAAAGACAAAGAAATAGTTATAACATTAAAAATAATCAGCATTGCATTTAATCCACTAAGTAGGTAAGTTGCAATAGTTCGTAGTGATAGAATCGATTCCAAAGGAGCAAACAAACACGTGACAAAATCAATGTTGGACAATGGACCTGATCTTGAAGTTGCTTGATCACAAGAATGGCTTCTGATTCTCTCATGGTTAAGCTCCTGTGCCCAAAATAACTATATTGATTGAGCTTATCTGGACCATCAACTGCAAGGTCCGGTGCAACTTCACATTCACTGGCGTGGATATTTTCAGCTTCAATATCTTCATCTACCCTCTGAAAAAATGTGTAGGATAGTAATCTTAGACCAATAACGAAAATATAGTAAGACTTCTGCTTCAAATCAAGCAGTTTTCAGAAGAATGGCTCACCATTAACATGTGTGCATTCTTAAGGTTAACTTTCCTTCTATTGGTCACATGGAGAGCACATTCATCAGGAAGGCTAAAAGCATCATGTGATCCATCATTCTCCAAATCGTTTGCCATGCTTGCGCCCTTTGGAGTTCCAACCACAGTACTTTCGTGTTGTTTCTCTAGTTTGTCAAAGGGAATTTCCTCCAATGACAATGATAACAAATTCACATCATGACATGCAGACTGTACAGGACCTGGGCACCATGTTCTCCTCCTTTTCTTCTGAACAAATTTATTTTTGTTATTGCTAAAAGCAAGCAAACATGCTAAAATGTAAAAGAACGACAATATCCAGTATAAATAAATAGTCAAAGAAAAGTAGTCTACAGTACAGAGACCACAAAATAAACAGTCTAAACTCATCAATATAGCAATAACAAATGTAAAGCTCAGGATACAACATATTGAGAAAAAAATAAGGTTCCGAAACCCTTTTGCTTACCATACATGTGAAACTCAATTTAGTCAAAGAGAAATGAACCATTGAATCTAGGCACTTCAAGATAATTTAATGCAGTGACAATTATTTCCATACAGTGGACACTAATAAAAGAACAATAAATCCTAAAAATATTGACCACGAAGACATAAAGAGGACTTCTGAACTAGAATTGCATGAAACTGTATCTTCATACTTGCAAGTATGTGCAGCATGATCAAGCCTTTGTTTTAACTTTTAACCAAGTTAGGTGTACGCTTGTTCAGGTCTCAAAGCTCAGCATCTAGCGTTGTGTTTCTTGTTGAAATTAAAGTAGTTCTACAAAATCATAATTGCATGTGGACTTTATTTGGTTGGGTGGATTAAAAGCTGCCTATGTACATTAAAGAGCAGTTGCAAATGGAAGTTCACACATTAGATTTAGTAGATTGCACATGGTTATCCCGATGACAAGGGACAATTACAAAGAATAGTTAACCCACTACTTCAGTAGGTTGAGGTGCATATAGAGTTATAGACAGCAAATCATTATCATTTAACTGTGAGCTTCCACCTCAAACTAATTGGTGATGGGAGGTGCCTAAAATCTTTAAAGTCACAGGAGTAGTTCAATATGCAATAAAGGATTGCTCTCAACTTTCTCCCGCACATGTGCCATCTGATAAGTCTAACAAGTTTATGTTTAAAAATGGGCGGATATGTTGGGTCTGTGACTAGGCCTTTTAGGTTTTGGATGGATACATTGGGTCTGTGACTAGGGTTTTTAGGTTTTTCGTAACATGTTCAAGAGTAAGCTTCCATCTAAACCAATTCATGATTACTAGCGGTACTCTTAGTCATATGTCATGAAAGAATCCAAATTGTTTAATGTAAGACTGTTCACAACAGTTATTACTAGCAAATTTCTGAAGCATTTCCGAAATTAAATCACCACCTTCAGATATTAACACAAAATAGATCCACAATTAAATAGTTGATGATTAAAGAAACTAGTTGTGGGAGTTATATATAGGAGCAACACATGGAGTTCACAGTGATTCTGTAAAATATACACTTAATCAACATCTAAAGAATGCTAAAAGCATAGAATGTATGTGTAGGTATTATTTGCCTTTTGTTACATGAGCCATTTTAAGAAGTTTCCCACAAAAGGTCGATCGACCCGCTCTGATACCATATAAAATTTAGTTGATCTACCAACTCAACAAACCCTAACTACTTAGGTGAAGAGTTGTGGATCCAATTTTATTATAGAGTGTTGAACACTTTTAATGTTTAGTAACATGAGACTATTTTCCCAAGAATGAACTTCTAAAAGCCTTACAAATGCTGAACTACGAAACAAGTACATGAAATCAACGAGTCACACATCATAAATGTGGTACTAACAAATATTTATTCGCTAAATCTACAGGCAGAAGTCAAAAATATTGTTTCCTTATACTTCAACACACACTGCACAAGACACCATGGATAGAATATACTTGAAGATCTTGCAAATGTCAATAACGAAATATATATGAAATGGGTTTCTTATCATCAAGAAAGAATCTCTGAAATAAAACCTGATCAAGACAAGTTTCTTCAGGTCTTTCCGAGTACAAGACCAACGAACTTAGATTAGCTATTTTTTCTGCTTGCAATTGCAATCTTTTGTCACGCAGCGCTTTGGCTTTTTTTTCCTCTTCCAACTCCAAAGCAATCCTCTCCTTCTCCAACTCACTCTGAAAAATGAAATTCAATTAATAATAATGGTAAATTAAAGTATCAAACAACAGCCAAGTGTATTTCATCAAAGATAAAAAGTGCAACGTCAGAACCAAACTTGTAATAGTGTGTTTCGGAGGCATAAGATCTCCTTTTCCCAATGCTCTGAATGAGAACCCTACAAATTCAAAACCCGGAAACAGTTATATGTCACTAACAATAAGCAGAAAATATCGTGAAGGATAAAAACAAAGACCTGTAATTTTGCTTGAAGCTCTTCAATTTTCTTCTTTTGTCGTTTCAGCAATGCAGCATCTGTCAAGATCTGTCCATGTGAAACACAAGTTTCATGAGAACATCCGAGATAAAGAGTGGACTTGCAAATTAACCAATTGTTTTGAGGGGAAACACACCCACGATGATATGGGTCACAAAATATTGTAATGTGAGACTGTTCTCACTTCCCTGTACATGTGATGTGCCATAAGGCCATGGGTTTGATATGTCAAAAATGAGTAGATGTGTTGACCAAATATTGGGTTTTTAAGGCTTTAATACAGTATTAAAAGTGGGCTTCTAATTGGTGCCAACTGTCAAGAATTTTATAGGTTACAAGAATAGTTTAAATCCAAATTGGCCATTTGGGACTACTCTCAAATAAATTTACAATAAGAAAATTCAGCCGTCGAAACTAAAGGTTGTGTGCCAAGTTGAACTTTTTTGGAGATAAGAATTACGAAATAAGTTAGAACTTTTGGTTTAGTTTTTTTAGCCAGTAACCAGTCATCAATATTTCATACCCTCCTATGAAATTCAATAGAGCAATGATACATAACTTTAAGTTTGAGAGAAAATGCTACAAATGCTTCTAGTTAGAAACAAGCATCTCATAGATTGGAAATGAGAAGGAGAGGGACCTCATTCACACATGCACAGTTTGTAACTTGTAAAGCTCTACTAGCGAACTGAAGGCTACTCTTTGTCTCATCTGCATGAACCTACCACAGAAAACGAGTTTGAGATATTGTGGATCATAAATCTTGTAGATTAGAGAACAAGATAAAAATAAAACTGGTCCATGAAAAAACAGAAGAGCAAAGTTATATTCATTAGAAATGCTCTATTATTACAAAAGGAAGCTATTTTTTTGGGTACTTTCAAGGGTAAGGTGCTGGCAACTCAGATGAATTTCCTTTTCTGGGATAAATACAATACAATTCATTTTGAATATTAGAAATACAAACTAGTTGGGGACATCATTGATTATTAAATAATAATGGTATAGCAGATGTTGTGATTTGATTGTAATAGTAAATCAAAACATACCTGTGCAAGGGTAATATTACAAATGATGGTTGTATTTGCATTCCCGCCAAGTGCTGGCTGCAAAATTCGTGTCAGCTTGCTATCTCGGTAGGGAACATGACCCCTAAAGAAGATTTCATTCTTAAGGAGAACTCATGGTAAAGATATAACATTGACATAGCATAAATACTAACCCTTGACTTTCAACACCTTCACTCAACTTTTTAATGACAGTTCCAAGTGTCATCAGACTTTTGTTGATATGGGAACCTTCCTTCAGTCGTACTCCTTCAGCACCTGTCTTTGAAGCCCTCTCGGAACCCGCAAGATCAACTAAATTCTAGAGAAGAAGAAATTTGGTAAAGATAATTGAATATAAAAAATCACATGATGAAGAGCAAAAGATTGATAAGTTTCACATACAAGAACAGAGACACGGACAGCATCAGATGAGGTGCTGTCCTCAGAATCTTCTGTCTTTTCTCTGCTTTCAATTATCTGCAGTAGCATATATATCTTTAACAAATGATAACTCAGGTTGAATAAATCATTAAACATGCTAACTAAACAGTGTATTACCATGCGGAAAATTGTGTGCGACCTACTACTATATAGATTCATATTGGTTTCTCCAATGTGACGATGGGCTGTGTCACAGAACCAATAACAAGAATTAGATGCAAACAGAATATATTCATACAAAAAATGGTGAATAAAGGAGACCAGAATAAGAGATATATTCATGAAAAATTGTTCCAGTAGTTGACTAGTAACTATGGTAGTACGGTACACATAAAGTACAAGAAGCACATGCTCACATTCCCCGAAGTCCATCAAATCTAGAACTTGCTGAGGAGTGCTAACAATTTCTTCTTTCAAACCAGCCACAAATACACCTCTCTGTCCAACCAAGAGAAACATTGGTAACTATGCAAAGAAACATGTTGCAGAAGGCCCTCCAAAAGTTTAACGTATAACAGATAAGGGATTACCTCCAAACTCTCATGAATTGCTAGTTTCCTATGTTCTGGGACCAACAAGTCATTAAGTTCTTCATTGTATATCTCCAGGTATGACATTCGCACCAAGAATTCTCTATCTTGTTCCTAAATGGGAATAATAAATACATAGCTTATCTAAATTTTAAGATATATGAAAATAAAACGATAATATATTCAAATTCTGTGGCATCTAATTAAATAACCAATCCTAATAGAGCAAAATTATACAGTTTGTTACGGGTTTAGAAAGAGATGGCACAAACCTCTTTTATGTCTTGGAATAGGTCATGTACCGCAAGGGGTATAATCCCAGCTTCATTTGATGACCCTCTCATTGTGTGTGTTTTGCCACTATTGGTTTGCCCATAAGCAAAAACTGTGCCTGCAAAAATGATGGTCAACAAACTCAAAAGACATACTATTAACAATACATTTCAATCTAAAGTTCTAAACCAATTTGTTACTTGTCGCATGTAGTGAAACTTTGAAAGGCAATAAGCTATCCGTGAGTTAGAAGTGTACAGGAAAAAAAATGCAAAAGTAATAGAAAAGTACTCTCAAACTAACAACATTACTGATGCCAGTTTTTAAGCCCCAAACTTCCATTCACAGAAGCAAAAGAAAAAGGTACCAATATACATAATGTTTTCTGGGATTTGAACCACAAACCCATGAATTCCACCACCCAAAAATAATCACAGACAATCATTCATGGACACAAAGAAAAACACCATCTCTTAGACAACTCAACCATAAACTCATGATTCCACGTGAAAGTGTTACTTATATACTCACATACCATAAAGGGGCATAAGCTTTTAAATGCATATGCTCTAACTGGATTGGAGTAGTAATTACCAGATATACTATCACTCTAGTGACATCTGCCAAATCATCAAAAGTAGAGCAAAATCCAACAAAACGTATACAAAAGACCAGCGAGTGTGAGTCATTCCACTTAAACCCCAAACTTAAATAAAGTACGCATCAAAATAAACCACACTGAAAACAAACATTGACACGACCGCAATGAGTAAACCCCACACAATCCGATAAAGCGTTCGCATTGTGCACATTCCGGCCGGAACCAACAGAAATCACTGAAAAGTAAAACGGAAGCCCCATTTCTCACCATTAAACCCTTGGATGGCGGAGTTGACGATGTCTCTCGTGCGCGCCTCGTAGACCTCCGCCGTCCTCGTCCGCTCGTCGAAGATCCTGTCTGGGGATCCAGAAGAGAGAACAAAATGACTAGATCGCGTTGGGGGAGTTTGTGAGGAAAAGGGAGGCGTACCGAAGTCGAACTTAAGGGGATGGTTGGTGAGGAAGATGGAGTCGCCGGAGATCCTCCAGGGGCTGGTCTTGGCGTCTTCCGGCGAGAGAGGGCGAGCGCGAACTGCCACGTAGATCCTGTCCATCGTGGAGTGTGACGTGGGGATTGGAGGGGAGAAGGGTTTGGCTCGGGATTTCGAATTTTGCTTTTATATTCCCTTCGAATTAGGATGTTTATTTTATTTTATTTTATTTTTACTTTTGTCGTGGTGGATTTGGAATTTTGGATAACAAATTGTTGGTCAAATTTCTTATAAAAATTAAAAAAAAATCTCGTCAATTCAAACACTACCCAAAAAAACTTAGAAGTTAGCAAAATGAGTTTTTCATGTTTTTTCGACATATTTTTGAATTTGCTGAAAATAAATATTTAGAAATTAAAAGATTTAAAAAGATTAAATCTGATTTTGAAAGCTTAGAAACTGATTTAAAAAGATTAAATCTGATTTTGAAATCTTAGAAACTGATTTTGAAAGCTTAGAAATTAAAAGATTTAAAAAGATTAAATCTGATTTAAAAAGGGAGGGTAGAAAATACTTAGAAAAGGATTTAAAAAATTAAATCTGATTTTGAAATTAAAAATAAAAAAACTGAGTGAGATATAAGTTTTTGGCTTTATTCTCGAGGACAAAAAATCCTTTTTGGACTGTTAAATCATATATTTTAGGGTTAATTACAGTTTGTCCCTTGGAACTATGACTTGGTATCATTTTACTCCCTTGAAGTTTCAAAGTTAACAGTTACCTCTCCTGAACTTTAATTTTGTAACATTTTGCCTCCTTGAACTTCAAAAACTAATTATTTAACACACATTCGACGTTTTTTTTCTTAATTTTTTTGTTGTATCCCTAATACACTCATAAACCTATATTTATGTGAAAGTTTGGATCGAAACGGATGTCGGATATGGTTGGAACTTGGGTCGGATTGAGTGTCAATCAAACCCAAATTTCAACCACATTCGACCTTCGCTTCGATCCAAACTTTCACGTAAATATAGGTTTAGGAGTGTATTAGGGATGCAACAAAAAATAGGAAAAAACGTCGAATACGTGTTAAATAATGCGTTTTTGAAGTTCAATGGGACAATGTGTTACAAAATTAAAGTTCAGATGAGGTAATTGTTAACTTTGAAACTTCATGGGGTAAAGTGATGTCAAGGCATAGTTCAGGAAGCAAACTGTAATTAACCCTACATTTTAAGGCCAAAATTTCTTAGTTTCCGTAATTGCATCGCTAGCCTATGTAGCAGTTCACATGACACATGCTAAAACCTTTGTGGAGTGGGACGAATTTTGTTTACGACAGAACGAATTCAAAGTAACGCCGGATACAAGCGTGATTTTGTAATTTTCGAACTTGCTGTTGTTACCCTATTTATAACCACCATATCTTCAAAATGGTGAGAAGTTAAGAATGTGAATGAAATTACGAAAAGAATCCACTACGGTCCCACTCTTTTTCTAACGAAAATATCATTTAAATGTTAACAATCATATAATTTTTTGATCTTACGTGTTATCGTGGGTGCAACTTAATCATGTCTATGTATTACTGGATTCACACCCATTAGTCAACGCACTTTCTAAATCACCCGAAAAATCATCAAGAAGAACCGTAGCTTTCTAAATCACCCGAAAAATCACCCGAAAAGTTACATGTTTAGACAAAAATCACTATGCAATTTAGATTATCTAAATCCAAACATTACTGCAATTGCCCAATACAAATTTCTTAAATTGAAATAGAATAACCACAATTACATTCAACGAGTGGTGTTACAGATGGAAGCCGCAAAAGCAACGGACATGGCATTACTTTCCAGTACTAGCAACAGCATTTACATATTTCATAACGGGTCAAGAGTAGAGACAAGGACGCTTTCCAAAGATAGGCTCCGAAGAAGAATGACGGTGAGCAGAACTAACCTAGTTTGCAAACTATATAAGACGATATCAACCCTGAGAAGCTTACAGTGGCATCAGCCTTTTGTATTTGAAAAACAACAAAAACAGGATGAAGATAACTATACCACATATGCCCGTAATTATAAGCACCCACTGAAATGCACCTGCGACTTCAAAGAATGGTACTGTAAAATTCATACCAAAAATTCCAGCAACCACCCCAAAAATCGCAACAACGAATGTTGCAGTAGTAAGTAGCAGCTCGAACTGAATGAGCTGGTTCCGAACATTATCCTGAAAACAAAATCAAAATAGTGTGAAGGTGATGGACATGCAGAAGTGAAAAGGATAAATGAAATGCCACTTAATGTTTCTTCTCATAAAAGATTATTAGATTACAGTAATCAAATTACAGCAAAGAACCCGAACGGTGTGAAGGAAATACATGTAAGAAGCTTCCGTTAATATGCAGCATGCGTACATAACTTGTGGATAAAAACACTGAAGGTGACTTATACAAACAATGTTATCTGTGTCCACGATCTAAATCTAACAAAATATGTTAACTTTTATGCAACTTAAAAGTGCAAAGTCTTCAGAAGCCACACCAAAAATTAAAACCCTCAGAAAATAGGATGTCTTTAACATTTTGATATTTTAGTTCATTGGGATGATCCATGGTTGCAACGTAAAAGCCGTAGTGCCCCCATCAAGAATAATGGATAATGGCTAGTTGGGGAAAAAACGAAAACAAATCGACTTGTTTATTTTTGGGATTGGAATAATGTTATTCACAAAGTGATAATTTCCACTTAAATAATCAAAGAAAAACCAAGAAAATATGGTGATATTATGACAAATGATTTCTTCATGGGGCACATATTTGCTCTGTTTATTCGAAGTGCAAATTTAGTCTTTGGCATGGTGCAAATTTAAAAACAGGTAACCTCCTTTTCCTTTCATTATAAAGATTGATTGAGCTGATTTTGACAAGCTATTTAGGTACTAAGTACTATGAAATGTTAAGTTACGGATGTAAGGATGGTAATATGTTCCAAAGAGGCTTAAGACTAGTGGAAGAAGATGAAAGGCGATACCAGTTGGATGTTGATAAAATCTTCAGTATCATCAATATACTCCTTCAACTGAAAGAGTGATGAGAGAATATGTAAATAAAGCAACAACATACTAGAGATAAATAAACAAAAAGGAAGCACATATGCAAAAATCCCCTACAGAAGTCAGCTTATTAAGAGTGCTATCAATCACAACGAAGTAAGCCTCCAACAACATTTCCAACTCCTCTATGTTCTCCGGAGTGCTGTCCGAACTCCTCACGCTTTCGTGTCTGCTTCTAGCTAGGCTTAATGACTTCTCAAGCCTCCGTGAGTCTGGTGGTGAAGAAACAGGAGAAACAGGTGCAGAAACAGATTGTCCGGCCCCAGAAGAACTAAATGCTGCTAGAGATTGATCCCCGTAGAGTGATGATTCCATACGCCTTTTCTTCTCAGTAAGGTACATCTCAGCCATGTCACCATCATCATCCATCAGCTGCTCAATTTCATCCCGGACCTATATATACACAGAATAACAACAGTAAGAAATTTAACCTGCAATACTTGCAACCGAATATCTACACATGTCAACAAAACCTTTTGAACCCTGCGTGTCAATGCGACCAATCTACTTTTCAACCGCCGCACACGTTCAAGGTTTAAAGTACTGATCTTTGATGTTAGTTCATCTAACAAAGGGTATGCCTCAATCTCCAACTCTTGTGCCTGTATTAAGAGAGAACAAAAAAACTTGATGTGAAGAGTTATTGAAAAATGAAACTATCAGTTTTAACTTAAGTAAAAAATGAAACTTGATTTAAAAGTACACTAAAAATAGATACTAAACTATGAACTGCAGTTAGTTTATAATACTTAGTTTCTCATTTTTTGCTCCCTTTGACTGTTTTCATATAAATTGGACACAGGAAGGTAAATTTGTGAAATGGAAGAGAAAAGCAGGCAAAGAAGAATAAGGTCTGCAAAATAAACAATGAGAAGAAAAAAATGTAGGATGAAACTAGAAGCAAAAGAGAAATCAATGAAGCAACGGGAACAACTGTTAGCTTCTATCTTTTGCCACTTTACTTTAGCATCTAAACAATAGTATTCACAAATGCAGTTTGGTACAAGAGAAAAGACGACATTATCGTTTTCATGTTAACGAAGCAAGTAGGTTAGGTCACATGTCATGATGAAAGGAGCATGATATGTCCTTTGTTGCCAAATAAAATGTTGCAAACATGCAATCAAAGTTGCCACTGTCCGATTTCAATATTAAATCTACTAGGACATCATCCTAATATTCAAATTGTTTATACCAAGTTGGCACAGGTACAGACAATTTTCTATATCATCATTTCGCTTGACGGGAATTAAAGAAAGAAATTACTCAAAGCTTTAAAGACATCAAATGACATTGCTGATATTTTTCGATGCTAGCTTTGGTCGTATCCCCAGTTCATGCATTCTATTCCTACTGTGCGTACCTCTGTCCACAAAGATCCATCAATCCACAATACTCCATTGAAATTAACTACTATGTAGCGTGCTCTATCCCCATTTCAGATATTCCATTCCTACTATGTGTACCGCTGTTCTTGAAGACTCATTGATCCACAATACTCCATTGACCACTGTCTACTGTATTCTACATGCCAAATTACAGCTCTACCAGCACAATCAATTCATACCCAATTTATAATAATAAAATCCCTTTGCAGCTCATTAGTATATCTTCTTTGACTCTATTCCCAAGAAAAATAATTTAAATTGCAGAAACAAATCAAATTCAGGGGGTGCACAAATGACCACAGCGTATGATAGTCATATAACTACTACGAATAGCACCCAATTCAACCTTACGTTTTCCTGTTAGGATTTGTTGATTGGGTTTAATCCCCTATTGGCCAGTATTTGGTAGTATGGATGTGGAACATAACCCTATAGGTTTCTGCAACCTACAAACTAGCTTTTGGTTCTCCTGACATTTTCTCAACTTCGTTAGTCATATAATGACACTGTCAGAAATGAATTTAAGAAAATTCATCCCCAAAGTTCATCACCTACACTACCAACAAATTCAATAATTCCAAAGAAACCAATTGAGGATTCGCATCCAGAAATCCCAATTCCTCACTTCCACCCTCAATTCACCACCCAAAAGGACCCCCACCTGCGCGTCGAGAAACGAGCAAGCCGCCTCAAGCGCAACCTCCAGCGCGCGGAACTCAAACGGAAGATAATCCGGCGACGACGCGTCCCCCTGCGCGGCAACCGCCAACCGTCTCTGCAACTCCACCACATACTGCAGCACACACCCATCCAACGAGTTGAGCAAGAACACCTCGTCCGCCGTTATAATACACCGGATCTGCTCGAGATTGACCACCACCGCCCTCTCCCTACCGAGGATGGTCGACGGGTAGACGAAGAGCGGGTCGAGGAGGCGGAGGTCGCGCGCGGGGAGGTCGCATCGGCGCATCATGGTGAACTTGTCGACTTCTAGTGTTTGGGAGGCGCCGGTGGCGGCGTCGACGCGGATCCACGTGCGGACGCCTTGGCCGCGCTTTTTTAGACCGTGGTAGTCCATGCCTTGGAAGAGGGTGCGGCGGTGGACGGAGGCCGTCGGGGTGGAGGTCGACGTCGAGGGCTTCGGCGGGAGGAGGCGCTCCTCCATTGGAGAACGCATCGGCATGGGAGGTTCGGGTTCGCGTCGGTTGTTTGAGGCCTTCTGTTTTGTTTTATCTTCCTACATTTTTTTTACAGGAATTCTCTAACGAGATCGTCGATTAATTTTTTTAAATTAAACTTCCACAATATTCACTACTCATTTTAAATTGTAAGGTAGATTAATAAAACAAAACGATTATGCTAATGAACGGTGAGATTAACTGTAAATAAGATCCAATGGTGAGATTGTAGGATGCTTAAATTAAATTTGATGAATTGGACTCACTAGAGCTTGACCTCATTTTTTATTATAAATTGTGTCTTCTGTTTTTATTATAACTTTTGGGGTTAATTACAGTTTGACTCTTGAACTATGTCTTAGTATCTTTTTGCATCTTTGAACTTTCAAAGTTAACAATTATCTCTCCTTAACTTTCATTTTTTAACATTTTGTCCCACTGAATTTCAAAAATTCATTATTTAACACACAATCCGACCCAAAATTCAATCATATCCGACCTCATTTTCGATCCAAACTTCCACGTAAATATATGTTTAGAAGTGTATTAGGGATACAACAAAAAAAATTGGAAAAAAATGTCGAGTATGTGTTAAATAATGAAATTTTGAAATTTAATAGGCAAAATGTTACAAAATGAAAGTTCAAAAAAGATAATTGTTAACTTTAAAAGTTAAGAGGTGCAGAGTGATATCAAAACATAGTTCAGGAGCAAATTGTAGTTAATCCTAAATTTCACTAGGGATGAGACTGGTTGGTTCAGTTTGGTCAAATCTAATTATCTAAACCAAACTAAATTGGATTTATTGACTTGAACTTGAAAATTCGGTGCGTTTCGATTGGATTCGGTAAATTCGGTCCAAAATCACCTCTCGTTGGAAGTGTTTTTTTCTTTTCTTCTTTTGTTGTTCGGCTTTTTTGGGAGGTTCTTTGCCTTTTTTTTCCTTTTTGTAAGAAAATAATCAGTTTGGTTTATTGTACTGTTTTTGGGAGTTTTTGTTCGTTTTTATTTGAATATAATAACATTATTACCCGATTTTCGTTGAGTGTTAATTGGACTTGATTTAAATCAGTTTTGCTTAACTCGACTTCGACACGTTGAGTTTGTAGGAATATAATATTGAATCCATTTAGATTCGAATAAAATTCACGTTTTACATAACATTTAGCCATAACTACTACTAACTCCTCAATCAAGATTTTAAACCGCCAATTGATAAGCAATTCCTCGAAACCTTCAATGCACATTTTTTTGTGGTCTTCTTAGTTTTCAAAGTCCAATCCAAGTATCCAACTTACTCAAGCTCACTTATCTACCTAATATCTAAATCGTACAAAATTCTCTTAAGTTGGAGCAAAAGTGTGTGATTCTAATTTGCAATTTAAAGTGTTGTAATCAAACTTAAGGAGTTGTCTCTCAAGTTGCAAAAGAACTCAACTCTGTGAGGGTGTTCCAAAGCTTACGGTGTAACTGACAAGATTTTAAGTAACTATAAACTATTGGATAGCGGCAACTTTTGAACGTGGCTCAAAGGTAACATTAGATCATGGTTGGTTTTATTTGCCAACACTAGATCATAGTTTATTCAAATTTTTGAAAGCAATTTAGCTTAAACGAAGGAAATGTGTTCTTGTTCAATAAAGAAGTTTGTTTTTTGTTATACAGTCACCGACACAATGGCCACCGCACATCAAGTCATTGCAATTTCCAGCCGAATTGTCACAACAAGTCTTGAAACATATAGAATGATTTTTATAACGTAAACTTGAAATTACAAGAGGTGCCATTTTAACTAATCAAGTGGACAATTAATTTGATTACATATCATACGGTCACATTGTTCACTGCTCACTAGTAAGGGTATCTAGAGCACAAATAACCGTGTCTGGGCTACCCTCGTGCGTCTTGCACTCTCTCTATCATATCAGCTTCTCTCTCTGCCACGTCAGCTCACTCAACTCATCCAAAAAAAAACTTTACCCATGCCCGGGTTACCCCCACCCACCATACACTCTCTTTCCTCTACATCATTTCTTAATTAAACAATTATAATTTTCACACAACATTTAACAAATTACATTTTATATGATTCTAATTCTAATAACATTACAATTCTATTTTAACTCGAAATATTGTTAATAATTATTGCTAAATCACGAAATTATTATTAAATATTACGGAGCCACATTACATTTAAGATAAACTGAAATATGAAATATTACACTCAAAGTTAAGAAACAACAGTACATATTACACAAACTAAACTTTCAAATACTACATTAGCAACTACGTTAACCGATTTTCAAACCGCTCCTCGTCCGTAGCGTTGTCATATATGCTCGATTAAATCGCCTTTCAGATCCAAATGTTGGTTCATGCCATGCACTCGATCTTGATTGACAAAAAAACTCGTGAATATCCGCTATACGATCGGTCGAATACGACGTTTCCTCAGCTGAAGTTCTAGGACAATCTTCCATAAATTCGTGAATATCTCCAAAATTAGCGTAACAGTCGCGTTCGTCCTCCACTATCATGTTATGCATAATAATACAAGTTGTCATTATTTTGTACAGAACGTCCTTGCTCCAGGCAAGAGCCGGGTTTCTGATGATCGCGAACCTCGCTTACAACACTCTGAAAAGCGCGTTCAACATCTTTATGCGTTGCCTTCTGCACTTCAGCAAACAATCTGTGCTTCAGGGTGTGAGGGTGAATGATGGATTGGATGAATGCCGCCCACTGTGGATAAATATCATCAGTAAGATAGTATCTCATATCATATTAAACAACATTTACCTTATAATTTACAGGTGGTGCTCGGTCTTCTAGTATGTCGTCGAAAACCGGAGATTGTTGTAAGACGTTCAAGTCATTGCATGAACCCGGTATTCCGAAGGAGTGCCAGATTCATAAGTCGTACGATGCCACCGCCTCAAGGATCATAGTTGCTTTCCCAGCACGCCTTTGATGTTGTCCCTTCCAAGCAGCTGGGCAGTTTTTCCACTCCTAGTGCATACAATCGATACTCCTCATCATACCTGGAAACCCACGTTGCTCACCAACGTAAAGTAGGCGTGCTAAGTCATTTGCAGTTGGCCGACGTAAATACTCAGGGCCGAAGATGTGAATAACACCTTCACAGAATTTGAGGAGAGCATTTCTGGATGTTGTCGCACTCATTCGTATGTACTCATCGATTCCATCAGCTGCAATGCCATAAGCTAGCATTCGCATTGCTGTCGTACGTTTTTGTATACCGGAGATGCTCTTCCTACCAGTTGCGTCCGGTGTTCATTGGAAGAAGACATCAGATGCTTCAATGGCATTGTGGATGTGCTTCTAGACATGTTTTCTCATCCGAAATCTTGTCCTGAAAAGAGTATCAGAGTACACAGGATTGTCAGAGAAATAATCGTCTATAAGGCGTCTGTAACCTAGTTCACGATCTCTATCTGAGTTCGTCGTTCTCCTTCGACGTTGGTTAGTACGTGTAGTCCTTTCGTGAACAACCCGATCGGCCAATTCAACAGTGCGGTCCATTATATTTAATGTCTCATTCCAGTTATCATCGTCGGACTGACTGGAGTTTAAACTATTATCCGATATTGATGAGAGAAGAAGTTAACAAGTTAAGGAAATGTGAGGAGTCAGGAGATAGGTGCCATTTTAAAGTGCACGCGTGTTTGCTAAGTGGAAGCGTGATTAAAGTGCACGCGTGTTTGCTCAGTGGAAGCGTGATTAAAGTGCACGCGTGATATTAGACCATACTATTAAACCACCTCGACAGGTCGTTCGGGGGTCTCGCTCACCGGTGAGCGAGCGACATTCCACCTCGCCGGTGAGGTGCCGAGGGTGGCAAGGGGGCAACGCCCCCTGGAAAATTTTTGGATCTTAAAATTGTTGGTTTCTGGAAATTTTTGAATCTTTATCACTTGCAAAAAATTATTACCCCACATTAATAACAAATACTCAATCCATTAATAACAAGACCTCCACTAAATAATTAAAATTTAAAAAAAATCGACGAATGGGGTGGGACACGTGCCCCCCACCCGAGGGTGCCCCGGGCGTCTGCCCAGGACGCCAACGCCCGGGCGGGGCACCCCGTTAAGGATGCCCTTAGAATGTCAACCGTAAGACTGTCCCACTTCGATCTTTTCTATTTATATGCAACGATGGGAAGAAATGGGAGAAAAAACTGTCAAAGTGCCAAATTGATCTAACAACTTTAACCTCTGTTTGGATTATAAGAGCATTCCTTATCGTGGTGATTTTGCGGTCGAGATTGGGGTCGGTCATTCACGACCGGGTGAAACAAAGTTTAACAGCAAAAATTTTGAGGTCGTCTTCGCCTGGGTCATCCAACCCGGACGCGCCACGTGGCGCGTCCGGGTTGAATTTTTTTTTGATTTTATTTTTTGTTTTGATTTTTTTAATTTTTTTTGTTTGAGTTTTTTTATATTTTTTTTTTGAAAATTCGTTTTATAATTGTTTTGATTTTTTAGAAATTTTTTAATTTTTTTTTTATTTTTACCAAGATGGACCCCAAAATGATGTGGAGGAGAGAGGTAGGTTGTGTTGGGTTGTGGTTAAGATGTGAATAGTATAAGAAAGAGAAGAAAGTGGATTGAGGAAAGAGAAAGCTGATGTGGAAGAGAGAGAAAGCTGATTTTGAAGAGAGAGAGCTGATTAACGGGTCGTCCAGGTCATGGTTAGTGATGGTCTAAAAGTTCTAAATCTTTGGATTTGAAATATATAGTTTAAATATGCAATTCAAATTTAATATTTTTAATTACCCAAATTTACATTTTTTTTGTAAGTAATAAAAGTCTTATCTCTCTTCTCCTTGAAAAATGTATTCTCCTAAGAAGAAGAAACTATAGGTCTACAAAGCTTTAACTGTAATCACGTATAGTTCTGTATTTTCCGTCAAACGAGGGCAATGGGTGTCAAAACGAATTTGGATTTTCTGTTGGACACCTAGACATTTTTACACACTTGGTTTTTAACATTCTAATATCTTTGACATTTTTTCATCATCAAAAAATATATCGGTGTCTTTTTGTATTATTAACGACATAAGATTTTAACTAGATTGTATTTAATAATAAACTTTTAGGCTTTGGGCCAATACTTGAGCCCCGTTGGGCTTATTACAATTAATAAGTCGAACCCTTGGAAAATGGTTCCTCTACCCATCTCTCTCCCCCCCCCCCCCTTACTTTCTCACCCACCTACTCCACCTACTCACTAATATCATCATCATTTACATATCTGAGTTTTTGGGGGAAACTTTGGGTTCAAATTTTGAATATCATCATTTATAAAACTAGAAACACATCATTTTTATGTGTTTTGCACTCTTTTCATTTCTTCTCTCACTTTTCTCATTTTGTGTGGAAGGAAGAGATGACGGTTGTGGTGGCAATGGTGGAGAAAAGAGGTGGTGGTAGAGGCGGCAGGGGAAAGTAGTGGTTGCATGCAGTGGGTGACGAACGATGGTGATAGTGGTGTCATGGTAGTGGTCGCCTTATGTCATGGTTGTCTTAGTGGCGCAGGCGGTGGGTGTGGTGGATTATGTGGTGGTGAATGATGAGATAGTGGTGGTGGTTGCGAAACGTGGTGGATTAAGTGGTAACTGTTGATGAATGATGACAATGGGGTGGCAATTGTGATAGGTTGTAGTTCAGTAGTCATAATGGGTATTTTCATTTTAGAGTGTTGGTATTTTCAAGTTATTTTGTGGTATAGTGTGGTGTTGACACCAAAAAAAACATCTCCAACAATTTTTTTTAATGATTGTCAACCAATTGTCATCCCATATTAGTAGAGATGGTGCAATATATTGAGATGTAGACTGAGCAATAACATCAAAACGAGAATTAAGAAATTATTGAAGTGCAATTTGATGTAGCATTTTACTGATTAATCTCTTAATCTATGTCTTATTAAATTGGACATGGAAATAATCAAACATGAAGAAATCTGAAATTTCACAATATTCAAAGGGTGAAAATGAAATGTTGTCACTAAATAAATAAATAAATAAATAAGTAAACAAATTTGTTGATTTTAAGCATACACGTCGTATATGAATATGAGGGGTTACTATCTTATTTTCAAACAAAAAAATAAAGAAAATATGAGAAAAGTCATACATACAGGTTAATGCATGCAAAACCACTTCTACCAAGACCAATTCCATACACCACGTCTATCCCATCATCTCAACCTCACTTCTAACCCAACTTCCATGACCAGGCACTAATATACACACGTCAAACCCAAGCCAACTCCCACGATCACCCATGATTCTCATTCACTTCCTCATCTCAATTCACCATAAATACCCCCGTTCACTTCGTTAAAGACATATACACACAACTCCTACAAAAAAAACATGCACCAAAGTGAGGAAGAAAAAAAAAGAATTAGACAAAACTCTGTACAAACATACAAACCCCGCACACAATCAACCCTGTCAACTTCGGCAACGACGACTCCGCAACCACTCCAACCTGCAGCAACAAAGACTCCGACAACAACGTTGTCTTCGTAGACTCTCCGCAGCGACTTCAACTTCGTCGACTCCAACTCCGCGTCCTCATAGCAACTTCACGTCTACTCTGACTTTGTCAACTCCGGCAAGGTGCAACATTAGCGTCGGTGATAGTTTCACCTTAAAATAAAAGGAAAAAAAAGTCATTCCGATCACTGTCCTATTTAAAAAGGATTGGTCTCCGGTTGACTTCGAAAAAAAACACGATCATTCGGTCACTGTCCTACTTAGAAAGGAATGGTCTCTGGATGGTCGTCTGATTTACCAAACGACCACCTCCTTTAAGGATTTGGCTCGGTTTAAAAAAAAGTCATTCCGGTCACTGTCCTATTTAAAAAGGATTGGTCTCCGGTTGGCTTCGAAAAAACATGATCATTCGGTCACTGTCCTATTTAGAAAGGAATGGTCTCCGGATGGTCGTCCGATTTACCAAACGACCACCTCCTTTAAGGATTCGGCTCGTTTGGTTTCAAAAAAAAGTCATTCCAGTCACTGTCCTATTTAAAAAAGATTGGTCTCCGGTTGGCTTCGAAAAACACGTCATTCCGGTCACTGTCCTATTTAAAAAGGATTGGTCTGCGGTTTGGTCATTTCTATTTTAACAAATAAAATAAAAGGGGTGCCGAAAGGTTGCCAAATTTGTCATAGAAATTAAGCATACATTATCTCTGGGTGGTTATTGAATTTTGGGAAGACATAAATGCTTATATCAAAATGCTGTCAAATCTCATTACGATCTTGTGAATTTTGTTGGTTTTGGTTTATAATTGTTAATACAGGAAAACAGGGAGAAACGGTCGACCGGAACTTAAGTCACGGTCGACCGATTTACTCAAGGAGCCTGGAGGCTCGGAACAGATCGAGGAACGGTCGACCGTTTCGGGGACATCGGTCGACCGAAAAACGTCAGTAGATTTGGAGCTCGGGATGGATCGAGATCCGGTCGACCGGTGCTGGGCACGCGGTCGACCGAAAAGCTACAGTAGGTGGGAGATGAAAATCGACTTGCAGAACGGTCGACCGGTGGTGGACTCGCGGTCGACCGAAAACGTCCAGGAGCTTCGGGCGCTATTCAGAAGCGCGGAACGGTCGACCCGCTCGGGGCGAGAGGTCGACCGAACGTTGACGGTTATGCGTATTAACCGAACAACGGTCGACCGTTTGGAGACAGTTATGCACGATCTCAATTATTTCCTGTACGAATTTAGTACATTATAAATAGGTTTTTTGCCCTAATCTTGTACAACAACACACAATCTTTATTTCCTTGAGAGAGATTAGGCTAGAGAGAGATCTAGAGTGCTTTGGGAGACGCATTGCTTCCAAACTTGTGTAATCTCGGAGACTTCTCTTGTTGGAGAAGAGCTTCAAGGAAAGGAAACCCGCAGGAGACCCCCCCAAGGACGTAGGCATCTTGCCGAACCTTGTAAAATCGTGTGTGTCGTGGTTTGCTTCAGGTGTGTTGTGTGATTGCTTGATATTTCCATCTTAATTTGTGTTTGCTTGTTGCATTAAGCTTGGGAGAGGGTCAGAAGTTAATTTCCGCATACAATATTCGTTTTTCGTGGTGCGTGTAATCCGTGTCGAGTTAGTGCATCGTAGATCCCCCTCCCAACAAATTTCACCTAAAACCAATCCAAATTTATGAAACCAAACACTAAAAAAAGAAGAAGAGAAGAGAATATACCTAAACGGTTTTGTTAACTAAGCAGTGAAACCACACAGTTTCTCATTCGTATGACCAAAGGAGTGATATCCAAAGTTAATTCTGATTCATGTGAAATATGCACGATATCTACTCGGAAGTTTACACGAATTAATAAAATTAGCCAATTTTGAAGGTTACATGAAGTACATTTTGAAAGTATATTCACATGATCCATGAGGATTGAAACTTAAAACCGGAGTAATCTTGAAAAATAAAATGAATACTATCATCAAAGGAAGTTCGAATCAATTCACGTCAATAAGTCACAAATGATCTGTATTCTAAACAAAAGTAAAATGGATCAAACAAATGCACTTGACATTTCAAGATCTATCTAGATTAATTAGATGGTGGAATTTGAGATAAACCGATTATAAATATCAAAAGAGAGAACATTCCCTAGTCGGTGATATATGTACACATCCAGACAATCATGACCCAAAAAAAACATGTTCATAAAACACATGTTGATGGTTTTCGAAAATACGTAAGTTGGATTCTCGATCGATAGGAAATCCCAATGCGAACTAATGTTCACAAGACTACAAATATAAGGCTACAAATACCGAATTAAAGGTCACCCATCTACGTGACGATAAGTTCATAGACGCAAAGATACAGCCAGGTATATAGAACTCATGAATCCTACGTCAAGTTTTAGAACCAACCAAAATGTTCCCCAATATAATTGACAAAAACATATATTTGGCTTTGATCGCTACTGTTGGATTATATCCATGTAGCCAACAATATATATTTTATAATTTGATTCTCCTAAATCCATCCACATGAAATGTAAAGAAATCAAACCAATGAAGAGAAATATTCTCACCCTCCACATGTATCTACGTACATAGCAATAACGTTCCCATGCATATACAATATAAAGATAAATTTGCATATTAACCCCTGTGAAAGGAATAAATATGGGAATTTTGGGGTTACGCAATAGTCTTAAACAAATCACAAATGGTATCTCCAATTGAGATAAGTCGTGAACCCCCCCCCCCCCCCCCCCCCCCCCAAGGGTGGATGAATTGCAATGACATATAAGTTGTACCGTTGATTTACATATTGATCCAAAGTTGTGAATGGATCTTTAAAATACAAATAATCCCCGAAATAGGCAAAATCACAAAACCACATCTCAAATTGGATCAATTATAAAACAAACCCTTCAAAATTGGGAAATATGTCAACCAACCTAAAAATTGAAAACAAACACAAAATATAAATATTGACTGCTCTAATAGTAAGAGAAAATGCACGTCAAGCTTGATCTTGGGTTCCCTTTCTCTTATCGTTGGAGTAGTCGAAACTAAAATACAGACTACATTAGTCGTAGGCGAGGATGCACACCAAGCATGATCTTGGGTTCCCTTTCTCTTATTGACGACAGAGTCTTCATTTAATAAGCAAATGAACAAACCCAAATACAGAACACACAACATACAACACCTCCTAGGTTATGAGATTAAACTAACTGTTTGTAGGATATTCTAATATAAGAATTATCATTGACAAATAGAACATATATAACTCCTCCTTGTGATGAGGTTAAACTCACTAATATTAGGTTGTCTTCGTGATAAAATTAAAGCACCAAAACATATATACAAAACCCCTCCGGGTTGTGAGGCTAAACTGACCAAAACATTATGATATATGAATAATTGTCTAAATCAAATCATATACAACACCTCCTAGGTTATGAGGCTAAACTAACCGTTTGTACGATATTCTAATATCAGAATTATCGTTGATAAATCAACGCGGTGTATTCATCATAAAGTTGAAGAATCTAAACATATACAAAACCCTCCTAGGTTACGAGGCTAAACTGACCATATTGTGACGATATATCACAAAAAAGGGAGATCATTATCAAATCGATCAAAGCACGAGTTGATATATCCTCGTCCTAAAGATATCAAAATATAAAAATCCTATTAATAAAACATATATGGAATTGTTAATATAACGACAATTTTAGTTTTTGCAATGCATAAATATGTCAACTCTTGTATTTCATATTTATCTTTGTTATTCAATGAAAGAAAATGTTGCACTTATTTACTTTCTAGCTAGTTATTTGCACTTATTTAATTTCCTGTACAAATGAATGATATGAGTATGACACGATGAGACATTCTTCTATACGTAGTTGTAAGGTGTGGAATTTCATTTTGAATTCTTGAGAGGTCTTCGCAACACCAATATAAAATACAAAAGAACAAAAAACTCACGTTAAACATGTGGTTATTTGTGATTAAGAACTAGTGATTGATGGATTAGCCAAAGTGATTTGGTGGTGGTGATATTGATGATTAGCACGATGATAGTGGTGGTGGTGTAGTTCAGTGGTCATTATGGGTATTTCTGGTATAGAGAGTGGGTATTTATAAGTTATATCGTGGGGGTAGTTTCGTGGTATAGTGTAGGTATTTCTTATTACAAACAAATGATGAATGATGTGTAATGGTGACCAAGTGGTGTTTATGTGGTGGTTGGACAATGACCTTGATAGGATGGTGGTGATTGAAGGTACTGCTGGAAAAAATAACTATAACATCGAATATTAAGGGGGTACATGAAAGGAATGTGTTCTAAAAGTTTTACTTTTATATGTCAATTATTATGAATTGGATGTACAAACATTTTGTTCCTTGATTATGGTATTCGTCTTTTGGAAGTGTTAAGGAAGAGACGTTTGATCCTTAACCGTAGAGCTCTAAAAGATAATGGTTTACACAAATCAAAAGTTATTCACAATCATGGTAATTAACGTCGAACATTAAACCGAGATAAGATTGTCGTGTTAGTCATCGATTATTGTAGCTCTACAAATAATTGACGACACAAGTATATAAAAGAGGAAAAGATTACTTTTATATATTGAATATACCTAACAAGTATTACATTATGGAATTGTGCTTCATGTCATTAATGTTTTACTGTGTCTTGGATCCTAAGATATGAGACTTATATCTTTTCACTCAAGAAGTGCTTAATTTGATTATTGTCAAAAGTTATCAATGAGTATAGTGATAAATGCAATAGTTGGTTGAACATGACTGGTGCTGGAAAAGATAGCTAGTCAAACGATTATCGTTGCCCCTCTTTATTGAGTGATGATATTAGTGGGCCATTGATAAAGCAAAATTATAATGTGCACAATGTAACTTGAGTTAAGTTACATAGTTATCATTAGCTTAAAGAGATCAAGAAATGAATATAATACAAAGGTGACACATTTCAATTTTGTATATATTCTTAATATCATGAGGCAAGAGACAGACACAAATGATGCACTTACATCACTAAATGGATCGTGTTTTAGTTCGAGTGGAACAAAGACATCTATGCTAATTGGGTAACTATAATGTGTAACTAGATACCGTTTATAGTTTGAGGTATTAAATGTTTAATATCGCTGTCAATTTGGCTTAGATCATCCTATAGGCCACACCACAAAACTGGGAAACAAGAAGCTCGATTTTAAATTCATATGATAGGTCGGGTTTCATGTGAAAAAGGAACACATGTGGTGAATGAATAAAATCAATATGTCATGAGAATTGACATAATTAGAATTATAATAAATTCATATGAGGTGTATATATTTTGGGGTGTAATAATTTAATATTACATAGGATAATATATTACATAAGATATGAATTTGCTAAAAACCCTGAAAAGATCAAATTTTGTTGGAAATAAATTAATAAATTCAAAATTTGACAAAAGCAAAATTGGGGTCAAACCTGGTAAACCGTTTAGGGTTCGGTCGACCGAGTTTTTTTTTGGGACTTACCGCTCCAGATTCAGACGGTTCGTTAGACATTTCCTTGGTGTTCGTAGTTGTAGAGTGAGAGAAGCTGGAAACATTTTTTAAGAGATGGAACGGAATAGATATTAAATTGAAAGTGAATTATAAAATGATAATTCGCGGATGAGGAATAATAACACCCTTATTTATTTTTTAGTTCAATAAAATACTGCATCCTTTACCACCAGACCCAGAACACATGGTTGGGCTTGTACAAATCCAACTCATGCAGCTTAATGTCTCTCCAAATAGATCCACACCAGTGCACTTAATTCTTATAATATTTTACTTTCCCCCTGTTATGGATAGGGAACTACTATTCGTCGCCGGAAACTACTTAAATCGTCCAAAAAAAACCTTTTTGCCATTAACAAATCAATTAATACCGATTTCGTCCCGTGTCTTTAAACAAGGTGTTTGACTTAGTTTTACTCACATTCCTAGTACCAACACCACGAAAATGTCTGGCGAAGCACTTGCATCCGGCGAGGTAACGGGGGCGGAATTTTTTTCCCGACTCGGGCGTCTGGATAAGCCGCCTCCACATAGGTGGAAGCGTCTGTCTAACACGCCTCCACGTATGTGGAGGCGTGTTAGTCAGACGCCTATTTTTTTTAAATTTTTTTAATTTTCTGTTAAATTCAATTTTTTCAGGTTCCGTTGCAAGATTTCGGTGGTGATGGAGTAGATTACAGTGAGCTTTTTGACAGTAAACAAATATTTACAACAATCGAGGAAGCTTGTAAATGGGCGAAACAAGTTGCACTAGGAGCCGGATTTTTTTTGGTTATATCATCATACAAACCAAAATCAGATAACTGGATGGATTGTTACCTCAGATGTGATCGCAGACGTGAAATGAGTTTTCGTGATACGAGTATTGCACTGCGAAAGAATACGAAAAGAAAAGGTTGCGGTTGTCGGTTTTTGGTAAAAGTGGTGGAGCGACGAGATCGTGATGGATGTGTTATTATTTCTATTAGCATCTATGGGCAGCACAACCACCCATTGACAGTTTATTCAGAGGGTCACCGACAGGTCAGCGGACTTAGTGCTGGGGCAAAAGAAATTGTTCGTGATATGACAGAGGCACAAGCAAGACCCCGTAACATTTTGTTGGCGGTAAAGAAGAAATTTTCAGACGATAATCCGAATCAAAGGCACATTTACAACTTCAGAGAGTACATGAGGAGGACGAAATCTGAAGACAGGAATCCCGCGCAGCAGTTTCTCAGGGAGGCAGTGCAGCATAAGTATTTGCATTGGATTGTGGCAGATGAAGAAACTAATGTCTTGACTCACGCATTTTTGGAACATCCGACTTCAGTTCAGTTGTTGCGTACATACACATTCGTAATCTGTATGGATTCGACGTATAAGACGAACAAGTACAAGATGCCTTTGTTTGAGATGGTTGGGGTTACTCCCACAAACATGAATTTCCTCGTCGGATATGCGATTTTGCAGGATGAGACCGAGTCTAGTTACCGGTGGGTGTTGGAGAGGTTGCGAGATCTATTATTGGATATTGTTAGCCCGACAGCAATAATTACGGACCGGGAGATGGGTCTGATGCGACCAGTGGCATAGGTTTTTCCTGAGTCAGCTCATTTACTATACACATGGCATATCAACAAAGACGTGTACAACTACGCATACCACGTATTCGGCAAGGAGAAGCAACTTGCAGAGAGTTTTAGGCGTGGAAGGTGGAGGAGAGTCATGCTTTCTGATTCACAAAAGGATTATGATAGAGCAGTCCGTAATCTGAAAGATTTTTACAGTTCCTGGCCAGTGCTGACGAAGTATGTGGAAGACACGTGGTTGGTGCATAAGGAAAAATTTGTGTTGAATTGGACAAATCAAGTTTTTCATTTCGGCAACACTACGAACTGCAGGGTGGAAAATGCACATTCGGCTCTGAAAGAGTGGATCACTACATCGACTGCCGCTCTCGACACTTTTTTCGACCGCGTGAACTCGTCTATTGAAATGCAGCTGACTAATATTCGGAACTTTCTTGAAGATTCGAGACGTCGAAATTTGGCACATTACATAGGTCATCTGTTTCAGCATATAAATGGCCGAGTTTCGCATCACTGCTTGTCGTTAATGACTGAGGAGTTGAAGAGAATGCAGGACTTAAGTGATGAAATTGAATATCGTTGTGGGTGTGCTTTCCTGACAACACATGGTGTTGGATCGTGTGGGTTTATGGGTCCACAATTAAGGCTAATTAACAAATTTAATCCTAAACAAACTCTACTTGCAAGTCAAAAGATGATGCAGCGGAATTTAAAATAAATACAAGCAAGTAGGGAATAGAAAATGCAAACCACAATCACACGGGGGATTTTATAGAGGTTCAGCACCCCACCTGGGTCCTAGTCCTCTCTTGTAAGCTCCGCTCGGTTCACCGAGCTCCGCTCACGACTTCACTAACCACTCCCCGTTCCGGGCCGGGAGAGAACGCCTTTACAAGTCTTCAAGCTCGCGAACAACCCTCGCCGAGCTTGGCTCCTCCTCTCACAATCCGAGAGGATCACTTCGGGCTCTCACCGAAGTCTATACTCGTGTCTTGGGCTTTCACCAAGACCCTTGCTTCTTTCACAATGGTTGAGTGGAACAACACTCTCTAAACTTGAGCACACTTGAGTAGAATATGGAATTGATCACTAAGTGTGGAAGGTTTGAGCTTTTGAGTGTGTTTAGCTTTCTCTCTAATGTTGGGGACAAATAGGTGTTGGAGAGATGTGTTAAAATGTGTTTTACATCTCATTTATAAGCTCCAAAAGAGTTATAGCCGTTGGGATTGATTGGGTAAGAGTTGGTGTAGGATACACAAAACAGAAACCTGCAGAACCCAATTCTGCCTAAAAACGGTCGACCGAATTTGGTATTCCGTTCGACCATTTGGTCAAATTTCAGCTTTGACTTAAGTTAACTTAAGTTAACAGTCGAACGGGCTCAGGAGATCGGTCGACCGAATTAGTCCAGGCACTTCTGGGAGACCAAATTGTGTTGGTTTGGTCGACCGTTAGGAAAGTTTCGGTCGACCGGATGTTTGGTAATTTTGGGGTATTTGGGAATAATACGAATACGACCGTTGGGAATAATACAACAAAACAAATGGCCTGAAAAAATGTGTAAACGGTCGAACGGAAAGGTTAAAACGGTCGACCGTTTTGGACAGTTTTGTTTAGGTGTTTTCCGGTTCTAGTTTGGATGGTCTATTGAAGTCCAAATTACGTGAAATTTTGTGTGTGACTTCTATAGGGAACCTAGTGTGTGGTTGAGTAGTTTTTAGCTCAAGTATGCTCAATTACACAATGTTCCTAAAGACTCAAAGAAATACAAAATACATGTCTTCAAATGAGCTTGATTACATGTCTTGACTTGATTTCCTTTCTTCCTTGAGTCTTGATCACCTGTAGAGGTTAGCACAAGACAATATATATGCAATGCAACATGTGTGCTACTCTACATGACCATAATTAAGATTAGGTTGATTAAATCATCAAAACATAGATTAAGGCCAAAAAGCCAACACACGGGATTCCTTGTGCCTGTACCATGTACGAGTGTTTGGCGTCAGGTGATGGAATTTTTTTAGAGCAGATTCATCCATTCTGGAAAACACTTGTTATCGGAGAAGGAGTCCAGATGTCAGAGTTTGTTGATTGGTCAGCACAAGACACGGAGCATTTTCGGAAGCCAGTGGATGAGATCTCGGAGAGCGACCCTGCAGTAATTCGTAGTGCCTCTCGTATTTTATACGAACAGTTACACCCCGATCAGTCGAACTATGGAGAACCCGAAGAAAATACTAAGGTACGAGGTCGACCTAGGGGAAAGTCGACACGTCGGGACCCGAGTGCCTTCGAGTATGCTGAGCGAGGGCGTGGTCGGTGTGGCAGTAGTGGGAGCAGGGGTCGTCGGTCTAATTCGTCTCGATCGTCCGTGAATACGGGCACAAGATCTTCTGGTATGTTGATATCTTTGTTGTTATGTTATTTCATTTAATATATATCAGTAATCAAAATGGGGTTGAATATATTATATATTATCTCCTAATTTTGTTGTTTTAATGAATTGTTATTTACTTATATTACAGTATCCGGACGGCGGACGGGTTGACGTGGACAACTTCTCATATAATGATAGACTGCCAGGAATCATTTTACCATTTCTGGATAGGTGGAATGACGTACGTGCTGATGGCAACTGTGGATTTCGATGTGTTGCCGATGTCTTTCATGGTGGTCAGGAGAACTGGTCGTACGTCCGTCGTGCGATTTCTAATGAGATAGGTGCACATCCTATATATGAGAGTGTCTATTTCGGCAATGTGATTGGTGCACATCCTATAAATAAACGTGAATGATATATACATTATATACCTGCGATGCAGTCATCTGATCTAGCCGTCTACGAATAGAAAAAAGTCGACTCTCGCTCTTATCCTCCGTCCGGACAACCCACATACGCGAACGAGGATGACCACACTCAACAATCTTCCACTCACGATGTGGGCGGAAAGCAGGGAAATACTCATATATCCAAGCTGCAGCAGTGTAAGACAACCCGTAATCTGACCACAATCAGCACGACTAGATATGCCCAGCTGGCGATACAGATATGCCAACGTCGCCGACCCCCATGAGTACTGACCAATGGTCTCTGGGTCCCTCGCCTCCAATAAGTCGCGTGGTCTCAGTCTGGAACCGCTCTTATCGACAAACAATACGCAGCCTAGCAGTAAGAACAGATACGCAGTCATCTGCGTATCCTCAGTCCGTGGTGGTCGCCCCCGTCTGCAACACTCGTCCACAGCGTCGATACTAACACCACCGGTCAACCGCCACTCGAAAATGAGCTTTCCCTTCCAAGGCCCTCAAGTGTGACACCCAGCAACTCAGATACATATAACTTCAGCTCAGATGTCGGCGCCTGTGCACTGACCATGGAACCCTCAACGGGTATGTGCAGAATCTGAAAGACGTCATGCAACATGATCGTCATCTCTCCGAACGGCAAGTGAAAAGTGTTGGTGTCAGGCTGCCACCGCTCCACGAATGCCGAAATCAACGGCATGTCGATGCAGGAAAACATGTTGTACGGCAAGTGACCCAATCCACTGTCAACCACGGTCGTCGTCATATCCTCAGTCATCACTGAACGCCATGCCTGCAATGTCGTACAGGCTCTGTGCCGATTATGGCACTTCAAAACCTTCCGCTCCTCGCCATCCCAGATGCGTCTGGCGACGTGGCCTCCGAAACTCGGAATGACGCTGCCATCTACAGGACCACCGGGAATAATATCCGTGACGATCCAAGACTCGTCCTCACCCCTCTTCTTCTTCTGAGCTCGGGCGTCTGCAGTGCACGAACTCGAATCACCGGTCACAAACCGGTCACCTTGATCCTTCCTAATGACCCACTCAGCTGAAGGACCACCGTGTCGCCCCCGTCCTCGACCAGACTAATGTACCGCCTCCTCATGTGGCCCCAAGTCGTATCGGCCCCCATCATCACTGTCGTCGTGACTCCTCACCTCATCTGAATCATCCTCGTCGTCGAAAGACTCTCCAGGTGTCTGACGACGACGTAACAGATCTCTCTCTCTCTCTCTCCTGACTGAAGCAGAAATATCACGCGTACGTGGATGACGAGGACCTGACTCGTTTGCTATACTACGTACCGCGTGTAAGGGAATCGGTTCTGGCAGTCGCCCTCTCGTTGGGTCGGGCGGTTACCGCGGACGCCCGACCCAAAAATGCTTTTTTTTTTAAAATTAATTGAAATAAACAAGGTAATTTACCAGATGTGAGTAGTCCGGGGTGTCCGCTGGCTCTTTTCCTGGTCTCCGAGACATTCTATTTGGTGAATAAAAGTGTGATATGAAGAGAAAGTTGTGTTAAAAGAGTGAAATGAGGAGTTATATTAGTAGAAAGGGTAGATGTGCAAAATGGTAATCTTACGAGCGATTTAAGTAGTTTTACGGCGACGAATAACAATTCAGTATGGATAACCCATCTAATACTTCTTGTGACGGACCCTAAGATATCAGCCGTAAGAGTATAGTGTACTAAACGTGATACTATTATACTTTTCCATGAAAGGATTCAACGCATAAGCTGAATACATAACTTTTTGGTTTCTCGAAACATGCAAAAAAAGTGTGTAAAATCTTGATTGATTTAAATCATCTAAATGACCTTATATAAAATTTTAGTTTGAAGTCACAACAAAAGCATTCAAATATTTTGTCACACTTAACTTCAACGCTTGAAACCAATCAGGACCAGGCTGCTCCTCTGTTGCATACGGCGCTTCTGATGAAATTGGACCATTCCGGATCAACAGAAACGGCTCCTCTCTCTACTTGAATAGATATTCCTGGAACAGAGGTATTTTCACTAATTAGTTCAGCCCTAATTTGTCTGTAAACCAAAAAACAAACAGCGTGAATAATTAAGCCTACGTTTATGATTATGCAGAAGCAAACCTTCTGTTCCTTGAATCTCCTGCTGGAGTGGGTTTCTCCTACACTAACACCAGCTCTGATCTCGAAAAAAATCTGGTGACACACGTACAGGTATTAGAAGAAAACTCTAAAGTACAACATATTTAGCTTGAAATTCCTTAATTGCTCACCTGCTAACCAAAGCAATTCTGTATGTTGCAGCTGAGGATGCTCTAGCTTTCTTGCTCAGATGGATGGAAAGATTTCCAGAGTACAAGTACAGAGATTTCTACATATCTGGAGAGAGCTACGCCGGTATGTTTAAGGCTCTTCTAAAAGTAACAAAAATATACTCACTTTTATTTAAGGTTACATATATGAATGAATTTGTAATTCGACTTCCATGCAGGGCATTATGTTCCTCAACTAGCAAAGAAAATACATGATCACAACAATGGCTCTTCACGACCGGTCATCAATTTAAAAGGGATCCTTGTGAGTAGTTTAAGACCATTTTGAATCACCATTTCATTTTTTTCTTCTACATGGGAGAGATTGACATTCCGAGAATTTTATTCAGGCGGGTAATGCAGTGACAGATAATTACTATGACAACATAGGCACGGTAGCATATTGGTGGACACATTCAATGATCTCAGACAAAACTTACCACAGCATTCTGTCTCACTGCAACTTCTCAATCACGAACAACTCCCGCCATTGTGATCATGCCATAAGCTACGCAATGGACCATGAGTTTGGTGACATCGATCAGTATAGCATCTACACACCTTCATGTTCCAAGACACCAGAAAAGCTTGCAGGGCATATCAGATTTAAAGGGACACTCCTGCGTAGAAGGGGTTACGACCCATGCACTGAGAGCTACGCTGAGAAATACTACAACCGGCCTGAAGTGCAGAAGGCCATGCATGCAAATTCCACTGTAATCAAGTATAAATGGACAGCATGCAGGTAAGTACAAAATGTACGCTATTAAGAGCAGAAGCGAAACTAATAACAACCCTTATTACAATGTTTTCCCGTCGCTTAAGACTTGAGAGAATCCATTAGAATACTAAGATCACCAACATCAAAATTTTCATGTTCTAAATATCTCATGAACTTATGTGCAGTGACTTTCTAATCAAGAATTGGAATGATGCTGATTTATCTATGCTACCAACATACGAGAAACTGATAAGCAGCTGGTCTTTGCATATGGATATTCAGGTGATAATGCAGAAGCGAAAAAATATCAATGTTTAATTAACAATAACTAAATTCAACTAAATAGTCAACTAGCAACTAAATTACCTGATGGACGAATTGCTGTGGGGACACAGATTCCGTTGTTCCAGTCATCACAACAAGGTTCTCCATAGGCCACCTCAACCTCCCAATAAAGATATCCTGGTATCCTTGGTACTCAGGCAGACAGGTAAAACTGAAAACAAATACAATGTCTCATAAAGTGACAAAATGAAAATCGGATGCAACACTGAACTCTCAAAATGTGTGATCGTCTTCAGGTAGGAGGATGGACTGAAGTGTACGAGGGGCTGACATTTGCATCGGTTAGAGGAGCTGGGCACGAGGTACCTCTCTTTCAACCAAACAGAGGGCTTCGTCTATTCAAGGCTTTCCTAACAGGCCAACCATTATCCAAGTCATAGAGCAACTTCCTTCTTAATCAAACACAGGAAGATATTAATTCATATAGTTCAGCTATTTCACCGTTGCTTCCATACAAATCGTGGCTGCAATCAACTGAGAGAAGAAAAATCTTCTTGTAACGCGTTGTTTTATTTTAATATTGGATACTCTGAACAACTCTTTCCCTCAAATGTTGCATACATTTTTCTGGAGAGAATTATTAAGATAGCAGTTAAAAGCTGATTGATAAATAAGGTAAGAGTTGTATGTCGATTGTAACAACCAAATGTAGTTTTTTCAACTTGAAAGGAAACAAAATGACGAGGAAGATTGAGAATGAAAATAGTAAATCTATTGATTGACAGCTTGATTTTAGTAGCCCCATGCAGTTTTTTCCATTTCCTTTGTCAGCTCAGAAACATTTGGGGTGGTCTGAGCACAACGTAAGTGTAGGGAGATGCACACCTACTGCAAGTCTAGGAGATACCCTTTAACCATATAAGAAAACTGAAATTATTGGTGGCGTTCCCAGTTCCCACACTCTTGATGAGAGGTGTTTGGACGCAGAAATGGAGCTCAACCTGTACAGAGCACCCTCAGCAATCTCATACACGTGTGATTTATAGCTTGCGAAGAGCAAATCGTACATATAACCAGAATCACGGACATCTTTGAGATTATCTATTTTCAAACAACTCCAGATTCAAACTAACGTTAATATGTTGTGAAATCAACAAAAAATGGTTATCATCATAACATAACAATCTGGAGCAATACCAAAAAAAACAACAGCTTTTAGCACAAATATGTGTAGTTACACAGAGTTTGTATGTATTGTACTAACAACTGATTGTCGAGTTTTAAGAAAACTCAGACATGATTTATACCCAAATATTAATTTCCAAAAGAAAAAAATATAAAAGCAAATAATATAAGTACATCTAAGCAGTTTAAATAGAAGTCTGATGAATGGAATGATATAGAGACCAACAAAGATTCAGAGCTTATGTAAAGCTTACAATCATCTTGTATCTTCCGAACATAGAACTATCACACCCAAAAAAATTAGTGTTTGCATGAACAATACTGGAAACATGAAAAAATAAATGCCAAATTATTTATCATTTTATATTATCTGAGCTTCAGTGTTGAATGATCACCATTCTCTCTTTTTCCTTTTCTTTTCTCGTTTAACATGTTACAATTCGAAGATATCTTCTCACTCGAATATTCCTAAACCATTTAATTAACACCTGAAACCAACATGAACCTATAACGGTGTAAGTGCCACAATGATAGGACGATGATGGAGCAGTAAAAATCTGAATGCAAATAATTCAAAATATTACAAGAGACCCTCATGGTCGGTAGTTGTGTCTCACCAATGAACCTATACTATCTTAAGGCGTAAAAAAAACTTTTACAGCAGCATTTTGTTAATACTCTTGGGAATCAAGAAAACCATTTTTCTTCTACAAAAGCTAACCAACATTACAAGAGATGGTTCACAAGTATTGCCGCAAACCCTGATATGCAACTTGTTGGTATTGGTTTGTAGAATTGTTAAGTACATGAAAACATGGAGAATCGGTCGACCGAAACACTTCTCACGGTCGACCGAAAAAGTCCAGGAGCATCCATGATTCGTCGAAAGGTGAGTTTCGGTCGACCGGTGCGGGACACGTGTTCGACCACCAGGAGCGTCAGGGCTCGGATCGAAGTAAGAATCGGTTGACCGGTGCTGGGCACGCGTTCGACCGAAAATCAACAGTAACTTCAAGTCGAGAATCAACATCGCGGATCGGTCGACCGTAATTTAAGTTAACTTAAGTCACGGTCGACCAAAATATTCCAGGGACTCCCAGGCGTTGTTCAGAAGCGCGATTCGGTCGACCGACTCGGGGTGAGCAGTCAACCGTAAGATGACAGTTACGCGAAAAACAGACAAACCGGTCGACCGATGGAGAATTCCGGTCGACCGTTTGCAGATGGTTTTGCCCACGATCTGCACTTTATTTGTACGGTTTTAGTCCATTATAAAAGAGTTTTTCATCCTATTTTTGTAACACAACATACAATACCTATTTCTTAGAGAGAGATTACGCTAAAGAGAGATCTAAAGTGCTTTGAGAGACATATTGCTTCCAACCGTTTGTAATCTCGGAGACTTCTCTTGTTGGAGAATGACTTGAAGGAAAAGAAACCCACGGGAGACCCCCAAGGACGTAGGCATCTTGCCGAACCATGTAAAATTGCGTGTGTCGTGGTTTGCTTCAGGTGTGTTGTGTGATTGATTGTGATTTCCATCTTATTCGTATTTTCTTGTTGCATTAAGATTGCGAGAGGGTCCGAAGTTATTTTCCACAATCAATATTTGTTTTTCCGTGGTGCGTTTAATTCATAGTCGTGTTAGTGCATATTAGATCCCCCTCCCAACAACTGGTATCAGAGCTTTGGTTGCACACACGATGTCGGAGGATACGCGGAACTTTCGGGTGAAGAAATTCACCGGGAAAGGAAACTTTTCGACATGGCAATGGAGGGTTCGTGCGTTGATGTCGCAAACGGACTCTTGTTGACGTTGGATGGAGTCAAAAAGAAGTCATCGAAGATGAGCGACGAAAAATGGGAGAGTTTGAATCTCTGGGCTATTGGAATCATCGAGTTGTGTCTCTCGGATGATCTACTTTTCGAGGAGTTGGCGATGATCGTGGCTGAATATTGAAAACTTCTGGAGGAGAGGTTCATGAAGAAAAACCTAAGCAACAAGTTGAATCTGAAACATCAGCTGTACATGCTTCAGATGAAGGAGAACGTGTCGTTCATTGAGCATCTCTCGGTGTTCAATAAGTTGATAGCTGATCTGACTCAGCTAGATGACAAGATGGAGGATGTTGACAAAGCAATGTTGTTATTGACGTCACTGCCGGACTCGTATGAGAAATTGGTGAACACGATCATATATGGCAAAGATTCGTTGGTGTTTGAAGAGGTTAAGGGCACGTTGATCTCTTACGAAGCAAAGAAGAATTCTGGCAGTAGCTCTTTCGACAAGGGTGAAAGGTTGATCGCAGGAACGAAAATGGGCAGAACGGGTAACAAAGGAAGAAGCAACGGAATGGGCCAGTCGAAATCAAAGGGGAGGACCTTTGAATTTTTTTCCTGCAAGAAAACATGTCACATGAAGCGTGATTGTAGGGCCTTCAAGGAGGCGCAGTAGAAAGGGAAAGACGGGTATAATTCCGCTAGTGGGGTGGAGGAGAAGAACGAAGCTGACGTTCTAACGGTCTGTACTGCAGGTATCGACAAATCATGTGGATGGATTTTGGATACAGAAGCATCATTTCATATGTGCTCGATGAATGAGTGGTTTACATCCTATGAACCACTAAAAGGAGGGATCGTTGTTATGGGCAACGATGCACCATGCACTACTGTCGGGATTAGTTCCATACGGTTCAAGATGTTCGATGGGTGCATTCGAACGTTGACGGGTGTGCGTCACATACCGGAGTTGAAAAAGAATCTGATTTCTCTAGGAGAGCTTGATACTCTTGGGTGGAGATGGTCTGGCGGGCACAGAAAGATTAAGGTCACTAATGGGCCGATGACAGTGATAAAGGGAGCCAAGGTGGGCAACTTGTACTGGATGCAAGGAAATGCAGTAGTAGGAAAGAGTGCAGCAAATGTTGCACGTGACGAAGACAACACCGCACTTTAACATATGAGGCTTGGTCATATGTCGGAAAAAAGTTTGTGTGAGCTACACAAACAAGGAATGTTGAAGAGTGTTAAAAGCTGCAAATTGGATTTTTGCAAGTATTGTGTCTTCGGTAAACAACACAGGATTCGATTCAAGACGGTTATCCACAAGACGAAGGAAATACTGGAGTATGTGCACTCAGACGTCTGGGGACCGACGCAGGTTCGGTCAAAAGGTGGAGCTGAATATTTCGTCACATTTATAGACGACTTCTTAAGAAAGGTATGAGTTTATTTTCTGAAAAATAAATATGATGTTTTTGAAAATTTTAAGGCATAGAAGGCTCAGGTAGAGAAAAATACTGGAAAATTTGTTAAGTACTTACAAACAGATAATGGGGGTGAGTACACCTCAAAGGAGTTCACAAATTTCTGTGAGAAAGAAGGCGTCATGAGGTATTTCACTACACCGCGGAGTCCGGAACAAAACGACGTAGCTGAAAGGATGAACAAAACATTGTGTGAACGTGCAAGAAGCATGAGGCTCCATGCAGATCTGACGAAGGACTTTTGGGCTGAAGCAGTAGATCTTGCATGCTACTTGGTAAATGTCTCACTGTCATCGGCACTTGAATTAAAGACGCCTCAGGAAGTGTGGACGGGTGAGCCATTTGATTTTTCGAGGCTTAGGATATTTGGATGCAAAGCCTATGCGTCGGTCGATGAGACACAACAGTCAAAGCTGGATTTGAAATCATAGGAGTGCATATTCCTTGGTTACGATAGGGCAGTGAAATGATATAAGCTTTGGGATTTGGTGAGCAAGAAGGTACTCCTACGGAGTAATGTGGTTTTTGATGAGACAAGTTTGCTCAAGAGCCTTGAGGAGAAAGAGCAGTAAGAGAGTTCCGTGCGGGAAGACGAAATCGAAGTTGAGGTCACAACTTCAAGGGATGAATCGAATCAAGAAGTTCAGCAGGAAAAAAAATGACTCACAAGTAGAGGAAGAAGCTGAGCAATAGAGTATTGCTCAAGGAAGACAAATGAGATCACAAAGGCACCTGTGAGGTATGGTCACGATGATGCTAGTATTGTGTTTGCACTTGTTACCGAATGTGGGGACCGTTGTACATTCGAAGAAGCCATTGAGCAGGAGGACAAGAACAAGTGGATGATGGTCATGACCGAAGAGATGAAGTCTCTTCATAAGAATCAAAATTGGGAGTTAACAGAGCTTCCCAAGGGAAAACGTGCGATTAGGTGCAAGTGGATCTTCAGGAAGAAGGAATTGTCAACTCCTATGGTGGAGTTAAAGTATAAAGCATGGTCGGTGGCAAAATGATATGCTCAGAAGGAAGGAGTCGATTACAACGAGATCTTCTCACCCGTTGTAAAAACATACCTCGATTAGAGTGTTGTTAGCCATGGTGGCTATGGACAACATGGAGTTAGAGCAAATGGATGTGAAGACAACTTTTCTTCACGGGCACATAGAGGAAGAGATCTATTTGAGGCAGCCGGATAGGTTCATCGCACGAGGCAAGGAAGGGTAAGCTTGCAAGCTGAAGAAATCCCTCTATGGACTTAAGCAGTCACTGAGGCAGTAGTACAAAAGATTCGATTCATTCATGATTGATAATGGTTTTGTACGTTGATCTCCAGGGATACCGAGAAATGTGAAATCCAACTCACTCAAATGTGCTACATCCAGAAAATACTCGAGAGGTACAAGCTCGAGAACGCCAAGCAGGTGGCCACACCTATTAGTGCTCACTTCAAACTCTCATTGAAGTGCAACCCCTCTACTGAAAAGGAAAAGAGAGATATGGAGAGAGTTCCATATGCTAGTACAGTCAGATCCGTTATGTATGCTATGATCTGCACTAGGTCAGACATTTCACACGCAGTTAGTCTCGTGAGTCGTTATATGGCTAACCCAGGAAAAGAGCATTGTGAAGCGTTGAATTAGTTATTGAGGTACCTGAAGGGAACCATGAATGTTAGCTTAAAGTTCACCAAAGATGGAGCACAAAGGCAAGTTGAGGGGTACGTTGATTCAGATAATGTTGGAGATCTGGATAAACGGAGGTCCACAACAGGGTACGTGTTCACTTTGGGTGGAGGTCCAGTGAGTTGGAGATCCGCATTGTCTACGACGGAAGTAGAGTACATGACAGTTGTCGACGCCGGAAAAGAAGTTATATGGTTGAAGGGTTTTGTTAATTTTTTGGGGATGGAACATGAAGTGACCAAATTGCATTGCGATAGTCAACGTGCAATTTATCTAGCCAATGATCAGACGTTCCATTGAAGGACCAAACATATCGAAGTAAGGTACCATAAGATCCGAGAGTGGATCGAGGAAGGGCAGATTGTTCTCCAGAAAATCGACACAAGTGAGAATCCTGCAGATATGATGACCAAGGTGGTCAATCGGGAGAAGTTCGAGTTGTGCTCGAAGCTTTTCAACGTCCTCAGAAATTGAGAAGGAGGAGCGCTCCGGGGTAGCGCCAACGGTGCTTCTAGGAAGCACCAAGGATGCGCATCAGAGATGACTAAGGTAACAATTCTAAACCAAGGTGGAGACTGTTGGAATTGGTTTGTAGAATTAATAAGTACAGGAAAAAAAGGAGAATTGGTCAACCAAAACACTTGTCACGGTCAACCGAAACACAAATCCTCACCAAAAACGGACATATTACGGACCGAACTTCGGTAAAAACTTAAACCTTTCGATTCGAATGGAATTCAACACTTCAAGTACCAAACTCAATGAAAGATGGTACTTTCGTAAAATCACATTCGGATCCTGCATTTAAGCTAACGTCCTGGAAACAAATCCAGTTAAGAAACCTATGAATAAATGAAATCCTAGCGAGAGTTGTAGTAGAAAAGCTTAGAAGACGAACCGACGGCAATAAATTTGACCTTTTCGCCACAGCAGTTCGGGTTGGGTCCATGATCTTGACGTGTTGGACTTATGGTGCCGAAATTTGGGTCGGATACCTATATTTGTTTTTAGATTGCTCTTTAAAATGTTTCAATTTGACTATTATCATTTCGCTTGTTGTTTTACGCAGCAGTTATATCTCCAACATCGTCTACTTGTTGGTACTTTGTCTTTTTTTTGTTAGTTTTCAAATTAAAAAAATGACCAAACTACAATAAACTTGAATATCAAAAGTTTAACACTATTTTTTTTAAATTACTGTAAAAAATAAACAAGATAATTTGTGTTGTATTTAGGTTTTTTTTATTTAGAATAAAATAATGTGTTATGATGTTGATGAAAAAACAATACTCCACTAACTTTGAATTGGTCTTCGATTCGTGGATTACGAAGGGCTGTGTTGGAGTTTCATAGTGAATTTCATCTTGCCACCAACGTTGTCGTAAATGCTAGATTTGAAAATCGAGGTGCTGGTAATGTCAAACTTTCATCGATGTATTTTATATTAGAGTAGTATTTAAATTGTTGAACTGAAGCTTCACAAAATTAGAGATAACATATTTAACAACGTTGAAGAAGATTTCTTGTTTTTTTGCCTTGGTTGGCCAACCTTAATCATTTTATCTAAAGCAACGTACAAGTTTTGCATGGCCAACGAACATTATCCCCTTTCCTCTCCTCTCCTCTCCTCTCCTCTCCTCCCCTCATCACTCGTGAGTCGTGCCCTTATTATCCCTCCATTGGAGGGCTTTGGTAATTGTTATTCAACTCAACCGTCCACTTCGGGAGCAGACATGTTTGTTTACATCACACCATGGAAGGAGGTGGAGGGAATGGTGGTAAGTGGGCCCACTCTGTCAACCCTCAATAGTTCCTAATCACCACTTGTTCTACTTCTTTCTTCCATAAAAAGAGGCAAAGAAACTGGACACGATAAACTTGTTAAAGGTGACATTGTGGTCATTGCACCACAAGATGTGGATCTAACTTTAGTATTCGCGAACCCCAATAAATATTGTCCTCTCATTCTTACCAGCGCATACACGTGAAGAACGTAATGTTGATGTATCTCCTCATGTTCTTGTATGCTCACAGTTGTTGGATTGTGATTGAATCATACTTTGTACGAAACTCATAATTGAAGAAAAATTGCTATAGTTTCTTAAATCAAATGTAGAGTTAAAAAAGGAGGAAATTATTGTTAAGTAAAAGAGACTCAAAGATAAATGAAACGTAAGCTTGTATTTATAACAACTAATGTTGCAATACTACAACTTACACACTATCTACCTTGCGAGACACACTCACAACTACTCTTTCTACTACACTCACTCTTATACAAGACTTTTTATTACAATACACACCTACTAGCAAACACAACTACAATACTTTCTCTTTGTAGTGGTGGAGACTAACTCTTGCTTGAGGTGCTTAGAATAAAGATTGATATATCCTATTTATAGTGGTAGATGAAAGTGTGTGAAGAGTGATGAAGTTTCTAGAGTGAAAACTTCTAGATATGATGGAGAAATCTAGAAAGAGAATTCTAGAGTAAGAAAACTCTAGAATTGAGTCTTTTGGATCGGACCTACTAATTACCTTAGATAATATTTCTCTTTTGGGCTAGGACTTGGATTTTAATTTGGGTTGGTGTTAGATTCTTAACAATTACAGGATACAATAATTTTGTGTGTGAAAATTCATCAGTTTCTGTCAATTCTAGTTTGACATGTGGCTGTGGGCTTTTATATTTCAAATATTTTAGTTTTTTGGTTTACTATATAGTAAACCAAAAACTAAAACAATCGAATGATTACATGATACCATCTAACATCGATGGTAGATGTAATTTGAGTTCACACTCAATTGTTATTTAAGTTGGGAGTATTTTTTGTTGACGTTTGGGCTAGGATCCAAAATAGTCATTCATGCACGTTTACACTATTATTTTGGTTGTTGTACTATAATAAGTACATGGCCGCATTCTTGCTCTTTCCAACTGATGCGAATTGAGATAATAAAGAAAGTCAATACATATACCATAATGAGCATCTTCGTAAATATTAGCATGTTAAGTATCACATTAGGCATAATTGAGTTCTTCATGGCCAAAAACTAAAATAAAACTGGAAAGTGAGGAGAAGGTAATGTCGACTTTCACAATAACAAAAAAACAAAAGGACCTTCTACATAAACTTATCAATTTCTTTTTTATTTATTATAAAGAAGCAAAAAACCAGCTTAGAATTCCTTCCAAAAAGGATCACAAAAGGTAGCTTTCCACCGTGAAAAAAGGAAACGCAGTTGTCCAACAACGTGCAAGCAAGAGAAAGAAAGCAACAACAAGCCAACAAGGTAAAGTAAATTCACGTCAAACCACACCACAAGCGAAAATAAATAAATAAAGGGTTAATTACAATTACCACCCTTAAACTATGCCCTAGTATCATTTTGACCCCTCGACTTTAAATTGTCACGGTTACACCTCCTAAACTATGTTCGTTAAACAAACCCCTCCTCCCATTATTGTTGTTGTTGGTTTTAACTAGGGCTGAGTTTCAGTCCGGACCCGGATGCTCTTCAGGGTCTCGACCGATGACCGGACCGGTCAGATTCGGTCCGGACCGAATTTTTGTGGGGATTTTTGGGTTTTAGATCGAGTTCGGACCGGACCGGATCGAAACCCTGACCGGTTGGTTTCAGTCCGGTCCAAAAAACCAGATCGGATCGAAAATTGCTCTTCCCTAGTTTTAACAGTCACGCCATCCTCGAGTGTTTATTGATGCATTGAAATTCCAAAACTATCCTTATTCTCTCCACGAGACAAAACCTTACTCTCTCTAACACCTTCAAACCTCCTTCTCCAACTCCGCCTCGAACTTAAGCTTCACCTTCTAAAACTCCAACGTCGGCTTCTACATACAAATGGCGGGCAAAAGCACGAAATGCTTGGGGCCTCTCTTCCTCCCAGCGACCAAACTATTTCCGGACACCTCGTAGTCGATCCTCTACGAGTCCGGAGTCCTTAATCTCGCCACTCCTGCTGGTGAGGCAGCAGATGACGACGTCGACAGGGCTCCTCACGTCGTTGAGGGCGACGTCTAGGGTTTGGAGATCAGTGACGTCGGAGAAGCAAATTTGGGTGGTGGGGTCGACGAGGTTGTGTATGGTCTAGGACGCGTCGGACGAGCCATGGGTGTCGATCTAGGGGCGCAAGACGTCGAGGACTTTGAAGCCGCAAAGGGAGAGTTCTTGGACGATGTACTTGCCGATGTAGTCGATGACGAGGACGGTGGTGGAGGATGGGGGTTTGGAGCGGAAGGAGGTGGTGTAAGAGTTGATGAGTTTGGGTTTGAGGTGGCGGAGATGTTTGTGGAAGTGGAGTAGAGTTCATCAGCCTTTTACTGCGATGGTAAGCTGCCGACGGTTGGGTGTTATGGTCTCACGAGTTTGATGATGGGTGGTCAGTGGAGGAAGGGGGAAGGTAGAGAGATTAACGGAAAATAAAACGATTAAGGGAAGGTTACAAAATATTAAGTAAAATTATTTCATATTTTGAAGAAAATTAACCCAATCTCTTGAAAGGGTAAATGCGTCATTTCAATGATTCTGTGAGTACTGTTAGAGAGAGAGGGACAGTTGAAAGTTGAGGGGGGGGGGGGGGGGGGGGTGAAACGGTGACAATTTAAAGTTGAAGGGGTCAAAATGACTAGGGTATAGTTCAAGGGTTGTAACTGTAATTAACCCACAAAGAAATCCAATACGTCCTGCAAAATCCCAACAAAAAAAGAAAACAGAAGCCATTAATCCATGTTCTTTCTCTGTCTATCATCCCCACACATGACTCCAACCAACCAAGCGATCAACCAAAGACTAATCCAATCCTCCATTGCCCTCCCACCACCACCACCTCCCATGATTCCCTCCTGGTGGCCCAGCTGGAAAAGAAAAGAATTACAACAATCCAAACCAAACCAAACCAACACGACTCACAAGTATTTTCCTAACCGACATAACAGGTAGTAAGCAAGAAAGCTAGAAAGAAAGAAACATCAACCATCAGACATGATGGATGGATGTAGGGAGTAGGTGTCTTTCCATTTCCATTTGCAATTGCATTTGCATTTGCAGCTGAAATAAATAAGACCTAAATGCCCCTCTGAAATCCCACCAGAAATTTCTATCTTCTACCTCTGCCTTCCACACCATGACCATAACCATAACCATGACCATAACCATTACCACAACCAAGTCCTGTTCCTGTTCCGGATTTATGTGTGACTTCGAGGGTTGTTTTGTCCTGGTCAGGGAGAAAGAGAGAGAGAGAAAAAAAAACCCCACAACTCTGGTCTCTGGTGGGTGGGGAAGGAACCTTCCCCTTTTTATTGATTGCCTCACCTCTTCCTCTTCTTCTCTCCACCTTTTTCTTGAGCCTTAGTTTTTTGAGATGGTGAAGAAGGGGAAAAGGGTTAATGTGGAGGCTTCTCGGGAGGAGGCTAAAGCCAGGTTTAGGCTCCACTCTCTCATGCAGGACTATGAAGAGCTTGTAAAGGTGAGATCTTTGAGGTGTTTTTGTTCTGGGTTTTTGGGGAAAGGTTGGATTCTGTGGTTTCCGTAGATCTGGGGTTTTCCTCTCTTGGATTGTTTGTGGAGTTGAGTTTTAATTGATATTCATTGCTAATTTGTGATGTTCTGTGAAATACTTGTGCTTGGGATGAGGAAGACAGATCATGATATTATTTTTTTCTGCCATTGGATTGGTTTGGGTTAATATTTGGTTTGGATTTTGATAGCTATGTATAACTTGATCTACATGCTTATGTTATGTTCTGGTGCGTTAGATGCTCTTTTTGCCATATTTGATTCACTTTTTAGGTTGTTGTATTCATTTTTTTGGACAAATAATAATTTCAATAGGGTTTGTCATTTTAGATCTATCACTTGAGTATTTGAGGATGTTTAGAGACTAATGATATGGAATCTGAGGAGTTAGAGTTTTAATTTTGTTTTTCTTTTTGTACAGGAAACTGAAGAAATAAGGAGTAGATTGATAGCAAGGAAACAGCAGAAATCCAAACTTTCTGCGGAAGTCAAGTAATCCATCTCAATCCCTAATGCATCCATCATGTACCTTGTCTGGTCTTACAAGGTTGAGCAAAGCTAAGGTTATTTTGATGTTGGATTTCAGATTCTTGAGAAGGAAATTTAAGAGCCTAATCGGCGGCCCTTCTCAAAATGCTCAATATGTGGCCAAGCCTCAACTTCAGAAATCTGAAAAATCGAAGAAATCATGTCAACTAAAGCCGAATATGTTCAGGAATCAGCCGAAAAAACCGGACATTCCGAAGCCCAACAAATTTCTTCAGAAAGAGAAGAAACCTAGAGTGCTGGAAGCCGCAACTCCAAGCACTTCTATGGTCCTAGATTTGAATCGGGCCATTCCGGTAATAGCTTGTGTGCTTTCTTGCCAATGTTATTATCAATCTTTCGTAAGTTCGACATGTTAAAGTGATCTCTTGTTTGATGGTAGAGTGGAGATGAGGACGAGTTTGCACTTGGTGGTTGGGAGCAGCGAAGAACGGAGAAATCGCCGGATCAGCAGTTCCAGTTTGAAGCAGTTCAACCTTCTTGCGACCTGAAGCTTTCGGTCTGTAGGGGCGGTGGAAGTGGATCGAGCCGAGCCGGGAAGAGGAAAATGTCATGGCAAGATCAGGTAGTTTTGAGGGTGTAGGTAGAGTATCAATAGCTGATCGTCTTCTTGGGGAAGTTGGTATATGCTTCAGCAGAACACAATCTTCTAACTATATTTGTTACTCATAGTTGTTTGGTTTCTGTTGCGCGGTTTATTTTACTATCTGTATATAATCAATAACTAGAAGAGGATCAATACATGAATTTTATTGGAATCTTATATTCTATTTCTTATTATGAAGAATGGATAGAAGTTTTCGTGTGAGTTATTTGAGTTGGAAATATAGATGGTTAGTGGCATCTAAATACTAATAATGTTTTCATGATGGGAATGTGGAAGCTATCAATTTTAATTTAGACATATGCATTGACTTCTAGTTGGAGTAGTATCTAGTATCTACATGTATTCTATTGCAATTCACGAATTCTAAAATACACGAGTTCTATTGGAATCCTATATTCTATTCCTTATTATGAAGACTGGATCGTAGTTCATATAGAAACCCAGCAATGGGCTGGATTCAGCAGCGGAAGAGGAAGAAGAAGAAGTGAAGACGAAGCAAGAAAGATTTAGGGTTTTATTTCACAAGTTATCGATTTGTGTGGCGCACACAAGTATTTATACAAAGGTTAAGAGTAGCCGGTAACGGGCTGATCCAACTCATAATCGGGTCGGATCCTATAGCAATTATCCTCATCTATAGTAATTACATGTTGTTACACATCTGATCAAGAGACACTATAGAAATTATCCCCATCTAGCCCAAAGGTTTAGATTTGCCTCAGGTTATGAATCAATTCATCTTTGTTGGAGTTAACTCTGATGGGTTGCTGATGTGTATGGGGACGGCACCAAAGTAATTGATACCAAGAGCCTCCATTACACACTGCATCCAACATCAGTCTAGGAATCCACTTGGCTAATGAAATTAGATTCAATTTCATCATGGGCTAAGCGTTGGTTCTTGTCAGTTCTTATCTGAGTTATTTGAATAAGAACTATAGATGTTGAGTGGCATCTTAAATATATGTTGTTTTTATGATGGGAATGTGGAAGTTATCAATTTGATATATGCATCTAGTTGGAAGAAATAGTTTACGGTCTAACTGTCCATTGAAACTGTATCAAATTGACAAATTCTACTGTTTTTACAATGTAGTGACAATCATTTGGATTTGTTGTTGTCGCAAGACTCCTGGTTTCTAGAAACAAGAAGATACCCAAATCGGCAGTATAATAATAATACCGTAAATTAACTGAATTGCTATTCGTCGTCCTAAAACTACTTAAATCGTTCCAACAGATTACCATTTTGTCCTTCTCTCATTTCTATTGCTATAACGCGACATTTTACCATCCTATCACACATCTCTCTTCATCTTCCTCTTATATTCATAAAAAATAATGTTTTGGAGGTCAGTAATGAGCCAACGAACGCCCCGGTGTACTCGAATCTGGTAAAATATCCAACATATTTTTAATAAAAAAATAATAAAAAATTGCGGGCGTCGAGCGGAGCCGCCCAGCGTAGGAGAAGGGCGTCTGGGTAAGACGCCTCCCCCTAGGGGGCGGCGTTTTACACAGACGCTCCGCCCATGGACGGTCGTCTGGCTAAGACGCCTCTCTCCTACGCTGGGCGACTTAGCCAGACACCCCTCTCCTACGCTGGGCGGCTCCGTCAGACGCCCGCAATTTTTTTTTATTTTTTTATTAAAAAGATAATTGATTATAAATTTAGATAATTACTAAATTAATTAATTAATAAGTTAATAATTACTATATTCGGATGACCAATACCCTTTCGGTACACCGAATAAAGATTTCCAGAGAAATGTCGAAGCTACTGAGAATAAATATTCGGATAACCGGGTAGAGATCGGTAAACTGACACAATGATTCTAGGAAGATCAAAAACTTACTGTATTTAAGATCACGGTGGACCGATGGAAACTCGGTCATCCGCATGGAACATGTTCGGTAAACCGAGAAGCAAACGGTCGACCGTCCGACATCACCTTACAACGAGTTTTTGCAATTGATGAAAATTCCAAAAAAATTCAGATCTAACAATTTCAAAATCCAAAAAAATCCAAGGGGCGCTGCCCCCTTGCCACCCCCGCCACCTCACCGGCGAGGTGGAATGCCGCTCGCTCACCGGTGAGCGAGACCCCCGAACGACCTATCGATGTGGTATTTGTAAATCGGGAAGTTTTACCACCGGGGATTTTTGATCTTAATTTTTTTGAATATTAATCACTTGCAAAAAAACTCATTTTAATTTGACCACGTTACCACCAAATATCTTGCAACAGAACCTCAAATATTTTGAGATAACACACCGTATAATTTTAAGAATTTATTTATATTTTATTTATTTATTATTTATTATTAAAAAATACGGGCATCTAGCTAACACGCCTCCACCAACGTGGAGCAGTCTGGCTATCACGCCTCCACCTATGTGGAGGCGTCTTAGCCAGACGCCTCCACGTTCGTGGAGGCGCCTCGCTAAGACGCCCGAGTCGGAAAAAAAATCCACCTCCGTTACCTAGCCGGATTCAGGTGTTTCGCTAGACATTTCGTGGTGTTGGTACTAGGAATGTGAGTAAAACTGAGTCAAATACATTGTTTAAAGACACAGGACGAAATGAGTATTAATTGATTTGTTAAGGGCAAAAAGGTATTTTTTGGGGCGATTTAAGTAGTTTTCCGGCGACGAATAGTAGTTCCCTAAATTAAACTAAGACAAATTAGTACTCGTTAAACATGTTTTGCTTATTTAAACATGATAACAGCACATGCGCCATTCATTATAAACAGGGAACTACTAAACGTCGCCCCAAAACTACTTAAATCGCCCCTTGAAATTACCAAATTGCCATTAACAATATATTTAATACTCATATCGTCCCGTGTCTTTAAACAAGGTTTTTGACTCAGTTTTACTAACATTCCTAATACCAACACCACAAAAATGTCTGGCGAAACACCTAGATTAGGCGAAGTAACGGAGACGGATTTTTTTTTTCCGACTCGGGCGTCTGGCTAAGACGCCTGCACCATCGTGGAGGCGTCTGGCTAAGACGCCTCCACCATGGTTGAGGCATCTTAGCCAGACGCCTCCACGATGGTACAGGCGTCTTAGCCAGACGCCTATACCATGGTGTAAGCGTCTCGGTAAGACGCCTCAACCATGGTGGAGGCGTCTTAGCCACACACCGCCACGATGGTACAGACGTCTTAGCCAGACGTCCCGTTTTTTTTTAATTTTTTTGTCAAATTAAAATTATACGGTGTGTTATCTCAAATTATTTGACGTTTCTTTGCAAGTTTTCGGTGGTAACCGGTCGGATTACAATGAGTTTTTTTGCAAGTGATGAAGATTCAAAAAAATTCCAGATCCAACATTTTTAAGTTCCAAATCCCCTGGTGGTAAAACATCCTGACTTACAAATACCACCTCGACAGATCGTTCGGGGGTCTCCCATGGGCGGAGCGTCTGGGTAAAACGCCCCCCGATGGGTAAGGCGTCTGGGTAAAACGCCGCCCCCATGGGGAAGGCGTCTTAGCCAGACGCCCCATCCTACGTGGGGGCGGCTCCGTCGGACGCCCGTAATTTTTTATTTTTTTATTTTATTTTTTTATTAAAAAGATGTTAGATATTTTACCAGATTCGAGTACACTGGGGCGTCCGTTGGTTCATTACTGACCTCCAAAACATTATTTTTTATGATTATAAGAGGAATATGAAGAGAGATGTGTGATAGGAGGGTAAAATGTCGCGTTATAGCAGTAGAAATGAGAGAATGACAAAATGGTAATTTCAAGGGGCGATTTAAGTAATTTTGGGGTGATGTTTAGCAATTCAGTTATAAATATCCACTTTTGTATTTGGTTTGTATCTGATTTGGTTGTAAATTGTAATGGGTCTCCAAAGGATCCTAATTGGTTATTGGTAATGCTTTTAATGGTGTATCTAAATCGGATAGGTTTGATAACATTCGTAATGTCATCGAAAATAGTCGAAAATTTGAAGAAGAAAAAACTCACGAATTAAAAGAAAGTACCATTACTCGTAAATACTTAAAAGGAGCACCATTGTACAAGAGTTTCTAAAAATATGATTACATTAAAAGAAAGTACAAATCCAGTCTTAGTGAGCTCGTTCTTAGTCGTCACTCACCCAATACCTAAGAAGGTCCTCAAATACAAACATGAAATAATGTCTGAGTTTCCATAAGGAAATCTTGTATACCAAGTCCACCTACAGGTGTATGGAAGTATAGCGCAAAGAACCTATCATACTAACATATCATGACATACAAGAGTACAAAACATAAAACCTTCCCCTTCCAGGGTACTAAAGGACATCAATACTTACCGTGGCACACGCGGTCTACGGGAGGTATGTTTACACAAGTTGAACCATTAGTTGCTCTCACAAACTGATACATCGATGACTCTCACAAACTGAAACCATCGGTGACTCACACAAGCTGACACACGGCCCATTAATACCATGGGGCCCAAACGCCAAGTATCTACACCTTTCCACACGACGGTCCTTGGGTACACACGATTATCGCATCCACCGTCACCTCCTGACACACGCATGAGGCGATGACACAAGTTTCCATAAACAATGTGACATCATCAAAGGAAACATGAAATTCAATACTAGGCACCAATGGTCGACTGAAAATGGCGAAGTGGTCGACCGTTCCTCTTTAATCAGAAGAGGTTTGAAATGACACCCGCCTGGTCGAACGAGTCAGACTTAAAAACGGTCGTACAAAGGTAATTGGGTGGTCGACCATTTAACATGTATAATCCAGGAGAACATTAAATAAATTAAAACAACGGTCGAACAACAAATGGGTCTCGTCCGATCGAAAATAACAGAACCTCTCTACGTTCCACAAAACCATAACTGGTCGAACCGAAAACAAACCGATCACACTCTAACGCAATACACTTAAGTTATCAGTAGAACTCTAGGTTTAGGGCGGTTGACCGTTTGGAAGGCCTAGGTCCGAACCGACTTATTTTATGATGCAACCGATCAAACACAAGACATACCTGTACGACTGAAAATAACAGAGTATTCTACTTCTCGCCAAATATACACAACCGGTCGACCACCGACAAACATTGTTCGACCGGTGCGGTGCAAAATCTAGGAATTACACTACGACCGTTCGACCACCAAGAACATCGGTCGACTATTTCTCTACAGAAATCTAGTTGCACCGTATCACCGACGATGCCTCTGATGACGAACCAAACTCCTCACACACCTCGTGTGAGTAACTTAACTGAACTTGACATACTTTATAAGATCGCCGAAGCTCCCGAACGTCACCGACGATCACCACCTCACCTCCGACAATTCCTCGCACCACACTTCACACCACCCTCGTACACGAACTTCGCTGGTTACGCCTTGTCGAGGTCTATTCTTGCTCCCCGTTTACTCCTACACACCGCCGGATTGAAAGAGAGGGAGAGAGAGATGAATTGAGTGGGTGAAGAGTGAGCGAGTGAGTGAGGAGAAGAGAGGAGTTTGCTCTCTTTAAACCCAACACCTTCTCAACCTCCGACCAGCAGCCACACCTCACCCGCCATCCATCACATCACCCTTTTTCTCCTAAGCCAAAAGATAACTATTAATCAACCGATTAACCAACCAAAGCATGATTAGTCCCTCTAATTAAGGCTTAGGTTCTAACAACATGATTCTTCTAATTAATGAGGACACTTAAGTTATTATTTTGTCCAATATAATCTTATCCCATAGTCTTCAAAAACTAACTTATAAACCCCCTGGTATGATGGCAAAAATAGGATTCCATATGCTTAAATTTTAGTTTTTTCATGGGCTCCGTCTTTTGTTTGAAATATTACCTTCTTGTTGATGGTAAAATAGTTGCACATTGCAAGGATCTGCAGAGTGTGGTGCTTGGTAGGGAGTAGGGACAAAGCACCATATTTCCATATGCACCTTCAGCTTCATGTCATGCATGATTGAATTTTATTTAGCAGGAACAAGATTAAAGATTAAAACGAATTCTTGGGAAGGCTCTTAAATTCTTTAAAAGAAAGGTTCTTGATTATATTAAAAAAAAGATGAGTAAACTAAAAGATATTGCCGGAAGAGTGAAGACAGGGTGATGGAAAATCACCCAAAGAAATGTTTCTGCCCTCACGGGAAATCTCGTGTCAACAACCAATTTACTTTTTCAAGGGGGAATCTCCAAAATCCAAATGCCTTACAATTCTTAATTGCAATGAGGCACGTACTTTAACTTTTCTGTTTCTTCTCCAAAAGAGTGAACGATACTTGTCCTCATTCACCTCTAACCATTCAAAATCATGTTTTTTTGGAACCTGCTGATAAAAAAGGGTAAAACAGTAAATGATTAATTAAGGAAGTTGCATCTCAATAATTGAGACACAGAACATGGGATGGACAAGGAAAAGATGTAACGTAGATTGTTTTTTTAGAATGGCAGCAAACAACAAATAGTGGGCTATCAATGCCCATGGAAAAGTCCAAATAAAGGCATCCAATAGAGTGCAAAAAACTGCCACATTCATCCAATTCCAAACCTGTTAGCATCTCAAAGTAAATTAAAAAAAGGAAATGAAAAGATAATCATTCGTGTAGTTGTGTGGCATCAAATCAAATAGAAGACACCATATTACATCGACTAAAAGAGCTAAAAGAAAAACACAAATATGTACAACATACCCAAAGCCCTAAGCCCCTGATGTTCTGTTTACATCAGTGCTTGAACATGAACAATGGAACGGATTCTTCTGCCTTGTGTACAAAAAAAGAAAAAAATATAATAAGATGAAAATGAATTTAGAGATATGGGATAAGTAATCTGTTGAAACAATTACAAATATATTCATGTAATATAATTGTCGAATAAATATTTCATAATGATCTAGATAAAACCAACGTACAAAGACATGTATAGGAAAACAATAAAAGAAGGAACAATGATCAGAGACGACCTCAAAGACTGAGCTGTCGGAAGACGACTTGCCTCAGAGAAAGTATTGGCCCACATACTAGTTCGTTTGTTGGTCTGCCGGTTTTCTCCCAGGGTAGAACAGTCTCACTGTCGATCATGTGCACACCGGAGTCGACGGACCACGAGAACAATGTGAAACCTCGCAAGAATCGATCGCAGGAGAACTCTGGATTTGGAAATTGAAAATTGCCGGAGAGGGACGGTTCTCGTAGAGAGAGGATGAGAATAAAAACGTGTGTATACAGGAAGAAACCAACTGATATATATATATATAATTTTGTAAGCAATTAACATGAGGTCCAAAGAGATACACTCGTCGCCATGAGGCTAAAGTCTCTAAGTTCCTCCCAAACCCCACCGTCATGCCACGTCCCGGACGGGACGGGATAGACACGTGTGTGTGTGAAGAATTCCCTCATCCTCTCTTTCCACCTACAAAGGGTCAAGTTAAGATGATGTTTATCAATATCCTCCAACTTTTTAGATTCACCAACGTGAGACTAAAAGTGAGATGAACTCATGACACATGAGACAATAGTTCTCATTTTCAACTCAACATTGAATTTACTCAGTTGAGTTATTCATGGACCTAGTCCAAACACAATAATCCAACATAATCTGTTGTACAAGCGCCTTCAACTCCCATCCACTCCTCCCAAAGATCCCAACTTGAGTCATACATGCCCCTCACGGGCCTCATCTCATCATCACCAGCCCACTCTTGAGCGCTTAAAATTAGGGGAGAGCATCCGGTCTGAATCGGTCCGGTCAAAACCCGAATTTTTTAAATTAAAAAAAATCAGACCGGTCTAGACCGGACCGAACCCGAAATTTGAAAATCTCCCAGACCAGACCGGATCAAACCCATAACTTCCGGACCGAACCCAGACCGACCGGTCCGGTCCAAAAACCCGGTTTGGACCGGGTTTTGCTCTCCCCTACTTAAATTAATCAAGTCCCCCTCCTCTGGATCTCTCAGTCTTTTCATAACAATCTGCACATCCACATATCAAACTCTTAATTAGTTAACATCCATGTTACCCACAAAAATATAGAATTTAATGTGTAATTTTAATTATTACTTAAGTTAATATATAATTCTCTGACAAAAGAGAGAACTGATAAAAGCTTACATCATAAGCCTCGTTGATTCTGCTGAACTGAACGCCGCAGTTGTTCCCTTTGCAAACATCCGGATGGTACTGCAACCCCAATTTTAATAAATTTTCTGTAAAACAAAAAAAATAAAATGTAATGATGTATCTCAATTTACCTGCAAAGCAAGTTGCCCGAAAGCCTTCCGGACCTCTATCTCTGAAGCACCAGGATGGACGTTAAGGGTCTTGAAATGGTCAGTCAAAGCAGAGGAACACTTGAAAGCCCCAATCTTGGAACAATTTTTCTTCCCCACCCATCCATTTCCCACCGACCTAACCATTCCAACCGCAGAAGCCATCTGATCACAAAAGCAACAACAACCCAATACCCAAACTACCCAGAAAAGCCCCAAAATTACAAGCAGCTTAAGCGGCCCAAAAGCGAGGGAAAGGTTGCGGTGGAAGGAAATTAAAGATTCGTTCGTAAGCAACTTTTTTGCTTTGGAGAATAACAAATTAAGAAATGATGGGGTTTAAAATTTAAATAAATGTCCAGATGGAAATGGTGCGCTGACGTGGACGTGTTGAGGACGTGTAACGGTCTTATCCAAAAGTTTTGGGGTTTCGATGCTAATTTTGTGTGTGGATAATGTTTACTCCGGGAGCCGGGAGGATCCTGTTGGGGGCGTTACGTGGTCGTTGTTTGTGGCGGCTTACGTTCGCTTGACTGCCTACAATTTGGGGTAAGGAATTGAATTAAGAGGAGATTGTCTTCTTTTGGATGCTTGGCAAGTTGGGATAATTGGATGATAATATATCAACTGAACAATTTTTATTTATTAATGATATTATTTTCTAACTTAATTTATTTTAGAAGTCTATATATGATTATCTTTAATTTAGAATTAGTAGTTTTCTTTCGAAAGTATCGACAATACTCTGGTCCAAACATACAGGAAATATCAAGTTTTTTTTGGAAAGAAATTTATTTGTAAAATTTCCATCAAATAATATTAACTTAATGGAGTTGTGGAAAAGTCAACGTAGTGACTTCATCCAAAGAAATAATGGCATAAAGCCATCAATAAAGTTTTGACAACCTTAGAAGAAATCTGGTAGAAGTATTCCATCCCCAAGGAAATTATTGAGGTCATCGCATGCTCTAACTTCTCCTTTTGTTTAGGTAGCTTTTGCCTTTTGAAAGCGTTTCAAGTTTTATTGATTAGTTATAGGGAGCCATGTCATGGAAAACAACCGGTAAGTTGTTACCTCATACCACGAAATTGCAGAAATATTTTATATCAGCAGTCAATTTGCCATTTCAAGTTTATCGCGAATTTGTTTATAAAACTACAAAGATGCACATGTTTGTTTGATTGTTTCTCAAGTGGCACATAAGAATAGTCTGAAAGCATTTTTAGATCTCAAAATTTCAGGTGAGGTATTTGACCAGTTCACATCTGTATTAAAAGTGGCATTTTGTTATACACGATGAATCAAGTACCTCGAAAATGTTGACCATACATATGTATGCTACATTAGCCATTGCACATTGGATAGAAAAATATTTCAACATTCACATAATGGATTAATTCCTCCCAGTTCATAACAGAATCGTGACACACTTGATTTCCTGTTAACTCTTTCATATTTTGATCTACGACGAACATCAAGAGTGGGTAAGCTGACGTGGACCATGTCCATTCGTATGGTTAACAGAAAATGTCGTAAAAGGAAAAGGCAACAAACCGTTTCGGATTTGAGTTTTCGTATTTTTGGATGGCTGTATGACATCATGACCTCAAAACTATTTGACTTTTTATGCAAAGCCAAAATTTTATAAAAAACAAAGTCCTCAAATGGACCCCATATTTGAAAAAGTTCCATCCATTCAAATTTCAGCTATCTCATCATCTCATTCTCATCATCTCATTAGGGAATCAAAGAGATAAGCATTGTAGTTGTGTGGCATCAAATCAAATACAAGACACCACAACATCACATCTTCTACATGAAAAGTAAAAGTAAAAACACAGCTAAGGAAAGCCAAACATAAATTATGTACAGTACAACACACCAAAGCCCTGATGCTCTGTTCATTCACATCGGGCTTCCGTAGTTCTCGTCTATGCACAAACAAAGAGTAAAATGAAATTAAATGTAAGGGTTAACATGGGAGGAGTAATCTGTTGTACAAGCGCCTTCGAATCCCATCCATTCCTCCCAGAGATCCCAACTTGAGTCATACATGCCCCTCATCTCATCGTCCCCAGCCCACTCTTCAGAGCTAAAATTAGTCAACTCTCCCTCCTCGGGATCTTTCAGGCTTTTCATCACAATCTGCAAATTAATTAAATAATTAATATCTATTTCTTCGTTAAGTTAATCAAAATTGCGACATAAGATTTGGGGAGAATTAAAAACAAAAAGAAGCTTACATCATAAGCCTCATTGATTCTGCTGAACTGAACACCGCAATTGTTCCCTTTGCAAACATCCGGATGGTACTGCAAGGCGAGTTGTCTGAAAGCCTTCCTGACCTGAATCTCAGAAGCACCAGGTTGGACCTTAAGGATCCTAAAATGATCCGTCAAAGCAGAGGAACACTTGAAAGTCCCAATCTTGGAACAATTTCTCTTCCCCACCCATCCATTTCCCACCGATCCAACCATTCCAATCGCAGAAGCCATTGGTTCACCAAAAACCAAGCAAAGATCAAAACTTGCCAACACCGAAAATATCTCGAAGTGGGAGGATAAGATTCGTATTATTGCTACCAAGAGATGTGGGAACGAATGAATGCGTATAAATAGAGGGAAGTGGTGTGCTGACGTGCGTGAGAAGTGGAACCGTTCTTATCCGGATCTTTTTTTAATTATATATTTATTTATTTTCTACTTCTTTGAGTGGATAATGTTTGCCCGAGTCGCCCGGAGGAGCCCCGTGCCCGCAGGGATGTTAGGGTGCACCCGGTACGTGGGAGTTGGGGGTGGATACGTGGCGGTGCATGCATTGGCTATCTTCTTGACTACTATTTTGGAATTTAGAATCTGATATTTTTATTTTTGGATAAGATAGAATATGATATTTTAAGAATTCTAAATTTAAAAGGAAAATATAATTTAATTTTTGAAAAGAAGGATGTTTATCTTTATCTTTATCTAATGACAAGAAACAAGTGAATAACAACTTCGTTTCTGAATTGATGTGTGTGGAAGTGACAATGAAAGGTGTGTTTGGATGTCACATAAATTAAATAATTTTTAGTTTGTTTTACGGTAATTTGTATGAAAAATTGATTTTTTGTCTCTCATTCAATTTTTTGACTTTTCGTACGAAAAATTAGTTTCATCATTTCTAAATCTTTTTCTAAGTAGAAATGTATTGTAAATATTTTTTTCTACAAGGAAAAGATGTATTATTTCGAAAAATTTTGAAAAAAATTCTTGAGATTTTGTTAGAAGTGTTTGGATACAGAAAAGAGAAAAATCAATTTCCGTGATTTTTTTTAACTTTGAATTAGAAACTAGAAGAGCTATGCATATTTGAGTGATATCTTTTCCATACGATGGATATTAGGTTTGTCGATTGAAGATTTAGGTCATTATTCGATATCACTTAAATGGTATCAAGCAAATCAACAAGCGCCGTGATAATTTATCAAGAAAAAAAACACTATGATTAGATTATGTGCGTTTAGGTTAGGTTATGTTTCTGATTTTTGACCACGAGATCAGATGAGTCGTTTGGTGCGTCAAACATGTGAGTTCACGACGTGGCAAAGCGTCGAACACACGTGCACGTAGTCGTTAGATTGTAGCCACTAGGTTGATGTGTATTGGAGAAGCGTGGACGTGACTAAGCAACACCCCTTAAATTTGGAATCATTTTGTTCTCTTTGTTTTTAATATTAAAATACATACATAGGAATAATATTTACTGTGTAATGGTTCCCACGAGATTCACAAGTGAAATTGAATTAATTCCACTTCGTTTTCCTAGAAATCGGATTTGTCATCCCTCCAGGCTCTACCTGACACGGACGCGTTGTGTATAAAATACATATTTCAATGTAGTCGGTTGTTGAAGCTTAAAATACATTCAAATAATATAATATTTTTACGTAAAAATGAGGTCAGCGGTGATTGGTGATCACTGGTTATTGTTTACATAAGAGTATTAATGTTAAAATGTCGATGTTTTATTTTGAAAGCATGATAAGATGTCGATGTTGATTCTTAGTTTATGAGTGCCTTTGTGTTGCACAATCAACACGTAAGTTATATTTTATTTAGTTATTGTTACGATGGAGGTTTCCAGGAAAGTGATGCATAAACATTGACATTTTGTTTTCGAAAACAATTACATTGACGGTTATATTTAAAATACAAGGATATTTAAACAAAAGACTTGGTTGGAAAAGGATTCATCAAAATATTATTAGAACTCATAATCAAAATTTAAAGATTCAAAAATAAGATTTCTGTTGTCTAAAGTCAAGACTACCAACCAAAAATAAGTATTCCATCTGAACTCTAAAAGTAGGAGTCAATCGATGCCATTTTTCTCTGTTTCTAAAAGAATCTATGAAATATGTCTAAGACGACTTGTTGAAAATCCAGAGGAAAGTACGTTATTGAAAATTAACGACAAAACATCCGATCTTGGATTTTTTTGGTCGTAGGATGTTCTCGTAAAAACCTCAGTTAAGGTAGTCGAATATCCATATGAAATTAAATTGTGTTTACGAACATAACATAGTCTTTGGGAGGGGGAAGTGAGAAATCAAGTTCTTGGAAGATCAATCGGGAAGATGAAGACGTTACTCTCTTTGCAGGGAATTGAGGTTGATCACTTCGTCCTTTGAAAATAACTCAAGTGGCGCACGAGTTTTCATTTTGCTTTGGATTTTCTTTCGAATATCGGCGATTTGAACAAACATTTATTAAGATGACAACGAGATTTTGTAACGTATAAATTGTACCAAGGTATAATAGTATAAGATGGGAAAAAAAGTTGAGAAGTTTGTACCCACCATACGAGTAGGACTAACGCGGTTGACACCAGTTTTCCACGAAATTACGAATAGTACAACTTAGAATTTCTAATTGTACGTTTAGGTTGGGTTGTTTGGGTGATTGGCTCCATGGTTAGGTGTAGTTGTTAATAACAACTTCTGCCCTTGAAATGTCAAGCCTTCAGTCACTTTCAAATGATTGGGAAAAAATTAGAGGAAAGAGAAATTATTGTTTTGAACAACAACAAAATGTGATAGCTATGTGAAGGTCATTTTAGGTATCTAAAGAATTTGAAACTTTGATTTAAAATATATTCAAGAACATTTTCCGTAGTTTATTGGGCATTGGAACAAAAGGTGTTTAATCTCTGAGTATTAAGATTTCCCAAAGCCTTGGAAGCCGAAATTGTAGGAAATAATCACAATCTCAGTTTTTCAGTAGGAAATTTCAGGTATACAGTCAAAAATAAAATGATTATTGAAAACCATATACATTCTACCCCTATACAGGCTGTCCCTGGCCCTCAGTCCACAATCTTTCAGTTTCTTGTTGGGCCTGCATAAGATCGGACCGGCCCAACCCAAGCAAAATAAGGAAAATCAAACCAAAAGAAGAGCCACAGAAAGCGGAAATTTGGATTGGTCGGAGTTGAGAAAAAGAGACGTCTTCCAAAAGCAACCAAATCAGAATAATCACAATCTCAGTTTTTCAGAAGAAGAAGAAGAGATAAGATGTGTTGCTCTCGGGGTTGCTGCATCTGCCTGGAGATCCTGATCTCCATCCTCCTCCCCCCGCTCGGAGTCTTCCTCCGCCACGGCTGCTGCAGCCTCGAGTTCTGCATCTGTCTCTTCCTCACCATCCTCGGCTACCTCCCTGGGGTAATCTACGCCGTCTACGTCATTCTCTCCGTCGACCCCGACCGCGAAAGGGAACGTCGCCACCTCGACTACTACTACGTCGCCGTCGCCTGATTTGGTTTCCATTCCTTCTCTTCTTTTGTATTTCAAAAGAAGTTAATTTATTTGTACGTCTTTTCGGAATTCGGAGTTCTTTCGTGATGTGGATATTTTATGTTATGAAACTTTAATCTAAATACGGTGGGTAGATCTATAGTTTTGAATCTCAACTCTCGAGTTATTTTTGGGGATTTAATTACAATATATGAATTGTTTTCAGGAATAAAAAACTCCAATTGGAACTCTCGATTACTAGTTTCTGCAAAACATCGTATCCTTAAGCTTCGATGTAAGCAAGGGGTGACGATCTTTTTCCTGCTAAAATCAAAACATCCTTTGTCTTCACCAGTGCTGCAATGTTACACAATATCTGAAGTTCTCTTTTATTTCACATCTAAACTCCTAATTTCATATTTACATGAACACCTAATTTCATCTTTACATGAACACTCATCCGAAAGACCGAAACCCCCCTAAAAAATAAGAGAAGAATTTAGGAAAAGGTCGTGAGTTAATCAAATCAACATAATTTATCTTAATTATTTATTGTCGTTATAACATAGTTCTCCTCTCCTGCAACCGCCAATAATCTCATAAGAGATTTGCCCCGTTGGACCCAATACTCCGAAGAGTCTAGTATGCTCTTAAAGAGTCATGCTCCATAGAGCCCAGTAGTACCAAATCCCCATTCATTTTTCAGTGTTACGTCTATAGTGTGTAATTCATCACTGGTTATTCCTTTGGAATAACTCACTATTTGGTCTATCAATAATCACTAACTCATTGGTTAGATAACATGTCTTTGGTAATAATTAAATCACAAATTACTCATAAACATATGAGCAACAATATTCCAATGAGTGGTTAACTAGAACTCACTAGTTTAAACAAGCAACAAAGATGCTAGCATGCATTAGCTAATGGATTCAAATAACATCAAATCAATGTCAGTAAAACACAATCACAAGCAATAAAGATCCAAATGTGATGGCCCAAGACTTCTGCATGAACTTGGGACAAAAATACAATTTATCATTAGCCAAACTCGACAATGAAAAAAATCACAATATCCAGTTGGGTATCTATCTTTATCATTACTATCCATTCCCTACAAAAGGTAAATTTACATTAGATCTAGTGACGATCACTAGATACTATCTAAGATATTCGATTCGATACATTTTCTTTCAGAAACAATCATATAAGACATGAGACAATTGCATGAAAATATCGACCAAGTAGTACTCAAATAAGACGATCATGCACTCTAAAACACTACTAAGTCATGTAGTCAATTTGCAAAGATAACATTCATCAATTAAACATGCATTTAACAGAATGCTAAAGACAATTAATAATAACCATTGACTAATACATAAACTAATAATGGGGTTAAATAATGCAAGTCCCAACCAATGTTTTAAAAACTGAGCCGAAGAGTAAACCGAAAACAGTTTGGTTTGGTTCAAAGTGGGCCAACTGACGGTCCAACATGGTCCAACCAATGATGATGTCAGCATGTCATCAACATTTTGTGAACCGATGGTTGGACTGAAATGACTCCATAGCGACGGTTCGACCGATTGAACCAGTTTTAAGATAAACACATAATAATCTTAATATAAAATATTTAATATTTTCGAACCAAGAACAATTGGCTTCTATTTAAATGAAAAGGAGGAGAAGAAAAAAGAATCAATAAATAATGTAAAATTGAAATCACTTTGCCGCGAACATAGAAATAACTATAAGAATATTTTAACACCCTAAATACCATCATTTTAGTGACCATTCTGATTAACCACATATATTAAGAATTCAACAAAAGTAACCACACATGCAAAACATTTTTAAAAAAACCCAAAGAGTTTGAATTTTGCGGAGTCGGGACTAAGTACTGGAGGCGAGGTGGACTGGTGGAGTTGGGACTGAGAAGGCGTGGGTGGAGTCGGGACTAAGGAGAGAGGAGGTGGGGATGAAGTTGGGACTGTGAAGTGAGGAGGTGGGGGTGGAAACTGTAAAATTAGGAAAATTATTGGTTTTGTAATTTTTGTTTAATTAAAGAAAAACCGGTCGAACCCAGTCCGACCAAACCGAAAAAACCAACTGGTTCCGGTTCTCAGACCAACCCGGTCTGACTGCCAGTTCGGTTCAAATTTTAAATTAGAAGTCCCGACACATGAGCAATTTTACTCCTTTAGTCATCTAACAAAAAATTGCATAGATTCCTCTTGAAGATCATTTAACTTCAATACAACAAAGATATATATTACACTATGATTCCAATCATTTTACACCACGACAACAAACCGGTGGACACCCAACAAAACCTATTTCTTAGGTGAGCAATTATCCCTTATCTTGGAATACTATCCGAATCCACCATCCATTTGGTTATGCAAGACAAGGAGCCAATATATTTATCATGACTACTACAATTTCTATCTCTACGAAGATTGTAAAACGACATTAAGGTTGACATAACCTATGTAAAGCAATGCATCACAATACTTAACAAAATAGAATTCAAATCATATCATGCAACCATTTGATTGAAAACATCAAATATATAATAAGCACAAAGGTCGAACATGAATATGTGATCTAGCCAAAATCATTGTATCTCACTACCTTAAATTTATGGAAGCACAACATCGAGTGAAAAACAATATGTTGAATTCAAAGTTTGAATACCACTTAAACATGACAAACTGTAGGTTTGGCTATATGCACAATACCACCCAAGATTAGTTGCAATGAGTGAGAAATGATTAAATAGAATACTAACTCAAACTTCATTAAGAGCTATGATTAATCAAATGCTAAATGATGAAATAATGCATTGTTGTTATCGATTGGTCACCTATACGATTTGGTTTTTCGGACATTAGACACTTACTTATTGATGACCATGCGTGGAATACACAATCCAAACATTCAACCACCAATTTATTCTAGTTCACTAAGAGTCACAATACCAACAATAAAGCCCTACCAAGTCATTATAAGGTTACAACCTATATCGATCATCTTAGTACATAAGGACCACAATAACTTTGGTAAATCCTAAGTTCATAGAAATGCTTAACAATAATTGATAATCATTACAATTATATTGCCCACAATTGAGTATGGAGTCATGAATATTGACACAAAATTCCATCATTTAATTTGTATGCCCAATGTCACTCAAGATGCAACTACAATCACATTCCTTTCGGTCATCCTACAAGTCAAGGCCATTAAATATGACGAAATCGGTAAGTAACCAATTACACCATTAAGATATACATTATCTTATTAAACCACATAATTGACTTCAAAACATGAATAATAAAGAATTTGCATGCATCTTATAATTGAAAGAGTGATGGTTACACTTCCTATATGCTTGTCTCCATTCTACCCAAAATTACAATCACTTGCCCCAAAACATTCCCATTATCCAAGGCAAAGGTCATGTAAGGTACACTCTTATCTCGAACCATAACAGAGTCGTTAGGTTGATTTGGTAATTCAATCATTCTACCTTTTATTCAAATATCATGAAAACCAATAGTAATGACATTTCAATTGCCTCACTACCGTGTGAAAGAATAAGTATTTAACACCCTATGGTTGCAAGTTCGCTCCTAGGTTGCACCATAATATTACCAAATGCAATACAATGATCATAGGAAATCTTATTTAAACTTCAAGTGATAAAGCAAACCAAAGCATAGATACATCCCTTAAAACAACAAGAGACTCAACCTAGTATTTCATCATACACATTGTTAAGGTTGTAAATGGGTAAGATTTTACCCGCAACCCGCCCCATCCCGTCCCGCCTAATGCGGGTTGCAGACAAAAAAATGTTACCTGTCAACCCGCCATCCGCACAACCTGCATAATAAGCGGGGCGGGTTGCGGTTTTCTCCCAACCCGCCCCGCATAACTCGTAACCCGCATAAACATTATATATTTTTTTGATTTTTTTTGTATTTAGTTTTGATTTAGTTTGTATTTAGCTTTAATTTTTTTGTATATAGCTTTAAAAACATACATTGATTGATTTTCCCTTGATTTTTGTACTTAGCTTTGATTAAAATAGATGATGTTAAAGAAAATAAATTGATTTTTGTATTTAGCTTTAATAAAAGATTAAACCCGCCAACCCACCCCGCATAGCCTAGTCCATCCTTACGCGGGGCGGATAGAAGTTTTTTGACCTCACCCCGCCCCGCCTACCCGCTTAACTTTTGCGGGGCGGGTAGCGGTGGGGTGAATGTAGGATTTCTAGTTTAATTGTACATATTTATTTTCGAAATTTTATGCACAATAAGGATCAATTACAATTTTTCTATGATTTGTTTCATGCATGCATCTGTTTGTTTCAATAACTAGTTTTAAAACTTTATTAAAACAACATGTGCTCCGAATTTCATACCTAGAAGTTCTCTAAAACTTCTTCATGATCCGGAGACGTTGAGGATGCTTGTCGCTGCGCCGGATGCCTCCGAGTATTCACCAAACTCTAAACAAGATTGGAGAGAGAAGAGCTAGCCTCTCAATCTCCAATAGGGTTTAGAATCCAATTACTAACCCCTCTTTAGTTCCCTTTAGAAGAAGATCTCTGAAAACTAAAACTAAACTTAAGAATTAAGGTGAAATTCGTGGAGAATTACGGAGAGAGAAGTTTGCACAAGAAGATAATGAATGAATTAATTAATTAATGAGGTAATGAGATAAACTTGTATTTATAAGTTCTCTCCAAATTACCTATTCATGTGCAACCTCTTGCCCATGATTTAATGCAAACTTCCATCTAACCATCCATTATTTGCTAACAAATAATCTCAGCCACGAATTAAATCAATTATGGACCAATTCCATGCATGATCTAATTAATTCTTAAATTAATTCTGCAGAAACCGTCTGGACCGGTCGACCGTTTGGAGGTTCGGTCGACCGTTCGCAACAATAAAATATTTCATCGCAATGTTCGGTCGACCGACCGATAGATTCGGTCGACCGTTCCGAACAGACGAAAATTCCCTGTTATCGGTCGAGACGTGTCCGGTCGACCGTGCACTGATCGGTCGACCGTTTACTGTTAACTGGTCGACCGTTTTTGCACAGTACTGCAGACTTGTCAAATTTCGGTTTAACCCCTACAAAATTTGACATTTCGGGATTAGTAGTAAATTCACAGTTTATGTAACATATCATCCTATGTAACGATTAATCATTACACCCCATAATATTTACATCACATATGAATTTAATTTAGATTCTAATTATGTTATTAATCACAACATAATTTTGATTTTATTTGTTCACCCCATGTGTCATATTTTCTACATGAAACCCGACACATCTTATGAACTCAAAATCCTCATTTTTTTGTTTTCCAGTTTTGTGGTGTGACCTATGGGAGGATCTAAACTAAGTTGGCAGTGATATTAAGAGCTTAATACCACAAACTATAAGCGGTATCTAGCTACACATTATAGCTCTCAATTAGTTAGATGTCTTAATTCCACTCGAATCAAAACCCGATCCATTTAGTGATGGAGTGCACCACTTGTGTCCGTCCCTTGCCTCATGATATTAAGAATACACACAAAGTAGTAATGTGTCATCTTTGTATTAGTATTCATTATCTATCTCTTTAAGCTAGTTATAAATATGTGACTTGACTCAAATCACATTGTGCACATTATAACTTTGCTTTATCAAGGGGTCCACTAATATCATTACTCAATTAAGAGGGGGCAATGATAGTCTTTTGGCTAACTATCTTCTCCAACAAAAGTCATACTTAACCAACCAATGCATTTACACTACACTAATCGATAGCTTAAGACACTAGTGTAATCAAGCATTTCTTAAGTGATCGGATATAAATCTCATATCAAAGGACCAAGGACACAGTAAAATATTAATGACACAGAAACACATTTCTATAATATTTTACTTATTAGGTCTATTCAGTATACAAAAGTAATATCTTCCTCTTTTGTGTACCCGTGTTGTCACTCACTTGTAGAGCTACAATGATCTATGACCAACACGACAATCTTAACTCGGTAATTAATGTCCCATGTTAATTACCATGATTGCGAATATCTTTTGCTTTATGTAAACCAATATCTTTTAGATCTCTACGGTTAATGACCAAGAGTCTCTTCCTTAACACTTCTAAAAGACGAATAACATAAACAAGGAACAAAATGATTTCTCATTCAATTCATAATAATTGACATTTAAAATTAAAACTTTTAGAATACATTCCCTTCAGTGAAAACCCGCCCCGCCCCACTTATAGCCCTACACATTGTTGGCATAAACTACCCACTTGAAAAACATGAACCAAGACAACCTAAAAGGAGTGGTATGGTCTCCATTATGTTCAATGTGTTTAAACACATTTTGAAGTGCAAAACAAATCATTAAACATTGATAACATAAGGATTTTATCCAAGATTAAGATCCAAGACTAATAAAAAGTTTGAGTAAGTAGATCCAATGACATACCTTCGTCCAAACCTACCACACATGAGTCACCTTTCTCCACCTATTGTGTTGAAAGGTGGATGGAGGAGGACCAGAAAATGGGTCTTCAGCGTCATTGTCCCCTACCTACGTTTCTTCAAGCAACAAGGTGCCCACAAATGGATAGGGATGGATAATAGCTTGAAGAAGAATGGGGTGGGAAATTTTGCTAAATAACCCTGTCAAATATCACAAATTGTATATATTGTAAAACAATACCTAATATTTCACAACCAAGGCTTTGGAATTTAGGATATTACAGTTAGAATGCTAACTTGTACAACAATGTTTCTTTATATTTCTCTTTATTTTTCTTTTCTTAAAATTGTTATCCAAGCAATAGAAATGTCATTTCTTTTTTCTCTTAATTTATTGTCATCCAAGCACACCATAAATGTTTACAATAGAAAATTTAAGCTACTTTAGTTAGATTTCCAAAACGTTGCGAAAGTATTTATAGTTCAAATTCATGTTATTGTTACTTCTCATTGATACACATCACAAGCGGTTACGACTGTCAAATTCAACTCGAGCTCGGCTCGATAAAGCTCGACTCGAGCGTGACTTGTTTATTAAACGAGTCAATGTCAAACACCAAGGTCCACTAGTTTAATAAACGAGTCAAACCCTAACTCGAATCGGTTAGCTCGATTAGAGCTCGTTTGACTCGTTTAAGTTTATACACATATTACATATATATCAAAAATAAACATATTATTTTCTATATCCCAATTACCTAAAAGTAGACCATATAATTTATAAAATCTCCTATTTATATGGTAATGATGTTTATGAAATGTAAATAGTATGTTTTATAACAAGTTAATCAAACCTTAAACGAGCTTAAACGAGTAGATTCTTAAACGAGTAAACGAGCCAAGCTCGAGCTCGACTCATTTATTAAACGAGTCAAGCCCAAACAGAACGTATGACTCGATTATTAAACGAGCCAAGCCCGAGCTCGACTCGTTTATTAAGCCGAGTTCAAACAATGTAAGCTTACTCGTTTAGGCTCATTTACACCCTTACACGCAGTCAAGCACCATAACATATATTTCATTCTACTTCATGTTGGTACCTATTATTATTATTTTTACTTCTCATTGATACACATCACAAGCACTATGACATTGACAAAAGTATTAAGCTACATTATGATCTCACATTATTGTCTACTACATAACATATGGTTCTCGTTACATTTCTTGAATAAAAGGAAAGCAAATGTTTGGAACTTGTAAAAAAAGCAGATCTCAATGATGTTTGGAATTTGTGATTAGTTGAAGTCATTCTCATTTTCAAATTTCTTCATCTCCCAGGCGAGCCAAATCCGACGAATACCTCCTTTTTGGAGTATGTTTCAAACACAGATGGAACATTCACCCACTTTGTTGTTCCATGACAGAAGTCGCACTGCACTCCCTTGCCAATTGCATGATTTGTCTATGAGAATGGTCTTGGACAATGCCGGAAAGGAAGACATGTCTTGTTTTTAATTGCTCCAAAAACATTGTTGATGAATTCACCAAAAAACTAGACATATGGAGGGATCCCGAGCTTCTTTCCTTTTTTACGTTTTTGGTGGGATTGCGAGGTTCGGGTGTTGGAGTGTTACCGCCCATTTCATCAGACTCTCTTGTTCCCTAGCTCGTCATCATCTTTTGCTTCATGATTGCTGTTACAAGAGGACTGCCTTTTCCTAGTGTTTAGGCCTTCCCTAGAATCTCTTTTAAGGGATTGAATAGTTCCGGCCATCGGCCATACTCAAGTTGAAGATGGTCCTCATCTCATCTTCAAACTCTAACGACACATATTTGAAATCCATCAGACCATAGTGCACCTGTAACAACCCAAAAAAATAGATCGAAAACACTTGAAACATTAGAAAACAACTAAAATAATAGCAAATAATATACATGATGGTATATTGATGTGACCCAAATAGATGGTCACCCTTTGATTCTCAACCCACAACGAGTCATCAATCTCAACTGTCCTTCACCTGGCATTCCACCCTAAGCCATTTTGTGCCTATAACAACTTTCATGTTGCATATTTTTCTTTCTTGAGTTATCCGAGTGGTTCTTTAGTTGTAGTTGTGTGTATTTCAAACCAATTTTCCGGTTGAATTTTTGTTGAAGGTTTTTCTTTTCAATTTGATTAAGTACCTTCGAGAGCCTATTGATTTCCAGCCCGAACCTTGTCGATGTACAACTGGAGGAATACCACGTGGCATTGCACCACTACACCTTCGTTGATCTGACTCCATTTCCTGGTTCAGAAAGGTCAACTTGTTGTTAGGCGGGTAGTAAGCCCATGATGATTTCTTGTTGAACAAGCATCTCTGCTTTGTTGGTCACTGCACCCGTGAAACTACCGCTATCATATACACACTCGGAGGAGTTGTCGAAAGAATTGTCATAAGGGACCAAACAACCTTGACAGTCAGTGGATGAATAACCATTCATATTGTCGAACATGTTTGTCAACATTCATATGTTATTGATCGAATTCGAAAAGCCACATGAATCGTTATGAAATTGACAAAAGGTAATACAATAGGTAGACAATACAAGAGGTAGCATCCATAATGAAATTGATGTAGTCTGATACATAAAAAATAAGGTTAAAACAAGGGGATGTTGAAACAACATCGTCCGAAAATACAATATCATATAATAACAAAACAATAGGCCCCTCGACCCTTAGCAATGGTGTTTCATATGGTATCTCTAAGCACCCCCATGTTTACATCTACTTTCCACGCATATATTGATTACGATCACTACACGATGGCATATATGTCATTTGCTCAACCTCTTGTAATAACTCATCAACTCGTTCAACTATAATGAAATTATGTAATGTCATCGCAATCGCTACAAGCTTTGATTGCAACTCTAAAGGGTACAAGCCCATATGTGATAGCAATTCCCATCACTTCTTTAAACCCCCAAACGATCTTTCAATTACGTTTCCCAAATACGAGTGCAGGATGTTGAAGACTTCCTTTTTCCCTCGATGTTGAACCACTTGGAACTCGGGTAAATGAAATCTTGTATTACGGTAGGGAGCTAAAACACCCTACGATTATGGTACCAAACATCGACAAGATAGTATTTATCTGTAGACAACCATGAAGTTATTATTATGTACTTAATTTTCAAATCAACGACATTGGAGGTTGAGTTATGTAATCACCATTGGGTGGAATGGGAGAGTTCTGATCTGCATCATATATGACCTGATTCAAAATGCGACTGTCGTGTGTACTCTCTTCCCAACCGGTAATGACAAAAGTGAAACGTATCCTAAAATCACATACTCCTATCACATTTTCTGTGGTGTGTTTCTGGTCCCATCCAGATTGATGTGTTAGTTGGCGTTGTTTTGGTACACATTTGTGCTAGTTGGCGTTGTTTTGGTACACATGTATCAACGTGAGTCTCGTCTAGAGCTCCTACGCAATCCTTGAAATAAGAGTAAAATTTCCCACCACCACGCTCGAGAATGTACTTAAGGTATCATCTAAAGGTTTTTTTACAACCGATCATGTCACACAATCATATTGCTAGGGCACAAAAAACCATGTTGAAGTGTCTACTAACGGTTTCACCTGGGTGCTGAAACATGTCCTGAACTGCTCTATTAACATGTGTATGACCTAAGATAAACAATAACGTATGCAGTTGTTCTTCTACACTAATCTCTCGCGTGGGTTTGAGTAGCCCCTGAACTTTCAATAAAGGACACAATTTAACAAAAACTTCCTTGTGCATCCTACAACCATCAAAACAAACACTCCAATGACCCATCAACATATTAACTATTTTTTGATTACCACTCATGAGTGTTGTGTGGACCGGGGTTTTACAAAGTCTCATTCTGATATACTCCTCTATACAATTCATGGTCCTTAGAACTAGTTCGTTCTCCTCATCTTCCTCCAAAAGTTGCATAACATTATTTGTGTCCATGTTTGGGTATTAAAAACAAGAAATCAAGTATGACAACCCAATTAGCAGTCCCTAAAATAATAAATCTACACTAAAAGAACAATAAACAGTCCTTAAAATCATTGTTTCGAGGTTGGGTTCTGATTACGTTGTTCTTCTAGGTATGCACATGGAAGTAAGCTCTAGCTTATTGATTGAACGTTTTAATTAACCGCAAGTGCACGGTCACGTTGAAGCGGTGGAAAATACGGGTCGATCCACATGGAGGTGTGTCAACTTTAGTTTGTTCGAAGGCGAGTGGGAAAGAAAGGAGAGAAAGATTGATTACACTAAACTACACTAAAATGCAAAAGGAAATGGACAATAAGCAATAAAACTAAACCCCATAGGGGGTAAAGAAAAGAGTGTGAATACAAAGATATGTGTATGTGTGTGTTCAATTATTCTCATCACAACATGTAGTGTATGAAAATCATAAAACTAAATCCAACTCTGTCTCCACATGAAATAAGATAAGATCATATCATTAAAACATACAAGACAATAATTGGAATGAAGCTAGATGAACTCAAGTATAAAGACCAAACCCCATTATGCCTCTACATGAAATAAGATTTACCAAATCATTAAAACATACACCAAATCATTAATAAAGGTAAGGGCAACAAGAGCACATACACTACAAGACATGTTTCCTTTATCAATTCCATCCATATCCTCACATCATCATTCCCCATAAAATAGGTACACTAGTCTAAGCATATGCTAAACTTCATTCAAGAGCATTAGCATATCAAAGACAAAAGTGAAATTTCCTGAGATGGTTATGGAAATCATATAAGGTTCAAAGGATTAAGATAACACACATCTATTACATCACATATTTCTCCACCCCCGAAATGAGGATGAAACTACTCACTAATCATTACACTAACTACATTAACAAAATGAAACATTGTACTGAAAGAAAATTAAACTAAGAAAGAAAGGAATATTAAAGAAGCTAATTGAAAGGAAAAATAAAACTAAAGAAACATGCAAGAATTAAAAGACAAGATTAAAAGAAACTAAAAACAATTATTTTATTAAAATGACTCACATTGAAGGTAACACTCTTCTCCACCTTGAGTTTTGCTTCAAGGCTTACTCCAAGTAGAGAGAATGCCATCAAGCAATGGGTAGAATACAATGGAGGCGTTTTATTTATAACCATAGAAAAAAGTAATCCGGGACAATCCCCCGGTATGAGACTAAACGCATACCATAAATGGACTAAATACATACTAATACAACACTTGACCAAGTCTTATCGGGTTTGGATCCAAATGGACCAATTGGCGGTCTTGGACCGCTAATTGGCGGTCTATAAGTGTTGGATAGAGTCTGGATTTTGGTGGCTCGGTTCTGGATTGATTTCTTGGTATTTGATGAACCCAATTCGGTTGTTGATGGTTGAGCCCGGATTTAATTGCCAAAATACTCCTCATGATGGTGTGAAGTTTTCTGAATTGCTCATTGGTCCTTTAGGCTTTCATCTGGGTCCTTCTCTCTTGCATCTCAGTCCCCAAGTCTTGCAACTCAGTCATTTTCTTACTTTTGAGTCCTTTTTGCATGTGCCTCTTCTCCTCAACTTGCTTATTCCTGAAAGTTAAACATAAAACTCGTTACGTAGCATTGTTTAGGTGAAAGATAACGGATATAAGACACAAATGTATGCATGAAATGATGTCAATCACTTATAGACCCAACAAACATGCAGTAAATGTAAGCTCAACCAAAGCTGACGGATGTAACCAAATTGGACACGCAAAGAAGAACAAAACAAATCCGAACCAGAAAAATAGTTGTAAATCCTAAAAATGAAATCGACAATAGCTCGGACAAGTAGTAGGAAATGACATACTGGACTAAGTCGACGTTCCAATAGTCTTCCACTACGACATCGATCATGAAATTGGTGGTGGATTGTTTTTTAACTTATTACGAGGATATGGGTTGGGATTTCCAGATTTGATAGGGATGGAATCGTAAAATATCAGTGACATTCTATGTAATAACGTCGACAACCGAGGCCAACTACATAAGAAAATGTATGGAAATCTGTGCGGAAGTTGATAATCTTGGATTTTCAGGTTTTGGATTTGTGTTTAAAAATTGGAAATCTGGATTCCCATGCACCCCAAATTCTAGATAATCTCTACGTTGTTTGGATGCGGCAACAATAGTTGGTGGGATTCCATCCCAGATAATCTGGAACTGGATAACTGCACATTCAAACAAGGCCTAAGTTTAGAATACATGTCATTACAATTTTTTATTAACATATAGATATTTGCCTTGGATTTTGAGAAATCATCTCTTCGTGAGGGTATATATTTCTGACTTTCGACCCAATGGAATTTTCATCGTGATTATTTAGATTTTGAATTTCGAATTACTTTTTGGATTTTGGATGTCGAGCTTTAAAATTTTATCTTACACTTAAGCCCTACCTAAATAATTGTATCAAAAATATAAAAAAATTCACTCATTCGCATAAGAATGATAATACCAAATTATCCATATGAACATTTATCTATATTCAAAGTAGGAACTTCCCAAACTGTTTGGTTGGAATGTTAGATACACTACAATTAACTTCCAACAATGACATACAAAATTGAAGATCTACTCCAGGCGTACACAGGATACTACTATACTCAAAGTTGAAACCTTTAATTTGTTGCTTACGTGCTAATTATAAATACAATTACACGACCATTTACTTCGTCCGAAGGATTAGACACCTGCACACAAGAACACATGAAGCCTACACAGATATGATTTGTTTCTGTTTATTTCATATCATAATGACAACCACATTTTTCAGTCGTTATAAAGTTTAATTCCAAGATATATAATACATCAAAACTCATAGAATAGCTTCCGGAACTTGACCATATGCTCCTCCTGCAAAGCAATGGCAAGGAACATGTTGCCATCGTTGGTAGCACTGGGCAAAGTGAAAGCAAGACCCTCATAAGCGATCCCTCCAGGACCCATGAAGATGGGCCTTCCCCAGCCGAAATCAGCGTCGTGGATGGGCAGCCGCACCCAGCTGGTGATCCCAAGGTTGGGACACCGGAATGTGTGGGCACCTCGAACCAACTTTGCTAGGTCTGGTTGAAGTTGTAGATAGTCCAATGCTGACCTTAAGTACTCGTCGTCCATTCTTGCTAAGGCCTCTTGGATCTTCACCGCGGCTCGTGACACCCCGCCGTTGGTTAGTTCTCCGGCTTCGGCTATTGGGGTGGTGGTGAAAATCACATTGCCGAAGTAACCTGTTTTAAAATTTAAAATCATTTCCATTTATTAACCTTAGTATCTAAGAAAATATATAGATGACATTGTATTCTACAATTGAATTTTGGTAGGTCCATCGACGTTGCTTTGTACTTCAAACATTTAGGTTTGAGATGAATTGAGGATACAAGGTGGTTTACATAATTTTAAAATTGTTGGATTATATTTCCAATAAGTACCCACCACATATGATTGAGATTATTCTTTCTACTTACATGTGAACACTAGAAAATATTGATTAGTGATGTAGCGGATCAAATACGAATCGGATGTACATCCTTATTTGGGAACATGAGTGACACTTGGCTTAATCTAATTGGTCACGATTGGAGATAATGAGTACACGGTGATTACAAACTCTTAAAAAGAAATTATGATTTTTTTTCTACTTCCAACACTAAAAATTTGTCTCTATCGTTACTCTATTCGGATAATGAATCCATGTTATCATCTCCTTGAGAATTGAAACCCAACTATTATATTTATATATGTTATATCCGTATTCAGAACCCAATGAATATTATTGGTTGAAGAGGTCGACTAGTCCTCTAGTCGGTGGATCTATCCGATAGATACCACATGACTTACGAATGGTCGACCATATCCCATCTAAATCAGATAATAAATTACAGTCAAGATATATATAGATCCGAATATTACTACGTCGTGGCATTCTAGCTACTACTTGCATTACCTGGTGGGAGTCCCGGTTTAAGCCGGGATCGGCCATCGGTGGCAATGTAAAGCTTCGTCAGCTGGTGATCCGGCAGGCCACGTGCCATGCTGACGCACCGCCACACGTGGCCGGATAACAAGGCGTAGGAGCTGAGCCTGCCTCCTGACTTAGCCTTAAGCATGTCAATTTGGGCTCTAGTGATCTTCAGCATGGCAACGGAGACCGGCGGCGGCTCAGCCGCCGACGTGGCATTTTCCATGGTGTTAGCGGTTGCAAGAGGGGGAGAGGGTTGGTACTCAACGTGAGGGAAAGATGGTCGAGGCGGGTCTCTCGCCCGGAGGAGACTCCGGTCAATGAACGGTGGGGCTCCGATACCGAGCCCACGAGCGACATTGGACCAGGAGTTGATGAAGTGGAGGCCGGAGTAGCCGTCCGCGACGTGGTGTTCCATTCCCACGCCAAGAGACACCCCTCCACATTTGAATCGAGTCACCTGATCGAGAACGTACATATAACTTAAGTATATATTGTTTGGTCAGGTTCTAAGTGAGTCAAGAACTCATCTTATTTAGTTTAAATCTCTTATAATCTCAAAATTAGATCTTATTTACAGTTAATTTCATCTTTTATTAACATAATCATTTTTCTCTTAACTTATCTTACAATTTCAGATGAGTTGTGAATATGTTGAAAACTTAAAATAGAAAATTAAATCCCAAACTTACTAGATAATTCATATATATTGCTGTCTAAGTGGCAAAAACTATATATAGACATATGTTTATGGAACAACCTGAAGGACGAGGAGAGGAAAAGCGGCGATGTCGTCGGTGTACTCGACTCTCGGTATGAGTTGTTTGAGCTCCATGGTGGGTGCAAAGTCCCCAAAGTCATCCACCACAGCGTCCGTCTCGGCCTCAACAAAGAGAACGCCTTCACCGTTGCAATTGATCTCGAATCGACCATTGTCGTCCCACTTTAGCCTTCCGGCCATTGGGTAGAACGCCACCAGGGTCTTACCGAGGGCGTCTTTGAGCGCTTTGGCTTCGAAGAAATTGTCGGAGGCGTCCGGACGGTAGAAGTACACGCTTGGAGTGTGGAACCGAGGGACAACCAGATCCACATTGGCGTTCCACAGCGCCACGGCCGGCGTAGGGGAGGCCGGAGGCACCATAGTCGATTCCATAACGTTGATTCTCAGCTTCATTGTATATCCTCTGCGACAAAGAATTCGGGGATTCATTGTTTTACAAAGATTTCGACCAACACAACTTGCAAAAGTTATGATGGACGCGGGGAAACATCTATATAAATAATGAATTAAGTACTTAGCAAAGACACCTATAACTTTCTAAGATCAATTAATTAACTACATAAAAGGACATCAAATCCTTGAATCTACCATGCGTTGGATGTTTTGTCTTACAACCACCACATGCTCATTGGAGGTTAGAGTTGACGAAGTTGGTTGTATGTTATGAATGAAGCCACCCAACTGGCAACTACACGTCTGCACGACTGCACCGCAGCCAACGACAGGAGTAATGGTTACGAAACAAACAATATATATACATGTAGTCGTTTAGTATTGTTCGAGATAACATATGCAATGTGAATTGTTTCGTGTGGGATAACCTTTCCGAAAATTTCCAATTGAGTTGCCAAAAAAATTATTCATTTTGTGTGTGTATATATATATATATTGTCGTCGTTAAACTATGTGTAATCGTTTATATATATATATATATATATATATATATATATATATATATATATATATATATATATATATACAGGAATTCTCTAGTGAGCATAATGTTTAATTTTTCTAAATTAAGTCCCCACAATATCCACCATTCATTTCAAATTGTAAGGTAGATTAAGAAAAAAATGGTTATATTAATGAATGATGAGATTAACTGTAAATAAGATCCAATAGTGAGATTGTAAGGTGTTTAAACTAAATTTGATGAACTCTGGGCTCACTAGAGTTTGACCTTATATATATATATATATCATGACATTTACCAAATTAATCATTAATCCAATTTTTCCAATGAATAAGTTTAACCAAAATGATACGACCCTTCACCAGCTTCCCAACAAAGTAATCACGAATATCACCTGTTCTACACCTAACAATAGGATTGGTTCAAGCAACTCCTAAGTTGTTAGATCATATAGGAGGTGGTGCTGGTAATCAAAAACAAATTAGAGGAACAAATCTAAAACAAAGGCAAACAATTCTAGAACAAAAATCAGAGAGCACTTAATTACCCGAAGTTGCCTCCACCTTGTGAACAAATGGAACTGTAAACTATCGAAGTCTTAATGACGAGAAAAGACAAGTTTAGGCTCCTATTGAGGCATCAACGAATGGCGAGTGCTTTAATAGGGTGGGGTGAGGTTGGGAGGTGAGTGCTGACGTATATTCACCGTAGTTGCTTCCCATGAATATGGCTTGTTGGTGTAGTAATCTTTTCTATATCTTCGGGAGGTAGGTGAAGGGCGGTGACCCGATTCAGTGGCCATTGAGGCATGCTGCATGGCTGCGGTAGGTGGATCACCTACCGTTACCCGATATCCAATTACCCGTTTAAAGTGAGTTTTCTATGTTGTGACTTGTGTGACGTTCGTTTGAACCTACCAAAGTCTTCTTTCAGAAAGTAATTAATTACATAGTTCTGCATCATACAATTATAAATATGTGGGAACAATTGTATTCTTAGGTACCTATGTCGTTGCTGACATAATATATTAGTCAAGTAAATTTCCTTGCAACTAGTATTAACTGGTGAGCTCTTCTTGCTCCCAACAAAGGTTGTGGTGTTTTATCACTGCCGAAACACGAATTAGTATCTAGATGAGGTTTTCGTTTTGTTTGGTAGCTCATCCGTTCTTTTGAGTCTCGTGGTTGTATCTCCTATGGTGCAAGACACCCATTCGTAACGTACGAGCCTAATGTGCTATTTTACTTCTTAGTGCTCTTTATTAATGAAATTTGTTAACACTTACAAAAAATATTATACAATTAATGTACGTTCTATCACAAAACTGTGAAGCAAAACAATGTTGTCGATGAGAATATCCTTTCAACGAGGGATCGTTTTCAAGCCTCATATGTGGTATTTTAAGCCTTACATGCGCAAATTCAAAGATCAATGGATTTTAGGAGTTAGCGGCTTAGTCTATAGGCTCTGATAAATACCATATTAACTTACGAAGATTCATCTCAAAGGAAATTGACCTTGGGTGAAGACTCTTAGGACTCATAAGAATGTTCTATGTTTGTATATGACTCTTCTTAACAATATTTACAAAATACCAACATATTCAGCATCTAAAGAAAAACACGCACCTTCTACTTTTACGAAGCTGCCCTATACATTAATTAAGACAATATTTTCAAATTCCATATCTTTCGTGTCGATTAATAGTAACGGCCCTTAACCCACGGATCAGGAGTCCATTTCTGTGGAGTTATTGGACACACTCACTTTCTCACACCAAGGTGCTTAATTATATTAATGAAAATATTACCTCTTGTTATTACCTTGCACGAATCTTACTCTTACGTGCTGCAACTCTTCTCTCAAGTCCAAGAAACGGCAAGAAGACAAGGATTTTTCAAAATCCATTCTTGTTGTCGACCACAAGAAAAGTATTTGGAAGATTTTTAACTAGGGGGTCACACTCGGATATAGCCAAATGGGTGAAAAATCTCTTTGATATCCTGAAGTTTGACAAACTGATGGGGGGAAAATAAAGGCTCCAGAGGTGGTGTTCCATTGGAAAACGATTAGTGGACGCTAGCGTTCGGGACGCGCGCTTACGTGGTCAGCCCAGTCAGCAGACGCGTTTGAGGTGGCAGTCTCCACAGAAAAAGTGTATTTTTTATTTTATTCCTCGTTTCGTACAAATGTCTACATCCCTCCATCCCTCATTAATGCGTCTCAAATCACTCATTTTCCATGAACATTTTGGCTCTCCTACACAGCACAGGAGACTTGTTATAAATCTCAACATGCGTCTTCCTTTTTCTTCCCTTCTCTTCTGTGGTCTTACCTATGTGCTTTGATGGAAATCGTTCATGTGTCTTTCCAAGTGGAGCAACCGACAAACGTTCATAAGGAGGGGATGTTTTTCCCCTCTTTCGAAGAAGCCCAAACATTTTACGTTGCTTATGCTGATTCTTGTGGTTTTTGTGTTAAGAAAAGGCATCACATCCGTTTGTTTGCTACCTCTGGGTCAGGTGTTAATGTGCTGAAACGAGATGCAATGTTGTCAAAGCTTCCGAGGATTTTGGCGTGTTTTTCCCCTCTTTCGAAGAAGCCCAAACATTTTACGTTGCTTATGCCGATTCTTGTGGTTTTTGTGTTAAGAAAAGGCATCACACCCGTTTGTTTGCTACCTCTGGGTCAGGTGTTAATGTGCTGGAACGAGATGCAATGGTGTCAAAGCTTCCGAGGATTTTGGCGTGATGTTCTACTGTTAAAAGTTCAATCAGAAAGTTCTATGCTTTTGCGTATAATTCCACATATACAACAAACAAGACCAAAGTCATCCTTAAGAATGTAGGAATGATCACATTCTTCTTCATTTTCTTCATGTACAACAGTTGTATGTCTGTTCGGAATAAGAAGTCAGTCTGTTCAGAATATGTTGTGTGTCTGTTCGGAATAAGAAGTCTGTCTGTTCGGATTAAGTGGTGTGTATGTTCGGAATACTTTCTACATAAATAATACAAGACAATCTTTCTACATAAATAATACTTTCTATGTTTTTGCGTGTAATTCCACATATACAACAAACAAGACCAAAGTCATCCTTAAAAATGTAGGAATGATCACATTCTTCTTCATTTTCTTCATGTATAACAGTTGTATGTCAGTTCGGAATAAGAAGTCTATCTGTTCGGAATATGTTGTGTGTCTGTTCGGATTAAGTTGTGCGTCTGTTCGGAATAAGAAGTCTGTCTGTTCGGAATATGTTGTGTGTCTGTTCGGAATAAGAAGTCTGTCTGTTCGGAATAAGAAGTATTTCTGTTCGGAATAAGAAGTCTGTCTGTTTGGATTAAGTTGTACGTCTGTTCGGAATAAGAAGTCTGTCTGTTCGGAATATGTTGTGTGTCTGTTCGGATTAAGTTGTGCGTCTGTTCGGAATAAGAAGTCTGTCTGTTCGGAATATGTTGTTTGTCTGTTCGGAATATGTTGTTTGTCTGTTCGGAATATGTTGTGTGTCTGTTCGGAATAAGAAGTCTGTCTGTTCGGATTAAGAAGTCTTTTTGTTCGGAATAAGAAGTATGTCTGTTCGGAATAAGTAGTCTGTCTGTTCGGAATATGTTGTGTGTCTGTTCGGATTAAGTTATGTGTCTGTTCGGATTAAGTTGTGTGTCTGTTCGGAATATGTTGTGTGTCTGTTCGGAATATGTTGTGTGTCTGTTCGGAATAAGAAGTCTGTCTGTTCGGATTAAGTTGTGCGTCTGTTCGGAATAAGAAGACTGTCTGTTCGGAATATGTTGTGTGTCTGTTTGGATTAAGTTGATCCAACCTAAAAGTTAAAAACAATATTTTATTATGATAAGTCTGGACTCTGCATGAATAAAGGGTCTGCACGCTGTCCTAGGGTCTGCACGCTGTCTTAGGGTCTGCATTATCTGTGTATTGGGAAAAGAATCGTTCAACCTAAAGAACGAAGACCAAAGCACGTGAAGAGAAATTTTGCTGACTGGACGCTGACTCAACACGTCCACGTAAGGCGCGTCCGTGACGCCCGCGTCCGTGTATAAGGACTCTGTTCCATTTCATTATGTCCACGTAAGACTATTACGAATTAGACTATTCTCTTGCGAATGGATCGAGATTTCATTGCTTTTCCCTCTCGACTTTGTCATTCTAGTGCCAAATGTATGTGAGAAAAGTCATGAGTCATTAGTCTTGAGTCATGGCGTAACATGGACAAGTCATTGGTACGAAGTTTTTCCCAAGATTTTTTAAACGTCTTCAACCTTGTTTCTCTTTGACGATTGTCATTTGATAGTGCAAGGTCTGAAAGCGACATGACATATTTCTACTTCAGTCAAACATTTCTTTGTTACTGGATAAAATTTCTTAGGATGCATTTCGATGTTACTCCTAAACGTGAGATTCTTATAGGAAATCAGTTTTGGATTTTTTACTCCAGAAATTATTTTTCCCTCGCAAAAGTCGGAGTTATTTGGATGATGAGAAGCTCGGTGGATCCTCAGATGTCTTGTCAAATGAGATCCCCAGATTGTCCCACAATCTGATATAAACATGACATAAAATAATGATGAATTTCCTCAATTCAACAGAGACAGGATGATCCAAATTTTTGTAGGTGGGGTGGGAACTAGAAAAGCTCATCAATACAAAAAAATGTCATCAGAATGCGCACAATGAGCTTATATTTCGAGGAACCCAAAAGTGTTTCGATGACCTCCAAACACTGTAGCAACTCTCATGGTGTAGGGGAGCCAGAATCTACCCCATCTAAACGCCCCTTAGTAATTTGTATATATGCAACTTCCGTACCATTTTTGACTTGATATTATCAAATTAGTGTTTTTTAGGACCATTGAAATGTCTAGTTTGGATTCATCGCTAATTCGCTATCCTTATTTTGAGAATAGATTGTGGATAGTTAAAATTAACTATTAACCTTACTTATCGACGTATATCATGAGTATCACTGTACTTTTATTTTTGAAAGCTTTTTATCCGTGAAATATTTTATGGTTAATTATAGTTTACCCTCATGAATTTTGTCTCGATATTACTTTGCACATCTGAACTTTAAAAGTTGACAGTTATCATCTTGAACTTTAAAATGTGAAAGTTCAGATTGAATCAGATGTTAGATATGACTGGAATTTGGGTCGAATTTGTTGAAATTTCAACCAATTCGACCTAAATTCCAACTATATCTAACATTTAATTCCATCCAAACTTCCACGTAAAATTAGGTTTAGAAGTGTATTAAGGATACAATGCAAAAAATTGCAAAAAAAAATGATTGTATGTTTAAATAATAAATTTTTAAAGTACAAATGAATAAAGTGTTACAAAATGAAAGTTCAGAAGGTAATTGTTACATTTTAAAGTTCAAAAATGTAAATTTATATCAATGCATAATTAAGGAGATAAACTTCAATTAATCCAATATTGTATCGTAGAAAATGTTAATTTGATTTTTGCTCATTTTAGTTTCCACCATCTTTTCAGAAATTGGATTGGTTGAGATCCTGAACATGATTTCACAGGCCTGTATGATTCATCTTCTCTTCACGATCTTGAGTCACGGTTGCTTTTGGAATCATAGTACAATTCCCAACAAGTAATCTCCAACTACCACAAGGAAAAACATATCCACGTGTAAGTTTCAAACATTAATATAATTTTTTTTCTTATGTTGACATCGTTATCAACTTGGTGACAATTAAATTCCAAGTAATGAACATATTAAAAAGAAGAAAAAAAATTTTACACCGTAAACATGTGGACTTGTAACATCCTCGAACAACAGAAAAATTTAAAATTTTAATAACACACAACAACATAGGATATTACTCAAATAAGGGAAACATGTGCACCAACATATATCATATATATATATATGTACATCACAGTATTTCAAAAGTTGTGATTACATCAAAAGGCTATACAACGAATACAGTAATCACCCGACCTCAACTGAGAGAAAGCTGGATCCGGTAGCGGTGCTCCTCTCCTCGGTCACCACCCCCTATCGCCGATCACGACCTGAAAATGAAACATCCAACAATGCCTGAATTTCCAGAAGGAAACCCCGTATACCAAACTCTACAATGCATGAAATGAAAGTACCCTAGCATGCAATTCTACTAACAAGAAAAACATCTCAAACAGGCTGGGCTCCATGGCTCTTTCACCCAACCACAACACACACCACAGTCACGGGGCTCCAGGGCTTTTTCACCCAACCACCGCAACACACACTCGTCGCCAAGCTGGGCTCCAGGCCTTTTCAGCCAACCGCAACTACCATGACACGACCAATGGCTCCAGGTCTTTTTCAACCAACTCCAATGGCTCCAGGTCTTTTTCAACCAACCCTTAACACGCAGTCCCTGCTCAGGCTCCAGGCCTTTTTCAGCCAACCTAAACGCACTACGGAGCTCCAGGTCTTTTTCAACCAACCCCGCACAGACTAGCTAGGCTTCAGGTCTTTTTCAACCAACCGCAACTCTCATACTGTTACGGGGCTCCAGGGCTTTTCACCCAACCACCGCAACGCCACAGATTCTAAGCTGGGCTCCAGGGCTTTTTCAGCCAACCCAAGCTCTCACACAGTTACGGGGCTCCAAGGCTTTTTCACCCAACCACCGCAACACTCGTGCACCCTAACACACTTGACGGAAAAACATCGGCACCACAACTCGCCCCACACGGACGACCACAACAACCACACCTCCATAGTGCAAAACTGGACACAAACGGTCGACCGAACCAAAAGTCCGGTCCACCGAATAACGCAAACATAGGGCAATTGCCTCGACTGGCACTCCATCGGTCGACCGATTCCCACCAACAGTACTCGTTCGGTCGAACCAAAGTCAAGGGGCGGTCGACTGTTTAGATGGTCAACTCCTAGGTTCAACGAAACAAACGACCAATCGATTGAACGACAAATGAGCTCCGTTCGACCAAAAGTCACGAGGGAAAAATCCCTCAATCTCCACAACGAATTCGGTCGAATCCCTGAGCACTCTCGGCCGACCGAATCCCACCAGGGAATAATCCCTCACCCTCACCACGAATCCGGTCGAACGTTGAGCACTCTCGGTCGACCGAATTCCACCAGAGCGTTCCCCTACGCTCAACATCAAGTCCGGTCGACCGAAACCACCTTCGGTCGAACCGACCACTATTCTAACTTAAGTCACGGTCGAACGAAGTCAATGAGCGGTCGACCGTTTGGATGGTCAACACCCCCAACCGACCTATGACAGTGCACACGGTCGAACGACAAAGGGGACCCGTTTGACCGAATCTCACCAGGCTTGCCTCCCTCGCACAATCGGTCGACCGCCCCTGGGGCATCGTTCGACCGATGTGAGGCAGAACCCTAATTCTCTTTACGAACGGTCGACCGTTTGCACCAATTGGTCGACCGATCAGGCAGTTAAATCTGTTGTACGTTTACTTGCGACGAGCCGGAAGACCTACCGTTGACTTCCAAATACTCACACTACTTAAGTGAGCCAGTTTGACATACCAGAAGGTTTGAAGAAACCTTTGAAGAAACCTTTGAAAAACCACAACGGTGCTTCCACGACACTTCTCCCAAAAACACGATCCGTCAACGAACCCCTCGCTCGAACGACGATCACCTCTTCTCGACACACTCGAGCACTCCAACACCTCCGTCAACCTCCACCACCACGACCACAGAAAACGAGTAAGGTCGAGGGAGAGAAACCAACGAGATGAGCTACCAACCAACCAACTCACCTCTACCACGAACGGCTCCGAACTCCACTCGCTGGAGATCACATTCTTCTTCCACGCCGGAGCACCAACTGTGAGAGGGAGAGAAACGTGAGGGAGAGAATGAGAGAGTCGTGAGTGAGAGAGAGAGCTCACCATAAATATCTACCACTCCTTCAATCCTCACCATCCATTCCATCTCCAATCCATCCTAGCCGTCCAACTCATCTCCTCATAATTACCACCTAAAACACTATTAAGTCACAATTAGGATTAGGATCTCATAGGACTAGTGCCACATTACTCAAAATAGGAAATGCAAACTAATTTATTTTAGAATTGGAACACTATGTTCCATGTAATTATTTAAGTATTGAAGAGAAAGTATGCCAACAAAATTTTATAATGGATAAGATATCAAAACAACCGTCGACGTAGTATAACGTATCTATATTGAATGGAGTTTAAGAATATAGTTGATAGCTTAAAATGAAAGACATCAAGAAGTGATTTTTGACCAAAATGAAGAATCTAGCTATGGCCTATGGGTGATTCACAAACCCTATGATGTAATGTGATATTTACTAGACACAAACTTGTTCAGAAAGAAGTTTACTTCGTGAAAGGAAAAAAAACCAAACCAGTGCTTAAAAATACTAATACTTCCTTTTCAATCTCAAGTTTAAAATGAGGGAGTCACTTTTACACTCAAGACAAGTTTATTATCGTTCTTTTGCCTTTCACACTCAAAAGTGAATTTCCCAATTCAACAATAGTAGTCATTTCTTCCGAACATAAAAAAAAAAATCATTAAAGACTTGCTAATATGAAATATTCTCAATGAACAAGTAAACTTCTCACCTGCTACAGATATATGTCAACTTTTCTCAGTACTTTCTTTCTAGCTATAATTTAATAAGTTTTGAGGTTCAGATGCGAATCTTTCTCTTAAGAATTCAGATTATTCAAAAGGCGGAAATCTTATGAAGAATTGGGCTCAAAATCAGCTCTTTATTTCTAGACGTTCGATGTTACTTACCTCTAAACTGGAAGCCTTTCTTGTTTACCACATGAGTGAAGCACTAATAACTATCGCTCAGCTTAAAGAGTTTGAAAAATTGTGCAGAAGATTTTGGTGGGGCAAACATTTATTTTCTACAAGGACTATTGCCCCATTGCTTGGACTAAGCTTCAACTTCCTCACAAGCATGGAGAGCTTAATTTCAAGCGATTAGATATATATGTTCAACAAAGCTTTTCTAAATTAACTTCCAGCTTAAATATTTCAAGTAAACAGACTTCTGGAATTAGGACTGCTCCACATATTATTCCCACACATGGATTTTATTTTTTTTGAAATTAAAGCAGGATTTCTTCAAACTTATCAGCTGGGAATTTCCTGATGGACACACAATTAACATCTGGAGCGTGGGATAATTGGATTCCAAACTTCACTAATCTTCTTCCTAATCTTCAATGCTCACTCTTTGTTATTCATCCTTACCAATTGCTTACCTCATCGGAACAATGGGATCTTTCAAACTCCAAGTATTATATGATCCCAACACGATCATATAATACTTGTGCTAGAATATATTTATGGTCCTGCCCTTATATCCCACTTGGTCAACCAAATATGAATGCTCTTCTCAGCCGGATCCGCTCTCATTATCTCGGAACTAACGATGCTACCTCCGTACAACTAATCCTCTACTCACTTTGGATGGTATTGAAAGAGCGATGCCCACGACTATATATACAATCCAAATTATAATGCGCGGTCGCCAGATATTCTCTCTTATACTATACAGCTATGACTCAAACAACTGCCTCCTAAGTCCTAAGGGCACCCACTACGGGTGTCCTATTCCGGGCGCGCCTGGATCCGTCCCCTTAACGGCGGGTGGAACCGTGGTCGGGTCGCGACCGCGACCCCATGGTGGGCCTGGGGCAATTTATACTTGTCAAATGTTGAATATTCAATCCTGAAAAATGCTAATTTTCTATTTAATTATTTTCTAAAGATCTATCTTGCCTTCATTGAAATATATTCCATAAGTTGTTTACTTAAATGTGATTGGTGTCATCATACGGAATAGCGAGTAATTAGAAAGTAACTTTATCAATTGAAGAACTTTTCAGGAAATAACAAATCAATTCAATCATGCCTTGAGCAGGAATCCTTGAAACATGATTTGGAAACAAGCCTACAAAACCTAATTGACAGAAAACATATATTGTGCTAGAGTGAATCGATTGTTGAACATACTAGCTAACAGATAATTTCGATAGTAAGTCATTTAAAATAAATGAAATTACTTACTAAGTCTATTACCTTTCTTACTTTCACGGGCCAACACACACATATATATACAAGAATTATCTAATGAGCATGATGTTTAATTTTTTATTTTAAGTCTCCAGTATATTTACCACACATCTAAAATTGTAAGGTAAATTATAATAAAAAAGTGATATTAACCGTAAATAATATTGAATTGTGAGATTATAGGGAATTGAAAAACTAAATAAGATGAGTCTGACTGGTTAAGTATATATATATATATATATATATATATATATATATATATATATATATATATATATATATATATATATATATATATATATATATATATATATATGTATGTTATCAACAACCTTGACAAGTCAATCACATTTTGCAATTCTTATTTTCATTGCAAATTTGCAATTCTTATTTTCATTGCAAATTTTATGGTTTGTAGACAATATATATTAACCAGAGCAACATGCATAGCAAAACACTGCTTGCCTTTTATTACAATATAAGTGTATTATTAAGCCAAAAATTGTGATTGACAGCACAATGTTGTTAGCAAGCGCAATGACAACCATCTCTTCCGTTACGGTGCTTGCACATTCCTCCCTTGCAGGACTCGCTGCACATTGCACTGCACCTTTCATTGTCAGCTTTGTTGTTCAATCCGCAACTGCTTACCGCATGTTCGGTACAACAAGTGATGGCACTTGAATAATCTGATTACAGAATAAACAAATTCGTTGTTTACACTGATTGACAACATAAAAAAATCAAATAAACACTAATGTACATCTTAATTAAGCTCCTTACTTGCTGCACTCATGATGATACATAGCACGAGGAGGATGGAGACACCGGATCTAGACATTTTTTTGTGTGTGGAAATATCGAACTTTAGTTGTAGGTACGTATATGTTATACTGTTGGATGTTGGTGCTATTTATAGTTCAAATTCGTGTTATTGTTAGTAAGAAGATAAATTTTGATTGATTCTTGGAGATATCTTTTTATGTACAAACAAGGAAACAGTTGTACGTAGTGGTATTTGTTGCTTAAATTTAGGTTATTGTTAGTAAGAAGATAAAACTTGATTTATTCGAGATCTGTTTAGGTACAAACAAGGAAACAGTTTTACGTAGTCACTAGTGTTACGGGAAATAATATGAGGTAATGATTACGGAATTCTGAGAGAGATTCTGAGTAGTGATTTTGGTTGTAGGAAAGATGATTCATGATTGGGTAGTGATTTTCGGTCATAATTAAGGTGTTATGGACTATTATTTATTGAGGTTTGATTACGTATTTGATAGTGAGTCCAACGAGCCCTTTGGAGTGGGTTCAAACTTCAAATAGGCCATTCGTCTAATTATCGTGATGAGTTGTATTAGATTGAATATTCTCAATGTGCATGAAACATTCTAAAATTCTCTGGCTTATCATATAATCACATTTGTTTGAATACCTTTAATGTGTTTTAGTTGCTCTAATATAGTACGCCTTATTGTTCTATTTCGCTAAAATACTCTCATGTGACTTGATTTCGTAAAGTGCCCTCCATAAAACCAAACTTCTCTTTCGCTATAAATTTTAAGGAGATTAACAACATAATTGCATTTTAATTTGCGAACTAATATAAATTCGAAAGAAAGGAAATAAAATAAGGGTGCAAAACTGACTAAATTACCCTTTCATAAATTAATAGTGCTAATAATACTAAAATCATTTCAATGTTTAAGATATCGTAGAATAATTTGGTCATCATAAAACAGTAAAAGTATTTTCACATAGCGAACTAATACTGATGTTTTCCTTGTTTTTTTTTCATAAAATAAAAAATTCATACCACATTATCCACGTCAAAACATGAACATTTTATATGATTGATACATTAGCGCAATCAAATCAAATCAAACTAATACAAGTATATCCAACTAATCAAATAGTTGAAGGAGAAATAATACTATCATTTGGTTTAAACTCTAATGCATTTTTAAAGCTTTAAACGACGACATCAATATCATTAAGAGATATATGTGTGTGCCTACAACTTCAATTTAACAAGAATTAAAATTTGAAGCAAAAAAAGTTGCAAGTAATTAGATAAACAGCATTAGCAGTCCATCAAGTATAATCCAACAAAATATAAGGAGCTCGAAACAAAGGTCACCAAATTCAGATCCTAATATCAAAGTAAACATGGAATAAACTCTACAGATCATTTAAGCAAAAACTTGTAGTCATCGTTAAGCAACAAGCATTATACACTTTTGAAATCCCAAAATTAGAAGCTAATTGTTTTAACTTATTCATGTCTGTCTATTATAAGAAATGTTTCTTCTCTTCTACGTGGTAAAATTAAGAAGAAAAAATCCACAGCCCAATAATGTGATAAAATTAAGAAATGACACTTTAAAGATAGGGCTCTCATAAAACATCATCTCAAAAAGATCGAATACAATCTTCTTTTATTTGTAACAACACAGTATTTCTGAGTTATTAGCAAATTTTCAAATGATAAATGAACTACGACATATTAGCAAATTTGAAATGAGAACCTAAACATGAAATTGTTAATTAATTAAGCCTTATGCAATATAATTTTTGCTCAGCCTTTACTATGGAGCAGTTAGTCTACAAACACCACATATTTGAAGTGACGACTTCAACAATTTTCGACCTTTTAAGGCATAATATGTAACCAATACTAAGTTTAACAACACCATCAAGGAGTAAAAGTAAACTACATATCAAACAAAACACCTTTGAAAGCAAAAGTTATGTATTTAATGTTAAGAAATTGTAAGATTCCTGCTCAAGTGAATCACTAAATTCACATATACACATACACGTACGTAGACATTTAATGTTAAGAAACAAAACGAATTCTAAAATGAACATGGTATTTCATTAATTATCAAATAGAATCAAACGTGAGGTCAACAATATAATCAGACTCTTATCTAATCAGAAAGTTACGCTAAGGTTCGGTTGACCAAATTTCAACACTACTCTTAAATTAGATTTTAATGGAATCCATGATTCCTAAGAACAACAAGTCTCACACCGAGTCGAATCCGAACCAAACTGAATCAAAACTCTCACTTGAATTACGATACAAACTTCAAACAAAAGTATCATTACACCACCACACGCATAATATAAACTTCACAACCCTAAAATTCACACATTTAAGCAAAACAAAAGCACATGCCGTCTCTTAGCTGTACTTCGTGTAATTTTACGAATTCACCGGCAACACCGGAACCTCCGCAATCGAACCTACACCAAAACCAAATCAAAATATCACCCAAAAAATCCAAAAAATAATCTTTTTTAATACCAATTCCTAGCAGGGCCTTGGGTAGGAAGGGGAGGAGGTTGGGCACGGAGAAGGAGGTGAATACGGTGGAGGAGGTGGAGCTGGTGGAGGTGATGACAGTGAAGCGAGGGGGATTGGAAGAGGTTGCGTGGGTGTTTGGCGGTGGGCTTTTGAGGGTGGGGTAGGGTTTTCATATTTTGCCCTAATCTTGCCGGTGGATTGTGACCATTACCGATTGCAATTCCGTCGGCCACAGTCCTGACGGAAATTTCATCGCCAGCGTTCCGTCGGCAAAGATTTTTTTTCGAGTAGTATATTAATGTAGATGCTTAACAATTTGGTATGTTTTAATTTACTTTATTTTAGTGAACCAAATCTTGTTTATTATCCTTCCTTTTAGATGTGCTTATTGATGTTCTTTTTGCCATGAACTTTTCTTCGTCACTTTAACAATTTGGTAAGTAATTATACTTTCCAGCACCACTCGTGAATCAAAATGAAAGAAAAAAAAATGATCAATATAATAAAATCTGAAAGTCGTCACTTCAGCCTAGGAGTTTTTGAAATACCATGCATGCATCAAAAGCAAAGGAGTGTTAAGAATGTCACTCGAACCCTCCACGTTAAACATAAACTCCTCCGGGCAAGGAATAGGTGGCACAAGTGGAATGCCAAATTGCTCAAGAGACACATCGACATAAACTTCGATGAATATCACACCTTCTCCGGTGCACTCCACCACCAGCTTCCCGGCGAGACATCCGGCGAACGGGTAATATAGCACCAAAGTCTTTGCAAGAGCCTCCTTGATGACGACCACCGGATCGGTACCTACAAGAGAAGGATTGCCGCTGCAGGTAGAAGTTGATGGAACTTACGTGAACCGCAGTTCCATGTTGTGGTCGATGTCAGAGAGGAGCTTGTACGTACTCGTGAAGGGCCGGGGCTACCAAAACCGGCTCATCTGCGAACGGTGTACAAGAGTTGAGATGCCATCGGAGAGTGATTGAATTGGTAGGTGGAGGTGGATCGAAGGAAGACGGCTTATGGAGTTGTGATGTATAATTGGCTAGATCTACCTTACCGACAATGTTTTTATGTTTTTATTATTTGATAAAGCGTATGTAACCACATGTAAACCTCGTCCAAGGAGAGGGAGGAAAGAAAATTGTTGATTTTTTTGTTCTGAATTGTTGTTCTGTAGTCGAAAAATTACTTAAATCGCCGATACGAATTACTATTTTGTCATTCTCTCATTTCTACTCATACATCTCGACATTTAACTCTTCTATCACCCATCTCTCTTAATCTTCCTCTCATGATCATAAAAAATAATGTTTCGACGGTTAAGAAATGAGCCAACAGACACCCCGGTGTACCCGAATATGACAAAATATCAAACTTCTTTTTAATAAAAAAATAAATAAATAATTAGGAGGCGTCTGTCGGAGCCGTCTTCCCCATGGGGCAGACGTCTGCAACAGGCGCCTTACCCATAGGGGGCGTCCCAGACGACCCCTAATTTTTTTTAATAAAAAAATTAAAAATTATACGGTGTGTTATCTCAAATTATTTCATGTTCCGTTCCAAATTTTTTGGTATTAATTGGTAATTATACGGGTTGGATTACAACGAGTTTTTGCAAGTGATTAAGATTCAAAAATTTCCAGATCCAACAATTTAAAAATCTAATTTTTTTCCAGGGAGTACTGCCCCCTTGCCACCCGGCACCTCACCGCCGAGGTGGAATGACGCTCTCTCACCGGGGAGTGACACTCCCGAACGACCTGTCGAGGTGGTATTTGTAAGTCAGGAAGTTTTACCACTGGGAATTTTAGATCTTAAAATTGTTGGATCTGAGATTTTTTGAATCTTCATCACTTGCAAAAAAACTCATTGTAATCCGACCCGTTACCACCGAAAAATTGCAACGAAACCTCAAATAATTTGAGATAACACAGCGTATAATTTTAAGATTTTTTTAAAATTTTGTTTGGACGTGCGTCTTAGCTAGACGCACCCCATGGGTGAGGCATCTTGGTAAAATGCCCTCCCCTTGGGGGTGACGTCTGGCTAAGACGCCCTCACTATGGGGGAGGCATCTGGCTAAGACGTCTCCCCCATGAGTGATGCGTTTTACCCAGACGTCTGATCCGATTTGTTTTTTGTTGGACTTACTCTATCGAGTCTAGACGTTTTGCCAGACATTTTCGTGGTGTTTAAAATGAAGAAAACATAGGCAGAAACCTTATTTTAAGAGACAAGACGAAATGAGTTTTAAACAAATTGTGAAGGGCAAAATGGTAATTGTTGGGACGATTTAAGTAGTTTTCCAACGATTAATAGTAGTTTTTTTTTTTGAAAAAGTGTTTGCAAAAATATAAAAACATAGAAAATATCAAGAAAAAAAATGTGCGCGGATTGTTGATTTTGTTTATTTTTAATACTCTTCGTCAAAACTATGGTATCTTTGATATTGATATTAACATATTTTTTCATCATCAAAATCATACCAAAGCATAACATTAGAGAGAGAAAAAAGAATTCAAATGCCATAAAAAATACAATAACTTATCTATGGAGTTGAAATTGCGCTTAATTTTTAACACTTAGATGGATGTCTTGACTCCTGAAATATAGAAGTGAAATTTTATAATTGAAAATGGATTAAAAATGCGTGCGTGCATGTTTTTTAAACACATTATTTTAATAAATTAGTATTTTTAAAAACTTTAATAAGAAGATCTTAACTGTTTAATACTTTTTGTAGTCTGAACATTCAACCTTTACTCGAAAGTCGAAACAATCTATGGTAAGTTGAGCTATCCCAACTTCATCTAATTTTGTAATTAGTGCGTAAGTAACAACAATTCAAACGGAACTAGTGTAGATGTGTTAGGGTTGTCACTAGTTGTTTAAATTTATTCACTCTTAGGGTCTGACCTAAAATTAGATTAATTGATTATCTTAAGAAATGATTGTTGTTTATGAACATAAAGACATAAACAATTTACAAGTTGTTCCTATTCAGGTGCAATACTATTTGTAGCTGAGATGTATTATTTTCAAAAGTCAACTTCTACGGATCTTGAATAATTTCTGGACGACATGTGCCGATTACATGCTGTGAGGCTACAGGCTACCATGGACATTGCTTTGCATAGTGAGGATAGGGGCTTAATTAACCATGCATGTGCAAATGAGTCTTGTTCTTCTTTGCAATTTTTTTTATTAATCAGATTATATCATATTAATATTATGATGTGGTTATGAGTCGCAACCAACTAGATCAACAAAACATTGCAATCGTAGTTTATGTAAGTGTCATACAAAGGCATTTATTACACCGACATTATATCCTCAAAACAAACCAAAACCCTCGTACTGTCTTTCGCATTGAGGAGCTGAGAATCAACTGAAGAGGAAATCTGACGAATGACTCCTTCACGATGCCATTGTCTATTGCATTCTGCAGACTCCCATCTTCTTTCACTACTCGAAGGAGAATTAAGCTGCACTGGTTTGACAACTAGAATTCGTGACCACAAGGCAAATCGTTAATCTAGAATACAATCTTATTTCAAACTTGGTTGCCGGTGAAAGGTTTTAGACTTTTGGAAATTATCTTCCCGTGATACATGGACTTTGGGAAAGTTGGTATATGAATGGCTCATTGCAAGCTTTCTATCACATTTATTCCATAACCTTCAATTGGATCCAATCTAATTTCTGGACCAAACCTATCCCAATTGATTGAAAATTATGTAAACGAGCTCAACACATTAGGGACACATGATGTAATATCCTGAATTTTTTAGTTGATGTAATAATCAAATATCTTAATGGACTAATTAAGATTGTTGGATGATTGTGTGGTTTTAGGAGAAGATGGAATTTTGAGAAGAATATTGAGAAGAAAAAGATGGAGATTTTGAGGCAAGTACTGATTCGTTATTCTTCAGTTTCATATCATGTCTGTCTCTCTTGATATTCGTAGTTGCATGCATGTTGAGCATTAATATTGATTTTATGGATATGCATATGATTGCATGGTGGTGTTTCGGTCGACGTGTCATGTGGCTGTGTGTATGTTTCTAGCAGAGCAACTTAGGAAAGAGCTGCCTAACGGACAGCGTGGAGCCACCCGAGAGAGGAAAGGGCTGTCTGTCGTTAGTGTGGAGCTACCAGGTGTGCGTCTGACAGATTGATAGATTTCAGAAGCACAGGATGTGGTCGAATCTGAATGGGGGTTTCAAATTGATATGCATGCATTTTATTTGTGATGCATGTCTCTTGATTGTGCTTATTGACTGAATGTCATATTCTGTATTATTTTCCACATGATTATGATTCTGATTGATTGATGGTTGGTACTTGCGGGCTGTCGAGCTCACAAATTGTTGATTATATTTTTCAGATTAATTATGGGCCTATCAGATGGATTTAAATATCAGAGTGCGCAGCGGTCAGGATCGTGGATCGTATCTTAACGCACCGGGTTCGGGCGGGTGATCAGTTGTCCGGGCTCGGGGCGTTACACATGACTCATACTTTAGGGCCATTTGGATTAGGTTCTATTTGTTGATTCTGACTTTTAGAATCGATTAGGTCTTATTTAAATGAGCTCAACACATCAGGGACGGCGGCTTAGGGTGGGAGTTAGGGATTTTTTAGGATTTGGAGTGGTAAGGACTTGGGGTTGCGATTTTGCCTCTCTTTAAAATGATCTTTTCAGCCACCGGATATATCCATGGCTGAATCAACACAAATCGTTGCTGACATATTAATCAGCGATGGATATTTCAGCCATGGTTTGTCCTACCGTGGCTGAAGGCATGTTTTGTTTTGCAGAAAATCTCAATAATTTGATTCTTCGTACGAAGCTAATTCTTCATGCGATGTGTTTGGTTACTTTAATTCTCTCATTTGTTAAAATGACTTACATATCCTTTGGATTGTAAAAAAATTAATCTAACAAATGTATAATCAATGTAAGTTGCAATAGAATGTGTATGTTAAAATTTGAATGTTACGTTGTACTTTGAAGCTTATCGTGGGTTTTTGATACTTATTGCTAGTAACATTATTGTTATTAACAATTTTAATTTATGTACTGAAACATACAAAATAGCATCTCATTTTTTTCCCAATTATTTTGCTTTTAGCTAGGAAATTGCAAATTTGTAGTTTTTGTTTAGAAAATAATACAACGAGGGTAATATATATAGTAGTATGATACGAAGAATCCACAAAGAGTCCGGTGAAGCGACAAAAAAAAGATTCTAGCAAGCGAGAGAGATATGAGAACATAATTTCAGGGAGTTACTGTTCGTCGTCCGAAAATTACTTAAATCGTCCCAACAATTACATTTTTACCCTTAACAATTCATTTAATACTCATTTCGTCCCGTCTCTTAAAATAAGATTTCTACCTACGTTTTCCTTATTTTCTCAGTACAAACACTACGAAAATGTCTTGCGTATTTGGGGGGGGGGGGGGGGGGGTCTGGCTAAGACATTTCGTCCTAAAAAATTAAAAAAATCTTAAAATTATACGGTGTGTTATCTCAAATTATTTGAGGTCCTTTGCAAGTTTTCGGTGGTAACGGGTCAGAGTACAATGGTTTTTTTGCAAGTGATGAAGATTCAAATTTTTTCCAGATCCAACAATTTCAAGATCCAATTCCCCGGTGCTAAAACTTCCTGTTTTACAAATAACACCTCGACAGGTCGTTCGGGGGTCTCGCTCCCCCTGGATTTTTTTTGGATTTTGAAATTATTGGATCTCGAAATTTTTGAATTTCCATCACTTGCAAAAACTTGTTGTAAGGTGAGATGTCGGACGATCGACTGTTTGCTTCTCGGTCTAGTGAACATGCTCCATGCGGATGACCGAGTTTCCATCGGTCCACCTTGATCGTATAGACAGTAAGTTTTTGATCTTTCTGGAATCCTTGGGTCGGTTTACCGACCTCTACCAGGTCATCCGAATATTTATCCTTAGTAGCTTCAACATTTCTCTGGAAATGTCTATTCGGTGTACTGAAGGGTATCAGTCATCTGAATATAGTAATTATTAACTTAATAATTAATTAATTTAGGAATTATCTAAATTTATAATCAATTATCTTTTTAAGGGTTAAGTAGATACCGAATGAGTATCAATTATCCTTCGTTAGGACGATTTAAGTAGTTTTCTGGTGATGAATAACAATCTAGCTAGTAATCTAAGGGTGCAGAATTGATCATGGAGAATCAACTTTTATTTGAAAGTGTTTGAACGACAAAATCTGATTTTTTTTTTGATAAAATTCTCTAGAATAAACTGCTAGAAGGTAATCCAAATGGCTCCTAAACCACTAAACTTTGATGGAACTGGACCGTTGCATTAGTTAATTATCCCATCTAGTTAGATTGCCACTGGAGCTAAAAAAATTCACTACGTCCATCAACTAAAACATTTCCACCATTTACATTCTATTCAAATGGAGAATTATTCAATTCTAATTGCTTAGTTTACAATTGGACACGAGCAATAAAACTTACACTCCATTTCTACCCTATGCACTCAAATTAAACCCCAAAAAAACTCAACTTGCTCCACCTTTGGATCCATGCTTAGCTCATCGTGTATTTTAGCTATTTAATCCAACCATAACTTCTGGTCCAACACCATCTAAGCGTGGTTCTCTTTATTGAGTTTATAGTAGAAGTACTACAACTCTCCAGGAACATGTATTTTGCAAACTCTAAAGCAACCATTCTCTCAATTATAAATGGTCTTTTCTCACGGAAAGTACTACATCCAACTTGTCATTAATTAGAAACAAAATACGAGGGTGAGCTCGGCGAGGTTATTTTACAGTAGTTTATTTATGGATAAGACCAACAAAGAGGATGAGTGGGAACAAAACACAACCCACCGAATCATTTATATTTGGGTTATTTGATTGGGTGTAACTCTGTGGATGTGTAATTGAGATTTTACACTCGAGTTTCGATTATTTACTTGGATGTACCTAGATGTCAATGTTATTTGCTTGGATGCACATCTACCGTTAATGAGATCAATTCCGTTATAACACCGAAACTACACAGTTAGAAATTTTACATTGTACATCTCATAAATTTAAAAAACTCGTTAATTTTAAATTAAAAACAACAAAATAAAAACGAAAAATTGGGGAGTCGACGACCTTGCTGGGGTGATGTGGAAGCGGAATGGAGTGGTATTGGGGCTGGGACGCGAGGTGCCGCGTCTTAGATCCAAAAACGCACAATTGCGGCGCCGAAGCTTAGAAGCCCGCGACGCTTCTTCGACGTGTTGCTGGGGCCGTTAGTGGCCTGGAAAGGTGGGATGAGGTGTCCTGAACTTCATCCACAAGTATGAAGCCCGAAGTTACTCGTGTGGTGAAGATCAAGGCCGGGGATGGGGAGGCGAACTGGGGGAGAAGAGAGGAAGGGAGATGTATTTTTTGTTTTTATTTTGTTGTTTTTAATTTAATATTAACGAGTTTTTTAAATTTATGATGTGTACAATGCAAAATTACTAATTGTGTGGTTACTGTGTTATAACGGAGTGAGTCACATTAACAGTAGAGGTGCATCCAAGCAAATAACATTGACATCTAGGTGCACCCAAGTAAATAGTCAAAATCCGACTACAAAATCTCAATTACGCATCCACAGAGGTGCACCCAAGCAAATAATCCTTTATATTTCGCTGTTCACAACAAACACACTAAAGCGATTCACAAATTCGCATTACACTCATGACTTGTGCTTATGCGCCACCACTTTAAATTAAATACAACAAATAATGAAGTAATGGACAACCAACCAAACATCCACCACTTAAAAAAAAAAATAATCAAAACCTCGAATTCAATTCCTATGACATCCCTCCCTTTTGCTTTATGTCCACTTGCTTCAAAAACCACCTAATTCTCATTAATGCAAGTTATAAGTTAATTAGAAAGAAGAATCAGGTAAAGAGGAAGACTCGTCGGTATTGGCGACCGTGACTCTAGTGAGATCATCTTTCAACTGGCCAATCTCATGCGCCACATCGACCATCGTAGGTCTAGTGGAAGGAGAGATTTGGGTACAAAGCAGACCAAGTTCTACGAGTTCGACCGCAACATCTCCAGCCATATTGGTTGTTTGTGACGATGAGCTAAAGAGTGAATCTTGGACTATGGATTGGAGGTTGTGGGGGTAGTGGGACTTCACCCACTCTTGTAATGTTGATCCTTCTTGGAAAAGGATGTCAGTTGGTTTCTTGCGGGTGATTATCTCTAGTAGTATTACTCCGAAGCTGTAGACGTCTCCTTGGGTTGAAGGGTGGCCTCCTGTGCCGTACTCTGCACGTCCACAAATTTCATGCATGCATGCACGTTAGTGCATAATTACGTAAAAAATTGGAAAATTAGAATATTAAGGGCGCGCACGAATATACTTGCCAGAACAATTCTAATTTTTTTTTTTCGAGAATGGAATACGGAGAAAGAGAGATTGTCATTAATATAGAACAAATAAAAGATACTCTTGTCGCAATTTTGTATAATGAAAGTGGAGTGGGAATGCAAAGAACATTTGAATTCGAGCATATGTATCACTAAAAATATAAATATAAAGGAATAAAATTCACAATATACGACTGGTAAGAGACCTCATTTTGGCGGCAAAATAAGTATATTTATGAACATGCAACGTTGACCACACACAAGGAACAAAGAACTTTCACGACTACTCGGCCTACACTAAATAAATGGTTAGGGTTATCAAGTGACAAACACATATAAAGAGCATTTCTTTGACAAAAAAACTTAAATATATATCAACAAATTTCCACAAAATAACAATGAAAAGTTAATAATAGCAAATATAGCACGGTGTTAATTTTCATGATTATATAACTAATCGCATTCCTTTAGTTTTACAATTTATGGTCATTAATGTATGCCCCTAAGATAGAAAATTTAACATGCGTTGCCAGAATTGTTACTTAATATTAGCTTATTGATTAAACGAAGGCTCGAGTCATGATTGGGGGGACCATCCATTAGTAATGTGGAGCCTTAAACTACATATTAGCACTAACTTTATCTACATTTTTCTTAATGACGATGTTAACGAACGCCTGCCTTTTAATCACCATTTGGTGAATAAATATTTACCTCTAGACATATACATAACGTGTAAAAGCTCAATTACCTGGAGCGATGTAGCCAACGGACCCACGGAGCAAGCCCGTCAAGGAATTGCACGCCGACGCATCGAGAACCTCATCGGCACCCTTGACCAATTTAGCGATTCCAAAGTCCGACACGACCGCAGTCATGTCCTGATCGAGCAACACATTGCTAGGTTTGAGATCGCAGTGGACAACCCTAACGGGCGAGTAGTGGTGCAAGTACGCCATTCCTTCGGCAATGTCGTTGGCAATACTAACCATCTGAGCAAGACTAAGCCCACAAAAACTTCCATCATTCGGATAAAGTTGGCTCTCGAGGCTTCCATTGGACATGTAAGGCAGAACCAAGGCTTTGAAGTCGGGTCTACTGCAGGTTGTGATGATTCTAATCAAGTTCCGGTGTCTTGTCCTCTTTAAAACCTCACACTCCCTCTTAAAGCTTCCGCACACCTCTCCTCCCATCTTCGGGTCCAACACTTTCACTGCTATTCTCGTTTCGTCGCGGAGAGTGCCTTTGTATACACGTCCGAAGCTTCCCGAACCGACGAGATTAGAACCTTCGAACCCACCGGTGGCCTCGACTAGTTGGCGGTAAGGTATCCTTGGGTAGTCCTCTTTGGTTGCCTTTTCTTCCTCCTGTCCCGAGAAGCCTCGTCGGGTGAAGAATGGGAGACATAGTATTCTTGTAACCGATCTGGATCTCTTAATGAAGTATAGCCAAACACATATGAAACATGGTATGCCAATCACGGAGAGAAGAACCGGAAACAACATTGAGAACCGACCGGGCCGGTTGGTTGTGCATGATTGCATACCAGAGATTTCCCCACATAGCTCTGCATTACCCTCGAACGAGTTGGACGAAAGAGAAGCAAAAACACCTTTTCTAGGCACGTATCCGGCGAAGTGGTTGTAGGACACATTCAAAGTCCGGATTGACGTGGACTTCTGAAGTGACTCAGGCAATGGACCGGAGAGCCGGTTGACGGAGACATCTAGAAGTTCTAGATACGGTAGTTTACCGATGGACTCTGCGAGTGGACCATTGAAGTTGTTGTGGGAAAGATAGAGTGACTCCAATGCCACACAGCTTCCGAGTTGCGAGGGAATTATTCCGGCAAGGTTGTTTGAGGACAAGTCCAATTCAATCATCATGTCCATCTTGCTCAGCTCCAATGGTAGAGGTCCTTCAAGGGAATTACTGGAAAGATTGAGATACAAAGTCAAGCTACTTAGTCCCGCTATCTCTTTCGGTATCCACCCCGTCAAGCTGTTGTGAGAGAGATCAAGAATCTCTAAATTATTGCAGTTTCCTAGACTTGCAGGAATTGTCCCTGATAAATTGTTGTGGTGCAGCAGCAGCCTTCTCAGCTGAGACAAATTCGAGGTGTCCGGAATCGACCCGGATAGTTTGTTCCCAGATATATCGAGAAGACCCAAGTGCGGAAGGCTTCCGAAATCCGATGGGATGTGGCCGGAGAGCAAGTTGTTCGACAAGAAAACCCTTTCAAGCCTTCTTAACTGAGCTAACTCCGGCGGAATCGAGCCGTTGAGAAAGTTGTTGGACAAGTTTAGGTATGTTAAGTTGAGGAGGTTCGAGATGTTTGGAGGAATGTGACCCTTGATTTTATTCTCCTGGAGTTGGAGTTGCACAAGGTTGATTGAGAGGTTTCCTATAAAAGAGGGTATCACACCCCCAAGACCGTTTCCGGCAATTTCGAGTTCCGTTAGAAGTGGGCAATTGGAAAGAGAAGCGAAGAAAGGTTGGAGGTTTGTGTTGTGATCGTGGCTGGTGAAGTTGTTGTATGAAAGGTGTAGGAATATCAAAGAAGGCATCTTATCTACTATACCGGAAGGCAACTCTCCACTGAGGTAGTTGGACTCCAAGTCCATCCATCTTAGCTTTGTTGATTTGGAAAGAGATGGCGGGATCGGGCCGGCGAAGAGATTCGACCACAGCAGTAGAACCCTCAACTCGGTCAGCTCGCAATGATCACCGAAAGATATTGAACCACTCAAAGAGTTGTTGGAGAGATCAATATACTCTAACGTTGAACAATTGCATAGCAAAGTCTCCGGAACGGTCCCGGTAAGCAAATTGCTACTCAACTCAACGTAGACGAGTTGATTCGACGATCCAAGTTGGGCCGGGATGGGCCCTTCGAGCTGGTTCGACCCCAGACTCAGCTGCGTGAGGTTAGGCAGTCTACCGATTCCGGTGGGAATTTCCCCAGTAAAGAAGTTTTTCGACAAATCGAGAACAACAATGAAGTAAAGATTCGAGAGAGAATCAGAGATAGAGCCGGAGAGCGACCTTCCACTGAGATCGAGCTGCATAACTCGCCAACGAGTGGTGTTGCAGAAGACTCCGGTCCAATTGCAAACATGCACGCTGGAATTCCAATTCTCCAACACACCTTCCGGGTCACTAATGATTCCGGTCATGAAACTCACCAGCGAGGCTCTATCTCTTAATCCACCAGTCACGTCATCTTCCTCTATAACCTTCTCAATCGATACAACAAGAACAAGTTGCATGACAATAATCATCATCGACATGACTTTGTTTTTGTACATGCATGGTCTTGCCATGGTAATTATAAGAAAGATAAAAAAAACTAGATAGAGAATTTCTTTTTGTGGTTTTGAGAGAGAGAGATATATATATATATATGGTATTGAAGAGCAAATCGCTGCACCACCTTGGTTTGGTCTTAAGTACTGGATTAGAAAAGGTGGCGCCAAACTTACGTTGACAAAGCGCTAATTTGTATTATTCTGACCCAGGTGTGGAATGTCAAATGTGTTGAGCTGGCTGTGTTCTGCACACGTGAGAAACACACGAGGAAACTGCTGCCACGTTAGTTTTTCTTATGTGAAAGGACCGAAAAGGTGAAGCCTCCGATTCGACCAATCAGCCTTGTCATTGGTGGCGGACATGTGGACCGGATCTCGGTTTCTTTTTTGTCGGGTCCGCACGCGTGACTTAATCGGGTTGGAACAATCACACTGTATGGTTTTTGATGCGGGAGTAACGTAAGCGTGCCCTTTGTTGGAGTTGGTGGGTTGTTGGATGACGTAATTAATTATTGATTGTTTGATTATAATCTAATCTAATCTCTCTTCTGCTCTGGATCGTTGTGGTCCAATAACAGGAAGATGTCTACAATCAGAAGTAAACGCAATCGATAAAGGAAACAACTCCATTCTCTGATTTTACACTAGTACGAAATCGACACGATTGTAGTAGTTGTTCATGTTGTTTTGTAACGATCTTCGAGGAAAAAGTCGATGAGGGTTTACTGACATAAACAAACATTTGTTTACCATATAAGTTGGCTTTAATGTGTCAGTAAGATCCAGGTAAGCCTCAAGTGTGATCACCCCTCGTCAAATAAGAACGCTCCATATCTAGTTTTGTGATCTTATAAGACATCTTCTAGATGGATTAACATGCATTGACTTCTTCTGTATGTTTTTAATTAATAATAAAAGAAAAACAAGTACTACTGGCTCCAATGAACGCCGACTCCACTATTGGATTAGCTAAAAACCCTGAATACAAGTATTTTATTCATAACTTAAATTGGTTTGCTTTGCCTAACAAGTTCCCCTTTCCACCCAACACCTCACTAATGGTGATGGGATATTCTGTATCTTTCAATATCTTTTAAGATGAAACTTAATCCGTGAATGTCATTGTTAGCTATATGCCTATGTGTCTGTTCCGCTATATATGTGCGCCTAAATCACTATCGGAACGTATTTTGTGTCGTGGGTTCTGGATCTTTGGAGGTCAAGATATGATTTCCCTGGAATCAATATGGAAAACTTCAGGACAAAATAAAGTCCAGCGTCGATGGGGAGACTAATCTGTTTCAGAAATCGAGTAGTATGAGTAGACTCTTCCCCCAACAAATTAAGGAGACTACAAGTTGAAGAAGAAGAATGGTAAAATGTTGGGACGTAAAAAATCTATTTTTGAAACAGTTGTTGCAGGGCAGTAAAGATTTCCAATGTAGAGGTTGCCAACTGATATTGTTATTAACGAACCGGAAAGATCTTTCTATGAGTATAATGGAAGTGCTATGGATATAAGTCACATTACATCGGCAAATCTATGAAATGGAAAGTAACACTTTCGACGGTATTTATGTATCAATATATGTAGTCTCTTTCATGCTGCAAGGAGTTTCTTGATGTCCTTCTGCCACAAAGGAAAAAATTATGAGGAGACAACCAAAGGGAGAGGAAAACAACCACTACAACCAATACTTCTACTACAAAAGGTTGTACTTTCCTGTTCAATTATATTCCAAGTAAACAGGAATGGCATAAGAAGAGCATGATAAATGGGCATTCTGAGGTTGTTTACGCTGAAGCAGATTGGTAGTAACAAATAACATTTTATATTCTCAACTTTTGCACAACTAGATGGGATTAGTTGAAGGCATAATGGTGAAGCATACCTCAATTTGGAATGGTGAGGTTGTTGGTGGATATCTCTCTACAACCTTGCCATACTTGTTGACCAGAAATTTTTCGAAGTTCCATTTTATAAGATCGCCCAAAAATCCTCCAGCACTAGATTTCAGGAACTGGTAAACCGGAGCAGTGCTTGGTCCATTGACATCAACCTATCGTAGCGATTGAATTTGACCAGATTAGCAGGGTATTTTAAGGTTGTTACTGTGTGAAAAACAAAACCATAGTACCTTGTCAAAAATAGGGAACTCAGCCTTAAACCTTGTACAAGCAAACTGCTTTATATCTGAGTTTGATCCAGGCTCCTGCCCTCCAAATTGGTTGCAAGGAAATGCAAGGATCTCAAAGCCTGCATACACGGATTACGGATAAATTATCAAACAACAATACACATTTACCATTGTAAAAGAGAAGAAATCATCTTGGAAGGTTAAGGTTGACAAAAATTAAAAACTGCATAACTAGTGAAACTTTTTTTATGAAAGAGGAAACAAGAAATTTCAAGAAAAACAATAATTCCAATGTGTTGCTATTTGCTACTACAAAATTTAAATCACCAAGACATCCATGTTCGATGGAAATATTCACTGCCTAATACAATTGTTCATGAGTTCACTTTATTGGCACTTCTTGACTTCCATCCTTTAAATTTATTAGTGAAATTATTTAATACTAATTCGATTGCCAAGCATTATAGAGTGAGAATTTGAAATTGTTTGCATTCTAAAGTCAGCGGAGGATACAAAACCAATTGATGAAAATAAATACCATAATAAGGGATCCCAAAGCTTGAGAAATTAAACTAGATCGACTTGTTCCTACAAAATAATTTAATAGATAATGAAAACGTAACTTCTCAATGATATATTAAAAGGCCAAACAAAATGCAGAATATAGTCATTTTGAATAAAAACAACATTTAATTATGATTTTCATATGTAAATATGATATGAAAGTGAAAAACAACTTCAGCTACCTTGAGACTTGTACTTGTCGTACACATGGGAGAGTTCGGAATAGTTGGTTGTTGTCAATCCACTGAAACATTTCCGTGCAAAATTACATAATGCAGCAGAATAATAAATTAAGTTGGAAGTCAGAACAAAAATTACCATCTTGAGGCAACATTGACAATTAAGAGGACCTTTCCCTTGAATTTAGAAAGAGACACATCCTTCCCATCAATATCCTGAATAAATTTTATGATTAGACCAATGTAAATTAGAAGTTCGTGAAATGCAAGAATTGTCAAATGATAAATAACAAGTGCAAATGATAAATAAATATTCTGCTCGTAGTCATGTATTAGTAGAACAACAAGCAACAAACAGGGATCCAATCTAAATTACCAATTTCATGTCTGACTCGTAGATCAATATAAGTTGTAATCTCAATAGAAGTCAACACCAAAAACAACCTAGACGATGGTTGTTGGGATTACAGAAACAAGCCCAAGTTGGGGATAGCTTAGCTCATTTGATGTACTCACTAAATCCAGTTGCAAATTCTTTTCAGATTAATTTCTTCTAATAATCAATGAGATTGGATGCAAAAAAAATTGACTATAAATTGGGCAATCAGAGTCTGAAGGTGACTTTCTGTTGATGTATAAACAAACAGATAAAGTAGAGTCCTTGATTTAAAATTTGTACTTGGGGAAAAACCCTTACAGCTCCAAAAATAACAAAATCACAAGTTTCAACATGTCAACTCAAAATTTATGAGCAGCTCTTGGAGAGTTTGTTTGCTAAACTAGAGACTGTGGTTAAATTATAGGATCACCTCCTTAGTCTATTAAACTCCAGAAAGTTATATTCCACCGTGATATTGTTGAATATTGACTTATATTTGTTAAGGAAACAAATCCAGGAAGAGTCGGTCGACCGGATTGGATTCGGTCTACCGACACACAACCAAGGAAATTTTCGGCGAAGACGGGTCGGTCTACCGAATTGGATTCGGTACACCGAACCGAGGATTCCAGGCACTTCGTATGCAGCTGGGATCGGACGACCGAATTGAATTCGGTCTACCGTCAGAAAGTTTCAAGCACTTCGGAACAACGGGTTCGGTAAACCGTTGAGAAGATTTTTGGTGTTCCGAGAATCTGGAAAGTACCTGTCCAATTTGGCACGGATCACCGAGGGGCACTCGGTCAACCGGAGGGTTGTTGAATAATTCGTTAGTTCGTGGAAGAATCGTTCTCGCGGTCTACCGAGACGCGCAAGAATCGTTCCCTCGGTCAACCGGGAAGGATTCGGTTAACCGAATCAGAACAGGAATAGTTCATGTTGAAACAGTCACGGTTAACCGAACGAGCATCGGTTAACCGTGTTCCCCATGAATAGTTATGTTCGGTTTTGCTTAATTGTAGCTCGGGTTTTGAGTCTATAAAAGGGATTGTTTGCCCTTACCATTTCATAACATTGCATACAAGTTATTTTTCTTCATTGTGAGTTGAGAGATTAAGGCTAGAGATAGATCTAGAGTGCTTTGGGAGACATATTGCTCTCAATCATTTGTAATCTCGTTTGCTTCTCTTGTTGGAGAAGCGGAAGAAGGAAAGGAAACCCGCAGGAGACCACCCAAGAACGTAGGCACGTTGCCGAACCTTGTAAAATGCGTGTGTCGTGGTTGTTTCAGGTGTGCATGTTTTCTTTGCTTGTTTTATATCCATCTATTAGTGTTCTTGTTGCAATTGAGTTTGGGAGAGGGTCCGAAGTTAATTCCGCGTTCAATATTCGATTTATTATTCGTGGTGCGTGTAATCCGTGTCGTGTTAGTGCATATTAGATCCCCCTCCCAACAGCTGGTATCAGAGCTTTGGTTGCACTTATGATGGCGGAGGAAGCGCGGAATTTTCGGGTGGAGAAATTCACCGGGAAAGGGAACTTCTCAACATGGCAACGGAGGGTTCGTGCGTTGATGTCTCAAACGGACGGGTTATTGCTGACGTTGGATGGGGTTGAGAAGAAGCCGTCGAAGATGACCGACGAAAAGTGGGAGAGTGAATCTTCGGGCTATTGGAATCATCGAGTTGTGCCTCTCGGATGATTTGCTTTTCGAGGAATCGGCGAAGACCGCGGCAGAATATTGGAAACTTCTGGAGGAGAGGTTCATGAAGAAGAACCTTAGCAACAAGTTGAATCTGAAACGTTAGCTGTACATGCTTCAGATGAAGGAGAACGTGTCGTTCATTGAGCATCTCTCGGTGTTCAACAAGTTGAAAGCTGATCTGACTCAGCTAGATGACAAGATGGAGGATGTTGACAAAGCAATGTTGTTATTGACGTCACTGCCGGACTCGTATGAGAAATTGGTGAACACGGTCATATATGGCAAAGATTCGTTGGTGTTGGAAGAGGTTAATGGCACGTTGATCTCTTACGAAGCAAAGAAGAATTCTGGCAGTAGCTCTTTCGACAAGGGTGAAAGGTTGATCGCAGCAACGAAAATGGGCAGAACGGGTAACAAAGGAAGAAACAACAGTAAAGGGCGGTCCAAATCAAAGGGGAGATCCTTTGAATGTTTTTTCTGCAAGAAGGTTGGTCATATGAAGCGTGATTGTAGGGCCTTCAAGGAGTCGCTGCAGAAAGGAAAAGACGGGTACAACTCCTCTAGCGTGATGGAGGAGAAGAACGAAGTCGACGTTCTAACGGTTTGCGCTGCAGGTATTGATAAATCATCATCTGGATGGATTTTGGATACAAGAGCATCCTTTCACATGTGCCCGGATAAGGAGTGGTTCACATCCTATGAACCACTGAAAGGAGGGATCATTGTTATGGGCAACGATGCACCGTGCACTACCGTCGGTATTGGTTCCGTACAATTCAAGATGTTCGATGGGTGTATTCGAACGCTGACGGGTGTACGTCACGTACCGGAGTTGAAGAAGAATCTGATTTCTCTAGGAGAGCTTGATACTCTCGGGTGGAGATGGTCCGGCGAGGACGGAAAGATTAAGATCACTCATGGGGCGATGACAGTGATAAAGGGAACCAAGGTGGGCAACTTGTATTGGATGCTCGGGAATGCAGTAGCAGGAAAAGGTGCAGCAAATGTTGCACGCGACGAAGGCAACACCGCACTTTGGCATATGAGGCTTGGTCATATGTCGGAAAAGAGTTTGTGTGAGCTACACAAACAGGGATTGCTGAAAGGTGTTAAGAGCTGCAAATTGGATTTTTGCAAGTATTTTGTCTTCGGTAAACAGCACAGGATTCGATTCAAGACGGTTATCCACAAGACGAAGGAAATTCTGGAGTATGTGCACTCAGACGTCTGGGGACCGGCTCAGGTTCGGTCAAAGGGTGGAGCCGAATATTTCGTCACATTCATAGACGAATTCTCAAGGAAGGTATGGGTTTATTTTCTGAAAAATAAATTTGATGTCTTTGATAAGTTTAAAGCATGGAAGGCCCAAGTAGAGAAAAGTACCGGAAAATTTGTGAAGTACTTACGGACGGATAACGAAGGTGAGTACACCTCAAGGGAGTTTGCAAGTTTCTGTGAGAAAGAAGGCGTCACGAGGCATTTCACTACACCGCGGAGTCCGGAACAAAACGACGTAGCTGAAAGGATGAACAGAACACTATGCGAACGGGCAAGGAGCATGAGGCTTCATGCAAATCTGTCAAATGATTTCTGGGCGGAAGCAGTAGATCTTGCTTGCTACTTGGTAAATATCTCACCGTCTTCAACACTTGAATTAAAGACGCCTCAGGAAGTGTGGACGGGTGAGCAATTTGATTACTCGAGGCTTAGGATATTTGGATGCAAAGCCTATGCGTTGGTCGATGAGACACAACGGTCGAAGCTGGATTCGAAATCGAAGGAGTGCATATTCCTTGGTTACGATAGGACAGTGAAAGGATATAAGCTTTGTGATCCGGTGAGCAAGAAAGTACTCCTACGGAGTAATGTGGTCTTTGATGAGACAAGTCTGCTCAAGGGCCTTGGGGACAAAGAGCAGCAAGAGGTTCCCATGCAGGAAGACGAAATTGAAGTTGGGGTCACAACTTCAAGGGAAGAATCGAATCAAGAAGTTCAGCAGGAAACAATTGACTCATGAGTAGAGGAGGAAGCTGAGCAAGAGAGTATAGCTCAAGGAAGACAGAGGAGGATCACAAAGGCACCGGTGAGGTATGGCCACGATGATGCTAGTATTGCATTTGCACTTGTTACCGAATGTGGGGACCCTTGTACATTCGAAGATGCTATTGAGCAAGAGGACAAGAACAAGTGGATGGTGGCCATGACCGAAGAGATGAAATCTCTTCATAAGAATCAAACTTGGGAGTTAACATACCTCCCCAAGGGAAAGCGCGCGATTGGGTGCAAGTGGATCTTCAGAAAGAAGGAAGGGTCATCTCCTATGGAGGAGATAAAGTATAAAGCTAGGTTGGTGGCAAAAGGATATGCTCAGAAGGAAGGGGTCGATTACAACGAGATCTTCTCACCCGTTGTAAAGCACACCTCTATTAGAGTGTTGTTAGCTATGGTAGTTATGGACAACATGGAGTTAGAGCAGATGGACGTGAAGACAACTTTTCTTCACGGGCACATAGATGAAGAGATCTATATGAGACAGCACGATGGGTTCATCGCACGAGGCAAGGAAGGACAAGTATGCAAGCTGAAGAAGTCCCTCTATGGACTTAAGCAATCGCCGAGGCAGTGGTACAAAATGTTCGATTTATTTATGATTAATAATGGTTTTGTACGTTGCGATTATGATAGTTGTGTATACTTGCGGAGTCTTGGAGACGGCACACACGTGTTCTTGCTTTTGTATGTTGATGATATGTTGATCGCGGCTAAGGAGATGAAGCATATAGATGATCTCAAACTGAAGCTTCACGGAGAGTTTGAGATGAAAGACCTCGGGAGTGCAAAGAAGATTCTCGGTATGGAAATCTCCAGGAATACCGAGAGAAGTGAAATTCTGCTCACTCAAAGGAGTTATATCCGGAAGATACTCGAGAGGTACAATCTTGAGAACGCCAAGCAGGTGGCCACACCTATTAGTGCTCACTTCAAGCTCTCGTTGAAGTGCAGTCCCTCTACTGAAAAGGAAAGGAGAGATATGGAGAGAGTTCCATATGCTAGTGCAGTCGGATCCGTTATGTATGCTATGATCTGCACTAGGCCAGCCATTTCACACGCAGTTAGCCTCGTGAGTCGTTACATGGCTAACCCAGGAAAAGAGCATTGGGAAGCGTTGAAGTGGCCGCTGAGGTACCTGAAGGGAACCATGGATGTTAGCTTGAAGTTCACCAAAGATGGAGCACAAAGGCAGGTGGAGGGGTACGTCGATTCAGATTACCCTGGAGATCTGGATAAACGGAGGTCCACAACAGGGTACGTGTTCACTTTGGGTGGAGGTCCAGTGAGTTGGAGATCGGTTCTCCAACATACTACCGCGTTGTCTACAACGGAAGCGGAGTACATGGCTGTTGTCGATGCCGGAAAAGAAGCTATATGGTTGAAGGGTTTGGTTATCTCTTTGGGGATGGAACAGGAAGTGACCAAATTGCATTGCAATAGTCAAAGTGCAATTTATCTAGCCAAGGATCAGACGTTTCATTCAAGGACCAAACATATTGAAGCAAGGTACCATAGGATCCGAGAGTGGATCGAAGAAGGGCAGGTTGTTCTCCAGAAAATCAACACGAGTGAGAATCCTGCAGATATGATGACTAAGGTCGTCAATCGGGAGAAGTTCGAGTTGTGCTCAAAGCTTCTCAATGTCCTCAGAGAGTGAGAAGGAGGGCGCTACGGGGGTAGCGCCAAGCGGTGTCTCATGAAGACACGAAGGATCCGGGTTAAAGGGAGACTAAGGTAACAAAACTAAACCAAGGTGGAGATTGTTGAATATTGGCTTATATTTGTTAAGGAAGCAAATCCAGGAAGAGTCGGTCGACCTGATTGGATTCGGTCTACCGACACACAACCCAGGAAATTTTCGGCGAACGAGGATTCCAGGCACACTTCGTATGCAGCTGGGATCGGACGACCGAATTGGATTCGGTCTACCGTCAGAAAGTTTCAAGCACTTCGGAACAACGGGTTCGGTAAACCGTTGAGAAGATTTTTGGTGTTCGAGAATCTGGAAAGTGCCTGTCCAATTTGGCACGGATCACCGAGGGGCACTCGGTCAACTGGAGGGTTGTTGAAGAATTCGTTAGTTGGTGGAAGAATCGTTCTCGCGGTCTACCGAGACACGCAAGAATCGTTCCCTCGGTCAACCAGGAAGGATTCGGTTAACCGAATCGGAACAGGAATAGTTCCTGTTGAAGTAGTCACGGTTAACCGAACGAGCATCGGTTAACTGTGTTCCCCATGAATAGTTATGTTCGGTTTTGCTTAATTGTAGCTCGGGTTTTGAGTCTATAAAAGGGATTGTTTGCCCTTACCCTTTCATAACATTGCATACAAGTTAATTTTTTTCATTGTGAGTTGAGACTTGAGAGATTAAGGCTAGAGATAGATCTAGAGTGCTTTGGGAGACATATTGCTCTCAATCATTTGTAATCTCGTTTGCTTCTCTTGTTGGAGAAGCGGAAGAAGGAAAGGAAACCCGCAGGAGACCACCCAAGAACGTAGGCACGTTGCCGAACCTTGTAAAACGCGTGTGTCGTGGTTGTTTCAGGTGTGCATGTTTTCTTTGCTTGTTTTATATCCATCTTATTAGTGTTCTTGTTGCAATTGAGTTTGGGAGAGGGTCCGAAATTAAATCCGCATTCAATATTCGATTTATTATTCGTGGTGCGTGTAATCCGTGTCGTGTTAGTGCATATTAGATCCCCCTCCCAACAGATATTTCAAATCTAAACAACAAGCCTCAGCCCTTCTTATTTAACAAGGTAAAAGAATCTTTCAGGTTGTATTTTGATTTCTGATGCATCATATGCAATCCTAAAAAATTACATAATTTACAAAAATTAAGAAACAAAAGATTTACAATTGTCAGCTTAATTATAAATGATATAATTTGTATTTCTCTTGTTTAGATAAACATGTTAGTATCATTGTTGGAATTGGTTCGTAGAACCGGTGTTGGCCACGCGTTCGACCGGAAACCAATAGTAGCTTCAAGTCGAGAATCAGCATCGCGGATCGGTCGACCGGAACTTAAGTTAACTTAAGTCACGATCGACCGAAAATTCCAGGGACCCCCAGGCGTTGTTCAGAAACGTGATTCGGTCGACCGACTCGGGATGAGCGGTCAACCGCAAGATGACAGTTATGCGCAAAACATACAATCGGTCGACCGGAATTTTCCATCGGTCGACCGTTTGCAGACGGTTTTGCCCACAATCTGCATTTTATTTGTACGGTTTTAGCTCATTATAAAATGGTTTTTCGCTCTAATTTTGTAACACAACATACAATACTTATTTCCTAGAGAGAGATTAGGCTAGAGAGATATCTAGAGTGTTTTGGGAGACATATTGCTTCCAACCGTTTGTAATCTCGGAAACTTCTTTTGTTGGAGAATAGTTTGAAGGAAATGAAACCCGCAGGAGACCTCCCCAAGGACGTAGACATCTTGCCGAACCTTGTAAAATCGTGTGTGTCGTGGTTTGCTTCAGGTGTGTTGTGTGATTACTTGTTAATTCCATCTTATTTGTGTTTTATTGTTGCATTAAGATTGTGAGAGAGTCCGAAATTACTTTCCGCAATCAATATTCGAATTTCCGTGATGCGTTTAATTCGTAGTTGTGTTAGTGCATCTTAGATCCCTTCTCAACAATTATATCATATCACATCAATAAAACTGATTGATACAACACCAAATTAGCATTTGTATTAATTTTATACAACTACAGTTGAAATAAGTCAATTGCAACTACGGTCCCAAAAATTCTAAGGGAAAACATCTAAGCAAGTCATGCATGATTAATACACTTAGAAGTACGAAACCCAAGCTAAATTGCAATTCAAAATTAAAATACCAAAAAAAAAACAATCTTATTAACTTGTTAAAGAGCAATCCCAAATAGGATAATTTAGAAACATTTTCTTGGGTTATAAGATATTCAGTCATTCCACTCAATCAAATTGGTTTGGTTTTAAGTATCTACTTACACTTCAATATAGTATTAAAGCAAAAAAACGACACAATTATCGTTGAACACTTATATTATTCACACGTAGATACAGATAAAAAAACCCTGATCAAGCGTATAGGCGAGTGTTACATAGTACTTCCACATCGGATGATTTAGATAGAATCTTCTAGCCTGGGTTATTGTGACTTTTATTCAATACCAATTGATTTTGAGTTTGATACCCTTCGATATACATCCACATATAATACTACACAATAAGAAGAGGCATCTCACCTTGACAGTGAAATCGTGAATTTTCTTGTCGGTAGCAGCCGTGGCGTAAACGACGCCGGGCAACCTCGAGGAGGACTTGGACGTGGAGCTTCGCAACCTGGACGTCCGAAAGCGTGATTTCGACAGCTCTGTCGGGAATCTGCTGGTCCTGTCCGGCTTGCCAATGAAGGCCAGAGTGGTGCGATCGGTGAATCCACTGAGAAGATTTATCGTGGAGAATCCCGTGCTACAACTCGCCATTATTAGAGACCAGGAGAAACGAAGATTGGATAATTGACAGAGAATTTTGTGTTCTTCTTGTGCACAGAACAATAGATTGGGTTGTGATCCTGTGGATTTGGATCCCACGTGGATATGTGTCGTCCACGTGTAGCGATGGCCTTCGTGGCGATTTCTCTCTCATCAAAGTTAGCCAACGTTTTTTTGGCGGAAATACAGCTAAGTGTGTCGAAAATGTGTAATGATGATATTAATATTCGTTAGGCTTCAGGTTAAGAGAGAAAAAAAGGAATTTGAATGCCTTCTTCTTTCGTTATAATAATTAGAGTTAACTCGTCTTTTCGACTTTTAAGTGTTAAGATTAATTTTAATTGTTAAAATAACTGAATCACATCCTACAAATCACATGTTCTTATGAGGTGAATATTAAACTCGCTTTCCAATCCTATTCAAATAGTAGTTTGACTAGGGATACACGTTGGGTTTGGGTGTATAATTAACCATCGTTGCATAACAATAACAATATTATATAATTTTATTGTTGGTTTTAATCCAAAAGCATGGCAAGCCTCTTGTGGTGTTTTTATTTTATTTTATCTATTGTACTCCTTCAGCCTTATTTTAAATCATAACCTTCCAAACATTAGAAGTATTCTATTCCTAGACAAAAGATCTCCTAACTTGACTAACGTGTGTGTTTCACTGAGTAGATCTCATAGTGTCTAATGAGTAGGGGTGTAAGGCATGAGTTAACTTAGGTGGTGTGGGTTATGCGGGTTTGGTGAGTTATTTTTTGACATTTTAAAATTTTCCTAATAAAAACAAAAATATCAAAAATTAAAAAATAGGTAAATGTGCATGAACTAAAATCGATTTATTAGTCTGATTTGATGGTTGGATAAACAACTACAAATTTAAAATCCACACTCATCAGAAATTATTGTGACTACAGTTATCGCAACATGCAATAATAATCTTATGATCACAACACAATAGTTACAAGACATATCAAATGATCAGTTATTAGCTCTTGAAATATTGCAGTTAATTTGTTATTCAAAGATACAACTAGTTGCTTACTCTAACAGTCGTCCCAAACTCACCAACTGTAAGACTAAACTAATAGAGTGAGAGGAAATGTTTAAAAAATAGAAAATATTTAGGCGGGTTGTGGGTTATTGGGGGGCATGTTGGGAGAAAATTGCAACTTGTCATTCTTATTAGGCGGGTTGTACGGGTGGCAGGTTGACGGGTAGGATTTTTAGTCTGCTACCCGCATTAACCGAGACGGGACGACATATCAAACTGTCCCATTTTCAACCATACTAACAAGGTATACCTCATTTATGATCGGACGAGCTAACTTACCAGGTTGCGTGACATCTTTCACTTTTATGACACATTGACGCATATGTCCCGGCACTAATCTCACTTACAGAATAAAATCAACTAAAAAGTTACACCCAATAATAGCGTAGAACCATTGTCACTATAAAAATGGTGGTTGACTTCGTCAATAATTCAAACTTGAAGTTTTAGCAGCAAATGTCATAAAAAACAAGAATGGAGGTGCAAAAATTCCAAGGAACCATCCAATAAACGTCTAGTTGAAAACACTCAAATAATTTGCTTCGACAGATCAAATCTTTCTTCATCCAATGGTTGATCAGACCGAAATATCCACTTTTCTCAATATAAAAGACAAAAAAGTAAGAAATCCGGAACCAAAATAAGACGTCTGTGTCCCTTTTAAACATGTAGAAGAGCACTAACTTTTACCTCCAACCTGACTGACCTCTTACTTCCCTTGAAAGTACTCCCACACCAATCCCCTTCTCCCCTTCCAAAGCAACCCACCACCACCAACCTGTTTCATCCGCCTGAAAATGACAACCTTAACCCAGATGATCACAATTTACTACCTTCTCGTTCACTGGGTGTTTGATGGAATGCCAAATCCACCTAACTCTGAAAGGTGGGAAGGAAGAATGTCATTTTGCTTAGATTGTTGGCAATGGTGACTCTGCAACAAATTGACAGATCACTCATCCTTCACAACCAAAGAGCCCAAAGTGAAATTTAAACAAGTGAGAGATATATGCCTACAAAACCCACATCTTCCTTCTTGAGGACATCCTCTCGACCACAGCAAAGCAACAATGGAGGCCAGCGCTGGGTTGGTCGCGGGATCACATAACAGGAATGAGCTCGTGCTTATTCGATGCCATGAAGAGGTAACATTTGACTCTAATGTTGGTTCAGTTGTTACTAAGCGTACCGGTCATGTAATTAGAATCATTGAACTTGTATTGGGTCAGTGTCCCTTGAAAAAAATAATCTTACTTTGGTTATTGGTACTTCTATATTGGTTGTTTTGATTGGTAAGTCTTTTTCTGTGTCGATGGAATGCAGCCGAAACCGAGGAAGGCACTAAATGGTCAGGTGTGTGAGATTTGTAGTGATGAAATTGGGACAACCGTGGACGGTGATCTCTTTGTGGCCTGCAATGAGTGTGGATTCCCGGTATGCCGGACATGCTATGAATATGAGAGAAGAGAAGGAAGCCAACTTTGCCCCCAATGCAAGACTCGTTACAAGCGCCTCAAAGGTACATAAACATCTGTTTTAAAAACCGGATCGAACCGACGGTCAAACCGGGTTGGACTGTGAACCGGTAGCTGACTGGTCAGTTCTGTCAAAAAACCGGTCTCCCTTATGAACCAGAGTGAACCGAAGAAAATCGAAGAAAACCAGTCTCCCTTTGATTTTTATTGTTTTATTTTTTGTTCAATTTTAACCTAAATTCTAAGATTTTTATTTTTTTACTACCCTTTCCCCAACCCCTTACCACGCCTCCACCCCTGACCGCTCTTCCACCCCTCGCGATCATTTCATTTTTGTTTACAGGTTTTAATTAAATTATTTTACAGATGGGTAATTTTGTTGAATTGTTCATAGTTTAAACACTTGATTATTACTTATTATGTAAAAAAATAGGAAAAATCGGTTCAATCGGTTGGACCGCCGCTACGGAGTCGGTTCGGTTCAACTCTCGGTTCACAAAATGTTATGTCGTGCTGACGTCATCATCGGTTGGACCACGTTGAACCATCGATTCAACCACTTTGAACCAAACCGGAATGTTTTCGGTTCACTCTTCGATTTGATTTTTAAAACACTGACATAAACTAATATGACTTAAGATTCAACTGAAAACTTCATTTCAAACACTAGTGGATTTTGTAGTTCATGTTGTTTGTTTTGGAATTGAAGGTAGCCCAAGAGTGGAAGGAGACGAGGATGAGGACGACACTGACGACTTGGATCATGAATTTAATCTTGAAGATGAGAAGAAGCAACAACATAAACATTTGCAGCAACCCTCCAACAAACAACTCACGGAAGCGATGTTATATGGCAAGATGAGCTATGGCCGAGGCCCGGACAATGTTGACGATAGCAATACTCATTTGCCACCTGTCATAACCGGTGCTCGCTCCAGACCAGTAAGGAGCCACCTCATTTGCGATCCATATGTATTTAGTTTTCTCTCTGTAGTTCCTCTTTGGTCATTACATGTTTACTTAAATTGTTGACCACAACTTTTTACAGGAAGTGCTTCATTTCCTCTTCATATTTGTTTGTCTACAAGAATTTTATGCTTGCTTCCAGTAATGGTTGCTTAGCAATCAAAACATCTTGAAATGGATATATTAGATTATCTTTCTTCAATTATCTAGTTAAGATTTTGCACCTTTTTAGTAGATAGATGTTAAGCCTACTAATTATAATGTTATTTTACTAGTTGAGCACATGTTCATGATTTTAATGCTACTGTCACAGGTTAGTGGTGAATTCCCTTTAACAAATCAAAACCATGGAGATCCAATACCGACATCATCACTCCACAAGAGGATACATCCCTATCCATATTCTGATCAAGGTGAGCTCTTCTCCATCATTTTTACTCACCAGCATTTTATGGGTTTCTGCAATATGTCTGTTTTTCAGTTGGTAAAGTTTTGTTTGTTTTCTAAACTTTGAACTGAGCAGGAAGTGCAAGGTTTGATGATGAAAAGGGAGGGTGGAAGGATAGGATGGATGACTGGAAATCAAAACAGAGTTACCTTGGAGCCGATCCAGATATCGAAGATCCTGACATGGTCATGTATGTATCTTGTTAATTGTTACTGTTTTTCTTATGTCATATGATTTGTTTGAGCAAGAACTATTATTTTCTCACATTTGAATTTAATTATGTTATGTTCCTAGGGATGAATAACCCATATTTTTCCACCTGAAATTTAAATTTAAAAAATGAAACAAAAACGTACCAGAATTATATTTAACATGTGGTTTTCAGGGATGATGAAGCAAGACAACCATTATCGAGGAAAGTTCCAATTGCCTCAAGCAAAATCAATCCCTACAGAATGGTGATTGTCCTACGGTTGGTGGTTCTGGCATTTTTCCTCCGATATCGAATCCTCAACCCTGTACATGATGCCATTGGACTCTGGCTAACATCAGTTATCTGTGAGATCTGGTTTGCTATATCATGGATCCTTGATCAGTTCCCAAAGTGGCTTCCAATTGATCGGGAGACATACCTCGATCGCCTCTCTCTCAGGTAAGATTGTCAACAGGAAGTGTTGTTAGTTTCAGTCATTTCCCAGAACTTTAGTTGTGATATTATCGGTATGAAATAGGTACGAAAGGGAAGGAAAGCCGTCTGCGCTATCAGCAGTGGACCTATTTGTCAGTACGGTCGATCCACTGAAGGAGCCTCCACTTGTCACTGCCAACACTGTGCTTTCTATACTCGCAGTGGACTACCCTGTAGACAAAGTTTCATGCTATGTCTCTGATGATGGTGCCTCTATGCTAACATTTGAATCGCTGTCCGAGACTGCTGAATTTGCACGTAAGTGGGTTCCTTTCTGCAAAAAGTTCAGCATTGAGCCTCGGGCACCAGAGATGTACTTCTCTCAAAAGATTGACTACCTGAAAGACAAAGTTCAACCAACATTCGTTAAGGAGAGGCGTGCGATGAAGGTTGGACCGATTTCTCTGTTTGCTATTTGTAACATTTTGTAGAATGTGAACGTACTTTTCATTCAATCTACTACTTTGCAGAGAGAATACGAAGAATTCAAAGTCCGAATCAATGCGTTAGTAGCAAAAGCTGTGAAAGTTCCTTTGGAAGGATGGATTATGCAAGACGGCACACCGTGGCCCGGGAACAATACACGTGACCATCCAGGGATGATTCAGGTGTTCTTGGGCCACAGTGGTGGTCATGACACTGATGGGAATGAGCTCCCACGCCTTGTCTACGTCTCTCGTGAGAAAAGACCTGGATTTGACCATCACAAGAAAGCTGGTGCCATGAATGCTTTGGTAATAAACTTTCTACCATCTTCCAAATGCTAATGCTAACATCCTGTATGGTGTATTCCTATTTCCTATCAAAGCTTTGGCTTCCATTTTATGACCAAACTAATAGGTCTTGAGTGGAAAGACCAAGATTGTATGAGTCATTTCAATGCCTTCACATTTCTCGTGTCTGACTATTCTCAACAATTCGGATTCTTTTGCAGGTCCGAGTCTCGGCTGTACTTACCAATGCACCCTTCATGCTCAATCTGGATTGTGACCATTACATCAACAACAGCAAGGCTATCCGAGAAGCAATGTGTTTCTTAATGGATCCACAGGTTGGAAGGAAGGTTTGCTACGTCCAATTTCCACAGAGGTTTGATGGAATTGACAGGAATGATCGATATGCCAACAGAAACACTGTTTTCTTTGATGTGAGCCCTTTCTCCTAATGATGTGTGAAGTTTAGATTTAAGAAGATTTCGCTGAACAACATTTTGCTTATTCTTCCTTTTCTCTACAGATTAACATGAAAGGCCTTGATGGTATCCAAGGCCCAGTGTATGTCGGCACTGGGTGTGTGTTTAGAAGGCAAGCTTTGTACGGCTACAAACCTCCAAGCGGACCAAAACGTCCAAAAATGGTGAGCTGTGATTGCTGCCCTTGCTTTGGACGCCGCAAGAAGCTTAAATACGCCAAAAGTAATGGCATGGCAGCTGCAGATGGGGCATTGCCAAGCTTTCAAGGTTTAAAACAAAACATGTGACCATAATTTCTGAATTGCCTCGACACTTCAATAACTAACCATACCTTTACCCCTTTGTCATGTAAGGCAAGGATGATGACAAGGAACTGTTGATGTCTGAGATGAACTTCGAGAAGAGATTCGGACAATCTGCAGCCTTTGTGACTTCCACACTTATGGAGAAAGGTGGTGTTCCTCCTTCATCAAGCCCTGCTGCTCTGCTAAAAGAGGCAATTCATGTGATCAGCTGCGGCTATGAAGACAAAACAGATTGGGGTGCAGAGGTAACATTTTATGGTTCAACTATTTTCTTCCATAGATAGGAAGCACTGTTCAAAAATACTATATTCATCAGGGCACCCTTATCTCTTCCACTACAATCATAAATTCACCTTGACAAAAAAGTATTGTGTAGAAAACAATTGTAGAGCTCCATTAGTCTAAGCTCCACGAAGATGTTTTCTCATAGCGTGGATTATCATAGACCCATAAAAACAGTATACCTGGACAAGGGTATTGTTGTCATTTCAACCATTTGAATAGTTTCCCTCTGGAACGTGCAGTTGGGTTGGATTTATGGCTCTATCACAGAGGACATCCTGACAGGATTCAAGATGCACTGTCGTGGCTGGCGATCCATATACTGCATGCCAAAAAGGGCAGCATTCAAGGGCTCTGCACCAATCAATCTATCAGATCGTCTCAACCAGGTTCTCAGGTGGGCTCTTGGATCAGTTGAGATCTTCTTCAGTCGGCACAGCCCTCTCTGGTACGGCTACCGAGAAGGGCACCTCAAGTGGCTTGAACGTTTCGCATATGTGAACACTACCATCTACCCCTTCACGTCACTTCCACTCCTTGCCTACTGCACCCTCCCTGCTGTTTGTCTGCTCACGGGAAAGTTCATCATGCCTTCAGTAAGTGACCCTTGACTCTTAAGAATAGTTGTACACTTGTACATTGAAAAATGACCTGCTAGATCTTAGACCTCACAAAAAATATAATATGGTTTTGCTCTTATCAATAAATGGTACAGTCCAGAAAAGAACGTTTTACATATTACGAATCCGTCATTCCAGATAATACTTACGCATCAAAGAAAATGAGTCATTTATACTGTACCTGTGCATTGACATGATTTTGTTATTTCGTATCAATGCAGATAAGCACGTTTGCTAGCCTCTTCTTCATTGCACTCTTCATCTCCATCTTCACAACTGGCATTTTGGAGCTCAGGTGGAGTGGAGTGAGCATAGAGGAATGGTGGAGGAACGAACAATTCTGGGTTATTGGGGGTGTCTCAGCACATCTCTTTGCAGTCGTGCAGGGCCTTCTGAAAGTCTTAGCAGGCATAGACACTAACTTCACCGTCACGTCGAAAGCCTCCGACGATGAAGACTTTGGGGAGCTTTACGCCTTTAAGTGGACAACACTGCTCATACCACCAACTACAATACTCATCATCAACATCATAGGAGTGGTTGCTGGGATTTCTGATGCGATCAACAATGGATATGACTCATGGGGACCTCTCTTTGGGAAGTTGTTCTTTGCATTCTGGGTCATAGTACATCTTTATCCTTTCCTGAAAGGTTTGATGGGAAAGCAGAACAGGACTCCCACTATTGTTGTCATATGGTCTGTGCTATTGGCTTCCATCTTCTCGCTGTTGTGGGTTCGAATTGATCCGTTTGTGTTGAAGACCAAGGGGCCAGACGTTAAGCAGTGTGGCATCAACTGCTGAGAAGATGTCTCTGTTTTTGGTCTCTTAGAGGGATAATTTTTTTCTTGCTTTTGTTGTTGCTTGCCTTACTGAAGTTTGTAAAGTATTTTATCAAGGATTTGGGTAATAACAACCAAATATGGATTTTTTTTGCCATCTTACTTGTTTCAATTATGATGTCTTTTGACTCTCAGCTCTAAACTGTGTTTTAGTGCCAAACAGTGTTATCTTAAACAGAAATGCATTGTCCTGAGACCTACGAAAGTCATAATAGAATTTGGAGGCATCAAATCTGAGAAATGGAAATTCTCGACTTCTTGTACATGAAGAAAGCAAATATAATATAGGGATGCATGTCAATTTATATAGAAAGAATTTCTTACCATATGAGGAGAGGTTAATATTCCCTTAAATCTTCCGACATACATAAACATAAAGACACATTTATACCATAGGTGCACCCAAAGGAAAAAAAAGGCAACAGCAGTAGTCAGATGCTTGGGATGCAAATATTAGTTAGACCAAACATAATAATTTTAAAACTAGAATAACGGATTAAAAAAATCTTAAAACTAGAATACAAGCTTTATTGGCTGCTCAACCATCTACTTCATGAGTGGGACATTTAGGTAAAATAAAAATGCTCACATCAAGTAATATGGCATCAATTTTAATGCACAGTTTGAAAGCCAAGAAACGTACAATGTATAAATGGCCATTGTGAAAACAAATAAACTCGGATCCTTTAATCCCTTTATCATTTCAACTTCATTGGTGCAAACATCATTACCACAGGCATGGCTTCGTTGACAAGGAAAACATTCGTTCTCAGTAACACATGAGATTTTAGGGTGATTAAACATGAAAAGTTTGGCAGTTAAGTACTGAGGTTGGTTTAGTTCATGAGTACATAACCATGATACTAACCTGGCCCTGTGCATGACCACCTTCGCCACTGCCTTTTGCATCGAGGGGTCCTAAACGGTCCTATGCCACGTCAACACTATGCATGTCATTCTTATCGCTACCAGGAACTCAAGCATATACAACTGCCTTATTTGAAGCCTCGTCTGTGCTCAACAACATCATCGGCATTTTCTATATATAACATAGGAATGACAGTAAAGAGAATGAAAAGACAAGTTTAGATAGTGAAAATAGCGACATGGAGATTGAAACTTTTAAATGATTATGCACACAGAAAAGCAACTATAAAATATCAAACCATCAAAGGATGCATGTCAAACTGCAATAGCTCCTAAAGTTCGAAATCCTACATAATGCATGAGTATAATAAACACAACTATAACAAATTCCCCTACGTATAAAGAATAAATGACTAGTTTTACGTTTGAATCCAATATCTAACTTACAACAAAATCCACCCCATTTTACTGTGATCACCATCACCAGTAATCTCCACAAGAGCAGGTCCCATCTTTGAAATGGTGGAATCTACTCGCATCCCTGACTACAATCTCCCTGTTAGTAATTTTTGATATGAATTTGGTTGCAGCATGGCAATCCAAGCACACCCTTAGGTTCTTAATGATCCTAATTTCTGTCCCTTCATCAGTGCTTATGAGCCCAAAGCAAATGGCCAACTTCTCACTATGAACCTTCACCATATTTTCCTTCTCTTCCTCCTCCACATCGTACAATGCGGCACCCGTAACAGGGACATATCCTGCCTCAGTCATTTTCGAAGATAACTCCTCTAATTTCAAATAAATGGAGGCCGATTGTTCATGGGACCGGTCACTGGATGTGAACACATGCACTGCATTATTAACCTCTATTAGAGTGCATCCCGGGTTTTTCCCTAAGTTTTTATTTCTAACCTCTTGTCTAATGGAAGCTGCCTCAGGGTAACGTTTGTTCGCAGAATGTATGTTTGAGAGCAGAACATAGTGGCCAGTACTGTTAGGTTCAAGCTCAAACAGCTTATTTGAAGCAATACTAGCAAGCTCTGCATTTTTATGAATCATGCAAGCACCTAATAGAGCTCCCCATACTGCAGGACCTGTTTTTCCAGGTACTTTTATGAATTCAAATGCCTCTTTGAGTTTCCCAGCTCGGCCAAAGAGATCAACCACGGAAGCATAATGCTCAGGGGTCGGATTAATACCATGATCATATTGCATCGACCGGAATAACCTATGGCCATCTTCCACAAGGCCAGAATGGCTGCAAGCATAGAGCAATGACAAAAATGTGACCCCCGTTGGAGCAACATTGGCACTCAACATTTCATAGAAGAGTCTCAAGGACTCACGACCTCGCCCATGTTGGCCATAACCGGCAATAATGGCATTCCAAGAGACCACATTTTTCTCCAACATATGGTCGAAAATTTCCCGAGCATCTTTGATGCTTCCACATTTTGCATACATATCAATAAGAGCCGTTGAGACAAAAACATTGGGCTTGAAATTCGATTCCAATATTATGTTGTGGATCCTTTTCCCTAGAGTAAGAGCTCCAAGCTGAGCACATGCAGAAAGAATGCTAGTCACGGTGACTGGATTGGGTTGAACATTGAGTAGTTGCATTTGTTTAAACAGAGAAACAGCCTCTTCCGTCCACCCATTCTGCACATAACCAGATATCATGGCATTCCAAGAAACAAGGCATTTCTCTGGGGTAGCATCAAAAATTCTCCGTGCAGATTCCATATCATTTAATCTGCTATAAACTGTCACAAGCGCAGTCCAAACTGTGAAGTTCAGGTCAAGGCCAGTTTTCACCGTAAAACCGTGAATCGCTGATGAGAGCTCCTCGTGCCCAAACGGATTCGATACAGGAATCAACCCCAAAATCGTACATGAAGTTGCCTTCCACCCCAACACTAAAAACTCCTTAAAGAGCCCCACGGCAGACTCAACATCCCCATTAAACAAACACCCAGAAATCATCGCATTCCAAGCCACGAAATCCACTTCACTAATACCTCTAAACAAACGCATGGCATCGCCAACCTCACCTCCCTTAGAATACATCGAAATCAAGCTCGTCTCCACAAAAACCCACCCGGCAAACCCCGACTTCACGACCAAGCAATGCATAGCCTTGCCCAAACCAATCTCCTCCAACTCCGACGCAACAGGAACAACCGTAGCAAGAGTCGCAGAATCCCACCGACAACCATCCCTCACCATCTTCCGAAACACCCCAAAAGCCTTCTCAAAGCAATTATTCCTCACAAAACCAGATATAACAGTGTTACAAAGCACAACATCCGGATGGGGAATTCCATCAAACACCTTCTCGGCCTCCGAAACACGGGAAAATTTCAGATACAAATTAGCAACCGCGGACCCCAGAAAAGGGTCGTCCCCCAATCCGAAAACAACAGCATGGGCGTGCAGGGCGCGACCGGGGGCGGGGGAGGAAAGTGAGGAGGCGGCGGAGACGGAGAAGGAGAAGGTGAAGTTGTCAGGGGAGAGGCGGGGGCGGGTAAGGAGGGAGGAGTAGACGGAGAGGGAGGCAAGAGGGGAGTGGGAGGAGAGGGAGCGGATGAGGGCGTTGAAGAGGAAGGTGTCGGGATTGGGGACGGACGCGATGAGGCGGAGGGCGGAGGGGACGGAGAAGTGGGCGAGGCGTTGGAGGAGGGAGGTGGTGAGAGGGAGGGAGTGGTGGGCGGTTAGGATGGTTTGGGCGTGGATTTGGTGGAGGTGGGAGAGGGTTGTGGAGGTCGAGATTAGGGACGAGTAGAGGGAATGGAGGGTGGATGGAGGAAGGGGTTGTTTGCCCATTCAACTTTGGAGTGGGCGGGAATGATGATGGCTTACGGGATTGTCTGGTTGTGTAATTGCGTCGTGGAGGAAAAGGGGAATTTATCGAAGGATCAAAGTCATTATATTCTATAGAGTATAGATATATTAAGATGTTACAATGAAACTTTATGGGAAGCGTTAAAAAAACCTTGCAATACAACAATGGATTTAGAGAAGAGAAAATAAAAACACAAAAATGAAATGTGTGTATTGTTGTACACGTTAGGTTCTGCACCAAAACAGTCGAATACGCAAAGCCAGCATGAAGTAATGCTGGTGAAATAAGAATTGAATGGTGGTAATGTTAGGCGAAGCCAAATATTCTAAGAGACCAAGCATCCAAATATTCTCATCTGCAAGCTTGAGAGCAACCTTCTCATTGTTGTTGTTGTTCTTCTTCTTCTTCTTCTTTGGCAGAAAGTTGTCTTGAAAACAAGTATCAGGAACGGGTGATCAGGTCCCATTCGGTTGACCAGAATACATCTAATAGAGTCAGATGAATTTTACTGGACTCCCATAACCGGTTAACCGAATCCAACTCGATCCACCGATGCCCATCCGAGAGAGTCTTCCTAGGAACTTACGGGTGTTTTAGGTTCAGACGTCTGATCCCTATTCGGTCGTCCGGATCTGGTCATTCGTCTGGCCAACAGTTTACCGAACCCAAGTGGACAATAGCTCTTGGAGTTTACTGGTCGACCGAAATCTTGATGCGATCACTTTTCATTAAGAGCATTTTTGGCGTTCTCAAGTTATTTAGATTTGTCTTAATCTTCTCTTATAAATACCTTAGTTGCGTAGAACCCTAAAATTTTCACGTAAATCTTGAGAGAAAAGAAAGCCACCAAATAGAGAGATATGTTTCACCACCATAAGCTAGGGTTTTGAATTTGGGGAAAATATTGTTGTTGAAGAATCATTCAACTCTCAATCTGGTCCAAGAAAGTCATCTCTAGTTTCATTCTCATTGTACTCCAACAATTCTCATATTGAAGCTCTTCCGTATCCACCGTCGTGATTTTACCCAATTGGGTTTCCACGTAAATCTGACGTTGTGCTTGCTTGTGTTTGTTTGATTATTTGTGAGATTACTAAATGCATGTTAGGTGTTCGATAGATTGTCTAGCTTGAGTTCTATTAGTTTATTCATCAATTTCGCATACAAGCCACCGTATTAAAGATCCTAACATTCTTCTTGCTCTTCTTCTCCTCCTCCCTCCATTTCTTCTTCGCCTCCGACTCCAATTCCTCTTCCACTTCCTCTTAAGCTTGAAATAACTACGACCACACAAAACGACCTAGGAAACAATCCAAGCTTACAAACACTTTGAGATGACAACAACAACAACTAACTAAAAGTCACAAAAAGCAACCCAAACACACTAAACAACAAACCAACCACACTAGAAGGTTAATAACAAGAACAACCCAAGCAAGACACTCACTAACTAAATGTGTTAGAACCTAATACTTGGTTGGTGACTAATCAGGGTTAGGGGTGGCTAATGTGGTTTAGAGGGTTGATGTGGTGGAGGCAAGTGATTGGAGGAGGTAAAGGTGAGGGGTTTTAAGCAAATCATCTCTCACTCTCATCTCACTCTCTCACTCGTTTCTCTTTCGGCTCAGTGATCTTCTGCGAGAAGTTGTGATCAGCGAGCAGGAGTATCGCGGTGATGTGGCTGGGGTTATTGCAATCATTCGTCGTCGGAGGAGTTCGCAGGGAGAAGAAGGTGAATCGTGCGGTGGAGAGTGTCGTTGGTCATCAAAGGTTTCTTCAAACCTTCACGGTATGTCAAACTTCGTTAATACTCACCCAACGTGTGTGAGTGATGACTTCAGTCGACGGTAGGCCGTTTGGCTCGTCAGAGGTGATAGTGCAGCAAAATGCTGCTGAATAACAGTCGACCGACGTGTTCTCTGGTCGACCGGTGCTAGTGTAAATGTGGGTTTTAGCCTTACACCGGTCAAACGATGTCTTCGAGCGGTCGACCGGTTGTGTGTTTAAGGCAAGTCCTGGTGTATTTCGGTCGACCGAGTCCCCTTTGCCGTTCTACCGAATGCACTGTGGTAAATCGGTTGTGGGCATAGACCATCTAAACGGTCGACCGTATTTTGATATGTTCGACCGATTGTACCTGTAGCTAAGTCGGTTGGAGCCACCACTAAATGGTTGACCGCCTATATGACTGTTCGACAGATGTTTGCTGGACAAATCTGGGTTGGGCATGGATTGTCTTAATGGTAGACCGCCAGCTGATTTTGTCTGACCGATGACTTAAGTTGACTTAAAACCCTATTCGACCAGTGTGATGTGGTTCGGCCGGTGTGACTTAGTGAGAACGTAGGAAGTCCCTGTTATGTTCGGTCGACCATGTCTCCTTTGTCGTTCGACTGTTGGGACGTTTATTATTATTTTATGTTGAGGCGTGGACCTTCAAAACGGTCGACGACCTATGACCTTTGTTCGATTGATTGGTTGTTTTGTTCGTTGGTTGTGGTTTGACTGGTCATGGAGACGGTCGAGCCCTTGTGTGTTCCTGGAGGGAACCGGTCGACCGACATGCATATTTCGGTCGACCATTCCTGCTCAGTCTGATGTTTTGCTATGTTGTGGGATCAACTTTGAGGGCAACGGGTTCCCGCCTTTTTTGAGACGACGGTACGGACATTTCCGGCCTGATAGCGATCTATGGTGTGCTTGTGTTGTTGGCCGAGGATGTTTCCGGCAGTGGTGCCTGTGTGCACGTGTTGTTGGCTGAGGATGTTTCCGGCTGTGGTGTCAGGATGCACATGATGTGATGGCCGACGATTATTCCGGTTGTGGTGCCTGTATGCACGTGTGGGTGATGGGTGAGAAGACCCTCGAGATCCGTTGTGTTTTGTGCCTGCTGTGACGGGGAGAGAGATCCATGGAGCCCAGTATTGATGATGATTTTGTATTGTTGCATTTTGTATCATATTATGTTAGTAGTTGTCTAGTTCATTTATGTGATAGGGGTTTGGCATACGAGGTTTCATTATAGGAAACTCAAGCATAATTTCATGTTTTATTTGAAGTTGTGAACGACGCTAGGAGGTGGTGACTACGGATGAGCACATCTGGGGTTAGATCCTGCTTTTCCCCATTTTTGGAGGTTGTAGTGATTACTTGTACATTATTTGATATCTTTTGATGTAATCACACTTTTGAAAACTCATATACATACATACATATATATATGTTGGTGCACCTGATATTCTGTGTTTTGCCGTAATGTCCTCGTGTTGATTGTATGTATAAAAGTTTTAAACATATATTTATATGTTGGTGCACTTGATATTCTGTGTTTTGTCATAATGTTCTTGTGCTGATTGTATGTATAGTTTTAAATTTCCGTTGTTTCAAGGATGTTACAAAATGACACCAAACTAAATGGAAATCTACAAACATAAAACCATGTGCACTCGTCGCCAACCAATCAACCAAAAGCACACTGAACCACCATTCGAGCCTCCATGCATCCACCATCTTCCAATAATAGTTCGACAGAGGATAGATTCGTCGGGTCTCCACATCTATAAAACTCACCGCGATCATTTTCGCAACCACCACCTTCCAGTTCCAAAACAATGCATGAAACCCCAAATCCCAAATCCCTCCTCAATTTTGACCAAACCCACCAAACATCCTTCCGTCGCTTCTTAAAGGCACGCTAACTGGCCACACGAGGATCGAGTGGTATATGAAGGCTGGGGGTGGGAGGTGGAGGAGATGGTGAAATAATAGTGGGAGGTAATGGATGAGATACAATTTGTAGATAGATCGTAGAACTCAGAGAGAAGAGAAGTGGTATGCCATGGGAAAGGAGGACGACGAGACGAAGGATGTACGAGAGAAGGAAGGGGTGGGGGAGGGGAGAGGAGAGGGGAGGGGAGGAGGGTGGCGATTACCCTCTCCCCTTCAAGAGGGGTTACTGTTGGGGACTAAGGCTACGTTTGGATGGCAACAAATTGAACGTGTTTTTCCTAAAAACGAGACTGTTGATGGCAGACTTTTGATGAGGTTTTTCAGGACCATAAGTGGATTGTTTGGCTTCCAAAAATACATTTCAGTTTTTGGCTGTCACATCGTTTCGAAAAGACGAAAAAATCATTCCCTTCAACTTAAGTCATGGGTATTAGTCTCCAAAAGTTGATGGCAGAACATGTAATTTGACAATCAAACCAGACCCGAAAATTAGAGGCAATGCAGTGGAGACCACTAAAAACTTGAAAACCTAGTTTTTGCTTTGTAGTGTTAAATTCCAAAAACTGAGTTGCATTTTTACAAAAAACACAACCCATGGAATCTTTAGGTGGTAGGTTTTGATAAACCAGTTTTGGCAAAAAAAACTGGGTGCATTTGTTGGCCATCCAAACGTAACCTAAAGGTTCGAACGTTTGGTGGTGAGTGCCTTCTTATTTGTTGTGCAATCTCCAAAAGAAAGAGAACATTGTTGGTTGGTTTCTAGTCTTGAGAATCAAATGTTAGATCTCTAGCACGAGGAAAGTTGTGCTGACTAAAAATTGTCCCGAAGTATACGTTGTAAGTGATTTTCATCGTAATAGTTTTACTACCTCATGTGTTTTTGCAGTGATCTTCACCAATAATACCCATATAAGAAGAGCAAACGATGGAAGTTGAAACGATGGAAGTTGCCTTAAGTGTACGAGTGGTTTGAAGGAAGTGGGAAAAATCTAGAAATTCAGTTTTTAGAGGTTAAGTTTTCAAAACTCTAATTCTCATAACTTGATGATCGGTACGAAAGTGTATTTTTTCCATATAATAACTCTTTTTCGGATATTATTATAAAATAACAATTTAGATAAATTGTGGGAACTGAACTTACTTTAGTTTTCGAGTGGAATGGGAAAACTCATTTCTAATATAAATTTTGTAAGAACTCATGAAACTCCAATTTCAAAAAAATAAATTTTCCTACAATCCAATCATTAAAAACTCAGCCTAGAAGTCCAATTCCTTAAATTTTCTTGCAAACTAATCACACCATAAATAGAAATGATGCATGAAGTGGTCCTCATGGTAATGGAGTTCGAACCAACGTTCGGCTTGACGGTATTCGTCACCTAGTTTGGAACTGTGATTCATCTGATTTTCCAAGTCAGAAAGAAAAGATCGGCTCACGAAAGTTGGGTTTCAACATTTCTTTGAACAGACTCAACTCTTATTAGCATGCAATAATGCATTCCAAGCTACCACATTTTTCTCCAACATTATAAGAACCCCAAACCCAACCCTCTCTCTCTCACCTCTCTTCCCTGACCCTAACCCCCAACCCATCTTCCCTCACCCTCTTTCCTTCCTCCTCAACCCCGGCGACTCAGGCGATCACCTCCGGCGAGCTCGACGTTCGCGCGTAGGCGCAGAGGGGAAACATCCCCTTCTCCGGTGTTCGTCTTCTTCTAGGTACGCCATCCATCCCTTTAGCTTGGGCTGGAGTTCAGAGGGGTGTCGAAGAGTGCCGGAGGCGGCAAGTTTGTGGTCGTGAGGAGGTTGTGGGGTCTGTGGGGTTGAGGTCGCAAGTTTTGGTCTGAGTTGAGACCACAGATGAGATCGGAATGGAGGTAGCGAGCCTTGGCCGGAAGCGACGTCGTTGCGGTGGTGGATGGTCGGCCGACGGTGGATTGCCGGCGGCGGCTAGGGTTTCGCTGGAGTTTGGTTGGGTTGGGTTATTTGCATGAGCCCCCTCTAGTTTATTGTTTTAGTTAAATGAATTAGTTGGGTATTTTGTATTATATGGATGGAAGTTATTGGTATTTGGATGATTAATTAATAGTTGGATGATTTTGGAATAAACCCTGAATTTAGTGTATTTGATGAGTTAATAATTAATTGGGATTAATTGTAGAGTAAACCCGAAAGTTATTTGTATTTGATCAATTAGTAAATTATTGGTTAATTGCTGGGGAAACCCTGGGTTTACTTGTATTTGGTTAAATGAATTAACAACTGGATTAATTGCTAGAAAAACCTTAGATTTAGTTGTATTTGTATAAATAAGGGATAATTGGTTTAATTGCTTAGTAAACCTTGGACTTTCTATAATGGTGGACAACGTTTCAATTTAGGGAAAAATGCTCTCTTTTCCTTGGATTTCCTTTATATTTGTAGAAAATTCTATTAATTGGGAAACTTAATGTTTTTCCCTTGAACTTATGAGAATTATGTTTTGTTACGGAAATTTTGGTAAAATTATATTTATACCCCTGCACCTTGATTTGTGGTGTTATAGTTATAATTTCACTACGATGCTTAAATGATTTTATATTCTTGTTTATTATTTGTTACTCTATACCATGATGGGGTTGTTGACCCATGTTGTTGGGGGTAAATTACATTTACCCCATTGCCTAGTGAGACTGTGAGATTGTGAGAGGTTCAATATGATGCTTCTCGAGTTGCCTACGATGGGCAAACAGTTCACGTGGACAAACTCTTCGCACGAGACAACACGTCTATTTACTATTTGCTTATTTCCCTGCGGTGTGGCAAGCATCATTGGCCCATCATTTCATATAGCTGCAAAACCTAGCAAAAATGGAAATTTTTCGAGACATCTCCCTTCTTTCTCTCCTCCCTTCCCCCTTCTATCTCTCGCCAGACGGTCTTTGCCAGTAGTGCCATCCTCCCCGATGGCTGTCTGTATGTGTGGGTTGTCCCTTGCTTCCCCGTTCTTTCCGGCTCCCTGTCTCCCAGGAAATTCCGCAGTGGAAAGAGTCTAAAAGAATCGAAACTTGAATTCTTCGTAGTTGTAGCAGAATCATGGGCACGCTCTACTCCCCGAATAAAATATAGTAGAGTCGGTACCAAAATAAAAAACCAAACCGTTTGTCCACCCACGTTGGTTCGAGTGGCCATTGGAGCGTTGCTCACGGACTCGGACGTGTGGTCGTGTAGTGGGGATGACGCATGAGGCACGTATGACTAGATGTTAGGGTATTCTCTTGTTGGGGCGGTCCAGGATGGTTTATCAGCGTTGTTGCGAGTGACCGTTAGGGAGCGTTGCTCATGGCTCGGGCGTTGTGGTTGGATTCCCGGAGTCGGTTTTCCCCCCTGTGTTGTTGCGGTTCGGAAGGGTCCACTCACGTTGTGGCAAGTGACCGTTAGGGAGCGTTGCTCACGGGCTCGGGCGTGTGGTCGGTTTCCGAAGCCGGATGCGGAACTTGTCAGCTCACCAGCGTTGTGACGGGTGGTCGTTTGGGAGCGTTGCTCACGGGCTCAGGCACGTGGTTGGAGTAGGGCATTGCCTTGTGGGCTGGATGCGCGGTCTGGTCGAGGGTGCACGCTCGGCCAGGCTGGGCGCGTGGTCGCCTTGGGACGTGTGACAGTCCTGCCGTGAGAGCGGGTTGAGTGTTGCCTTGTGGGTTGGATGTGTGGTGGGGGTAGAGGTGCACGCTCGACCTCACTGGGCGCGTGACCGCCTTGGAACACGAGACCAGTGTGAGCCGTCAGGGACAGCTAGACCTTGTTCGGTGTCGGGTTGGGGTGGTGTACTTGGTCTTTATTTGAGACTCAGGTGTGCCTGTTCATGTGCAAGTGGGCGCGGTAGGTGGCTGGAGGCAACTTGGGCTTGGGACGCGTGGATTGGATTTGTTGAGCTCAGTGTCATGTATTTTTCCTACTTCTCTCAGTAGTTGTATAGTAGGAATCAGAGTTCTTGTATGTTCCTTCTGCATTGTACTTTGACTTTGACTTGATCATATATATTTTAATTGAGGCCTCGAGTTGGTTAATTCAGTTAATGTCCATTTTTTGCCTCCTTGTAGTGTTGTGATTATTGTTGTGTCCCGAGTGCGAATTAGGGGCGTTACAAACATACAACAATATTCATTCCAGGTAAGGGGTCCACTGTAGTATAGACTGTATGGCATTACCTCACACGTCTGGTATGGGCACACTATAACAAAAGATGATAATCTTACTAAATCTAGAACACACATTTCATGGGCTACTCAACCATCACGTTCGTAAGTAGAACATTTAGACAAAGTTAATGCTCTTATCAAGTAATATAACCAATGTAGAATACATCTGCAGAGCCCAGAATAAGGCAATCGATAAATATTAAATAGCCATCGTGAGAACAAATTATGATCCTTTAATGCTTCATCACTTCAATTCCATTGATGCGAATTTTGTCGCCGCTGACATGGCTTCATCAACACGAGAAGCATCTGTTCCCTGTAAAACATGCAGACCATTGAGTAATTAATCATGAAAGTTTGTCGCAGTTAACTACTTAAGTGGACTTAGTTTTTAACTGTGCAACACTTAGTTTTTAACTGTGCAACACAAAACTAACATGGCCCTGTGCAAGACCACATTTGCCGCCTCCTTTTCCATTGATAGGACCTAAAGCTGTAATATCTCGAAATAGTGGAAATTTAAAATTTTAAACAATCAAGAAATTAACAGAATAACTCATCAACGAGAATGTTACTCATATAAATCAACAGTCGGTGCACCAAAATACAACAGAGTTTGCCAAAAGACGTAATTACAACAATACAATGAAAGACATGTACAAGCAATCACAACGACCTTGAAAAGTCCGAAGAGGATCCTGACCCCAAAATGTGTGTTCCCGCTGTCACCACCCGACAGAACCTACTGGGGTCCTAAAATATGAATCAAACAACGATGCTTGAGTTTCCCATTAGGAAACCCCGTATGCCAAGCTCGCCTATATGAATGCAACAGTACGGTAAATGAATCTATCATACTAGTAGCATGTCATATCACATCTGCAATGCATCAAATCCCTCCAAGGGTAAACGAGACCTCAGTCCAACAACAAAAGTACCATCAACAAGGTTCACAAGGACATCAGTCCGACAACAACAACGAGTCTCTCTCGAAAACCTACCGTAGGCACATACGGTCTTACGGACAGTACACAATGCACCCCACACACACGACTACTCGAGTCAAAGGGATCGGTGAGGAGCGTCCGCACTTCCGCGCAAAGTAACCATGTGGTCTACACCACCTCGACGGAGTCGTAACCCGGTCGGTCAACATCCCAAGATAGGTGCCCAATCGGGGATCATCACCGGAACAACCTCGGCGGCATCGCCGACACAACATCGGCAATACAACATACGTCCGACACAACATAGGACGACACAACCACAAGCCGAAACATCGTTGACATCATCATCGCCGGCAAAAATCTCGGCGGTACAACATACGTCTGACACAACATCGGACGAGTCCAAACCATAGTCTGCAGGATCATCATGCTCCACGAGCCATGCGTCAACACGCATTGGGATCCGCGATCCTCATGTCTGCTACTCTACAGAGAGTAAGGTAACAACACGTCACACCACGGTCCAACACGGAGGTGGTGCGATCCAAGTGTCCATACTCTTCCACACGGCGATCCCTGGGCAAGCACGAGCACGTACCCGTCGTCACCTCCCGGCTCACGTTCTAAGAGAGGACACGAGTTTCCGTAGACAGAGTTGACACAACACGAGGACCAGGAATTCAGTTCTGCACACAAACGGTCGATCGTCCCCAATATGTTCGATCGACCGAAAGTCTACAACAGTTGAACTATTCTGTGCGTCACTTAAGTCCAAAGGGTCGAACAACAGTCTAAAACTGGTCGACCGAACGCGAGGTCAAAATCCGGAGTTTGTCAAAATCAAAAGTCTATTTGGTCGACCGAAAACTACCAAGGTCATCCTAATAGTCTACGTCATATAACGGTTGAACAACATATGGAAATCGGTCGAACAACATGCAATAATATCAAGTACACTTAAGTTTCGGTCGACCCCAAAACAAGGGACGGTCGACCGAACTTCGACAGTAAGCGTCCAACTCACCAACACACATACAACCGGTCGACCGCCACATTGGCATCGTTCGACCGGTGTTGGTTAAAGTCGGGCAAAAAGGTAAAATCGGTCGACCGCCTGAAGGCATCGGTCGACTGTTGGTCGACATCAACCTTGCGCCAGCCAAGGATTTTACGTCGTTTCTCGTCGCTAGCGAGGTCTCCGACCTCCCGCGGCCGACCTCAACTTCCCACCAACGTGGGAAAACAACAAAACCACACTAAAAGCCGACATACCTCAACACAAGACGGAGCACACCAGAGATTTGATCAACGTCGTCCGCCGACCGCAACTTCCGATCACGCGCGCCTCACGTCCGCCTCCTCGACTCCACGCTCGCCACCACTCGCCAAAGCCGCCGCCACGTTCTCTGGTCGCCGGAAAAGAAGAGAGAAAGGGTGAGAGATGAGTGAGCAAGTGAGATTGAGAGAGATTGATGAGTTTGTTTTAAACCCAACACAACTCACTCCCCGCTACAGTAATTGGCCCCTACCCACCACCCATCACCCATCACTGTTCCGCTTTCCATTTCCCATGCAAAGCTTCCACTAAATCCGGAATTAATCCCTAAGCAAGGGTTATGGTCTAACAAAAGCACTCTTGAGTCATTTCACTGCCACACCGTTCTTATCGTTATCTGGTACTCCAGCATGTACAACTGCCTTGTTTGATGCCTCATCTGTGCTGAACAACATTATTGGCATTTTCTGTATAAGGGAAATGAGCAAGTCAGTAAAAAAGTATACAAATTGCATGAACCAGAATCAAAAGGTAAAAAGTATGAGAAAAGCTTCTTTATCAGCAAGAAGCTACAAACGAGGAAAGGTACACTATGCAAAGTAGTAGTATGTCAAAATAATCAAACCTCTGTAGGATTTATCTACAATTATTTGAATTTTTTAAGTAAGAATAAAGATACGAGGGCAAAGTGACGTTAAAATATCAAGGTAGATGATAACATATGGTAAGAAAAATAAGAAATTCAATATCAAATACCTCGCTTGCAAAAACCTCTAATTCAATATCAAGGTAGATCCAGTGTCATAAATCTGCAGCAAATAAATAGCAAGCCACCATCTATATGAGTCACGAGTAATTTTGAATCAAGAACGTCCATGCCTTACCCATAAGAATTGACACCAAATAATATCTTATGCTTTATGAAAATCAAAAGAAGATTTCAAAGACCAACACTTCAAAGCAACAAACAATCTTCCACATCCCCATAAGATGGTCTATCTGTCTTGCGCACCCTCAAAGAATCTTTATTTTTAGGCAAAGAATTAGGAGCATCTTTTATCTTTTCTTTACAGTACAAGTGCAAGTAGCTTCATAAATTATGTTGTACTTGACAATAATGATGCACTCGGCAATTCTGGTCCCTCTATAGGAAGAAAACACAAAAAATGAAATGAAGTTTTAGCCGAGTAGATGAAATAGTTAATCTTATATTCCAATTAAGTAATAGATAAACATTCTAAAATAAAAAACCACAACTACCAACAAAAACTCAATATACTACCAAGCTGTCAGCCTAAACTTATAAAAAAAACGTATTGGCTTTAACCATTGAATCAAGACATTATTCTGGCCTTAATCTTTTATGATATTTAGAAGTACCTGGCCACCTTGTTCAGCATAGAAGCTTGTACTTTCCAAAACAATACCAACATCAGATCCTCCAGGTACCGTCTCCAAGAAGTCGGCACCAGACTATATAGCTTTAACCACACTTTCATGATCCTGGTCGATTGTAGATTCAAAAACCACTTTCATACAGCTATAGTAGTATGCCGTAATTGAAGAAAATGAGGACAGGTGACAAACATTGTATGGTGTTCTTGTTACTCTATTACGAGTCGTAGTACACTTGCTACTGAACTAAAATTAAGGACAATAAACAATGCATAATACACCAAGGAAGACCCATCACACCTGGTTCCATATGTACTGGCTGCAATCATCAGTTGTCGCCACACTTCGTTTATGAAGTTCTGATGTAGCTTCAGCATCCATAACAATACTGTCTCCTGCCGACTATAAAGTTGTCGCCACAATAGCTGAAGTTCTGATGTAGCTTCAGCATCCATAACATTACATGGCCTGAAATTGGAAACAGCAAACAAACAAAAACACGATTAAAAATTGTGATCCAACAATAGAGAAGATATTACAAAGCAATACCATATTACCTTATTACGTGCATTCCGAGCTTTTTTCCTAGCTTCCTCCATGGCAACATTAAAGCCATCTACATCAACAGCTAGACCTCTTTCTTTGGCCATTAACTGACAACAAGAACCAGAAAAGAAGAACATGAGATGATAAATCAGTAATAACATGCGTGTGACATCTACCAAGTATCAAATACCAACGAAATCCAATGCACACCTGAGTCAAATCCATTGGAAAACCATATGTATCCCACAAAATGAACGCATCCTGCAATACATGCCATGCCTTATAGTTTATATCTTATGGCCACAAGAAAGCTTACAAAAATATATAATAGTAAAGCTAGTTAACACAATGACATGACACAACTTCTAGGTGATTATGCATAAAAATAGCAACTCTAACTACCATGAAGCATGTATACAAATTGTTATGTCCCTAAACCCTTGCTTAGGGTTAATGGTGATTAAGGATGAGCTTTGCATGAGGAGGGGGCGTGCACAGTGGAGTGCATGGGGATGGAGGAGGGTGATGGGTGAGGGTGTAGGAGGATGGTAGTAGGGGATGGTGGTGTTGGGTTGGTTGTTTTAAGCAAAGAACTCACATCTCTCTCTCTCTCCCATTCGTTCTCTCTCTCTCTCTCTCTCTCTCTCTCTTTCTTTGTGCGGCGAGTAGCGGTGGAGGTGACGGCTGCGGAGGAGTAGGCGTGCGGAGGTGGACGCGCGAGGAGGTCCCGGAGACGGCGTGCGCGAGCGAGCTCCGGCGTGTTTCGTCGTTCTCTTCGAGGTATGCCGGCTTTATAGTGTGTTTTGATTGTCCACCCTCGCGTGAGTGTCGTGTTGGTCGGTCAGGGGAGGTCGGAGACCTACCCGGCGACGAGTTTTGCCTAAAACCTTGGCTGACGCAAAGTTGAAGACGACCAACGGTCGACCGGGTCCCTTCGGGCGGTCGACCGAATGTAGTGTATTTTGATTGCCTGATTGTTTTCGGTCGACCGGTTCCTTTTGTTCGGTCGATCGGAACTTAAGTGTAATGGATTTTTATGCTCGTTTGCGGTCGACCGTTATATGACTTAGAATTGCTAGGATGCCCTGGTAGTTTTCGGTCGACCAAGACCCCTGAGTCGGTTGACCGATAGTTTTGAATTGATGTTGACTAGACTTCAGATTTTGACCTCGTTTCGAAAAACCGATTGTAGATCAACGGTCGACCGTTGGGACTTAAGTTTTGCGCAAAGAGTTCGACCGTTGTAGACTTTCGGTCGACCGATTCCCTTGAGGAAATGGTCGACCGGGTTGCCTCTTTCGGTCGACCGTTTTGCACAGGACTGAATTTCTGATCCCATTTAAGATGAAAACTCTGTCCACGGAAACCCGTGTCCTCGCCTTGTGCGTGAGCCGGGAGGTGACGGTGGGCGCGTTACGCGTGTCTGCCTAGGGACCGCCGTGTGGAAGAGTGTGGGTGTTCGGGACGCGTCACCTCCATGTATGGATCGTGACTAATATGATGGATTGATTGGACTCATTGTAGAGTAGCAGGCCTGAGGGATCGCGGATCACAATGTATGATGATTGTGCAGGCACACAACTATCGTTGGGTGAGGTGACTACCGGCCTACGTCGCTACGGAGGTCGCTGCCATGCTTTTATAGCGGCACGGTTGGTGTTTGCGGCTCGTGGAGCCTGATGACCTGGCAGACTTCGGTCTGGACCCGTCCGATGTTGTGCCGGACGTATTGATGGATCACCGATGTTGTTCCGGTGATGCCGCCGATGTTGTTCCGGCGATGATGATTGATGAGCTGATGTTGTTCCGGCTATGTTCCTCAGATGGACACCTACTGAGATGATGATTGATGGACTGACCGAGCGACGGCTCCGTTGGTGTGGTTTCGACCACGAAGTTACAGATCTGTTTCTTATGGCGCGGACTTGGCGGATGCTCCTTGCCGAACCCCATGATTAGTGTAGCCGCGTGTGGGGAGTGTCACGTCATGTTCCGTTAGACCGTATGTGCCTACGGTAGGTCTCCTTGGGAGACCCGATGATGATTGTCAGACTGATGTCCTGTGTTACCCTTCGGGGGAACTGTTTTCCTTACTGTTGATGACATGGCATACTACTAGTATGATAGGTTCATTTGTACTACTGCATGCATACATGTGAGCTTGGCATACGGGGTTTATTTATGGAAACTTATGCATTGTTGTTGCATCTTTTTCAGGACCGCAGTAGGTCCAGTTGGGTGGTGATCAGCAAGCGCGCGCATCTTTGGTCGGATCCTCTCTTTCGGACCACTGAGGTCGACGTGATTATTTTATCTTCCTTGTTGTTTTGTTGTAATCATGTATTGTTTTGACAAACTCTGATGTAATATGGTGCACCGCTTATATGTTTTATGAGAAGTACAGTCCCGTCCTTGATTATTGATTTCTATCGTCTTGATGAAAATTTTAAAAATTTCCGCTGTTTCAGGATGTTACACAAATACTATAGTACAATATGGCACATGGATGCGTCAATTTTGTAGATGTAGGACACAATGAGGCAATGATATTAACTTTTAAGTTTTAACTAATAAAAATGGTATGTCACTTTAACCCCAAAATAATAAATATTGAATATATACATACAAACATTTACAAAGTAAATTGAAATAAATTTTGTGCATGAATTTTCAGTACATTTCACAATAGATAAGCCTTTGTGTATGCACATTCTAAACACGACACTACCATAAGTTTCTTGTGTTTTAAAAAATGCCACACACCAAAATACATCACTCATCAGAGAAGTATACAAATATAGAATTGTGATTATTTAATTAAAATACCCCCAAATGATCTATCGAGTATGTATCTTGAAGTATCGAATGCTCAAAGATGCATATAAAACTTCAAGCAGTTTGACAGCTCAAAATCTTAGTGTAAAATAGCAAAAGTACCAAAACAAAAGGAATACAACCTTTATAATTTGTTTATTTATCTACTATGGTTGCAGAATGATCCATTTTTCAGTTGTAACTTACATGGAAGTTATATCATATATATCACATGCCAACCGAAGTCCAAAAACATTACAGTAAACCCCAACCTGGGGCAGTTGTACAGAGAATGAATTCTTCAGATCTTATATGGTGACAAATCGTACTAGAATCATTTGTCGAAGTACAATTAGTCATTAGTAGTCAATCTAACACCTCGTAGAAATAACAGATACAATTGAGTACACATTCCAACTTCTATAAGTGAAGCCACTTTTAGTTAAAATTTGACTCGGGGTACTAAAATTTTATCAGGTACATCTAGCACAAGCCCATTTGCATACCTGGTGGACATCCCATCCCAACTTCCCATCTTGAGAAACATAGTTACAAATGCTTTTGAAAGAAGAAAAAAACTCTATGATACGAACTGAAAATATTGTAGTAGCATTCTGTTAGTCAATGAGCAGGAACTCATTAAGGGTATATCGTTGGTACCTCATTTTGGTACGATAGCATATGGGTCCACAAATATTATACTATGTCCACTTTTCAATTCCAACACTCCTTGAGAAGCTATAATATCAGATAAGTATAAATTACCAAAAAATAGAGGGATAAATGTAATGGGGGGCATGATTGACATGTGAAAAGTTACCAGAAAAAACTGAGTGATTCGCAATACCGAAGAAGAAAATTATCTGCCCACTCAGTTGGTTGCCTTGCACTTCAATAGCAGTATATTTGCATTTCATATTAATTGCCAGAGTTGAGAAACTTATCTCATCTTTGTCGCAATACTCGACGCAAGAGTAGTAGCATCCAAAGGATGCCCAATCAAGTGGACTTCTGTATATTTTTATTAATAGTAAATGAGATTTGGTAACATAGATGTTTGAACATTATTGGTAGTTCAAGGTGCTTCGTGCTATATATATTATTGATTCAAGTACTACGACCGACGATTATCTTGAGATTTTCTTGGAAACTACAATAGTAGATTATCCTCCTATTTGTAATAATGATGATGTCGATGATGCTGATGGGTGCCCGCCCACCTCTAATCCAATAGAATCCAGTCAGCCCGTGTTTCCCACGTACAAAGGTTGGATAAGGGTAATAAAAAGGAAGTTGTTGGGGTTGGGGCGGAGATGAGAAGAGAGGTGCAAAGGTATGGTATGAGATAGGCTGCATGATGGATAATAATCATGGGATGACATGTACAAGAAAAGGAGCCATAAACACCATTCCCACTATTTTTTGCTTTTCATGTGCTTTTTCCTATTGCATTTGAATTTTGTTTCGTGTTAAAATAGTACAAAAATTACAAGCAGAGAATACAATAAAAGAACAGGGGGTGTGTGAGAGAGAGAGAGAGGTGCCCGTGGCAGGAACAAAAAGAAATATACACTCACTGCCTAGAGCAAGCAAACGTTTTGTATCTGTCATGATTCATGAATCGTCATCAGTAAGTTGTTAGCTGATCTGTTCTATTTGCTGGTCATGTAGTCGGTTGACTAACCAGTTCTTGTTAACATGTCTTTGAAGATGTCTTGGTGTAACTGCAATACTTGTGTTCTTAAGCTTCCTTCCTGTACCTGTTCCAAACACAGAAGCCCAGTTAGCAGAAGCAGTTAATGGTGTAAACAATATCGTAAGAATGAAACATGCGTTCTTCAGCGAGAAGATGAATCAAATAGACCACAATGTTACTCAAAGCACCAGTCAACCGACTGTAGACGTAATTAATCGATAATTGAGTATTTACTTCCACGGTATGACGACAAAAATGTTGGTGATGTTGTCTGTTCTCAAATTGTCTTTCTGAAGTAAATGTTGTGCAGTAATTATACAAGCATAGGATTGGTCTTACGGTCTTACCTGCATTGCTGCAACTGAAGCTAACAACTCCCGGCATTGATCAAGCATTGCCCTCTCATTTGCAGCCATGTAAGCTAGTTCAGAAATCACAGAGTTTGTGCCCTCAACCTGTTGAATTTTATGACATGTTTAATTATCAAATCCAGAATGTTCAATGTTGTGCCCTCTATGGAATAACTAAATCAAGAAAAATAATTACAACATAAATTTCAAAGTTTAGAAATTAATTCTTCCTCTGAAACTGTTGTACCACTTTCACATTGTTTTGTTGCTTCTTCCAACTCGATAATAATCAGACACTTGTATTGAAGCTTTTTCTTTATCAAACTGACCGCAATGCAATCATATTAACATTATATACTACATAACAATTATAAAGTGCTTTCTGGTATTGGTTTCATGTGATGCTCAAGACTTCGTGTGAATGTCTCTACAATTTACAGCTTGAGTGGCACTAGGAAACAAAAGGGCAAATGTCAACAAGTACTGGGGTGTCATGTTGTTGCCTCAGAAAATGAGGTAGTACTCCAATATAAGATGAATCTAAGGTCTCTGCACGTATTTATTAACTGCCTTGAATGTGAATTTGAGAATGAGATCCACACCAAATATTCTGTGAAAATGGGAACTTTTTATGCGCAGGAGGTTGATTGTTTCTTAAGATTAACACATTAATTTTCATGGAGGTCAATACTCGGGAACTAATTAAGTAATAATATAGTCTACCAATAACAAACAACTTAAATTTAAGCCTCAAACCTGGTTCTGCTACCCTCATAGCATACAACTCAAGCTTTTTTAATCTAATTGTGGTAGCTATTACTCACGGTTCTTTATGAAACCCACTAAAATTGTTAAGTTTGTTAGTTATTAAGTACTGCGAAGGCCTTGGCCTCACATTGTTCCCATGAATGCAGATAACGATAGGTACAACTTTGAAGAACTTTATTTGGTACAATTTGATATTAATTACGCATAAAATAGAAGGGAAACTTACAAGAGGCAACAAACTATAAACTGATGAACCCATTGCTTGCATCACATCTAGGGATGAGTGAATACTCCTTTCAATGGCCTGGATATGTGCCTGGAAAACACAATTGAATTAGTGATATCCACCAGAATTTAATAATATTCATACTTCGTAATATCAAGACAAAAATAATGGAATATGAAGACAATATAGACATTTTTAACATACCCTAGCATCACTACTAACTGGAAGATTAATGATGCTTGCTCTTAGTGCCTCGGTCGTGCCAGCTAATGAACCAGAATGTTGTCTCTCCAATGAAGACCAGTCTTCAAGGTACATCATCTTTCAATTAAAAAAAATTAACCAACAGGTTAGACCATGAATATATCAATTATGTAATCTTAGAAGTATTATTCTCTAGCTTATGAATATAAAGGAGCATTTATGAAACCGTATAAAAGGGAAATGGTTCCAACACATTATTTAACTTTTTTATACAAGGAAAATGATTCCGATACATGAACCTTTTGATACAAGGAAAATCAAAAATGATTTTGGTACATGAACCTTTTGATAGAAGGAACAAAATATGACATTGGCAAGCATTCAAGCACAAAGTAATGACATCAGCTCATCAAACTTTTATGAAGACTGGGATTATGGATCTGTTGTTATAGTTTCAAACCGTACATGGCTAGTTATATTTTGAAAGTGAGCCACAAAAGCCCCATGTTTTGCACTCATCCTTTTTTTAAAAGTAACTACCTTTTACGCATTAGTATGTGTCATTTTTTGAAGCAAGTACCAGCCAAGTATGGTACAAACCCATAATGGCATATCCTAGCCCAGGTGATACAAGGGTCATGATGGATGTCTAGATGAGCTCAAGAGAAGACATAGAGACAAAGTTCAGAAAATAGTATCTCCGGTTAAGAACTTGTCACTAAATCATTATGTGGTAAAAATGGTAAAAACAAAATATAGAGAATTTGTAGTTGCTTCTATTTAAGATGCTCCATACATACAACAGAAAAACCAAAACTATACAAAAGAAAGGGACAACACGGGATGTTCGATACCTGCTCTTTCAAGACCATGTTTAACTTCAAGTCATTCTTTAGTTGTTGGATGTTGATTCTCTTTGCAGCTACATAATCATGTAGTCCGGAGATCGCGTTCCACGTGCTATTGAGATCCTCCTGATTCATATAGGCAAGAAGCAAATCTTATAACTACTGAATGATAAGTACAACAAAACAACAGTGACAATATTATTCTTGTTCGACAAACAAAAACAGTGTTAAATAAAGTGCAAAGAACTCAAGTATATTAATGAACAAAAGAGGTTAGAAACAACAACACCACAACATTTGGTTGATCGGGAAGTCATAATTGAATTTCCAATTATACAAAGGCTAACAAGATCATTCTGGATTATCAAAGGAGAAAACTAAAAGTTGGCAATAAAATCAAATATATTATTGCAAAAACGGTGCTGACAAGTAACACACACAAGACTAACTCAAAATCTTGTTACCACCCTTTGATTGAGGTCTAACTCTTCCAATTTAGGAAGAATGTTACAAAAATGTTAAGCTTACCATCACAACAGATGAGATGACAATCGAAGTTAACTTTCAATTGGCTGCCCATGTGCTAAACAGAATCTAAAAAGAATAGGTAGGGACAAAATGGAAGTATGACTCTTTACATCAACGTAACCGATGACAGGACAAACTTTTCTTTCTCTTCCATGATGAGTTAAAATTAATGTCAGGTGCTCAACTACTGGATGATGAATTAAGTGTATTACCTCTGCTACAATTTTCTGGATGGACAATGCAGTCTCTGCTCTTGCATTAACAAAGCGCCACTGCAAGTATCTATTGTACAATAGCCGAAGTTGATGTGCATGTTCTAGGTCATTTTCATTCTTCTTGCCTTTTCTAACATCAATTATGTAGCTGAGAGAGGGGGATGAACCGCTAATCCGGCCACTTAAGGAACTAGACGAGGAAAATGGAGTTGAAGGCCTTGAACGGGATGGACTTGCCATAGGCCTAGAAGTAGGAACCTTACTTGGCGACGGAGAACGTTGAGCACCTGGAACAGGAAGAGACTGAGTCCTACTTGATCGAGTTAAAGATGAAGATCTTGGATGAACATTTGAGGGCACACTTGGACTTGGAGTCACCGCATCAAGGGACATCCTCCTACTGCCATCACTCACTGACTTCAGTAGGAATCTACCAGGGGTCTCTGTCACAGCAGTTCTCCTTGGTGAAACCCCTCTTGATGGAGCTGGCAAAGAAGTGAGATCCATGCTTCTTGTCATTGCATTTGCAGACAATTTAGCACCTGCTATGCATGGCCAACGATGCCGATCTACAACACTAGAGTGTGAACTTCCCACGGCCTTCGAATTTTCCGATTGCTCAGAAACATTTCTCCCTCTCAAAGGAGTTCTCTTCCTCTCTGAGAACCCATTTGTTGAACTCTTCGATGTACGATCTACAGCAGACTTAGTATTCGCAATTGGCTTTTCTCTCCTCAATGTAGGTGCCGAAACAGATTCAGACTGGAATGACGAAGATAGACTGCGCATCGAAGGCCATAGACCATGACCATCAGCTGTCCGAGGAGCAATTACTCTTCGAGCAGATGCCCGCAAGTCTACAGCTGAATCGTGCATTGGAGTGGAAGGTCTAGAAGGCGAAGACGAAGGTTTTGAGGGCTTTGAAGACGGAGAAGAAGGGGCAGAGTTCCTCAACAAGGGTGTGGAGGGTCGCGCCCTCTCTGCAGATTGGGCACGTTTAGGCAACGTAGGACCACCAACAGAAGTTGCCGACAAAGCAGACGGGGACGGGCATCTCTGAGGAGCCACAGGAGAGGACTTATACTTAGAAGAAATCTCCTTAGTCCGGATCTTCCTACCACCGGAAGAAGCAGCATTGTTCTTCTCGGAAGGGACCAATGGCGACCGACTAACCTCCTCTTTCTTTGCCGAAATTTTCTTTTGCGCAACCAAACCAGGTATCCTACTTTTGCCCAAATCCATCAAAACCCAACTCAAGTCAATCCACTCCTAATAAAAACGCTACCTTTTCATTAAAAACAAGCAAATCTGCATAACAAAACCAAAAACAACAAAAGTGAGAGTTTTCAAAGACAAAAACAACGAACACACTTCAAATCAAATATCTACAAACCCAGGAACAAAATTCGGCCTTGAAGTCATCACCAATGAAGAAAGAACACATGCATCGAGGAAAGGGAAAGGGGGAAGATATCATAGGGCGCGGCTTCCCCAGAAGCCCATGATCAGAGAAGCGGATGTGCACAGTAATGGAGGGGGGCAATTTTTTAATTCCGACCCTCAAAAACCATTAAAAACTCACACTTGTCTCCCGTCCTTCTCACGAGAGTGCCATGGTTGGCAGGGTTTCGCCCTGGAAAGACAAAAAAATAGTAATTGCCAAACCAGACTTGTCCCAAATTCCTTTTTTTTCCGGTGCAAATTACCCCCAAAAAATAGAAAATTTGAAAATCCTAGGGTTTGCCGAACACGTTCTTCGAATACGAATTTGGTGGATCGGTGGGAAAGATGCGCGTTAGTTAACCGGAAAAAAATCCAAAAAAAGGAACTTCTAGAGATCGAAACCACCGAAAAAAGGATTTTTTTGGGGGGGACGAGCGGCTCACCTCCGAATCGGACGGAGGCGTTGGGGTGATTTGGGGAGTTGGAATTTTATAGGGGAGGTGAGATGGTGTCGTCTTCGACGACCGACGTCGGATGGAAAGTGGAATTGGAAGGGATAAAAAGGATAAGTAATGTAATAATGCTGAATGTGTTGGTTTGGTTAATTACTTTTCTGCTTTTTTAGGGGTAATTAATTATTTTCTTGTTGTTGCTGATTTAATTAGTTCGATTTAATAAAGTTTTGTGTCGGGAAAAGTGGGGGTTTTCTGCGATAGGACGAGTGGTGTTGGGGGATTTTATCCTTTCACCCTTCTCTTCCGAGATGATGAATATTTGTAGTTGTCCATGTGTATATAGGAGTTATCATTTTTTCTCCGGTAAGAAGCATTATTATTATTATTATATCGCAAAGGTAAATGATTGGAGATCAATATTCGGAACTTGATTGGTCTTATACGATGTTATTCCAAGAAGATAAATCTAATGAATGAAAGGAAACTTATACATTACAGTACCATACTACCAATGACAGCAAGAGAATTTAAGAAATCCTAGTTTTTTCAGGAAAAAAAATTATTTCCAGTTAAATAAATTCATTTGAAGGATAAGAAGGGCAAAACATGAAGTGATGAATTTGGTGGTATCTTTATTATCTTTAGAGTTTTTTTTCACCTGTGCAGCTGTGCTGGACAGTGGATACTATCACTCACACCACTGTATTGGCATGAAATGGTATCATTAAATTAACAAATGATTAAGCATGCACAAATATAACGTAATACAATAAATAAGTACTGAATAAATAAAAACGTCTTTTTTATGACTTGAAACTTGAAAGAGACGTGTCATCCCAAGAAATACAGAATACTAAACCGTAGCAACTTACGTGCTTCGCATTTTTAATTGTTTATTTTTATAATCTTATTAAATTATTTGTTCTACTAATTAATATAACACACTTACTTTTCATCGAAGACGGTACTCTTAGCAAATGTCAATGTAGTCAGCTTTGGACTTATCAAAAAAAATAAAAAATGTAGTCAGCTTTGGAGCCTTGGATGACCGAGCCGATTCCTGTTAGTTATTACCCGCCACGGCGCCACTAACAATTACTTCAATCACAGCCGTCCAATTTGTTGAAATTTTGTTCTCCTTCGACTTGGATCACCTTCCATCAGGGGGACTTGCGTAGACAACCCTTGACATTTCCATATCCAAGTCGGATATGATTTTAGTGGTCAAAATTGAAAACATAATCGTTGCAAAAGATAAAGTAATAAAAAATACAACAAAATACGGAGAACAAGAAGATGGAAACCTTGATGCATTTGGATGTAATCTCTAGTTCGGTTTTATTTGTGCATTTAAATCATTCAGCATGTTCACAGCCGCACCGTATTTTGTCTTCATGACATGTGGAGGGATTGTGTTCTTACACTTATATACTATTTATACAGATCTAATAATTCATATTATCATCTAAGAACCCTAAGATTGCATGTCAGAGGTATAATCTGGTCCTAAGTGTGTCATCACTTTATTCCAATGGCCCGAATTCCTCTTAAGTTATCCTTGAGTGTGTCATATAATTTCTTCATGGAGAAACCAATGGATGAGATCTCAGGTTTGTCTTTGCTAATTCCGTCTCTTCCAAGCAAATATCTATGCTACATTTGGTCGCATTTTACCAGGCAAAGCGAGTTAATCTATTTGACCATATGACTATGACTTTATTTTATTTACAAAAGATAATAGTTCCATCTGATAATTTAAGCAATTTAATGTTCCAATTGTGATGGTACGTTACAAAGCTGTTATCCCTTGACAGACTTTATGAACACTAATTTTATCTAACTCCACGCGCACTAAGGACGGGTGGTCACAAAAAAGACGTAATCCTTGGTTGTATGAGGTATACTAGATTATATCAAATCGTTTGTTATTTCAAAATTTAACTCATTGCGTCAGTACATGAGAAAAATGGAAAGTTGCAATTATCATTAGGATTACAAGTTTACAACTATCTATCTAATATGATATCCTTAAGAATCGACAATAAGCATGGGAGTATCACATTGGTGGTCATAATACATCCAAGACAAACGAAACAATATCAAGTCCTCCCTTTATATATGTACTCAACCTTATTAGCGTTTTTGGTTGCAACTTGTAGTGTTTGATTAGTATTTTTACAAAGACAAAGTACTATTATCTCACATGGTTAGGTTAATAGAGACAATAACCAAAAATGACGAACTAATCGAGAACAAAACAAAACTTGTCCTCAATCCACGTCACAACACGGAGAAAAACTAACTAGCTGACATGGTTACTGCAGAATTATTATAATCGCCTCGGCTACTTCGGAACCGAAGAATATTTCGAACCAAGATTCACCCTCCCCGAGTGTAACTTCAATTTTACATTCAACTTCTTTGAAATCATGCTAACTAGAGATTTTGTATGATATTGCAAGAGTTCATCGTTATTCGGATTGAGCGTGAGCATCTAATTTCGAGCCATCCATGAAAATGTTAGAGCAAATATTTACGATTCATACTTTTCCTTCTGTTCCAAGTGTTCCAAGTCAACAGCCTCCCTGCCTTAATGATTATGAATGATCATGAAATGAATTCCATCACAACTGCAGTGGTCAAAGAAAGTCTGTCCTTTTCCAGAAGAAAAAGGAAAGGAGGATTTATTTCTATCAAATTAGATATTCCTTTCTATACCATTTTTCTTTCTGAAACCAATATCCGTACAGGCACAAAGAAATAGGTTGATTTGTCATTAGCACGATCTACTTCTTTAAATTTTAGGTATAACTCCCGAGAGCAATCTGCTTTGTTAAGTTTTAATAAGCAAACAAGTACATATACATGCCATTGTTTTTGTGCAAATTGCTGGGCTATCGCGATTTCTTAGGTCAACTTGGCTTCAAATAATTAAAACAGCACATAGTAGCATTCACCAGCTTCAGTGCTGACTGTTTTTTATGTTTAGATTAACCATTCGGTTTCAGCATCCTCTGGAAAAACACATTGGTTCTGGAATATGGCTTGGTTGAAATCCACAACTAATTATGTTATCATATCATCCCCTGTTCTACAAAATTGGCAAAACCAGATTCAAATGACTGATTTCTCCAAAATAAATAATAAATGAATTGTTTTAGTCTTAATCAATTGAAGTTGAAATCCTCAAAGTAAATCTAAAACAAATATTGGTAGTGGATCGTTATAAATGCTTTTATTAACTCGGAAATGAAGTACAACTGATTGATGTAAGAATGTTGTATTGTCAAACATATCGACATTTATTAATCAAAAAATTTAGATAACTGAAGTTCTACATTAACAGTGAAAAATATCCCATGATGGACACTAACCAGTGCTTCGTACATAACAATGGGAATTATAAATGTACCTACTTAATACTTGAATTTTCCTTTGCCTCAGCCAAAAGAAATCCTTGTTTTTTGCTAATAATACAGAAGAACTGAAACCTGTGGTGGTCTGTGATCATAAAGCATAAGAAGTTAAAAACCCTGCGCTAGTATCATAAGTCCTTGTTTTTCTTATGCTTCTACTTCACTAACTTCTAACTTAAGCTTGCATAGGTTGCCATTTTGAATCATAGCTTGGTAATGGGCACTTGGAGGGCTTTCCAACTGCTTCATCACTCTCATCATAAGCCCCACCTACCACTTGGGGAGGGAAAAAAAATAGCTCCACTACTTTGAGAGTTGTGGCCTATGGATAGGGATCTTTATCTATCCAAACAGCTAATGATCATAGGCCCTTTTATTTCTTAATTAAAAAAGTAGCAAAGCACAGAAAGACCATGTGCATGCCATCAAGAGGTGGAGATGCTTCTAACTAAATTATAGATCGAGGAAATTTTCAACAAAAAAAAAACTTGCCTTCACCTTTTCTTCCTTTGAACCTATCGACTATTGGACTGCAGCCTCCTTTTGTTAGAAAAAGAGGGAATGGGGGCACATAGTATGATTGGGGCATGCTTTTGAGAAAAGAACAGCCTTGATTTCTTAGTTTCTACGTGTTGTGCAAACTATTTGACTAACAAGACTAGCCTAACTTAACAGTACTTGCCAGATGATGTTAGCTTGTGCTTAGGTAGGTCATGGTCCTTAGGGACTTGTTGCGTTCTGACATGTATGGGCCAGGGTAGACCTCTATGGGTAGACTGATGGGTTGGGTTGGATTGGATGGGAATGATCACCAAATGGAATGCTTGATTTCTAACCCGGTCTGGTAGAGACTAATTGTTTTTGTCATCTTATTAATAAAGTTCTATTTTTTGTTGCCAAATCTTAATAACCATGTAACTTAAAGCATTTAAAAGACAAAAAAGACAGAATCATCTATACAATAGAAACAATTCATAGAAGATATGTGCAATATAGACAAATTCCTTGAGGATGAAGGAACATATCGTAGCAATTATATGAAGCAAAAGAATTGTACCAAAAAATGAATAGTTTGCTATGTATTTACTTGTAGTACAGTATAAGTTAATGTTTCTTACTTGCTTATTTGCCATTGCTACTCGCAGTCTGTCATCAAGAAAAGGCGTTCATTGTTACCAAGCATTTCCCTTCGTTTGTACGATTAGGTTCGAAAAGCTTCAGATTTTGCAGCAAAAGGGATGAACAAGCCATCTCCATGGAAGGTTTCCTTTTTCCTTCTTTTGACGTGTTACTTGTTTGTATATTTCCAACACCAGTCTTATCTGAAGTTAAGAACAATACCAGCCAGGAACTTGTGCATCATTTCTCCAACCTCAACCATACTCCAACCTGCTGTTTTCTCAACATTCTCATCACAGTTCATCCTTCGCCTCTATCTTTCTGCTTCTTCCGATCGCCTACACTTAGCATACATGCTCACAACCATCATGCACTCACCATCACTCCAATTACCACTTCTCCCTTCCATATGCTTGGCCAACATCCCCCCAACCTCCAAATCACCATGAACCATGCAAGCACCATGCAGTGCCCCGATAACCGTTGCATCCGGCTGATATGGCTTCGAGTTCATGAGCCCACGACCATGATAAAAGCTGTCCATCTTGACCAAAGAAGATCAACCATGCAACCATAACGCTCTCTCTTCGGCAGGACCCCGTCCTCCTCCTCCATAATATTGAAGAATTGACATCCTTCATCCACAAGCCCGGCATGAACACAAGCTGTGAGCACCGCCACTAATGTAACATCATCGGGGTCTTAATCCTTGTGCTACCTTAACATGAAAGAGCTTTATGCAATCCCGGCCACGCCCATCAAATGCAAGCACTGATATCATCTCATTCCAGCAATACAAGTCCTTGTGTTGCGCCTTAGAAAACACCTCCAACGCTCCATTTATGCTTCAACATTTCGAGTACATATCAATTAAAGTTGAAAAACAACGTGGGGATGTAACACTCGCCCAACTTGCAAGGCCCATCGATGCACCTTGTCGGCCAGCATCAAGACAGCCCAGGCGCATTGAGAATGCTTGCAAACATCAGATGGTTCGGCTGAATTCCATCCAAACCCACTCCCTCGTGATTACACTTCTCCCTCGCCAAACCATCCAAAAGGGTATTCCAAGAAACAATGTCCTTCTCCCGCATTTCATCAAACACCTCACAAGCTGTCTCAACATCTCCAAAGTCCAAACACGCCAAAACCATCAAATTTCACGTCACCACATCTCTAACTTTATTCCACCAAAAACCTCCTCCGCCTCATCATCCATTTCCAAACCAATATAACCCGAAAGCAACGTGTTATACGAAACCACATCCCTCTCCGACATTTCATCTAACACCTTCCGTGTAGCATTCATGTTCTCGTAAAATTTTATATCATCTTCATTATAAAATTATTATTTTTCAACGTACTCATCGTTATTGTTCGTATTTTTTGTTTTAAATAAAATATATATGGTAAGATTCTGATTAAATCGGAAATCTATTATGTTCCGAATTTATCTCATCTAGATTGATTTTTATTTGATGCTCGTAAGTTTGTAAGTTGTAAGTCGTCTAGATTTGATCTCCACTCTAGTGACTTTATAAGCAAGAAAAGTTGCAAGCTAAAACTAAAAATACAACCTAGAAGTAAAACTAAAATCAGCAACATAGTCAAATATTAAACATCAAATCACCTACTCAACGGGTTAGAGGTGATAAGGACCGATCAATAGCAACGCCCCAATTGATAGAGAATGTAAATGTGGGAATGGTACACGGTCAGTCTGTTTAGTGAATTCGAATTTTTTGATCCATAGTCGTATTAGTGGATTGAACCTCCCCAACTTGCAATTCTAGAGTAAGTAGTAGTTTGCCTTTTGAACTATCAACAATTAATGTAACTTATGTCTCTGAAATTTCATTCATTGTAATCTTTTGAGCGAAACGAAAGGACAAATAAAAACAATTTTTTTCTCTTGAACGAGCAAAATCAAATCCAAACCCATAACAACGATAATAGTGTAAATATGTTGATGTGGTTTAGTTTCTCCCGTAAATTCATGGGAGGTGAGAAATAGAAAAGATCCAGTGGTTTTGAGAAATAGAAAAGATAGAACACATCAATTAAATGACAAAAAAAACCCAGCAAAGATGAGGATAAAGTAGAGATTGAAAACAAAACCTTACAAGCAAGAATTGTTTCACGCACAGCATTCCCATCACCATTCCAGGAGAAGCAAGAAACCAAGCTTAACTTTGTTGTGGAATGGTGGTGGGGATTGGATTATGTGGACATGCATGCACGTGAATCCCCAATAATTCGCCATGCAAAGAGTGGGTCCAAACCCCGCCAGGCGCCAGCCCTTTCTTCTTTGTCCTCTTCCCAAACTACACCACCTATAAGAATCTCTTCTCATTCACCACTTTCTCTTGTCTCCCTCCAATCTCTACCATTCCCTATCCCAACCATTCCAATGCCTCCACCACTTCTTCTGCTCTTTCTCACCCATCTCCTCATGACGGCCGCCACCGCCCGACAAGAGGGTGTGTTTGGGGAGGGGCAGCTGCTCAGGCTGCTCCCATGGATTGAGAGCTCTGCAGCTGCTTTAGATATGTGTTATTTGCCACAGAAATCAAGTGAGAAAATAAGTTGCTTGTGTGTACGTTGTTTCTCTTAGGATAGTCTGCATTTCTGTTTTTTGTTCTTATCCTCAAAAGGCTCTTTGTGGATTAACCCAGAATCCTTTCAATCACTGCTTCTGTTAAATTTTGATTATTCATCTGCTGCATTTGCATCATCTCAAAATTACTCACTTCCAAAGGCCAGTTTCGGATAACACGTAGTTTCTTTTTTTTTCTTCACCGGAAAACTCAGGAAGAGAGAATGCAGCAACTATACTGGAAATGAGACATCACGGCTACTGCTCCAATCCCAGCAAGAGCTGGAAGGAAAGAACAGCAGAGGTGATGGCGTCGGACGAGGCACGGGTTCGTTACCTTCAGTCTAAAGCCAAATCCCCTTCACTGTTCTCTAGCAGAACGAGGGATACAGCCTCTGCAACCGAACTCCCTGTCAACTCCGGTAGAAACCTGCAAACTCTGAACTACATTGTCACGGTCGAATTGGGCGGGAAACAGACAACACTTATTGTAGACACTGGCAGCGATCTCACGTGGATTCAATGCAAACCATGTGACTACTGCTACAACCAACAAGACCCTTTGTTCGATCCTTCTGCTTCGAAATCGTACCAACCGATCCCTTGCGGTTCACCCACATGTACCTCTTTGCTTCCGGCATCCGGAGGCACCCATTCTTGTGGGGCTGCAGGTCCAACGAATTGCAATTACTCGTTGCACTATGGGGACGGCTCGTACAGCACAGGTGAGCTCGCTCACGACAGAATAAGCCTTGGAGGCAGTGTTGTTGAAGGCTTCATCTTTGGTTGCGGGAGAAGCAATCGTGGGCTATTTGGTGGAGCCTCGGGTCTGATGGGGCTGGGGAGGAGCCAACTTTCAATAATTTCTCAAACACCAGCTCAGTTTAGTGGGATCTTCTCCTACTGCCTCCCCTCCAAAGATTTTGGCTTTGGTTCCTCAGGTTCTCTGGTCTTTGGTGGCGATCACTCTGTTTATCGGAACACAACTCCGATTTCCTACACTAAAATGATGACCAACCCTCAAATGTCAGCCTATTATTTACTGAATCTCAACGGAATGAGCATCGGAGGTGTGGAACTCCAAGCGCTACGACTCTCCAATGGTCAAATTATAATAGATTCAGGGACTGTGATAACCAGACTAGCACCATCTGTGTATAGAGCGCTGAGGACAGAATTCCTGAAGCAATTCTCCCAGTACCCTTCGGCCCCAGCCTTTTCGATCCTTGACACTTGCTTCGACCTGTCCGGCCACAAAGAAGTCAACCTACCAACATTAAAATTAAGATTTGAAGGTGAAGCAGAGATTACAGTGGATGTCACTGGTATGCTTTACTTTGTCAAGAAAGACGCTTCTCAGGTCTGCTTGGCCGTGAGTAGTCTCTCGTACGAGGATCAGCCTGCGATCATCGGCAACTACCAGCAAAAGAATCTCAGGGTCGTGTATGACACCATGGGGTCTAGGATTGGGTTTGCACGAGAGACATGCAGTTATTCATAGTTATATAGTGCATGTTCTCCTCAAGCTGAGGTGTTTTAGTTATGCTCCATGCTGGATGTGCATGGCATTGTAATCGTCCCGTTTTCTGTTTGTTGTTTTGAGTGAAGGTGTAAACATGTACAGATGATGTTCTTTACCTTGAATATGTGTTTAAAGTATTCGTGCAGGAAAACAGACATTCGGTCGACCGAAAAGGTGTTTCGGTCGACTGGATATGTATTGGATTGTCCAGCAAAGTGTCTTTGTCGCTTTTCGGTCGACCGGGCACACAAATGAAGCTGGGCAAAAGTTACTGTCGGTTTTCGGTCGACCGGAAACATTCGAGGAGCTGGGAGAAAAGTGCATGTTGAATTTCGGTCGACCGGAACTTAAGTGTACGGTCGACCGTGTATGCACTCGCGCAAGCCAGAAAAGTTACTGTCATTTTTCGGTCGACCGGTACTTTAATTTCGGTCGACCGGTAGAAGCTGGTTCGCGATACGGTTATTGTATCGGTCGACCGAAACAACCGTTTGGTCAACCGTTTGGACCCAGTTCTGCCCACGTTTTGCATATTTCTCCACGCGATTTTGGTGCAATTAATACTTGTTTAGACCTACTATATAAAGGCAATTTCGTCCCCTTTGTTTAAGGTTAATTTATATTGTCCACTTTTGTATTCTTGAGAGAAAAGAGAGAGCATCCTTGTGATTCGTTTGGAGAGATTTGAGCCAGGTTGTTTCGTCGGTTCGTTCGCGTCTCCTGTAAGCATATCTTGTAATACGTTTCTCTATAGTGGATTTGGAGTTGTGTCGTCCGTGGTTTTTCCCGCATTGGGTTTCCACGTTAAATCTTACGTGTTTTGTGTGGTTTGGATTTTGGATTTGCGTTTTTGTTCTCAAATTTAACCGATTGGATTTGCGATTTCTGTTCCGCTGCGTATTTGGGATTGATTTTAATTCCTAACATATGATAATATGCATGTTCATTTCTAAGATTTTTATTTATGTTCTTTCCAATTGTTGTAATTCTAGGATCTGCAATCCTGAACAGACTTCATAAATTGACAGAGGAGACATGTCAAATTCAAATGATATTAGAATCTGAATCCCATTAACAAATGAAAGAATAACAACATGTTCGAGTTAAGGTGATGATGGTTTCAAGAATAAAAATGTAACATCCCGAAACAGCGGAAATTTAAAATTTTAAAATCAAGACACATGAACTCAATAATCAAAGACGGGACTGTTACTTCTCGTAAAACAAATAGCGGTGCACCAAAATTACATCAGAGTTTGTCAAAATGATACATGATTACAACAAAACGACAACAGAAGATAAAACGTAATCATGTCGACCTCAGCGGTCCGAGAAGAGGATCCAACTCCCAAATGTGCGTGCCCGCCGATCACCACCCAACTGGACCTGCTGCGGTCCTGAAAATATATAACAACAATGTCTGAGTTTCCAGAAGGAAATCCCGTATGCCAACTCACCTATATGCATGCATTACACAAGTGAACCTATCATACTAGTAGCATGTCATGACATCGACAGAATGGAAAACAGTTCCCCCGAAGGATAAAACATGACATCAGTCCGACAGTCAACATCGAGTCTCCCGAGGAGACCTACTGCAGGCACATGCAGTCTTACAGCACGCGACATCGCACCCCCCACACACGGTCACGCTACTCAAGGGTTCGGCAATAAGCCTCTGTCACGCCTGCGCGCCGATAGAATACAGATCTGCAAATCTCTGTGGTCGGAGCCACTTGGAGCAACGGGGTCGTCGCCCGGAAGGTATAACAACATCATCTCGATAGGTGCCCAGTCGAGGAATCAACATAGCCGGAACAGCCTCGGCCCAACAATCATCATCGCCGGCACAACCTCGGCGGCATCACCGGCACAGCATCGATGGTCCATCACAACGTCTGGCACAACATCGGACGGGTCCAGACCGAAGTCTGCCAGGTCATCAGGCTCCACGAGCCGCAAACACCAACCGCGCCGCTATAAAAGCAGGGCAGCGACCTCCGTAGCCCGTAGGCCGGTAGTCACCTCACCCAACGCCAGTTGCGTGCCCGCACAAACATCAACATTGGGATCCGCGATCCCTCAGGCATGCTATACTACAATAAGTCCAATCCATCCATCTCATTAGTCACGCTTCATACATGGAGGTGACGCGCCCCGAACGCCCACACTCTTCCCAACGGCGGTCCCTGGGCAGGCACGCGGAACGCGCCTACCGTCACCTCCCGGCTCACGCACAAGGCGAGGACACGGGTTTCCGTGGACAAAGTTGGCATTCAAAAAGGCAACCAAGAATTCTGTCCTGCGCCCAAACGGTCGACCGAAAGAGGTGATTCGGTCGACCGGTTCCAATAAGGAATCGGTCCACCGTACGCCTAACACAGTCTACCGCTGCGCTCAAAACACAATCCCCCAACGGTCGAACAAAGATCTAAAACCGATCGACCGAACGAGGTCAAAATCCGGAGTCTGGTCAACATAAATTCAAATCTATCGGTCGACCGACTCAGGGGTCTCGGTCGACCGACAACAGACAGGGTCAACCTAGTATTCTACGTCATATAATCGGTCGAACGCAAACATACCACGGTCGAACAAGCATGCATAATAATCGGTACACTTAAGTTCCGGTCGAACGACCCAAAGGCACCGGTCGACCGAAAACAGGCAGAGAATCCCAACTCACCAGCAAATAGGCACTACCGGTCGACCGCCACAAGGCATCGTTCGACCGGTGATGGTTAAAGTCGGGTAAAACACTACATTCGGTCGACCGTTGGTCGTCTTCCACCTCGCGTCAGCCGAGGTTTCTCACGGAAACAACGCCGAAGAGGTCTCCGACCTCCCCGTCCGACCAACACAACCCTCCCACGAGGGTTAGAAACCACTAAACCACACTAATGAGTCGACATACCTTTCACCCGCGTGAAGTCGACGGTGCCGGAGCTCCTACGCCTCGCCTCCTGTAGACCTCGATCACGCGCCGTGCCTCTCCTGCACGAGCACCTTCCTCGCCCGACGCCTCCGTAGCTGCTCCACCAACACGCGCACCAGCAAGGAAATGAAGGAATTAGGGAAAGGAAGGAGAAGAAAAGAAGAAAGAAGAAAAGCTTGGGTTATAAACCCGAAAATGCTACAGTGCACGCCTCCTACACCTCCCACCCATCACCAGGACACTGCTCATCACTCCTTCCCCATGTAAACCCTCTCTCTAATCCGTGATTAACCCTAATCAAGGGTTAGGGTTCTAACAAAAAACGTGTACAACATTGATACGGACTATGAAGCAAGCCAATTATCAGTTTCAGAGATCAACCATCAAGCTCGCTTTGGTGTTAAGCTGAGATGGAGGTTCATGGTACTTATTCCCTTGCATGATGAAGACACATTTGATATATTATTTTTTGAAAGTGCCCTTCTGCAAAACCAAGTTGAGATGGATCGATCATCTTAGGGTTCCCTCAACCAAAGTTTGCAGGTTCAAACCCTTAGTCGCAAAGCTATTATGCTTTTCTCCCCTATTTCCCGGGGCTTGCGTGTACATTCGCTCCCGTTTAAGTTGCTCACTCACTCCGATCTGGTTCCACTTCCTAAAGAGTGAAGATGAGTTAAGAAAACATACCAATGGTTCAAAGGGACAAAAATAGCTGTTATTTGGCCCTACAATACAATACAGTACAATACAATTACGATCTTTTTGCCTTCATCCTCTTAATTTTTGGTTATGCCTCTGAACAACGAAAAATAACCAATGAAGTAGAGATTCTTAAGTTCCAGATATGCTGCAAAATACCTAGACCTGTCAATTTTGGACACGACACGATAAGGAGACACGATATAGACACGACTTTACACGAATTTTTTTGTATGATTGAAATGATTTATTACGATGTTTTGTGAACATATAAATATAAAATAATTGGTACACGATTTGACACGAACACGACACAATACACACGATAAGTTATTTTTATACACGAAACATACACGAACTGCATCTTTTGTTTGATAATCAATTGTTTTTACTTGATTATAGTCAATTAAGATGTTATTTAGAATGAAAATATCAATATAATATGTCACTTAACTATTTTCAATCTAAACATATTGAAATCTTTTCAATTTATACTATACACGATAACACGAAATCCTGACACGAATGCAGAACTGTCAGACACGATAGTACACGAACACGACCCAATTGACAGGTCTAAAAATACCCTTTGGCCGGCCCGTACTCAAAATCTGCAAATTTAATTTGCTTTAAAAGGCACAAGTATCATGGTGCCTTCTATTCTAACCCTGTACTCCATTAACTAACCCCACATTCCCAAACCTCCAAACTGAATTTGACTACAAAACACATATTTGCCCAATCTTACGTAGAACATGTAATTCGATATAAAAAAATTGAAGAAAAAACGTACAGAACCGATATTTCAACCCTCAAATCACAAACCTACTAAGAGGTTTGGTAACCCAAGCCAAGATGGTAACAGGAGAGAGACCGTTACCAGAAAGAGAGGATCGGAAGCGCGCAAGCAATAAATGGGAGTGGGTGAGAGAAAGACAAAGAGAATGACGAGTGTGAGAACCGACGGAGGATTTGTACGAGCTAGAGATCGAAGAACATCTAATTTAATTGTTTGGACAGCACACGCGTCGTGACATGATGACAAGCAGGTGAAAATAAAACTCGAACAGGAGAATGAAGCAGGTCTCGACGACAAGCAACTTCAATGCTCTCTTTCTTTTTTTATATCCTCAACTATTAAGCACGTAATCAGCAGCGGAGCCACGTACAGCGTAAGTCGGGGCACACCCAGATTTTCCCCACAAAAAAATCTCAATTTATTATTATTATTATTATTCAATATCATAGATTTAAGTGTAGTATTTTGGTGGTATAATTGTTTAACTGTGGTTTAATTTAGAATTTGAAAGGAGTTAAAGATAATATTTTGACAAAAAATGGTTTTTAAGTCAATTTAATTCAGAATGTGACCTTTGAAGTTCTTTTGAACAACTACATTTGGAAGATAAGCTATAATCTTTTAGACTTGCATTGTTGTGTAAGTTTGATAATTTTTTAGTTGAAAAATAAACATAGCATATATTTTAGCTAGGTGTTTTGGATGTTTAGGATTTGACTTTTTTTATTATGACGTGCAATCTTACTTTTCTAGTACAATTATGATTATTGACATGTTATATCTCACTTTGATATTGTCGAGTTTGTTTGTTGGATGAAAATGGAAAGAAAACTTAAAATAAACTAGTATTTATAGGAAACTTGTTTACCAAGGTCATTCTACACATAAGAGTCGTAGAATAAATAATAAATCTAAAGTTTGCAATTCCATGAACGAAAATAGCAATGTACATAGATAGTAATAATTATTACAAATTATTTTATTATAATTTTAAGTCATACTTATACACTATTTTGCTCCCTCTATTTGTCTAGATTTCACTTAAGAACGAACATAGCCAATAATCTTCACAACCCACTTATTTTGTATTTGAATATTGTAATTTGAGTTGTAAGAATAAAATTAATTTAACTGGTATGTCGTATTTTATGGTTGTAAAATTTTCTTTGGATGCTTAAATTTTAATATTTTCAGTTTGGAAAAATGTTAAAATAAGAAGAATATTTTTATTTTTTTAAATTAATTTATTAATTTAAAGTATCATCTTAAAGTTGTGGGTTCTCCCAAAAAAATCGACCAAAATGGAGACAATCCGCGCACCCAAAAAAATTCTGGATTCGCCCCTAAGTACATTGACGGAAAATTAATGTCGCGTCAATATTGTTAAAAAAAGAAAGAAAGATTAAGTTGGCATGATAAACTCATTTGTTTAGGCTAAACTTTCTCACGAATAAATTTTTTAACACTTTCAAAAGAAGAAAAAAATAGCACTCTCCTGGTATACTAAATTATAATTGAGGAGAGATCCACTACTATTAAATTTTGTTGACACACAATTATCCTTGGTAATAAAATCAAATCTAAATTTCAATTTGAAAATCCAAATCATAAATTTTGATTTTCAACATAAGTAGATTAAGAACGTTAAAAATCATAAAATTTAATAATAATTTCATATAAGATCTAGAAATCGAGTTTTTTAACCAATGTAGTATATTCATTTTTATGTCTCTAGATATCGTGTAAAACATATTCCATTTGTTGAGGTGGCAATTAAACATGCATGGGACACATACTGAATTTTAAAAACACGTGGAGTCAAGTATATTGAAAATTTTCCTATTTTAGTACAGATTAGAACATAACATTTTTATCCGTTGAAGTGAGAACTTACATATACTTAAAAGAAAAGAAAATTCTGCATGCATGTCTTACACACGCCTTTAAAACAAGAAAAAAAACACTGATCGTGAAGGAAATCAAGAAACACCAAGCCCATTCAAGACTTTTTTGTTAGCAATGTCAGGTGAATGTTCTCGGAAGCGGCACCGAAGTGGAGTCGCCGTGAAGGAAAGAGTTACGTGGTAGGGAGACAACCAAGGTACGTAATCACCGATTCACGTTGTTTTGAAACCAGTATTGTTTTTCGTTTGTTTTGATTTTAGAAGAAGAAAAAAATCAAAATGTGAATGGAAACATGTATAGAACAAGTTATATAACCAATCATGTTTTATACATGCATGCGTATTGCTTCATCTATGGATTTTAGATATGTCAATTCTTGTATGAAATAACAATGATGGATTATGCGTATTATCTTCACTTTTAACCCAAAGAGAATTGAAAATTGCATTGTCACTTTATTAGTAGCATATCATATAACGTATTCATGTTATATATCATTTTTATCTTATATTTGTGTTACTCAGATTGTTGTTACATGCATTTCAAAGTTTAGGTAATAAAGAAGAAGAAAAATGCAAAAAAGACTCGAATACAAGAAGAAATGATTGATTCGGAAGCTTTCTCGACATATTTGTAATGACGAAGGACCTGATTGCAAACCTAGAGGGACATGATTGTAAAGAAAATATCTTAGTTGCGGAAAGTCAATAATGTCAAGAGTTTGTGGAGAAATTTTACACTTCAGATTGAATCGACTCGAGCCAATAGACAAGGGCTTCACCATGGGTGCTTCAAATTAATTTTATCCTGCTGAAGAAATCTCAAACAGATCGGGTGCATTGTAACCACCAGTGGCGGATAGCCCGATCCGTTTCATCCATATTCGATTTACATATGTCTGAATACGTCCAGATTAATCCATACATTCTAATCTTCTATGAATAAACTTGCAGCGCGACCATTCCATTTCTCTTCTCTCGCTCATTAGAGTAGATTTATTTGTTGTTTTAGTAGTGTTAGAGTCCAAAACTAATCTGACCCATTAAGCCCTACATATAAGTCCACATGCATTGTAACTCTATTTAGTGTAACATTCATTGTATCTAATACTAGTCTACATTCTTAGTATTAGAATCTTCTAGATTTTCTATAATTTGTGTCTAGGTACAAATGTACTCATGGTTCTAGTAGGCTATAAATAGCCTCCATCAGCTTCATTCTAAATCAATGTGAATCAATTTATTTCCTTTCATTGTGTTTAAGTGTTCTCTCTAATATGGTATCAAGAGCTAGTATGGTTAAAACCAAAATCAATACCTAATCTTGATCTTTTTTTTCCAGCCCACCTACTTCTTCCAACCCGGCCCGTCTTCACCCTTAACTTCTTTTCTTTCTGGCCCATAACCAAGAAAACCAAGAAACTCTTCCCCTTCCTCTTCCTTATCCAACGGTGTGGATCTAATCATCCGTTTTCTCCGGATTGTGCTTCTTTAAGCAAGCATCCAACCATCCACTTTTCTCATCCAACGGTTCATATCTGTGCTCATCTGAGGCACGGATTGTGCTCTTCAAGAATCAATCTGACCGTTCGTCTTGTCTTCATCGAACGGCTCACATCGCTTCCCGCCCTATCCACGGATTGTCTTTCTTCATAACAGATCTGCTCCGTTCGTTTAATCCAACGACTCCTGTTTTGTTCTCCTCGCGAACACTCCAGAAACTCATCTCGATCGTTCATTTCTTGGTTAAACGGCTGAGATATTTCCTATCGCCATATAAAACACATTTTTTTTAACAGATACTATCTTTCTCCTCTTCTCCTCCAAACCCTTCCTCTTCACGGTGCTCTTCTTGAGCACCCTCACCACATCCAGTGCTACCTTGGCGACTGTCTCTAGCCTCCTTTTTTTTTCTACTTCTGAGGTTTCTAGTGATCCTTTGTCTTAGATATTTTTATTTTGATCAGCTATGATGACTAACAGTCAGAGCTTCATTATCATATCTCTGTTTTCACAAGAACTTCGAACTGCTTTCTTCCTTCTTACAGTTTTTTTTTCTTTGTAAAACAAAATTTTGAAGAAAAAAAAACAAACAATACACTGCATCGTTTTTTTCTTCTTCTTCCTACTTTATAGTATTTCCGTTTTTTTTTCCTCTCAACAGAGACAGATTTTTTTTTAACAACTTCTGACTACTGAATTTTTTTTCTTTTCCTCATTTTTTGGATTTTGTTCTTCTTTCTGCTAGCCATGACGACTTCCAGTCAGAGTTCCACTAGCATGCCAAACACTACCACTTCTTCCACCATATCTGTTTCTGGAAATCTATCTTTTCCCATACATGTGCGTCTTGATCGCACGAACTACCTATTTTGGCGCTCTCAAATCATGCCCATTGTTCGTGGTAATGATCTGTATGGTTATCTTGATGGTTCTGTTCCTACCCCTAGTCCGTTTTTAGACGACACTCAAACTATTCCCAATCCTGAATATAAAGCATGGTCTCGACAAGATCAACTACTGTTAGGATGGTTACTTGCGAGTCTATCTGAGGGGGTGTTAGGACAAACCGTAGGATGCACTACTTCTCGTTCTGCTTGGGTCACACTTGAAAAAGCTTTCGCTTCTCAGTCTCGTTCACGTATTATTCAACTCAGATTACAAATTCAAACAACAAAAAAAGGAAATCTCTCTATTTCAGACTACCTACAAAAAATGAAATCTATTGCCGATAGCTTGTCTGCTGTAGCTCATCTTGTCTCTGATTCTGATCTTGTTCTTTACATTCTTGCTGGGTTAGGGACTGAGTATGACTCTTTTGTTGTTTCTATATCTACTCGTTCTGATTCTCCAAGTTTAGAAGACTTACATGCCATGCTTCTTACTCATGAAATGCGGTTGGAAAGCAACCTATCTACTGCTCAGTCCTCTGTTAATGTTGCCACTCGGGCACCTGTGCCAACTAATCGAGGAGGGCGCAATAACAGAGGCAAAGGGCGTGGACGTGGAAGGTTTTTCAATAACAACAATAACAATCGTCCTCCCACTCCAAACTTGTCTGCTAACCCTGTTCGACCTAAAGTTCAATGTCAAATCTGTACCAAAATGGGCCACAATGCCCTGCAGTGTTACAAACGCTTTGATCAGTCCTTTCAACACCCCTCTCTTTCTGCTATGATGGCAACCTCTTGCAACATAGCAGATGATGCCTGGTATCCTGACTCAGGAGCCACAAACCACCTGACAAATGACCCAGAATCACTTCAGAATTCAACGGACTATACAGGTTGTGATTCTATCAGAACAGCTAATGGAGCAGGTTTGCCTATCCTACGCACTGGTTCTTTTACTGTTCCTTCATCTTCCAAATTACTAAAAATGCATGATGTTTTTTATGTTCCTAGTGTTACTCGAAAACTGTTAAGTGTAGCTAGATTCACTTCAGATAACAATGTATATTTTGATTTTTTTCCCAAACATTGCTTTGTGAAGGATCTCTTCTCGGGCCAGGTCCTACTACAGGGGCACCTTGATCATGATCTTTATAGACTACAACTACCTAGTTCCCTACCTAGGAAACTTGCATTCCACGGGGAACGAACCTCTGCTGACATCTGGCACAGACGACTGGGACATCCTTCCGCACGCATTGTTCACTCTGTTTTACATAAACATGCTCTTCCTACTGCAGGAAAAACTTTGATAAATAACTGCCATACTTGTTTCTCTATTAAAAACAATAAACTACCCTACACTACTACACACATTAAAAGTAAAGTTCCCTTAGAACTAATTCATTCTGATGTTTGGGGGCCTGCCCCTGTTACTTCTCATACTGGTTGTCGCTTTTATGTCAGTTTTTTAGATGATTTCAGTCGTTACACTTGGATTTTTCCTATTACTTCTAAGTCTGATGTCTTGCCTACATTTCAAAAATTCAAGTTACAGGTTGAAAATTTCTTTTCATGCAAAATTAAGAGCTTTCAAAGTGATTGGGGTGGTGAATATAGGTCTGTTTCTAAATTTCTTGAGTCCAATGGCATTACTCATAGAATTTCTTGTCCTCATACACATGAACAAAATGGTTCTATAGAAAGAAAGCATCGACATATAGTTGATTGTGGCTTATCTCTTCTTACTCATGTTTCTCTTCCAGTTTATTTTTGGGATCATGCATTTTCTACTGCTGTGTTTCTAATTAATAGATTACCATATACTAATTCTTCTATTTCTCCTTTTGAAAAATTATTCAAAACTGCTCCAGACTATTCTGTTTTAAAAGTATTTGGTTGTTCATGTTTTCCATGTTTACGACCTTATAATTCCAATAAATTGCAACCTCGTTCTCGTCAGTGTGTATTTTTGGGATATAGCACTATGCATAAGGGATATAAATGTTATAATAAACATACTAATCAGATGTTTGTTGCCCGTAATGTTATATTTGATGAAACTCATTTTCCTTATTAGGGGGCTAATAAGACTAAGGTATCAGGCAGTAGTAGCTTATCTACTTCTACCATACCTATCTTAATCAACACTGACATTGCTACTCCAGTTTCTCCCACTTTGGTTCCCACTGAAACTGTTCCAAGTTCTCTTCCTATGACTTCATCCACACCACAAAACTCAATTTCTGACCCTGAACCCACCTCCTCACCCAATCCTTGTCATCCCATGACCACAAGAAATAGGGACAATACTAGGAAAACAAAAACATTTCCTGGTTTTCAGACCTATGCCACCACCAGACACCCTCTATCCACTTCTTCTCTCCAAGGCACTGAGCCAACTTGCTTCTCTCAAGCTTCAAAAGATTCTAACTGGAGAAAAGCAATGGATGATGAGTATAATGCCCTAATTCTGAATAACACTTGGACCCTTGTTCCTAAAACATATGCTACAAATCTGATAGGGTGCAAATGAGTTTTTCGTTTGAAAAGAAATCCTGATGGATCTATAGAACGATATAAGGCTCGTTTAGTTGCCAAAGGATTTCATCAAGAGGAGGGTATTGACTATTCTGATACCTTTAGTCCTGTAGTTAAACCTGTAACTATTAGGATTATGCTTACCCTTGCCATTTCTAATAACTGGGTAATCAAACAACTTGATATTAATAATGCATTTTTAAATGGGGATTTACGTGAACATGTTTACATGTCTCAACCACCTGGTTTTATTAACAATTCTTATCCAGATCATGTCTGTTTTCTTCGTAAAGCTATATATGGGCTCAAACAAGCTCCGCGTGCTTGGTTTACTAAATTGGCACATAAACTAAGTTCTCTTGGTTTTTATCCCACTAAGTCTGATTCGTCTTTATTTGTATTACGACATAAAGGTCATGTATTATTCATGTTGGTGTATGTGGATGACATTATTGTTACAGGTAGCTCTCCTCTATTGCTTCAACAGGTTATCTCTCAACTCAACTTTGCCTTTCCTTTAAAAGACTTAGGTTCTCTTCATTATTTCTTAGGAATTGAAGCAACTTTTCACTCCAACGGGTTATTTCTTAACCAACACAAATATATACAGGACTTACTTGTTAAAACCAATATGCAAAATGCTAAAACTCTGTCTTCTCCTGCATGTCCAAACGTTAAACTATCCAAAACATGTGGTTCTCTTATGACTAATCCATTATTATACCGAAGCACTGTTGGTGCTCTTCAATATCTTACACTTACTAGACCAGAAATAACGTTTTCTGTCAACAAAGTCTGTCAATATATGCATCATCCAACTGAAGATCATTGGGTAGCAGTAAAACGAATTCTAAGATATCTCAAACAAACTATAGACTTTGACCTCTACATCCATAAAAATTCTTCCAACAACTTAAGCGGTCTTCATGCATTTTCAGATGCAGATTGGGCTGGAGATCAAGATGATCGCCGATCCACTACTGGATACTGCATCTTTATGGGCAAAAATTTGATTTCCTGGAGATCAAAGAAACAACCCACCGTAGCAAAATCATCAACTGAAGCAGAATATCGAGGCATCTCTCAGGCTACTGCTGAAGTCCTCTGGATTAAAAACCTTCTTCTGGAATTAGATCAGTTCTCTTCAGCAACTCCAACTCTCTGGTGTGACAATCTTGGCGCAACATACTTGGCATCCAATCCTGTCTTCCATGCGCGCATGAAGCATGTTGCTATTGACTTCCATTTTGTTCGCGAGCAAGTCTCTTCACGACAGATTCAAGTTCGGTTTGTATCCAGCAATGATCAGTTGGCTGATATTTTGACCAAGCCTCTCGCCATTCAACGATTTACACATCTTCGGTCCAAGCTTCTGGTGGATTCTCCCCCTATCCGCTTGAGGGGGGGTGTTAGAGTCCAAAACTAATCTGACCCATTAAGCCCTACATATAAGTCCACATGCATTGTAACTCTATTTAGTGTAACATTCATTGTATCTAATACTAGTCTACATTCTTAGTATTAGAATCTTCTAGATTTTCTATAATTTGTGTCTAGGTACAAATGTACTCATGGTTCTAGTAGGCTATAAATAGCCTCCATCAGCTTCATTCTAAATCAATGTGAATCAATTTATTTCCTTTCATTGTGTTTAAGTGTTCTCTCTAATAAGTAGTTAAGGGATAGAGATGAAGAACTTTTGTAATCTTCTTTCATTATTTAAGTGTTGGTTGTTGTTATTTACAAATAAATAAAAAATTTGTTAGCAATATCATGTGAATGTTCTGGGAAGTGGCACCGAAGTGGAGTGGCAGGAAGGAAAGAGTTATGAGGAGGGGAGACAGTCAAGGTACTTAATCACCGATTCTTGTTGTTTCGAAACCAATATTATTCTTTGTTTGTTTTGTTTCTTTTAAAAATCAAAATGTGAATGTCGGAACCAAGTATCGTGGGCTTGGAACTTAATACAATTTTTATTGTGTGTTTGTCGGAAATATAAGTGGGAAGAGAGAAATTACTTTCATTTGGGATGGCAATGTGCTTTGACATGATCATGTTGTACATGAATAATTTTTGGTCTACCATATTCAAGAAAAACAACCATACTCGCGAACAACCTAGGCACAAAACGTGTCTTGTGGTTGTCGACATCTATAAATTTGTAACTTCTCTTCCAGTGATGTCAAAGATCCGGGTTATCAATGCGCCAATAGTGAGTGACACCGAGTTCAAGCGGCTCAACGCTACTCCACCTCGTACATTTTAGTCGAAAGCTGGGGTAGTCCCGAAGACTGGATAACCTCCCTGCAATGAGGCAAAAAGTGGGATCAGGTAGTCTCTGATACTTTTGGGCCTAGGGACTTAACTACTTCACTAAAAATAATTATTGTTAGTGAAAGAGCCCCCTACCTTTGAGCCATCACCCAGGCTCCTGTGGTGCGATAGAGAGGCCCCACCGGCCCCCAAGGAATTGTTTGTGGATGACCCATCCAACAGTCAGTTACTACAAATCCAAAAGAGTGGACAAGTGTGTTTCTTGCTCTCTGGTGGATTTTAGAGTATCATTCTTCTAGTAACGACGTGGCAAAATCACATGAAATATAACTTGAAAATCTTCAAGTTGATGGACAAACTTTTATGAGAACAGTTGCATGACCTTTAGAGCCCGACGTTGTTGTTAAGCCCAAACTTACCCATTCTGTAAAGCTGGTCGCGTCTATATCATTTTGGAGTCGATGTACTTCAACGATCTTGTGTTTCATATTTATAATACAAAGAAGGCAAAACTGGTATCACTTTAGTTGTTTGTCCCATCAACTCATTCGACATTGAAGAGGTACAACTGTGGTATAATGCGAGTTACTAATCACGTTTTATGTAATTCTTCATAGTAAAAAATTCAAAATAAAATTATTTTTAATTTTTCTCTCCAAATTAGACTTTTTTTATAAAATATTTTCCAAAGTAAACTTGTTGCTACCACGTCGAGACATGTGGTGGAGACGGGTCTTAATTTTTAGTGTATACAGACGTTGAATTCTGTAGAAATAATTTTTTTAGAAAATTCTTATAAACGAACTTGGCGTCTCCATTGTCGAGTTCTAAAACTTAGAAAATTTTACACACACCCAGTAGAGTGCAATGCCAGTTTAGAGTCCCGGTTGAACTCGACACTTTGTTTGTCGAGTTCCATTTAACAAAACTCGGCAAGCCAAGTGTGAAGTTCTATTAAATTGAACCCGTCAAGTAAAAAAAAAGATTGAGTGAAACAATTTTTTGAAATGTCACTTTTATAGATTCTTAGAATATTGAACAATATTACTTTTTTGATGATAGTTTGTTGTGTGATTTAGAATTGTTTCGCATATTTCTTGTGTGGATGTAAGTTTGGTTGTACTATTGTTGTTTTTCATTTGGTGTCTGTATTTGGAAAAAAATTTTGACAAAAAAATACTTATCGTCGAATAAATAATCGAGTTCTAAACCCATCTAAACAGAACTCGGCAACTTCATTACTGAGTTCTGTAAAAATAAACTCGGCACCTAGGTTGCCGAGTTTATGTTTAGGTGCCTAATTCTATAAACATGAACTCGGCAACTAGGTTGTTGAGTTCTGTAAAATGTCATATAGTTTGCCAATATGCCATTACATATTACTCGGTATGTGTAAAATTTTGTAAGTGTTAGAACTTGGTAATGGGGACGTTGACTTCGTTCAGCAACCATTAATTTCAAATCACATTTATCGTCTCTTAAACTTAGAAATATTCTCTAATTTTTATGAACTCGTTTCATTTCATACATATTCTTTTTTTCCCTACAAGTAAATTCATGACCGCAGACACAAATATTCTATTTTTCTATTATCATATTGTTCTACCAATGCTAGATATTACTAAAAAAATCTTAAAATTGACATTTTCTATTTTGTTATTACATTAAAAAAACGAAAATAGGATACCATGACATAAACATATGCTTCAACTTTATTTTTTAGTTCGTTGCCTTTTTCCATGTAATATCTTACTCTATCGGCCTAAAGGCCTCCCTTGGCCAAGTGCTCGGCCAGAATGAGGAGCAACTCCGCCTAGAATCCTACTTGGGCACTAATTATATATATTAACAAAAAAAAACAAAGGAAAAGCAAAAAAAATGTCACACACATTAGGCTACGTGTGGTTTCGTTGGTTGTGAGCGTAACTAAGAATAAGTGGTGACCAAACCATATTCTCGCCTATAAAAGCGCACCCCCATCCTATTATTTCTTCCAGTCTATTTTCTAACTCCAACACAACAAAGCAAAAAAATGGCCTCCAAGTCCCTCTCCATCCTCCACCCACGTCCTCACTCCCCACCCGCCTCTGTTGTCCTACTCGTCTTCATTGTCTCATTGCGGTGGTTTTCTCCACCCCTTTCCAACCGCCCCACCACCTTCCCTCTCTACTTTAAAAAAGATTAATTTTTTTTATCAGGATCACTCCTCAAACATTTCTAACGAGGAACATGTCCTCAGATCATTGACTGGATTAAGTAATTGCAAAAATAATTTATTATATGATTTGTAAATTATTATGAATGAATAAAAAATGAGTTAAAAAAAATGATGTGGAAGGAAAAAAAATGTTGAAAAATAAGTATAGTAAGAAGTTCTTTGGAATTGAGTGGATAAAAAATGTAGATTAATGAACGTGATGACGTACGGAAAGAGAAAATGTGATTTTGGAGGAGAAATGTGGTGAGGGTAGTAGTGGCCTAATCTTCCCGTTTTCTATTTGTTGTTTTGTTTGTAGTGAAATAAATGACTGCATTTTTTAGTTTTATGATTTTTATTCATCTTCTTTTCAACTGTTGTAAACTTGAAATTCTAGGATCTGCAATCCCACAGACATCATAAATTGACAGAGGAGACAAATATAATATAAATGACATTAGGATCAGCATCTCATTAAGAAATGAAAGAATAAGAATTACACGTTCAGTTAAGGGACTGATGGTTTCAAGAATAAAAAGATGTACATTGATTTGGACTATTAAGCAAGTCAGCCATCGGCTTCACAGATCAATCATCCAAACTTGCTCTTGTGTTGAGCTGAAATTTGCAGCTTCATGATGTTTATTCCCTTGCATGTTGAAGAGGCATATTTGAATGTGCTCTTCTGCAACACAGATTCCTGACCTTTAAAAACTGGTCTAGAGTGGAACTGATATATAACGGATCAACTGGGCAAAGTGAAAGATCCGAAGTCTTGAAATAGTTCTACAACATATCCAAGCAATAATAACTTCAAACGCTTATTTGGGCATCGCCCAGCCTGATTATTGCCGTCCAACAAAACTTTATGCCAAGGACGTGAGACAGTGAATGACACACGGCTTTTAACAACTTTTAGCTGACAAATAAAGTTCTCGCGCAGAGCTATTCAAATCCATTGGTGATAACGGTAAGTAGGACGTGTCCTCGCTTGCCTTGTAATAGATCATCTTCTGCACATAATAGACCATGTATCCCTGAGAAGCTCTTACAACTCCCTCGTTCACTCGTGTGACCCATGCATCATCACACTTGTACCATTGGTTCCTCAAGCGCAGATAAGTGACATAGTGACCCGATTCTAGCCTCCCAGTGTGTGTAACCACAGCAAAAACTTCAAATTCTGATGAGAACTCGCCAGACATGTCGGACTCGTCACCCTCAAATGCGAAAATCCTGTTGCCAAATCTATTTCGCAGAATTGAGGAAGAAAGATATGGTGTCATGTCCAATGAAAAAGGGAACTGCAGATACTGGTCAATCTTTCTTGGCATTTTCCGAAATGAGTGTTCGAATCTTTTAATGTGAAAGCACAGAACCAATGGAAGCTTTCTGATGGACATCTGTTTGAGAGAGTCCTGCCTTATATCGCAATGTTGGCAATGGAGCTTTTGATCTGATCCAAGCTTTTCTGGCCTAGTGAAGCGATCCAGAGAACCAGTCAGAGTCGAGGTAGGTACTCCTGATGACGTCTTGGTGCTAGTGCAGGGTTCTAGGTCAAGAGAAAGGTCGACACAGGGATCATATGTCGTTGAAGTGAATCCACACACCGTACATGTGACATCCGACCTCAAGATACCCAAGAAGACTCTATGCGCGATACAATGGCAATCCCCAATTCCTGCATGAATAAGTAAACAACACAACATGCCTGAATCAATTAACACATATGCTAAAAGGACGAACAGGTTATTATTTATTTTCTAGCTGTTCTTTTTTTACTAGGTACATAAAATTTTATTTCAATATCAGACAGTAGTGAGTGAAAATAAGGATTACCTTTCTGTTGAAGTGCAGGTTTCTCCTTCTCATGAATCCTGTCAAGCAGTGAGATGAAGAACTCATGAGCATCCTGCTGCTCATATGTGGCCAAATTCGAAGCGTTCTGCCACCAACTGTAATAAAAGGTGGTTCTTTAAAAAAGAATGCCCATTGCCTCAGAGAGAAGAATTTTCCAACGATATTAACTAGGTCAAGAGTGACCAGAAGATGGCAGGTAACCTGTATGCCTGGAATTGACGAATATTTGACATTCCAAACTACCAAATAGGAAAGAGGTGTAACTTCTTATTGCATGAAACCTAACCTCAAAAGGACTTCATAATTTTTTCAACCCCCGAACACTAGTGGAGAAAGATTATGCTAATAGAAGTACTTAATAAGAAGTAAAAAAAGTAAAGTAATTTATTTTCCCTTGATGACTGAACTAATCCATACGGATTAAAATGACAACAGAAAAGACCAAAGCATGGAAAGGAAACATGTTCTTATTTGCTCTTTTTTTTGCACAAATCTTCTTTCCCAGCATTCCACGCAACATAAAATTCTGATTTTGATATTACTCTAATTTAAATGGGTAGAAGTAGCACAATAACCGTTTTAGCAAGACTATCCATCTTCAAAGGAATCAATAACGAAAATGTACACACCACAGTGCTACTTTAGCACACATGAAACAACATCAAGTCAACTAGTCAGGTAATAAGATCTCTAAAAATTAGAACAAAATCCTCATGTACAATTGATCGATCTTCAGATTCTTGCATGACGACAAACTTTCCACTCGTTCCACCATTTTTAATAACAAGGAACAACAAATCAGCACATAAATCAGCCTAGAGAAACAACTCAAAATAAGGGGCTTCACAACCCAAAATTCAACAAACAGTCACATAATTATCAATCACCTGTACAGAAACCTTGCGGGACTATACGGCATCCGATCCCCGGAGAACACTGCACCGAACACCCCATCGACATCGCAAGCCAAACACGGCAACACGACGTCGGATCCCCGTCTCCCCCTCTTCCTCCGACACACCTCCCTACAATGCCCATCGCTCAAGAAGTAATTCCGCAGCGGCGGCGTGTGCAACAACACCTGCAGAACCGAGTTCATAAAGCAAGTGTTCCCCAAATTGTTGAGCCCTCTCAACCCCCACGGAAAGCTCCCGCCTTTCACTTCCGCCGCAAACCCTAGATCCCTCCCGACCTCCTCCTTCCGCCTCTTCTTGCTCCCCCTCGTCTCCCTCCTCCCCGGCGCCTCCCGGATCTGCTTCTTCCCCATCACGATCGCGTCGAAGTCGGAATCGTAGACCTGGTCCTGGCAGGAGCAGCAGAAAAGCTCGAGTCTGTCCACGTCAACGACGATGTCGTGGCCGATCACGGATCTGGAGTGGGAAACGGAGTGCTCCGAGCACGACACCTTGGAGCAGACCAAGCACAGGTACGACCTCCCGTGGTTCCTGGAGCAGGAGGTGCAGCTGGGGATCGGGGTGGGTTTGATGGTGGTTTTGAAGGAGTTGTAAAATTTGAGGCCGTGGTTTTTGCGGTGGTTGGAGAGGTGGGGGCAAGGTTGGGGGTGGAGAGGGGAGCGCATGGTCGAAAGAAAGGTCGGAGCTTTGGGGGGATTCGGGTGGATTCGACTGATGGGTCGATGGTGGTTTGGGGTTTGGATGGTCGTGGAAGGAGATGAGGTGGAAGGTGTGTGTGTGTGTGTGTAGAATGCTCTGTTTTGTGGTGGGAGAATGGGAATGGAGTTGCCTTTCAAGATCGACTACTTTCTTCTTTTTCATTTTTTTCTTGTTCTTGTTTATTACTTTTTTTTGGCTTCTTTTTTGCATTTTTCTTTGCTGTTAAGTTAAGCTACGAGATTATTCAGAATCTTTGTCGAATTTTGGTACCAAAGGTTCTAATTTTGGTACCAAAGGATTCTAAATTTAGATCCTAAATATGGGAGCTTTGGATGGAATTAATTAATGATCACCTTGTTTTAGGGCGTGGAGGAGCTGAATATGTAATTGGCTTTACTTAAGCTTAAACTCGAATTTGTAAGTTTATTGGTCTTCAAATTTTACTTCAAAGTGGACTTCAGTTCAGCTCATCAGAACTCAAATCGTATTCATGTTTAAATTGAAATTTTAACATGCTTATTTTAGACCGATTTACATAAGTTAATTTTCACAGATAATAAATGATTTATGTAATACTTGATCTTATAGACATGTATTTTATTTTTCTCTTATCATTTTATGAAATTGACGTTACTATACTACATAAAACTTAAATTGGAATCAATTTTCAACGGTCACCATTTTCAGCATTTCATTTTAGATGATATCAAACATAAGAGTTCTCTTTTCAACATCGATTTGCAAATGTTCAAACCGAAAACGAAAACAATTATGATTTTGCCGTGAAACCGCACCCCACAGTTTCTTCAGTTTTTACATGAATATTCTAGCTAAACATTTTAAAAAATGTATTGAAATATATTTGCCATTTTCTCATCAATGTCTATTATACAGATAATATAATTATATAAGTGGAATGCTAATAGATAAGAACTTCCACGACTAGAATGCCTTTTGTGAACATCTACTACTTGGATGGCGTGAGCAGCAAAGCAATCGTCTCGAAGTGGACCTACGGAAATTCTCGTCTCGTCCATATCATATCTTGCATATAAAAAACATCGGCCTTGTTGGTGTCTTCTCCTACCATTCATTTCCGATGGAGATCAGTCCTCACTATTATTATCCGACATTGATCCCTCATGCGCCGCACTAAACATTTACGGAAAGAAAAATGTCTTGAGATGGAAGCAAAGTTAAAGGTAATGCAAGGGAGAAAGCACTCACATAATGAAATTTAATTATAACTGTTTCTCTCCATGACGTGTTTTCCCTCCACATGGTAGTTAAGATCATACGGGTAATGATCATAACTGAAATTTAACAAAGGATTGACAAGGAGAGAGAGATTATATATTTCCTCCAAAATAAACACTCAAATCGTTCATTAAAAGAGACAAGAAGAGATTATATACTAAACCATGCTCGTGACAAGATGGCAAAGTATACACTAGTTAATAATGATCAAAATTACAGTGATGACTAATATTCTGAAAAAGAATTGATAGCAAATAAAACTTGTCTGCGGCATCTCCGTTCGAACCAGAACCACACAACCCATTATTGCACTTATGTTTCAGCATTTCTCAATCTGCCATATAATTAAGAAAGCAATCGGCATTCTGTGTAGTCCTGGACCTTGATGCTTTTCCGGTGGTGCCTGCGCCCTTGGTCCTGGCTACATCAGATCAATGGCAGTCCTCCACCAGCATACTCAATTTCCTACAGGAGAACAAAAAGATTCGGTGGTTTAAGATCACGTGCACAGTAGGGTGAGACTTCATGATTTTTTTCTTCAAAAAGACTGTTTAAACATTAGGTACTCGGCTGGTGGAAGTGTGAAACAGGATCGGAATATAATAGCAGTCACGTTACTTCAGGGTTTCATTGTTGTATTCACTAATGAATAAAGAGGAATAACATGTCAAGAGAAGATGATACCAAGTAGTAGAAATTGTATAGAGATGAAGAACGACTATAGTTGTAGAGATGATACCGACTTCTTCTAAAATCAAGTTTTTATTATTATTCCCTGATAGTGAAACCCAATAACACAACCATAGTTGTAGAGAATACACCTCCTAATTATCATACATATATATGTGTGTGTGTATATATATATACAGAAATTCTCTAATGAGTCCAGGACTTAATTTTTCTATTTTAAGCCCCCACCACATCCATTATTCATCTGAAATTGTAAGATAGATTAAGATTATAGGTGATTATGCTAATAAATGATCTAATGATGGATATTAACCGTAGAATAACAGTAATTTAGATCTAACGGTGAGATTGAAGGAAGCTTAAATTAGCAAGATGAGCTCTGGACTTACTAGATCTTGACTCTCTCTCTGTATATATATATATATATATATATATATATATATGTTGAGATAAGTTACCCACCGCAACAATCAACTTTGAATAACATGTAAAAATGGACAGTGAAATTTTATATGAGGTCCATGAAATTTATACATGTTGAAAATATATGTTATTATGGAATTGATCTCAAACATTTGCACAACGTCATTATGACATTATTTCTTATCATGTAAAGTACATAAAACAGAAGCGTGACATGTCCATCTTTACCAAAAAGTACGGCAGGAATGAAATTAGATGCTATGAAAATGAACAAGTACCGGAGCAGGTGCTAGTGATGAAACCCAGTCAGATGCATGTGTTGGAAGAAGACCCAAAGTATTCAACTGCGAAGGAAAGGAAGTAAGACTGTTTATAAAAAAGATTTCGGCAATTATCGCTAATGAAAATTAGTGTATCTCACCTTCCAAATACCCAAACCCATCGCTGCCAGGTTCAAAGCGATAAATACCAACTTAGGTGCTAGGGTGTCTACCCTTGAATCCTTGTAGGGCTCAAATACTACAAAATGTAAGAGATAAGAAATATATCATGAGTTTGCTAACAGTGTCCCAAGAATGAAGATAGACCATACGCTGCACAAAGACAGCCCAATAGAAGTTTGCATTGCTTGTAGACGGGGGAAAATGCAACGCATGTTGCAGTGACAGAAATGATTAAGAACATCTAAATTTTGATTAGAAAATAGGGTGGGGTGGGTGCAATGCTAAGAGTATAAACTATAAACCATTAACCATATGGCGACGTTCCCGATGGCCATGTGGCAACGTTCCAGTCAGGCATAACTGTGCTATGTGGCCTCTATTCTTTCCATTAGAAGAGTATAAACCGTATCACATGTAAATTTCAAATTTTATAAGGACATCCCTAGTTCAGCTTGAGTTCTCAACCACTAATAGCACACTTGCTATTTTTTTGGTTCCTATACCTTCCCTAGAAAAAACATTGAAGACATTCCTTTGCTAACTCATCAAAGTCATATCAATACCAAACCCTCAAAAAAGACTCCCACCTTGGGTGGGGTAAGTAGGGGTCAGATGTAAACGACCTTATCTTTGAGCTAACAGAGAGGTAGTTTCCAATTGACCCATGATATTACATTGCTACTTTTAAAATTAATGCTAAAATGGTTCCATAGGTGTGGATTATGAATAACAGCTTCGTGTCTGTGTTCCCAACTACGGATCCCAAATTAATGATTCTAACACTTCAACACTAAGAGGCAAGCAAAATATGCCTCAAGGACCATAAACCCCAAACTAATACGTCATCTTGATAAGTACGAGAGAGAAAATCAGATCACCGATCAAGTTGTATAATGTTTGCAACATGCAGAATCAGTAAGAACTGTTGTTGACTTGCTGCCTCTGTAACAACAATGGAAACAACACATGAGAATATGTATGTTGGAACAATATGAGACTGTACCCTTTCCCACTCCTTGAAGAGCACTTAGAGGCTGCCAAAGAGCAGAGAATGTGATCCCAATGCTAAACAAATGGACAGTACTTCCAGCCATCCACATCATGAAGCCCATCATCATCAAATTCTTGAAAGGTGCTTGAGCCACCTCCCACGCTTTCTTTTCATAACAAAAGTAAAATTAAATGAAATGAAATTAGCATGTAATATATCACCAACATAATAGATAAACAGAAAACGGAAAAAATAATGAAGTGTAGAGCAAATATTAAGCTTAACTCACAATCAAAATAACACAAAAAAACATAGAAGAAACATAACACTTAGCATCGTGCATAGCCATTACAATAGAGAAACCCACCACCTTCCTTGGTGAGCTTATAGCAAAACATACATAGCATAACATTAACCAGAGTACAACAGATGATTCTAAGAAAAGCCAACTAGTCTAAAAAACTTAACGCCCACCTAACAGGAACGTAAATTATGGATCCATTAAATTAGAAGGTTTACAGGGAACTACAACAACAACAACAACAACAACAACAACAAAACCTTTAATCCAAAACTAGTTGGGGTAGGCTAGAAATGAACTCAAAAGAATCACGATTCAGGCACGTGAATAGCCTCTTCTATGCCCTCCTGTCTAATGCCAAATTCCTTGGAAGCTTACAGGGAACTAATTTGGATATATTTATTAATTTGAACCCGATCACCCGAAATAAAGGTTTCATAAAGTAAGACACTCATGAATGAAGAAAAGCTAACAACAATTAAACAATGTATCCTTGAACAACATCGAAAATTATCCAGAACCCTACATCACACTGATCCTCTAAAAGGAAGCTGACGTAATGGCGAACCAAAAATCAAACTACTGGACTACGGAAAGCACAGATTTTGAAACCGAAGATGAAAATCCAGTAGTTACCTGCGACTTCCAGGCGGCCTCAGCTTCCTTCTTCTGACGCCCGCCGCTGGAATCATCCTGCGCGTCCAAAGAAAAACCCTAAAAATCCCGCCTTTCGAACCCGAACAAGAACACACCCAAAAAATAGGGACTTTTGGGGACCTGATCGTTGGAGGATCTGGTGAAGCCGAGAGGGTCGGGGATGGAGGAGTGGGACGAACCGGCGGCGTCTCCGAACTCGACGGCCCACCTGCGAGCCAAGCCCTTGCCCTTCTCCATCAACGCTGCGTCCTTCGTTTTCGTGCTGGAATTGGGATCTTTGTAGGTCCGTCGATTTGGGGGTTCCTTTCTGTTTTCGTGATGGGAGCGTGAGAAATATCGGACACCCGGATCTGACTCCGAGATCCGACCCGTTTAAGGATAAAATCATGTCAAAATTTCCATCTAGGGTCCGTTTGGATTATGCAATTGTAGTTGCGGCGGCTGCCTAAATGCAGGTTTAGGCCATGGTTAATGGGCACTACTTGCCCGGGTGCCCGACTCGGGCGCCCGAGCGAGTACCCATTAACCAACAGGGTGGCGCCTTAGGACGTTTGTCTGGATGTTGGGCGTCCCAAGCAGACGCATTGGGCGCCCTGGGGTAGGAGGCACGTGTTCCCACCCCCCCCCCCTCAATTGGCCCAATTTTTTATTTTAGTGGATGATTTGTTATTAAAAGTAATTGATAATGTATTAGGTATTTTTGATTAACGTGGGGTGATAATTTTGATTATTGTGGGATAAAAATTTTAGTAACTAATTTATTTGAATGATAATTGTAATATTTACATTAAATTTGTAATGAAAAATTAAGTTGTATTGTTCAATCACGTGATCAATGTACAATCACACGCACACTGTGTAATCACGCTTATACTCTGCAATCACGCATGCACTATGTAGTCACGTTTGTACTGTGCATTCACGCGTACACTGTGCATTCACGCGTGAACTGTGCAACGAATTCATTTATCTACTCTCAACTATAAATATCTCTATCTATCCCCCTAACTCCTCACATTTCCTTTAATTCTTCACTCTTTATTAACTTATTCTCTCAATGTCGTCTAATAGTTCAAAATCTGACGATGACAACTGGGATGAGACATTCGATCTGATGGACTATGCTATTGATGGCCACTCGGATTGTGTACGAAAGGAGTACACGCCTTAGGCATCGTTGAAGGAGAACGATGAACCTAGATAGAGATTGTGAACTTGGTTACAGACATCTTATGGACGATTATTTTTCTGACAACTCTGTGTATTCTGATACTTTTTTCAAGAGAAGATTTCATATGCGAAAGCATGTTTTTCTGTGCATTTCCAATGTCATTGAAGCATCTAATGCCTTTTTCCAACGAACATTGGACGCAACTGGTAGAATGAGCATTTCAGGCTTACAAAAAACTACGGCATCAATGCGGATGCTAGCCTATGGCGTGGCAACTGATGGGATTGATGAGTATCTACGAATGAGTGCGGCAACATCCAGAAATGCCCTCCTCAAATTCTGCGAAGGTGTTTTTAACAACTTCGGCGATGAGTATTTATGGCAGCCAACGACAAATGACTTGGCACGTCTACTTTATGTTGGTAAGCAACGTGTGTTCCTAGGTATGATAGGGAGTATCGATTGTATGCACTGGGAGTGAAAAAATAGTTGGCATACTCAAAGGTTCTCTAAACCCTTTATGAAGATCCGGAGTTGCGTTTCTCATTGAATCATCTGCCGATTCATCTCCAAGTGTTCACCAAATTTTAAACAATATTAGAGAGAAATGAGCTAACCAATCAATCTCTAGATAAACGTTAGAATCTAGTTAATAATACATCTAAAGCTCCTGAGAATTTAATCTCCAAAACCTTAAATAATTAAGAGACTTTTTGGATTGATAAATGAGGTGGTTAGGAAGAGAGAGAATTTTTGCATTGGTATTAATAAGGAACGGAGGATTGACCTATTTATAGGATTTCCTCTAACCCACATCATGTCTTACACATGATCTCTTATTAATCTCTCTACTAAACCACATTATGTGCAAATCACTTACACATGACCTCTTATTTAAATCTCCACTAAACCACATCATGTGCAAATCACTTTTCACATGATCTCTTGTTTATTTTGCCACATCATCATCTCATAACTATCTTTGACGAATGTGGATTAAATCCAGCAATTAATCAGTAAAAAATCTCTTATTAATATATGCAAAAACGTGGTCAAACGATTAGACCATTTTTCACTGTTTTTGACTCCACCAAATTTTAGATTAATATCCAACAAATTTTCGAATTTGGGGTTTTAGCAAATTCATATGTTATAATGTTGTAGATCACATTATATCTTGTAATATATTATCATATATAATGTCAAAACATTATACCCCATAATATGTATACATCTTATACAAAATTATTTTTCTAACCATGTCGTTTTCACGACATATTGATTTTATTATTTTACCACATGTATATTATTTCATAACACATGCAACTTAATATATCATATAAAATATAAAATTATATTTTTTATTTTCCAGTTTTATGGTGTGACCTATAAGAGGATTTAAGTTATGTTGGCAATGATATAAAACACATTATATCATAAACTATAAGCGGTATCTAGTTATACATTATAGTTACCCAAATAACAAAGATGTTTTGCTCACTCGAACTAAATACGATCCACTTAGTGATATGTAAAATATCACTTGTGTCATCATTGCCTCATGATATTAAGAATATTATACAAAGTAGAAATGTGTCACATTTGTATTATATATTTATTTCTTGATCTCTAAAGCTAATTATAAATATGTAACTTAACACAAGTCACATTATGCACAGTATAATTTCGCTTTTATCAAGGGGCTCACTAATATTATTACTCAAGTAAAGAGAGACAATGATAATCTTTTGACGAACTATCTTTTTCAGCATAAGTCATACTTAACCAACTATTGTCTTTATCACTATACTCAATGATAACTTTTGACAATAATCAAATTAAACACTTCATATGTGAAAAGATATAAGTCTCATATCTTAGGATTCAAGACACAGTGAAAACATTAACGACACATAACACAATTCCATAATGTTTCACTTGTTATGTCTATTCAATATATAAAAGTAACTATTTTCCTCTTTTATATATACTTGTGTCGTCAAATATTTGTAGTTACAATAATTGATGACCAACACGACAATCTTATCTCGGTAATTAATGTTTCATGTCAATTACCATGATTGTGAATAACTTTTGATTTATGTAAACTATTATCTTTTAGAACTCTACAGTTAAAGACCAGGAGCATCTTCATTAACACTTCTAAAAGACAAATACAATAATCAAGGGAAAAATGTTTGCACATTCAATTCATAACAATTGACATATAAAAGTAAACTTTTAGAACACATTCCTTTCACCGGGTTCATCCAATGACTTGAACGTCCTGCAACAATCCCCGGTTTTCGACGACACACCAGAAGGCTGAGCTCCCCCTGTAAATTATGAGGTAAATTGTGTGTGTTCAATATGATATGGGATACTATCTTACAGATGATATTTATCCAAAATGGGCTACCTTCGTCTAATCCATCTTTCACCCTCAAACGCCGAAGCACAATTTGTTTGCTGAAGTTCAGGAGGGAACATGTAAAGATGTAGAATGTGTTTTCGGAGTGTTGCAAGCGAGGTTCGTGATCATCAGAAACCCCGCTCTTGCGTGGAGTAAGGACGTACTATCCAAAATAATGACACATTGCATCATTATGCATAACATGACAGTGGAGGATGAACGCGACTGTTACGCTAATTTTGGAGATATTCGCGAATTTATGGAATATCGACCTGGAACTTCTGAGGGGGAATCAATGCAATATTCAAATGATCGTATAACGGATATTCACCAGTTTTTTGCCAATCAAGATCGGGTGCGTGACAGGAATCAACATTTGGATCTGAAAGTCGATTTAATCGAGCATATATGGTAACAATACGGACGAGGAGCGGTTTGAAAATGGTTTAACGTAATTTTTAAAGTATTATTTCGAAGTCCAGTTTATGTAATATGTACTAATGTTTCTTAACTTTGAATGTAATATTTCCAATTTTAGTTTATCTAATATGTAATGTGGTTTCCTAATATTTAATAATAATTTCGTGATTTAATAGTAATTATTAAATATTTTCAAGTTAAAGTAATTAAATATAGTAATTAGAATTATATAAAATGTAATTTATTGAATGTTGTGGAAGATATAAATTTGTTTATTCAAGAAATGTTGTAGAAGGAAGAGAGTAAGCTGACGTGGGGTAGTTCGGACGTGGTTAAGGATTTTTTTGGTGGATTGGGTAAGCTAAGGTGACTGAGAGATAAGCTGACGTGGCAGAGAGAATGAGCATGACGCTTGAGGTATCCCGGGCGTTTTTGTTTTTGCTGTTAGTGAATTGCATCAAAAATTCACTGAAATTGTGGAATGTGGTTTGTTGCGGTGGGGAAAATTTCATCCATGCCCAAACGCACACGAGGGTCACGCAAATTTCCTTTTTGGCGTTAGCGTTATGACAACGTCTTGGATTTCGGCATTCGCATCTCACGGAGAACGTCATTTGAGAAGCTTGGTGAGATCAAGTTCTGCCCCAACGCTACAATAAACTTTTGTTTCTAATTTTTACCCCAACATGTATATAATTTATTTCCCAATATAGAGTATGTTATCATGGTATATTAGACACATCGATGGAAAAAATTATAACGCAAACCCATACTGGATTACCCTAAACAAACTTCACTTTTTCAGCACATTAAAATTGCAAAACGCATCCACAATCCACATTGCGGTTGCGGTTGGTGATTTAGAGCAATTTTTGTATTGAAATTACGATTTGCAAACCACAGGTCTGGTATTGCCGTTTGCAAAGCTCAATATGTTCTTTCAATATTTCCTATGCATTTGAATTATTTTCTCTATGTATCCTTCCTGCAACCTCTCTTTCTCATCTTTTTAATGATTTTTGCACATTTACTTTCTTGTATTCTGCATCTTTATTTTCTGATGGCATGAGTATATACCATGAGAAGAGAAATTGAGAACAAAAATTTCCTCTACAAATGGAGACTTTCAACTTTTCTCCAAAGTATTTTGTGTCCACTTTGTATTTTGCCAATTATCTTTTGATTCAAACAATTTTGAGATTTATAAAACCATTGAGTTAAGAACATTTTTTTCGTAAATTTCCTAAAACGTACTTCATTCTAATTCCTCCTTTAAAATTCTCCGTTATCTTATTTATCCAGACAAGATGAAAAATCTCCAGTCATCTCTTATTTTTCTTCCTTATTTTTAGGCGAATTTTCACCAATACTGAAGCAGGGTCCTCTGGTCTCGGGCTTTTAAGCTTATATAATTACTATGTACGTGATCTTTGTTTAGAATTTCGATCACTTTTTTGTTATGAATAATTACAGACTAAAATTAGTTCAGCCTTGGTGTAGACTCCAATAAGTTGTAGTCTAAACCCAATCATGCCTTGGTGTAAACTATGTGCTGCAGCCTGCAAGCTGCAACTTCTTTAACAGATGGTCATTTGAAAAAAGGAATCTGAACTTGATGATTATTTCAGACTATAATTTTTTTTTGTTTCATAATCTATCATGGATGTTTCCAAAAGAAATTGAAGTCTATATGTCAGTACTTTTGATTTTGTAGGATTATCATATGAAATGATGAAATCAACACTGGATATAACTAACTCATCAAACAAGATGGATTGTGATTTTGTGCTTGATACAGTATCAAATTTACTTTGGATAAGGAATAGTAACTAAAACAAAGAGGCCCTTTCGAAGACGATAGCTTTGCCTCATTTTGACGACCGGTCGACTTTAAGATATGGCAAGGCACCGATCACATTGTCATAGTCACTACGGTTGACAGTAACCTGAAACAGAGAAGAGTGAGCTTTTATAATGCAAGCTATTGCATTTCATATGAAGCTTAATTGACAATGATAAACAATAAGAAAAAAGTTCAACTATTTCATTTCAGTTTTCTGTACTGTGAATAACTAATTGTGAATTAAATAGATGGCAAAAAGAAACACTGCAGACAAGCTATGAGGAATCCGTGTGGGTTGTGTTCATTGTACATAGAAATGGAGGAAGTTCACTTTGATATATTAGCAAACTGTAAGGACGCTAATACACAAATCCTCTTTGACAAGTCAAAAATGAAAATAGATCAACTAATCACTATAATATTGTGCAGCAATAACAACAACAAAGCTTTTAATCCCAAACTAGTTGGGGTATGCTAGAAATGAAACTCTAATGAGTCACGGTTCATGCACGTGAAACGCCTTTTTCCATGCATTTCTATCTTATGCAAATTCCCGAAGCACATTCCAATTTTTTAGATCTCTTTTGACCGCTTCCTCACTATAACATTGTGCATCTAATTTTAATTATATGGTTTTAAAATCAGGTGGAAGGTGGATAAAATTCTTCTTTGAAGTTGCTATAATGTAAAACTTTCTGCGTTGAACACCAGTTACTCATACTTCTAAGTTCTAACTTATCTTCTCGTACACATTTCTTAATTTCCAGCAGTAGGTTTCAAAGAGAATAAAATACCAACATATGCAGAGAAACTAACAATATCCACCATTGCACCACATATAGTCAGTAAAGATAGAAATGAAGTGCAAATTAACTGTTGGCAAACCAAAAGGTTCGACATGGGATGAGATATAACAATCTTCAAAGGTTCGAGCTACTTGGTAAAGGCACAAGAAAGACCCAAACACCAACTACAAAAAATCTGTGGTAGATCAAATTGGTGAGACATTTATAAGAAAAAATAATCTCCAACTGCTAATTAATAACTCGATATCCCACGCCTAAACAACAGATCTACAACCACAACCTAAGCGACTTGTCATGTCTGTGGGAAAAATAGATTCAAATATCCTCGACGCGGTGGTTTTAGTTAGTTCAACACTAGATTAGATACATGTAGTAAAACAAAACCCCTAGAGCACTCATGCAAATTGATGAAAGATAAAAGTTCAAAAGAAACTTGACAAGGTAGGTCTAGTTCATATGGAAACAACACTAGCACTCCACTGTTTGTTTGTTCTTGTTATTTTTAAGAAATCTCTCTACTAGTGACTGGTATTGGCAAACTTGAACTAAAGTGGTATTCAGTATAACAATTAACACACTAAGATGAGATCATGATAAAGGAAAATAAAAAAATTAGAACTCAAAATCGTCCCTTCCTATGTTTATCACAATTGGGTAACAACAAATGTCAAACTCCTACAGCTCAACTACATTTGAGAATTAAAAAGATATAATGAACACAGAATTTTGGAAAACCACGCGCATTCGTAGTCGATCGGATACTTCACATTTTCACATACAATTGAGAACTACTGGAATATCATCTCACCAAAGCATCAAACACCGAAAACTACGAAATCCTATTAACAGTTAAAGCTGAATTGAAAGCACTAACCATCTTAGAGAGTCTGAGCTTCCTCTTGGTGTTCTTCTTCTCCAGCAAATGCTGCTTCCCGGACCTCCTCCTCACAATCTTCCCAGTCCCGGTCACTCGAAACCTCTTCGCCGAAGCCTAAAACACCAAACCGACAAAACCCAATACGGAACCGTCAAAAACAGGAAATGGGTAGTCGTCAAAATCGAATTTTGAGGGAGAAATTCCGGACCTTGTGGGTCTTCATCTTGTAACCCTTGGCGGCGGAGATGGTGAGAGGGATCGGGGAAGGACGGGAGGGGGAGAGGGCACGCGGGAGGGAGAGAGGGGAGCCCGAGATGGAGGTGGTGGAGAGGAGGGTCTTGGGCTTGAGGGAGAGGGAAGGGGAGGGGAAGGAGGCGTGAGTGGTGGGGAGGAGTGGTTTGGAGGATGGAGAGCAGAAGCTCAGGGAGCACAGGAGAGATGCCATTGTCTCCTTACTTCTTTCCAGTCCCACCCTATCTTCTTCTGTTATCTAATTTCCTTTTCCTCCTATTTTGTAATTTTGAAATTTTTTTTGGGACAATATGTAGGAGTTTTTCTAAAGAGGACTGAACAACCTTGTATAAATACACTATTTATATATAATGTAATGCCTCAAAAGAAGTCAAATATATAATTTTTATATTGATAGTAATGATAATATTATTATTATTAATAAGTTTGAAATATTAAATGGTCTATTTCAAACATAAAAGTATTACACAATGTTGAAGACAAAGAAATTGTAATTATCATATGCTGTCATATACATTTGTTGAATGAAACAATCTTCTTCTATTATCTAAATTCCTTTTCCTCCTATATTGCAATTTTGAAGAAAAAAAGTTTCACAATATGTAGGAGTTTTTCTAAAGAGGACAACCTTATATAAATACACTAAAAACAAAAGTATATTTCAAATATTAAAGAAATACACAATGTTGAAAACAAAAAAAATGTAATTATTATATCCTGTCATATATTTGTTTAACAATTATTTAACAAAATTTGTTAAATATGATAACAACTCTAATATTGAATTTAATTTTAATTTAATTTTTGAGAAATCTTCTTCTATTATCTAATCCTTTTCCTCCTATTTTGTGATTTTGAAGAAAAAAGTTTCACAATATGTAGGAGTTTTTCTAAAGAGGAAAACCTTGTATATACACTAAAAAGTATATTTCAAACATAAAAGAAATACACAATGTTGAAGACAAAAAATAATAATTATCATATCCTGTCATATATTTGTTAAATGTTACAATTATTTGACGAAATTTGTTAATTATGATAACAACTTTAATATTGAATGTAATTTTAAGTTTAATTTTTCAGAAAAATATGCACTCACCTCAGATACAAGCAGAAAGGCTGCCTATGAAAATACTTTTTAAAACTCAACTATGGAAATATTGTTTTGGGGGAAGCATGTGACTTCTTATTAAAATTCAGTATGAGCAAAATTTTCAATCTCAAGCTCAATTTGGAAGATGAAATCTCCACTCTTCTGACGAGCATCTGGAATCAATTCAATGTGAAGCTCAGAACTCTAATAATCTGAACCACACTATCATTGTTTTATTGTAGACAATTAAGTTTCTTTTTTGCGTTAACAATTTGGTAGGAAAAGATGACTCAAGAGTGTGAAGTTGTAAAAAATAAAAGTCTTTTGAGAAGCTTATCAGGTACAATCAATTCAATTTGATGATAGTGTCTTAGTGGTGAATGCATCTTCCAAATCCTCCTTCAAAACACACATGAATCAGAACCAGTACTACAGGTTGCAAACTTGCAAATTGGAATACAATGAAAAGGAGGAAAAAATTCAAATTCGAGAAACATTGTAAGAACCATTCGGACCAATTAAACCCTGTGAGTCTTTATTGATCAACAATAGTCTACTACTTGATGCTTCTGTTAACAAGAAAACAAACTGAAATATAAATCTCTTCTTTACACGAGTCTAAAACATCTGACATGAAGATTAACCAACACAAAGCTGTGACCAATGGGGAAAACACCTCTTCTTCTAGTAGGACAAGGACATTAAGTGTCTACTTTCTGTTTCAGAATAAGATGCTGCTCAAGCAAATCTGATCTCTAAGGGTGTTCGAAAAGTTTCATGTTGGAGGACCATCACCGGCCAAATTAGCAATAACAAATCCTGCAAAAACCTAAGAAAAGGTAGCCAAAGTCAAGATTACTTTTTAATTATGATGCAATTTGAATAGACCAAGAGTAGGCATGTCAGTACCTCAAGTGACCCTATGATATACACTGGAGAGAAGTGGCGTCCATGGATCAGCATGTCGGCAACCATCGCAAGTGGAATGGTGAGAGACATGCCCAATGTTGCGATTAGTGGTGTCGTCCACACCACAGACAGGGCCCTTAACAGAAATGTTTTAGTTATAATCTACAAGTAATTATACATGATTAATAAAAAATTGATTTTGATCTTCACTGACCAGAAATAATCTGAAAGAACACTTCCCATGAAACTGTTGAGGAGCAAGAGTTCGTTGAGTTCTGTGGAATGTGGAATGCTAAACTTTGGCTCGATTCCAAAAGCAATAAGAGGCCATGCTATATTAGAGTGAAATTCATGTGAGATGACCCCTTTTAACATCTCCAAAAATGGTGAGCATTTAGGTAGATGATTCAATATTAACAAGCATCAGGAAATTGCATTTCAGGATTAGTGTCCACTAATGTGTGATTGCAGGACAGTATATCACTTAAAATATGATGTACATGATACTTTAGAAATTTTCATTATTGTTGATAATCTTAACTACCAAAAGCTGTAAGAAAAGCAATGAAATACTTAGCTTTAAGGTAAAAAATTATTCATGATCTCACCTAGCCACCAAAGACCAACAAAAGTGAACAATCCAATATAACCAAACAACTTTTGAACGTCTGCTTTCTCTCCTTCTGCTTCACCAAACCGCTTCAGCAGCACTGTGACAAACGTTAGGGGCTAAAAATGAGATAATGGAAATTCAAAATTCACAGGCCAGAGAATCAAATTTTGGATCAAGAAATCACAAAATTTGAAATAGCAAGAAAGGAGTAACCACTGATCCACCAGTGAATAGGCCATATGCAATAGCCGAAAGAAGCCCAAACAAATCTCCGATATACGAGTGTTTTCTACTTCTGCAAGAATAAGGTCAATCTTAAATCTAGCTCATTAACAGTTTTTTTTTAAATTAATGCCGTTAACTTACTCATTCAAACTGACATGTGGTTCATCACTTGCCCATGTGTTTCCAAGCGTAGTCATGGCAACACCAACCATGCTCACAACAACGGCTGTCAATCTAGCTGGATTCAACACATCTTTATCGAAACATGCCCCGAAGAAAAGCGCAAATAGTGCCGAAGTGGAGGATAAAACAGTTGTACTTGCAACGCTTGTGTGGGCCAAGGCGACATTAGACATGTACTGTCCCAGCAATTATCTCATTACTAACAACATAAAATAGTTCTACGTTGTTAAAGGAGGCAAATTCTTACCTCAGTAACAAACCAGACAGGTGCAATACAGAAGCTGAACTTTGCTATTTCCCAAGAACTTTTCTCATGTTTCGGCTTTAGAATATTGGAACTAATCTCTTCTGTTTTGAAAATTAGAGGTTCCCCCTCTTCTTGGCTGTTGAGAGTGGAGTCGCTGGTTAAACAGCTTTTCAACTCTCTTTCAGTGTTATGGTGGATGCCACTGAGTGCGAATGGAGGGTCTATACCGATAGAAGAGGTCATGATGTTCCCAGCATTTAGAATGTTCTTGGATGTGTGGCTACTTAGCAAATTGTATATCCAACCCTTCAATGCAGCTATGGGAAGATAAACTACCATAAGAGAGACTGCTAAGTAACTCAGAATAAAGGGATGTCTGTACTCCGTGAAGATTTTCTGCAAAAAAATGGTGACAATTTTTTCGCATTTACGAAAAGAAAGCCATATGTTATAGCTAAAAATACATTATCTTAAACTTGTTAGCCACTAAAGTGTCTTATTTGTTCTTATTCAATTATCAGAACCTATCCAATCTATCACAACATACCAGCAATAAAACCTTCAATTTAGAGAGAAGTTATCATGTTGCTTTACTGACGGTTGAAAATAAGTAACATCTGAGGCACACATCCGACATGGTAAAAAATAAAACCTCTTGACTTATCTGTAACAATTGATTCTTATAGACTTGTATACATCATCTCTTAACTTATCTGTAACAATTGATTCTTATAGTCTTGTATACATCATATTGGTGTATTGAATAACTTTTGGATTTTTCCATGCTTAAGTTATCGGAACAAAAGGTATTCAACTTTGAACAGAAGTAACTTAAGAGTCTAAGACAGATTCCCTAAAACTAAAGGGTTTCTTTTTTTGAAAAAAAAAGAGGAGAAAGAATTTGAATTTGCAATTCAAATGGACCTCGATACAAACTCAACGTGAGCCTCGATTGAAATTCTAAGTAAATGGCAATAACAACAAATGAAAGTTATTCCTATCATGAAAGCAAAAAAATCAATGGTTGTGCTTACGGACAAGACCATGCATGATCATTAATGAAATTTGGAATCTTATGCATAAAGCTATGAAAGATCGGACTTGTAAAATGAAAAACACCATATCAGAATGAACAACAAAGAGACAATCAAACCTGTGTGACTTCAGCAGAAGCAACCCATATGAACACAGCGAACCCAATAAAGCTCAATCCAGCTCTGTATTTCCAAACCATCATCGCGAAAATAAAAGTTTTAACAGAATGAGATAAAAACAACAACAACCCAACAACCTTCAACCAAAATAAGGACGACAAGGTTGGTTTCTCCCCATTCCAAAAGCCTCCAATACGTGTGTCTATATGAATACTTCCCTCAACCAACTTCCCATCTGCCTTTCTTCCCCCACACTAATTTGGTTCTTTCTTTCTTTCACTCTTTGAAGAAACACCGCCAACCGTGGAAATGTGGGACGTCTATTTTTGGCATGCGTTCCACACCAAATGGTGAATTGGGTTCATGAAAAAGCTGAAAAATAGGGAATTCATAGAGTTTTTCTCTTTTTATGTCATTTTGTTTTTGTTGTGTTTCCAAAAGGAAATGAATCCAACGGTCTTTCTCCTGGCATCTGGGCTAAGCCTTATGGTGGTTCAGAAAGCATTGGTGCAACTTATCTTTTGCCATTCTTAAATGATCATTAAAGCACAATTTATACCTGCTTGTGGCCGGTAATTTTTTTATATAATAAAAAAAATCAAAAATTCGAAATTTATGAGAGAAAAAAAAAAATCAAATTTACTCGGATCGCGGTTGTAATGGGACACGGATCGCGGTTCCCACCCGCGATCCGTCCCCCCAAAAAACAATTTTTTTTTATGAAAATTTCACGGATCGCGGTTATCAACCGTGATCCGTGAAAAAAAATTTAAATTTTTTTTTTAAAAAAAACTAATTTTTTTTTTAAAATAATTTTTTTAAGTTTTCTGTTTTAGTTTTATTTTCTTTATTTCTGTTTTTCTTTTTTATTATAATTATTTGTAATCTTTTTTAAAATCTTTTTTTTTTCAAAATATGTTTTCTAATTTATATTATTTTTAAAAAATTTAAAATTTTAAAAAAAATTAAATAAGGGAAAGAAATATCTGAGGTGACAATGACATATTTACCGAATTAAATAAAACGCAACTAATAACAAGTAAGCACCGTGAAACATAATTTCATTCAAGTTTCAATTTATGCTTGACGAGTAATTATTGCACCCACCACTGAATACTTATAGCTTCACTTGAGCATTTAGGAATATCCACTTTCTTATTGCATCCACTACTGATCTCGTCGGTTCAGCATTCGATAGCATCCACTATCTTCTGAAGGTTCATAGCACCCGCTCCTTGTTTTTTCTCAACTTTTTTGACATCGACTCTGCATTCATAACTTCCTACATTTTGTACCATCCAGTCCCTTCTTTCTGCTACTCCTTTTCCCCCTTTGCCTCTTAGGTTTCACAGCATCCATTGCTCGCATTAATATAAATTTATGACAAGGGAAAAGAAGAAATGCGGCTCCTTGTTGTAAGACTTAATTTAAGTGTTCCGCTTCCAAAATTATATATCCAAAAATCCAGTCCCCAGGTAAATCTGTAGGTAGAATCCTCTTAAAGTGATTCCCTTTGTGTGTGTGTGTGGGGGGGGGGGGGGGGGGGGGGGGGGGGGGGGGGATGTCTGCTCAGCATCAAGAGGATGTAATTTACCCAACAAAATTGATACTGATGTGAAATGTACAAAATTAGAATGAAAAGAAGGGTTCGAAATAAATGGCCAAATAATAATAATAATTCAATGACCTGGTGATAAATCATCACAAAATTGAAGGATTAGGTTGAACATGCATATTGAGGTGTAAGGTTTCTTTGCCTCACTAACTCGTGAAGGTCATGAACAATTTTGAAAACTGAATCTGGCCGTGCAAGTCGCAAGGCATTCTGTGACATAGCTTTAAGTTCATCTGATCTTGGACCAAACCAATCTGCAACAATTTTAGCAATTTCCTTGGGAGATTTTGAGAATTTCCCGCATCCATTATCCACAACGTAAGGAACATTACCAGCTTCCTGTCAAATAAGAAAATGTTATTAATGAAAAAAATGCACAATTAAATGAGGTCCCGACTCTTTTTTTTTTACAAAAAAAGCCTCTCGATAAGTATCACAGGAGAGACACTTCCAGTGTCCTAAACTCATAAGAGGCACTGGGACGGTGAGGTACAGAAGAAGAAAAACCACTCATAAAATAAAGAATAATGGCCATATGAATGGAGTGTGGTCTAGTCGGACAAAAAGGTCACATGAGTTTCAAGTTTCAATTGAGATACTGGCGAAATGGATTCATAGTGTGAACCTCAAGTGGAGACTAAAGTGTGTTCATTCGAATATGAGGTTATGGCTATAGTCCTTGAAAACGAAAAGAAAATAGCAACCCTAACCGCACCTGTCCAGCAATATAACCATTGAGAATTATAGGGAGGCCCCTTATCATTGATTCAGCAATTGTGCCTGGTCCTGCCTGCATTTAGAAGTTGAAGAAAAATGTGAAATAAAAAGGAATTGTAACGCCCAAAATTATTTCAGATTCTGAATGTCTGTATTTACCTTAGTGATGATGCAATCACATGCACCCATGCATTCCTCCATCTTGGTGACAAAATCCTTCACCTAAATAAGGCCACAATTAATTAGATAAGAAACCATACTCCAAATCAGAACGACTTATTCACAAGAATAGCTGACCCGTGAAAAACTATAAATGTTATGGGAGCTTTGCTGTTCAAATAATGAACTCATTGCACACGCACCTAATAGTAAAACGAACTCCTCCAAGCAATTTATGGTAGTTTAATTGTTAAGCTAACCAATAAGATCCAGCAGCAAAGAAATCAGATGATTTCATATGAAAATGTGAATATGTTCAGTCTGTTCTGTAACAAGAATAACAGAAGGGAGGGGGAGAACGCCCGCTGCTCAGTGAATCTATATGTGTTTATTAATTATAGTATTATGCACAATAGAGACAACATTGAAAATAGCAACTCCAGTACACAGGGCTCCCCCTTTGTGATGGTCAGAGGAGAGTATTCCTAAGCAGCCTTGCCCTCGCTTGCAGCAAAGAGAGCATTTCTGTGATATAGAGACCATACCACAGGCCCACAACTCCATGGGCTGCCCACCAATGATCTAATTTGATACAAAATTTCGGTGACCCCTCAACTACCCAAAATGAATGCACCCTCAATATTTACAAACAGAAAAAGATTCAACTTATAAACAGATTTGATTTTTTTCCATCTGTTCAACATGACAAGTATTGCGATTAACTCTAAGATCAGCAAAAATTACCAATCATATCTCTACCTGGGGTGTTAGCCAAAAAATATTCAATTAAAATAGAGCACAACTGAACAATTAAAATAATACTTGGATAACATAGGCTAAATAAGTGTGATGAAAATCAATTTATTATACATTGTGAGTGACCATTCTAAAAAGCACATGAGCCTACCTACCTGCACAGGGACCTTCCACTCGATAGAACGCAACCTGTTGGCAAGTTTCTTATTTCGGCCACAAATTATAAGAATTTGACCCGATGGTTCTCCAAGAACCTCATTATATAATGCTTCACTCAATGCTCGTGCAGTAGCCTCAATAGGACCCATGCCTTCCCCTCCTCCCATCAACAGAACTGCAGGTAAATCATCGTCCATCCCTAAGTCCTTCTTCAACTCATTCTAATATAGAAGAAAATTTAACATATTATGATGTATAGTAATTCACTGTGTAGCAGAACTACTGGACAAGAAGGAAACATTAAGAGAAAAGTGAGAAACTCCCACGCGATCAGAAATGATTTTTAACAAGTAAGATAACAAACTTACTTTTGTCCGAACTGGTCTGACAAAAGATGGTCTCACGGGAAGGCCATACACCTTGATTTGGCTAGGCTGCAGACCAGCTTTCAATGCCCTCTTAGCCAGATCCTCTGAAGGGCAATAGCAGCGTGTTACCAACTTATGAAACCTGAGAACCATAGTGATTCAATATTAACTACACAAAGAAGCTAGCCACAAACAATGAGTATAACATGCCCAAAGAATGCAACATTAAGCATCTTATCAAATTCGAGATTTGAAAATTCACTGGAGTATAGTTTAACTTAGGAGAACAATGGTAACTAATCCTCTCTTTTCTTCTGAAATCTGTACATAAAATACTGAAACACAATGTTATCAAAAATAGTAAAATCATGATCATGGGAAGTTGCAAGGAGTGAAAATGTTGGGAGTTAATATAATGGAAATGTTATCAGAAAACATGAGATGAAGGGGTGAAAATGTGCTGCTGATACCAGTATCACTTTTTCATCAAGTATAAATATATTAACTTCCGAAACATGGAAAGGGTGGGATGATTACCATGTTGGATGACATGTACTTAAATCGGTAACAACTGTTGTAAATACAATCTTTTGCAGTAGACCTTTAGTTCTCAAGATCCGAAGAGGAACATGTTGCATAAGCGGATGAACACTGATGATAATATCCGGTTGGTACTTCAACAGACCCTTGGCAACCTCCCTGCATGACACAACAAAAGAAATACATCCGTAGATATTTCCAATGTTATTCAACAACAGAATCTATATTTTCTTCTGAATTTCGAGAACTAAAAGCCTACGTGACCAAACCAAAGCAAAAGATTCATCAAGAAAACTCACCTAGCTATGAATGCCGATGTCGCAGCAAAATTAGACTGGTGCACCAAGCGAGGAGCTGTACCGTAATATGTCATTCTCCACAAGGGTCCATTCTTCACCAAAAAATTATAGCTCCTTGGCAACTGGTTAAACGGCCAAGGGGTGTGCTCTGTCCACAAATCCGTAATAAATACCTACATCAACAAAACAATCACATAACCAAATTCAACTATAAACGGACGAATCACCACCATTTTTTTATCAAAACAGATAAAGTAACTTCAACTGCCCCAGATAGCAACAACCCCTTATACCCACTCAAAATAATTGCATCGGTTATCTGCTATATTGACAGCTTTCATCCAAGTGGACAACAACAAACTACACTACCAATAAAAAACACCGTAACACTGTTTGTTTTTTTCTTTTTTTCAAAATCGAAAACCACCACACTAGCAATGACTACCCTAAAACACTAACCAACCTTAGCGCAACACCACTACAATCCCCAGTGAAAATACTCTTCCTAACACTGATTACTCGAACAAGCCTAACAGTTAAAACATAATAACGGAAGGAACAAAACCCACCATACTAGCAACAACTACTCGACCAAAAAACCGTAAACTACCATTGCCAATCAAAACCCTTACACTAGCATTCACTACCCCAACACTACCAACCCAACCACATCCTGAAATAAAAATCAACCATTTCAAACAAAACCAAAACATCAGCATTAAAAAACAACAATTACGATTGAAGACAGATGAAATCACCGTCCCCGAACTCATGATTAAAAGTCGCCCGAACTCATACTCGTGCCCAAACTAATAACAAATGCCACACGAGGTTAAACACAACAACAACAATTACAAACAATCCAATCCAATGAAACCCTACATCTAATCACCTCATACTCCTCCCGAAACTCCTGATTGAAAGCCGCCCTAATCGCCTCAGCCGACGCACGATGGCCACCGCCAGTATCACTCATCAAGATCAAAACTTTCTTGGGCCTCCTCACCTCCCCAGCACCCAACCTCCCATCGTCGCCCTCAAACACCGCCGGAACCTCGAACCCAGCGGCGGCCTCCCCAGCAGCGACCCCGACGGACCCGAACGGGACGACGGGGCGGCCGAGGTGGGCGGCGAGGGCGCGGCTGAAGTCATCCCAGGACCGGAGGAGGCCGGAGGGGCCGGAGAGGCGGCAGGAGAAGGTGGGCCTCCGGCGGAGGAGGATCGGGGGGGCGCCGAGGAAGGCGTCGGAGGGGAAGAGGGGACGGGTGGGGACGGAGTAGGGTTTGGGACGGGAGATGAGGTGGTGGAAGCTGAGGGAGTCGTGGGTAGTGGACATTGCGGGGGAAGTGGTGGATTTCTGGGTGTCACATCACATGGGGATGGAAGACTGGAAGTGGAGGGAGGAGAATGATGATGGGATATGGTTAAAGTGTTAGTTAATAAGTATATTCTCGGGGATGATTATGATGGTAATTAATGGAAAAACGATAATTAATTTCGTGTTTGGAATGGGAAGCTTTGCTATTATTGATTTCTTCGGATGGAAAAATTGGGAATTTCGGATCGGAGGGGAATCTACTGTGACGGTGATGATTGGTTGGGTTCAGGTTGATTTATTATTATTGTTGTTGTTGTTGTTATTAACTGGTATATTAGGTGGAAAATAGAAAGTATTTGGGTCCATTTGGATCGTTTCGTCCTTTCGTGTTCACCGGTTAGCAGTGTAGTATCGAGATTTTACAAAACGGTTGTAAGTTGTAACGTTAAAACGATTAGAAGAAGTGATGGCTGTTAAACGGGATGGGGGTTGGTGAGTCTATAAGTTCTGACACAACATTTTTGGCCGCTCTCCGAAACGTTTTGCGCGATGACGCTGAGCTCAGCAGAAGATTAAATATATATATTTTACGGTGGGTGGGGGCAGTCACATTTAATTCGTTTCAAATCAGACCTGGTAATCTATTTTGACGCTTCGTCCTGCTCCATACTTTTGACGTTTCATCTTCCTGTATCCCTCTAACCTTTGAAGATGCATAGAATGACGACATTTCTTCTTCCTTTCTTTTCGTTTTGAAAGTATTTTCACTCACATGGAAATTCTAAAGATGTCTACAAGAGAAGACATCTCGTTAAATATTCCTAATGAGAAGATGTGTTTTCCCTCTTTCGATGAAACAAGAACATTTTACAATGATTACACTGATGTTTGTGGTTTTGGGGTTAAACTAAGACATACTCATTACGAAGGTGGTGGTGTTACCCGGGCTACGCTTACTTGTTCCAAAGAGGGCAAGGTACCAACAGACCAATGTCAAGGAATAATGAAGCAACGTTAAACGAGTAGAGTTGAGTGTACGGTTCGCATCAGGGTTTCCGAAAACCCAGCAAGGGGTTACCAGATTAACTTTATCGATCTCAAACATAATCATGAAATGCTTCACGAGGACCAGATGTGTTTTTTAAGACAGAAACGATTTATACCTGAGACCGTGATTGCACGAATAGCGTGCAATGATGCTTCTGGGATCTTGGCTGCTAAGACCATGCAATCGTTTGTTGTCGAGGCTGGGGGGCATGACAAACTTACTTTTAATGATAGGGACCTAAGGTTTATGTTTTTTGGACGTTATTGTGTTTCATGAAATCTTCGTCCTTAATAATTTTTGTGTGCGCGGGAATGTTATAACCGAAGTCAGGAATTTGAAAATGGGACCCGACGATGCACAATCTCTTCAGAACTATTTTCATTAAGATGCAAAAGATTGATTCAATGTTTTTCTATGTCATGGCTATGGATGACAACGGAAGACTAATGAACGTTTTCTGGACCGACTGTCATTCTAGAGCTGCTTATTCATACTTCGGGATGCTATATGTTTCGACACTACGTACCTCACAAACAAATATGACATGTCATTTGCACCATTTGTAAGAGTTAATTACTATTTCGAGTTAATTACATATAGTTGTTCCAGACGTGGTTTTCGTGTATGGGCGGTACGTTTGAAGAGTTTGTACTCGTATTGATGGTGTTGGAACTTGTCCTTTTTACCTTATGATTTGTCCATTTTACCTAATGATTTGTCCCTTTTAGTATGTTAGGGTGGTCTTTTTAATTATTCGTATTCGGGAGATGTTATTGTCGTATGTATGTTATTGGGCTTGTACTTTTTAAGTAATGAATTATCATTTTTAAAAATGAGTTTGCGTTTTTTTAATATTTTACGTATGGAGGGATGAGAATCTCGTATTGATGGTGTTGGGCTTGTCCTTTTAAGAAATAGTTTGTCTTTTTACCTTGCGATTTGTCCATTTTAGTATAATAGGTTGTACTTTTTGATTATCCGTTGTCGGACGATGTTCTTGTCGTATCACGGTTGTTGGGTTTGTACTTTTTAACTAATGATTTGTTTTTAAGAATCAATTTCTCTTTTTTATGTTTTGTCGTGTCCTTTTTAGATTTGTCCCCCTTTAATATCTGTGTTTTTGCAGATATCCCTCTACCAGCTATCATAACGGACAAATATGTCGACATTACTGTTGTTGTAAGGAATGTCTTCCCAAATGTCAGACACTGATTTTGCATTTGACACATAATGGACAAAGCTCCTGTGAAGTTGCTGACGCAGTATCGCCAACACATGTTATTTGATCTAAAATTGACTGTGTACGACTCAAAAAATCCAGTTGAATTTGAGTGGAATTGGCACAATTTCCTGGTTGATTTTGACATTCAAAACCATATCCGGCTCCAAACCATTTACGGTATCCGTGAGTCTTGGGTACCTGCTTACTTGGGTGATTGCTTTTTCGTGGGAATGACTTCTACACAAAGAAGAAAAAGTATGAACACGTTCTTCGACAATTACTTATCTTATAAAACCACTCTTAAGCAGTTCGTTCAACAATACCAACTTGCTCTCCATCACAAGTACGAGAAGGAAACTCAATCAGATTTTGATTGTCTGCATAAGAAACCACAATTGGTGTCAATATATCCCTTCGAGAGGTAAATGAGCGAGTTGTATACCGTAAGGGTTTTCAAAAAAGTCCAGTTACAAAATGGTAAGATGATGAACTGCGACCTAACCGAGCAGTTCCAATCAGACGACATGTTGCATTACAAGGTCACTGAACGTGTAGGTACTGGTGAGCATATATTATCAAAATGTTTCCTTGTACAAAAGACAATTCTAAACTTCACATGCGATTGTAGATCGTTTCAGTGCGTTGGTCTTCTTTGCTACCACGTGCTGGTCGTATTTGCACACGTAGATCCTAATGCATTACTCCAAGTCTTACATCACAAATCGATGGTGGAAGGATATTCGGCGGAGCTATCGAGACAAGATGTACCAAGACGATGGCGTGATGGAGAAGGATGTGATGCGTTGTCACGTCGACATAATGGGTCGTGCTCTTTGAATCGCACATGAAGCATTCATTTCTCATGAAAGATATCTTAATGTCGTGAAGTGTATGAAGTGGTTGAGGTCATGTATGAACATTACTCAGTGCCCTCCCATAGTCGATGAAGTTGTGCCTGGCGGTACCTCTTTGCGCAATTCAGATAAGGTCACCCGTCCAGGAAGACCGCCTACGAGACGTCGAGTTTCTTTTGCCGAGAAAATACTTCAAAGAAGCTTAAAAAGGCCTCACAGAACAGAAGAGCAAGTATCGAAGGAATGGAAAATCTCCCGTGCATCAGATCACACCTAGACCAGGGGATCCAGATTTTGACGATTGGGGCATGAAGTTATATTACGAGCAACATGCTCCTTAACTATGGGAGAAATCAACTTTTCTGTCATTAAGTACGCATTGTCATTGTAAGAACGGTTTTGTCCCATGAATGAAGGAATTTGTAAATGAGTTTGTACATCTTAAGTAGGGGTCTGTCCTTTTTATGTGGGCGTTTGAACTTTTTAAGTTGGTTTTTTTTCCTTTTAAGTGGGTTTTTGTTTTTTTTAAGTCAGGGTTCGCGCTAACGCATCGATCAACCTACATACATGTGACCTTCTGTCATTAAGTACGCATTGTCATTGTAAGAACGGTTTTGTCCCATGAATGAAGGAATTTGTAAATGAGTTTGTACATCTTAAGTAGGGGTCTGTCCTTTTTATGTGGGCGTTTGAACTTTTTAAGTTGGTTTTTTTTCCTTTTAAGTGGGTTTTTGTTTTTTTTAAGTCAGGGTTCGCGCTAACGCATCGATCAACCTACATACATGTGACCTTCTGTGGGAGGATGTCGTAAATGAGCTTGTACATTTTTAAGTAGGGCTTTGTACTTTATAAGTAGGTGTTTGTCCTTCTTAAGGAAGAGTCTGACCCTTTTAATTTGAATTTGTCTTTTTTAAGTGGGCGTTTGAACTTTTTAAGTTGACGTTTTTTTCCCTTTTAAGTGGTTTTTTGTTCTTTCAAAGTAAGGGTTCGCGTTGACTCATCGATCAACCTACATACATGTGTACAATATTACTTCGAAGTATGAAAACTTTGTAATTGCAATCTAAAATGTATTGTTAATTTACAACTACTTTAATTCCACACAGGTGCAAGAATCCCTCAATAAAGTCATGACCATTTCACCCCTGACCGAGTAAAGTGTCTTAGGGTCTTTCTGTTCCGTTGGGGAGACCTTTCGCATGAGACATTTTATCCAGTAGTAGACAAAAATACCGTAGTTGTTGCTTCCCGGGATTTGTCTTTGGCATGTGTCCCTCGGGTATCTCACTGGCCAGTTCACCTTAAGACGGTTTCTCCAGAATTCACCCACGTCTTTGGCCGAACATTCAAGTACGCATACCGTATTGTCAGCATTCTCATATGGAACCAACTCCCTAGAGCAATTGTTGTAATGCAGGATCTCCTCGGTCAGGCCACTAACAACCACCAGGGTCCAATGTTCTACCAACAACATTGGTTGTGCAATGACGATGCTTCCAGGGTCAACGCCTTGTAGTATGGGCGTCAGCCACTCTTCAATGGTATGGCCTTGGCCGTTCAGAATGTTTTCCGAATAGAAGCTTGGAATACATCCATGGTTTCAGCTCATTGGGGCTTAACGTGGCCAATGCATCCATGTCAATGTCTGACATTATCTCTCTCGAACGATAAGCCAAGTTGAATTCCTCATTCTCCTCCATCTTTCTTTTTTTGTTCATGCTCCTCTGGAGCCTTCTTTCTTCCCTTTTCCCCTCACCTTTCTTCTTCTTCTTCTTGTCCTTCAATTCATCTTCTTATTTTTTTGGACAATGAGTGTTGTCATTTGGCCCCCCAGTTTGCCCTCCTAGCTTTCTCATTTCCCTCATCCTCCTTTTTATCCTTATTTCTCTCCGTTTCTCTCTTCCTCTGCTCTTCACTCTCCTTCTGCTTATCCCTCTCCCTGCTCTCCTATTCTCTTCTTTCTCCTCTGATTTTCTTTCTCCTTCTCTTTCTCATTTTCCTCCTCTACCATCTTTCTTTCTTTCTCTTCTTCCACCCTTTTTCTTCCTGTTTCGGCCTCCCTCCTCCTCTTATCCTCTCCTTCTCTCTTCTCTCTCTCCTTTCCTTGTCTCTTTCCTTCTCCGCTTCCATCCTCCTCTCCTCATCTAATTTCCTCTCTATTTCCTTATCTTCCTCCCTCTTAATCTTTTCCTCCCCTCTCCTCTTATTTTCTCTCTCTCTCTTCTCTTTCCCTCTCATTCTGCTTCTCTGCCTCCATTCTCGTTTTCTCCTCCTCTCTCTTGCCCTCTTCTCTTTCCCTCTCCTTTTCCCTCCTATTCTCCTCCTCGATTTCTTTCTCTCCATCACCTTCCCTATAATCCTCCTTTCTCCCCTTTTCTCCTTTATCTCCACCTTGTAGACCATATCCTCATATATATGCAATCTCTTCCTTCAGGGTCTCATTTTCCTCCTGGTACTTTTTCAGTTCCTCATTCAGCCTATTAACCTCTTTGGTTGCCTCCTTCAGGGCAACTTCCAATTGCAGTCATTTCGTCTTCAACCCCGCCAACTCCAACTCCAACTCTTGAAGCAGTGGGTTCCGAGAGATGTTGCAGTCTCTCAAATGCACCATTGGTTTAGTGCTTGTTGAAGGACAACCAGTCTCTGTGCGTAGGGTTGATGATGTATTGCATACATTGCATCATATGTCTTTCATTTAGATTAATTTTATATCAATAAATGCTACTAAGGTATGTGTTTAGTCTTATTTACAGAATACAGGGACCTGAATGCAAATTACCCATATCCCGAGCATAAATGCGTGCAAGAGACTCATTCCTGTCATAAAGACCAAGTTCAAGATTATCGGGATTCAAATGGAAGTCCATCCAAGCATAAAAGTATTCAAAGACCTAATTACAAAAAAGCCAAGGACTTAAGCACAAAAGTAGTCACGGACTTAATTGCAAAAAGCCGAGGACCCAACTGCAAATTACGAGTAGCTTTTATTATCTTGGAGAAGTTCTAAAGAAAAATCAATTTGGATCTCCAAATATATGAAGAAATAAAGTCGGAGCTCAAAAGAAAGGAAAGAATCAATCCAGACGCGCAAAGGACAGCTAAATCATACCATAAACACACAGGAAAAATCCGGATTAAATCTGAGTCAAAAGTGCGGCGATTCCGCCGCACCATACATGTAAAATGCGGCGATTCCGCCGCACCCCTTGCGATCCGTGGCTCCGGATTTTGTCCAGTCGTGTCTTGACACATGTACTTTCCTATTTTATACTTAGGTCCATTGTCTCGGCTATAAATAGCCCCGAAACGTTGTTGTAAAGAGTCTTAGTTTTTGTTCCAAATTTTAGTAATAAAATTCTGTTCTTTTAATTCTTGTTTTTAGTTTTCTTTTGTAGTTTCTCTAGGACACATTCTCCTTCCCTCCATCCATGAGTTTCTAACTCTCTCCAAAGGGTGGAGGTGACGGATTTAAGGTGATGAGAAGAAGAATAAAGTTATTATTTTAATTTCGTGTTAGTATATTTTGATTACTTGAGTTTATGTTGAGTCATTTATCCTGTAATGCTTTATAACTAATATGATTTATTATAAGTTTCAGAATTCTCTAATCTAAACCCGATATCTAAACCTCCACCCACTGGACTCTCATCCATCTTTACTTTATTTTTAATTTGTTTTTGTTGTTCTTGCTTTAGAAATTAATTAAAAACCAAAAATCGCAAACCAAACTTATTTTTCTTTCTTTCCTTAATCGAAAGTCACACAAATAACAATATCTCTCAATCCTTGTGTTCGACCCGTACTTGTCACGTCTTCATTGACGTCGTGCACTTGCGGTATAAATTAAATTCTCATCAGTTGACTTGGGGTTTTCAACTAGCACAATGATTTCCCTCTCTTTCGGTGTAAGGCTCATCAGTTGCGCTTAATTGAATTTGCTGGTTGACCTTCTCCATGCCTGTCATAAGTGCCTCGTGAATAGCCTTGGCCCACACGTACTTGTGTAAACGTTTGAAGTCAGCCAAGTGGTTGATGAACCAAATTCTTGTTCGATGTATGTCATCACAGAACAAAAAATGACTGAAGATGTAACAAATAAGGAGCCGGACGTACTCCTCTTCGTCACCCACATAACTGGTAGCAATCATCTAGGCAGAAAGTTGCGTGTTCGTAAGAATATCCTCCGTTCGGGTTGTGACCTCCTTTAGTTGCATCCTTATAGCCTTCCCACGTAGTCTGAGCCCCAAAATTAGGGCAACATCTTTGGCTGTGAAGTGTACTACCCCAGAGTCGATCCTCAACCCCACATCCTCAGGGTCATAGTGTTCCACGAACCAGTCGACAATGTCATTATCAACAGGAACGTTGGAGAGGTCTAGGAAGTGACCGAAGGGGGTAGCCCGAAAGATGCCTTTCTCTGTGTCCTTCAACTTCCCAAAACCTTCTATATTGGGGTCCACGAACATTTGGAGGCTTGGAAGTAATTCGTAGAAGTCTAAGAAGACCCCAACTGTATCAGAACCTTCAATTTTAAAGACTGGCAATCGCATGCATGAGTTAAAACAACAAACCTGGTGCACCACAACACTCAAAGTAGAAGCTTGACGGGGAGAATCCATGTTGTCGACGTTGAGAAAGGTAAATGATAAAAAAACCAGAGCAAGAAACGGAGAAGAGTTGAGAAAGGGAGGGTGAGAAAGATCATAAACGTTTCTTATTTTCTTTCACAACTCGGGATGTCAACATGCGTCAGTTTGATGTTCTTTCCGGGTCTTATCACGGCGTCAGAAAAGAAACTGTCACACGGATGATTAAGAGGTTTTACCATTTTTTCGAAAATATACACGCTTTGTTTTTAATTACTGGACCGCTGACTAGATGTCACATTGACGCACGCGTCCTTCTATCAACACTCATATATTATAATGAATTTTTTTCGTTACTTGTTATTTCAAAATAACGTAATTCTAAATATGTCATCGTTCTTCGTATATTTTTAGCTTTGTCACTCTAAAATGGTTAGCGTGTTCACCGATGTCATTATTTTTTTCTATTTTGCCGCTTTGTTAAAAATTTTCCGTTAAGGACATTTATTTTCGTGTTTGGAATAAAAGCTTTCAATCTATTTTTAACGCTTGGATGAGGCAATGAAGTTTTTGGCGTTCGTGTTGGGAAACATTAGGAATTGGTGGTGTTGTGGAGTCATTTGTTTATTATTATTATTAGTGAAGTGTTATAGCGTGTTGCGTCCGTAAATTGAGTAGTTACCCTCCAAGTGGGCAAGTGCCCGCCTGGCCAATAAAATTTGTAATGGTTTGTTTTGATATATATCATTTTGTTTTGTTTTAAATTATGTTATTTAGTTAGTTGATAAATCTCAGAATTAGAGCATATAAAAATGACATGACTTGATTAAATATAAAACATGCTCGAACTGAATGGTGCATACATGTAGTTGGATGTTTAACTTATGACGTTCAGATTTTACATACAAATTGATAAACTACTACTCTACTAGTATTGAGTTGTCGTTGGACATTGTATTTTTGATAAATTGTAACTAAACCCTAAATGCTAGCTAGTAAGATGTCACTCTAAATGGTATCCCCAAACCAACCTGAAGAAAACTAAATCGAAAATAAGTTCATTTAAATAGAACTTGCAACCACAGACCACGTTCAATTGGATTGTTTGCTCGTCAAGTTAACCTTAATCTTGCCAGTAGCAACCACAAGTATTTTAAAACTCACAACTATGAAGATTGTCAAGATTAATTAAGCTCCGTATTCAAATGAGTGACGCGGTTGGTTGAATGATTGTCTCATAACATACATGGAAAATGTTCTTTTGAATATATTGATGACAAAACAATTATAAAATAATTTCAAGACATGAAGTCACCAAGAATATTGTATATAAAAAATGTGTGATTTTTTAGGCCCGATATAGTAATTATCAAACTACTAATATGCATTGAAACAATGTTTTACGAAAATATAGTTGAGATTTCACGGATTATAGCTTGAAGAGAAAATAAATATGACACGTATCAAGGATACAACTTACATGATGTATATATATTGACATAGTACATGATCAAGCCGACTATTATGTGGGCCTCTATAATTATATGGAGTCTTATCGGTTCTCTTATATGGATCGGATCATGACTGGGCCGGATTATGCTAACTATAACGAATAGCAATTCAGTTTTTTTTTCCACAAATACTAGATTACTAGCCGGAGTTATAGTGTGTACTGTGCAACATGTGCTAGAATTTTTTTTTGGAAATAATATGTGCTAGAAAAGTTGGTCGGACCACAAATTTTTGAGATGGATTGGGCCGTAAATGTCAAACCCCATCGTTTAGTTGGCTAATACAGTTGATAAATCTTTTGGTAGAATTGTATAGAAATTTATAAAGAGTGTGTTATGACCTCGAAAAAAGTTATTTCCCCTCTTTTAACAAGAGGTATACGCCTTACTCCACACCCCAACTTTCCAAATCCAATATGCTTAGCTTAAGTAGATCAACAAATCAGTCCGGAACAGTCCTAACTCCCAAGAGGTTTGGGCTGTTTAGTTTAACCCCATATTTGCATTTCCAAAACCTTTTTGAAATAAAATAAATACATCAATCGAGGACTATAATAACACGACTTATGTAACGTTTTTCATGCACTTTCACATCTTCAGTTGACAACCCAGCAAGCTCTTGCCACCAATGCGCATTTTCGTAATGTAAATTGCGTACAACTCGCCTTCTATGAATTTACGAAAAAAAATCTTGCAAAGGGAAGAACCAGTGAAACAAAGAGACAAAAGTTCAGAAGAAGGTAGAAACCACAAAAGTTGTGGGAAACCATTCAACAAAGATGTCCGACCAAACACAACCAAAGACGTCAACACTACTGTTTCACATTTGGACTAAACGAGATAGCAATGATGGCGACTCAACTCTCTCCCAAGTATGTATTCCAAAAGTAAGTTACGTGTCAATGTTAGGTGAAGAATGAGGACGACAATTTGACGATGGCACACATTTATGTTTGGAAACCTTCGCAGATTTCGGCGTTAACACCAGAACCAGAAGTGGTGAATGTGTTTTCATATAGAGTTTGACGAGCAGGTCTTGGGGGGGCCACCACGAAAACGACCACGACAAGACCAAGCCGTGTTGTACAGTTGGTGCAATGCGATAGATTAAGGTGGACGGAAGGAGGAACATGGGTGTGTTGTCTCGCTAGCATGCTCGCTTTTTACCACTCCAACTCAGCCTCTGTTCAGGTCGGCTTTCGGTGGGAGAAGTATGCACTCTATTAGGTTTACTTACTCCATTCCAATTCAACCTAATGGACGTGCTTGATCCATCAGACATCATACATAATTCTTACGGTCAACGTGTATTATCGGGTTACTAACCGGGGTGGTCGTTGAGATATGTCTTACACAATCCATTTTAATAATTAGAATTGACCTTGTCACTTAAAAAAATCACACAAACTCTTATCGATTGAGATAGTAATTGTTTTTTATTTATAATTAGTGAGATATTAATTGCTAAAAGACCATCTGCAACAACCTCTGTAGCCTGTTGGAGATTTCAGTTTACAGTGGAAGCAATCCCAAGAGGCCAAGAATGCTTCTGGAGAAGTCAAGGGAGCCAACCAATGGAATTCACGGGCAATAAGTGAAGTAAAACAAATCAAGTTTGATTAACACTTGTACAACCATAATGTGGTAAGTCAATATTATCTTTTGAAATTATACTAGCCTTGGCACCTTGCCCATAACTCCAAAAGCCTGAGTTGGAGGAAAATGAAAGGAGGGAGGCATGTGAGGTGTGGACCACTGTGAATCACATTCACATGAAGACTATCTCTGCCCTTTCAAGTTGAGCCTCCCATCACTGGGAAGTCAAATTTGTGGTTAGCAAGAGAGAAGGGGAAGGTCGAGATCGTATGAACATAACAAAGTTGAATTTTTCATTTCCTCAAGACAAGTTGAAACTACAGACAGGTTTGGCCACCACTGTCGACAGGTTTGACAACCCGACGGCGTCCGGTGGAAAATATAAGAAAATCCCAACACGAGAGGACGCTCAAATGCACCCCTAATTACACAAATGATAGATCGTAATAATTAACCACAAACTGCAGCTCAAACATCATAACAGGTTCGTCCACGATGTTATGTACCATCACAAGATGTGGAACCAGATACAATTCACCTAGCAATGACTACTCCCTAACACCAACAACAATTCACATACGTCATTTAGGAGTAATAATCTAATAATTGAGCCACTCCAGGAAGTGATACAGAAAGTACACAGTGGACACGAACAAAATATAGTAATCAGAAAAAATAAAATCCAGCTGTGTTTCACAGAATCCAGAAAATCATCACAGAAAGTCCACCGCCACCAATCCCAAAGCCGCAAATCAAAAAAAAAAAGTAAGAAAAAAAACAACCAAATTCACCTTCTACTCTACACTAACACAAGCACCGATCCGTAAAGCAACAACCGATCAATCGACGAGGCAGATCTCACCGGGAGGTTTGGCCTGCTTGGGTGACGTCAACGGGAAAAGCGTCAGCAGCTCCGGCGGATCCGATCCCCTCGGCGTGGTCGCCGCCCGCGGGGACGGGTGAAGGTAGAACCCCTTCTGCGCGATTGCTCTTTCCTCCTCCGCGACGGCGGGGGAGAAGGCGCCGTCGACGACGAGGGGAGTGACGGGACTCGGGGAGCCGTCGGGGTGGGGTCGGAGGCGGGGGGAGTGGATGGAGGCGTAGCCAAGCTTGATCTCCAGCTTTTTGATGCTGGGACGGCGATCGTGGAGCTTGAAGGAGGAGCGGCGGGGGCCAACGGCGGGGCGGGACGGTGTGGTGACCGGGAGTTTGTCCGAAGAGTCGCCGGAGGCCGCGCCGGTGAGCTTCTGGACGACGTCGCGGAAGCTGTGGGGGTCGGCCTGGACGAAGGTTGTCGGAGGAGACGCCGCCGTCGGGGACGCCGCCGCGGTGGATTTTTCCATTTCGACGACGACGACGACGACAGCGAGAACTAGGGTTTAGGGGTTATAAAATCAGTAATTCAAAGCACAGATAGACTCGACTACAACTCGACTTGGCTCAGAACTTTGGATTCTATTTTCTACCATGAAAGAGAAGGTTGTGAGTTGTGCTTGTGACTTATATTTCGTGAGTCATAACTTCTGCTTATACGTTTTCTAGAGAGAGAGAGAGAGAGAGAGAGAGAGATGGTGGGGAAAGTTTCAACTATGTGGGCCGGGGTGCGTGTTGGGGAGAGAGAGAGAGAGAGGGGGGGTTGGGGGATGTGTAGAAGTCTATGGGTTGATTTTTTCTTTTCTTTTCTAGAGAGAGAGAGAGAGAGAGAGAGAGAGAGAGAGAGAAAGAGAGGCACGTTTGGGATTTTTGTGATGGTAGTGCCGAGGGCATTAAGGAAGGGGGAGAGAGAATGATAATTAATTTAGTGTGGACTTATTGACTTCCTACCTTTCTTTTCAATTATCTAATTGTCACTACGTCCCAATAGTCCAATAACGGGCCCATGTGTTTCACAATTCACTTATTTCATTTTTAGATATAATCACGGAAGTGACAGAACAGTAGTAGAATTTCTTTTTAGGGTAATTGTAGCGATATCATGGATAATTGCTCGGTTGTGATGACAATAACCGAGCTAATAGTCTGACAACAGGTTTAGTGGCAGTTTCCCATTAAGTTACAACCCAAAATATATATGAACCCAACAAGCGCAGGCAGATAACAAATAATTGATATAAACATATTACAAGACGCTGCTAAAAGGGAGTTTCCAATTCAAAGTAGACTTAAGAGTCAAAGGAAAGAGAGTTGCGAAAAATGTCCTCCTCTCGTTCTCGTTCCTACGTCTTGTGATACAATAGAAGTAGAACTTCAAATGAAAATATCTTATTTTCAGGCAAAGTCTAATAGGTTGATGGTTAATAGAAAATCAAAGTTTATAGCTACTTTATTTGTGTAATTTTTTCTGCCATTTGTTTTTTTGGTAAGTGAAACGGAATTGGAAAATTGAAGTTTGAAGTTGACTTTGCTCAATTTTCTGAGAAAAAATTGCAATTCAAATTTTTTTTGCACTGCAAAAAATTAAAAAAAAAAGAGTTAAGATGACTTTCTTTAACTTAAATTTAAGCAAACTTTAGAGTAAGCTACTCAAATGCTACCTTGATTCAAGGAGCTTAAAGTGCTTACAAGCATTTTTGTTAAATGGATTAGTTTTTTTTGTCAATACAAAAATCTTCCTCCAAACTAATCATTTCCGGCTTTTAAAACCTCACTTGAACCATAATAAAAAACAATGGTTAATAGATGATTTCTCTTACTTACAATTCAAGGCTAAATTTCAAAAACACTCATAAAAACACAAACAACAAAGTATTCTGAAGGCGTGAATACAATGTTCTTCGAATTATAACGTTTGAAATCTAAATTCCTAGAACTAGAAATTCGTCCAGAACATATCACCGATAAAAACTTAATAAATCACATCAAATAGGAATGTAAACGAGCTGAGTCGAGTAAAATTTTGAGTCATAAGTATTATCTTATGTTATTAATAAATATAAAAATATTTATGAATGAAGTAATAAAAATTTGAGCGAGTTATCGTGCCGAACATCAATTTTTCAAGTTCGAGCGGTTCGTTTACCGAACCAAGTTTAAATTTTTTTTGGTTTTTCATCAAGATCCTTCATTTTCAAGTTAAACTAGAATGAAACGTTTTTCGAGTCGAGCTAAAGTTGACAGTCCTAACATCAAACAACAAATATCTTAGCAAATGCAAATATAGAAGTTCTAATTTCTTAAATGTACTTCCATTATTTTCGAAGATAAGAACCTATACTTTAAGAGATTATACACAAGCAAACAAAAAATAATAATTTACAAGGATCACGTCCGAGGCACATTATCATAATAACATAATAGCGCAGTTCGAATTATTTTCGGGAACTCCATTATTGGGCATCTAGTGAAGAATGTGAATCCACAAATTTCGCTGTTATTTTTTTTTATTCTACTAGGGGAATATATCCCCATTATTTTGTATGTAACTTGAGTGGACAACTGAGATAGAATTCGATGCACTGCCTAGTTGAGTTTTGTACATATATAGGAATAAACGCAACTAACAAAGATCAAAGGATCTGTTCCACTCATGGTCATTGGGCATTTAGATCACGATCTAGTTGGTTCACAATTTACACCACATTTAGTTTTTCCCACAAATATCGGTTAGTGGGGCTATTATGGCAATTACAATTATTGTTGTAACCTTCTTCTAGAAAAGTAATTATAAATGGCATTTCAACAGACTTTTTTTTATAGCGAAAGACTCTTTTCGACGCCTACGGTTTTTTTTTAAAAACTTCAAATGAAAAGTGGAATCAAATATGGGAAATTGGAATATCCATTTCATTCTATATTACTTTCTCCTATCATGTTTTTTAGTTTCTTTCAACGAGGCGTGCTTTTGAAGCTTGGTTGCTGGTATATCAAAAGATTTTTTTCCTCCAAATTCATGTTATTTCCCTGTTCTGAAATATTTTCAATCTATGTCAATGACAACCCTGTATTCAGATTTGTGGCGGTTATTATTTCGCTCAAGCCTTTATTTTATTTGGAGAATGATAAACCGATTAGGGTATTTCATAAATAAAAAAATAAAACTAGCTAAGGTATAATAATAAATAATGGACTTGCCTATGGAGACGAATGTGAACAACCACTTTAGATAAGAGGTAATTCTACCATAATTTCTCTATTATAATACAATGTCTCTAACTAAACCTCAACTTCTTTATCTCTCATATTTCAGATCTAAAAGACTGCAGACACGGGTTTTCCTTTGACAGCAGAATATACCAAAGTTTTCACACAAGCGTAGCCATGCTGGGAACCCGCATATATGATACAGGAGACGGTTACTTAAAGTGGGTAACAACTACCAACTAAATTGGCCGAAGTTAAGTCGGTAAATGTATATCTATCAACCAATTGGAGATTCGTTTTTCCAGTTAAATCTTTCTCAGGGTATGACAGTGATAGACTAATAACCATCCCAAATTTTCACATGTATTGAAGCATGGACATCAATTTACCAACGTGATTATTTATGTTCCAAAAATAATATACATAGACAGTAAAAATCACGACTCGATAAAATCAATCTATTAAAAAAAGAAATGCAAATCTAATCCATAACTATCATATAATCCACTTGATGCAGACAGAAAATAAGTAATAAGCCTGTGACCATCACCAATGCAATGATACAGCTCAACGAAAGGTTGAGACATGAGAGACCCTTCGAACCCTTGACTTGAAAGACGAAAATCCAAAGCGAAGATTGCGAGCAAATAATCTATAGCAAATCATAACCATTATCTATTGTGAAAGGGGGGAAAGGAAAAACAAAGAAAGCTCGACGTGCAGATCACAACCAGCTGAACACAGACAATGACTCGGTCCTGTGAACATTTATTTCCTGAGAAATGGATTTTTAATAAGAGTCGTAACGATCTGTGGAATAACGACCAACTAAGTTTTAATATTTACGTGGTGAAGAATCTTTTGTTGTCTCTTAATAGCATCTCCCGATGATCCATTGACTTCGGGACGGTATAATTAATTTGGTTTGGGAGACCCAAGTTTCACTCGGTTAGTTGGACGGAGTGAAAATTACTCGGTAAGTTTCACACCACTGTCACTCCAAGAGTCACCGCTCATCACCCACTACCATAAGCAATGACTGACCACTCAACACCCTGACGACCATCTCCGACGAATCGAGTGAAATTTCGAACAAAAAAATAATAATCTTATGTTATTATTAAATATTAAAAAATAATTATATATGGAGTAATAAAAATTCAAATTGAACTATCGAGTTTGAGTCTTAATTTTTTCGAGTTCGAGAGGCTCGTTTGCCGAATGAAGTTGGAAGATTTTTAGGTTTTTCATCAAAATCTTTCATTTTTTAGTTAAACTAAAGTTGAACGTTTTTCGAGTCGAGTGTTTTTAGAGCTTTTTTTTAATAAAGAATTTTAAGAGGAAAGCTGAAACAATGATTTTCTTTCATTTATGTTCACATCGGATCAAAGAAATGAATAGCACAAAAGGCCGAGGGTACAGTCAGACGACCACGAGCAGACCATGAAGAATTGAAGATGCTAAATGGAGACGAGACCAAGCAAAATGCCGAAAATTTTGAAACAACCGAAGTACCGAAATGTTGAGAAGTCTGCGTATAAATGACTACATCTCTGTAACGAAACGGGGCGAATGGGCATGGATGCTGGACCTAAACAAAATGCAACTAATTACATGCTATCAGTATCACTACATTCAGATATGCATCAACATATCACCTTGGAAGAAATGGAACTAATAGTTAGAAGTGACCAAACATTTCATTTACTCATGGTTGAATGGCGCCCTATAAACAGCTAATGGAACAAATGATATATCTAAATTTTTTAGTCTTTAGATCAAATGTGTTACTAGAATTCCCTTAAAAGTACATCAGTCTTTTTCTCTACATTGGATAAGGGATTGCAAGTTATGCATTTCAAGGGATATATATGCGCAATGGTAACTTGGATAGGGTATATTCATCAACCAATGAGACCTATGTATATCCAGTTATATTGGGCTGAGGATAAACTCATAACTCTTGATTTCTAACAGTGTTCGAGATTTTCCTCAAACGTTGACATCTGGATCTCTATATTCATCAGGATCACCAACATGGTTATCTAATTGCAAACGTTTTATGTATAAATTACAGGGGTTTGACAAAATCAGTTTTTCAACACTTTAATTGTCAAATGCAGCCCTGATACATAACTCTTAAAGGTTCTAACTCTTTGTCATTGTACTTCACCTGGAGCAGAATATAAGTCGACAACTGCAATTAATAATACAATCAACAAAAGATTAAAGATGAGGACTTTGGACCCTTGACTTACAAGACAAAAAGCTATCTTGTATGAGTTCACATAAGGTTTTTGTATGTAATATATGGGAGAAACTGTTGGAATTGTCTCCAGTTCTGACAAAATTGGGAGGCCAAATTGATGTTTACAAGTCAAGATTAACCTAAGGAAGCGTAGAAGAAAGAAATGCAAAAACAAATCGAGAAACGGGCAAAAATCGAGTCTGGGAGGTGTTGTTGTCCAGAGACCAGATTTGACCATTGCTGGTCTGCCAGAAATGGTAAACTGTTTTGGTGAAGTTTTGAATCCAGAGTGTGTCATGCATTTTTGTTCGACCGTTTCTGGGCTGACTGTGATCCGATTGTGAGGCTCTCTTAAGCATTGTTTTGAGTTATCTTTTGGAGCTTTGTTTAGTTGGTTTGTAGACCAACTTGAAGGGCTAACTTGAGCCAATTTTATGAGCTAAATTGGAGTGGCTTTGAGCCTTGGGTTTGGGGACTTGTATAAAAGAGATTTATAACCCTTGATTCATAAGTGAAGTGGAAGAAAATTCATCTCTCGAAGAGTGAAGGGAGAACCACCTAGGGTTTAGCTTAAATTTTTTGGCCACCACTCATGTTGGGGTTGAGAGCCCCCACTTGGGTAGAGTTAGCCACCAAACAAAAGTGTAACATCCTCAAAGCAGCGGAAAAATTAAAATTTTAAACACTCAAATCAACAGAGGATATTACGCAATAAAAGAACACAGGTGCACCGACATATATCATATATATATATGTGAACATCAGAGTATACAAAAGTTGTGATTACATCAAAAGCATATACAAGGAAACAATAATCACACGACCTCAACTGAGAGAAAGCTGGATCCGGTAGCGGTGCTCCTCTCCTCGGTCACCACCCCCTAATGCCGATCACGGCATGAAAGTAAACATGCAACAATGCCTGAGTTTCCAAAAGGAAACCTCGTATGCCAAACTCTATATGTATGAAATAAAAGCATCCTAGCATGCAATTCTACTCAACAAGAAAAGCATCACAACACGCCCAACACCAGGGCTCTCAACTCCATCACAGGACACACCACCGGTATGGGGCTCCAGGTCTAATCTCAACCAATCGCCGCACCCACACAGTCACGGGGCTCCAGGTCTACTCTCAACCAACCGCCGCGACTCACACACGTCGCCAAACTGGACTCCAGGTCTACTCTCAACCAACCACAGCTACCACGACACGACCAAGGGCTCCAGGTCTAATTTCAACCAACCCAAACGTATAAGGGCTCCAGGTCTATTTTCAACCAACCCCTACACGCGGTCCTTGCTCAGGCTCCAGGTCTATTTTCAACCAACCCGAACGCACTACGGAGCTCCAGGTCTATTTTCAACCAACTCCGTACAGACTAGCTGGGCTCCAGGTCTATTTTCAACCAACCACAACTCTCACACGGTTACGGGGCTCCAGGTCTATTTTCAACCAACCACCGCAACCCTCGTGCACCTCGCACACTTGCCGGAAGAACATCGACACCACGACTCGCCTCACACGGGCAACCACGACCACAACACCTCCATAGTGCAAAACAGGACACAAACGGTCGACCGAACCAAAAGTCCCGGTCGACCGAATCAAGCAAATACAGGGCAATCCACTTCGACCGGCACTCCATCGGTCGACCGATTCCCAACACCACACTCGTTCGGTCGAACCCAAATCAAGGGACGGTCGACCGTTTAGATGGTCAACTCCCGGTCCAACGAACAAAACGACCAATCGGTCGACCGACAAAGGGGTCCCGGTCGACCGAAAGTCACCAGGGAACAAATCCCACAACACCACAACGAATTCGGTCGAACGCCGAGCACACCTCGATCGACCGAATCAGTCCAGGGAAGTATCCCTCACATGCGCCACGAATCCGGTCGAACGCCGAGCTCACCTCGGTCGACCGAATTCCACCAGAGCGTTTCCCACGCTCAGCGCACAAGACCGGTCGACCGAACCCTCATTCGGTCGAACCGACCACAAGGTCCACTTAAGTCACGGTCGGACGAGATCAAAGGGCGGTCGACCGTTTATATAGTCTACGCCCCCCCCCCCCCCCCCCCCCCCACCAACCGACTTAAGACAGTGCACACGGTCGACCGGCAAAGGGGACCCGGTTGACCGAATCTCTCCAGACTTGCCTCCTATGCACAATCGGTCGACCGCCCCACAGGCATCGTTCGACTGATTTGAGGCAGAGCCCGAATTCTCTTCACGAACGGTCGACCGTTTGCACCAACCGGTCGACCGATCAGGCAGTGAAATCTGCTGCACATTTACTCGCGACGAGCCAATCGGCCTACCGTCGACTTCCAATTACTCACGGTGATTAAGTGAGCTAGCTTGACATACCTAAAGGTCTGAAGAGACCCTAGAAGAACCACGACGACGCCTCCACGAGCACGTCTCCCCAAAACACGATCTGTCGACGAACCTCGCGTCCAAACGACGATCAACCGCCTCCTCGACGATCCACAACCACGAAACCACCTCCGGCAACCTCCACAATCAAACACAACCACAGAGCTCGAGTTAGGTTGAGGGAGAGAGAAACAACCATACGGAAAGGGTTAAACCCCACACTCACCTCAAACCGCCAACTCCCGGGAGCCGCTCTTCACCTTGCCGGAGATCACCACAACCTTCCTCGCCGGCACACAGCTGCGGAAGAGAGAGAGAGAGTGGGCACGAGAGAGAAATGAGAGAGAAACGAGAGAGAGAGAGAGAAACCCACCCAATATCTCCTCATCCTCCTCTAATCTCAACCATCCAATCCCTCCACTCAATCTCCACCACACATCTCATCCCCTTCCATCACAACCCTCCACCCTTCCATCTTCCATCTCAGCCATCCAACACTAATCACCACCTAAACAAGATTAAGGCACAATTAGGATTAGGATTAGGCTAAAATCCTACAAAAAATGTTTGGTGAGATAAATTTCTCAGTGATTGATGAAGAAATTCTAGAGATGGAAAAACTTATTTGAGTGATGTGTAGAATACATTGTCTTCGTATTGTAACCCTTGGATTGGCTTCCAGGTTGGAGGCAATATAATGGAAGGAAACCCTCCAAAGATGTAGGTACACCGGACCTCGTTAAATCCGTGTGTTACGTGGTTTGGATGTGAATTGGTTGTAGTTTGAGCATGTGTTGTATATTGTATGTTTTCTTGGAATGATTGTGTGCTTAAATGACTTGTTTGTGTTATGCCTCGTCAAAGTTTCCACTCCTTGATTTTGGTTGGTTGGTTGGAGCACTCAATGTGTAAGATGTTTTGCCGAAAATCCCATATGTGAGAAATTATATGGGCTTCACACCCAACAGAAACAACTCTTCAATTTGCAGGTCGTGTGTGCGGAAAACAGACTTCTAGAGACCCTAAAATCAATATAGTTAGAAACATCAACTGAAAATGGGCTCAACCTGAATATTTTGATTTTAAGTAACCGAGGCAAAAACCTACAGCAAGAGTCACTTACGAAAGTAAATCAGAAGCAAAAGCAGCTAGGAATGCAGACAATACCAACAAATTACTTGACATTGGTAAAGCAGAGCATGGACAAACAACAGTATTATTAACTTGAGGGCGGGGGAACACTTGTGATGTTGTCATATGTTGCTTTCCATTCCACCTCACTTTTGAGAAATTGACAGATGTTGCTTGCAAGCAACTGCGATAAGCCCACAAGCCCCTTTGTTGTGATCAATCAGATATCTTGTTCGGTTGCATTTGAAAGAACAGTCCACATAATGTAATCGTGTGTGACTTGCAAGCTACACATAAAGAAATTTAGGAGTTATGCATCTGTCTAAAACCATTCTTTTATGAGAATAAATATAATGTGATAAAAGTGCAAATTAGCACTGACGATATGAATGATTTTTCACATTTAAATATATCAGGGTCAACAGAGAACGTATAATGCAGTTAAAATCATTTGTAAACTGCAGCAAATAAAAATAGCTGCATGAGAGTACCTAATAAGAAACCCTTGCTTACTCGAAGTCCCAAATTAAAATGGCATTGGGAATGTAAATATAAAACACATTTTTGTTAAGCATGGCTTTTGCGTCAAAGACTCAAAAACCACATATTTTGTCAAGTTATTTTGCTTCAAGAAACGGAAATGGAAATGACGGATTCTTCATTCTAAAAAACTAGCCAAAGGTTTTAGTACCATTTCAATATTCATATCTTGTACCATCAGTTGTCACTTACCAACTTCTCCGTGAGAACAATGCACCCACCACCTATTCAAAACTTTCGAACTTCAACAGAAGGTTGGCGAAAGAAAGAACAGTATTAAGAGTGTGGTGGGAGACTTCCTATCACAAAGAATATGAGTTTCTTCTAACCTCCTTTGTAAACAAAATTATGGATGGACAAGATGGATGGAGCAACCTCTAGGTTGTTTGATCATACTGAAAAACATATAAAATTTAGTTCGCTGACCTCTTAGGTGGAAAGATTGTGGACCAACTCAAATATATACAGAAATAAATGGACTATCCATCACAACCAACGGACACTGCCATTTCCAACAGTCATAGCCGGAGAAAAAATGGCACTTACTCTACCCTCTAGAGGGACCAAACTTGAGACATAATTTATAGATATTGCCCTACTGATTCTGCATCAACTGAGAATATTTTTTCTACGGCTGGTGCTTAAGTTAGCGTTAAATGAAAGAGGGACAAGCAGCAAGAAACTCAAATATGACACAGAAAGATTATTAATTTTGATTTCCTTTACATGTTTAACAATTTTTTTAAAGAGAATTACAACAAAGAAAAAGTTTATACAAAGTGTAAACATAGATCAGTCCGAGCAGAAAAATAAGTAAAAGATGTCAACGAGGTAAAGGAGGCCCACAAGAGAAGTTTTATCCGTATTTCCTGCACTTCTGAAGTTCAGAACCTACCCAAAGTTGTTTTGTATTCGTACATGAAGGATACTAGAAACAAACCTCATCGATGAGATATTTAATGGGAAGAGTAGTAACCAGTGATATGTCATATGATGGACCAAAACTCAGCCTAAGCTGTTGTCCATGAAGGATTATGGTATTTCCTTTTAGAGTTTTAGGGGGCAAGAAGGATGTCCTTATCAAAGGCAACAGGAGGAATTCACACGATAGTGTAAATCTATTATCGACATATCAACTCTGGGTCCAGATAAAACCAACATCCATGTAAATCATATCAGGACATCAATTGTTCCCACTACAACATTAACAAGAAGGAAATCACCAACAAAGAAGGCTTAGACAGACTATTGCGCTATGATATGATCCGAATTAGGAAGGGTGAACCCCACACAACGTTTTAGTATTTCACTTCAGCTTGAACTTGAATTCTAAAGCAGGCCTGTAGTGCAAAGTAGAACAGAGCAAAAGAACAACAGCTAAGAAGATAATAATAAATGAAGCTAAAAACTTCAGTAGGATGAACGGGAAACAAAATTATTTTTCTTAACAATGTGATAGTAAGGGAAAGGTTATCACTAATTGGAAATGTAATACAGTGATGTGACCATTCTTTTTACGAGAAAACAACCTTCAACTAAATTATTCCATTCAACACTTAGGTGTGATTGGTACCTGGGAAGTTAGAAGAGGTTTAGAACTTTACTTCCATGACTTCCCCTCATCTTAGAGTGGAAGTTGTGGAAATCACTTTTAGCACATCTATGTAAGCTTTGGAAGTCCTTCTGGAACTTTACTTCCAAATTTTTTAAAATTTTTGCCAGACTACCAATCACTCATAAGTCCTTTCAGAAGTTAAAGTTCTTCACTTCCTGGAAGTTCTTTAAAAGGTACCAATCACATAACGAAAGAAAAGGAAATAGTATTGCTTGGAAAATTGAAGAGTTTCTCTTGGTGTAATTAAGTTGTTACATGAAATCATATATACAGTTCACAGTACTAAGGAATCGCAATGACATTTGCTTTAGGGACTTCATCACAAATTTGAATTGAGAAAATACAAGTTTTTTAGTTCTTTTTTTAGTGGTAAGAAAACTACGAGTTGCAACTTGCAACAGACTGCAATAAGATTTCAGAGTAAAAGTTAAATATAACGTAAGATCTTTAGAAGTTTTATATAGTGGAAACTAGGAAAGGTTACATTTGGGGATTGATCTAGGCTTGTTAGATTGTGAACTAGCAAATTAAAAAGAGCAACCTGGTGAGACCAGTTATTTTCCAAACAAAACCGGATCTTAACTGCGTACAGATGAACAAAGCAAATAAAGCCTTATCAGTTATCACACAGACAATGAATCAAGGTAATGATTTGGACTCTACTATCAACTTTACTATGGAAATTATGGAACAAAGCCTTTTACTACGTCCTCAACACTACTGTGAACTCTACTATGACCAAGATTATTTTCATCACTACACGTCAACACTGTCAATCAAATTGGCCTGCGTTGGACGAAGCACATTCGATTACCCAATCAATCGTGATCTACATTTTATTTGATTCCAAAACATTCAAACAACCAACAACTTGCATTACTCAAGGTCTGTTTGGAATTAACATTTTCAAATCCTAAAAATAAAAAATTGACGTCTAAAAACTTAAGATCGGTTCGTACAAAAGCGGTGGTGCTTTTGGGAACTAATCTGAGATTTCGTTAGATCATCAAAATGTGATTCCAAACAAACTCCAACAGAAACGTGAAACATAGCATATGAAGAAACGACTGTGGAGGAGAGCGGTTTCGGCGAGGGAATCGGAGAGGAGCAAACCTTGGGAACCCGACGGCGAGATCTGGTCCGGGAAAGGGAGTGGATTTGGAGAACCGCCGTGGAATTGGAGATCACTCACATTGGCGATGGGCTTTTTGTGCATCGGTCCACTTGGGTGAAATAATTAGGCTAAATTTTAACTGAATTGCTAAACATCGTCCCAAAATTACTTAAATCATCTCTTGAAATTACCATTTTGTCATTCTCTTATTTCTACTGCTATAACGCGACATTTTACCCTCCTATCACACATCTCTCTTCATCTTCCTCTTATAATCATAAAAAATAATGTTTTGGAGGTCAGTAATGAGTCAACGGACGCACCGGTGTACTCGAATCTGGTAAAATATCTAACATCTTTTTAATAAAAAAAATAAAACATTTACGGGCGTCCGACGGAGCCGCCCCACGTAGGAGGGGGCGTCTGGGTAAGACGCCTTCCCCATAGGGAAGGCGTTTTACCCAGACAGCCCGCCCATGGGGGAGGCGTTTTACTCAGACACCCCGCCCATGGGAAGGGCGTCTGTGTAAGACGCTTCCCCCATGGGGGAGGCGTCTTACCCAGACGCCCCCTCCTACGTGGGGCGGCTCCGTCGGACGTCCCTAATTTTTTATTATTTTTTTAAAAAGATAATTGATTATAAATTTAGATAATTGTTAAATTAATTAATTAATAAGTTAATAATTACTATATTCGGATGACCGATACCCCTTCGGTACACCGAAAATTCAAAAATTTTCAGATCCAACAATTTCCAGACCCCCGAACGACCTGTCGAGGTGGTATTTGTAAGTCAGGATGTTTTACCGTCGGGGGATTTTGGATCTTAAAAAATGTTGCATCTGGAATTTTTTTAAATCTCATCACTTGCAAAAAACTCATTGTAATCCGACCGGTTACCACCGAAAACTTGCAAAGAAACGTCAAATAATTTGAGATAACACACGTATAATTTTAATTTGACAAAAAAATTAAAAAAAACGGGACGTCTGGCTAAGACGCCTCAACCATGGTAGAGGCGTCTTAGCCATACGCCTCCACGATGGTACAGGCGTCTTAGCCATACGCTCGATTCGGAAAAAAAATTCGTCTCCGTTACTTCGCCTAATCTAGGTGTTTCGCCAGACATTTTCGTGGTGTTGGTACTAGGAATGTTAGTAAAACTGAGTCAAAAATCTTGTTTAAAGATACATGACGATATAGGTATTAAATATATTGTTAAGGGCAAAAAGGTCATTTCAAGGACGCGATTGAAGTAGTTTTGGGGCGACGTTTAGTAGTTCAACATTTGAATTGTACTAAGGTAATGAATATTAGATTTGTAACAAATTTTAATTTTGTATTAAGAAATGAGTTTTAGTTTGGTTGAATGAAATTTTATATTAAGATTCATGATTGTCTTCATGATTCGTTAACGTCCACGTCGTTTCGTGGAATTGTAGTTATTTTTGTTGCCCAAAATTAAGAAAGTTAATTCTATATTAGCCACACAAAGTTTTTAATAATTTAAGAAATAAATGAATGTCACTCAAATATCTACATTCTCCATTCTCCAATGTGTTTAACTAATTATCAATACGAATTTAGTTCATATATGTATGGTTCAAAAGGTTACTAGGGTTTACATGGACAAAATGTCACATGCTCAAATCCTTTGCAGGCTTGCAGCTCCTTCAAAAAAAAGCAATCTCTTCATTTACCTACGACCTACGGCCTATCCAGTTATATGTGTGCATTACTGCTTAATGAAATGATAACAACATTAGAAAATCCTTAAAAAGTAATCAAGATGGATTCACATTCAATTAATGAAATATATTATAAATTAATCTCACAAATCACGTAAGTGTAAATTGTTTTAAAATATAGAAACGACAATCAACAGAATAAAGTCAATAAACTTAAGATCAATCCAAACAAAACACAAACATGTAGATAGAAATGAGAGAAGTATTCTTCTTATTTCTTGCCGTTTCTAATACAAAGCACAATCTCTTCTTTACATAGGTGAAGGTAATTACTCAATGAATAATAAAAGGTTATATAACTAAAAAATCTCTAAATAAAAACCATCTACGAAATAAACATCCCCCCCCCCCCCCATTTTTTTTTTGGGGTTCAAACATATGTTTTCGATTTCAAAATGCAAGCAACTACGTCATTTATTGCGTCACGTAGGGCCCCCACTTCCCTCTTTTCAATTTAAATTATTTAAGAATTGACCACAATAAGAGCCGCAATTAGTTTAGGCACTTAAGACCCTTCGCCTATGCCAAAGGCTAGTAGTACTTGCATATGTTTCATTTATTCTCTGCGAGACTGCGACCCATGTGCATCAAATAAAACAAAAATGTTTAGACGAATTGCACTTTGTAGATTAATTAATTAAAGTGAATCCTTTTGATAAACGATAAAAATGAGATGTGTTGGCAAAATAAAGAGGAAACACATGTAAAACAACTTAATTCACTCCCACAATGTTTAGGCTTCACGTATTGAAGTTAACAAAAACGATTATTTTTTCAGCACTAGTAATTAATTACTAGTGCGCATAAATATCATCGTCGATAGGTTGTTTGGCGTACGCGATTGGATTTCTCCACGTATAATTGTAAAGTTTTTTTGGTAGAATATTTATAAAAAAAATGTCCTTGGGGGTGGTTTTGACCTCTCATCTGTGAGAGATAGTCCCACATCGGAAGAATGTGGGCTTCTCCTGGGCTTATAAGTCCTTGGGTCCCTCTCCTCTTCACCAATTGGTTTTGAGGTGGATACCCGGTTCTCATATGGTATCAGAGCTTCCGCTGCGCACTCTACCCGGTTGGGACCTTTTCTCCACTCGTGTACACGGATAAAAAAAAAATGTCGGTACACGCGTGCGGGGGAGTGTGAGAGATAGTCCCACATCGGAAGAATGTGGGCTTCTCCTGGGCTTATAAGTCCTTGGGTCCCTCCCCTCTTCACCAATTGGTTTTGAGGTGGATACCCGGTTCTCATATGGTATCAGAGCTTCCGCTGCGCACTCTACCCGGTTGGGACCTTTTCTCCACTCGTGTACACGGATAAAAAAAAAATGTCGGTACACGCGTGCGGGGGAGTGTGAGAGATAGTCCCACATCGGAAGAATGTTGGCTTCTCCTGGGCTTATAAGTCCTTGGGTCCCTCCCCTCTTCACCAATTGGTTTTGAGGTGGATATCCGGTTCTCATATGGTATCAGAGCTTCCGCTGCGCACTCTACCCGGTTGGGACCTTTTCTCCACTCGTGTACACGGATAAAAAAAAATGTCGGTACACGCGTGCGGGGGAGTGTGAGAGATAGTCCCACATCGGAAGAATGTGGGCTTCTCCTGGGCTTATAAGTCCTTGGGTCCCTCCCCTCTTCACCAATTGATTTTGAGGTGGATACCCGGTTCTCATATCATCAACCCAATCGATCCATTAGCTATCCACCTCACAAGTCATAACCCGTTATTCGATATTCATAAAGGGCAAATAAGGATAAATTCTATATTTTTTGGGTTCGTGTTTTTCGCAAGACATAGCTTATACAAAGTAGGCAGAAATTTTCTCCAATATTTATTGATACTGGGGGATTTTTTTACTTAAAATATAATTAAACGACATATTTGTGTACTATCATAGTTGAGGTTGTTAAGACTCAAAAATTGGTGGAAGATATAAGAGTATGAGTTTACTAGTATATTATAGTTTCAAGGTTAAATATTTAAAAGCCCATCTTAATGAGCTAATAATTAGGAGACATGTCATTACATTTAAGTAGAATAACATATTATTATTATAGTTCTAAACCATTATTAGATTTACACAAACCATTTAACAATAATAATAAAAGCCCGGCCCCCATAATATCATTTCAAATATGCAAATGGACAAATTAAACTAGGTGGGAGGAATTTGAGATAACAAGCCAAAGGATAAGCCGTGGGTGTAGAGGTGAGGTGATGAGGCTACGAGAGCACTTGAGGAGAGCACGAGAAGGCTTCTTGAGATTTGATCTTGAAGGAGAGGTCTGAATTCTCCCTCTCTCACACCCATCCCCACTAACCTCTCTCAACTCCCCCACACTAACCCAATCAAATAACAACATCAACTTCTTCTACTACAAAACCTTATCCTATCCTCCACACTCTTATCTATCTAAACCCCTCCACACCACTTCAACCCCACACCAAGGACCCATCTTAATTGTCTCTTCTCTTCTCCTCCACCATTCACACCCTGTCCCATCCATATCGACTTTGTCAATTCAAATTGAGGTGTTGAGGCATTCCTTTTGAGGACCCAAAAGTCGTTTTTCAAGTGGAGGGGAATGGCTCCGAAAGCCGGGAAGGCGAAGGGCAACAAGGCCAAGGGAGAGAAGAAGAAGAAAGAAGAGAAAGGTATATTCTTCCCTTCCTATATATGTTGTTCTAATTAACTCTTTAATTCATTTCTTGTTGGATTGACGTTGTTGTGTGTTTGGCTAATCCAATATTGTGTTCTCTCTCTAACTCTTGTTGTGTGGTGGGAATGGACTTGTAGTTTTACCGACGGTTCTCGACATCACCGTGGAAACTCCGGACTACTGTCATCTCACTCTGAAGGTAGCAAATTAATGTCAAATTGAAAATATTAGTATTGCATTAACGAAACGAATTTAAACACACATAAATTTCAAAGTTACACGCAGGGTGTGAATGAATTTCTGTTTGGTATTCGAATGTGTATCTTTAGACTTTGGTTGAAGTTACTCTAAATTAACCTAACTAATCTAATCCAACCTACTTTGACGGACCGAAGTTTCTTAAATTGCGTTTGTGCTTTGACTCTTGAAGCGCATGTTAGAATGTGTCGGAGATGACGGGTGGGGTTCCTTATTATTATTATTATTATTATTATTATTATTATCTCACGGTTGGGTTGTTGAGTGCAGGGGGTTTCGACGGACAAAATTCTTGATGTCCGGAAGCTGCTGACCGTACACGTGGACGCTTGCCATCTCACCAACTTCTCCCTGTCGCACGAGGTGACGAAGCCTAGTCTAGTTTGATTTCTGGAAAGTGTAAGGACTGAAGTGCAATTAGAGGTTTAAGTTTTCAAGGTCCGTGTCGTTTGTTGTTGCGTAGGTACGCGGTTCGAGCCTCAAGGACTCGATTGAAGTGGCGGCTTTGAAGCCTTGCACTCTCTCCCTCGTGGAAGGTAATATTTTAACATAATTTCTTAGGAAAAGACAAATTTCATATAAAATATAAACACTTCTACATTACCAACACTGATGTCGACTTTTCATACGAGCACCACTTTGTTGTGTTCCAATAAGGTGTTTAAGTCATGTAATACAAACTCAATAATATGATTGCTTGGTTATAAATATGTCAATTTTTGTAATAAATACAAAGCAATACACAATGTTGTAGTGATATGGTTGACTAGAGAGAAATTATTTAATTTTTTTTTCATATAAAAAACACTTTATTAAATTATTAAATTTATCAAATTTCATTATTAAAAATTTAAACTACCCCACTACCCGTGGGTCCTTTTTAATTTTTATTGTATCCCTCGTTTTATGGCAATTAGGTAGGGTCAACACCAATCACAAACTTTTCCAAAAGAATCCAAGGTGTCCTTTGCAAATAAAACATTCTTTGTTAAATTAGGTGGAAAACGAATTCTGATTTCCCACTTCCACTTCTCACTCTTTTAATTTTCAGAGCACTACACGGAAGCGCTCGCCGTCGCCCACATCCGGCGCCTCCTCGACCTTGTCGCCTGCACGGCCTTCTTCGGCCCTCCGAAGCCCACCGGATCCTCTCCCAAACCCATCGACGACGCCAATGGCGACTCCAACGGCAAGAAGCCGCCGGGGAAAGAGACGAAGGACGAGGGCGCGCTCTACCCTCCTCCTAAGCTCGGGCAGTTCTACGACTTCCTCTCCTTCTCGCACCTCCCCTCCCCTCTCCAGTGTAAGCGTCCATCACTCAAGTTCGTTCCGGGTGTTGTTTCCACGGGTTTTACGTGTTTTGAGGGTGTTTTGATGTTTGCAGATATCCGGAGATCCGCGAGGCCGTTCGCGGAGGATAAAGGAGAGGACGATTTCTTCCAGATTGATGTATGTATGGTTTGGGGATTCGAGTTTGCCTTTTTTTTACTTTAATTAGCTGGTTTTGAGGAGAGGGAATTAGGGTTTAAAACTCGAAAGACCGTTATGTGTTTCTTCGATTTGTAGTTATTCTCAAAGGAATGTCTGATTCTTCGTGAGTTCCATTTCTAGAGTACTCCAACTAGTTTGGGATTAAAGGCTTTATTGTTGTTGTACATGTTCGCAAGTGTTCTGTTAAGGAGAACTATGAGTTTTTACTTAAACGGACATAATGTCTTTCTCTAATTTGTAATTATTCTCAACTATTTGTTTTTGATGAGTGTCGTATGCTTTCCCGGACTGATTGGGATTTTTTTGTTGGCTAGGTTAAAGTTTGTAATGGTAAGCTGTTGACGGTTGTTGCTTCGCGGGATGGATTCTACCCTGCAGGAAAAAGAGCGCTTTTGAACCATACGTTGGTTGGTCTTTTGCAGCAAACTAGCCGAGTGTTTGACGGGGTAAGCAGTGCAAGAACATAGTTTTGTAAAATAGCTTTAGTTTCGTAAAGGCCTTTTCAAGTGTGTTGGGGGGCAAAGTGCAGTTTGCAGCGATGTCAAGTTTTCCTTCATTGGTTTTTTGATTATTTTGTTACACCTGCAGGCTTATAAATCCCTTATGAAGGCTTTTATAGAGCACAACAAGGTCAGTTCATGGGACATTTACGTGCGCTAGTCTCAGTTAAATACTTGAATATATCTGAGTCAATAACAAGTACTCACTGTGCTTGGAAAGCATGAAGTGAACAATTTGAGTTTGGATCTCACCAATGTGCATTTTAAGATTTACTCCATCATATCCTAATTACGAATTTGTGGTTGCAGCTGATTCACTGTTGTTTTGTTTTGTTTTCTAGTTTGGTAATCTTCCTTATGGATTCCGAGCAAACACATGGGTTGCCCCTATTTTTGGAAGTTCACCATCCAATTTCCCTCCTCTTCCAATTGAAGACGAAACTTGGGGTGGTTGCGGCGGTGGTCAAGGAAGAGATGGGAAACATGACAAGAGAGAATGGTCGAAGGAATTTGCAATCCTAGCCGCTATGCCTTGTAAAACAGCAGAGGAGAGGCAAATAAGAGACCGTCGAGCATTTCTACTTCACAGTTTATTCGTAGATGTTTCAGTTATTAAAGCAGTAGCAGCAATCCAACATTTAGTTAATGGTGGTGCTTTTACCAGCAATGTGCATGAAGAAAAGATCGGGGACATGAAAATCAGAGTAACTAGAGATCATCCCGTTGCAAACTCAAAGTTGGACGTTAGAGTTGATGGGAGCCATGTTTTGGAAATGTCACATGATGCACTGACTAAGAGAAACTTGCTGAAGGGAATAACTGCAGATGAGAGTGCAACTGTTCATGTAAGTGTTTCTAATTTGGTTGCAGTTCATTTCTTTTTGATAACACAGTGCTTCCATTTTCAAGTGATGAATATTCTCCATTTTTAAAATCTGAAGAAGAATAGTACTTTTGCAGGATACTGCTACCTTAGGTGTAGTGACAGTTAGACATTGTGGATACACTGCCGTTGTTAATGTCCCTCTATATGATAGTGCAACTGGGAGTTCTCTGCCATTGGATGTTGACATTGATGACCAGCCTGAGGGTGGTGCTAACGCCCTAAATGTCAACAGGTAATTACTTTTCAATTTTCATGGATAGCTACAAATATTAATAAATGGCCTTCATGGGAACTGGTTTTTTCCATGGTATTTATGCTGCTAAGATAGCAATTGTCAATGTTTAACTATCTGTTCTTGGCACAATTTCAGTTTGAGAATGCCGTTGCACAAGCCAGTTGCCCAATTGCCTCCTGCAAGCTTACGCCCACAAAGTGCTGATTCAGAAAACATACAGTCAGACAGGGCTTTCATTAGAAAAGTTTTAGTGGATAATTTTATAAAATTAGAAGAGGAACCCACAAGTCTAGAAAAATCAATAAGATGGGAGTTGGGAGCATGTTGGTTTCAGCATTTACAGAACCTCTCTTCAGAAAAGACTGATGCTAACAAAATTGAGGAAACTAAATCTGGGCCCGCTGTGAAGGGGCTTGGTAAGCAGTTTGAGCTGCTAAAAGAAATCAAGAAAAAAGTAGATGAAAAAACCAGCAAGCCTGAAATTGCCAAGGAAAACTCTAGCTGCAACGAGTCCGAGTTGGATAAAGTAGAAATTGAGAAGGAGATGCAATTGAGGAATTTGCTTTCTGAATCTGCTTTCCTACGTCTCAAAGAATCAAAAACTGGGCTTCATGTGAAGGTTTGGTGACCTTTTTCCTTGTAAACAATTCTTCACTAGTTCAGTACCCTCAAAGCATGATTAAGCTGAATATATTGTCTTTAAAGTTTATTGTCATGGACTTAGTCCCATAGGTTAAACATACTCGACCTCTAGATCAAATTCATACCAGCACACCTCATAATATGTGTACGTCGTAGACAATAGTGTCCTTATTTTGCAGTGGTCACACTGCTTGGTGGCTGTTTCCAGTAAAAGCAACAATAGATGATATCAGTGGATAATACGTAGAAAATTCAAACCCTAAGAAAACATTTTGCAAAAGGATGCACAAAGGATTTTGTGAAGCTGGGTATACCTCTAAAATGCCATAATGACCCAATTGCATTTGGGTTCACTTTTGAAATCAATTGCTTGTTTACCTACTCTGTGTTCACACCAATCCTGAAACAATAAGCGAAAGTGTCCCCACCAAATTTGACGTAAAAAGGTTAACCTATGTTGGATTAACTTCGACAATGGTTCAGGAATTTGCCTTTTTTTGGAGATCTAGTAGAGTCAGTTTTGAGCATCACCAAGCTTCTCCGAACCTGGAAATGATTATAAACGGAAGGACAAAGAGGATCATACTGGTTGCATATTTCCCTAATTATACATTCCCTGATGATATTCATAATTCTGTGCAGTCACCTGGTGAGCTGATTGAGATGGCACACAAATACTATGCTGATACAGCCTTGCCGAAATTGGTAACTTCCTTTTATGCACATATGACATATCATCAGTTCACCAGTTATTACCGATACTTCATTTTCATTTTACAAATATATATACATATATATGTACGACATTTTAACTTCTCAGGTAGCGGATTTTGGGTCTCTTGAGCTTTCTCCAGTTGATGGGAGGACGCTAACCGATTTTATGCATACCAGGGGTCTGAAAATGTGTTCTTTAGGACGTGTGGTATATTACCTATTGAAGTTTTCAGTTTCCTTTCATTGTATCATGGTAATAGTCATAGGTTATTAATTTTTTATGTTCTTGATTTGTCATTACCAGATTGAGCTTGCGGAGAAGCTTCCTCACGTCCAATCTCTTTGCATCCATGAAATGATTGCTCGTGCATTTAAACATATGTTACGAGCAGTTATTGCATCTGTTAGTGATGTAACTCACTTAGCGGGTTCAGTAGCCTCTTGTTTGAATCTCCTGTTGGGATCTCCATCAGTAGAAAGTCTTGATGTGGACTTGGCCAATGTCTTTGAACTCAAGAAGAAATGGTTGGAGACCTTTCTTTGGAAAAGATTTGGGTGGAGATTAAATGATGAGAATTGCCATGACTTAAGAAAAATCGCAATTCTCCGTGGACTCTGTCACAAGGTAAGTAGAACTCTACATCTGTGAACTCCGGAATGGAACTGATCTCTTGTTACCTAGATTGTCGCAGGGATGAATCTCTTCTCTCTTCTTTGCTGTTTAAATCTCACTCTTGGTTTTTCTCAGGTTGGACTTGAGCTAATACCCAGAGACTATGACATGGATAGCTTATTTCCTTTTAAGCAGTCTGACATCATCAGCATGGTGCCAGTATACAAGGTTAATTTATGAATCCTCGCCAAACTACCTGTTTAAAATTGTCTCACATTGCTATGTATGCTAGGTATTCTAACTATAATGTGCCTTGAGAGCTATAATAATTAATGATATATTTTTTCTTTTTTACAGCATGTTGCATGTTCATCGGCGGATGGTCGCACACTGTTGGAGTCATCTAAGACATCTTTGGATAAAGGAAAACTTGAAGATGCCGTTAACTATGGCACTAAGGTAGGAGCTTTTCTGTTGAATTAAGGTGGAAGGGACATTTTGCTAAACTTTTTGCTGGACTCGTTCCTTCTTTTTGAGTTTATGACACTTTTCTTTCACATATTTTGAAGGCACTTTCAAAACTCATAGCTGTATGTGGCCCTTACCATCGCATGACAGCTGGCGCTTACAGCCTTTTGGCTGTGGTTCTCTATCATACTGGTGATTTTAACCAGGTGAGTGTTTTCTTTTTTAGATTGATATTCAGATGTGTGTTTGAGTGCAGACATAGTCATTGGTGTTTGCTTGTACTCCAAATGGCTTGACCAGTTCTGCTTCTTGTTCTCACAAGAAGATTGATAGGTTCCAAGTTTCCAGCATATGTTTGATTTTCAGAAAACACAAAACCCTCCTCATTAGTATGAAATGGGCATGCTAAGCTTAAGCATTATATATTTACATGTCATGGCATCTCCGTCGTGATTTAGGATGTATTGTGAGAAATGAGAAATGGAAAAAGAAAATGTGGATAACATAGATAATGGAGGAATGTTGAAAGAATTTTTTTTGCAAGTAATGTTGAAAGTAATTCAACAAACTTTAACAAGGAGGAACAAGTCCGGAAAATTTCTTGTGATGATTTTAACACCCACATACACATTTGACAAGTACAAGCATGATAATCTGTGAAACAGTTAGAGAAACTAATCTTGTAATGAAGAGGCACTACTTTCAAATCTTGAATTACAAAAATGGTTTTGATTTATCTACCTTGTTACTTTTTCATGCAATTTGTTGAAGTTCCACAGTATAAGTTTCCCGAACATCTTCCAATCTTGCAGCTTTCCTGTTTTGCAGGCAACTATCTATCAGCAAAAGGCTTTGGATATCAATGAAAGGGAGCTGGGTCTTGATCATCCAGATACCATGAAAAGCTATGGAGATCTGGCTGTTTTTTACTATCGTCTTCAACACACTGAATTAGCCTTGAAGTAAGTGTGATTTGCTTCTTACAACTGCTGATCACCATCACGATGGAGGATATATTTCATTTTGAGTTCCAACTTGAACTTGATTTTCCTTAATGTGTGAAAGGCATGAAAAGAAAATATAGAAGATTGAACAAGATGGACAAACAAATGAATCACTCTTTAAGTCTTTAAGTTTGACAGTTGTTTCTCCAGTATGGTTCTAAAAAACAAGAGAATTGACAAGATGGATTATAAATAGTAGTATATTTTGTCCCTTTTCCATTCATTCTCTTTCAGAGATATTTTATGCACCGATGCACGTAAAGTGGGAGTAATGATTCGGCTATGAAAGAATCTACTCATGCTGAATTTTTTGCCTATCAAAAAGCAATAAGATGATATAGATTATTGTTTTACACACAACTGATGGGACATACGAGACACATTGAAGTTCTATAGGTGCATATATATGCTAAATTCTATTGTTATTAAGATTTTCAGGTTGAACTTACTGTACCTGTTAAGAAGGCAAATGCTCTACACCGCCTCCTATGAAGAATTTTATTTATATATTTCCTCTGTAACTTAGGTATGTCAATCGTGCATTATATCTTCTGCACCTAACTTGTGGTCCTTCACATCCCAACACTGCGGCAACATACATAAATGTCGCTATGATGGAAGAAGGCTTGGGGAATGTCCATGTAGCACTCAGATACCTCCATGAAGCTTTGAAGTGTAACCAAAGGCTGCTTGGGGCTGATCATATTCAAGTATCTCTCTCTCTCTCTCTCTCTCTCTCTCTCTCTCTCTCTCACACACACACACACACACACACCCACACTCCCACTCAAGACTCTTATGGATGTTAATTAAAGCATCAATGTCACCATAGTTGTTTTTATTTTCTGCATGGTATGTATTATTGCAGACTGCAGCTAGTTACCATGCAATTGCCATCGCACTGTCACTGATGGAAGCCTATACACTTAGTGTTCAGCATGAGCAGACAACTTTGCAAATACTTCAATCCAAGCTTGGAGCAGAAGATCTTCGTACTCAGGTAGCAAAACTACCAGATATTCGTAAATAAGCACTTTTTTGGGATCGGTGTAGGCAAGCACTATCGTTGTGTTACCACATGCATCATTTTCAGGATGCTGCTGCATGGCTGGAGTACTTTGAATCCAAGGCTTTGGAGCAACAAGAAGCTGCACGAAATGGTACTCCAAAACCAGATGCCTCTATTGCCAGCAAAGGGCATCTTAGGTAATAATAATATCATGCTAATTTATAATTCAGAATGGCTTTCTTGATGATTTCAAAGTATCTCATTTTTCTCCTAATGGAAATTTCATGCTGCCCATTGTTTTCTTTTTTACTTATGGGCTATGCAGCCTTCTCTTTCCTTGGATAGTTGTTCCTATAGCATGCTATGTGTAAGATAATTTTTTTGTGATCTTTACACATAACCTACCTGATAAAATGAACTTCATCTGTCAGTAGGTGATTTTTGTTCTGATGTTTTACTTAGCAAGTTGTGGGCATATGATTTGTGACACTTGTCCTTCTCAAGTGCTGATTTAAAATTTCTATTTTATTTATGCTTCCTGGCATGATGTTCTTTTCCAGTGTTTCGGATCTTTTGGACTATATAAATCCAGATGAGGACCTCAAGGCAAGAGAAAACCAAAAGAAATTAGCTCGTGCAAAGGTGTTTTTTCCCTACAACTAGGCTCTTATTATTATTATCTTTGATTCATATTTGTGGTAAAAATAATTTCAACTACACAACACAGATAAAAAATAAAGTTGGGCAACACCAATCCGAGACAGTTTCAGATGAAGATCAGAAGGAACCAGATTTGTTACCTGAACAGCACGTAGCACCAATTTCTAATGATAAAGAGAAAAGCATCCATGTTCAATCATTTGAATCTGCTGTTTCGGCAAACAGTGCTTCAATAGTTTCTGGATCTGAATTGAGACCACAGGATGAGATGGGACAGGATGATACTTCGGATGAGGGATGGCAAGAAGCCACTCCCAAGGGGCGTTCAGTTGCAGGTCGCAAGCCCGCAAGTATGAGAAGACCTAAGCTTGCTAAACTAGATACAGAATCTCTGACTAGCTCAGAAAATGTCCGATATAAATCAAGGCAGTCTGCAAACTTCTCGTCCCCTAGAAATTTGCCAAATGGGATGGGTATGCCATCTCCTTCCGTTCCGAAAAAACTCAAGAAAAGCTCAAGCTTAAGTCCAGGATCATCAAACAAAGAAAAAACTATTGTTGCCAAGTCTGCCCCATCTAACTCATCAATCCCATCTCCATCTGCCAAGTCCTCTTCCTTGATAAATCCTGTCAGTGGTCCAGCAACAAGGACAACCTTGTCTTACAAAGAAGTGGCATTGGCTCCACCGGGGACTATAGCTAGGAATGTCGAAGCTGAATATCCTGGAGGGAGAAGTGAGCATAAGGAGAATGATAAGAAATGCATTCAGGGAGTCCTGGAAGTAAACCATATTGATCGTGTTGAAAAAAATACTGAAGAGAATAAAGAAAAGGATCATGAACCTCACCAAGAAGAAGAGCAGGCAGCTTTATCTCAAAAGAAAGAAGAACCCGCATCTAATAAGACAAGCAAGGTAGTTTCTGAGAAGGATTTTGTTATTGATGATGATATACAGTCCGAGACGGTAGAAATCTTGACTCCAGAATCTGAAATTTTAGATTCCTCTAAAGGATCAAACATGAATGCCTTTGAAAACAGTCTTACTGGAAAGCACAGTCATTCAGAAGAAAGGCCATTGCAAAGAGAAGTAGCACCTTCTCATTCTGAAACTTCAGAAATGTTGAAAGAAGTTTTGATAGAGGACGGAGATAATGAAAATTCTTTCACCTTGGAAGGAATAAAAGATGCTTCTGCTAAAGTGGTGCAACCTGGAGATGATAATTCAGAAACTTCATCTAGCGGAGGGGAAATTGAAAAGTCAGCAACAATGGAAGGGGAAAAACTGGAATCGGAACTTGTCAAAGAACGTACTAGCAGGCTATCAGCAGCTGCACCTCCTTTCAATCCGTCCATGGTACCAGTTTATGGTTCACTTGTTGTCCCAGTATATAAAGAGCATGGAGGAATCTTACCACCACCTGTAAATATGTGCCCCATGTTGACAGTAAGTCCAATGCGTAGATCCCCTCATCAGTCGGCTACAGCAAGGGTTCCTTATGGTCCTCGTCTTTCAGGAAATTTTAATAAATCAGGAAATCGACGTCATAGACATGGTGTGCAGAACAATGACTGTGTTATGGGTGATGGTAACTGCTTTGGTCCTCAAATGATGATGAATCCTCCTGCCGCAATGTTTGTTCCTGGACAACCGTGGCTGCCTAATGGTTATCCAGTGTCACCAAGCAGCTTTCCAACTTCTCCTAATGGCATGCCTGTATCCCCAGTAAGTCTTCTTGAATCACCAGATGGCTCGGTAACATCACCAACCATAACAACCAAGAATGATGATGCATGTCTAGAAGAAAATGGTGATGTCAGTCAACAGTGCTTGAAACTTGAATTTGAGAACAAAATTGAACAGCCAGAGCTTTCTACAAGTGCTAGTGATTTAGATATTGCAGAGCAGATATCACCGGATGCAACCATTTCGGTTGAAGAAGCTCATGATACTGATGCCGATTTTGTGGAAACTGTCACCAATGATCATCTTGAGGTGAAAGAAAACCTTTTGCCTAACCTAGTTGAAGAACCAATCAAGTGTTGGGTAGATTGCAATGGCAAAGAAGCTGATTTTGTGCAAGTAGAGAGTTAGAGTAACGCAAAAAAAAAACCCGTAAAAAGGAGTAATTTTTTTCCAAGAGAGAAGCAGTTACTGCCTCTATAGCAAAGTGCTAGGAAGTGGTTCCATTCGGTTTACAAGCCAGGGTCGATCCCCCAGGAAAATATTGACGCTTGATGGCTGCCCTTAAATCATATATTGTCTAAACAGGTCTGCCATTTTCCTTCTTTCTGAGTTTGCTTATGGCAGTTACTTTTTGCAAATAATCCCTTGAGACTAATATTTCCATGGTCATACATAGCTACGCAGCACCTGAGCTTAATTTTTGGTAGGAGTGTGAGGGAAGCATCAAAATAACATGAACGTATTCTTGATGTAATTTTTTTATGAATCTTTCAGCTGGCTTCAAAGTAATAAGGGTCAATATTATTTTTTGTATGTCAATAACCATCTGCAGGCTTAGGCAGACCGGGCTGGTAGCGTTTGTAACCTATGCATCTTAAAAATAATTTAGGTTTTTCTAGCTTGTAATTGGACATTTTTTCTCGATTGCAGTACTGTCACAAGTCACAACTAACTACATTAATGGCTGCTACAAGTTTGTAATGCACTTCTAGTAAATTTGTGCCTGCTTAAGCGAAAGGGCATCCAAAAAGCCTGGATCTGTGATTGCTCTTAAATCTAATGCTTTTTTAATATATAGTTATTGCTTACCGATTTGAATGAATGATTGGATGAGCTTGCACTATTTTCTTTTAATGGATGTTTTAGCCTGAAAAAACATCAGCATGCTACGTTAAGTTGAGCTTTATAATAACATAAGAACATCTTATTGGCCTTGGAAAAGGTCAACCAGAGCAAAATGTCGTAACAGGAGCGGGTTCAAGAAAAACAAGGAATCTAATGGGCACTCTGAGCATCAAAATTGTCTTCGTGGGCATAGTGCATCTAAACAAAAAGACAGTATATCAGTTTTCAATTCTTATTCTATGATACAAAGTTCCTTTCAAAACAATGGGTTATGACATGGTTAAAACTGTAAGGTGGGCAAATTACAAGACTGGCCGTCCCGCCAGTCCAGAAGAACTTCGATGGCAGCATAATGTAGAATTGCTCCTATCAAGACGAAGACATGAAAGATTTGATGGCTCTGTCCAGCAAGATCAAATGCTCCGGGTTTCCATCTCTCCGGCACACGGCCAACGTATACGATTGCACCGGCAGCATAGGAGAGCCCCATCATAATTTCCAGACCCAGAGCCACATGGCAAGCGAAGTGCTCCCGGTGAATTACCAATGCGTGAGCAGCCGGGATCACCCCAGAGCAACCCATTGCAAGGAACAAATATGTTCGAAAGGGGCGGAACCGTGGTAATGTGAAGATTGGGAATAAGAGAGTTATGGTGGCAAGGAGGCCAAGGGTGGTAATGGTGGACAAGTAGACAATGCAATAAGTGGGATGGCAGTAGAATGCATAGTATATGGGTGGGAAGAAGGATGAGACAATCATGATGGAGATCCCAGTGTAATCGAGACGCCAGAAGAAGAGGTTGAAGCGACGCGAATGGCAGGCCAGTAGATGAGAGATGGAACTGCAGGCTAGGCAGGTCATGGCCCCAAACATGAACACCAACCATGGCCATCTTGGTACCTTCCAGTCTTCTGCAAATGTAGCTCTTGATACTAGTGAGTCCTGTCAAAATCAATATCCTTCATAATGGCATGGGGTACAGGGTATCAAATAGCAGATGTATGATTACAGGTTTTATCTAAATCTTCACATTATAATGTATAAAGTATCTTGACTAGTATGGATGCTGACATGTTAGTTTTGGGAAAATATGTGCTCAAAATTAAAAGTGAGTACCACCGTGTGTGATATATTTTAAGCCAGAACTTAGGTTTTGAAGAAACTATCGGTCACCTAAATTTCATACATAATGAGCGCCACTTCAATCCATATTTACCATGCACGAACACAAACTAACTTTCACACTTAGTTGCTGAAAAATGATCAACGAGCAGCACAGTCAAAAATCTGAGTGAACCTGCAGCAAACTATAGGAAAATTGTTAAACTTGTGATTTACTGTTAGGTTCTTTTGTTGTTGAATTATAAGATCCACTAAATAAGGTGTTGGAGTTTATGTTCTAGATACTGCCAGTTCTACACTAGTCTAGAACAACATAAGCCTTGGTGTCATCCAGTATCAATTCACTCTGAGAGGATTTTGATATAATTTAATTTCCGACATTAGCCAGTACCATCGTAACAAGGCAATGAGGCATACATATCACTATCAACATTACAGTTTGTTATGTTGACCTTGCAAACTATTCTACAATTACAAATAGTATATCTGATAGTTCTAGCCATAGAAAGGGAAATTGCCAAAGATAGAAATGAGCACTCAAACGTATTTAAGCCTCTCTTTTTTAATTACTCTACTATCCATTTTATTTTAAATCTCAAACATCCCAAACGTACAAATGAAATTGTTATAATTCGACTTTTAGTATTGACTATCTTAAGATTAGAAAAATATCCAAATTAAACCAGTCCAAACTTACTTCCAATCAAAAAAATTAAAATATGAAAGGCCGCGTAGACTGTGGTAATAACCATCACAAGGAAATTAAATACAGAGGTGCTGACAACTACCTCTGATCATTAACTCATACCTGTAAGCTGCTTCCTAATATGTCTGCATCAGAGCTGCTATTAATGACCCTATAAGATGACATATATAATAACATTATAAATGAACAAAATTAATCAATAAGACCAAAATTAGGGAATCAATAACATAACTTATAACACCAACAAGCCAGGCAATAACGAAACCGTGAATCAGACCAATCAAACTTCAGAGCAACCTACATCCAGATGATAAAACCAATATGAAACTAATACCAACTCCCATTTGACCCAGATTAATTAAATAGACACATGATCAGGGGCGGTGGCATAAAATCTAGACAGGATTATAAACTATCATATTTCTTAATAAATTCTTTTGTAGTTAACCTACGGTTGGGTTTCTCATTTGGACCATCACTAACCATGACCTGGCGACCTAGTCATCAGCTCTCTCTCTCTTCAAAATCAGCTTTCTCTCTCCTTCATATCAGCTTTCTCTTTCCTCAACCCACATTCTTCTCTTTCCTACACTATTCATCTCTTAACCATAACCCAACACAACCCACAACAACCTACATCTCTCCTCCACATCATTTCGGTGTCCATTTTGATAAATTTTTTAAAAATATAAAAAAAAATCTAAAAAATCAAAACAATTATAAAACGTATTTTCGGAAGAAAAAAATTAAAAACTCAAACAAAAAATTAAAAAAATCAAATCAAAAACAAAAAAAATTCAAAAAATCAAAAAATAATTGATGACCGGGTCGTCAACCCGGTCGTTCAAAGGACCGGATCGACGACCCGGTCATCTACAACCGAAATTTTTCTGCTAAAAAATAATATTTTATTCACGACCTTCGGACGATCATGACTTTCTTACATTTGCGTTAGGCCATCCCTTAACGCAGTAAAACTGCGGTCATCCTGCGGTCATCACCCGGTCGTTTGAACGACCGGGTCGACGACCCGGTCATCAAATATTTTATTATTTTTTGATTTTTTGATTTTTTTTTGTTTTTGTTTTGATTTTTTTAATTTTTTTGTTTGAGTTTTTTTATAATTTTTTTTTTTGAAAATTCGTTTTATAATTGTTTTGATTTTTTAGAAATTTTTTAAATTTTTTTTAAAATTTTACCAAGATGGACCCCGAAATGATGTGGAGGAGAGAGGTAGGTTGTTGTGGGTTGTGTTGGGTTGTGGTTAAGAGATGAATAGTGTAGGAAAGAGAAGAAGGTGGGTTGAGGAAAGAGAAAGCTGATGTGGAAGAGAGAGAAAGCTGATTTTGAAGAGAGAGAGCTGATGACCGGGTCGTCCAGGTCATGGTTAGTGATGGCCTTAAGGGATGCTCTTACAAAACAACCATAGACTATCAAGATCCATTGACCATTTGACACATTGCTGTCACATCATTGGGTTGTGTGGACATCAATCAGAGGGAATTGCCTTGAAAGATCATGACTTTCTTGCATTTGTCTTGTCTTTTCTTCAAACTTTTATTCCTCACTCTATTGGTGCATTTTCCTAGAAGGTTCAAGTTTATCTCTCTTTCATAAGTTTGAAAACTAAAAGTTCATTTTTTCTTGACAAAAACGTAAACCATGAGCAACTTAAGAATTACAAATGTCAAATATTGTTTTGTGATATGTAAAGCTATACCAAACAAAAGAAAGAACAAATTACAACAGGAACTTCCATTTGAATAACCCAAAACCCTGAATATGGTATTATAAAGGTTAGGAGTTGGAATTGTAGGTACACGTTATTCTTGAAAGAATTTAGTATTTTAACCAAATCCCAATCCTTAACTCATAGTGTTGGAATTCGATACGTTGTACAAATTTAATCCGAGACTAAGAATCCACCAAATCAGTGAGTTAAAAGTTGAACAAAATAATGTCACGCTAATAAGTAAAATGACATCAAGGATTGAGAATCTTGAAGAAGCCGTAAAACCAAAAGAAACAGACCTGGTGAAGAGCGGAGCAGCGAAGATCTCACCGGCATCGATCGACCTGAGCAGCGTCATCGCGAAGAACAAAAGAAAGCCGACCAAATGCCTAAAAACCTCAAATTAAAGATGGATCCGATGAAAGAAAGAAAGAATGTAAGAAAGCGGGTTTGAGTGACGTACGTCCAAACGTTGAGGGTCTCGTTGTGCCACATGAAGACGCTGAGGAGGACGTGCCGGAGAGGCCACTCGGCGCGGTAGTGATCCACGATGTACTCGCTGTCCTTGAGGTACTCCGGGAGCTCCTCGTACTTCACCAGCCGAGGGGAGGAGCTTTTGTGTTTCGGATGAAAATGCGAATTGAAATGGGTCTTCTTTCGCCGTTTCGGGGCCATTCCGGTAGCCGGAGACGTTGGAATGAGAGAAGATGGTTGATTGGTTGGTTAATGGTTGGTCTTCAGATGCACTCCTTTTCTTTTTCCTTTTCGTTTTTTATATATTATAGTCAGAAAGAATTAAAACTTAATGTGTTCTTGTCTTTTTCTTTGAACTTATTTGTATTTTTTGTTAAAGTATTATGTATAGTTTAGTTTAATATCAAACATATGATCATATATTGGGGTTGATTCTTGGTTCTGACTAATATAAAATTAGAAATTTACGTACTGAGATAATTCAGTTGGTTTTGAAATATGTGTGTGTTACATTTGATTTGTTAAATGATAAAATGTTAAAAAAATATTTTTCATGCTACAACATTTCAATCAAATAAAAAAGGTTGAGATACCCATCAACCCTATGGATCGACAACATTTGCCAACGCAAACTCAACACATTTCACTGCATTTCAATAATTGCCAAAGGAACTGCACACAAAAAAAGATACATGAATTTCAGAAGGGATCCCCATAGGTCTTAGGCTCTTAGCTGTTCAGCTTATTTGCAAATAAGACACCGAAAGGGGACATGTTGTCTACAGATTACATTAGGTATTAATCAGAATTCACATGTCAAACTCCATTCTGAAAATACGAGTCCTTTTCTTAGATTTGGTTGAAAGAAACCCTTTATTTTTTATTTTTTGAATGAATAAAAGAATGACTCCTCACGGTTTTATTTTCCTCACTTTCTTAGACATTCGAAATGGTTCCGAATATAATTTTCGAAAATAGGTGTATTTAACGTTGTTTCTAGTGAAGATTCGTTAAACAAATGTTTTTTGGTTTAATTAGTGAATATCATGGAAGTAGGAGTCTAAACGAGCCGAGTCAAATTTCGAATTATAAAGATTATATTATGTTATTAACAAATACAAAAAAATAATTATGAATAAAGCAATAAAATATTCAAACGAACTATCGAGCCCAACATCAAATTTTTTCGAATTCGAGCAGCTCGTTTATTGATCCAAGTTTGATTTTTTTTTTGTTTTTTCATCAAAATCTTTCATTATCAAGTTAAACTAAAGTCGAACGTTTTTTAAGTCAAATTCAAATCGAACTATTAAGTCGAGCCAATAATAACAATGCTTTTTGCACGTAGAGTATAGGACGGCGAATGTTGTTCGGACACGTGTAAGGTGCGCCGGAGAATTTGGACTCTCGTGTTCCGCCGCACCACAAACGACATGAACACCAAATAATATATGTTCTTTTTTATTTTACTTGAGAGCCACGTTTGCGTCCAACCAGAGTCTCATGAGTCTATGAGATATGGGCTTTCGTAATACGAATTGGATTCTCGGCTTGAGGACCTGAGATTGACGATGTTGTGAAAAATCAAAAAAAATCATTTGATATGTGTGTCATAGTTTGAAAAAAATCTAAGCCTAAGATTGACATACAAAAGAATTACAACTCACAGACCCTCAAGATCTCAAGTTAGGCTGGCCCATAATTTACATGACATTCAAAAGAAAATTTAAATGATTCAAAAATCCAATATCATTCATATCTAACTAGGTAAAATGCAAACTTTAGGGGGGACAAAATCCAATTGTTCTATATTTAACTTTGTAAAATTCATGTGACAAAATACGAATTGGTATTTATTTCATAGTTGGCAGCACCAGTGGCTATACTCGGTACGTTTTCCACTTCTAGTTATCGTTCCTTGCAAAGCATTAGGAGTAATCTTTGAAAAATGCAAAAAAAGAAGGAACTCCGAATGTTTTATAGCACATCGTTGATGTCTTGATGGAGAAGGCCGAGGGTAACAACGTGGTATAAAATCAAATGTTCAGAAGAAGGGAGCAAGTATTACGTTTTTAAATTTATGAGAATTATAAGAATTGACTACATAGTTCAGAGGGTAATGTGAAATTTTCCATCCTATAAATGTCTCAATAGGTTGCCATTTGCGGCCAATTTGTTAATTCCATGTAAAGCCCATCTAATGACTATACACAAAGACTTGGGCCCAAGTGATTGTCAGCCCGACCAAGTTTGAAATAGTATAAGGCCTTACAATATAATAATATATTATGGGTCAAATTAGTGAAACCCGAAATCTTATAAATAAAAGTCAAACCGAAAAAACATAGTATGGATGAAGGACAAATGGAATTCCGTCCTGACGTCCTGGTTTCTCTTTCAGATACGTCAACTTTTTTCTCCACCACGTCAGCACAAAGTTGATGTTTTGGCTCAATTCAAATAAATTAAGATTTAATTCGTGTCCAATTCTGCTTAAAAATATTTATTTTTCAATTTCGCCGTCGATTTAGGAAGTATAAATGTATAATGACCTATAACACTGATTCCGACAATAATATATAACTATGTTTGCGTACAACGATGACCGTACAAATAAAATGTTCCTGAAACATAACGATGACCGTACATGGAAGATGAAGATGTTTGGATCTAATAAATGGCGATGAATTTGATAAATTGGAATACATATATTATTTGCAATTAATCGTGACTTCACTTATATAAAATGTTCAATAGTAATATTAATTTTTTGTTTTAGAGGATTACACACTTCCCTAGATGATTTCTTAGTTTTGAGTTATATTTCTTCGACTCTTCGTTGCAGTTGTTGTGTAAGTTGGTAGTTACGGGTTGATGGTTGTGTATCTTCGATAATTTTGCTTTTATATTACATCGCGCTTATGGTCGTTTCTATAGCTTATTTTTAAGAAATTCAAGGTTAAAATTTCATTTGAATTATAAAGATAAGTTGATGGTTACATATTTTATCCCTCTTAATTTGTTACTATTTAACATGGAATCAAAATTTCGAAATATCATTGAAAACCCATAATCTAATATTATCAAAAATTTTATAGTGCCAATTTTTTGATGTCAACAGTTATCTAACACAATCAAATTATTATTACATAATTAGTTCATCTCGAAAAAACTAAATTCAAGTCAACATACGATGCTTACTTTCGCAAGTTTTGACTGTTCACCTTTTTTTGGTAATATTTTTCTGTTTCCAAATATGGCTCTTATAAGTTATAACACTCCAAGTAATTTCTCAATATCCCTTGTGCACCGATACCAAAGGAACTTACTGTATATTCCTATGTTAAGTAAAACAATTAGATTTCTTATATAGTTAAAAGTGTACGGTCCTCGAAGAGATCGCAAACTAATTCGTATTACTAGTAAATACATGACCGCTATACGATAGGTTTTCCAAAAGTTACGAAATCGTAGTTAAAACTTGAAAGGGTTAAATGTGTCATGTGATAGTTGAAGGGAAAAATTACAATGCATCTCATAATTATTCAAGACAGATTTTTGCAATATCGTATTTTTACTGTATCTTAGGTCCACAACTGGTTAACTTATACAAGGAACATTATGGAATGTCATTTTACTTCGAAGAAAAAGCATCTCTCCTTCAAAATTACCTTGCGTGTGTTGAAAGTGCAACAGTATCAAGTTCCCACAAATAGATGTTAATCATTTTTTATGGGTAATCTCAACACAATTTTGAGTGATATATCATTAACAAAACGACAGAGGAAGCCTTTCCATAATCCAAGGTGGTGGAAAAAAAATGTTGGTCGTGTCGTGTATAGAATACAACTCAACCCAAAGTTGCATAGAGTAAGGGCAAAATACAACTCAACCCAACTCATTGGTTATTTCTATACTCTACTAACTTGGGTAAAGCCACACATCACAGTCCTCAAACCTGTGGTGAAACATGCAAATACCCATCCCTTCCCAACTATATAACAACCACATGCCAAAAGAAGTTGAAAGCCATTGCTCTAAACTCCAAGAAACCAAGAACAAGAAGAAGAAGACACTTAGAAGACCTTCAAAGATCAAAGTTTGCTTTGGCACCACCACAGGATTATAGCTTCCAATGGGAAAGAGCAGCAAGAAAGAGAGCAACAGTGATGGGAGCAGCAACAGTAGCAGTGAAGGCAGCAGAAACAAGAAGAGAATCAGAAAGAGTGCTCCACCTTCTCAACGCAGCTCCATGTATAGAGGAGTCACAAGGTTTGATTTTATTTATTTTTATGTTTGTTTCAGCTTTTGAGCTCTTGGGTTATTTTTGTTATCAAATTTAAGTCGATCCCTGGTTTGGTTTGGTCACAGGCATAGGTGGACTGGTAGATTTGAGGCTCACCTCTGGGATAAGAACTGCTGGAACCAGTCTCAGAGCAAGAAAGGAAGACAAGGTTCTTCACACAAATTTAATCGTTTGTTGCATTTTTGTTTTGGTTCTTATAGATTTTTTTACTAACTTGGTGAGGTTTTGTGGTGTTTTTATGGGATCAAATGGACAAAAGTTTACCTTGGTAAGTTATCATGGTAAAAAGTGATATTATTATTATTATTATGGTTGTGTTTTTGGTGGATTGATTTGGAATGAATTGGAACAGGAGCATATGATGATGAAGAGGCAGCTGCTCACGCATATGATCTTGCAGCATTGAAGTATTGGGGACAGGACACTGTGCTCAACTTTCCAGTTAATATTTCTCTTTCTTCATCAAAACAAAATTGTCTTTCATATGATTTTTTGCCCGGTTTTTCTCACTTGTGTTAATTTTTCAATTTTGTTTTGTTATGATACTGCAGTTGTCAGGTTACCAACAGGAGTTGAAAGAAATGGAAGGACAGTCCAAGGAAGAGTACATTGGATCTCTAAGAAGGTTCTTAAATTATTTGTTGGTATTTGAGATTCAGTTAGTGACAAAAAAATATGAACAGTGGTATTTTGGTAATTTCAGAAAGAGCAGTGGCTTTTCCAGAGGCGTGTCCAAGTATAGAGGGGTAGCAAGGTGATCTCACACTGCACTGTTAGAAAATTCAAACTTTTAGTTGATGTTTGGTTGTGATTATCATGTTAATCCAACTAAATTGCAGTTTTTTATTTGATCCAGACATCACCACAATGGAAGATGGGAAGCAAGAATTGGAAGAGTATTTGGCAACAAATATCTCTATCTTGGGACCTTTGGTATGCTAATTAACTCAACTGCTTTTTACCAAACAAGATCCAAATCCCTCCTTGTCTTAGAACATCATCCCACCTAATCTCTACCTGTTTTTTGTTGAACCCTAAACTAAGACTTTCTTTCAGTAGAAAGCTCCAGCAGTGTCCATGTGAAGTAGTTGGAATTTAGTTATATATACTTATTCCAATCTTTGGCCCAATAAATACATATATATATTTTCTTGCAATTTCTCAGTTTGTACTTTGATTGAATGAGAACGTGAAACAAACAACCAACTCCCATTTATTGCGAATTCTTTTCTACATGATAATCCCAACCAATGATATTATAGTCAATGAAATGACTTAAGCAGAAAATCAATACTATTATACTGATTTTTAGTCAGATTATGTTAGATTTGATCCTAATATAAAAGTTAATTTTGTTGTACGTAGCCACTCAAGAAGAGGCTGCGACAGCCTATGACATGGCAGCGATAGAATACCGAGGGCTCAACGCGATTACCAATTTCGACCTTAGTCGCTACATGAAGTGGCTGAACCCTGACCCAAACAATCCCGACCCGAACCCGGATCCGATTCTGGGATTAGTGGCAGACAACATGGCCCGCGAAGTGGGTTTGAATTTAAACCAACACCACGCCATAATCCCAACCGACGTTCCCACCAACACAACCAGCGCATCGGAGTCGAGCGAGGAAGTCAATCAAATCCCAACCGAGTCGGATACGAGACAACCGATAAGGTGCAGCTTTCCCGACGACGTGCAGACGTATTTCGAGTGCAACGACGGTGGGAATTACATTGATGGAGATGATGTCATATTTGGAGAACTCACTTCTCTACCAACCACGATCTTCCACTGTGAATTGGACTTGTGATGGGGACGTTAATTTTGTGATATAGGAGAATGATTAAAGTTTTCTCTCTCTCTTAAAGATGTATCCGTTTATTTTTGAAGATTTGATTTTTTATATATATTTATATTGTAGCTTCTTGTGATACCACTTCTCAGAAGTAATAAAAACATGGTTTGAATTGTCCACTATTCTATTTCTCTGTTCTTTTAGTTTAAGGAATACACAAGTTGCAAGGCAAAAATCTTTACATAAGGGGTTTGAGCTATATATATATATATTGTTCCTTTATTTTTGCTGACAACTATCCATATATTAGAAGTCTGTAATCTTGGGTTTTTATATAAAAAATGATAAATACTTTCACGTGTATAATTGTATACATATCATAAATGTGAAAGTGGGAGCACAAAGTGCTAGGTGATTTGCTAGGGAAAATAAATAAATGGTAGGAGAATTTGGTGGGGAGCAGTTGGGAAAATGAAAAATTAGTGGTGAATAAAGGTGCCAGCAAACACAAAATGTAGATCTCAAATTCCTACTCCAATCCTTTATTTTTTTTATTGGCTTTGCTTGATGCATTTGATGTTGCTGCTGCCTGCTGGAGTTAGGCAAACAAACTCTTAACAATGTGTGTGCATTTTGTGACATTATTAGTTGAAATCATGCCTGTGGTCTGATTTGTAGTTGGAAAAGCAATTACGTCTTGGTTTCCCATACAAAACCTCACTTCACTTGCACTTCATGGATGGACCCCTTCCGGTTCCAGCTTTTAGGTATAAATTGTTGACATTAATAACTGCAATCTTAAAACTAGAAAAATGTATAAATAGCAACATGGGAACATCTCTTAAAATGAAAATTGTGCAATGTGAAAAGCTATTGAAACTGGTCCATATGATTAATACTTATGGATTTCTTCATCTTAAAAGCATTTTTTTTTATATTTATCAGAACATTATATATATAGGCAACAGGTCATGCAGATTACGTGGAACCAAAAGAAGATCATGTCATTTTTCAGATGTACATACATTTCAGTAGAAGCAGAATGCACATTGTTAGTTGCCCAATGGACAGGCGATTCACATGTGCTCTTTAAATTTCGATTGAAGCCTTCTCTTTGTTAGTTGAATGACATTTATAGCTCTCCAAAATCTAGTCAAAATAGATAAACTGGATTTGGACGAGTTTTCAAGTCTCTAAGAGTCTGAGACCTTCATAAAGTTTTTTTCCCCTTCTAATTATGGGATTTATCAAAATACAATGGTCCCCAAGCTACTACCCAACAACAAAGATGATAATTTGGGAAACAATTTGAAAATCAACAAAACAAACCATGAGCCGTATGGAATATAGCTAGGGAATTGAGTATTGACAAACAAATGGATTAGCAATTTTAGTTCAAATGGATCGGCTTTTATTATACTCACTTTATTGGACTATATTAAGTGAACCCACCCTAAGCCTAAACCTCCACGGGACTAAAACCATGGACATCAAACTATCACATAAATTCTCTCTCATAACGTAGTCCCCTGAAGACAATTTGACGGGCATTCATTAATCCCAAATTGCTTTTCACTACCACAGTGATCAAGATAATATCCATAAGAGCTGGAACCGACTATACCACACACAGCAATGTACTAATATAAGCTACATGATGCCTGTCGTCCAAATTAATGCCTTCCAGGGACCTTTATCTACCAGGATTCCTTGAAGCTTATGGAAATGAGTAGCTATCACAAGATCCCCTTTATGCAATGGGGAAGGAATTTAAAGCATCTAATACGGTCGAACGCATCAATGATGCAATCAAGGGACGACTAATTGTCCACCATCCTCACCCATCACCTACATCTGTTGGCATTTACCATGCTCATGAGCTCACTCAATGTGAGGCTTTTCCTGGCAACATACCAGGGCACATTCTATCATTATTCACCGTCCTACATATTGCTACAGGCCTGGTTCCCGTGCATTGTCTGTCAGAGACTGTCTGTAACATTCTAAGTGAAAATACAAAGCAGTTACTGTAAAATGCATAAAACAGAAGTCACTGAGCATGAACTAGATCTGGTCATCTGGAGAACTTCACATTCTCAAAAGCTGGAAAGGTTAATAACGGGCGTTTTTTGATGCCTTCATCATAAGTGCTCTGAGGATCAAGTTTGAAGCATCTTCTGACAGAAGATTAGCCTTTCCTGTTATTTTGTATAATGCAATTTCACATGACCAGTCTGCCTTGGAAATTTGGAATCACTTGGCCTCATTATTTTTTTTTCTTTTTTGGGATTAACGGCTGAATGCATTAGATAAAATAGAGTACATGGCTGTGACACACTGGCATGAATACAAACCAAAATATTTTACTCTACCGAGTAACTGCCGAACAAGAGTAGCAATTTGAGTTTCAAAATTAAACACTCTCTCGCCAAGCCAAGTAAAAGACAGATAAAGCCCATGGCCAACAGTATAGATCTCATCAAGTAGAACAACAACATTTAAGGGTGTGGAACAGACTCCAGTTCTAAACTACAGTTGAAAAGAATAGGGAATTTAGATCCTCGGATCTACCATCTTTCCGGATACCTGACGTCAAACGACAAAGTTAGCATTTACTTACGGAAGTTACGGTTTGTTATTAGCCTTATTAAGAGATACCCAGTATCAATATACCTGTCTCCAACCCCACATGTGTCTTCCACTCATTTATTACCTGAAAAATGTTGTTGAATGAATAACAAGTCAAACTACGTAATAATCACACAAAACAAGCAAAGCAACCAGATCCAACAGAGGTTTTCTGCAGTATTTCTACATATGGCATACAAAATTTACAAAATTGTTCATGCAAAGGCTTTAGCAATTTCGAAATCAAATGTTCTCACAAAAGGGTACTTATAAAATTCATGTAATACATCTGAATCAGAAGTGCATGATCAAATTGATCAACTTCCAAGCTAAAAGAAACAGTAAATATTTGAAAGGAAGAATGATATGCAACAAAGCATAAAATCCCCAGTGGGTGATACTAGAAACTAGAAAGTAAGAAGTAAAAGGAACTCTAGGTTTTGCTTCTTTCTACATTATTTTTTGGATTTTTTTTCATTAAAAAATATACGAGACAAACCGACAGTTCAACCATGTGACAAACCAAGCAGGTTCAACCGGTTTTCTCGGTTCTCTTCAGTTTGCTCGACCAGCCGGTTGTTTTATTGAACCAACCGGAGTTTTACCGGTTTTCGGTCGAATCCGGTCCGACCGACCAGTTCCGTTCAGTTTTCAAAATAGAGGGTGATACATCTTTTGGCTAATACAAGATTCTGAAGAAAAGAGATTCTAAATTACCACCACTCAAAGTCTTCTTAACAAGTTTTTTTGATCATTAAGTATTCTTCACATGGTATCAGGACATTTACAAGGTAGAGGAAAAACAACACTTCTCCTATAAAACCATGTGAACAAATGCAATCATGTGGTGAGTATAATTGGCAATACCACAATAACTTTTCTGTGGTACTATCAAATGTCTCTCCTTGATCAATATAGGTTGCTTGCTGGAAATGGTGCAAATTTTGAGCACGATTTTGAAGATGCAACCATTAAGTCCTATATGATCTACCGCACATTGAATCAGTAGGAAATAAAGCTATAAATGAAAGGTTTTCCTACTTTACTGGCAAAAGTTCAGTGTACTGTAAACACTATTTATCAACAATAAAATCAATTGCGTGAAACTTAAAACACTAAACAAGTAGACACCAAATTTACGGCACATAGCTATACAATACTGCTATTGCTAGTACATAGATAGCAATTCTCGGAAAGTAACCTCCCCGTCTTTCAATAATAGAAGACAAGCTATAATACGAGCATAACAAAAAAAAAGCAGAAGGAACTCTGATCTTGGATTTGCAAAACGAGAGTGGCCGGTGGAGGATAAAAAAAATAATGGATCACCTGGTCGAAATTTGCATAAACCATATTGTCTGAATCATCTAAGTCTGGTAGATCACATGACGCACGTAACCTTTGCAGTGAGTTCTTTTGCGCAACGAGAGTTGTGCTTGACAGTGTCAATTAATTCCTATGAAATGGAACCAAGAGTTAGTTTGAATTGTCTAAGCCACATTGAATAAATTCCTAAAAACATTCTTTAGGAATTTGATTAGTTTCAAGGAAGTGGCCTTTTATTATTAGATAGAGGTTTTGATAAGCTGATTGGGTGCTTTTTTCAACTGTATGTCTCTCTGCTCATGTGTATACATGACCTTGAACTTTATCCTTGCATTCTACGACTCCGTATTAACAAGTACCTAGTACCTACTAACTTCACCTATTAGTAGCACTATCCAAAAAACTAAACACGTCCAAAAATATAAGTTAGTTAACTTTCAATACTGAGCATGTAACTTGGAACAGGTTAAACTGTAGCATTTTTGTTGAAAAATGGGGATTGTTTGGTTATTCCTGAAGGAATTACAAGTGAGCGATTTAGAAAATGTTTTGGAACTTGAGTTTCATATAAAAAAAATTACAATCCATGGCTTTAAACTTGTCATTACTCATTAGGATGATTTGTTATCGATCCCACTCTAACCATAAACAAACAAAAGTAAAAGCCCAAAAACCGAATGTCGTGATGCCTTCCACCAGTCAAAATTATAACATTAGTAGCAATAGCCGGCGTTGGATCTTACTTCTTCAAATCAAAGTTCTTACAACTAAGTGACTAACTATTAAGCTTGTGGCAATTAGAACATATCACTTCAAAATGAAGTGGGAGAATTTATACCCAATTTCACCATAGCAACTGACTCGGAACTTGTTTTCCTGAGTCTCATTGTAAAAGGTTGAAATTGTCCAATGTGTGATTTCTTATCTCAAAAAACATCAAAATCGCACCAAACAACTTTAACCCTCTTGCTTAAGTTTACTTCCTCAAATGTGATTGGTTTGACTGGTAGTGGCCAAATTCAAAACTCTATTTCCCTTTGGTTGTGTTTGGACTCAACAATTCTAAGTCAAACCTTCAAATCAAGAGATTCACAAAGCCAAATTTATAAATGGTATAATTAGTGGTTACCTTGCTCGAATTAACATATCACTTTAAAGTTTAAACTGAATGTTTTTAAAGAATTCCATAAGATATCTTACTTGAAGCACATATGTTAGTCAATATGGATTTCAAAATTGTATCCAACCATAAAACATATGCTAATGTGCACATTATCATATTTTGAATATAATATTAACATTTTGTATTAACTCGAATGACCACGATTGTGAGTCACGCAGGATTCCTGAACTCTACCTTTCAAACTGGTGATTCCTTTTAACAGATCTTAACTTATATAATTGTTATTTAAAAGTGCTACAAATTATTTGCAAATTTCCAACGGGATTTCATCCGAACTGGTTATTTCCAAATGACACTTCAAAATCCCAACTTCGAGTGAAGACCCAAGTTAAAGCTGTGATCAAATCCAAACACACATTTTCATAAGTGAGGAACTCCTTCCGAGTACAAATTTTCAATATTTTTCTGCATGCTAATGACCTAGAAGTAATTGCAAAAATTAACTTCCCCACATCATGTTTTCTTGTGAGGTGTGATTGGTAGGTAGAAAGTGGATGTATGTTTAGAAATTTATTTCCACAAGCTCCTCTTATTTTAGAGCGAAAGTGGGAAAAGTCACTTGTACAAATTCTCGAGGAACTCAAGTTCCATTTATTTTTAAGTTTCTTTCGCTACCAATCACCTAAAAGTCATTTTGGAAGTTCAGTTCCCTACAAGCACACTCCATTATCGATCAACCGGACTAAAAAGAAGAGACTTCGCCTTTGGCATGCAATTATAAAGCAGATAAAGAACCTGTTTTTCGACGAGCAAACGGCGGCATTGCTCCTTGAGCACGGCGACGTCCTCCACGACCTTCTTAACCCGCGCGAAGAACTTGGCAGGGTTAACCTGCTCGGACGGAGAAAGGTAGGAAGCGGAACCGTAGGGTAGGGAGGAGGAGCGATTAGGGTTTGGGACACACCTGGTGGCGGTAGGAGTGGTGGAACTCCATGTGGAGCTGGAGGTGGAAGCGAGTGAGGTCATGGTCGGCGTTCGTGAGTAGCTCTACCACTTCGTCTAGGGCTTCTTCCCCTGTGCCTTCGCCATTGCTTTGGAGTTTGGAGTTTGAAATTGGGAGAGGATGAAAGAAGACGCGCCTGCTTCGTCGGAGTGGGCTGCAAATGGATCGGGTTGGTCCACTTGGGTCCGTTTGGACTCGGTCGACTCTAGTAGTGGGCCCACAAATTGGGTTTTTGTCGACCCACGGCGGTTTGGATAACTCCACTTGGTAGTTATAAACTTTATACAAGGAATTACATCTAAACAGCCGTGTTAAGTAATACTATTATTAAATATCAAAAAATATATACAATTGCACAATAAAAATCTCGAGTTGGTCTCAAAGTATTTCGAGTTCGAGCTTGTTCGTTTACCAATCCAAATTGGAATTTTTTTCTTTCAAAATTTCACTTTAAGGGGATTTGTGTACTAGGATTTCAAGGGAAAATAAAACAAATTCCCTTTGTCCAGAATTTTTCATAATATTTATGTCATGCATGCACAATCCCATCTCTAGACTCAAGTAACCTCCACAAATAACATAATTTAAATTCCATCGGATTTTAGCTGCATGCACAAACAATAGAATTTAGTCAAACAGAATTTTAATTCCACTGGATTCTATTTTTCTACTGCTTTTCCATTTGACTCCCTAAATCCATTTTCCACACACCGTATTAGCTTCTTTATTTTCAAGTTAAACTGGAGTTGAGAATTTATCGAGTCAAGCTCAAGTCGAGATTCGAGTTCGAGTCAGAGTTGACAACCCTTCATCCAAATGAATTTTTAAAATGTCTGATTGATTTAGAATAAGTCAAAGAACTCTTGAAAATAAAGGAAGTCATCTCGAGTACAAATTTATAAGGTTGTGAAACTCTTAAAATTGAACTTCCAAAACTTCATTAAGTTTTACTGCATTCATTCTGGAAGTCCAGTTCCTCTACTTCCATGTTACTTTTCTGCTAGGACTGTAAATGGACAGTTCATAGGCGGTTATAAGGTTTATCCACGACTCTACCTGCCTAATTAAACGGTTCGCGGTTCGGTTAGAAACTCGTTTATTTTTACCTCTACCATGACCCTACTCGTTTAATTAAATTAAACGATTTTGGGCGGTTAAATTATTATATGGTTAAAACTTAATGGATACTAAAATCGATATAAGAATTGTGTAAATAATTAAATGGATAAAAACTTGTCAAACTTGTTAAAAACATCAAACATCCATAAAATTATAATCAAAACCTCCAAAATCCATAATCTAAACATGCACAAATTCATATAAAACAACATCAAACATCCACACATAATGACAATAATAATACAAAAATTACATGTATATAGTATATATTGTTGGCTTTTTGACCTTAATCTATATTAATTTTGATGATTAATTAAACTAATCTTAATCAATCAACCTAATCAATCAAAGTGAGCAAACACGATTACATGCATTGCATATATGTTTGTATACTTGCAATCATCTTAATAGGTTGATCAAGACAATCAAGAAAATGAGCATTGGGACAAAGACATCAAGACTCAAGACTTGTAATCAAAGCTTTGGACCAAGACATGTAACTTTTATATTTATTGAGTCCATAAGGTTTTATGTAAACTTGAGCACTAAGATTCTGTCCCGTCATTTCTCGGTAAACCGAACATATTTCGGTTAACCAAACTCTACCTAGTTCGGTTCACCGAACACCTATCGGATAGCCGAATACTTCCCAACAGTGAAACTTAGGTGTTCTCTGGAATTGCCCCAACAGAAGACCGAACCACCTTCGGTCGACCGAATAGCCCTGGACCGGTTTTGGACTTTGCTCCAACAGTCGCATTCAAATCAAGACCCTAAAGCCCAAATTAACTTGACCCACTTCGGACGACCGTACACATTCGGTCTACCGAATTCTTATTGGCTTTAGAAACTCAACGACTATTTAACTTGACCGTTATCGATAAAACAATTTCCCACGCATTGTCAGCGGAATACCCGCGCTACTTCAGTCTACCGAAGTATACACGGTCAACCGAACTTGAGTAGATCAGAGCCCAATCAATTTTACTGTCCACCTTGGAACGGTGAACCGAATGCACTTTGGTGAACCGAATTTAATTAGGGTTAAATAGATAAAAGCTACTGGAGGTTGGTGAACGGTGATCCGATACATAATTGGTCAACCGAGTTCATAGTTCTGACCAATGTTTCAGACTACCTGTGGATAACGGTCGACCGAATCTGTCTCGATTTCTGGCCGAGCTTAAGTCACATCTTGCTTCATCATTGGTCCATTCCCCACCAACTCCCAAACGGCTATATGAGCTTGAAGGCTTATAAATATGACCTCATTTGGTTGTTTTGAAGATCTTGAACACTTCCTGTCTATCCAATACTCAAAGTCAAATCCTTTCCATCTTCAAGCTCTCAATCCACAACACTCAAGCCTAAACTTCACCACTTGCATATCCAATTCAATATCATATCCAAGTGTGCTCAAGTATAGAGTATTAGTTAGAGTGTGATTCAACTTCCACATCAAAGAATCAAAGAGTTGTAAAAGCTTCGAGGAAGCTCCCTCTCGGGTTGTGAGAGGAGACACGATCGATGAGAGGATTGTTCGTGAGGCTCGGTGTTGTAAACGACGTTGATCTCGGCCCGGAACGGAGATCAGTTAGTGGAACCGTAAGCGAGGCTCGGGGGATCGAGCGAGGCTTGCGAGGAGGACTATGACCCGGGTGTGGGTGCCGAACCTCTCTAAACTCTGGCGTCGTCATTTTTGTGGTTTGCAATTGTCTCTTCCTTAATCCTTCGATAATTATTTTTAATTCCGCATTTATCCATCGATTGTAGGGCCATAGATCCTAACATATATAACAAAATATTATTTATATATATATATATTCATTATGTTTCCCAGTTAAACACACAGATTAAATCATGTAACTTTATCCGTTTATTTATTAAACGTTTATGATTTTTTACAACCCGTGACCCTACCTGTCGGTTCGATTAAGACTGTTAAACGGTTTTGATCGTATGGGTTTCCCACCGAAGTGGATTTAGTGCCTACGTCCATGCCTTGTTTCTTGTCACTGTGAATAATACATAACTCAAATAAAGATTGATGAATCAAGAATTCAAGATTTCATCGATTGGTCAATCAAGGCTTCCAGATTCCCATCCACCAGATGAGGCTTTGACTCATCGATTCCATTGTTGCTCGATCCAACCAATATCTTCACATGGTTCACAAACCCACTTCCTAACCATGTGAAGAAAGAGAGACTTTTCGTGACTGAAATAACGGCCTTATAGCATCGATAACAAGAAAGAACCCATTCACATTCGTATTTCCTGCAAATCAATCTCACTCTAAAAGAAATAAATCTTTTTTATGTCTTAATAAAAAAAGTTTATACTGCAAGTTATAATTACTTGTTTTAGGGTTGTGCAACCAGTCCGACCCGGACCGGAACCAGATCGGGTCCGGACCCCGAACCGAAGACCGGACTGGTTGGATCCGGACCGGTCCGGGTTTTTTACCTTAAAATTTAAAAATAAAATAAAATTCAGATCGGACCGGACTGGAACCGAATTGACTCCGGTTCCCCGACCGGAGACTGGATCGGTTGGATCCGGTCCGGACCGAAACAAGGACCGTTGTTGCTCAGCGTAACTTGTTTTAAGGAACGTAGTGTTAGAACGTAGGATGCATAGAAATCTTTAACTTTCAAGTCTAAAATTGAAAAGTTACTTTAAGCAAAATAAGTGAAAATATTTTTTGCTCAGTACAGAAAACACAACAATATATAATATGCCAAGTACAAATTAACATATTTAGGTAGTTCAATAGTACATTAACATTTTTGTTTTGTTTTAGAAGCTATAAGTTCGACTTCTAAAAGCAGCAAGCTAGACATTGACGGATACCCAAACAACGGGAGTTTTACGTTTTTTTACGAATCCGTAAAACACGTATGTTATAGTTTGCGCTTTGAACTATGCTTCAATACCAAATTGACATTTAAACTTTAAAATATGTCAATTGCTCCAGGAAGTATTTCCAACAATCGATGACGCGAATAGTATCGCTCTACTCATTCACTGCATATAACACAATGCCAAATAGAACAAGTTGTCATCGGAACTGTATCGCTCTACTCATCCACTGCATATAACATTAAAATTAGTGTATAATAACAATAAGAACAAAATATACATTACAAATAAAAAATAATTTAGAAAAACTTACCGCATCGCCACATGTCCTATCCAGTGGTCTCTCAGGTCTCGGGACGGTATTGCGCACGAGAGATGGATGTGAGTACCTACCGAACAAATCTAAATAATCTGCATTACAAGTGGAGGGGTCACTGTAGGATTTCGTGTCCCTATGTATGTATATATTTTAAAAAAATTAATACAACATACAAGATCGATTTTCATATTTTCAACAATTTCTATGTACATTACTTTGTGTTTATTCTAATAACATGCAACCCTACATTTATTAAAATAAACCAAAAGGTAGAATCATACCTAAAGGTTCTCTAAAACCTTTTGAAGACCTGGAATTGCGTTGCCCGTTGCGTCGTCCACGGATTTGCCTCCGAGTGTTCACCAAACTTTAAACAAGATTAGAGAGAAATGAGCTAGTCAATCAATCTCTAACAAGGTTTAGAATCTAGCTAATGACCCCTCTTTAAGCTCCTGAGATTCTTATCTCTAAAACTTAAATTTACTAAGAGATTTTCGTGTTGATTAGGGAGAGATTAATGAGAGAAACATTTTGGCATTACTCTTAAACAAGCAGGAGTAGTGGTCCTTTTATAGTCTCCCAAAACATCCTTATCAAGAGCTATTCTTTAGCCATGATCTCTTGCTTATTCTCTCCTAAAATTAATCTCTAATTTCCACATAAGCACCCACAAAAAAACGTTTAATTAAATCTGGAATTAATCCACCAATGATTTAGTTAATCTCTTAATAATTCAGGCATAATCGTTCTTGTTTGGTGGACCGAGTATAACTTGGTCAACCGACCCGTTCGGTTATAACACGTGTTCGGTGCACCATGAGCTAGACGGTCGACCGAATCCGTATGAGAAAAATTCCATGGAAGAATTTGGACGAACCACGTCTTTTACTCGGTCTACCGTTGACCCACTAGAATCGCTCATGGTACATAGTCATCGGATGACCGTGCCACTTTCGGTCTACCGAAAATACTACTTCTCAGTTGTCCGTGCACACTCGGTTAACCGAACCCGATTGTCTAGGCATTCCAGACAATTTCGGTCAACCAATTGCGCTTACCCGTTCCTTATTCAGTTAACCGATCCGAAGATATCCCGGTCGACCGAACCATGAACGGTTCACCGTGTTTGACCCCTGATTTTGCCTTTGTCAAATTTTTGATTTATTTCCAACAAAATTTGATCTTTTGGCGTTTTTAACAAATTCACATATTATGTAATATATTATCCTATATAATATTAAATTATTACACCCCATAATATATACACCTCATATGAATTTATTATGATTATAATTATGTCAATTCTCATGACATATTGATTTTATTCATTCACCACATGTATCCTATTTTCACATGAAACCTGACACATCATATGAAATTAAAATCAAACCTCTTGTTTTCCAGTTTTGTGATGTGACCTATATGAGGATCTAAGTCAAATTTGCAGCGATATAAAACACTTAATATCTCAAACTATAAGCGGTATCTAGCTACACATTATAGTTACCTAATTAGCATAGATGTCTTTGTTCCACCCGAACGAAAACATGATCCATTTAGTGATGTAAGTGCACCACTTGTGTCCGTCCCTTGCCTCATGATATTAAGAATATATACAAAGTAGAAATGTGTAATCTTTGTATTATATTCATTTCTTGATATCTCTAAGCTAATTATAAATATGTAACTTAACTCAAGTTACATTGTGCACATTATAATTTTGCTTTATTAAGGGGGTCATTAATATCATCACTCAATTAAGAGGGCAATGATAATCGTTTGACTAGCTATCTTTTCCAGTACAAGTCATGCTCAACCAACTATTGCATTTATCACTACACTCATTGATAGTTTTTGACAATAATCAAATTAAGCACTTCTTGAGTGAAAAATATAAGTCTCATATCTTAGGATCCAAGACACAGTAAAAACATTAATGACACGAAAAACAATTCCATAATGTTTTACTTGTTAGGTCTATTCAATATATAAAAGTAATCTTTTCCTCTTTTATATACTCGTGTCGTCAATTATTTGTAAAGCTACAACAATCGATGACCAACACGACAATCTTATCTCGGTAATTAATGTTCCATGAATTACCATGATTGTGAATAACTTTTGATTTATGTAAACCATTATCTTTTAGAGCTCTACGGTTAAGGACCAAACGTCTCTTCTTTAACACTTCCAAAAGACGAATATCATAATCAAGGAACAAAATGTTTGCACATTCAATTCATAATAATTGAGATATAAAAGTAAAAAGTAAAATTTTAGAACGCATTCCTTTCAGTCACGGCTACGTTTGAGATCGCCAAGGTGAAGTCGACCTCCTCTCAGAAATGTTTGCTAAATTGATTCCGCCATCGAAGCGGTGTACGTCACGTCGTACGTCGCCGCAATCGCAGACCACACTGCATGCTCTGGGGTTGGGATGTCAACCAGGATCACCTGAACGTATCCCGACTGGCGCAAGACGCGATCAAACAAATAAGACTTCATGATATCCCGATAGCGAATAAACGTAAATGGTATAGAGTTTTATATTTACGATGTAAATATAAAAGTCCTCGACACCGCCGTAGCAGACTCAGGACCAAATGAAAACCATTCCACCTAAACGTTGACACGTTAATAATAATAATAATAATAATTAAAATTAAATAAACGTAAATGGTATAGAGTTTTATATTTACGATGCGACACCGCCACTCCAAAAGAGACTGTCCCTCCCAAGACTATCGATGCTCACCCTGAGCAACTCTGCTACATAACTCTGCAGCTCAGTCGTCGATGCCTGAGTACCGACCATACGACCCTTAACATGAATGCGAATAATCTGGAACACGTTATGCAACATGATCGTTATCTCTCCAAAATGTAGGTGGAAAGAGTTGGTGTCAAGCTGCCACCACTCAACAAACGCAAATATCAATGACATGTCAAGGCAATTGAACAAGTTGAAAGGCAAGTGACTCAATCCGCTATCAGCAATGGCCCCCGTGATATCATCACTCAAAACTGAGAGTCTACCATGCAATGTAGTACAACCTCTGTACCGATTATGATACTTCATAACCTTCCAATCATCTCCCTCCCAAATACGTTTGGCGATGTGACCCCCGAAACTATGAATGACGCTCTCCTCTAAAGGACCGTCGTGCATCGCAACAGTCACGATCCAATAATCGTCTTCAACCATCTTCTTCTCCTGAGCTCGGGCATATATAGTGCACGAACTCGAATCACTAATCACAAACCTACCACATCTACCCTTCCGAATTACTCACTCAGCAGAAGAAGAACTGTCACGTTGCCCCCGTCCTCTATGATACTCCCCCTGCCTCTCCTCCTCCTGCCGCTCAAACTCCAACCCATAACGCCCCCCATCGTCACTCTCATCGTCGTCACTCTCCACCTCATCCGATACTTCCTCATTATCGAAGGAATCAGTACGTGTCTGACAACGACGTAAATTATCCTTCTCTCTCCTAACCGAAGCAGATATACCTCGTATACATGGATGACGATGTGCTGAATCATTTTTCGTAAGCATGTACAACGCATAAGGGTATGGATTTTCCTCTTCTTCCACGGTAACCCGATGACTATTAATTAAAATTTAGAAATAATTTTTTGTTAAATTGATTTAAGTTACTAAATTAATAAAATTATTAATTATTTTTAACTAATTATCAATTAATACTAATTATTACTTACAACTAAATAATAAAAAATTTAAGGGGGGCGTCTGCCGAAGACGACCATATGGGGGAGGCGTCCAGACGCCCACCCCATTGGGGGGGGGGGGGGGGGGGGGCTCCCGTAGATGCCCCCTCAATTTGTTTTTTTAAACTTAAATTAAATTGTAAATTTTATCGTATTCGAGTGCACAATGACGTACGTTACTTCTTTTTTGGTATCCGTGACTAGGGGTGAGCTTCGGTCCAAACCCGGACCGAACCGGACCGGACCGAAACCCGAATTTTCGGAAAGTCCGGACCGAAGACCGGACCGAATAGGTTCGGTCCGGTCCGATCCGGTCCGGGTCGGTCCAAAACCCGAATTTTTACCTTAAATTTTCGGTCTGGTCCGGACCGAAGACCGAATTTTCAAAATTTTGAGGACCGAAGACCGGACCGAAAAAATTCGGTCCGGTTCGGTCCGGACCGAAAAATTCGGTTCGGTCCGGGTACCCGGACCGGACCGAATTTTGCTCACCCCTATCCGTGACATTGTATTTTATGATTATGAGAGGAATATGAAGATAAAGTGGTGGTAAGAGAGTAATATGAAGAGATGTATAAATAAAAATAAGAGAATGACAAAACGATAATTGTAAGGACGATTTATGTAATTTACGGATGACGTTACAGAAAAAAATAAAGCAACCTAAGGAAAAGTTTACCGTGAGATTATATTATTTAATTGCGCGGGTGCGTTTGACGAATTCCATAATCCATCCGTCCATATATCTTCTCGCTTTATTGTATTCGTACCCAACAAAAGCCCAATTTTTATTCCTTCCGTTCCGCAGCACCCCAATCTTGCCCACAAGCTTCGTTCGGTCAGAATCGACTTCCAATCCCATCTCGCGAGCGATTAGGGCAGAAATTGTCGTTTAGGGTTTCCGATCCATCCGAAGGAAAGATGTGGGCAGCAACATGTCTGGCCTCGTGCTGCGCGTCGTGCGCGTGCGAGGCGTGCCGCTCGGTCGTCGGCGGGATCAGCCGCCGCTCCGCCCGGATCGCCTACTGCGGTCTCTTCGCTCTGTCCCTCCTCGTCTCCTGGATCCTCCGCGAGGTCGCCGCCCCTCTCATGGAAAAAATCCCATGTAACTAGTGCCCCTTAATTATTATTATTTTCCGCCAAAGCTGAGTTTTTTGTTTTTTATTTTTATTTTGATGTTGTGTTTGTAGAGATAGGATTGGTTGTTATGTGAATTTCGTTTTGGGAAATGAATTTTGTAGTTTCGAATTGTCGCCGTGATGTCTTTAACTGATCGTAATTTGAACTTTTGATTTGCCAGAAATCACGGTAATTATCGCTTCTGATAGATATTTGAAATGATGATTGACCAGTCAAAAAAATAAATAAATGCAGCAAACCGTTGTATTTGTCGCGTATAATTAATTGGTTTCTAGTAATACGTCGTATATATCAAAACAAATTGGGGTTGACTGAAGTGAATTTGGTCTCATGTCATTGAAATTTCCCTGGATTCTCTGTTTTGGGATTAGTTTCAACACCATTTAATCTCAGTTGTAACAAGGAATTGCTTTTCTTTAGTTTTTGAGTTAAAAGAGTTTACTAAAAGAATCTAGCCCTGATGGTTGTTTGTTGAAAAATTCATTGGGATGCTATCAAATTTCTGATGGGCATTTCAGAACTTGTTTAGACGATGGAATAGTGCTTTTCAAGATTTCTAACGAAAATCAAATTTTTGGTGTATGTTCATGTTGTTTTCTCTGACTATGCACTAGATGAAATTCTCAACAGCAAGCAAAATTATAATGAATTCCTAACTTTATCGACTTATTGTCATCCCACTTGTCTGTTTTATTCTAATTATCCCATGATTGCAGGGATCAATCATTTCCAGTCAACTCCCGATAGAGAATGGTTTGAGACAGATGCAGTGTTGCGTGTCAGTCTAGGGAATTTCTTGTTCTTTACCATCTTGGCAGTGCTAATGATGGGAGTTAAGTACCAGAAGGATCCACGTGATCAGCTTCACCACGGTGGATGGATGGCCAAGATCTTCTGTTGGTGTGTCCTTGTGGTCTTGATGTTCTTCCTTCCAAATGGAGTGGTCAGTTTTTATGGTGAGTACTTTTTTTCCTTGTCTTTTCTTTTGGTGGATAGGATGAAGTGAAGAATTTTGGCCTTTTGGAGAATTAGGTATCTTTTGGTGGAATTTTGTGTAGGTCGATTTGTAGATAGCAAGTTTTTTTTTTGCAAGCATGGATAGCAAGTTACTGGTCTAGATAGCCAGTTACTGGTATAGTTTCATCATAAGGTTTAAAACAATGTTTATAACAAATGTCAATAGTAGCAAGGTTCTACGGATTGGATTGGAGAAGTATGTTAAGACTTGAGAGTGAGATTTCAGTTCAATCCTGGACAGTAACGGTTGAAGCAACTTTTCTTACATCCCAGAAAGTGAATCCAAGTGTGACATCAAGAGGCATGATAGAAAATACTATGTCCAACTCCCTTTGCCATTTCAGGAATCAAATGCTGTCTCTTGCTAAGATTTAATCAATGGCTTCAGACACTCTTCAGTTTTTAGTGTGCTTGTGCTTGAGAAAAAGGTGGATAACTTGGGCATTACATGTGTAACATGTGTGTTTTCTGAATTTTAGCAGTCTCAATCTTGTTAAGTTACATGTTTTTAGTTTATTGAAATGATCATATATTTAAAATTATAGATTAAATGTTTATTGAAGGAAACTGCTTGATTTTGAAGCAATTATGCCTACTGCCTACATAATCAAGTTCTGTTATCATTGTTTCATCATTGGGATGTAGTTGGGCCATCACAACATGCTGCTTTCTTTTGTAATTACCTTTTGGTTCTTTTATAAGTTTCCAGTTCATCTTTTGTTTTTGTTGGTTTTGGGAAAATTCTATTGTTGTTTTAGTGATTCATTTTCTTTATCTCTTTCTATTTAATTGGATTGATTTATTATAGATTTCTGGAATGACACTTGTACCTGTTAATTGCAGAGACGGTATCAAAGTTTGGCTCTGGATTCTTTCTTCTTGTTCAAGTTGTTCTACTGCTGGATTTTGTTCACGGGTGGAACGAGAACTGGGTTAACAAGGATGAACAGTTTTGGTTAGTTTTTAAATATTTTGATGTAGTTATACTCATTTAAGTTAACTTGAGATGCCTCCATTGTTCACTATGTTGGACATGACTTTTCATGAGTGCTTTTGTTTGGGAGATTATTTTGTCTTGGAATTTTGATCTTGCCTCCCTTTCGTACAGTTTGCTGTGGGCTGGTACTCATTGCTTCTTAATTATTTTTAGACAGGGATTCAGGATGTCTTTTAAACCCTTAGGGCGCATATTTCACTAGCCTTCTCCATTAACATTCTTTTTTCCTTTCGCTTGATTTTCCGATCATTGTTCTGGATGATTGATTTCTTCCTTTGATTTCTTTGTCTGCATCACTGCTAAGTGAACATCATCATGTTCATTTTTTGCTAATGTTTCTTATATGGGTATTTTATTGCAAATGTCCTACCAGGTCACTGACCTGGCAATGATTTAGTTCTTTTGTCCAAACAAATGATCTTTTTCTTCTTTCTTACTTTCTAATATAGGTACATGGCATTGTTCGTCATCTCACTTGTTTGCTATGTGGCAACATTTTCATTCTCTGGACTTCTATTCCACTGGTTTACTCTATCAGGACAGGATTGTGGACTCAATACCTTTTTCATTGTCATAACGTTGATGGTAGTCTTTGCATTTGCAATGATTGCATTACATCCGAAGGTATGTGTTGCTGATGTTTTAATATAAATTTCTTCCGAGAAATATCAATTTGTTAATTGTACATATAGCCTTTGCTTCATGCTTAAGCTTTTTTTTTATTTTCATGCGGTACCACCATAAAACATGTCATATTTTTAATTGTCAAATACGGATCTGTATTGGGTCTTGCTAGAAGTATTTTTAGGTGCATACGCTTTTTATAGATTCCTTTTAATCTCTCAAAGATAGAATTGTTGTTTGACGGAGGTATGTTGAGTCTTAACCATCGAAGGAAACAAAGGTAACATCTACACAATTAAACTTAGAGTATTTGCTACAGTCTAAGAGATATATAAATGCTGATGCATTGTTTTTTCTTTTACATTATGTTAAAATAATAGACTATGGTTTAAGTGTGTGTGCACTGGAATTTGAACAACATTGGCTTTAGCCTTGGATAGTTTTGAAGAGCCGTTGTTAGAGAAGCTTGGCAATTACTAGAGCAAAACAAAATTGTTCTCGAAAAATCTTTAGTTTTTCAAAGTAGAAAATTTTGAAGGGCCAGTGTCATTGATTACGTGATTTTCCTTGAAAGGCGAATTTTTGTATGTATTGTATGTGCAATAAATTGGTCCCTTTTAACTTATATGTGAAGGAAGTTCCAGTGGTGTAACTTCCACAAATCATATTTTACAAGCTGAGTTGAAGATTTTTTCCCTTAACGGAACCGTTGCAATATCTCTATGCCTGAAATGACATTGTCTTCATTTTCCATACAGGTTAACGGTAGCCTCCTGCCCGCTTCAGTTATAGGTCTATACTGCATGTATCTATGTTACAGTGGACTTTCTAGTGAGCCTAGGGATTACGAATGCAATGGTCTTCATAATCATGCCAAAGCTGTTTCTACTGGAAGCATGACTCTGGGTCTCATTACTACCGTCCTCTCTGTTGTCTACTCGGCTGTTCGTGCTGGTTCTTCGACAGCTTTACTCTCTCCACCAAGCTCCCCTCATGGTGGTATGTGATATGTTCTTTTTCACCACCGCAAAGCTGTTTATTTGGCTTTTTATTCAATGAACATGTTTTATTTTGTTGAAGGTTCTGAGAAACCACTGCTGCCGTTCGACAAGTCGGAGGTGCGGGAAGATAAGGATGAGAAAACTCCAGTCTCATACTCCTATTCATTCTTTCACCTCATCTTCTCTCTTGCAAGCATGTACTCAGCTATGCTTCTTACTGGATGGACAACTTCTGTTGGTGAGAGCGGGAAGCTTGTTGATGTTGGGTGGCCCTCTGTTTGGGTAAGGATTGTGACTGGGTGGGCGACTGCTGCTCTCTACATTTGGTCTCTCCTTGCTCCTATTCTCTTTCCAGAAAGGGAATTCTGATTCTGAGAACTATGCTCCATCAAAATAAACTACTTGGAGTGTAATACGTACACATGGTTATTGTACATAGTGGCGCTGTATGCCTCTGAGATGCTTTAGACGTGCATTTGTGCTGCAACCTTATGAATTGCTTGTGTGACGGAAAAAACATCGTGTTATCTAATAAGCATTTGATTATTATGTCGTGCTCTGTTATTGGTGTCTTGGTTTAAGGATCAACTTGTGTGCTACTTCTATAAACCAAGAATGACCTAGTAGCTGAAGCTGTACGTACAGACTGAGCAGCACTATTAGGATATTTGATCAAGGTCAGTACATCAATGATATGTGACATCTTGTTCTGAAGTTTATATTCCTACTCATAATATGAGAACATCGCTAGGATGATTGTCCTGTCAAAATACCTCACCTGCCTTTGGAGTTTCAGTTTTCGAAAATCAACCAGTTTAAACTTTAAGCACTATGTTGTCCATGACGAACTCATCAGACGACATATTATCCCATAGAGATGCATACAATCCCCCCCCCCCCCCCCCCCCCAATGATGCTAAAGTACAACATGACAACAACCACCACAAATTCCTATAGCGGTGATGGTCTACTAAACATTTAGTACATAACCATCGGCAACCTCACAATCTCCTGTGCACTCTAATGAAGTTGGTCGTGATAAGTGAGGTGGCACTAGAGCAACCGTACGCCACAGCTGCCAACGCTGCTGCGGCAGCTAGAGCAACACCCTTCCACTGCCTTGTCGTGGCCATCACTGCCACCGCCACGCATGCCATCGAGAAAACCAAAAGCACTTTCTTCCACTTCTCAAAGCTCTTCACCACTTCCCTACATCCCTTGCAATGCACAACATGTCTGAAGTACCTACTAGCCGGATTGGGAGCATGCTGGGTACCAAAGCCACCCTTAGCCGGCATGTTGGCCGACACTCCAGCAACTAGCCCTGCAGGAACTTGCTCGACTACAGCAGGCTCTGGAGGCAATGAGATGGTGTTGTGTCCAAAGTAGTAAGGCATGCCATGTCCTACCTGTTACGACAAACACAACAGATTTATGTTCCAACGAGTATTACAACAACATGGCAATGAGATAGTGTTTGTGATAGGTACCTTGTCCATCCACTTGCGATACTCGGCGACCCATGTGTCGGAGGAGCGGAGGTTGAGATAGAGGTCCTTGGTGGGGAGCTTCTCCTTGATGAGTATCTCGTTTTGGGAGGAGAGGAAGCCCATGTCCTGCTCGAACACCTTGCCTTGGTTCTGGTGCATGTACCACTTCGGTAGGAGCTTGGTTATGATGTTCTTTGTGCTTGTTCCGAATCGAACTATCAACATCGACTTCCCTTGCCCTGCTGGTCTGCAATCAATCCAACCACCATAAACTATTATGAATATTGCTTTGGAAAAGGTAATCAAGGATTTCATGCCCCCGTATATATTTTCTGTGTATGTGCCCATATTTACGGTAATGCTAAAATTTGAACCATTTATACCTCTATGATTATGGTAAGGCATACATCCTCTAACAAACAAATAAGCCCCATTGAATTGTGTTAGTGTTGATATTTGCCAATTACAGTAAATACAATGTAAGTTATAATCGTTAGATGTGCTACTATGGTTTCAATGAAATTGACTGATTTTACCTTTAAATATGTCACCTAGTTAATGAACTACTATATATCTAATCCAAGTGTGATTTGAAACCCTGTTAACAATGACTACATTTATGTGATGTTCTTGCACGTCTAGTTCTATGCCAAGAGAAGTAAGTAGAAAGAAGTAAGAAGGAGTTGGCCTTATAAACACATAGAAAGAAAAGATAACAAGACATTGCCATTATGGATTGGGAGTGCATTTGAAACAAAAAGAAAAGAAAAGAATCAGTATGAGAGAACAAAGTAAAGTAAGTAACCTGCATAAAAAGAGAGCAGAGAAGTACTGCTTCACCCCCTTCTTATCAACAAACTCCAAATTGTTCTGCAAAACGCATGGCGCCTCGAACCTCAAGAAGTTCTTCAAGTGGGGGTCCTTGAACCTATTCCATTCCCCGGCAAACCCCCGGTTGGACCTCTCCATAACCTTGAACACCAACGGCTGGGCGTTCTCCCTCTTGGCGGTCCAGTCCGTCCTATCGTGAGAAATTGGGACGTGCGCAGGGTCCATGAGGTTCTCCAGCAGAATTGAGTGGTCATAAGGGAGTTCGTGGACGGTGGAGATGTCCCGAAAGCCCGGTCGATCGTAATGCTCGAAGTGGGGGAGCTTGTTATGGTCCGGGGGATTGTCGTCGGACATCCACACCCAGAGGACACCTTGGGAGGATTCGATTGGGTAAGTCCGGACACAAGCGGTTCTGGGGATTGTGGCGTTGTCGGGAAGCTGTGGGATCTTAACGCATTTGCCTTCGCCCTCGAATTGCCAACCGTGGTAGAGGCATTCTAGCCGACCGTCGATGATTTGGCCTTCTGAAAGCTTTGCTAATCTGTGAGGGCAACGGTCGTCATAGCAATGAATAACTCCCGTACCATCCTTGAACACCACAAGTTGTTTATGAAAGAGGGTGAGACCAAGAGGAGCATCCTCGGGGACCTGCTCCGTCAAGTACAGAGGGTACCACTCCTCCTTCCAATCATACTCCACTCTCTCCCCACCACCACTCATCCCCTCCTCTTCCTCTTCATCATCCTGCACCACTTCTCCTCCTCCTCCTCCTCCTCCTGCTGCTGCTGCCGAAGCCACCAGGCGTCGTCTTCTGGTCGTGCTGCAGCTGCAGGTGGAGCAGTCCATCGGGAACAGGAGGCTCCGGAGTTTGGGAGAGGAGCCAATGCCAATGCCAATGCCAATGGGAAGGGGGAGAGAGAGAGACATTGGATTGGATTGGTTGATTGTGAATTGTGATGTGTAACAAACCACAACCACAAGGTCCACAACCACGTACGTAGTAGTGTCGTGTGGGATAGGATAAATAAGATAGGATAATGTTTGGTTGGTTGGTTTCTTAATTTCGAGATTGCTTATTTCTTGTTGGAAATTAACACGACTAATAATGTGTACGTGATTATATATGATTTATGACTTGTGGAAATTACACGCGGTTTTGTGTGTGTGAATTTTGTCTACTCTACTATTCTACTTCTATTTTAAATTTCAACGTTCCAAACATTAGGATGAGACTCTTGAGATCTTGACCATCTCAAAACAAATTATCTTCCAACTAAATTAATCTTAATTGGTAAAAAAATAATAAATCAAACTTCTACTGTTCTACAAGTCTCGGTTTGTTCACATGCTACGTTTGAACATAAATGAAGTAAGAGGATTTGAGATTATAGATGTGTTGTCGTATTGCAATGAATCTGGGTCTGTGAACCTGTATGAAAGAGAAACTCTGGGAGAGATCCAGTAAGACTACTCAAACCATCAGATTTTTTGTGTCCACAAAATATATTCTGAACTAAAACGATTTGGTTAGAATCACAGACGTTTCTAAGAAATGCAATTGAATTCTAGAAGACTTTTGTTTCGTAAGGACTTTTGAAACAATATTTTTTAAAGGGAATTATCCCCTAAGATGGCCAAATATCCCTTTACTTTTAACGACATCGTGACAATAGTAAATCCCATCATTTAACTCATCCAACTCGCAAAAAACAAATCCTCTCCAACTCCAACCCAAACTTCCCAATCAGGAATTTAAATGCTATGATTTGGACTTTGTACGAGTTGGTTGGGTTAGGTATTATGGTTAAATGTACACAATACTACAAGTGTAGATGAGTATTTTATCATTTCAAGATTTTTTTTTACATTCCAGCTGTCATAGACTGTCAATGTGGGATAGAACATTCTACAACTTGGATATTAAAGGGATAGATAATGACAATTAATAGTTAACAAAACAAATCACTAATTAGCACTTACCTACTATAATGTGAGAAGCAAAATGTGTAAAAAAGACCATACAACTCAAGGCATGAAGAAACGAAGTTAAGAACACAACAACAGCTTTCCAGCATTGATTTCATTTGCAAATAAAAGTCAATCACACCAACACCCATCTTAATCCACACACTGAGCAAATTGAATGCACAATTTAATACTTCCTTAGCTACATACATACACCTTCATGACTTGACTTCCTCTTCCACTCTGATCAGTTTTTTTCTTGTTTCTTCTGCTCACTCACTTCTAATGGGAATGCTTCCAAACCTTTCCATTTCAAAAGGCCATTTTCTGCTCGTACTCTTTTTCTTCTCTTCTGCTTCCTCTGACCTCTCTTTAGACTTCTACTTAAGTTCTTGCCCAAATGCTGAGGCAATTGTGAAGAGCACCGTACGGTCGGCGTCGGAGGTGGATTCTTCTGTCCCAGGGAAGCTTCTTAGGCTCATGTTCCATGACTGCATGGTTGAGGTTGGGTCTTGGTTCTCTTCTTTTTGTTTGAAAGTGACAAACTTTTAAGAAATTAATGAAATCATTTTACTATAGATCTTTGGTCCGTTATGTTCTGTTTGGAAGTGAGTTTACAAATTTAAAATTCCATTGGATAATATGTTTCTTTCTATATCGGCATTTGGAACTGTATTTTGAAGAATGCCTTTGTTATCCTACTAAATTCAAACATTGTCGTGCACTTTGTACTTACAGGGTTTTTTTGTTGATAAATTACTTACATGGTGATGTTGCTGATAGAAATATAATCTCACTTTATTCCAAGAAAATAAATATAAATCAACAATTAGACTATATTTGCTACTTCAAACAAAGTTTCCAACAGTGACACTACTTAATGATAAGAGTTGTATTCATGAGCGCACTCTGAATCTTTTTGAGAAAAACGTTTCGTCAACTAAGTTTCAAATGGAAACGTCTACTGCTGCATATTGTCAACCCGTAGACACGAATTGTTGTAGCGATCAGCTATGTCTTACAAATATGTCTTGTATTTTCTCAAAAGTAGAAGAACCGATAATTGAGTTGTGTCCACTATTTTCTGCCCAAATATTTGAGTTTTAAAAAGATAGTGGACCAACGGAATTTTACGAATATGCAAGTTTTCTGTATGACATGTTTTGGTTGTATTGTTAAAGGGCTGTGATGGATCTGTACTTATCGAAGGGAATGGAACCGAGAGAAGTGATCCGGCAAACAGATCGGTCGGAGGGTTTGAAGTGGTGGAATCTGCAAAAAGACTTCTGGAGTTGTTTTGTCCAGCAACAGTTTCTTGTGCTGACATTGTTGTTCTTGCAGCCAGAGATGCTGTGGAACTTGTAAGTTTTTGTTAGGCTATGAATTTAAGAGTTCATTTACTATATGTGGTAGGTTAATCTAGCAATGCGCAAAGACGTTTGAAATCTGAAAGTATATCATTGATTGCATTTCTTAAGTGACTACGATAAAGGATCTGCAAATTTCTCATGATATTTGAAATTTGCTCCGCTACTCCTAAAAACAATTTTGTTGCAAGTTTCTCCTGCAAATTTCTATGTTATGGGAGCAGTAACAAGCAACCACATTCAACTAGTGTCATGACGTCGCTTTGTAAGCCGATTTCTCTTCATAGATCAAATGTAAATCTTGTAATGTGCAATTTTTTTTTCTCATAATTAAAAGTTGCACTTGACATAAGATGTGAAGAGACATCAGCAGTAGGATGTCCTTTGTTCGATTGTAAGACCGCGATGCCAATCAACGACTATTCTTACATGTAGACTGGAGGGCCATCCATTGTTGTTCCGATGGGGAGGAGAGACAGTCGTGTTTCCCAGGCATCAATCGTTAGGCCGAACATTGTAGACACAACATTCACGGTAGACGAAATGATGGAGATCTTTACTTCCAAGGGTTTGTCTTTGGACGACCTTGTGACTCTTTCAGGTTCACTCCGCAATTTTCTCACATAACCTAGCGGCTACGTAACATAACTGCAAACTAATTGCTTAATTACTTACAGGTGCCCATACCATTGGTTTGTCACACTGCAACTCCTTTAGCAACAGGTTCGAGAGTGATGAAAATGGAAAGTTAGTGACTGCCGACAACTCCCTCGACGAGGCTTTAGCCACTGAGCTAGCAAAGCAATGCTCCACTGCAAACACTTCTGTCACCGTCCATAACGATCCAGAGACGGCATCACAATTTGACAACCAATACTTCATCAACCTTTTAGACAGAAAAGGCTTGTTCTCCTCTGATGCGGTGCTTGCAAGCGACCCAAGGACGAAAAGTAAGGTGGAAGAGTTCTCGGATAACCAAGAAGGATTCTTCCAGAGCTGGGAGGAGTCTTTCTTGAGGCTTGCAAGCATTGGTGCTACAATGGGAGGTGATGGGGAAGTCCACAAGTCATGCATGGTAATAAATGGGTGATAAAGCCACAACTTTGAAAACATATAAGATGGAGGAAACATAACTGCCATGTGAATTTTTAAACTGTCTTGCTAGGACTGGAAGCTAGCATTGAGTCTCTAGGAATTGTATATTTCTGTAAGAAGGCAGAAACACTCTCTATGTAACATGAAGTACACAACTGTTGCCACTGGTGGTTCCCGGAACCATGAATCATGATTCACATTGGATACTATATGGGAAGGCATGCTGATGTATAAAATCGCCACTAGTAGAAAATAACAAATACTTTAAGGTGTACGCATATGTAACACCAAAAGATCTGTTGCAGAATTCATGCAAGAAAGATCTTTAAGAAAAACATGACTTGGGACAAAATTAAACACCAACCGATCCATAGGAAGCTGATAGACTACTGCCAAATCTGGAATAAATAGTCGCAAACACCATTGGAAACAGTCACAAAGAACTTCAATTGCCTGAGAACAAGGAAACAAATAGAATGATGAATCAATACTCGGCTGGTTACTGGCATAATATCATTATTTTGATTTTTAAAGCTCAACAAAATTGTTTTTGTCAAGTGAGATACTGCACACAATTTACATGAGTCTTTTTGTAGAAGTACAAAACAAGTGGCAACAACCTCGATTTGGTCCATTTCTAACCAACAAATAGCTTAACAGTGATGATGGGGAATGGTAACCAGTAGAGGCTTATGGGCTCCTTACCTTCAGTCTTCCTCACCAGCATGCTCAAGTAAATAATTTGCAGCAAGCTGTTCGTTTCTATCACATGCCAAGAACGCCTCAATGACAAGGACTCTCTCAAATCCCAGTGCCTCAAGCTAGATAAAAAGATTAAAAAATACTAAAAGATGTTAGAAAGTACTAGAGGAAGGATAGCCAGCGTTAAAATTGGTAACTTGCATACTCTTGCTATAGCTTCCTGTTCTTCAGGTGTCACACTGACAGCATGCGGCATTTCCTGATCACCTTGATCAAACATATCCCTACAAGTGAAATAGAATCAAACACTTATTTTAAGAACTATCAACAAACTAAGCCGCTGGTAGTTAATACAGTCTGTAGGAATGGTACAATGACTACCTAACTCTTATACACTTGATTAATAAAAAAGCTCATATCACTATTAGTAAAATTAGAAGTTTGGAGTAGTATATTTTTCCAAAATGACGAAAAGGGTGAGCAAATAATCAGGGCTGCATTATGTACAAGTCCATGATGGATAAATAAATGACTTTTGACAATTTGTTTAACTCGATTCTTATTTATAACCATGCTATTATTGCATATGAATGAGAATGACTTGGAAGGAGATAGTTATGAAACACGTGTAAAAATTGACAAGTTTCATGGATCAAAAAAACTAAACTGATGGTCTGATGCTTAGTACAGAGGACGACTCTGTTATGAAACTAACAATAATTTTGTAAATAAGGGATTTTGAAACTCATTTTTAATATTTCTCTACATGGATTGTTATGGTTCATATAAAATGAATAGAAAACATAATGTAATTGATGTTTGAAAGATACAGCTCTACCTTCCTCATAATAAAACCTAATCTGAAGGACTTAAACAAAGACATGAAATAACTTAAATGTTCATAATCATATACGTAAAAAGGAAATCCAGCATCATATGAAAATCTCACAAAGCTCACCCCTCAATGTCTTCTACAGGATCATTTAACAACTGAAGAAACTCTGCATGATGCTCCTGAATTAATCTTAGAAGCTGAGGGTTTTGTTTGCCCAACTCTTGAAGCATCGGCTGCAACAACAAATATTGTCAATATTTTGATGTACCATAACAAATGAAATGACAGATCAGATCAATCGAAATAAAAACCTGCAAAATGTGGGGGTTTGCTTGGACCATTGCCCTCAATTGTTGGAACTGGGTAGATAATTCAAAAAATATAAAAAAACCCGTCGGCAACAACAAAAAGTTAAAACTCATTTCATCATTTGACTAACTAAAAAGAAACAGAGAATGATACAAATGATGATTGAAATTACAAATATATGAAAAGATATAATATTCCGGTCTTTCTTTATTGGAGAAACAGAACCACAAACCTGTTCATTGTCTCTAAGAAAATCAAGATCCCCACCAGCATTACCACCGAGGCTTGGGATTCCCTGTACAAATTACTTTTACAAACAAAAACTAGCTGTGTAATATGAATAACAAAAAAAAAAGTTAAACATGTGACCTGTGGGAACAAATCCAGAGGGGAAGTGTTTGGTATTCCAGATGCTGGTGCTGCACCTGGTGCTACAGTTTGAGCGGTGTTTGCCCCCGTGACAGAAGTTTGATTGGAGGGCACACCAGTTACTGAGACTGCAACTTCGGCTGTTTCTGGAATACCCTATAGACAGCAAATATGCAGAATCAAGCAAGACCGATATTGATTTCAGTTACGCATAAACTATAAAATTGTCATAACATACAGAATACAGATAATCAACAGCACGCTCGGGATTGTTGTAAGCTGCACGAAGTGCACGAGTAATGGTTTCTCTGTCCCAGGTACCACCTCCCATATCAATCAACTGCTGAACCATCTGCTCAAGATTGTTTCCAGCAACTAAATTGGATGCTGCTTGGCCATAAGCACCAGATGTTCTGAAAACAAAAAGGCATGAGTATAATTCTACATGTGTTGGTCTTCCAAACCATTACATGCATTCGTGATTGACGATGGATATATCAATTAGAAGAGTGTAATATGTATGTTATGCTCACCTCTGTTGACTTTCAGAATCACTTCTGGAGCTGGCTTGAACACTGGGCATGAAAATCGGCAGATAATAATGAGGAAAATAAACTCCAAAACTAATTAAAGGTATCTAGAACGAAACTTACGGAGATTGAGCTGGAGGTTCAGAGGGAGTGGGTTTTGAGACTGGGGCAGGGGAAGGAGCAGAAGCAGTTGCTGAAGGCTGACAGTGGAATTACCAGTATATTATTAGAAACGTAGAAACCCATGATGTAAGTCAACATCAAGTGAAATCTCTTAAGTTAGAGAAAGTAGTACCTGGGTAGACGATGATCCACTTGAGGTTTTGCTCTGCATTACATGGAAACAAAAGATGGATACAATTATGCACATCAATTTACAAGCATAAAAAAATTCAGCAACAAAAAAGGCCAAAAGGTATAAAAGAAATCTAGAACAATGCCGTAGCCTGTAGGTGAAAGGCAATACAAACTATGGAAGAAACCACAAGAAATTAGAAATTGTACTTCAAGGAGGGCTACTTTGTGAAAAAATATGTGCTAAATCGGAACCATTACAAACCTAAACAGGAAATAAAGCTAGACGGAGCACACTGATAAGTTGAAACTCATAAAGGAGAAAATTCATTTGTTAGTCACCACTACATTGTAATAGAAATAGTAAAAGTGGAAACAGAAGGCTTAATTTACTATTTACACAGACCATTGATAAAAATCTATATACAAAAACATGGATAAAAAACTAATTACACAAAAAACCCACAATAAACTCAGAACTCAGAAGTGATATTAAATTTTCTCCTTAGCAGCAAAACAAAATTTTCCAAAGTAATTGAATGAAGAATTTTATTACCTTGCTAAGCATGACAACAAGAAAACCATCTTCAGTGACTTTGTTTTCATTTAACGTGCTTTCATCTTTAAGAACCTTTCCATTGTGAATCAAGAGTTGTTGTCCACAAGGATAACTGTCTTTTCCTTGCAGCTCTTCAATATTCTTTTTAACAGCCATAATCTGTGAAAGAAGAAACACCGACGACGTCAACTTGCAGAAGGTGCTAACCTATGGAGTCATGCTAAACCACTAGATTGAATAATTGAGTAGCAAAGCAAGCAAAAAAAGGTTTGAGCCATGTTTTATGAATGCAAAATGGTGCAAGAGAAAATACAATATACATTATCTGTCATGCATGTATCATTTTATGATTTAATGTTCCAATGCAATCCGTACACTGAACCAATCAGTGCAGTGGTTCAAAGGTTCAACTGCAGAACATATTAGAGAAATATATACTTATATATTATATTAGAAAAGAATTGTAAAAAAGTAGAGAAAATAGGGGGAAGAATAGGAATACATGCAAATATTTAAAAAAGGACAAAATGTAGCCTTGTTACTTGTTATGTATGTGTGTGATTTTGAGTTTGAGGGAATGCAGACGGCAGCAGTCATCCGCAAAGAATTTTCTATTGCCAAAACCCTATTTGATTCAGATCCTTCATTGGATTGAATAAAAAAGTCAGAAATCCAACAGGTTCAACCAAGGACTGACTGTTTCAACAGAACAACCAAGGCTTCTTGCCAAAAAAAGGTTATTAGTTGTTTGATGGATCGGCCATCCCACTGGTTGAACTGACTGGTTTGGTCCAGTTTTAATAACCATGCTCCAGGCAACATAAATATTATCCACAAATAGAAAAAGTTGCAACCACCTCCCTCCCTACATGTCATAAAATGATGCAATCAGGGCTTGTATCTCCTTGCCGGCTGGGAAGGCATTTTTCTACCACAACTTTAAGTTAGTAGCCCTAATTCAGTCAATCTAGGATCAAAATTGAATACTTGGATATGACATGCTGGTTTAAGTCATCCAGATAATTGCTTGCCACTACTCTCATGGAATGTCACAAGAAACAAAACATGGTGGCAGTGCGGCTCATGATCAATCAATAGATACTTCAGCTTCTTATAAATATTTGGTTTTGGATTTGGCAAACAAACAAGAAATAAAAACAAGGCAAGCACCTGCAAATCATTCATCTTGCCCCACGAGTGTGCCGTTAAACAGTTTCAACCTTCTATATTTTTTAAGGGACTTGTGTTAGAGGGGTTTCAGGGAAAACCGATGGATATTTTTGTATTATTATGTGCTTCGTATATCTTATTCAGTGTAACAACATACAGTTTACACAGGCCACTGGTACAATGACCGAATGCCGATAACCATGCAAAACAAGGGACATTCCGTAGGTCCCAGAATGAGAAACCACTGCAATCGATATGCTTCATACACATAGTATGCTCCAATCCCAGCCATTAGAAAAGCAAATCAACAAGTAAACCGAACCGAAGTGCACACGCTCAACGCACACCGAACGCACATCAACATTAATCTTAATTGCGTCATTCCTCGCAACATTATCAAATACCAAAGATTACCAACACAAAATCCAAGTTAATTGAAAACTACTTTAACAGTAGCAAACTGTTCTCGATTACACGGAATATTCCCAACCAAGTCAAACACGCAACCACTAAGATCATTATGATATAAACAAATCAACGTCAATTTCCTAAATTAATCCGCTTAACAACAAAACCGTGAAAACAAGTGAAGAAACGACAACGAAGGATACAAACACCAATCCAGAGAGGGGAAAGGCATCCGAGACAGAGAGATTCGGGTCTCACCGTGTCGGTGGTATTGGCCTTTATCTCGAAGTGGCTCCCTTTGAGAGTCTTCACCTTGAGCTTCATGGTGGAGGATTTCGCCGGAGAGGAACGGAACCGGACGAGAGGGATTTGGAAAAGATATATCTAGGGTTTGGTGGGGAGATGGAAGAGGGAGGATTTGGGGAACGCGATTCGCGTGACCGGACTTGGATTCGGATTGCGGTTTCCGGTTCGGATCTTTGGTTGTTTTGTTATTTGGACCGGGTTTGGGATCCAGACTAGAAGGTTCGAGTCCATTAAGGATTAATCATTATTTTATTCATTAAGGTGTGCTTGGAAAGTTGGAAAGATGGTAAATGTTGAGTTCCAAAAATTTAGGAGTAATAATTATGAAAGTGTGTTTAATGTGAGGGTAAAAACTAGTGGGAAAAAATATTAGGGGGTGTTTAACTACGAGGATAGTAATCTTTTATGAGGTAATAATTACTTTTCCTCGTGCTTAGTATGTGTGAGAAAATTTTCATTGATAATCATCTCAAAACCCAAAAACGTTCAACCTGTCTGCCAAATTAGTAAAAGTCCAGTGACTTTTTTTTGGTTGTACTACAATACATCTTGTACCAAATATATGTATTAGAAGTGGAAAAAAAAGAAAATAAAAATTCCCAAAAATTTTACCACATAAAGATGGTAAACGTTGAACTTCCAAATTTTTTGGAGTAACAATTATGAAATTGTGTTTATTGTGAGGGTAAAAACTAGTGGGAAAAACTACGAGGATAGTAATCTTTTATGAGGTAATAATTACTTTTCCTCTGCTTAGTATGTGAAGGAAATTTTTCATTGATAATAATCTCAAAACCCGAAAACGTTCAACCCGTCCTGGCCAAATTAGTAAATATCTAGTGACTTGTTTTTTTTAGTGGTACTACAATATATCTTGTACCAAATATATGTATTAGAAGTGGAAAAAAAGAAAATAAAAATCCCCAAATTGTTTACTACATGAAGCTGGAGGAATGGATTACCCCTAGATAGGGGTAATAATTCCCCCACCCTAATCATTTCCGCATTCCAAGCATACTTGAGGAGATGAAAAATTAAATGGGTAATCCCCCTAATTACAGTCGTATGAAGTACACTCTCGGAGTTATCTTTTAGGAGTGTAACAATCATTATTCCCTATATTTGATATGTTAAGGAAAATTTTCATGGGCGGGTTTTACCGGACGTTTCAATTTTTTTTACGGGATATAATGAGTATTAAATAGATTGTAGAGAACAAAATAGTAATTGAGACAAACGATTTAATAAAACTCAGGTAACGTTTAACGATTCCCTTTTAAAAAGGTTTAAGGTTTTTAAGGTTTATTCCTCCCTTCTTAGGAGTTAGGTCTACGTGGATTTAAGCTCACCATGTTTTTTAAAAAATAACATATTTTTAATTATTTAACCTGCTGGGCGGCTGGTGGAATTTAAGCCTACAATCTTCGTTAAAGAAGCACGAAGATAATCTGTTAAACTATTTCAACTTATTAACCTCATTTGTCTTAAAATACAAAAAGAAAAAAAACAAACAAACCATATAATATATCATCAATTCCGCGAGAATCCAAAACGCAGTTCTCTAGAAATCCAGACACGAGACATGAGACACCACGCCCACGTATCTAATCTTAACTGACATTCCAACTCCCATCTCTCCAAATCCAACGCTCCCAACACCAAACATTAATTACACTTGTCTTGCAACATTAGCACCACAACCACCACAAACGACGGCCACATCGAGGTCGCTTTGTCTGTCCCGTGGTCCAATGCCAGTCTCCCTGGATATCATATCATATCATAGTAATTATTATTAAAATTATTTGCATGTTATTTTTTTATGGTAAAAGACTAAAAGCTAAAGAAGAACGAAGTAGAAGAAGACATGTGCACATGGAAGTGCAGCTTAGAGGCTTAGGCAGTCGTTATCACATCAGGAACCTTACATAAGTAACCATACTGTGGTGGGGGTGAAATGGAAATTATGGAATTGAGGTTTCATGCTTCAATTGGAGATTTGAAGAGGAAATGTGTGATCATGACTATGTACTTTTTTCTTTTTGATGTCTTTCGTCTCGCTCTCATACCCTTTGGGTTGATGTAGCCTGTGTTGGTGGGTGTTTCGAACATTTGGTGCAGTGTTTTGTTTGGTTGACCTCGCGGTGCACATGGGTCAGATTAGAAGCTCAATAGGAATAGGATCTGATTTTGTAAACTATGAACACAATGAAATGAATCTATGGGATCAAATCCGCCCGACCTGACCCTAACTTATTCGTAGGACTGTAAATGACGCAGATTTGATCCGTCGTTCCGTTCCACTTCATGTGAGTTGTGGACAAAAAATCTACCCGTCAACCCGCAATAAGCAGGACAGGTTATGATTTTTTCACAATCCGTCCTACATAACCAACAACCCACATAACTTATATCCGTGTTTGTCTTGTATTTAATTTTGATCTTTTTGTATTTAGTTTTGATCTGTTTGTATATTGTTTTAAAAACATACGTCGATTGATTATTATTATTTTGTCTAGCTTTGATCAAAGTGGAAAATATTAAGGAAAATTGATTGTTTTTTTGTATTTAACTTTGATCAAAGAGTAACATGTCCCGTATAGTCAACTCTTAGGCGGGATGACTAGTATATATATTTTTTTGCCTTGCTTACCCGCTTAACTTAAACGGGATAAGTAACGGTGAGGCAAAAACCCGTCCCACTCCGCTTACGCCCTTATATTTTCCGTCCAAGTTCGATACGAGGCTATGAGCCAATTCATTCTACTATCCTGTTTTAGTGAAGTTTCATGTTTGATTAATTAGATTAGACTATGGTGTGAACCACAACCCGATCTCAAAAGGTTAATACATTTGATGGTAGTAAAAGTTAAAATCGTACTAAATTAGAATTTAAAACTCGATATAGGCAAATTAGTAGGAAGTGCCACCATCAAAATTCAATGGACGTGATGGTTGATCGAGCACCAGTGAAATTGGGCAAGGATGACGAGGCGATGAATGCCTGATGGTTGTAAGCCGGCGTGATGGATGTTGGCTTAATTTTCTTTCAAGATAATTTTCTCTCTCTTTATTGTTAGTCTTCGTAGTAAATTCTGAGAGGAACAACTAAAAATTGGCTTTCATTTTCGTTGAAATCCTTACAACATTTGTGGGTCTCAAACTCGTAATTATCTGCTTTTTATTGGGTAATTCACTTAACCTTCCCCAGACCAGAATGTGGGATTCAATATTAAAAAAACGCAAATAAAAATCCTAGACTTCTAACAAGAAAAAAAATGCGAATTGGTATAGAAATCCGATAGCTAGTAAAATACAAGAATTAAAAGAAGAAGAATCCACATAAAAGACTCATTTATATAATGAAAATCTTATGTCCAACTCCAAATCGAAACTTACAAGTTCAAGTTCTCCAGCTTCTAAAAGGCATCTCACATAAAGCACTTGCACTACCATAATCATCATTAACGTTTGATAAGAACTCTGGCAATGGCAGTAAAAAAAAGGGGTCTGGTGGTCTTTTCAAAGACCACGACTTAAAACTTGGAACAGTAGAATAGTAACAAACAGGTGTGGGAGGAAGGCCATTTGGGCCTCCTTGCAGCAGCGCTGCAGCTGCTGCCTATTACAGGTAGAAACAGTACACAGTGGAGTCACTTTGGGAAGAGAGTTGAAGGCCTAAAGGGTAGTACCAGTAGTAGATAGATAGAAGCACAACACTAAACCAAAAGCTACACCACTTCACACTTGTTTTTCTTGTTCAGAAAGCAGGAAAAGATGTGAAGGGGGTAGAGAGGGTGAAGAGTCTAATAAACCAACCAAAGCCTCTCCCCATCAGAGCAGAGAAAGAAGAAGAAAAAGAGGGTCTAGATTTGGGCTGCCAACACTTTCCATTTCCACCTCTTCTCTCCTACTTTCCTGGGTTGACGGAACGGAGGACATGAGTTGGGCATTTAATGAGGCAGTTGGTGGTGGTGCTCTCAGCTTCTCAACGCTGTTCTTCTCTTGTGCAGCTTGTTTTGAGTTCGGGGTCTGGGACATGTTCAAGGCCACCCTTCTTGAGGTGCCCATTTCAGCATTTCTTCTTCATTTTTTCGTCGTGTGAAGATGTTCAAGTTGTAGTGTAGTAATACTGTGATGTTGGCGCATCAGGCTCAATCAAACCCTCCTTGTTCTTCTCATGTATTTTCTTGTTCCCTTTTTCATGAAAATGTGTGATCTCTATGGTTGTTTTTTTCTTCTGAAATGTTGTGATTAAAGGGTTGGTAATGTTAGAATTAATGTGAAATATAAATGGAAGTAGAAGCATGTCATTAATCATGTCACAGGAAGAAGCTAAGGAGATAAGAGGGGTGTGAGTCCGAACCCACACTTCTGACTGCTAAATGTAGCTTTGTCACATTTGCACCTAAAAACAAATGCTGCCATTTTCGGCCCATCTGTCCAGTATTGTCCTTATCCATGGATCGTGCATGTTAATTGCAGTAGTAGTAAAAAAGTAGTAATTGTTTAATGCAAATGGTGTTCACTAATAACACCATCATGTAGCTTCCTGTATGGTGAATGTCAGATCTCATTTTCTTTTGAGACATTGTTGGTGAGTTGGATTTCTTGTTTGGTGTTTGATAGCTGCTTTTAATGGTTCCTATGCATGGTGACATATTAGCTTTCTTCTGGAGTTCTGGGTCCCCTTCATCCCCACTACTGCAGCATTGTATTCCCCATTTCTGTTAAAGCCTAAGGATCATATGCAGGAAATCTTTGTGGGTCCAATCTAAGGAAGCACACATGCAAACCAATTTACCTTAGTTTAAACAACACTACTTTTACCATTGATGAACTGATTTAGAGAAGTATGATTAATAAAGCTCAAAGTGGTGCCTAAGTTGATGGGCACCACATGTATGGCAATTGGATTGATGCCTCAAGTAAAGCATATTGGGCTTTCTACTTTGTGAAATTTCTGAAAGTGTAAAGGACTTGCTTCCAAATGTTGGCGAAGTATCGATGGAATTTTGACTTTTTTCTTTTCTTGGATGGCTGTGGAGATGAAATTTCCTTTCTCAAAAGATGGTAGTGTTGGGACGTTGAATGGAATACCATTCGATTAGATTTTCTTTGGGTTTGTTTTGCATTCTTTGTTGTTTATCGCCTTAGAAAGTTGTCTCGATAACAACACCAAGATCAATCGGAGGGGACATAGCACGGTTGGGTCCGGTCGATCGGAATGTATCCAACAGAGTCGGAGGGGACATAGCACGGTTGGAAAGTTACTGGAGTATCCAATTGAACCTTTGTCGGTCCACCGTTACCCAACCGACAAAGTCTTCCCAGGAAGTTATTGGAGCACCATGTTCAGATGTCTATCCCCTATTTGGTCGTCTAGTTCGGTCATCCGTCTGACTAGCAGATGTTCGAATCCAAGTGGACAATGGTTGCTGAAGGTTTACTGGAATATGAAGAACGATTGATCGTCATTTGAACGGTTGATCGAATTCTGGGCACGAGTAGTTTTCATTAAAGGCACCAAAAGAGATGTAGGTTGAACCACCATAAACTTGGTTTCTTTGGATATTTGAAAAATCTTGTTGTTGGAGAATCATTAAACTCACTCCAGTCTGAGCAAGTCATTTCTAGTTTGATTCTTCTATTCCAATCGTACTCATACTGAAACTCTTCCATCTTCGTCGTCGTGAACAGTGTTGTGCATTTTGTGTTTGATTGTTTGTGAGATTTATAGATGTATGTTAGGTGTTCGAATCTCTTGTTTGAGTTCTATTGTTTTGATTCATCGTTCCGCATATCTATAGAAATCACATTCTTTCCAAAGTAACTCCCTGATAAGGAAATTACCGATCCATTCCTCTCTTTTTTTTTTTGAAAGAATAAAAGAGAGACGAAAGTAGCAGTAATTAGTAAAGGGTAAACTTCACCCTAATCACCTATAGTTCAATTTTGCTTTACAATCTTCACCTCTACAAAGTTATGATGTCCTCTCCTCTCCTACTTTTCAATCTGTTCTCTTTTACCTCGCTCGTCTACGTTTTTTAATTTATTTTTATATTATACGATGAAAGTCATAATTTCCATCGATCTCTGGCAAATTTTCACATTTCAATCTGAATCCTCTTATGTGAGACTTGATTAGATTATCAACTTCAAACTACCAAAATTCCACCTAAGCACGACTGCTTCATATGCACTTATGAAGTCCAATGGGCTGGACCCCCAAAGCAAGCAGAGGTTCCAAAAAACCTCCAAAGAAAGGGAAAATTGAAATTTAACCTATTGGTATTTTTTAAATCACGGAATTTCCATTACTAAAATTCAGAAATGATGTTATTATTTTGATAACACTGCTTAGTCATCCACGCTCAAAATAACCATAATTGCCAATGTGCTAGAGGTAGCACATTAGCAACTAAGGTTATTTACTTATTTACATCAAGTTTTAGCCATAATCTAGAGCTCGATATGATTTTACTTTAAATAACCATCCTAATTCCTAACAGTATTGGGCGCCGGAGATGAAATTGCTGGTTTTGAAAGAGATTAAAGTTTCCTCAATTGTTTTACACCATTAGTCTACACCTTTATATTTTGTAATGGCCCCTTTGTTCTTCGTTCATCTTGTATTCTTCTGCTTGACATCTTAATTTATTTATTTGCACAATTTTTCCCATTGTTTATTTTCTTAATAATATAATATTACGTCACAGATTAAAATGAAGACGTTTGAAGTTGCACGAATCCATCTTCGAGAGACATAGGAATCGCTAAAAATGGTTTAACAAAGTTGGATATTTTTTCTTCCGAAAGCTAAAAAGTTGGATTCAAAAGCATTGAAAATTGGAAAATGATATCCACAAATATTGCGATATGATACGAAACAAGTTCCATGAGCAATAATCGTTTCAAATAGCCAGTATCATCTACCATTCGCACTGTGTTATCTGATTCATTATACAAATTTCTTGAGGAAGTTCTATATCCAAAACACACACATGCAACAAATCTGTCTGATAACTTGTCTGGAATATAATCTCTCAGGCAAGGAAAACACTAACAACCAAAAACTCGTAAACAACTATAGTATGGTTTCCTTGAAAACAAACAGAAGTAAGAGACTTGACCATTTGAATTAGGTATTCTATTCAACAAAAATACTAAGGTACTTAAGGCTTCCACCCAAAATCGTTTTGGAACACCACTATTAGCTAGTAAAGTGAGTCACATGTCCCTTATAAGCCTATGTCTCCTCTCAGCGACTCCATTTTGTTGTGGATTGCGAGGGCAAGATATTTGAAGGTGAATCCCACTGGAATGTAGATGAGTTTCAAACTTCTTAGAAGAGAACTCACCCCCACCATCACATTGAAAGACCTTTATAACAGATTCAAATTGTCTGTGAATATAGTTTTCAAAACTCTTAAAACATTCAAAAAAAAATCAGATTTTGATTTTAAAGGGGAAAGCCAAGTGAACTTGGTAAAATCATCAACAAAACAAACATAGTACTTGTGGTTATTCCTACTTACAACAGGGTCTGGACCCCACAAATCACATTGTATTTTATCAAATGGTTTTTCAGTAAAGGAAGTATAGTAAAAAAAGGAAGTTTAATAGATTTTCCTAATTGGCAGCAGCTGCAAATGGAATTATGAGAAGTCTGGCTGGACACAGAGATGCATCTTTGATCGTGAAGCAGCTGCACAACCTTAGAGCTAGGGTGACCAAACCTACAATGCCAAGTGTGAGAATCTAAAGTTTTATGTCTATTTGAGAAGAGAGTCTTTTGATTATTTTCTTTAAAACAATATAAATCACCTTTTATGTCTCCAGTAGCTACAACTATGCATGTTTGTCTGTTTTTAACAAAGAAGATATCATTAGAGAACTCAATATTATATGGAAGGTCTTTTGTGAATTTTCTGACAGATAGCAAATTCTTTTTCATTTTTTGAGCTAGTAAGACATCTTGTAAGGTGAGCTTTCCTTGTTTGTGACCTATTGTGGCAGTGCCTTTGTGTGTGATATCAAGTAGTGTGCCATCACCTACCATGATTTTATCACAAACATTATAGGGTTTCAGAGATGTCAATATACCTGGGTTACCTGTCCCATGAGTGGAGGCTCCAGAGTCGAGGTACCAGTCAGCATCTGACTCTGAGATTCTAAGGGCAGCCAATGCTTGGGGAAGCTCTTTTGGTTGGTATGAATGATTAAACCAGTACAAACAACGTAATGCATCATGCCCTGACTTACTGCAGATTTGGTATGAGATGGATGCCCTTTTGGTTCCAAGATTGGTCCCATCAGGCTCTCCACTATTCTTGCCACCAGGGTTGGAGTTTTGGGAATTTTGGGTGAGAGGGGGTTGCTGTCCTTGATTTGTGGGTTGAAACCCACGACCTTTCGAGGAAAACCCTCCATCCTTCTTATCCTTCCCTTGATTTTTACCTTTATTGTTCTGTTTTTTCCCAAAGAATGTCATCTGAGGATTTGCATTCGAGTGCAAACGAGTCTGTATTTCATAGCTTTGCAACATAGGTACAATCTCTCCATAGGAAGGCATAGGAGGTTTAAGATGCACAGTGGTGAAGGAGTTATATTCCATAAAGTTGTTGAGCATCCAAAACACCATTGTTTTTTCAAGAACCGACCTCCCAATCGTTGCAAGTTTGTCACACCTTAGTTTAAATTCTCTCAAGTATTATTGTAAATCTTTGCAGTTTTCTCTTCGAAGCATCTGAAGTTGTTGGAGCAAATAGAACCCTCGCTCCTTTGAGTTTTGCATGAAGGAGAACTTTAGAGCCGACCATACCTCGCTGGAGGTGTTGAGCTGCACAACGATGCTAAGAGCATCTTCTCCAAGGGTATTGATGATCCACGCCTTAAGAAGGCGATCATACCTTTTCCACACATCATACTCCGGATTTGGAGCTTCTGACGTCTCAGATCCTTCCTTGGTGATCTTGATCACCTTCTCAGGAACGGGAATGGTCCCGTCGATGAAGCCTTGCATGCCTTGAGACTCAATGAGTCCCAAGATTTGCATCTCCCATAACAGATAGTTGGAGGAGTTACGTTTGACGGAGACAAAGTTTCCAACGTTCAGATTCGTTGAATAGGGGAAGCTTCTGGTTCCCTCGATGAGCCCTAGCGCCATGAAGATCTAGATGGTAGATCGTAGCAGGAGAGACTCTGATACCATATGAAAACCCAGCAACGAGCTGGATTGAGCAACGGAAGTAGGTAAAGAAGAAGAAGAAAAAGACGATGAACAAGAAGATTTAGGGTTTGTTTCTCAGTTTATTAATTTGTGCGGTGTATACAAGCATAGTATTTATACATTTGTTATCGGGTATCCAGTAACTACTGATCCACCACATAATCGGGTCAAATGCACATGTGACCGTTATGTGTTTTGGTCAATCAACAAGATCTGAATTCTCCTAGTATAGCCCAATGGTTTCCAATGTGCCTCAGGTTATGAACCAATTCATATTTGTTGGATTCAACTCTGATGGGTTGCTAATGTGTACGGGAACGACACCAAGATGATTGATACCAAGAACCTCAATTACGCTCAACACCCAACGTCAATGTATGAACCCACTTGACTAGTGAAATTGGGTTCAATTTCATCATAGGTTGAGTGTTGGTTCTTGTCGTATAGGACAAAATGAACTTTAAAGAAACAAGAATTAATTCAAAACGATGTAAGAATTAATTATCGCGACGCCAAACAAAGAATACCAATTTCCGAAAGAAAATTCTTGCACAAGTCCTTTAAAAAAACCCACATATCACTTTTTTATAAATTATTTAACCATATTTTTATGCATCTCACAAAAAAATCATCATAATACCACTAAATTAACGGATCTCACATTTATGTTATTCAAGACAACACAAAAATGCAAAGAGAACTCCATTTTCCAGTTGCATGTAACGTAAACATGTCACCAAAAAATAAAAAACTTAAAAATATCACAAACCAAAAAAAACTGAAATTCTTATAAGCCTCCACGTGTGAGTCAACCTGATCCTGCCATGTCCGAAACAAAGAGAAAACCAGAGAAGAGAGAGAGAAAGAAAAAAACACAACAAAAATGAGTACAGTGGCACGTGTACTTCCCCACCTCACCTTCTCCTCAACCCCGAAACCACACCCCCTCCCGGCCCTCCACCCCTCTTCTCTCCGTCTCCTCTCCCTACCACGGGGACGGAGGGCGAGGGCCGTGGCAGGTCGGGAAGAACCCCCGGGCGTGCTTGTAAACACCGACGAGGAGGAGGAAGGAGGGTCGTTTGAGTATGATTGGAAGGAGGAGTGGTACCCTTTGTATTTGACGGAGGAGATCCCGGAGGATGCTCCTCTTGGTCTCACCGTGTTCGACCACCGGGTCGTTTTGTGGAGGGATAGGAGTGGAGTTGTGCGCTGCTACGACGACCGCTGCCCTCACAGGTTAAGTTGACGTCGGATATGTGTAGAAGTAAAACTCTTAGATCCGTTTGGATAACTAAAGGTTTCAAATATGTGATTTCAAAAACGTCTAATGATGTGTTTGGATAAAAAAAATGCAGTACTCATAAAGTCATAGGTTTCATGATAAATGATTAGGGAGAAGATAAACAACATGTTTGAGAATAAAAAAGAGGTCTTACTTCTTTTTTTGAACAAAAAATGTAGATTTATAATCCAAATAACATTATTTGGGGCTATCCAAACGCCCTTGTAGGTTTGAAATACCATATTATCTGGGAAAAAATGTGCCTTTTCTTCGAAAACACGTTATTTCAGGCTATCCAAGCAGGGCCTTAATCCGAGTATTTACAAGATACCTAATGGACTATCAATCCTAGTGTTTTCAAATACTGGTGGTAATGAGATAGGTATATGTATGAGATATGTATATGAGGTTTTGTTTAATTTCTCTAGCACACGGGTATCTATTTACTTACTTATGGGTAAAATATTTGATTAGACTCCAATCAAACCAAACCAAAAACCAAACCTATGAATTCCCAGTTTTTGTTGTTCTTACACAATTCTACCCCTTTGACTTGAATTTCTGGTGCTGTCCCTGCTCGGGTCCAATTGGCATGTTAGTTTTATGGATTTTGAGATTGCACGGCCAATTTTTGAAGGTGGACCAAGAAACTAGTGAATTTTTAGATACAAATTTGGGCCTTATAATACGTGTGTAATCCGATAGAACGTTGAACAACCAACTGTATTTCAGTGATTTGATGTCAAAATCTCTGTTAGAACTGCAATGCGTATAACCACTGATTATTGAACCATGTTCAGTCTGGACTCAAAGGAAAACTTAAAGTTCGATCCCGTCTCAAGGGGGTTTTTTATTTAAAATTTTGATCGGTTAGTCTCAAGAGTTATCAAAACAATTAAGTCAAACTCGAAGTAGATAGAAATGTTTATGATGTTTGAATGGAATTTTGAATGTCATTTTTGTTCAGATTGGCCAAGCTTTCTGAAGGGCAGTTAGTGGATGGAAGACTTGAATGCCTTTATCATGGTTGGCAGTTTGAAGGTCAAGGAAAATGTGTCAAAATTCCCCAGGTCAATAGCATTATTACTCTCACTGTCTGATTCTTATGATTTTCCCTGGGATCAACATTAAAGTATTAAACATATGTTGTTGCCTTCACATTCATTTCTTTTAATTCTTGATTTTTGAAAGAAAAAAAAATCTTGTGCTACACTTGGGTCTTTAAACAAAGATGTTTTTCTACACTTTCAGACTTTAAAATTAAATGCACGTCATACTTCACATATTTCATACTGCAAGACTAATTTTCCATAATAGTATTCAGAAAAGCTGAAACAAATGCTTGAGATGTTATTCTAAAGACAAATTTCAAAGTCTTATTGCAAGAATTGACAATGTAAATCATGTTCAGCTAAAAAAAATACGGATAATATTCTAAGTAAATGTTGAACCTCAATCCGAACTGCAACATCAGACTGAAAACCATCTTTTAGATATGTTCAATTTGATATGCAAAATCTGCTTGTGGGTGACTCAACTCTTGTTAGATCCAACACAGCTTATGGAAGGAGCAAAGATCCCAACATCAGCATGCCTAAAAGCCCACGTGACCGCGAACTCCCAAGGTGTGACATGGGTGTGGATGTCGGACAAGACCCCCCCAGAACCCAACAGGCTCCCGCACTTCGAGCACTATGACCGGCCGGGATTCCAACATGTGTCAACCATCCACGAGCTCCCCTACGACCACTCCATCCTGCTCGAGAATTTCATGGATCCTGCGCACGTCCCCATCTCCCACGACAGGACTGACTACTACTCTAAGCGCGAGGATGCACAACCCCTCGTCTTCCATGTCACCCAGCGTACTCACCGGGGATTCTCAGGGACCTGGTGCAAGTCATCTTCCCAGGGCATGGTCAACTTCCTGAGGTTCAGGGCGCCCTGCGTGCTGGAGAACAACCATGATTACATTGACGACAAGGGTCTAAAGCAATACGTGTCTGCTCTTTTCCTCTGCAGGTATTTTTATTGTGCTTGTATGTAAGCCATGAGTTATATATTTTTCTTCCAGTAGTTCATATTTCGACTCATTGCAGTAACAAAAATAGATTTTGGTTTAAACTTCTATCCTCCAGTCTTATTTCGTCACTCCTTATGTTGTTTTTGTCTCATTTTTTGTATCTTTCCTGAACATCGGATGTACTTTATTTATTTTTTAAAAACTCTACCATATTTTAACTAAACTTGTGGATGGATCCGGTTCACTGGTGTGACCATTGCAAGACAATATGCCTTCAGTACTAAAAGTAATTGTATTAATACGACCTTGCATTCTGAGAAACTATATAGTTACCAAATATTTGATTTAAGAGAAAGATTGGGAAGTGGAACCATTTATCAAATGGACCTACTAGATTGTTGCCCTAGGCAAAAAAAGAAAAGAAAAAAATATACTACTCCTAGGCAAACCTTAAGACAGCCCCATTTCATGTGAAAGCTGGCAAACTAACTTCTACATAAAAAAAATGACATGCATCTTACATTCTTACTTGTATTGTAATGATACGAACCCTGTCAATCGGTAACCGATCATGGTATAATTGTCAATCATTACAGTTGGAAGTGAGTATCATGAAAGATTAAATTCCATACTTCATTACCATGTCAAAATATCAGATTCTGTTATAAGTCAAGTAATCATTTGTGTTTGCAATGCAGGCCGACAGGTCAGGGCCGTTCTATGGTGATCATGAGGTTTGGAACGACGAAGGAGTCGGCGGTGATGAAGGCATTGCCTGACTGGTTTTTTCACCAGAACATAAGCAAAGTTTTGGAGCAAGACATGGGCTTCCTGTCTTCACAGAATGAGGTGCTGCTCAGAGAGAGGAGGCCCACTGGAAAGATGTACATCAACCTCAGATCTTCAGATACTTGGGTGCGTATGGAAGTACTTTTTTATTTTTATATATGTAGAGTTGCACTGCATGTCGGCAGAATATCATTGGGGGTAAGATTCAGATCTGATCTAAGTTATATGGTTTTGGAAAAAGTAGACTTCGATAAGAGCAATTTAAATTGGATGTGACCTGACCTAAGCTAGTCAAATTCATTTTGGTCCTGACTATAGAAACTTCTACCACTTATTCATAACCACATGCTAATGAAACAATAAGTTACAGATTTTTTTGGCATTTATCACATGTTAATAACATCTTCCATGCCTAAGTAACGACCACATGTGTCCTAATACTGTAATGATCAACTATTTTTTCACTGGAAGACTTGAATTCTAATTTTTCACACTAGACCTACTTAGTTTGTTAACAACGATAAATTTAAAAAAAGATAGCAAAAGAAGGTAAGAGGCTGAAGTGAAATTCTTTAAAGCATCTTGTGCTGGACTGGTGATAGCTACAGCTAAAGAAGGGAGTGTTGCACTCATCTAGTTGGTGTGACCTAAAGCTGTGCCAGTGAGGATGCAAAAACTCAAGAATTGTGGCTGTGGGATAGAATTGGAGTCTTTGGTAGATTGGTTATCGTGGACTTCCCTAAAGAAAGCTTTGTCTAGACTGTGAACTAATTTGTGTTATAGCTATACACCAAGTAGGATCACCGGAAGAAAATCACTACTTATGAGTCATTATACAATGTTGACACTACTCTGGATCACAATTAAGATCAAAAGGGATGACATGTTGTTGCTGAAAAGTTTTGTTCATAAGGAATGTCCATTAGGTACAATTCTCATGTCTATTAACTTGCATAGTTTTTGGTTTCCTCCCCAAGTGCAGATTTTTTTTAACATACATATCTTTGTTTACAAAACGATTGGTTCCTCTTAAGAGCCCATTAGTCTCAGCTTGGATATTAAAACAGCTAACAATTACTAAAAACCCGTTCCTCTAGAACAGCTCAGAATGTCTGGATATGAAAACATTTTATATTTGCAGAAATTAATTATGATCCATATCAATCATATGGGACTATAATTCCTAATGACATGTCTTTATGAATAGGTTGCGGAGTACAGGAAATGGATGGACAAGGTGGGTCATGGAATGCCTTATCACTTCGGAAACACCACCATCTCACCTCCAGCCACTCCAGCCATCGTCGAGCAGGCACCTGCGGGACTAGTGGCTGCTGCCGCGTCGTCCTATCCGGCCAAAGGAGGATTTGCCCACAAATTTGCTTCAAACCCAATTAACCGATACTTTCGGCATGTTGTGCACTGCCAAAGTTGCAGGACTGCAGTGAAGAAGTTTGAATGTTTCAGGAACATGATGTTGGCCGTCGCTGCTACAGCAATGGCAGCGGCAATTTTGGTGGCAGGAAGGCAGTGGAAGGTGGTGTCGTTGGCTTTGGCGGTGGCGGCGTGGGCAGGAGCCACGGCATGCTCAAGGGCTGTTTCCCTCATGGTTACAAATTTTATCCGAGAGCATAGGAGACTGTAGGATTTGGTATGGGGATTGTATTAGTTGCTTACTTGCATTCTCAGGGTATGCACATCAGCACATATCATGCAGAGTAAGTTATAATTTTGCATACATTACCTTCCAAAAGAAATTGTATATACATTCCATTATTTATAGAGAAGGTGAAAATATGTGTGTGCATTTTATAGAACTTTGGTGTTCTGCATCTTAAAGGTAATGTGTAGACGTGTAGTAGTTTGTTAGATGGTTCCAGAATTATTTTCAGTATTCACCTCTCATCAAGTTAAGATGGTGGTCGTATTTTTTCTGTTGAAAGCTTAAGATGGTGGCTGTAATGGCAACTCAAAGCACAAACCTTGTGATACATGAAGGTCAACCATCTTGCCCCTACCTAAACACGAAACACAGATCGACTTAATCATGAATTTGTTTTACTTAAATTTGATTGGAAGTGGTTTTCACTTTTCACCATCTAATTAGTTAAGGGAGAAATGCTCCAGTAGTTTAGAAACATTCCTGTCTTTGTGCTTGTCTTGGGGCGTACATATATCAAACACATATAGCTTAGTTTGGTTGGAGTACATTATTGCACGTACTGGACCATGGATAGAACCACAGAAATGCAAGTACATAAAACTCCAATTTCTGATATAAATTTCACAGTACTTTACTATATCAACAGGTAAAGGAACCCTCACGGCGGGGAATCAGAAATCCGATTTTAGCAGAATCCATCACATGCAACACTAGAACTTTCTCCTTGTTCCATGTCCCATCTCCACACACTCATCACCTCTTTTTCACAGCCTTAACCACGTTGCATGGAATAATATATCATCTTTACACATTATTGTATATATATATTTGTATTCTCAAAAGAGGAGTGAGTGGAATCGATTTCCTTCAAACGCATGCATGCCATCTATTGTCACTTTTTCTTCTTTGATTTTTTTCTTTCTTTCTTTCGATGTCATCTCTTCTTTATTCACTTTCCCCCTCAAAAGCTACCCCTGTCGTGGTGAAAGAATCCCTTGAAAGCCGATTCCCATTTAATCGAATCCAAAACACAATGTATGTTATGATAGTTCTAACTTAAAATCTAGAAGGACCATGATTGTCTTGCCGTTATAACATTATTATATGCAGAATCTTGGCCTTAAGCTGTTATTTCGAGATATGTTTATTGGTTGACATGTTCGAGAGATTTTGTTAGCTAAAAGTCAATGGTCAAAACTTAAACCCAAATAGTTACGATTTAAAAATTATTTTAATTACAGAGTTTTTTTCCATTATAGTGATAACTTGATTTTTAATTTACAATCTACAATAACCACATAGAATTTTGTTACATAGAAAAGCGGTGAATTTTGTTGCATACAAAGTTAAGATCATATAAAATATTTTTAACAAAATAATACGTACTATTTTTTAAAAGGGTTTAAAACTACATTCGCATTATCAATCATTTCTTATTATAACTATCCCCACAAGATTTCATGTTTTGAAAACTTTTGACTATTAGTTCATTATCAATTGACCCAATAGTCCCTCATGCGATTACATGATCTGTTTTTTACTAAGTGCATGACCGAAAATACTTTCTGAACACTTACGGTTGTAACGGTCAAGACATGAAATTTGGTATTAAGAATCAGTAATGTTGGAGGTTAAAATTATCTCTGGAAAGTGGACTTACACCATAGTTGTAGTGGAAACTGGGTTTAGATTTTGGACCTTGTTTAATTTACTAAAAAATTAGCAACATTGTATATAGTAGACTAGTAGTGGGCTTTGAGTTTAAAATGAATTCTATAGACCCCATAAATAATATATAATTTATTTTATGTGGACACACAAGTACACTAGTTAAAAGAAAATTCGTACTTGCCTACCCAAACCCCCATCTCCATCCACCCATCCTTAAAGATGGTAGGAAATAAAATCCATAGAAACAAAACCTACAATGGTGTGCTTGAATTGAAGAAGCTGTAGAGAAAAAAGGAATTTTTTTATAAAAAAAACATGAGAAACTTGATTTGTTTATATTGTTTCTATGACATAAGAGAGGAAATGGTTTTTTTTGTTTGTATAAAAACATAGAATAATAGTTCATGTTTAAAATAATCAAACAAACATTCCAAAAGAACCACAGAATGTAATATGAGATTAATAATGACCAGTAGTTTTGGAGTGTAAAAGTTAGTCTCCAACTTTCTAGTCTTTTGTTTTCCATTTTGTAGAGTAAAAGAATGCTTCAAGACAAACATAGTTTTTCCTCAATTTTATTTCATTTCTTTCATATCCAAACACATAAGATTATAATAAGTCATGGGAAAACTAAAATAATATAGACAAAAAGGACATTACATGGTAATGTATACGATTCCCTGAAGAGTGAAGACCCTCGACAGACAAAGGGTCATTAAGGTCACCAAATTTCTTATCAAGCTTTGTAGCTACCCTAGGAGTTCGAAACCCCTCTTTGATTTCATTTCTGTAAGGTTAAAAAGACCTTCCTTATTGGCGTAAGTAGTATTTGAATAATTAAGATAGAAGTCAAACGAGGTCCATTGGAAAACATTTGAATTATTTGAAGTGAGTGGTCATTCGAGAAACAAGACAAAATGGGTTCCAATTCTTAGGAGAATATGCATGTAGGATTTTTTTCATTCATTAACATTTCTTTGAATAGAAAATTAAAGGCAATAAAGTGGTAGTGAAATGAAAACTCAAAGAAGAGTTACCCCAGAATGAAGTGGAGGTGAAGTTGCCTTTTGCTTTATCGGAGATGCCAATGTTCTTTCCCTGTCTCTTTTCACTCGTCTTCCTTTGCAGAGACCATGTCTCATAAAAAAAATTCAACACCATTAATTCCCAAAACCAATACTAAATCATATCGTTAAGTTAAATGTAATTATTTGTTCACTTTTACCAAGAGTAATATCTACAATAATGCGTGCCGCATTTTAATAGAAAATTAAAATAATTATTAGCATGTAAGTTGTTGAGTCAAATTTAAAAGGAAGTGATCGAAGTATGAGCTTCCGAATCTAAATCAATTAGTGTTTCCTTTTCAAATAAAAATATTGTTATTAAATATTCGTGAAATGTTTAATATGAAATATTTTCAACAAACATTACTCAAACGTTGATATGATTCATAAAACCGAGTGATTCATGCCTTCACCGCTGGACTACCTGATGGTAATGATTCGGGTAGTGAAAATTATTAGATGACCCACATTGTTTTTTATTTGATATATTGTAAAGAAGACCAGACCACGTCTGAATCTGAATAGATGAGTGCAGCAGTTGGTCACTCTGCCAACACTGTTGTGTTGTGCCATCTCCAACAGCAACAAGGATGGATCATGGATGGAAGGAAGAAGGAAGACGATGGTTTGGCTTTCCCAAGGAGTGATTCCTCATCTCATTCCTTTTGCTCACTTACATAGCATTATTTGAGACAAAATTCTTATAATATACATTGTTGCTTGTGACATTGTACTTTACTTATCTTTGTACTTGTGTTGTTAAGTTGATATCTGGTTTGAAGAGACTTAGGACTGGAGTTTTGAAGGTATAGACTGTAGAGATATGTCTTTTTTGCAAGAAATAGAAGAGAGTATAATGCACATCAAGATCAAAATATTTGAATGGTTTCAGGATCACAGTGATCCTTTGAAGGTTGTGGAAAGCTTAGTGTCATGTGTTTGTTCTTTACAGATTTCAAATGTTTGTTCTTTATGAAATCAACAGGAAATGATCTAGATTTATTTAATTCAACCATAGAAATTGCTAAAAGAGAAATCAATAAAAGGGACTAACCTTGATCCATGTTTAGCAAGACTTGAATTGATTAATCTTGTTGTTACTTTCTCCTCCCTTAGCCTTCTCTGTCAGACAAGATCTTTGATGGAGAAGATCTCCTTTCTCTAACCTCTCAAAATGCCTTTTCACGGTTTCTTTATACTGCAGTTCAGAAAATAAGGCAGAAAGAAAAACTATTACTTCTCTTTCTCTTTTATGAACGGTTGTCTTTTCACAGTTCTCAACCAAGACAAAAGAACTACATCTTCACATTCATAACCGTAAAAGTAAAAGGCATAAGTATATATATATAAGTTTAGCCTTAAGCAGTTACATAATAACTGTTGTCCAAACAACCATATATATACTATATTTAATTAAGAGCATCAATATATATAATTAGGCAAGGGTTGAGGGTTAAATAATATACCCAAATTTTAACGTCGTTAACCGAAACCGATCCATCACGGTGTCGACTTTAATGTTAAAACTCTATCTATTATATGGACTTAAACTTTATAATTAAACCAGAAGACACATAGGCCATAATATGAGTTTATGTAATAAATATTCTAACATCATGGGCGTACTCCTTAGTAGGGGCATTTCATTGGGTTTCAGGAAAGTTAATGACCCGTACAAATTATACGATGTATTGCATTTCCATTAGCGTATATTGACATATTGAGTGTCAAGACAACATTTTATGTTCTTAGAATCATTTTAGCATTTTTTAGATAGTAGGTATATCACTAACGGTTTGAAAGTTGTATGGATACTATTATCAATAAAAACGTTGTATGGATAACATTCGACTCATTCGAATTCGTTTAGTAAGATAAAATTGTTAAACATAAATACATCCAAATGAATATAGAATTATCATGTTGATATGATCCGTATCCACGAGATAAATTTCTTTTAGGAATTCACATGTGTTATGTGATAATATGCTACCCATATTCATATATCCTACAATATATATTGTAAATGGCAAAAAAAAAAATCATATTCATTGCATAATACACTTGTATAGTTGTATCTATTCAATCTTCAGCTCTACCATTAGGCTCACACCCAACATTTTTTTTTATTTTGAGAAAATGAAAGTTCAAAGGGTCAAAAAAGATAAAAAAGCTAAACCCCAATTTATTTTTTCTTATAATGATGACAGTAGAGCTAAACCCCCTTCTCTAATAAACACTTAAATTCCTTCGTTGCACTTTATTCACCCACTCTTCTCTCCATCCCCCAAGTCTTTGCACCACCCTCCCTCCCTCCCTCCCTCTCCTTGTGTTTTGTTGGTGGAGTACACATCTCCATCTCTGGGTTTCTGTGTTGTCTGACATCAGAATCCTCTCTGTGGTCTCCACTTCTTTCAAGCAAACTCCCAAACACTTACTATCATATGTCTTCTCCAAACTCTCCATTTTTCTTCTAACCCTCTCATGGCTTTGCACCATTACTTCTCTCTCCTCCTCCTTCTATTCTTCTCCTTACCATCACACAACGCATTTGAGCCTCTCAACCGTGAAGGTAAGCATGCATACTTGTGTTTATGTTGTAATAGTCTCATATTTTTCTATATTTTTTCTTATTGTTTGTTTTTTGGGGGTTTGGTTGGTTAGTGGAGGCTTTGATTGCTATTAGAGATGGTTTCGACGACCCACATGGAGTTCTAAGCAATTGGGATGAGGACTCTGTGGATCCTTGCAGCTGGGCTATGATCACTTGTTCTACTGACAACCTTGTTATTAGTCTGTAAGATTAAATTTTCCCACTTGGGTTTGTTTCTTTCATTCAAATTCCAAAGATGAATTTTATTTATATTTTGTTATTCTTCAGAGAAGCCCCTGGTCACCGCTTAGCGGGGAATCTCTCCGGCCGGATCGGAGACCTCCAAAATCTACAACAAATGTGAGTTTTTTTCTTAACATTTACTCCATTTCCCGTTTTGGGTCACTCTTATTTCCATGTTTTGATGGTCTAATCGTGGTATTTTGGCCAGACTGTTGCAGAGCAACAACATAACAGGGGAAATTCCGTTACAACTTGGAAGCCTCCCGAAGCTCCAGACACTTGACCTCTCCAACAACCTCCTCTCCGGCGTTGTTCCCGATTCACTGGGTGAACTGACCAGTCTTCGGTATCTGTGAGTTCTTTTATCAAAAAAAAAAAAAATTGAACCCAGAAAAATCCAACCTTGGGCCTCTCATAACCCCATACTCTTGCTTTTGTTGGTGTTTGCGTGCAGGAGACTAAACAACAACACCTTGTCTGGTCCATTCCCCACTTCTTTATCCAAAGTCCCACACCTCTCCTTCTTGTAATAATAATAATAATCTTCCAAATCTTCTTTTTTGGCTTATGTTTTTGTTGCGTTTATGTTTTGTTGACTTAGTTTGGTTTGGTTTGGTTGTGTTTGTCTTTCAGGGACATGTCCTTCAACAACCTCTCTGGTCCAGTCCCACAGTTTCCCACCAAAACATTCAAGTTAGACTTCTAATTTCCACTTACACTTTGTTTGCATATAAATGTTATATAGTTAGTTGTTTGCTAATGTTTTTGAAAAATCACAGTGTGATGGGGAATCCATTAATATGTGGGAACCAAACCAAAGGAGAAGTGTGCTCAAGGACTACAATCCCAGTCTCAGTCCTCTTTCTGGACTCACCACCAAGTACTATTCACACATGTTTTTGTTGTGTTCATTTTATGTGTTTTGGATGTTACAAGTGTTGTGATGACTACTGTTAATTTTGTTTGGGATTGGGGGCATTAATTGAACAGAGAAGCAGAAGCACAGGAAGCTAATAGTTGCAATGGGAGCAGGAGTTGGCTCCACACTCCTGCTCTTCCTCACCATCATCTTATTTCTCTGGTGGAGGAAGAAACAGAAGCAGCAGTTCGTTCTGGGCATCAATGGTCAGTCTTCTGAGCCTTCTTTGTCTCTTCCACAACCCATTGCTTATTGTACTTTGCACAAACAACCCTCATCTAATGAATCCACACGTTGTAAAGATGATTAGAGTGATGATTAAAGTGCAATTAATTTTAGTCTTCTACTTGAAAGTGACAATTAATCTGTTATGCATGACATGTGTTTAAGCAACTTCTGGTTCAAGTTCTATGTTGAAACGTAACATCATCAGTTGAGGCAGTCGTTGATTGGACTGTGAAGTTTGAACCAGATTTGAATATTTAGGAATCCGATGTGTACAAAACAGGTCATCCTTTTTACTGTGGGGGAATACATGAAAATTTGCTTAAAATACAGAGCGGACATACCTCTGCCATGTAGCAGCAGCGGCGTGCATGGACTGCATCTGCTCGCCGCCACGTCACCTTAGTATTTTGCATCACTACCCACGGAAATTTACTTTTCTTTTTCTTATCAAACACTTCCCACGATTATGAGATTTTTCCTCGAAAACTCAAAAAATGAGTTTTTTTTCGAAGTGATACATTTTTTTGTCATTGTGGAAATGAATATTTATGATACATTTGAACTTGAAAAAAGATTTGAGGGTAAAATTGATTTTTTTCCATGAAAAATAAAAAAAACTGGATGAGAGAAGATTTTGGCTTTTGTCTTAGCTCTAGTGGACAATAAATTAATTTTTCACTTTAGGTCAAATAGTTAATGTAATTTTATTACAATTACGTTTTAAAGTAAAAATAATGTAGGATCTTAATTTTCAAAAATTTCTATTGCAAGACCCCAAGTCAACCAACATTGGTATAAATCCATCGATTCTCTAAAACACAAGGGCAATCCTCATGTAGAATTTGACTGTCACTTATTTCAAACACTGTGCTTGAATTTAGTGAACTGAACGGTATTGTATTATAGTATAGCTATGCAAATGTCAATTTTGAGATATATTCCATGCAGACGAGGAAACATCATCGGTGGTGATGGGATTCGGAAACCTCCGGCAATTCGGTCTCCGGGAGCTCCAATCGGCTACCGACAACTTCAACCCAAAGAACACGCTGGGGAAAGGCGGGTACGGGAACGTGTACAAGGGTGTGCTCTCGGACGGGACGGTGGTGGCAGTGAAGCGGCTCAAGGACGTCAATTGCTCGGCCGGGGAGGCGCAATTCAAGACGGAGGTGGAGTTGATTAGCCTTGCCGTGCACCGGAACCTACTCCGGCTAGTCGGATACTGCGCCGTCTCCAACGAACGGATTCTTGTCTACCCATTCATGTCTAACGGCAGCGTCGCTTCCCGCCTTAGGGGTAACCGATTAACGAACTTTTGAGTTTGTTTCTTGTTTTTGCTTCCATACCCTCCCTTTTTGTTCGTATTGGAAATTTACTCGCCATTTTCTTTCCGTTATACCAAGTATGCTCTTAGTTAACGTGTTATCTTGGTGTTTCTCGTTTTGGCATTTAGATGCATAATTTTTTGTGTTATATATTAAGATAAATATGCTTCTGTAGATGTAAAAATATAGGCTTTATACTGCCAAGATGTAACTAAATTGAAAAATAGATATAATGGTGTAGTTAGCACAGTCACGCCATGTCGCCAAAGTTAAAGTGCATCAATGTGTGTGTATATGATAAATGTCATCAAATTGGATATTGATGTTGGAGAATTAATGATGCTTATCATCAAACCAAATAATATAACTGATAATACTATAGCAATGGTGAGATGTATATATGGACAAAATAGAGGAGATAAATGCAAAAAACAGTTCAAAGCAGAGACCGGTGTTGTATATATGGACAAAATAGAGAACATAAATGCAAAAACATCTTACTTCTGCGTGAGTTTAAAGATGGTTTTTTTTTTTTTGCTTGGGTGCACATCCAAAAAACGGTTATTAGGCTTTTGCACTCATATTTTTTTATTGCTCCAGAACGTCCTCAAATCAAACTAATTGCTTGGGGGCACCTCCCTCTAACATTGTTAATGAATTTCGTGACACCGTTAGTTGCTCCCGTTAAGTTCGAATCCAAACGGTTGACCGAAAATCAATTTGACTCCCAATTTGAGACGACCGAGTCTAAATATGTTACTTGACACCTAATTAGACATCAATTAAGTTCAAATCCAAACGGTTGACCGAAAACCAAATTGACTCACAATTCGAGCCGACCGAGCTTTCTAGATACTTTCGATGTTAATTAGAACTCGAATTAATGTTTAATTAGGTGTCAAGTAACATATTTAGACTCCGTCGACTCAAATTAGAAGTCAATTTGGTTTTCGGTCGACCGTTTGACTTTCAGTTGACCGTTTGGATTCGAACTTAACGGAGGCAACTAACGGTGTCACGAAATCCATTAACGGTGTTAAAGGGAAGTGCACCTAAGCAATTGGTTTGATTTGTGGACGTTTTGGAGCAATAAAAAAATACACGAGTACAAAGACCTAATAAACGACATTTGTGGGCGTTTTGGAGCAATAAAAAATACCCAAGCAAAACCCCCGTTTAAATTGGCCTTCTGACACAGCTCTTTCCTGTTTTATGCGTTACTTCGGGCCAATTCGGGGGGGGGGGGGGGGGGGGGGGGGGGGGGGGGAACGTGTCTTCCTTGTAACCCCTGCTTTGAGGAGATTGTGTTAAATAAAGAAGCTTAAAGTGATGATAGTAATATAGTTGGTTGTGGTATTTACATTAATATTCATCAAGTACCACAAAATATCACTAGACCTTTCGAGCTCTGTTGCATCGTACATGTTCCTTCGAATTTTAAAGAACTTGAGTTTTCAGAAGTTACTCAATTTAAAAATGAATTAGAAATTAACAAAAGAATGTTCTCTCTCTCTCTGTGTATCCACAATGTCTCACTTCGGTTGGCAATTCATACGTGATTGGCACGCTTGCAGCAAAGCCAGCATTGGATTGGAACACGAGGAAGGGAATTGCACTAGGGGCGGCAAGAGGGCTGCTCTATCTCCACGAGCAATGCGACCCAAAGATCATCCACAGAGACGTCAAGGCCGCCAACATCCTCTTGGACGACTTCTGCGAGGCCGTGGTCGGTGACTTTGGTCTCGCGAAGCTCCTTGATCACGGTGATTCTCATGTTACCACGGCCGTTCGAGGTACAGTTGGCCACATTGCGCCCGAGTACTTGTCCACTGGCCAATCTTCCGATAAGACCGACGTGTTCGGATTCGGAATTCTACTGCTAGAGCTCATTAGCGGTCTACGAGCTCTCGAGTTTGGCAAGGGGAATGCGCACAAAGGCGCTATGCTAGAATGGGTAAGTCGCACTCCGAGTCCTCAGCATGCAACTTTTTTTTTGGTTTGATAATGGATAAATTGCATTTGGTAAAAGAGGCTGCAAAGCACAACCCCTCTAATCCCAGTCTTTTGATCGGGTCAATTCAATCCCGGTCTTTGTTGTTACAAAAGTAGAAATCTATCACAAATTAATAATGTGTTATCTTTTCGTTTATAAAAGTTGAAGTACTTGACCAATTGTAGAATAAAAGTAACGGTTACTTTGGTTGTTGGGAGTAGGTGAGGAAGGTGCAGCAGGAGAAGAAGTTGGACCTGGTGGTAGACAAGGACTTGAGGAGCAACTACGACAGAATAGAGGTTGGTGAGATGCTACAGGTGGCATTGCTATGCACGCAATACCTGCCCTCGCATCGCCCGAAGATGTTGGAGGTGGTCCGAATGCTGGAAGGTGGAGACGGCCTAGCAGAGAAGTGGGAGGCGTCCAACAGACCACCACCTTGCCACTTAACCACCAGACTGACCGAGCCAACCAATGATCTCATCACCAATGACGACCACAACAATGACGACCAAGATGACGACGACGGGTCGGTGGAAGCTGTAGAGGAAATGGAGCTCTCCGGGCCCAGGTAGGGCCGAATTCAAACAATCATACAGACAAGGGCCCATAGCACCATTCTTCGAGTTCAACAAAAGAAGAGAAAGTTGTCATGTTGGTGTCCTTTTACGAAGTGTGTGCAAGAATAATAGGGTGTGTTTGTGTATGGATCACATGTGTAATGTGTTGGGAAAAGACCAAGACCATGAGATCGATCCCTCAGACTTGGCAGACTATACCTCAAATCTGAGTGATGCGTTTGCCCACCCAATCCCGCGTAGTAATGATGCTCCCGTCTGATCAAGATTCTGCATCATGGGCGCTGCGCAGGAGTTCTGTTTCCTACACGACATGCTCTACGCATTGCTGGTCCCTTCTTTGACCAGTGTCATTTGCTTTTCCATGTTGTTTATTTATATACATACAAGCAAGATGAAACACCTTATTACAAATTGAATCAGTCTTGGGTTTCAGCCCAATGGTATAAATACATGTCGATGTAGCAGTCACTCTTAAGGAGAAGGTAATTTCTCCCCAAAAAATGCTTTACCCGCTACATTGTTTGCGTAGGGCAACAAAAAACATGCAAAAACATGACGAATTTGAGCCTGGAATTTGAAGAATCAATACCAAGATGCCTTGGCATTTTAGTTACTTTGGATCATCCTGACTGATTGAGTGCTTTATCACTAATATCTCTTGAAATGGGGATAACGAGAGAGGAAAGATTAAGAGGGTAAAAGTCCTGAATTGGAAAATATACCTTTTCAGTACACAATTTTTACCATGTTTATCATTATCCTCTCATTACTATCATTCCAAGCGATGCCTCAAAATTCAAGCATATAACAAAATAAAAAATAAAAAAAATCCTTTCCTGCTTCGACAATGGTGTAGTCCTTCACACCTGTGCAGCATTGTGTTAAAAAAATCGACTTGTGACGTGAAGAATAATACATAGAGGGTTGAAGAAGTAGACCTGTGGCTTTCCAATTTTGAATTTCTGGGGATCATCGTTACCATGCAAAATTCTGCAAGGGAAATGCATTAGAACTTCCACAAGCCAAAATCGAACTTAATGGCCTATATCAAAACAGAACAAGGTCACCTTGATTGCAGATCGATTACTTCTTGAAGCAGTTCTTTCTCTCTTTCATGAGCCACTTCAAGCTGTAAAAAGACATCAATATTGTTTACACTTTCAAAAAAACATCAATATTGTTTATTCTAAGACTACATTACTCGTTGTCTAAGATCACAGGCCCTTCTGTCTTCCGACTTCTAAGGACACGATGGGAAAAATGTTGAGTATGCAGAAATAGAAACCAGATACTCACTCACATGTCATGTATAATTGTTAGCTCAAGATAGATTAACCAATATATGGCAAAAAATGACATTTATTTTATCTTACTATTTAACGTATCGAACATCTTGTCTTCAGAAGAAAAAAAGTTAATATGCTAGAAAATATGATGAACATGTGATTTGTGAATATGAAAAATGTTAAATGAATTGTATTCTATGAGTCTCTGTCTATGATATAGTACAATCCATGCAATAATCTTTGGTTAAATAGCACAATTAGATTATCAAAACTAAATTTAATGACTACAGCTTTTCTTATTGTGCTTCCGTTGCACAACCATTCCTCTGTTATCATGTCATGCTGCAAACTGTTAGACACCACCGAAAATATAAAAGATATTACTTAAGTTATATAATGGGAATGTGTAACGGTTGTTCCATGAAACTACGGAAACTCATCCACGTATTGCGAAAAATGTTTCGTGTTTGATGGAATTTTTTAAATCACTTTTTGGCCACTAAAAGAAGATTGATCGCACTGAATATCACGTTGCAGTCTTGGTGTATCATTTGTATACAGGTAGGCTTTACACTGTTCTTACCAGTACAAATGGAAATACCCATAATTCTTAACACTTTGGGATATAGTTTGATCATCGGTGCGTGTAATATTTACCCAATAAATATTGCAACATCTATAATATGAAACTCCAGCTTACCATTTGCTTCTCGGTTTTAAATGCAGGTAATTGACTCAATTCTCCATTAGCCGTTTGATTAGCTGAGATTAATCAAATTCATCCGAAGGACGGTATAAGCAAGAAAGAAATATTATAAAAGAGGAAGCTAGTGACAGTACACTACCTGAACCTGCGACCACTTGCCTCATTGCATTCAAGATGTATTCCTGATTAGAAGGAAAAAGGTATGACGAGGTGTAAGAAAATACTTGAAGATGCCAATTCAATCAAGACATACCCTCTTTTGAATATTGTCCACCAAAAAATATCGCAAATGCTGGTAATGTGTCGAGCCAGCCGTACTTGTGTTGGTGTCAGGTGACCATAAATTGGATCCTGCAAATTGGGTTAGTGCCTGCGTAGATTCATGCACAATGTAAGAATAGCCAAGTGATACTTTTAGTGCTTCAAAGTTCAAACTGTCAATTTGTATATTTCATATCAAACACAGGGAGGAACAACAGACTGATCTTAATTTTAGTCTACTATAGCAGTAACGTTTTATAATTATTTCTCATTGTAGAGGATTGTGGGAAGTTTAACTCGTATATCCATTACCTGTAGCTGATAAATGACTTAAAACTGGATCAACCAATTTCAGTGTAGGTACGGTAAAACATAATAGCTCCTCAAACTCATGATTAGGTGAAGGTGAGTACATTCTAATCTAATTATTACTCTCTTAACGAATTTTTCTTCATGATTTTAAGGACATAGCTGGCAACAAATAAATTGGTTGATGGTATCATCTTCTAGAAACATACATCAACATCAACATAACCCCAATGCCTCAGAAGAGGCTCCCGTCTAAGCGAGGTAGGGGGGGTCGGATGTACGCAACACTACCACTGTAAAACAGTGAGGTTGTTTCCAATTGACCCAAATGATGCAAATGCAACTGACTATCTGCGATTCCACAATAAAAGAAATGCAGATCGTTTAAATAGTCATTTGATATAGTCCATGATGCTCCAAAATGTAAAAAAAATAACTTAATCTTTGACACAGTGGAAATGGACAATAATTCAGTTCACCTATCATCTTGTAGAAACTTCACAATAATTCAGTTCTCAACAAATCTAATACATTTTCAAAAAAACATACAAAGTCATACAAGTAGCAAAGAGATTATTTTAAGTACATAATATTTGATAAACTTTAGTATCACCCTTTACAGCAAATGTCATGGTCCACCCATATGGCAAACAACTCTGACCAACACAGCTGTTACATTTGATAGGGATGTTTAACCGCCACACCTAAGAGGATTTGGAAACATACTAGTGAAGTATAAGATCCATTGCTTAGTAAATAGATTTGAAGATGAAATTTCATACTACACGACTTCTTTTCATTAAAAGGCAAAAAAACTCTACGAAATGGTTTATAAGTAGTTGAACGTATCTGACTTAGCTAATGGAATATATTTTAGGGGTCTGTTCAATTGTCACCAAGGCAGCTCTTGTGCTTTCGGATTGAGGCACTTGAGATGCCTAAGCAAGGTGCCAAGGTGATAGCCTGATGGAAGTGCTCTATTGCCTATATTGTGATATCGACCAGTGGTTCCTGTATACAATATAAATATATAGAAACAAAGCAAGAGCACTGGGACACAATGTATTTGTATCACAATCGCAATTGTCTGTTGACAGTAAAGATGTCTAACATTATGAAACTAACCTGCAAGCTTTGACTCTTTGGTATTGAAAGGGGTGGAGGGACCTGAAATAAGTTGTGATTGGGAAAATCAAAGAAACAAGAAATATCAAAGGGAAACATCACAAATGTTTACCTTTTGACCTTCATTGTTCTCAGATGTCACCTTAAAACGCCCTTTTTGCTGGACAACTGATGGCTTGGATTTTGAATCTGGATCAGCTGATTGTATGAATTACAAAATTATGAGCATATGCCAGATTTCAGTAGGTTATGGGGGAAGGAACTTTAGCGCATGCCTGGGGGCTTTGTTGATTTTGGAGTAGTTACAGAAGGCAGGCCATCTGTAGTTTGAGAAGTACCCCCATTGAAAACTCCAGCTTTCTGTATCTTCTGTTGATTAAAGCCACTGAAAATCAACACAAAAGAAAAATAAATAAAAACATACAAAGCACATTGATGTGAGAAATCTGAAAATCCTCTGTTTTTTTTTAATTCTCAAAGATTATCACAATTGAGAGATAATATGCCTCAGAAAATTGTGAGCCAAAAATAAAAAATACAACTTGACCACCTTATGCCACCAATAAGCCTAAAATACAGTAATACTAAGCGTAATGGTTGTATAAGTTGAGAAGATTCAGTAATGAGTATTTTCCGCACATGAAAAGTACTTTGCATGTAAACAAATTGACACAAGGTAATAGATAACCAAGAGCACATTGATGGTTACACCAAAGTACCAAACAGATCAACTGTTCTGTCAAATCTCTAACTAAACTGGTCATACACTATACTGTCATTTCACGTTAACTTGGATAAAACTCAAAAGTCAAACAAACCTTTTCTCTTTGCATGATGACTGAGAAACATCTGATGGAGAAGAACTAGTTGATCCTCTCCTTGCATGAGATGAGTGAGAATTGATAGTCTCCAAAGGCCTATTATCAGGTTGGGATCCAGCACTTCCATGTGAAAAGTCGTCCATTTCATCTTGATGACCGTGAAAGTCATATTGACGTACAATCTCACTATTTGTAGAACCCACACTTAAGTCATCTTCAACACCATTTTTTACCCTGAAGAATGACAATGGTTAATAAAACTATATATCACTAATACAGAATTCAATGTTTTGGAACAATGAGAAAATATTAATTTTCAAACAGGCTCAGAACAATTAAGAAATTCAATGATGTGACCCAGTATCTTCTGAGAAGGCTTTACTGAGGTAAAATGTTTTGGAAAGAACCACCTTTTAGAAGTAGAAGCAGGATCAATGACTGAAACTGCAGCGGCTGTTGTGTGCACCATGTCACCGTTTTCCTAAAAATTGACAGTTTCATGTATCTTAAGAAACATATATGTATGTTCTTTCTACCGACCAAACTTTATAATTGAAACATTATTGGTGCCCTGCAGCTGCGAGTAATACTAACCTCAGAGTTTACTTTTTCGGGCTCGTCTCTTGAAGAACTACCTGAGGAGAAACTAGGTGACGTTCTACTTAAAATGTTCCCTATCTCAAATACAGAATTTGCAGAGGCAATGCTGTCCTTTTCAGATGGACTTTCTTCGTCTTGCACCTACAAGGTAAACATATACATCAGTATTAGTAAAAACAAGTACAAGTAGGTATCATTCAAATTATTTGCACCAACAGGAAATAGGATACCAGTGCAGCTTGAAGCTTCAGTTCTTCAATGTCAAAATCCCAGACACTAAGAGCTCTTTTGTACTCATGCTGTGCATAGTGACAAATAAATATTTAGTTAATTATTTGAAAGAGAAATTCAAGGAGTACCATTGCATATAGTATTGTGACAAGGAACAGGCAACAGCTATGTGAAAATGAACTTAATTCACAATTGGTAAATCAAATATTGTCCTTTACAATACCATCTATTATATGATGAGAGAACAATAAGTTGGGACCTGCAACTAAAAATATTGCAATCATGTAAATGAGTTAGTGACATCATAAATCAAACCATCGTAATAATATCCTAAAATTCCATTTAGGAATCTATCTACACGAGTTAGTTGAAAGATATATATATATATATAAACCCTTAAACAATCTAATGGAATGGAATACTTAGTGTTTCAACCAGAAACGAATTCCAGTTCCAGGTTCAAACAGACTGGCACAAACCTGTGATAGCTCCTCCTTTCTCTCAGCCAGCATCTCCTTGTGGCCAAGCTTGTCTTGCTCTTTTTCCTGGATTAAAAATAAAAATGTCACTGAAGGTACACACACACACACATATCAAAAGCTTGCTGTAGGAGGGCACGGACCTTCAATGTTTTAACTCCATCTTCTAGAGGAGGCAGAGTTTCCAAGATTGTCCTACATATGTAGTCATGGGATCTGGCTTGCTTGAAGAACTGATGTTTCAAGAGCTTGTGTGCAGTGGGCCTCCTTGAAGGATCTTTCACCAAGCATACAGCAATCATTTGCTTAAATGACTACAAAGAGAATAAAATTTATAAGGAAGAATGATTCCTTGTAAAAAAGTAATGAGCACTTGATTCTAATACCTTGGAAAACTTCCTATCTCTTTCGTAGTTGAGGGTTGGTGGTGCATTTTGCAAGATCATAAGCAAAACCTACAAAAACACGATGGAATATAGATGTTTTCCTGCACATTTGACCTGTATATTTTTTGTATGTAACAGACTACCTTCATTGGTGGAAATTTTGAGAAAGGAGCATGACCATGAGCAAGCTCTAGAGCAGTAATGCCAAAAGACCATATGTCTGCCCTGCAGAACAAAATCATTCATGGGAATCCGGAAAGGGCAGAGAAATGCGTTGGAAATATAACTCCAAGACAAGAGGAAAAACAGTCAACGAACTTGCAGTTGTAACCGTGCAGTTGCTCCATCACTTCGGGTGCCATCCTGGGGAAAAAGTGTAATGCATAATGGCTATTAGGGAAAAATAATAAATAAGCACCAGTCCCACAAATCTAGCTAGAATATTACCAGCAAGGTGTCCCTACAAATGTATTTCTTTTTTGCTGCCTATCGCCAGAATCGAACAGGCTCGCTGACACTCCAAAATCACCAAGCTTAATTCCGCTTTTAGCATCAACTAAAATATTACCAGCCTAGGTGAACAAGGAAACAGTGATTACTTGCATTGTCAGTGAAACGCTGACATGTGGACACAATGTTCTTGCTCTATGAAGACATCCTTGACATAGCAGATTGTTGCACCACTAGCTACATTGATAACGCATAAAATCAATGCAAAATGATTGAATCCAACTAGCATTGTTCAACAACTTCAATCACTACTGCCCATTTGGGTACGGGAACCTTAATTGGTATGCAAATTGTTCTCAGCACTATAATGGTTCATTTTTCTGATACTGAGAAGGATAGCAGCAGTCACAAGTCAAATGGCTGATGTGTGAACCACCAAGAATTGATCATGAAGAAAAATTGCAGCTTCTTACCTTCACATCACGATGTATGTGCCCTTGACTGTGGAGATACTCTAAACCTTTGAGCACGTCACGTAATATAGTTGCGATTACAACCTCCTCCAAACCGTCAGGATAGGCAGACTTTAGAATGTGAAGGAAAGAGCCAGCAGCCATGTAAGGCATGATGACCCATAAAGATTTGTCATTTGTGAACGAACAATGTGCCTTGAGAAGATTGGGATGATCAACAAGTATCATTGTTTGTGTCTCACGGGAGATGTTGCCCTGCAGGAATCAGGCAAGAAGTGCATTAGAAAAAAACAATATTCAGCTTGGAACTAAGCGATTGGGGATCCTAATTGCAGTTATAGGAAAATTTTAAGAAAAGCAAATGTTCATTCAAGAGGCAAAGAAATCGTAAATTTCTTCACAGTATCGGTTGCCAACGAGCTAAAACGTGAAACCAAAAGGATTGAAATTGGTAGAGATAAGAAATCTAAGATACACACATAACAGAAGAATGATAAATAAGAATCTATATTTTGAAGCATGTTGCGACTACAACAACGTGGAAGAGGCAATAACACCTCTTCGGACAACAAACAATTCCACAAAAAATACCAAAACAAAAACCTACATAAAAAAAACAAAATTTTGAAGCCAACTATTACTCCACAAAAAAATGATCTTTTTCTTCGCAAACAATAAGTAAATTCCAAACCCTAAATTAAGCTTCCGAAGGGAGAAAAAAAATCCAGACAAACTGACACATCTTATAAAGATGAAAGTGCACGACACAAATCAAATCAACCGATAAAAATGAATTTTCCCTGAATCTCATTATCTTCAATGCATTGGTAGGCAACAGAATCATCCCAATTCTACAGCTCAAAAAACGCCGAAACGAACTTCCAAACCAAATCGTTTACGTTAGACGAACTTCTACCAACGGCGATGATGAAAAGAAAGGCAAGGGCGAAGGACAAACCAGATCGGCATTATGCTTCTCGAGGTCGAGAACCTTGACGGCGACAATCTCGTCGAACGGCAGACACAAAGCCCGATACACCCTGGCGGTGACACCGTCCCCGATCTCCTCGAAGAGGCGGTAGTCCTCCGGCCGGATGGGGTACTTCCTCTTGTCCATGATCGTACCGACCCACCCTCAGATTGAAGAGAAAATAGGAGAAGCGTATGTAACCCTAGTTTTTTCGGACGACGAGGCGGGGATCTCGGGTGGGTATTTATAGGGGGCGTTTGTATGAGAAAAGCGCGCCACTTGGAGCTCCATTGGCGGTTTTGGACCACCAATCCGACTTCTTCGGCTCGTTTTGTTGGGTTTGGGGACCTGCCACGTGGCACTACGTTTAAATTATTGGAACTCGTTAATTTATCCGTTTAGTTAGATTTGCGGTAGTTTGGCTGATCACGTTGGAGTTTTTTTTCTGAATTGCTATTCGTCGTCCTAAAACTACTTAAATCGTCCCAACAGATTATCATTTTGCCCTTCTCTCATTTCTACTGCAATAACGCGACATTTTACCCTCCTATCACACAACTCTCTTCATCTTCCTCTTATATTCATAAAAAATAATGTTTTGGAGGTCAGTAATGAGCCAACAGACGCCCCGGTGTACTCGAATCTCGTAAAATATCCAACATCTTTTTAATAAAAAACTAATAAAAAATTGCGGGCGTCTGGAGGAGCCGCCCAGCGTAGGAGAGGGGCGTCTGGGTAAGACGCCTCCCCCTAGGGGGCGGCGTTTTACACAGACGCCCCGCCCATGGGACGGGCGTCTGGCTAAGACGCCTCTCTCCTACGCTGGGCGGCTTAGCCAGACGCCTCTCTCCTACGCTGGGCGTTTTACACAGACGCCCGCAATTTTTTATTATTTTTTTATTTTTTTATTAAAAAGATAATTGATTATAAATTTAGATAATTACTAAATTAATTAATTAATAAGTTAATAATTACTATATTCGGATGACCGATACCCTTTCGGTACACCGAATAAAGATTTCCAGAGAAATGTCGAAACTACTAAGAATAAATATTCGGATAACCGGGTAGAGATCGGTAAACCGACACAATGATTATAGGAAGATCAAAAACTTACTGTATTTACGATCACGGTGGACCGATGGAAACTCGGTCATCCGCATGGAACATGTTCGGTAGACCGAGAAGCAAACGGTCGACCGTCCGACATCACCTTACAATGAGTTTTTGCAATTGATGAAAATTCAAAAAAAAATCAGATCCAACAATTTTAAGTCGGACCCCCGAACGGACCTGTCGATGTGGTATTTGTAAGTCGGGAGGTTTTACCACCGGGAATTTTGGATCTTAAATTTTTTGAAAATTTAATCACTTGCAAAAAAACTCATTGTAATTTGACCCCGTTACCACAAAAAAATCTTGCAACAGAACCTCAAATAATTTGAGATAACACACCGTATAATTTTAAGAATTTATTTATATTTTATTTTTTATTATTAAAAAATACGGGCGTCTGGCTAAGACGCCTCCACCATGGTGTAGGCGTCGTATCCAGACGCCTCCACCTAGGTGGAGGCGTCTTAGTCAGACGCTCGAGTCGGAAAAAAAAATCCGCCTCCGTTACCTAGCCGGATTCAGGTGTTTCGCCAGACATTTTCGTGGTGTTGGTACTAGGAATGTGAGTAAAACTGAGTCAAATACCTTGTTTAAAGATACGGGACAAAATGGGTATTAATTGATTTGTTAAGGGCAAAAAGGTAATTTTTGGGGCGATTTAAGTAATTTTCCGGCGACGAATAGTAGTTCCCTTTTTTCCACTTAAAATGTTACATCACATTCAATCCATATAATGTTGTAAAGCGGTTTGAATTTTCTTATGTTGCGTCTTTTTTAGGCTTGTGTGTGGAACATTGGCTTCGTTAAAGGAAAACGATTAGTGGACGCTAGCGTTCGGGACGCGCGCTTATGTGGTCAGCCCAGTCAGCAGACGCGTTTGAGTTGGCAGTCTCCACAGAAAAAGTTTATTTTTTATTTTATTCCTCGTTTCGTACAAATGTCTACATCCCTCCATCCCTCATTAATGCGTCTCAAATCACTCATTTTCCATGAACATTTTGGCTCTCCTACACAGCACAGGAGACTTGTTAAAAATCTCAACATGCGTCTTCCTTTTTCTTCATTTCTCTTCTGTGGTCCTAACTCTATGCTTTGATGGAAATCGTTCATGTGTCTTTCCAAGTGGAGCAGCCGACAAACGTTCCTAAGGAGGGGATGTTTTTCCTCTCTTTCGAAGAAGCCCAAACATTTTACGTTGCTTATGCCGATTCTTGTGGTTTTTGTGTTAAGAAAAGGCATCACACCCGTTTGTTTGCTACCTCTGGGTCAAGTGTTAATGTGCTGGAACGAGATGCAATGGTGTCAAAGCTTCCGAGGATTTTGGCGTGATGTTCTACTGTTAAAAGTTCAATCAGAAAGTTCTATGCTTTTGCGTATAATTCCACATATACAACAAACAAGACCAAAGTCATCCTTAAGAATGTAGGAATGATCACATTCTTCTTCATTTTCTTCATGTACAGCAGTTGTATGTCTGTTCGGAATAAGAAGTCAGTCTGTTCGGAATATGTTGTGTGTCTGTTCGGAATAAGAAGTCTGTGTGTTCGGATTAAGTGGTGTGTATGTTCGGAATATTTTCTGTTCCATTTCTGCACAAATTTTCAACATAATCTGGACAAACATTTTACATAAACTGGACAAACTTTTTACATAAACAAGACAAATTTTCTACATAAACAAGACAATCTTTCTACATAAATAATACAAACTTTCTGTTCCGTTTCTAGACACACTTTCTATGCTTTTGCGTGTAATTCCACATATACAACAAACAAGACCAAAGTCATCCTTACAAATGTAGGAATGATCACATTCTTCTTCATTTTCTTCATGTATAACAGTTGTATGTCAGTTTGGAATAAGAAGTCTATCTGTTCGGAATATGTTGTGTGTCTGTTCGGATTAAGTTGTGCGTCTGTTCGGAATAAGAAGTCTGTCTGTTCGGAATATGTTGTGTGTCTGTTTGGAATAAGAAGTCTGTCTGTTCGGAATAAGAAGTCTTTCTGTTCGGAATAAGAAGTCTGTCTGTTTGGATTAAGTTGTGCGTCTGTTCGGAATAAGAAGTCTGTCTGTTCGGAATATGTTGTGTGTCTGTTCGGATTAAGTTGTGCGTCTGTTCGGAATAAGAAGTCTGTCTGTTCGGAATATGTTGTTTGTCTGTTCGGAATATGTTGTGTGTCTGTTCGGAATAAGAAGTCTGTCTGTTCGGAATAAGAAGTCTTTCTGTTCGGAATAAGAAGTATGTCTGTTCGGAATAAGTAGTCTGTCTGTTCGGAATAAGTAGTCTGTCTGTTCGGATTAAGTTGTGTGTCTGTTCGGATTAAGTTGTGTGTCTGTTCGGATTAAGTTGTGTGTCTGTTCGGAATATGTTGTGTGTCTGTTTGGAATATGTTGTGTGTCTGTTCGGATTAAGTTGTGTGTCTGTTCGGAATAAGAAGTCTGTTTGTTCGGATTAAGTTGTGCGTCTGTTCGGAATAAGAAGACTGTCTGTTCGGAATATGTTGTGTGTCTGTTTGGATTAAGTTGATCCAACCTAAAAGTTAAAAACAATATTTTATTATGATAAGTCTGGACTCTGCACGAATAAAGGGTCTGCACTATCTGTGTATTGGGAAAAGAATCGTTCAACCTAAAGAACCAGCGTTTTTAAGAAGACCAAAGCACATGAAGAGAAATTTTGCTGACTGGACGCTGACTCAACACGTCCACGTAAGGCGCGTCCGTGACGCCCGCCTCCGTGTATAAGGACTCTTCGTTAAATGGTAAAAGGAATCTACAGTAAATTCCAAAAAACAAAACAAAACACGATGATGTATTGAACCTCGAATTGAGGACTTATGGTCCTATTGATTTTCAGAAACTCAACTTGAAAAAGTGTGGGAATTGACTTCTAAAATGTTTTTGTAGTGATTGATTTGCAGAAAAATTTAAAATAATTAAGAAAACTAAGTTACGTGAGTTCTAAATCTTAATAAAAATATATTGTTGATAACTTCTCACATTTTTACTCTTAATTCTAAGAAAATCGTGATTTTCACATACATAGATGTAGAAACTTGGGACTTGTCTGGTATACGAAGAAGCTCACATCACTAAACTCAAAGAAGCCAAATTGAAAAGTTTTTGTATTAGAACTAAAAGTTATATTATGGTTTGGAATGTTTGGTGTTTTTAATCATAAATTGTGTTTCGAAAATACGGAGTGTGGTGTTTTGCATTGTACTCTTTAAAAGGTAGCTTCTGCAACACCGAAATTATAAGATCGAAAATAAACCGAAATTCTAAAAGGTAGCTTCTGCAACACCGAAATTCTAAGATTAGTTCAAAACTAATTGCAATCGTCTGAGTTAACTCTGTTTCGACTCCTCGGAATAAAAATAAACGCAACCCATCTGAAAGCCCATGCTGGCAATTGTTAAGCCCATGCCGACTCAAGGTAAAGAGTGACTGATGAGTCGGGTTTAGGTTTGTATCTGGACCTTTTAATAATATAAAATTAGTACTGATTTCATGTTTTACATAAAACTTACGTCAAATTCACCGCACAAACTGTCATAGTTGTAAGAAGAAGCTTGCTTTCTTTGTTTGTCTTATTTGCTGCACATCTATTATAGACTTATAGTCGTTGGAGCCTTATAACATTAACTTTTCTTATTTAAATGTCAACCATTGGTGAGGCACATATTTAGGAATCACGCTTTTTTGTATGGTTGGGTGATGAGTTGGGTCTAGGGTTGTGCATCCGGTTCGGACCATATTTTTATCTGGCATCCGGATCGGAGACCGGACTGGACCAAACTGGTCTAGATCGAAAATCGGACCGGACCGGTTGGATTCAATCCGGTCCAAGATCGGTTTTTAACCTTAAATATTTAAAAAAAACAAAAATCGGACCGGTCTGAAACCGAATTTTCAAAAAGTCTGGACCGGAACCCAGACCGGTTGGTTCCGGTCCGGATCGAACCCAGACCGAACCGGTTTCTGCACACCCCTAGTTGGGTCAGTGAAATCTAACAACTTCCTTCGTTATTATATTGTTGTTGGAGCTCAGAATCTGTTGATTACTTCCGATATGCACTAGTTGGTATCAGAGTATGTGGGTATTGGTATGTTGGGCAAGGGTGGACGGGTATGCGACCATGGGGTGGACAAACTTTGGTGGGTTATAGACACAAAAAGCTTTAAAATGATGGGTTCGCTCAAATCCATGACACTCTAGAAACGACGTGCCTTGAGAATGTTGCGAGGGGGAGAGCACCCCCCAACTTCAGACGACCACCGAGGACGGGCGATTATGGGGGAACTTTCTAGCGAGTATGGGGAAGAGACACCTCCAGCCTACAAACCAAGGTGTCGGGGACAGGTGTGAGAGAGGGGTTTTTTTTGAATTCCTCGTCACACTCGAAGACAAGCAAGTTAAAATGGTGGCATATAAACTGAGGGGAGGAGCACCAGCGTGGTGGGAGCAATTCTCCAAAACCACTTCGAATTCTCCCCGGGGTCAAATCTCGCAAACTTGCCTCACTACTGCCTTAATCCAAAGGAGGGGCGAAGTGATGACCCATAAGATCATTGAACTTCTCAACAAAATGTTCATACGTGATAGTTTAAGTTCATGTGGGGGTGCTCACTCTCCTCACTCTGAAGAAAGACGACACTTGGCGAATGTGTGTGGACAGTAGGGTCATCAACAAGATTACGATCTGATTTGGTTTTCCCATCCCCTAGCTCGATGACATGTTGGATCAATTAGGCGACGCTAAAGTTTTTACTAAGCTAGAGTGGTAGATCTCCAAAGTGGATATCACCAAATACGGATCGGCCAACACCTTCAACAACGGAGGTACGAAGTTTTCACAACCTTGCCACCTTCTATATGCGTTTCATTCGTAATTTTATTACTATTGTTGCTCCCATTACAGATTTCTTGAAGAAGAGCTCATTAATGTCCCGACGGTGCGTGACCCAAGACACATTTGAGAGGATCAAGGAGCATCTAATCACCGCACCCGCACCCGTACTCACCTTGCCCAACTTCAAGGTGCTCAAACTTAGGGGTGAAACTTTGTGTCCGAAATCCGTCAATCCGACCGACTCCGTATTCGAAATCAAAAAAATTGTCCGAGAAAAAAAATCTGCAACCGAATTTGTATTCGGATATAAACATCCGTAAAAACGAAGTGAATATGGATATTGGTACATCCGATTCGAATAATATCTGGTTCGTATTTTAAATGCACATATAAATAAATTAAAAAAAATATACAATATATATGAATTAAATTATGTTATTTATATTATATTTAATATTTTTTCATGTAGGCAAAAAATAAAGGCTGAAATTTATTCTTGTTTAGATCAATCAAAAAATGTTTTTAAGTCTATTCGGATTTTTTAACGAATTCGGATATCCTAATTCAGAATGGATTTTAAACTTAATTCGGATGCGAATTTATTCGAATTCGGATCCGAATTCGACGGATACGAATTCGGATCCCTTTTCTCATACATTCGATCGGATTCGAATTCGGATTCGGATTCGAGAAAAAAAACGGATACGAATTCGGATACTGGCACATCCGCTTCGTATCTGCTCCGTTTTCACCCCTACTCAAACTTGGATCACTCGATCGATTCTCACAGTGAGCAACGAAGCAAGACAAAAGATGGTTGACATATGAACAAGAATTACACTCTTGTGTATGGTTTGGTGATGAGTTGGGTTAGTGGATTCTAACAACTTCTTCTGTTATTATCTCGCTGCCGGAGCTCGAAATTCGATGATTACTTCCAATATGCGTCACCAATAGAATTTCTAATAGAATTTTGAACTTTGAAAAAAAAATCTATACTTAAACTCGAGACATATACCCAATGACGGAATTCGCTCAATTATAAGCTTCATCAGCCCCAAAATCGGAAAACTGGTTGAAAAGGGCTCATCCTCGAGATTCTACTCAATAAATAGAAAGATGCTACCATATCTCATGATATGAAAGAGCTAATTATCTCATTCAATTGATATTTGAGCCACAAACCTACTTTTAAAGTAAAATACAATCGTTCATTATATCTAAATTACACAGTTTCATTAGTCAGCAATATTATTATTACCATTTCTTTTCGTTTCATTTCCATGTTGGCACTCCAGTGGTTGAATTTTTATGTTAATAATGCTATGATTCTTTTCTTGAGGTGTGTTTACCGATATTTTTCGCAAAGGAGTGTCATCCTCATCTTTAATAGCACTTTGTTTTCTTCCTATGTCCACATTTAACCATGCCGTGAAACCTCCAAACACCGTACATTTTCTCCCTTTCACGTCATTTGAAAATCAATCATGAGTCAAATAAATAAATTATAAAAAAACAAATAAAAACATATTTTCAGAAGGAAAAAAATTGCAAAAAAAGATTTAAAATAACTTTGAAATAAATATTTACCATAATTAAACAAAACAATATTTACCACTCGCCTGGGCATAGGACTCAGAAACCGGTCCGACGTAGACCGGAACTGGATCGACCTCGGACCCTAGATCGGCTCCGTACCCTGGATCGAAAACCGGACCGGTCCGATCCAAAATCGGGGTTTTTACCTTAAAATTAAAAAAAACAGACTGGTCCAGACCGGACCGGAACCGAATTAGCTCCAAATCTCGGACTGAAGACAGGACCGAAACCCGGATCGGACCGGTTGTTGCTCAGCCCTACCCGAGCGGCACGCCCCTCTTAGGGGTGCAAATGAATATTTTTGAATTTGATCTAACTTGTATCCGAATTCGAATTTGAATTCCAAATAAACATACTAAATTCAAATTCAAATTTTTATAGCTTAACAATTTCATATTCAAATTTGAGAACTTTTGGAATTTTGATAACGTTCAAATTCTTATAACATATTATATATATATTGTTGTATAATCTAAAATATTTGAAAAATTATTTTAAGAGAATTATATTATAATTTTTTTTTGCATTTCTATTATGTTTATATTTACATAAGAAATAACTTTATTTTTTATTAACTCACAGTACAAATATTAATAACCACATATATTGGATGTCAAAATTAGTATTTTCGGATATTCAGATGGTGATTGACCTATATCCGAATTCGTATCCGAATTTGAAAATGGTAAAAAAAAAAATTAAATTTCAATTCCAAATTGTATTCAGTAAAATTTTTTTTTACCAAATAACAACCAAATTGTAATTTTTCGTATCGGATACTCGGATAATTAGTTAGCATTTGCATCCCTAGCGCCTCCCACTATGGGGTGTTCGTCCGGACGCCCGATAAAAGAGTTATTACGAGTGCTCTTATAGACTGTTTACTAAGGTGTAAGGTGTTCATCTTTCAATTCTGTCATGCATACGCTCCTGGCCCTTCATAAATGCTTCGTGAAGCTTCTTTCACGTTAATTATTGGGAACTACTAAACGTCGCCCCAAAACTACTTAAATCGCCCCTTGAAATTACCAAAGTGCCCTTAACAATATATTTAATACCCATATCGTCCCGTGTCTATAAATTAGGCATACGGTCTTGTATATTCATAATTTATCAGTAAAAACACCACGAAAATGTCTGGCGAGGGTGATGCATCCGGTGAGGTAAGCCTGGCGCGGGGCAAATTTTGGGTCGGGCGTCTGCATTAGACGCCTCCCCCAAGGTGAGGGCGTCTACGTAGGACGTCCTCCCCTTGGCCGAGGCGTCTAACGCAGACGCCTACGCAATGGGAGAGGCGTCTTATGTAGACGTCCTCCCCTTGGGTAAGGCGTCTGTAGTAGACGCCCTTCCCTAGGGTCAGGCGTCCTACGCAGACGCCTCACCCATGGGAAGGGCGTTTAAGTCAGACGCCCCCCCCATGGGGTAGGCGTTTAATACAGACGCCCGAATTTTTTTTGATTTTTTAATTTCGATTTTATTTTTGTAGGTTCCGTTGGAAGATTTCGGTGGTGATGGAGTGAATTACAGTGAGTTATTTCAAACTACACAAATCTTTGAAACAATCGATGAAGCATGTAAATGGGCCAAACAAGTAGCTATCGGAGCTGGGTTTTTTTTGGTCGTGTCGTCGTACAAAACAAGATCAGATAGTCGGATGGATTGTTATTTGAGATGCGACCGGCGAAATCAAATGGAGTCTCGGGATATGGATACTGCACTTCGAAGAAACACCAAAAGAAAGGGTTGCGGTTGCCGTTTCTTAATAAAAGTGGTGGAGCGACGAGATCGTGATGGATGGGTTGTGGTTTTTAATAGTGCTCACGGACATCACAACCACAGACTGGCAGTTTATCCAGAGGGTCATCGTCAAATTAGTGGTCTAAGTTCTGGGGCGAAGAAGATTGTTCGTGATATGACTGAGGCGCAAGCAAAACCACGGAACATCTTGAAGGCAGTAAAAGAACAATTCCCGGAGGACAATCCAAATCAAAGGCATATTTATAATTTCAGAGATTACATGAGGAGGACAAAATCTGAAGACCGGAATCCCGTCCAGCAGTTTCTCTATCAAGCAGTGCAGTGTGAGTACTTACATTGGATTATGGCGGATCCAGAAACTGATGTCGTTACTCACGTTTTTTTGGCACATCCGACGTCAGTCCAGTTGTTGCGGACATATCCTTTCGTTATCTGCATGGATTCGACTTACAAGACGAACAAGTATAAGATGCCTTTGTTCGAAATGATTGGGGTCACACCAACAAACATGAATTTCCTTATTGGATATGCGATTTTGATGGATGAAACTTACTCCAGTTATCTGTGGGTGATGGAGAAGTTGCGAGATCTGTTATTGGGGATTGTCAGCCCGACTGCAATAATAACAGACCGGGAGTTAGGCCTTATGCGACCAGTGAGAGAGGTATTTCCTGACTCTGCTCATTTACTCTGCACATGGCACATCAACAAAGACGTATTGAACTACGCATACCACGTATTCGGGAAAAATAAGCAGATGGCAGAGACTTTGAGGCGTGGAAGATGGAGGAAAATCATGCTTTCTACTTCAGAAGTCGAGTATGATAGAGCTGTGTATGCTCTGAAAGATTTGTATAGATCGTGGCCGGCTATCACGGAGGGAGTTACGCTCATTACATTCGTTTGGATTTGAATGAGGGATTCCCCGTACCTCCTATAGCGACTCTGTGGTTTCAAGTACGAGATGAGAGTGTTATTGGATGGGAGCTGGAGTACCAAAATAGGATAGCATCTTGGCAACAATTATGTAATATGTTTTGATATGTTTGTACCAATTATGTAATATGTTTTGATATGTTTGTACACTATATATTGTTGCTTTATTATGTAATATGTTTTGATATGTTTGCTTTATTTGCATTATATATAATAGTACGATACGTTAGCAAACACATATAAAAATAATAAGCGTATGACAAATAAGCAAACACAAATACAAATAATAAGCGTACGATATGTTAGCAAACACAAACACAAATACAAATAATAAGCGTACGACAGATAAACAAATATAAATGCAAATACTAAGAGTACGGTACAACAGATCAGCCTACTCATCATCCGAATCATGGTCGGAGATGCCTAACTGAGTATGCCACGAGTGTATGATCTCATCCAAATCTCCGCATGCAGCTCTGGCATCGTCTGGCAGCTCATCCCTCATCTGCAAGATTGGGTCTACAGCCTGTATCATCTTACCCATCCACTGCACATAACAATAACATTAGCGTACATTAACAAATTATACGGTACAAATAAATATAGATAAAATGAAAAAAATACCAGATCGCCACACGTCCTATCTGGTGGTCGATCTGCTCTCCGGGAGGCACCACGGACGATGATAGGATGTGAGTAACTACCGAACCAATCAAGATAACGTGCATCACACTCGGAGGGTTCGCGACTACGTCTGAAGTCGCCAAGGAACAATCGACATGATCTCGGAAATGTCCGCCAAGTCGATTCCGCTGTAGAAGCGGGGAACCTGACGTCGTACGTCGCTGCTGTCGCATACCGCACCGCATGCTCTGATGTCGGGATGTCAACCGGGATCACCTGAACATATCCTAACTGACGCAAGACCCGATCGGGCATATAAGGCTCTATGATATCCCGATAACGAATAATACCCATCAATAAAGTCCTCGGGACATCCGCTGCTGGGTCAGGACCATAGGGTAACCACTCCACCTAAAGTTTAACACATTAATAATAATACATCTTAAAATTAAATAAATGGTGTAAAGTTTGATACCTCTGATGCAGTCATCTGATCTAGCCGTGCGCGGATGGAACGCAATCGTCCATCGCTCTTGTCCTCGCTCCGGACGGCCCACATACCCGAACGTGGATGACCCTCGTCGATAATCTTCCGCTCACGATGCGGGCGGAATGCAGGAAAGTACTCGTATATCCACGCCTGCAGCAGCGTAAGACAACCTGCAATCCCAGAACAATCCGCACGGCTAGCTATCCCAAGCTGCCGGTACAGGTATGCCAACGTCGCTGACCCCCACGAGTACTCACGAACGGTGTTCGGGTCCCTAGCCTCCAGTAGATCGCGTGGTCTGATCCGACAACCACTCTTGTCGACAAACAAGACGGCTCCGAGCATCAAGAATAGGTACGCCGTCAACTGTGTATCATCGGCCCGCGGAGGTCGTGCCCGTCTGCATAGGTCCTCAAGGGAGTCGATGCCGACACCACCACCACTCCATAAAGCTGTATCTCTCGCCAGACCATCAGGTGTGACACCAAGTAACTCTGCCACATAACACCTCAGCTCAGACGTCGACAACTGAGCACTAACCAGACGACCATCCACAGGAATGCGCAGGATCTGGAAAACATCGTGAAGCATGATCGTCATCTCTCCGAAAGACATGTGAAAAGTGTTGGTGTCAGGCTGCCACCGCTCCACAAACGCAGAAATCAAAGGCATGTCGAGATAAGGGAACAAGTTGTACGGTAAGTGCCCCAAATGAGTGGCACTAATCTCCTCTCTGATATCAGCACTCAGTGTAGACCGCCAACCCTGTAGTGTTGTACAGGCTCTGTGCCGATTATGGTACTTCAGAACCTTCCGATCCTCTCCGTCCCAGATCCGTCTAGCGATGTGACCCCAGAAACTAGGAATGACGCTCCCATCTAAAGGACCACCAGGCGTCATACTGCTCACGATCCAAGAATCGTCCTGGACCCTCTTCTTCTTCTGAGCGCGGGGATCAACAGTGCACGAGCTCGAATCCCCGGTCGTAAACCTCCCACCCCTACCCTTCCGCACCATCCATCCGGCGGAAGTAGAACTACCCGCTCGACCACGTCCTCTGCTATACTCCCCCTGCCTCTCCACCTCCGGGCGCTCTAACTCATACGGGTCATCATCGTCGCTACCGTCGTCGGGACTGTCCACATGCTCATCATCGAATGAATCATCATCCTCCTCACGACGACGTAATGCCTCTCTCTCCCTCCTGACCGAAGCAGATATCCCCCGTCTACGTGGATGACGCGGTGCTGAATTATCCTCTAAAGAACGGAAGGCGTGTAATGGTATCGACTTGCCTTTCCCTCCACTGTGACCCGATGACTATTAATTGAAATTTTAATTACAAATGGGGGGAGCGGCTTCCTCGGACGCCCGCCCCATGCGGGGGGCGTCTCCCTCGGACGCCGGCCACTTTTTTTAATTTTTTTATTTTTAAAAACAAATAAATAAAGTAAGGTTACCGTATACGGGTACACCGGGGGAACTGCTGGCTGCTTGCCTGGCCTCCGAGACATTCATAATCTTCTGTAGTAGGTATAGGAAGAGAAAGTTTTGAAAAAAGAGTGAAATTGTGAGATATATAAGCAAAAATAGGATGAAGGGCAATTTGGTAATTTCAAGGGACGATTTAAGTAATTTTGGGACGATGTTTAGCAGTTCAGTAATTATTACTACCTGTAATCCAATTCCTCACTGAGTCACTGTACAAATATGATACAAAACTCATTAAAAAAATCTAAGAAATCATTAAAACTGAAACAAAAGATGCCAAGAGCAGAATCACGAAATCTAGTGACCCAACCTAAAAATTCGCATAAACAAATTATAAAAAAATCCAGAAGTGAGATGCCCACCACATATGATGCAGTTCCTGTTATTTTCCTTAAATGCAGTCTAGATTTTGGAGGTTCCGCACCGTCTAACTTAAGATTTTTGCTAAACGCCAAGTGAGGTAACAAAACCCATATGACTTTCTACTGAACTATATATAAGTTGAATAGAAAAGGGTTAATTACACTTTGCTCCCAAAACTTTTGTTCCATCATCAATCTCCCTCTAGAACTTTTATTTGTATCAATTTACCCATTGACCTATCGATATCAACACCGATAATACAAATTGAAATTTGATACATGCCTCTTGGGTTGTGACCTTCGATCCATCGTTTTCAATTGCATAAAAATCCACAAGTAAGTTGGAGATTTATTTCGGACGTGATTAGGTTCGTTTCGGAAAAAGGAGAAAATGAGTAAAATTACCATTCATCGTGTGATTTTTTATCCAATTCAAGCAATAAATCAAAGCTCTCCCTACGAGAGGAGTGGGTTTAAATACAATTTGTACTTTTGATGAAAGTTAGGGGGGGGGGGGGGGGAATTGACATAAATCCAAGTTCATGGGAGATAACGAAAATCGAGTAATAAGATGGAGGTAAAGTGGAACTTACCTAAAATATATTATATACATGAACTCTTTAACTATTCAACTAATTAGTAATGTGGTAAATATACCAAATGAGCTGCATTGGTTGAACACTTAGAACGGAAGAAGTGGGTCAGCAACATTATCTATTATATTCCCTTCTGGTCCAGTAGGTTTAACTTTTGTGGGCTGCTGGAACTTACTGAAATGAATATGTTTTAAAAATTTTATTTTTATATGTCAATTATTATGAATTGGATGTATAAATATTTTGTTCCTTGATTATTGTATTCGTCTTTTGGAAGTGTTAAGGAAGAGACGATTGATTCTTAACCGTAGAGCTCTAAAATATAATTGTTTACATAAATAAAAAAGTATTCAAAATAATGGTAATTAACATGGAACATTAATTACCAAGATAAGATTGTCGTGTTGGTCATCGATTGTTGTAGCTCTACAAATAATTGACGACACGAGTATATAAAAGAGGAAAAAATTACTTCTACATATTGAATAAACCTAACAAGTAAAACATTATGGAATTGTGTTTCGTAGGGGTGAGCAAAACCTGGTCCGGATTCGGTCCGGACCGGAACCAACCGGTCTGGGTTCCAGTCCGGACCGAAACAAAAAAATTGGATCTGGTCCGGTCCGCTCCAATTTTTTTATTTTAAATTTAAGGTAAAAAATCGGGTTTTTGGACCGGTCCGGTCTCGTCCGGTCTCTGGTCCGACCCTTCGAATTTTTTCCGGCCCGGTCCGGTTTCCGGTCCGGACCTGAATTTTTTTTTCGGTCTGGTCTGGACCGGACCGGACCGATGCTTTGCCCTAGTGTTTCGTGTCATTAATATTTTACTATGTCTTGGATCGTAAGATACGAGACTTATATCTTTTCACACAAGAAGTGTTTAATTTGATTATTGTCAAAAAATATCAATGAGTATAGTGATAAAGACAATAATTGGTTGAACAAGACTTGTGCTGGAAAAGATAGTCAGTCAAACGATTATCATTGCTCCTCTTAATTGAGTGATTATATTAGTGAGCCCCGTGATAGAGCAAAATTATAATGTGCACAATGTAACTTGAGTTAAGTTACATGGTTATGATAAGCTTAAAGAGATCAAAAAATGAATATAATACAAATGTGACACATTTCTACTTTGTATATATTCTTAATATCATGAGGCAAGTGATAGACACAAGCGATGCACTTACATCACTAAATGGATCGTTTTTAGTTCGAGTGGAACAAAGACATGTATGCTAATTGGGTAACTATAATGTGTAGCTAGATACTGCTTATAGTTTGAGATATTAAGTGTTTAATATCGTTGCCGATTTAGCTTAGATCCTCCTATATGTCACACCACAAAACTGGAAAACAAGAAACTTGATTTTGAATTCATATGATGTGTCGGGTTTCATGTAAAAAAGGCACATGTGGTGAATCAATAAAATCAATATGTCATGAGAATTGACATAATTAGAATCATATAAATTCATATGAGGTGTATATATTATGGGGTGTAATAATTTAATATTACATATGATAATATATTACAGAAGATATGAATTTGCTAAAACCCCCAAAAGATCAAATTTTATTGGAAATAAATCAAAAATTTGTCAAAGTCAAAATCAGGGTTAAACACGGTAAACCGTCGACCGATGTGTCTTCGGAACGGTCAACCGAACGGGGAACAGATAAACACAATTGGTTGACCGAAATTGTCTGGAGTGCCTTGACAATTGGGTTCGGTCTACCGAGCGTGAACGATCAACCGAGAGAAAATATCCAGGAGTTATCTTGGGATATTTTCGATAGACCGAAGGTGACACGGTCGTCCAATGAGATTCAACCATGAAATTTTTTGGTGAGTCAACGGTCGATCGGATCAAGACGCGGATCGTCCGAATTTTTTTAACGGAATTTTTCTCATGTATATTCGGTCAGCCGTCTAGCTCACGGTCAACCGAACGTGTGTTAAAACTGAATGGTTCGGTCAACCGAGAAGAATTATCGGTTAATCGAACAACACGAATTTTGCCTGAATTATTAAGATAATAATTAGATAATGGGTTGGATTAATTTTATATTAGATCAAACGTTTTTGAGGATGTTTGTGTGACAATTTGGGATTAATTTTAGGAGAGAATAAGCAAGAGATCATGACTAGAGAATAATTCTTGATAAGGGTGTTTTGAGAGCATATAAAAAGACTCATCATCCAACTTGTTTATGTTAATGCATAAATTCTCTCTCTCATTAATCTCTCTTAATCACTACAAAAATCTATTAATAGTTTTAAGTTTTGGATATAGAAATCTCAGGAGCTTAAGATGCGTTATTAGTTAGATTCTAAGCTCAATTAGAGATTGATTGACTAGCTCATTTCTCTCCAATCTTGTTTAGAGTTTGGTGAACACTTGAAGACGAATCGATGGACGATTCGACGAGCAACGGAACTCCGGATCTTCTATAATGTTTTAAATAACTTTTGGGTATGGTCATTTTTTTGTTTATTTTAATATGCGAAGAAATGCGTGATATTAGAATAAACAAATACATGTACGTAAAATCAATGGAAATATAAAATCGATCTTGTATGTTTGTATTGAAAATTTTAAAATATACAGATACACAAGGACACAAAATCCTATACTCACGTGGGAACATCTCATGCCTTTCGGTTCAGCGGCAACACTACAAAACACAATACCTGTAAAAACAGATTCTATTCCCCATCATTGAACCAATATTGGAAACCATACTTTACAACTTCGTTCAAGGAGTAGGTTTTGATTGAGTGTAAGCTAGCGTAACATGATGTGTGTGATGATTTCATGTTTGGTTCGGAACAAATAATACATAATACGAACCTACAACAACTACTCCCACTTCAGCAATCGCATGTGTTACGGTGGCGAATGAGCACCTCGCTATTCATTAATTAGAGATAAAAAAGAGAGGGTTTGCTGGAAGAACACTAATGGTGCATGTTAACTTTCAAATATATATATATATATATATATATATATATATATATATATATATATACTAGTGGTGCATATTCTTATGATTAGTTACTTAGGATAATGATTTGCATGTCAATTATTATAGTGCGGGCCCCACGATGTGGAATACACATTCATTTGCTTGCCTTACCGACAAGCAAAGATTACAGGAGTACTTAACGTGCGTCCACGTCTCAAATACACAAACTCAGCCCAACCCGCCCATCATGTAAACATTGTTTATATTATAAAAACACGTATTTAAATTAAACAGACTAAAAAGTAAATGGAGACCCAACGTGGCAACAACTAATTCCCCTGGAAAATCCACGAAATATAAAGCGCCACGATAAACAAAGTTTAGCATGATACGTGCTGACTACGACAGACTAATAATAAATATTAGAAGTTAGTAACATAAAAATAAAGGATTAAGAGGATGGGAGATTAGTCCCAGTAATGGCAAGAGACGAGTGTTATCCACTTATCTGACCTGACTGGGGAGTCAAAACACAGCACCGACCAAATCCAATCACATTCACCTCAAACGAAACCCGCGACAGACCGCACCCACCGCTTCCGATCCGACCGATTTTGCCGGGACCAGTCCCTATTTTTAACTAAATTCGCGGTGCCAACCCTGGACTTTTTAGGAAATGAAATTCCCAGATATTTCTTAGGCCGTCCTTCTCCTTGGAAACGGGTTTTGAATGTAACCCCTCCTATTATTTGTTATCGAGGTAACTTTCATGTTGTGTCATCCAACTTTCTATGACGTCTTTTTTTATTTTAAGTTTTTGATTGTATATTTGTATTGTGTCATCCAACTTTGCTTGCTGTTTTAAATGACCACGGTAATTGTTAGTAGTACTATCAAATTCAATTTTGTCGACATCTTAATATTATTTGCTGTTAGTAATTCTCCAGTTAGTATGTGGCTTAATCTATCTATTTTAAACATCTACCATATCCATCATTTATCTGAAATTGTAAGGTAGGTTAAGACTATGACGATTATACTAATAAAATGATCTAATTGTGAATATCAACTGTAGATTAACCGTAATTAAATTTAATTGTGAGATTGTACGAGACTTAAACAAATAAGATGAACTATGAGTTCATTAGATCTTGATCCTATTTGGTGTCACTCAAATTTTTATGCATTATTTATCATGTATCAAACTTCATTGCTCACTCTGAGTTGACGAAAATGTATTAACCACTCTTACACCGAATATTCTCGTGGAACAAAAAATCAAGTTTCTCATTGTTGTAGAAAATATTATTTAGTCAATTAAGTAAAATCGTGTAGGAAGTTCAAGATTACAATACACCGACGTTGTGATGCTAGATCATTGCATGTGATTGTTGTAATTTTTTGCAAAGAGACATGATGATATAACACATCATTCAACTAATATTCAAACTAGTCGTTACGATGCTTACCCAAATAATACGTGATCAAAGATACTTATTTAGATGTTACATTAGTCCCTTGGTGCATTATATCTTAATGGGTGCAAGAAGTAGAATCAATACTCAGAAGATTAAACTGGAACTATATGATAAACGATATACTACTAGGATTTTACAATTAAAGTTCAAGAAATCCTTTTAATTCCTAAATTACTTGTGTTTCTAGGATATTAAAAGACAGCAAGTGCTACCTCCCTCCTCTTTATAAATGACATCCTAATTTAGATATTAACCTTCACTAAAAAAATTGGTTGGTGCTCATATTTCGTAAACACGTACATGAATTCACACGTAGTTGTTTGCACACAACGTTTTTAAACTAAATATGATTTTTTGAAAAGAAAAAAAAACTAGATTATCACCACCTTCATGTGTGTTTGTGAGCAATAACACTGTCATGTTCCTGTTCAACATTTTCTACCGTACTTACTACCTGTCAAACAGACAATACGGTGAATGAATACACCATGGAGCTAACAAAGCAAATGACCAAAATTAGCTTGTTGGGAAGAAGATCAGATATCGAAAACAAAGTGAACAAAAGATGCAAAAAGCCCTAAAAATAAAAGAGAGAGCCATCCATCCGCATTCACGCGTTTCCCCTTCTGTCGTCCTCCCATTTCCGTCTCTATAAATACCCTCACCCACCCTTCGTCCCTCCCTAGCAGGACCACCACACTCCTGCAACCATCATGAGATCCCTCGAGGACGAGCTCTTCCCCTCCACTCCCGGCAAGGTGAAGATCGACCACCGAAACCTCAACCGCCACTTCCACCGCTGCTTCGCCTCCACCAGCACCATGTTCCTCTGGGCCCTCTTCCTCATCGCCCTCACCGCCTCCTACCTAAGCTTCCAGTCCTTCGTCTCCACCGGCTCCCGTTACTTCTCCCCTTCCCTCACCTCCTCTTCCACCTCCTGGGGTGGGATCCACTGGGAGAAGCAGATCCACTCGTCCTCCCTCCCCCGCCATCCCTCCTCCAACGTCGTTCTCGTCACCGGCGCCGCTGGCTTCGTCGGGACGCACGTCTCCATGGCCCTCAAGAAACGAGGCGATGGCGTCGTTGGACTTGATAATTTTAATGCTTATTACGACCCGAGTTTGAAGAAAGCGCGTAAGGCACTTTTGGGTTCCCATGGCGTGTTCGTCGTCGAAGGCGATATCAACGACTCGAGATTGCTTTCCAAGTTGTTTGACGTTGTTGTTTTCACTCACGTCATGCACCTCGCGGCGCAAGCCGGGGTTCGGTACGCGATGGAGAATCCGGCGTCGTACGTCCATTCGAACATCGCCGGACTTGTGGCTCTCCTGGAGGCCTGCAAGTCTGCGGATCCGCAGCCGTCGGTCGTCTGGGCGTCTTCGAGTTCGGTTTATGGGTTGAACGAGAAGGTGCCGTTCTCCGAGTCGGACCGGACGGATCAACCGGCGTCGCTTTACGCCGCCACGAAGAAGGCCGGAGAGGAGATAACGCATACTTATAATCACATTTACGGTTTGTCCATCACCGGTCTCCGTTTCTTCACCGTCTACGGCCCGTGGGGGAGGCCGGACATGGCGTACTTCTCCTTCACAAGGAACATTCTCCAGGGGAAGCCGATCACCGTTTACCGGGGCAAGCACGGGGTGGATTTGGCTAGAGACTTCACCTACATCGACGACATCGTGAAGGGGTGTCTAGGAGCATTGGACACGTCCGGGAAGAGCACTGGGAGTGGAGGGAAGAAGCGGGGACCGGCGTTGTATCGGATCTTCAATCTTGGGAACACCCAGCCGGTGACGGTGCCGACGTTGGTTGCGATCCTGGAGAGGCATCTGAAGGTTAAAGCGAGGAAGAATGTGGTGGATATGCCGGGGAATGGTGATGTTCCGTTTACTCATGCTAATATTAGCTACGCTAGAACCCAATTCGGGTACAAACCAACGACGGACTTGAACACCGGGTTGAAGAAGTTCGTGAGGTGGTACTTGTCTTATTACGGCTACTCCACCAGGAACGTTGGTGGGAAGTCTCTCTAGTTGGGATCGAAAACTTTTTTTATTATTTTAGAATTTTTATTTTTGGGTTTTGTGGGGTGAGCAATACAGCAGATTCTTCGGAAGGAAATTAAGGAGAATGCGAAGAAGTGTTTATTTTTGTGTTTGTATAATTAATTAATCAAACGATTGGAATATTATTTATGAGATGCATCGGTGGGGGGCAATAATAGGACAGCTAAGGTGGGGGTGAGGACACGGGAGGACAGCTGGGAGACACGGCTGCGATTGGTCCCACGGCATCTGAGGTCGTACGTCAGCTGTGGGATGCTCACGTGGATTCCAGCTGGACCTGCTTGGATGGAACAAAGAGCAGATCAACATGTCAAAATCCGAGAGTCACCGAGGCATATCTTGTTTTTTTAATTAATTGGTGCCACGTAGGTTTCCAACATGGTTTATGTTGATAGTTCGATTTGAAAAACTAAAAATTAATAGTTCGACATGTTGATAGTTCAACATGGGAAGGATTTTAATAAAAAAACTAAAAATTCTTCAAAGTTAGTTCGTTAAATGAATCGTTCGAATTCAATTTTTTTTGATGCTCAGCTCGATAGCTCGTTCGAATTTTTTATTGCTTCATTCATATTTTTTTTTGTATTTGTTAATAACATAAGATAATACATATGACTTGACAATTCGCTTGACTAGGCTCGTTTACACCCCTAACACCATGCTTGTGAGTGAGTAATAGTGTCGCTTCAGCTATAAAGAACTGGACTTGTTTTGAGTATTCCTGTGTTTGTTTTGTCTCGCTTCGGTGCCTCGGTGGTTACTAGCTTTGTATTAATTTGGTGGTGGCTTTTGCGTTGGTGTCTTCATTTTTTGTAAATAATAATTAAAAACTTCTTCCGGAAGAAATATGTTAATATAATAGACGATCAAACCGGAGAGGTGGAGATAAGAGTTTCAGTTAGTTTCTTAATTACCGTTTTAGCATATGAGGTACAAGTTGAAAGCTAAGAAATTCTGCATAATAAGGATTCATTTCGGTGTTTGATTAGAGAAGATTTCGCAACCTATGCTAAACACTCTTAACTTGACATCAAAAAACAATTCAAAGGTGGCCTGGGAGTAGGGTTGTCGTATACCCGATAAACGGGTATACATGTTACCAACACCCGTATACTCGTTAATATATATTTTTATATATTATATATTATATAGGTAAATCAAACTTATAAGAAAATCATACATTGTTGGACATATTTTAATCCCGTAAGATTGAATCAACTTTAGAGTTTGTAATTGTATTTTCAGATCCTGCGCTAGGGTCACAATCTAGGCTGCGAAAACACCTCTATTGATAATAATGTTGTATTATATATTTATTTTTATATATTATATTATACCCGCATACCTGTTTACCCACCCGTACCCGCTACTTAGCGGGTACGGGTCAGACATGGGCACAAATTTTGTGGACCGGGTATTTACCCGTACCCGTTAATTTAGTCGGCTACAGGTACAAATAAGGGTATACCCGACCTGTACCTAACCCGTTTACACTTTCGCTTTTATTGATTCAAGGGTTTGTTGGGAATCACATTTTGATGATCAAATTTAAAAAAAGAAACTTGATGGAATATCTAAAAGTATGAAAAATATAAGTTTGTACACGTGGATTGAATCTGTTAGAGAGTAATCTTACATCGTCAAAATGAGAGCTTTATCATGAATTATAAGTTGTAGAGTCTCTTCATTTATTGTCAATTAGTTTTGAGTTGGATACATACATTTTAATATGATATCGGAGTTAGTCATGCTTAATAACGGCTTGACACTTTACCATTTCTGTCCGCACTTCAATAGAACCACATTTGATTTTTGATTTTTTGGGAATCAAAATCTGGTATTATGTTTAAGAGTTTTAAGATAAACCCAAAACATCAAATTAGTGTTTTAACTAATATTGTGATAATCGTTGAGTTTAGTCACTTGGTGGTTGCGATTGCCAATACCGAAACAAGATGTCACACAGAAACGACCAAACGAACTTGTCCATGTGTTTCGATTAACATTGACCCAAACATTGCTTTCAAAAACATTAACCCAAACAGCATGCTCGATGTTGGCCAATGGCAGACTTATCCGACGCAGAAACAAACACCCCATATCCTCTTCTATCCTTTCACGTATGTTATGTACAAATCGTGTTCGTTTCCGGTCTGGTGAGCAACATTTATTGATGTCGTGAGTTCGGATTGGTTGTGGTCACCACGTTAACACACATGGCTTAGTTTGCACCGAATTAGGGAATGGGGTTGGTGAGTTCTTATTTGTGATTCATCTGTCCTTTTTTTGTCGGTTGATACGCAATGTTAATTAGGAGTTTACAATGAACTGTCCCATGTCCTCCTTAACCGACAGGATTGCTTACGACAAAACGATGTTCTGGATTAGATGGTGTGGAATTCATAGGTTCCACGTCTTCACACTCTATTCGAGAGAGAGAAAAACGGTCATTTTATAACAATAGTTCTCAAGTGCTGAATATTTCTTGCATTAGTCGTTACGTACAAGGAGTACATATAACATGTGAATGTGCGTTTTGTACGTGACATTTTCTTGATAAGCTTCATGTGAGTACTGAGTATATATAAACTAATGTTGCAATCATTTTTTATCCTAACCCCTCCCAGAACCGGAGCTTGCACCTGATCCTGCGGACGAACCAGAACCCGAACCTGCACTTGAACCAGCACCAGAACCTGATGAGCCAGTGGAGGAACCAGCACTTGAGCCGGCGCTTGAACCAGCTGAGCCCGCAGATGAACCAGCACTAGACCCTGCGAATGAACCTCCTGACCCGGTAGATGCGCCTGCACCTGCACCTGAACCAGCACCAGAACTAGATCCTGATCCTGATCCCGAGCCAGATCCTGAACCACTACCTCCTCCAACACCAATACCCACTCCAATCCCAACACCTATACCAACTCCTAGACCACCTTTCTTTGAACCAATTCCAATACCTGTGCCAACACCACCTCCAATTCCTAGACCAGACCCAGACCCGGACCCGGACCCAGACCCAGACCCTGAACCAGAACCGGACCCAGAGCCAGAACCCGATCCAGCTGAACCTTTTCCTATGCCTACACCAACACCAATACCAACGCCAACACCAAGACCCAGACCACGTAGTTTAGAACCAGTACGAGAACTAGAGCTTGAACTGGAACGTGAAGTAGATTGTGAGCCTGAACTACTGGAACTTGAACCTGAACCTGAACCTGAACCACTTCCTCTCCCAAGATTAAAGCCAAACCCCTTATTAAATCCTAAACTTAGATCTTCCCTAACATGCCTTCCCTCCACCACTAGACAACTGTGAATTAGGAAGAGAAGAAACAAACCCTTGAAATTATACATGATCAATATTGGCAAGAATTCTTTTCTACGAAACAGTTCTTCAATTACAAAGAGAGCTGTGGTGAAGAGAGACAGAAGCAATGGACCTATTTATACGATCACAAAGCCGAAATGTTAGGCCCTAGTTTTAGATGTGAACACTGAGCAGCTAGTGACCTTGTAAAGTTGTGTGAGTAGATTTTTTTTGATGCCATTTAGGTTTCTTGTCAACGCGTTAAGTGGACCATAAATGGAACCAAACTTTTTCCCCCCCATTTCAACGTGGTCATGGAATCCTCCAACTTGCATGCAAAGAAGATTAGGACCACGATTGGTCCACACCACAACAACAACTACTACTATGTTGATCAAGAGGATTAGTTGCAAGGATTTTAAGATAAAGTTGTTTGTATATGAACGTATGATTTTTTCAACTTAAAACGACCGGCGCATCTCTCTACCATAGACAAAATTTGAATTACACTCACAAATCACAATCAATTGTTCTGCCTTCAACTCTTGGAACTAAGAAAGAACGACCTCTCTCTCTCTCTCTCTCCGTCTTACCTAATTTCTAGCTAATTTTAACTTGTAACGAAAACTCGGGGGCAGACGTGATTCATGTCATGGTTTGATCCTTAGTTGTAGATATTAGAGTCTCTTTTTTTACTGTAAAAGAAAGAAAAATGGTTGGAAATCACTAGTTAGGTCGGTACTGTACCTCCTACTGGAGATTCTAGGTCCGTGCACCAAGCCTGTTAACGATTTATTGTTTGTGGTAAAGAGAACTGAGGCCCACTATTGTGGTGGAAGTTGTTGTTAAAGAAGTTGCCTGAGGTATATGGTATTGTTATTTATCTAGTTTCATAAATTGCAAGCTCATCAACAATAACAACAAAGTTGACGTAGTTTGAGATTGACTAATCTGTAGTGTAGGGTTGGTGTGTAGAAGCTGAATTTGAAGTCAAAAGGCGACGAGTTGAAGAAAAACATGTGCTGCTTGCGGAATTTGAAGTACTTGAGAAACTCTATATTTAAAACCAATTGCAAATTGTTAGTGTAGCAGAATGGGTAGGTGGTTTTGTGGTTGACTGAAATATATATATATATATATATATGTATATATATATATATTTACTCTATATATATGTATATATATATATATAAATATAAATATATACATATATATATATATACATATATATATATATACATATATATATATACATATATATACATATATACATATATATATATACATATATATATATACATATATATATATATACATATATATATATACATATATATATATATACATATATATATATATACATATATATATATATATACATATATATATATATATATATATGAGTTTGGCAAATATGTATGATGTGCCACTCCTGTAGGTTTCAAGCAAACAATTGGCTTTCCAATTGTAAGCACCAGCTAATCTTGATCCAAACTGTAAGTGTATGATGCTTAGCTTGCTACGCGTCAACATGAACTTGTAGTGGCATTTTTGTTAGAACCCTAACCCTTGATTAGGGTTAATCTCGGATTAAGGTGGGTTTTACATGGGGAAGAGGCACGTGAACAGGAGATTGCATGGGAATGGAGGAGGTAGGAGGTGTAGGTGATGGTGTGAGGGTGCGGGTACTGTAGCGAGGAGGGGTGTGTTGGGTTTTAAACGTGATTTCTTTCTCTCTCTTCCTCATTCTCTCCATTCACTCATTCCTCCCTTCTTCTTCCTTGTTCGGGTGTTCCAGAGGAGGCAACAGACGCGGAGGCTTCGGCGTGAGGAGGACGTTGCGAGGAGGAGGTCGCGCGTGAGGAGGTGACGGAGGCGTGAGCGTTGCTCCGGCGTTTCTCCGTTTTCGTGTGAGGTATGCCGCTCTTTAGTGTGGTTTTATGGTTAACCCTCAAGAGAGGATTGTGTTGGTCGGTCGGAGGAGGTCGGAGACCTCTCCGACGTTGAGTTTTGGTGAAGAAACCTCGGCTGGCGCGAGGTTGAAGACGACCAACGGTCGACCGGACCCTTCGGGCGGTCGACCGAATGCATGTATTTTGTCTGTCTGTTGTGTTTCGGTCGACCGTGTCCTTGGGTTCAATCGACCGGAACTTAAGTTTATTGGTTTATTATGCATGATGTTCGGACGTTGGTTTTCGTTCGGTTGACCGTTATATGACGTAGAATAATAGGTTGACCCTAACTGTTATCGGTCGACCGAGACCCTGAGTCGGTCGACCGATAGTTTAAATTGATGTAGAAATGCCATGTTAGTTTTCGGACCCTGAGTCAGTCGACCGATAGTTTGATTTTGATGTTAACCAGACTCCGGATTTTGACCTCGTTCGGTCGACCGGTTTTAGACCTTCGGTAGACCGTTGGGGATTGTGTTTTGAGCGCAGCGGTAGACCGTGTTAGGCGTACGGTCGACCGATTCCTTTCTGGAACCGGTCGACCGAATCACCTCTTCCGGTCGACCGTTTGGGCCCAGGACAGAATTCCTGGTTCCCTTTTTGAATGCCAACTTTGTCCTCGCCTTGTGCGTGAGCCGGGAGGTGACGGTAGGCGCGTTCTGCGTGCCTGCCCAGGGACCGCCGTTGGGAAGAGTGTGGTTGTTCGGGACGCGTCACCTCCATGTATGGAGCGTGACTAATGAGATGGATGGATTGGACTTATTGTAGTATAGCAGACCTGAGGGATCCTGGATCCCAATGTTGATGTTTGTGCGGGCACGCAACTGGCGTTGGGTAAGGTGACTACCGGCCTTCGGGCTACGGAGGTCGCTGCCCTGCTTTTATAGCGGCGCGGTTGGTGTTTGCGGCTTGTGGAGCCTGATGACATGACAGACTTCGGTCTGGACCCGTCCGATGCTGTGCCGGACGTTGTGATGGACCACCGATGCTGTGCCGGTGATGCCGCCGAGGTTGTGCCGACGATGATGATTGTTGGGCCGAGGCTGTTCCGGCTATGTTGATTCCTCGACTGGGCACCTATCGAGATGTTGTTATACCTTCCGGGCGACGACCCCGTTGGTCCCAGTGGGCTCCGACCACAGAGATTTACAGATCTGTATTCTATCGGCGCGCAGGCGTGACAGAGGCTCCCTACCGAACCCTTGAGTAGTGTAGCTGCGTGTGAGGGGTGCGATGTCGCGTGCTGTAAGGCTGCATGTGCCTGCAGTAGGTCTCCGCGGGAGACCCGATGTTGACTGTCGGACTGATGTCCCGTTTTACCCTTCGGGGGAACTGTTTTACTTTCTGTCGATGCCATGACATACTACTAGTATGATAGGTTCACTTGTGTAATGCATGCATATAGGTGAGTTGGCATACGGGATTTCCTTCTGGAAACTCAGGCATTGTTGTTATATATTTTCAGGACCGCAGTAGGTCCAGTTGGGTGGTGATCGGTGGGCACGCGCATTTTGGAGTTGGATCCTCTTCTCGGACCGCTGAGGTCGACATGATTACGTTTTATCTTCTGTTGTCGTTTTGTGGTAATCATGTATCATTTTGACAAACTCTGATGTAATTTTGGTGCACCGCTATTTGTTTTATGATAAGTAACATTCCCGTCTTTCATTATTGAGTTCCCGTGTCTTGATTATAAATTTTTAAATTTCCGCTGTTTCGATGTTATAATTTTTCTGCATGTGTAATACAATACTCTGACTAAATGCGAAAAGTATCTCACTTTGTTGTGATCTCTGATGTAACTATTTAAAGATTCAATACAACAAAGAACCCTTATAATTACTTTTCAAGTGTATATTGTTGACTTGATTGATTCAACATAAAATAGTCAATCCTTTTTTGTTTTGTTTTGTGAAATCATAATTTCATTTGGAATTATTTTAAACCGGAAATCTCAAGACCTCTTTAACATTAGATTTCTACCAAATCATTGCATTAAAACTTATACTACACTGTCATTTTTTAAATATTTATCATCTTTAACACGCCGAGACATTTATTATACTTTGTATATTTGGATCAATTTAACTTTTCATAAATTGCATAAATATATACTCCCCACCTAAACTTTTCTCAAATCCCCCATTTGCCACCGAAAAAGCTTTGCCAAACCCAGACTACTAGAGTTTCGACAATCAAATCGATACAAGTCCCACCAAATAACCAGTAAACGCATTAAATCCTTTACTTTCTCCGGCCTACCATCAACCACCATGTAGCTATTGCGAGGCAACTTGATCTCATTATTCTCATATGGTAGTAATGGTAGTTTTTAACTATTTTTTAGGACATTCCAAATAATATATACCAATATATATTATTTTGATACGATAATAATAATTTGGTAAAATGGAATTGATATAAATGTGAAAAAACAACAAAGAATGAGGTCAAAATAGGTTTGCATTTTGGATCTCAAATTCCGAAGCCCACCAGCCATTAAAGAGGTCAGGTTAGCCGATTAGCGGACGATTCTACTCGGTTCATTATTCGGATCTCCAACATCCGACACACCCGACGCGTAATCGGTCAATAGATCCACATCAGTGACGGGTATAAATACCCTCCGGGCTCGAAATCGCGGAGCGAAATCGGAAACCAGAAGAGGAGACAAAAAAGGGGATCTTCCGTTCTTCCCGATGGCTGAGGTAATCGACGCCGAATCAATCGTTTTGTGTTGTAGTTTTCTTTCGATAGATCGATCTCAAGGTCTCCGCAGTAGAATTCCGGTTTTGGATTCCCAATATCTGTTCCGGAGTTTGAAAATTAGGGTTTCGTCGTTCCTTGTTCTGGAAATAAGGATGATGTGTTTGATTGACTTACCGTTGATGCGTCCACTCGAATGAACTCGTGTAGTGCTTGAGATTTAATATTAAGCCATTGCGGTAATTCAATGGATAGGTAGAGCCCTGGGTGTTACCTATATTGACGTCGACTGGGTCGTGTGGGTTTCACATTGATCATAATCATGGAATGATAGGAAATAAGTCTGAAATGTGGTTTTCATCAATTGAAAGACATATGCTTCTACCTGCCAATATATGTGCATACGTACAAATAGTCAAATTCACACAAACACGTACACAAGCACACATGTCAAGTTGATAAATCACGATCGCAATCTTGCATACTCTTGAATGAACTTTACGGGATGGTTAGGTGGCAGACACTACTTTCAAATGATTCGTTATTGATTTATTGTGGGGTTGTGGGTTCTTAAGTGACGAATATTAGTGCTAGCCAATTCAATAATCCTTCAACCATGGTTAATTGAATTGTGGCTCGACCATAACGAAGATGCCAAATGTTTAAGTTGAGTATGTTGTAATACCCGAATTATGATGACACAAATTGCTTAGGCAAGAAAATCTATTAAGATCCGTAGATAATGTTGAATTTAGAGGCCTTGGAGTAACGTAGGTGTTACTGAATTTTTAGATGGTGATAGCAATCATGGTGTGGAAGTAGGGGAACTCAAATAGTAACGTTGGGTGTCAAAAGCTATTAAGATCTTTAAGAAATGTTGAAATTAAACCTTAAGAATTGGAGAAGAAGTAGGTGAACTCACTCTTTATACCAATTTCAGCTCATGATGCTCCAATTTTTACATTTTTGAAGTTTTTCTACAGTCCAATTGTCTAGATTTAGAACTCGTTATAGAAGTCTAACACGTAATTGCCTCGATGCTTTTCTATAAGTCAAGCACATAGAAGTCATTATAGAAGTTCAACTCCTCATTGCTTAAGGTTCTCCTGCAAAACAACCAATCACACCTTTAGTGAAGATTTTGAATTTTTAAGTCCAGGCTTTGTAAAGAAGAACAAGTAGATACTTTAGCGTTTACATTTTCCCAATCCGTTACAAAAAATTTAGGTTCCTAATATGTGGCTTGTAATATATGTTGTCGTGTATCTAAACACAAATTATCTGAACTTGATGTGTGGCCTTCTGGAACTTGCCATATTTCTTGTGTAATGGTACTCTAGTTATACTTGGGATTTATTGTGCAATTACATATCAATGATATCATGGCTCAACTTGTGTCTCTTTATATGTGTTTTAAGGTTTTAATTAGTAAATGTCTTCCCTGGACTATTATTTTTATTGCTTTGTGCCGCTAAAAATAAGCTTCCCGAGTTTGTATTATTTTTCTTCAAAACGTTATCTTACTTGAAGTTCTTTCAGATTGAAATTAAAACAGCACCAGCGGACTTCCGCTTTCCCACTACAAATCAAACTAGGCACTGCTTCACTCGCTATATTGAGTTCCACAGGTACTGTGAATTCTTCCTTTGCTATGCTTCATTTGCCATAGCTGTGAATTTTCCCTTCTGCAATTTCGCCTTCAAATTTTATTTTCATAAATGGATGATCTTTTTATGTGGTTTTATTTCAGGTGCCTATCTGTGAAAGGTGAAGAATCTGGTGAATGTGAAAAGTTCGCTAAATACTACCGTTCTCTTTGCCCTGTGGAATGGGTTTGTACCTTTTATTTTGACATCATTATGGTCATTTTTTTTAGCGTGTTGGAATCCTTTTATGCATTTACACTAGTTAGCATGTGCCTTTGTTGTTGAACGTGAAAGCATGTTCAATACGGGTCATCTAATTAGTCACTCTATTATCAGATATTGCTCTAAATGTTTGAAGCTTATGCAGTAGTAATTAGGACGTCAATGGTATAGATGTTTTTTATTGGAAAGGTCATCGACAATTATGGCTTTCGACCCCATGGAATGTAGATTTCTGCGCCCTGGATTTTAGACCTTAACTTATTGGATTTTGATCCTTGTGGATTTTAGGTCTTGAGTTATTGGATTTTGGATTTCGACTTCCTTGAATTTTAGATCTTAACTTCTTGGATTTGGATTTATTTCACATTTATCATACCTAAATAATTATATCAAAAATGTAAAAAATTTTCGATCCACTGAGTAAACTGTAAAAATACCCAAATTCAAAATATGTGTATTTGAAAAATTATTTTTGGCCATTCTTAACCTCTATGTTTTAGTTACACAAATTTCTGACCCGCATTACCCAAATTCTTTGCTCCATCAATCGAAGTTATATCTTGTATTCTACCTGAAATTTTCACTTCAAGACATGCTCTTGGGCAGTCTACTCATTTTCTCAAGTTATAATTAGTTAATTACAGTAATTGTTTCCTGTTTTCCTTGGAATGAAAATAGAAAAAGAAACTTTTTAATACATTTTCTAGGAGTTACTGGAAAGCTATTTGGCATATTTTTTTATGTAGACTAAATGATTTTCTTATCATATAGGTTGAACGATGGAATGAGCAGAGGGAGAATGGAACTTTTCCAGGACCTCTGTGATTCGACGTGAAGCTAAAACTTCCATTTTGATGTTTACTCAATCCAAGGTGGGTATGGCAATAAATTATATGGAAAAATGGGATTCATTAAGCCTGTCACTTCGTTGTTTTTCGTAAATCCGTTTGAGAACTTTTTTTTGTCAGTATTTGCTTGTCCAAGACCAAAACAGTGAGGATGGGCACCCTTTTTCTGTAATGTTATTCTTTTTTCCTCACTTTGGATATATTGTATTGATGGATTGCTTACATACATCTGCCCTTTATTTGTTTCCACATATTTCGGTGACGATATTGTGCTTCAATTGATATTGTCCCTTTGAGTTTTCTCGCAATAGAACAATGGTGTGAAGGCAGAGTAACATATCTAGGTCGCCCCTTTCTCTTCAAGAGAGAGCAAAATAAATGTAATTTTTGTTTGAAGTAATAGCATTGGTTGCCTTTGGCAGTTCATGTTCGTCTGCTTTCAGTTTTTCCAAGGCGATTGATCCATTTCGTTTGGATGCAATGATCTATGCAACGGGCAGCTTTCTGAACTCACAAGCTCTCAATGTTTTACGTGTACCATAGGAGTGAGGGTGGTTTATTAAAAGGAAAATGTTTAGTAGACGCGCGCGTCACTTACGCTACTTACGTGGCGGAGAAATTTTGTCCATTCAGCATCCAGTCAGCATGTACACTAAGCTTCTCGGAGCAATGATGTCTTTCTTATTTGTCTTCCCGATCCATTAAATGCATATCTACGGAGATACCACATATTCTTTTGGCGCTCAACGGAGATCCACTAAAGATCCCTTAGGGTTTCACGTCACCTAATTTTTTACTCATTTTTTTTTTCCGGACAAGCGCATGACTCATTCCGGACACAGTTACTATGTAATCCGCATAGTTGGAACACTTATTCCGGACAAGCGTACTACTTACTCCGGAATGTTGCCTTTTTCTTTTATTTTCCCGATACGTCTACAATCGCATTTAATGCTCCTTAAATCAGCACGTCCTCCATATCTTCTTTTTTGGCGCTTCACGGAGATACAAAATGTTTTGGCTACCTTATTCGGATCCTATGAACCCTTCCTTCTTCTTCCTCCCTTTTTGCTGTACTGTAATGACACTCGTTAATGTGTCCTCACAGCCGACGCATGCCTCTAACGTCCCGCAAGAGAAGATGTATTTTCCTTCCTTCGAAGAAGCCAAAGCATTTTACGTTTCCTATGCCGATTCCTGTGGTTTTGGTGTGAAGATAAGGCAATCTCATTACGATCGTGGTGTTGTTATACGGGCCACTCTTACTTGCTCCAAGGAGGGTAATGCTCCGGGAAACCAAGGTGAAGGTAGACCAAAACTTAGGTTATCCGGTAGGGTCGAGTGCACTGCTCGGATCAGGGTCTCCGGAAATCCATCCAGAGGCTACGTAATTAACTACGTAGATCTCCAACATAACCACGCCATGCTGTCGGAAGACCAGATGCGCTTCCTCCGACAAAAACGATCCGTCCCGGAGTCCGCCAGAGCACGCATTTCGTGCAATGATGCTGCCGGTATATCTGCCACCAAGACCATGCAATCTTTTGTGGTCGAAGCTGGAGGTCACGATAAATTGGCTTTCAACGAGCGGGACCTAAGGTTATTTATTCTCCACTTAACCTGGTTGAAGTTACGCATTTAGCTTTGTCATAAAAATTATGTTTCGCAGGAATGTTGTGAACGAGGTTAGAAACCTCAAAATGAGACCAGGAGATGCGCAAGCTATCCAAGATTATTTCATCAGGATGCAGAAGAATGATTCCCGCTTCTTTTACGTAATGGATATGGACGACGAAGACAGACTACGAAATGTGTTCTGGGCCGACAGTCGTTCTCGAGCTGCTTACTCTTACTTTGGAGATGCAATATGTTTCGACACAACATACATAACAAACAAGTATGACATGCCTTTTGCCCCATTTGTGGGGGTAAATCACCACTACCAGTCTGTCCTACTCGGTTGCGCACTCCTCTCTTCCGAGACGACACAAAATTACATTTGGTTGTTCCAAACATGGTTGACGTGCATGAACGGTACGTGTTTTATTTTGTCCGGCTTTGTCCGTTTTACGTTATGTGCCTGTCCGATTACCCTTTACGTCTGTCCGGTTTATCCCTTACGTCTGTCCCGTTTACGTTTTTTGCTCGTCCGGTTTATCCCTTACGTCTGTCCGGTTTACGTTTTTTGCTCGTCCGGTTTACCCTTGACGTCTGTCCGGTTTACGTTATTTTTGTCCCGATTAACATATGTTTTTATCTTGATCGCGTTGTGTGCAGATACAAGCCCCCCGACGATCATAAGAGACCAATGTGGCGCCATAGCTGCGGCTGTGAGGAATAAGTCCATTTGCTGTCCGGAATAAGTGTATATGTTGTCCGGAATAAGTGTATTTGTTGTCCGGAATAAGTCCATTTGCTGTCCGGTTTAAGAATAAAGTGTGTCCCGAAACGGAACAAAAAGTTTGTCCGTAATAAGTGTATTTGTTGTCCGGAATAAGTGTATTTGTTGTCCGGAATATGTGTAGTTGTTGTCCGGTTTAAGAATAAAGTGTGTCCCGAAACGGAACAAAAAGTTTGTCCGGAATAAGTGTATTTGCTGTCCGGAATAAGTGTATTTGTTGTCCGGTTTAAGAATAAAGTGTGTCCGGAATAAATGTATTTGCTGTCTGGAATAAGTGTATTTGTTGTCCGGAGTAAGTGTATTTGTTGTCCGATTTAAGAATAAAGTGTGTCCCGAAACGGAACAAAAAGTTTGTCCGGAATAAGTGTATTGCTGTCCGGAATAAGTGTATTTGTTGTCCGGAATAAGTGTATTTGTTGTCCGGTTTAAGAATAAAGTGTGTCCGGAATTAGTGTATTTGCTGTCCGGAATAAGTATATTTGTTGTCCGGAATAAGTGTATTTGTTGTCCGGAATATGTGTAGTTGTTGTCCGGTTTAAGAATAAAGTGTGTCCCGAAACGGAACAAAAAGTTTGTCCGGAATAAGTGTATTTGTTGTCCGGAATAAGTGTATTTGCTGTCCGGAATAAGTGTATTTGTTGTCCGGTTTAAGAATAAAGTGTGTCCGGAATAAGTGTATTTGCTGTCCGGAATAAGTGTATTTGTTGTCCGGAATATGTGTAGTTGTTGTCCGGTTTAAGAATAAAGTGTGTCCCGAAACGGAACAAAAAGTTTGTCCGGAATAAGTGTATTTGCTGTCCGGAATAAGTGTATTTGTTGTCCGGTTTAAGAATAAAGTGTGTCCGGAATAAGTGTATTTGCTGTCCGGAATAAGTGTATTTGTTGTCCGGAGTAAGTGTATTTGTTTTCCGGTTTAAGAATAAAGTGTGTCCCGAAACGGAACAAAAAGTTTGTCCGGAATAAGTGTATTTGCTGTCCGGAATAAGTGTATTTGCTGTCCGGAATACGTGTATTTGTTGTCCGGTTTAATTGTATTTGTTGTCCGGTTTAAGAATAAAGTGTGTCCGGAATAAGTGTATTTGCTGTCCGGAATAAGTGTATTTGTTGTCCGGAGTAAGTGTATTTGTTGTCCGGTTTAAGAATAAAGTGTGTCCCGAAACGGAACAAAAAGTTTGTCCGGAATAAGTGTATTTGCTGTCCGGAATAAGTGTATTTGTTGTCCGGAATATGTGTATTTGTTGTTCGGAATAAGTGTATTTGCTGTCCGGAATAAGTGTATTTGTTGTTCGGAGTAAGTGTATTTGTTGTCCGGTTTAAGAATAAAATTTGTCCAGAAACGGAACATTAAGTTTTTCCGGAATAAGTGTATTTGCTGTCCGGAATAAGTGAATTTGTTGTCCGGAATTAGTGTATTTGCTGTCCGGAATATGTGTATTTGTTGTTCGGTTTAAGAGTATTGATAATTTATACATGTCCCTGTATTGATAATTTAACCCAACACCAAATGTCATTGTATTGATAAATCATTCAAATAGTTTATGTAATTTTAACATGTATACATGTATAACTTTGTAAAAAAAATTAAAACATCCAGAGTCGTTTATTGTTGATCGCACATCCCAGAGTCTTCGAGTAAGAAATTGGCCAAATCGCCTCTAAAACGGTGAATAACCTTGCTCTGCTTCGGCTGAGTTGGATCAGCATTCTCCATCAAACGCTTCATCCAGTACAAAACGTATGGCCCGCAGTCGTTACTCCCCGGTTGCTGTCGTTGGCTACCCTTCCTCTCAACTCTCAGCGGCCAGTCGACCTTCAACAACCCTCGCCAGAATCCCGCTATCTTAGACGCGGTGCATTCATGAGTTCCGACTAAACGGTTAGGATTGTCACCTCTTTTAAGTGTGCGGGAGAGGCTGTTGTACTGAATGAACTCTGATCGAGGTCCGTGGGCAACGAACAGAGTCCAGTGGCCGGCTAAACAGCATGGTTGTGCGATGATGACTTCCTCCACATTTATTCCTTCAATTTTTGGGAGTAAATAATCTTTCCTTATATCTTCTCCTTGTCCCTCCACAATCATTTGCGATTCGAAGGATGATAAGCAGACCACCTTTTGTTGCCCTCCTCTTCTGAGGAGTACCTCAATTAGGCCATCAATAGTTTCGTTGGTCAATTCTGTTTTTGCCGAAATCATTTCCTTCAGATCACCCCTGCGGATATTGCTCAGACCCCCCTCCAGATAATATCTTTGGCTTCTCGTTCGGGAGCCGTTGCATTCAATAAGCGACGTACCTCATCATTGCTCAGCGTTCTCAAGGCGGTCGCATCCACATCGGGCCTCGTGGACGAAACATGGGCGGCCAGTTCATCTTTCGCTGTTTCGTCGGCCTCGTATATTTCTTCACTGGCTTCTTCGGCCCCCTTTGTTTTTGTGGTGGCTTCTTCGGCCTCCTTTATTTCTTATTGTTTTTCTGCGGCATTCTTCTGTGCCTCATCTTGGCCAGATTTGCTTTGCGCTTCGTCTATATGTTCTGTGCGCAAGCGTGGTTTAATGGTCCGCATTTTTTGAGGGTGCAAAAGCGGTAGCGATACCACAACCTTCCTCTTTCTTTCCTGCTGTCTCCTCTTCTCTTCCTCCTCCCTCTTCTTCCTCTCCTCCTCCTCCGCCCTCCTCTTCTTCTCTTCCTCCTCCATCGTATTCCTCTCTTCCTCCTCCCTCCTCTTCTTCTCATCCTCCTCCCTCCTCTTCTTCTCTTCCTCCTCCCTCTTATTCCTCTCATCCTCCTCCCTCTTCTTCCTATCTTCCTCCTCCCTCTTCTTCCTCTCTTCCTCCCTCCGCTTTTTTCTCTCTTCCTCCTCCCTCCTCATCCTCCTCTTCTTCTCTTCCTCCTCCATCTTATTCCTCTCATCCTCCTCCCTCTTCTTCTTCTCTTGCTCCTCCCTCTTCTTCCTCTCTTCATCCTCCTCCCTCTTCTTCCTCTCTTCCTCCTTCCGTTTTTTTTTCTCTTCCTCCTCCCTCCTCATCCTCCTCTTCTTCTCATCCTCCTCCCTCCTCTTCCTCGCATCCTCCTCCCTCTTATTCCTCTCATCCTCCTCCATTCTCTTCTTCTCATCCTCCTCCCTCTTATTCCTCTCATCCTCCTCCCTCCTCTTCTTCTCATCATCCTCCCTCTTCTTCTTCTCTTGCTCCTCCCTCTTCTTCCTTTCTTCCTCCTCTCTCTTCTCCCTCTCTTTCTCCTCTGTCTTCTTCCTCTCATCCGCCTCTCTCTTATTTCTCTCTTCCTCCGCCTCCCTCTTATTTCTCTCTTCCTCCTCCCTCTTTTCCCTCTCTTCCTCCTCCCCACGGACTCTCAGCCTACGACACTCTTCTTGAGAGATCCGGAGTTCTTCCTCGAAGTTGTTAATTTTAACGGTCGCCTCCCTAAGTGCTGCTTCGGCTCGCAGCCAATTCGTCTTCACCTCACTAAGTTCCAACTCTTGTAGCAGTGGGTCACATGGAATGCTGCATTCACTGAGTTGTACCCTTGGTAGAGTGGATGTTGAAGGTGTTTCCTTCGAGACAACCTTTGCTGCGGGAGTTGCTTCTTCAGTAGGAAATTGATCCTCTGACAACAGTGAATGCTCCCGTGCACTGAGTTTTGGGGTGCCCTTCAACTCAAATTGACCCGAGTAAATCCGGGACAAGTTGATGCCTCGATCTTCCCATTTTCTAAGGATTTGGCGTCTGCTAAACATTTCCGTCCAACACTTGAACCGTGGAAATGCTGACCGGGGATGCCCCAATTTGAACTTCTCGCAAAGCCACACCTGAAATCAGGAATGAGTTAAAAACCAGAAACATAACTTCCCCAGGACAGACACAACTCTTATTCCGGACAGACGCAACACTATTCCGGACAGACACAACTCTTATTCCGGACAGACGCAACTCTTATTCCGGACAGACACAACTCTTATTCCGGACAGACGCAACTCTTATTCCGGACAGACGCAACACTATTCCGGACAGACACAACTCTTATTCCGGACAGACGCAACTCTTATTCCGGACAGACGCAACACTATTCCGGACAGACAATATACTTATTCCGGACAAACGCAACTCTTATTCCGGACAGACAATATACTTATTCCGGACAGACGCAACACTATTCCGGACAGACAATATACTTATTCCGGACAGACGCAACTCTTATTCCGGACAGACAATCTCAATACGTTTTCTGAAAAGACGCAACACTATTTCGGACAGACAAACTCTTATTCCGGACAGACAAAATTCTTATTCCAGACAGACAAAATACTTAATCCGGACAGACACAATACGTATTCCGGACAAACAAAATACTATTCCGGACAGACAAAACACTTATTCCGGACAGACACAAGACCTATCCCGGACAGACAAAACACTTATTCCGGACATAAACCAACACTACTCCGGACTGACACAACACTCATTCCGGACCAAGATGCTTACTTGTAATACGGCAACGCAACCATACACGTAGCCCTGCTTCATAGAGAAGTTCCCTGACAATCTCTTCCTCGAGAGGTCCCGTTGGGCTTCCTCCAGGCCTTCAACCAAGAAAGTGTGAACCGCATTTGCCCACGCATATCTCTTGAGGCGCTTGAGGTTCTTAAGGTGCTTCGTGTACCACGCTTTACTTCGCAGTGATCCATCGAAGAACAAAAAATGATTGAAAATCATAGAAATAAGGAGTCGGACGTGCTCCTCCTCCTCGCCCATCTTGCTCGTGGCGGTAAGATGACCCAGTAGTTGGGTGTTGTCGAGGTTCACCCCGTCACGTTTCTCTACGTACATTGCTTCCATATCCACTCTCTGCCCATGTGCTCTTAGTCCAAGTAGAAGGGCGACGTCTTCTACCGTAAATGGGATCACCCCAGTGGCTATTCTCAGATCGACTTCAGTGGCGTCGAAGTGTTCGACGAACCAACCCAATATCTCGTTGTCAGTTGTGACGTGAGGAAAGGAGAGGAAGTGACCGAAAGGCGTCCGTTGGAAGACATTTTTCTCCTCCTCCTTCATCCGGTCGAACTGCTTGTGAAGGGCCGTGAAACCGCACTTGGTTTCGCGGAAGTAGTACGTGCTTCCCTTAAACCACCCCAAAAAATTGTTAGAGGCCAATAATGAACCTTAAAATGAACCAGAAAGAACGTGGTTGACACAACACCTGCGCGGCTACAATTTCAGGAGCGATGGAGGTTTCAGGTAGAGAAGGATCCATTTTCGCCTTGTTATAATTTTCGGGGGACTAAAACAGGAATGAAGGTTTTAGATGAGCGTATGGAAAGGAACTCCGGTTGAAATGGGGAATGGAAAAGAAGAAGACTTGGGAGGAAAGTTACTCGAATGTTGTCCCGCCGCTAATGATGTACGTGAAGTTTAACCGTCTAATCGTGATTTCGGGAAATGAACCGTCTAATCGTGATTTCGGGAAATGAACCGTCGCACCCAATAATTCGTAATTTACTTTTCCCCGCGCAGAAGTTTTGGCTGACTGGACGCTGAACTGGCAGCTGACTTGTCCGTCCACGTATGTAGCGTCACGGACGCGCGCGTCCGTGTATAACTACTCTTATTAAAAACATTGGTGTAGGTGTCCAGATTTTATTTGTCTAGAGCTTGTGATATTATGCCAACGTGTTCTCTGAAGGTTGAAGTGGATACCTATTCTGCTGGTATTCTGATGGAATTACGACTTTGCTGAAAATTAGCCTTCAAAAGCCTTTATACAGTGAAACAGGGCTTCATGGGCCATTGACATGTATAGAAGAGCTTACCAGAAAATGATCTCGAGGATAGAAATTTCCGGCCAGTCAACGAATTACGTGTCAGCATGTCGAAATTGCTGGGTTTGAACTGGAACAATTAACAAACATGTTGGATTGAGTTTTGTCTTCTTTGGACTTCATGTTCACTACATGTATATCGCGACCCCGATAATAGTAGTAAACGACTAAACTCCACATCTCATGTATGCCGAGCTGGACGGGTTTGCAATTTGCACCCGCTCAAATGAATAAACAATTAAACAACAAACGGTACTGGCGTACTGCCGATAATATGAATTATCGTTAGGTAGCATAATTTTTGTCAAAGTTCAGTGTTAAATGAGTAAAGGTAAGTCGAACGCCATCGTGCATATATGGAATTGCAGGCACGTATGGTACTAGGAATTTACGGCAGGAGGTCGAAAATTTTAGGGTAATCCATTGGATTTAAATTTCCATTTACATTTCTAATTATTATTAAGAAAAAAAATTCAGCCGATTGAAATACAAAGATGTTAAAATTCAAGTAGGTCGGAATCCAAAGAAATTAATAATTTAATGTCAACATCCATTAAAAATCTTTACAAACCAGACCAACTTCAACAATCGAGAGGGTCAAAATCTAAATTCATCGGGATTAGAAAACCATAATCATCTGTATCAACCAAGTAATTTCTCGAAATTTAGGAGAGTTGTTCGACCTCTGACCCTATAATGCAGAACCGTGCCTACTGCAAGCCTTAACACGCATCATCCGGACGTCACGGATGAACGAAGTCAAAAGGCTTCGTTGTGTTGTGCATCATCGTGTTTCTTCAAAGAGTTGACCCATCTGCATGATTTGTAGTCACAATAACGTGTCTCTAAATCTCTAATTATTTCTTCTACTTTTCATAAATTTCTACGAATTAAAGATAAAAGCATGGTGCTTTTCACATGTATGACGTTTTTGGTTGGACGTTGACGTGATTATTAATTTGTTCGGCTTCACGCAAATCATCGCATCAAGACATTAAGGTTATTGTGACATTGACATATATATTCATATACACAGATGGTATGAAGTAAGCAGGCAACACCCCCTTTCTATTGATCAACGGTGGAATCAAATTTTCATTCATGAAACAAATTTAGAAAACAACTTGTCCTACGAAGGTTAAAATTTTCTCTTGGGTCCTTAAAAGTGGGAAACTACTTACACGAGACAACCTGATTAAACGGGGACCGAAAATTAACCCTATTTCCATTTGCCTACTCTGTGGTATTCATGAAGAGACAATAAGCCACGTGAACGTCGACTCACTCATCGTAGCCATTCTTCCTCCCAACATTCAATCTCTAGTCACTACTGGCTGGGGATGCAGCAACACCTGCTCTAGTGGCGACTCTGGCTAACAGTTGCTGCCGTAACTATTCTGGAGTCAGTTGGGATTTCGGAATACCTAGACCGTTTAGTACGCTTGGAGGTACGGGTGGAAGTCTAGCCTACATTGTTGAACTCCATTGAAAAAAATATTTGTTTTTATAAGACATGAGTCAAAACTTTGGTTGCTAGCCTTAACGATGGTTGAACTTTTTATCTAACACCACCCGCTTTTTAAAAAAAATAAAAATACCCCCTTTCATTTTTGGAAGTTTTTCTACTTTACTGTACGTAATCATAGGAAATTATTCTTCACTTTGACATATGTTCCTTAATCATAGCTATTATTATATAAGGCAAAGCTTTATTCTTGCAGAAATGAATAAAAAATAAGACAAATCATATCTTTATCTTAAAAACGTTTCATTTTCTCCAAATACTAACTTCTAAAATTTAGCTGACCGTTAAAAACTCAAAGGGCTCTTTGATTTTTCCTAACATAAAACCCCTAAACTATGTTCCACTAACCGATGACATGACCATAACCTCCAAATGCACCAAAACTTATGCATCCTTATCTAAATAGAAGCAGCGCATACCTTGCTTTTCACATCTAAACTCTAAAGCTCACGGATATAGACCGACCCTATATAGACCTCTGTTTTAAAAACCGGACCGAACCGGCGGTCGGACCGGGTTGGACCGTGAACCGGTAGCAAACCGGTCGGTTCAGTCAAAAAACCGGTTTCTCTCCTGAACCGGAACGAACCGAAGAAAACCGAAAAAACCGATCGAACCGATCGGTTTTTTCGGTTTGGTCGAACCGAAAAAATCGGTTTTTTCAATTTAAACAAAATTTGGTTTTTATTGTTTTATTTTTTGTTCAATTTTGACTCAAATTCTAAGATTTTTACTTTTTACTACTCCTTCCCCAACCCCTCACCATACCTCCACCCTCGCGATCTCCACCGGTCCACCCCTCATCGCACCGCCACCGCTCGCGATCTTCACCAACGCCGGCAGACCGACGGATCTCTAGGACAGTCTACCACCCCTACTGCTTTAGATGTTGAAGTAAATGTTTGTTCATTTGTTAGAAGAAAGACTAATCTTACTTAATTACATGTTTGTTCATTTTTTTACTGATTTTAATTAAGTTATTTTACAAATGGATAATTTTTGTTGAATTGTTCATAGTTTAGATACTTGGTTATAACTTATTATGTTAAAAAATAAGAAGAAAAATCGGTTCAATCGGTCGGACCGTCGGTTGGACCGTCGCTACGGAGTCGGTTCGGTTCAACCCTCGGTTCACAAAATGCTGATGTCATGCTGACGTCATCATCGGTTGGACCAGGTTGAACCATCGGTTCGACCACTTTGAGCCACCGAGATGTTTTCGGTTCACTCTTTGGTTCGGTTTTTAAAACATTGATATAGACTATTAATGGTCGTTTGCCTTTATATGCAAGGAATCATATTCCGCGTGAAAAAATACAGATCAGGAATTATTTCTTCACTGCCTACATTGTATGCAAGGAATCATTATTTGGCTTCTATACATTGTATGACCACGTCGATATTGAAAATTGTCAAATTTAATCAGATGTTTATTTCATATATGGGCGGCATCTAAAGTCTAAACCGTTAACTTTCATAAAAACGTAGCCATATTTTTCAGAAGGTTAGACGATATTTCTTTCTTTTTATGATAGAGATATCCCTGAGAAAATCTAAGAATCCCAGGACTTATCTTTGGAACACAACGTATATCTTCTAAAACACCTTGCAATTAATTCTTGGCCGCTTTAGACAAGCAGATATCCATTGATGCAGTTTAATACTGGACGAACACGTACTACTAATAATAACAAACTTATTAATAGAGTACATTTTGTTAGTGTACATTTTGTTTGTTATATCATATATATATATATATATATATATATATATATATATATATATATATATATATATATGTAGTAAGATTAGGTGTGCCTTGGGGACACGGAGAAGCAAGCGCGTCTAACGTTCCCCACTAACCCACTCCTCCTCCTCCTCCCAGAATTGACTTCAAACATCGTTAATTCATACGAAACAAAGGCTTAAGTCGCCATCATCTCAACAACTCTAGCTTTTCCGGTAAGCTGACTTCAAAACTCTTTAATCCCGACCCTCCATTTGGATTCGAGATTGTCCGACACGTCTGACACAAAGATCGGCGTGCAATCTGGTTGAAATAGTCGCATCTCGCCAAGGCGGCTGGAATCTTCCAATGCGGAATTTGCACGCGAGCACCTCAATTTGATGGTTTTGGCGCATGCGTTCATGGATCCTCCTGATTTTGTTCTCAAATTCAAATACAATAATTTACCACAAAATATTTTTTCCCATGCATATCTTATTTACGCGTCATATTTATTTTTGCTACCATTGATCACGTTATTCGGTTATACGATATTTCAAGTCACCTACAACCGGGAGTGAACTTAGGACGAAATTGAATGGTGGACACCTTATAAGCAATGCTTTTTTAAAATCGAACCGAAGAATGAACCGAAACAACTCGATTTGGTTTAAAGTGGTCCAACCGACGGTACAATCTGGTCCAACCGATGATGTCGTCAGCATGACATCAACATTTTGTGAACCGAGTGTTGAACCGAACTGACTGCGTAGCGATGATCTAACAAACGGTCCCACTGATTAAACCAGTTTTAAGACAAACATATAATAATCTTAATATAAAATATTCAATATTTTTGAACCAAGAAACACTTGGTTACTATTCAGATGAAAATGATGAGAAGAAAAAGAATCGATAAATAATATCATACTAAAATCACATTGCTCTGAGCATAGAAATAACTATAAGAATGTTCTTAACACCTTAAATACCATTATTTCAGTTATCCTGAAATTCAACAAAATTAACCACACATATTAAGCATTCAAAAAAACCCAAAGAGTTTGAATTTTGTGGTGAAGTGCTGAAACTACACATATTAACAATTCTTAATATTGAATTTTGTGTAGGGGTGTAAACGGGTCGGGTACGGGTCAGGTATGCCCCTACCCGTACCCGTATGGGTATATACTCGGCAAAAAACATATATACCTGCACCCGACCCGTACCCGTTAAGTTAGCGGGTACGGGGCGGGTAAACGGGTATAATATATAATATATAAAAATATAATATATATTATATAAAATATATATTATATATAAAAATATATAATATATAACATATAAAATATTAAAAAAATATTATATATATAATATAATATATCTTAACGGGTAAACGGGTATGGGTAATGCGTATACCCGTACCTAACCCGTTTATTAAGCGGGTAAACGGGTACGAGTATACGAGTTTGAATTTTTAAACGGGTATGGATTTTTGTACCCATGCCCGTACCCGCTCGGGGCGGGTGATCGGGTATACGGGTATTACCCGCCCCGTTTACACCCCTAATTTTGTGTATACGAAATACACGTTATTATTATATATTTACTAACTACATATAAACATTAACAACTTAGTATCTCAGTGAGTGCTGCTCTTCATGTGAGGAGAACTCAGGATCGAACCTAGCGTTACCTTCTTTTTCTGATAAAAATTAAAAAAATTGACGAACCTGGGAATCAAACTCGGACTTCAACGAAGGATGCATTCCATGATTAACCGTTACACTATTACTTTTTTTCTGTATAAACGAAATAACATTGTTATAATGCTTTAAATACGTAAGAATAGGGGTGGACACAACTCTGCCTACAACAACAAAAAGTTAACCCTAACATTATAATTTAAACACGAACATACAAATAACACGTAACTTAAAACTCCAAATGAAAATACATGCACGGGCATCAGACATCCTGTCATCCCACATGAAAAGAAACAAACTCCAAGGGTATAACAGCAAAATCCCGAAAACTAATTGTTAATAAATTCAACCGTTACCATCCCTTCTCCGCAAAAAGCCCAAACGACACAACTCTCCACGCAAATAACCACCCCACCTTCCCCAACTCCCCAACCCAACCTTGACTTAAGCAACCCTCCACCGGAGTACGTGTCCCACTCCTCCACTCCACCATCTCTATAAATACCTCCCCAAATCCCAAAATCAAAATCAAAATTTCCAAAATGGTCCGTTTAAGCAACAACCTCGTCGGAGTCCTAAACTTCGTCACCTTCCTCCTCTCCATCCCCATCCTCGGCGGCGGGATCTGGCTATCCCAGCGCGCCTCGACCGACTGCGAGAAGTTCCTAGACAAGCCCGTGATCGCGCTCGGCGTCTTCCTTATGATCGTCTCCCTCGCCGGCCTCCTCGGCGCGTGCTGCCGAGTGACTTGGCTGCTCTGGCTCTACCTCGTCGTCATGTTCCTCCTCATCGTGCTCCTCTTCTGCTTCACGGTGTTCGCGTTCGTGGTGACGAACAAGGGGGCTGGAGAAGTGGTGTCCGGGAGGGGCTATAAGGAGTATCGGCTTGGGGATTACTCCAATTGGCTTCAGAAGAGGGTGACCACTGGGAATAATTGGGAGAGGATTAGGAGTTGCATTGTTCAGGGGAAGGTCTGTCAGAAGCTCCAGGAGAGGAACGATGATGTTACGCAGTTCTTTAGCAAGAATCTTTCTCCTCTTCAGGTTTGTGTTTCTTTTCTTCAGTTTTTCGGATTTTTTGGGTGTTGTGTTTTGCTCTTTTAGGAATTTTCGGAATGTTCTGGGTTCTTTTGGGGGATTTTGGGTATTGGGTAGGGTTTGGATTGTGGATTGGCGAGAAGGATTTGATCTTTTTTGGGGTTTGTATTGGAACATGTTAAATTTTACTGTTTTAGGGCTTTCCGGAGTGATTGGGTTCTTTTGGGTATTGGATAGGGTTCAGATTGGCGGGTTAGTGAGCAAGATTTCATCTTTTTGGGCGAGATTTTGGAAAGTTCCGGACCTTTAATTTCATGGTTTCTTAGTAGATCCTTTTGATATTATTGAATTTTAGTATTTTAGAGCTTTCGTCAGTTTTTGGGTTCTGTTTTGGGGAAATTTGGTCATTTGGGTGTTGGGTAGGGTTCGGATTTGTGGAATTGAGAGATTTTTATCTTTCTGGGTGTGATTATGGAAAGTTCCGGACCGAATTGTGGGCTTTTGTGGGTTTTTTATTGGACGCTTTTGAGGAAGAATGTATTTTAGGGGTTTCTTTGGATACTTTTAAAATAGATTAATCTTATAGGTGTTATTTAGTTTATTCCAGAGTTCGGATTCATCTTAAAGTGAGATTTAAGAGCATGTTTAACAGCGCCCGGGTTACCTCCGGGCGCCCTGCATTCTCTCTCTGCCACGTCAGCTTCTCTCTCTTCCACATCAGCTCACCCAACCCACCCCAAAAACCCTCTTATCCATGCCCGGGCTACCCCGGGCGCCCTGCATTCTCTCCCCTACACGTCATTTCGGGGTCAATTTTAGGCAAAACACGAAAAATTATCAAAAAATTCTAGAAAATATAAACAAATAAAAAACTTATTTTCATAAAAAAATATTTGAAAAAACAATTTTAAATGATTTTAAAAACATTTTCTAAACACAAAAACAGAAAATTAAAAAAACAAAAAAAAAACTGACCAGTGGTGGGGGGACACGTGCCCCCCACCAACCTTTCTCCAGGCGCCTGGAGGCGCCTGGGGCGTTATTTCGGGCGGCAGACCGCCCGAAATCACGCCCCGTTTTTTTTGTTTCGAATTTTTTACTATTATTTTGTCTGATGTGTCGGGGCGCCTGGTTTGTTTTGCCCCCGTTAAGGATGCTCTAAGATGGGGTTATAGAATAACTAGTGATTTTACATGTGACAATGGTAAAGACGAGTAAAATGTGAAGATATAAAGTTGTTTAAGGTTGAATGTTGCTATAACTTTAGTGATTCAAACGATTGGTAACATTTAAAGTGGATTTTAAATTTGCAACCTTGATTTGTTTATCTTTCTGTTTGGTTTTACTTTTTTTGCTATGGTTATATTTTGTATTTAGGTTCTTCTCTGATTTTTCTCTTTGAATTCACTTATAACGACGTAAACAAATACGTGCAAAACTTTGCTATGCCATCAAAATAAATAATAATTTCAATTTCAGCCAGCTTGACCCGAGGAAAATGTTTCTACGACTCTAATCCACTTGGTCTTAAAGTAATAATGATGAGATTTGCTAGCATTAGGTAGCCCACTTGTATATTCTCTTCATCGAGATCTGAGAAATTTCCGAACAAGATTGAAAGTCAAAAACCCTTATTCGAAATAAAAAAGTTTGAAAGTTTCTTTCTACCATCGTTTTAGATTGACCTTTGCTGACAGAGTCGTGCAAGCTACAACTTTTGTCCATATTGCTTCGTTTTGCAGACTTATCTAAAGAAATAATGAACATTAGCTCACTGTTCTTATATGATCGACAAAAAAGCTTCTATTATTTTTTGTTAGCTGTTTGTCACGCGCGGCGTTTCATGTTGCCTTCTTGTGTCCCACGTTTGTCTGCTTAGAAAGCTCAGCATCACATAATTAATGTCCATAATTTGGTGCACTACATCATGAATGACCACAAGTTCCACTATGGATGAGCCGTTGAATTGTTTGTGAATTATACCTGGTGGGGATCTATTGTCTTGATTCTTGAGATAAGTCAAGACGAAGAAGACTAAGATCGAATTCCAGCAGTCTCATTTTAATGTTTGTTTGAGAGGTTTGAGATTTAAAATGGAGGTGGGATAGTAGAATAGATAAATTCAAAAAAAAGTGAATATAAACATTTGGGTGCTGTCATTTATATTACATGTTTTATTTCTCCTCAACTACTAAGTAGGTGAGCAGTAAGGACCAATAAAAGTGTTTTACAGATGAGCAGAAAAGTAGATGTGGACCAGCCAACAGAATTAAAATACTAACGTCTTTAGGTTCTAAGCAAAATTAGGAGCAGCTTTTCAGTGAAATTGTTTTAGCATGTTCATTCTCCAACAGAATAAATTGAATTGTTGTTGAGATGGGAGTCATTTTTCGACAGGAGAAAGCCCATATTTGGGTGACTTGTTTGATTTCTTCAACTATAAACCATAATAGATTTCAGGTTGCATTATGTCACAATTTTATGTCCCTATCTGTTTTTTTAACCTCTGAAGCGATGAAGAAAATTTGTCTGTCAAAACTATGGGTTGTTTCGTTTGAACAATCATTTGATTTATGCAACGCACAGCGCTAAATTGCCAGTCAGAGTTGCAGTACTAAATTTTATTTTTGTGCTTATTCTCCAGTCGGGATGCTGCAAGCCACCCACTGCGTGCGGGTTAAAATACGAGAATGCAACCTTCTGGTCGGGAACACCAACCAGCTCCGAGCTGGACTGCACTACTTGGAGCAACGACCAATCAAAATTGTGCTACAACTGTGAATCTTGCAAGGCTGGGGTCCTTGCAAACCTCAAGGATGACTGGAAGAAGGTTGCCATCGTCAACATCGTATTCCTGATCTTCCTCATAATTGTCTACTCCGTTGGTTGCTGCGCTTTCAGGAACAACAGGAGAGACAACTATTACAAGGGATATCCTTAGAGAACTATAGTCTTCTCTGAGTTCTTGATTCACAATTTTATTATATTCGTCATTTTTCTTTTCAGTTTGTATATTTTCGGGGATTCATTTTGCTTGCGGACTTGGGAGTTGGAATTATGTTCAGATCTTGTCTGGTTGGTTTCAGCTGTATATGATATTGTTAGACAGCCTGTTGTTAACGTATATATTTTTTTTCTTTTCTATTTCCTATTATTATGCCAATGTTCCAATTAGTTTTTTTCTTGAGAAGTTTACCATTGTTGCCGACAAAAGGATATTGTTCGAAAATAAACGCTGGATTGACTATGAGAGTTTGAGACTGCAAAAATAGATATGATAATTCATGTGGAGAGAAGTGATTTTTTCAAAAATGTTAAAATGTGTATATATTCTTTGAACATTTCGTCGCTGCATATCCCATAGTGTAGTAACCAAGACATGCAGCAATCTCTAAAGTATTGACTTCTGCTTAAAGAGGATTTTATTATTTTCCAAAGTGACTTTGTTGTGTGGTCCCTTCGCCGCGAATTTCCTCGCACCTTTTTGCCAATGAAGGTGGATGGTTGATGATTAGGTTGGAGTTGATTAACAATAGAGTGAAAAGGAGTGGCATCTTTGGTTCCTTGAATAGGATGGGGCCACGACAAAATAATTGCAACAAATCATCAAATGCCCTTTTCTTTTTAGAGTAAAAAATTGTTATTAGACTATGCAATATGAAAAAAATAAAAATTTGAGCTCTCTTTTCCTCGTAGCACTCTAGCATCACGAATCGATGTGTATATTCTATATAGCCATTAGGGCTCATTTGGGTGTCTTTTACTAATTGCTAAAACTACAGGGTATTCCATAAAGAGGGATTAAGATTATAAGATTCAGAATTTTATGCGAATTCATAAAATCACAAACACGTACAAATCAAACCATTTGCAGAATGAAGATCGAGACAAGCTCACAAATGTTGAGATGATCAATTACTTCTCTGTTGACTTCCAACCCAAGGACTCCAAATCAATCTTTCCATCAATCTTCTCTCAATCCGAGTAGCATCCAATAACGGATTGGGCTGTGAGAATTGGACTGTCATGGGTCGGTGTAACACAACCTCAGGCATCTATTCCTTGGACTGTCATGAGACCAACTATCAAATGGTCATTCACTTGTTATTTTTCTTTCTTTTTTTTTAACACACAATGACACAAACGTACATATCTGATTTACAAACTGCCATACTAGTGCATACCTATAGTGATGCATAACATTGTAATAAAGAATTATGAAGTGATGTTTATCACATTTAAGGACCTTCGAAGTGTTGGCACCTTTATTTGAGAAACTTGTAATTAAGTACGTACGTTATGTATTTGCTTGTTACATCCCAGTACATTTGAGAAGATAATTCTGCTCAGTGGTTCTCACTTTGTCAGAGGTCTTAGAGGGATTCACGGAATGGTAACATTCAATGCGAACTATGTTCATTAAATTGACTTCGGAATTAAGATATCACTATAATTTATGGCGGTGAAGTTTCATAGTAAAGTGGGTGGACTTGAAGAATGTTTTCTCTTTGAATTAAGGATTAATTACAGTTTGTATCCTTGAATTATGCATTGGTATCACTTTGCACTTCTGAACTTTCAAAATTAACAATTACTTCTCCTGAACTTTTATTTTGTAACATTTAAAAGTAATTGATGTGATAACTATTAACTTTGAAAGTTCAGAAGTACAAAGTGATACCAATACATAATTCAGAAGAGCAAACTGTAGTTAACTCTTGAATTAAAGATAGAGCTAAGTGGATGTGAGAAGATTCCTACCATTTAACAGAACACTATTCATCCATGTAATTATTTTGTTGTTAATTATGAATGTATAGAAAAATAGTAAACTTGAGATAAATATTTTTTTGTAGGAAACATGTGGCTTGAGAATGAGAGTGAAAAACAAATTTGTTGTCATTGAAATAGATTTACATCTTCATTCGTGCAAAGTCCATTGGCAGACCGATTTCAAGATACAACCACCTCAATTACGTAAATTTTCACTTCATACAATCGAGATGTCGGAATCGAACTGATCTAAGATCTTATTGATTAATTCAAAAAATCACTTGGAAATGAAATTGGATTCGTTGAACAAAACCGAGACGAACATGGTGAGTGAAATGGTGTACATGTGCATGAAGGATAAATGTTATTCCTCTACACGTCAAAGCAAGCTAAGCTACTCTGAGAAGAGGAAAGGAAAGTCTCGGTTGCTCGTTTGGACACACTATCGTGGCACCATTATTGGTTCTCTATTTATATTGTTCAATGTCTTTAAAGCCAATAAAAGTTACTAGAGTCAAAACTGATAAAGCACAGCTCATGAATGTAACAGGAAATAGACGAATTAGATTAACATGGAATGTCCAAGTCACAACCAAGCATGGTAATCATTTCTTTTAATGTGTTTCCACAAACGGGTATTCGTCAAATGACACACCAAATTAGCATAAATATGTGTTTGAATAAAAAGAAAAAAGAAACTTTCACATTCTTCTTTCCTTGTGCAAAACGACATTTTAAGGCATGAAACAATAATACTCCCTATTAAATTGCATTCAATTCATACGATGCATACATTTGAAATCTCAACCTTAATGGAGAATAATTTATGGACAATTTTTACTAAATGATGTGCATCATAATTATTTTTTTATTTTTTTACAAAACCTATAATATGGTAAGTTGAGATGCAGATAAATGATGCAAATAAGAGCAAATATAATTAAACTTGCTCTTCATGTAGCAATGGTGGAAGTTGGCAACAAACACTAGGAAAAGCTGTTTTTAGAAAGCATTTTATATATTTTCAATACATGTAACTTACATGTTGGGATTCAACTAACGGTTATAATTGCCATCAACACGTTTTCGTAGTAATTAATCATTTTAATGACATAACATAGTACAAGCATGCTACCATCATTAAAAACCTAAGAATTCCTCCTTCACGAATTCAATGAAGACTAAATAGGCTCGTCACTTCAACTTTCTATCCATGCATACAAGTATAACCGGACCAAATTATATCTTTGACGGTCCTCGTTTGACGAACTGGAGTTGGAAAATCCATTGGTTTGAGATAGTCAAGATTAGAAATCGAATACTAGTAGTCGATTTTAATAATCGATTTTAAAATGGTATTGGAGTAGAATATATTAAATAAAGAAAATAATTTTTTTCATTTGACAAGTGCAATTTGCTTTACCAAATGTTCAAATGCAACAACTATGTCTATATCACCTCCAAATCATGGGGGGAATGATTATCACTAATTGGGTCGCTAAACCATCACTAGGAGCTTCAAGGAGGTATTTTAGTAGGTTGGAACGACCAAGAACATCATAAGCTAAATCATAGGAGCCAGAGTTACTCCATCTCAATCATGTTTGAGTCAAAAGATTTTGCTTGGAAGTTAACAAGGGTTTATGGCCCCCTGTCTTAGCTCCTTAAAACAACATTTCATAAATGAACTTGAAAATCAAGTACCACCATCAGGGGTGGGTTGGATTATAGGTGGCGATTTTAATCTCACCAGAGATCGCTTAGAACGAACCAATGCCCGCTCAATTACATCGACAAATCTATTTGAGGAGTTCATCGAGATGCAATCCTTGATCGATGTAGGTCCATCTAATGTTGCCTACACATGGACAAATATGCAAAATAACCCGACATGGGCACGACTAGATTGATTCCTAGTGTCTACTGAGTGGGAAGATAAATACCCATTTACAACTTGCGTAGGGGTATCTTGGGTAACTCCGACCATATACCACTTGTATTAGATACTACAAACATCCAAGCTGGGAAAAGACCATTCAAATTTGATGATCGATGGGTAGACAATCCTGAAATTCATGAAATTATAAAAATGTGATAGAACGAAACAATGGACTTTGGCTACATAAAACATTACAGGAAGTTAAAAAGGCAGTCAAAGCATACTTAAAATATAATCATATAGACTTCCCTCATGTCAGAAAAGACAAAATAGAAAAAGAGATTAACATTTGACCAAAATGATCAAAATGATGGTCTTAGTGGGAGCGACCACACTCAGATTAAAACACTTCGAATCAAGCATGGGAAATGCTTAGAAGAAGAGGAAATTTATGTAGGATTTCTAGTTTAATTGCACATATTTATTTTCGAAATTTTTATGCACAATAAAGATCAATTACAATTTTCTATGATTTGTTTCATGCATGCATCAGTTTGTTTTAATAACTAGTTTCAAAACTTTATCAAAAACAAACATGGGCTCCGAAATTCATACCTAGAAGTTCTCTAAAACTTCTTGAAGATCCGGAGACGTTGAGGATGCTTGTCGTTGCGCCGGATGCCTCCGAGTATTCACCAAACTTTAAACAAGATTAGAGAGACAAGAGCTAGCCTCTCAATCTCCAATAGGGTTTAGAATTTAACTACTAACCTATTTTTAGTTTCCTTGAGAAGAAGCTCTCTGAAAACTAAAACTAAACTCAAGAATTAAGGTGCAATTCGTGGAGAATTATGGAGAGAGAAGTTTGCACAAGAAGATAGTGAATGAATTAATTAATAAGGTAATGAGATAAAGTTGTATTTATAAGTTCTCTCCAAATTACCTATTCATGTGCAACCTCTTGCCCATGATTTCATGCAAACTTACATCTAACTATCCATTATTTGCTAACAAATAATCTTAGCCACGAATTAAATCAGTTATGGACCAATTCCATGCATGATCTAATTAATTCTTAAATTTATTCTGCAGTAACCGTCTGAATTGGTCGACCGTGTTAAGGGTTCGGTTGACCGTTTAGACCAGGTTTCGGTCGACCGTTCATGAACTCGGTCGACCATTCACAACATAATTTATTTCATCGCAATGCTCGGTCGACCGAAAACGAATAGACGAAATTCCTGCAACGATCGAGACACATCCGGTCGACCGTGAAACATTTCGGTCGACCGTGCCACATTCGGTCGACCGTTTACGGTTTAGCGGTTGACCGTTTTTGCACAGTACTGCAGATTCGTCAAATTTCGGTTTAACCCCTACAAAATTTGACATTTCGGGATTAGTAGTAAGTTCACAACTTATGTAACATATTATCCTATGTAATGATAAATCATTATACCCCATAATATTTACATCACATATGAATTTAATTTAGATTCTAATTATGTTATTAATCACAACATAATTTTGATTTTGCTTGTTCACCACATGTGTCATATTTTCGACATGAAACCCCACACACCTTATGAACTCAAAATCCCCATTTCTTGTTTCCCAGTTTTGTGGTGTGACTTATGAGATGATCTAAACTAAGTTGACAGTGATATTAAGAGCTTAATATCACAAGCTATAAGCGGTATCTAGCTACACATTATAGCTCCCAATTAGTTAGATGTCTTAATTGCACTCGAACCAAAACCCGATCCATTTAGTGATGGAGTGCACCACTTGTGTTCGTCCATTGCCTCATGATATTAAGAATACACACAAATTAGTATTGTGTCATCTTTGTATTAATATTCATTTCTTGATCTCTTTAAGCTAGTTATAAATATGCGACTTAACTCAAATCACATTGTGTACATTATAACTTTGCTTTATCAAGGGGCCCACTAATATCATAACTCAATTAAGAGGGGCAATGGTAATCTTTTGACTAACTATCTTCTCCAACAAAAGTCATACTTAACCAACCAATGCCTTTCCACTACACTCATTGATAGCTTAAGACATTAGTCTAATTAAGCAATTCTTAAGTGATCGGATATAAGTCTTATATCAAAGGACCAAAGACACAGTAAAACATTAATGACACAGAAAATACAATTCTATAATGTTTTACTTATTAGGTCTATTCAGTATACAAAAGTAATATTTTTCTCTTTTGTGTACCCGTGTTGTCACTCACTTGTAGAGAGCTACAATGATCTATGACCAACACGACAATCTTAACTCGGTAATTAATGTCCCATGTTAATTACCATGATTGCGAATATCTTTTGTTTTATGTAAACCAATATCTTTTAGAGCTCTACGGTTAAGGATCAAGAGTCTCTTCCTTAACACTTCTAAAAGACGAATAACATAAACAATGAACAAAATGATTTCTCATTCAATTCATAATAATTGACACTTAAAAGTAAAATTTTTAGAACACATTCCCTTCAATATATTGGCGGCCAAGGTCCCGAATTAAGTGGCTTAAAGAAGGTGATGAAAATACAAAATATTTTCATCGCATGGCCAACGCGAGACGTAGACAAAACACATTTGCTTCACTTAAAATTAATGGACAAATGTGCAATTCAAAACCTCGCAGTTGCTACTCAAATAGGTGTACCTGGAACGGGCTATCAGCAAGGTGGGGCCTCGCACTTTGGGCCTCGCTTGAGGTACATTACTGTGGAAATTGTGCGACGCTTTCAAAATATATTCAATAGTGGTCGAACATTCAAGATCCATATTGTCTGGGATCAGGTAGTAAACAAGAAAATAGAGGACTCGAACCACATAATTGAACCTTCTGAGGAAGTAGAAATTTAAAAAAAAATGGTCTTTGACTTAGTACCTAGCAAAGCCCAGGACCAGATGGATTCAACATCGGATTCTTGCAATACTTCTGGCAAAATATAAAAGGGCACATCTCACATTTCTTCCAAAAAGTTTATAAGCAAGAAATATTGTTAAGGGATTTTGGTAGCTTTAATCAATGTTTTATCATGCTCATTTCAAAAAAGAACACCATAGAGAGTGTTTAGGTCTTAAGGTCGATCTCACTTCTTAGTAGCTCATACAAGATTTGGGTCAAGGCATTGGCAAATAGACTCGCGCCCACAATATCTAAGGTCATACTATCGATGCAATCAACATTCATGAAAGGAAGGCAAATCATGGATACGATCGTATCAGCACATGAAATGACCCACTGTATGCATAATGTAAGAAAACCATGCATAATTGTAAAATTAGAGTTTGAAAAGGCCTTTGATAAAATATATTGGGACTTCCTATTGGCCAACCTTCAGGCTTTGGGATTCCCGCAGTTGTGGTGTCAATGGATCCGAACTTGCATTAAACCCTCGAAAACTTCAATACTTATCAATGATACACCGGAAGGTTACTTTTACAATCAAAATGGGCTACGTTAGGGGGATCCTTTGTCCCCATGTTCATCATTGTTGCAAACTACCTAAGCCATATGCTTCGTTTAGGTGTACAAAATGACCTAATACATATTAAAATTGGAACTCATAATCTAGAAATATTAAACCTTCAGTTTGCTAATGATACCATCCTTTTTTTGAGTCCAGAGCAAGAAAATATCATCAACATCAAAAGAATTTTGGTGATCTTTGAGGCACTTTTGGGTCTTAAAATAAAATTTGAAAAATCAAGTATATGTGGAATCCATTTGCCTGCGAGACATACACAATCTTTGCAAAGGATTCTAGGTTGTGGAACCGAACGAATGCCTTTTAAATACTTGGGTATTCCACTTCAACCAGGAAAAAAACCCAATAAACTTTGGGACCCGATAATCCAAAAAATGAAGAATAAAGTAGGCAGTTGGACAACAAAAAACATCTCCGTGTATAACAGGGAGAATTACAATGATAAACGTTGTTTTAACACCGATGACAACATATCATATGAGTTGTTTGCAACCACCGAAAGGAGTCATTGAAGAGATATATGCAATTCGACGAAATGTTCTTTGGAAGAACTCTTTGGAGCGATCCAAGGTTAAAAACCTTGTTAATTGGAAGAGAGTGTGTAGACCAAAACACATGGGCGGAATGGGAATCATGAATCTTTAGATTCATAGCCTTAGCTTAAGAGCAAAAAAACTATGGGATCGAATTACGGAGAAAAGAAAATTTTGTCAAGATGTATTGAAGTGCAAATACTACAAACTCCATGTGAAGCTAGGGCTTTTTCCGAAAGAAAAACGAAATTGCTAACCGTTTATTAAAGACCTAATCGACATCATACTATTGATATGCAAATTTAACCAAGTGGAGATTGGGAACGGGAAAAATACCCTTATGTGGCATGATAAACTTCTTGCTGAAGATTGGGAGGATCTATTTGTATTGTCTAAACACCCTTGGATTTCATTAACCGACTTTGTGGGCACAAATCCGCTCAACCAAAAATGGCTCAAGAAACATTTTGAGGGTGGGCTTAATACAGACAAGTTGTGTCGCATTTACTCAATTATCATTATGTTCACACCAACAAATGAAAAGGATAGTAGAAGATGGACTTGAACAAAAACAGGGGCATTTACAACCAAAAGTTTTTATAAACTATTGGTGGATGGGGGAGAAAGAACCCCAACAATGCGATTAACATGGAAGGTAAAATGTCCACCAAAATTTTGGCTCCTGGGGGGAAATCGAATACTAACTAAAGCATCACTAAAAATGTATCAATTTGGATCCAACATGTGTGCTTTACGGCAACATGGAAGAGACATCTGATCACCTAGTTTATCAATGTGATTTTGTCAAGCCTTTCTGGGAAAAAGGAACATGAATTAACTTAAACTTAATGCCAGACAATAATCTAGCATTCAGGTCATCAGTCAAAAATTAACTTGATTTAAAGAAAGAAACTTGGACGAGCTTAATCAGTGTCTTCCTATGGGGCATATGGTGTGAAAGAAATGAACAAATTTTTCGAAAATCAAGTACCACATTTGATTTTTATCATAAATAATTGTTTCGAGTGGTGTCTATCTTGGACATGATCTCTGAAACGTGGGGGAGACGAGCTTGAGCATGAGAAGATCAAGTGCACGTGCGAGCTTCCTGCCTGACCACACAATTTCGGCAACCAACCTACTTCTTGCACTTATGACAACGACCAACGCTACCAACTCAGCACCACACCAGGTAGTTGCTGCTATTGCAGACAACCATGTGGATACTGACCCATCACCTAGCGAACTTTTAGAAATTTAACGCATGACTAGGATTGATGATGAGGCACGCGAGTTGGATGCAGTGTGCAGAGAGGTGGACACTACCGAGAATCAGATCGCGTACTAAGATTGTTCTTTTATCCGTGTGTTCACTTTCTGCAATTTTATGCCTTCTATGGGCTGGGTTCTCGTGAAGGGAATAATTTTGTAAAAACATTTTGAGTTGTTATGGTTCATGACATCTCAACATTTAATTAATGCAAACACCAAATTTCCAAAAAAACAACTATGTTTATAAAACTATACGGTAGCATTTCCTGATTCAAGCTTTTCCTGAGTTTAGTTTAAAGTGCAGTATGGAAATTCCCGATACTATTTTTGCCATTTTTTTATCAAATAGAAGTGCAAATGCAACATTTTTTTGAATTCAAAAAATAGATTTAAGGGAGCAGAGAGAGAGGGATCCAAACTCTTAGTACAAATAACTCGTACAATTGATTAGCAATCTGATGCTTAAATGTAAGTTTTTATTACTTGAACAATATATGTAATTTATTTGCACATTAGAACAAATCAAAGTTTTTGAGATACCAATTCGGCAATTGTTGGCAGCTTGACGAGACCATCGAATGGTGGCCAATCTGAAATTGAAAATCACGTGGAAATTAGGAAGAAGTACAGACCTAGGCGTTGGGAGTCTCAAAAAGAAGGATGAGAAATTCTACACCAAAAGAAGGGTGCGACATATGCCATTGAAAGTGAGGTCCTTTCAAGGAAGCACACTTTGAGTTTGCCTTGATCTTATACATCCACTTTGCAACTAATTAATGAGATTGGTGGCATAGTTATGTGGGTCTAATTAATATCCATAATGTTGAAAAAAATCAGTGTTTATTATTATAGGACTTGGTCAATTTCGCTCCAACACAACTTATCAAACTTTGACCAAACTTATAATTATTATCCACGGATAACCAGGCATGGATCAGATCATGTTCGACCGAACCATGCCCTATTTGGCTTGGGCTGAACACAACCACACTCGAGCACTTTCAAATTTCTCCACCTCAACACTATCCTCGTAAAATTCAACTATAAGAAACATCATCTATGTGAGAAAAGAAAAAAAACCTAATCCAGACTACTCATTGGGTGAGTTTGGATGACAAAAATACTAATCAAATTTTTCATAAAAATGGACTTTTCTTTCTTTTACATCCAAATACCACCACAATTAGAGGTTTTTCTAAAAATCTCAGAAACTCAAAAAATGAGTTTTTTAGTTTTTTTTTCTTTCAAACTGATGCAATTTTATCATTGTTAGAGATGAATATTTAACTTTTCAACCTCGACGAAGATTTGACGAAGGTAAAATAATGTTTTCCCATGAAAAATAAAAAAAATTAGGTGCTCTTATCATAGTCTTTGAGGACAAAAACAAAAAATTTCTTTATTTCTAGTACATACAAACGCACACATTAATTACGAAGACCACGTACTTCGATTGAAATCCATATAGATGACTGTGTCGTTCTGGAAAGAAACATGAAAGATGTGTCAGAAGAAGCTTAGAAATTAAGTAACCTCGCACTAATTGATACAATCCATTGGCACATTGTAAGAGCATGTTTAACAGCGCCCGGGCTACCCCGGGCGCCCTACATTCTTTCTCTGTTACGTCAGTTTTTCTCTCTTCCACATCAGCTCACCCAACCCACCTCAAAAACCCTCTTATCCATGCCCGGGCTACCCCAGGCGCCCTGCATTCTCTCCCCTACACGTCATTTCGGGGTCAATTTTAGGCAAAACATGAAAAATTATCAAAAAATTCTAGAAAATATAAACAAATAAAAAACTTATTTTCATAAAAATATATTTGAAAAAACAATTTTAAATGATTTTAAAAACATTTTCTAAACACAAAAACAGAAAATTAAAAAAAACAAAAAAAAAATTGACCAGTGGTGGGGGACACGTGCCCCCCCCCCACCAAGCTTTCTCCATGCGCCTGGAGGCGCCTGGGGCGTAATTTCGGGCGGCCTGTCGCCCGAAATCACGCCCAGTTTTTTTCGTTAGCAATTTTTTATTATTAAAATTGCTGAGGTGTCGGGGCGCCTGGGTTTTTTTTGCCCCGTTAAGGGTGCTCCAAGTGAAGTTGACGGTGAGATTGTTTTCCGATAAGAAGTGATTGGTCTTCTCTCTCTACAGAACACAGACATGTCATGAACTCGGAAGATGGCAATAGCTGTTGAAATTTCAGATCTTTGCCTTTTTTGGTGCAAAGAAAAGGCTGTTGAGCAGAGGTGGAAGATGCACTTGTTTGACAAGTCCCGTTGTTGAATCAGTTCGAGAGAAAATTGATCTCCATGTTGGTACGTCGTCTAATTAATTTGCATGTTACACCATTAGAATGCAGCATGTATGCCCATACTGGGGACCAAATAGGGAAAACATCACATCCATTTCTTGGGAACTCGTAAGACACGAAGACGTGTTTTGGTTTTAGGCCTCATTTATCAACGAGTTTGAACAGTCGGTGTAAGGTGGAGAACCACAATTATAGAAAACTTATTAGTTATTACATAAATATCTAATGGCATTTGTGATTTCGGATACACTTCATGGATCCCAATCATCTCATAATCAACTGCAAGATAGCCCACATGTCCAACAGTGCCTTAATTTGATACGTTCCAATTACCAGCTCAAATTAATGCAAGATTTGATTATGTCACCAACCGTGCAACAGTGGTTAAACCAGATTGTACGCTTCGTAATCTTTGCTTTAAAATCTTTTGTAACTTTAATTGTAATATTTCTTTGAATGGTTTGTAGGATATTATGGATATTGTCTATGCGTGGTGCATTTGTAAAGAGTGCAACTCGTGTCACATCCAAAGGTCGTCATCGAATTTAAACAATAATATTTCTGTCACTTTTTCTTTAGTGGATTTTTGGTTAGGCGACACCAATATGGTGGTGGCTTTGCTTCCTCCATTGATCGGACAAGGTTTCAGTGGATTTTCTTAACTACGATCAAGAAGTAATTTTTAACAGTCTTGGATACTAAGTAAGTACCTTTAGTTTTCATATGATGTTAAATAATATTAATTGAATTGGGTGATTGATGAAGACGAAGGTACTGTTATTTTGAATGTTACATCGTTGAATCACTATAATTATTTAGTTTAGCTCATAAAAGTTTTTGTTAGGAAAATTGGAACGATAGTGTGCCCGAGTCATAATACGAAAGCGATGACGATGGGTACGGAAAAACTCAAACGGAACTAGACTAGACAAATTCACAAACATCTAACGTGCATGTATCAAATCAAGCAAAAAATTGAATCAAACCACAAGTAAGGGTGCAAATGGTTACCAAGTATCCGAGTATCCGATTCGAAAATTTCTATTTAGTTGGTATTTGGTAAGTTCAATGTTACCAATTTAATTTCGGATACGAATTTGGTTTAAAAAAATTACCAATTAGAATTCGGATACAAGCTATTTAAAATTCGAATTATCCGAATTATCCGAATTATTCGAATACATAGTCAAATACACAAATTAGTATTCGAAAATTTTAATACGAAAATTTAGTATTCGAAATTTTTATTCGAAAATTAATTATAATATATATATCTATTCAATTTCGGATAATATCCGAATACCAATTAGTATTCGAAAATTTTGAAGTTTCGGATTCGGATTCGGATAGTTCTACTGAATTCGGATTCGAATTCGAATTTGGTAATGGAATATGGTATTCGGATTCGAATTCGGATATACAGGTATCTGAGTTGCACCCCTAACCACAAGCAAACAACCCAAAACTAAGATATATTGGACACCTAAATCGGAAAAAAGCACAAGCAGAGACGACTGAGCTTCACTATGGTGTAAACAATGATACAAGCGGCGGCCATAACATGGAGCTAATATCTTAGAACTAGATCAGAGCTCTGGATGGTTACATCTTCGAGTACAATAAACCACCCAATCAACAAACCCTAAGTTTTAATGAGATGACTAATCTATTCTCCATATAAAAGGATATAAATGAGAGTGTAGTCTAGCAATCCAATAAAATGAGTGAACATGCAGAAGAATAAACTTTCAAGGAGCATTTGTAGATACCAAAAAACTTGTCAGTCTCGAATCTTCAATATTCAAGCAACATAGAGATGACAGATGCTAAGTATAAGGTAGAATCCCTCACTAGCTCCATTGACCATTTTCAACCTCAGAGTTTTTATTTTGATGGCTCCAATAACTTCCCCAACTTGATAACTCCTTGAGATACGAAATCCACATAAGGTGGTTATAAGGAGATGCTTCGTGAGATAGGAATCCACCATTGGTGGTTCTATGAAGGTGGCAAAAAGAAGGAGACCATACTTGGTGGTGGCTCCAACAATAAAGCTACTCTCAAACTCCTTTGGGTGATGGTTTCTACACACCAAACCTAAAGTGTAAAAGGGTATATATACATACACACGCACTAGTGGGGACAACACACCAAACCCTAGAGTTAGGACACATAAACGGTGGAAATGAATGTCCAAAATAGCAGTTAATAAGTTTTGTTGTCGCCATTTGCCAATCGATGGAATAGGTCGATTGTTTTTGTTCAGTGCCGAAAATCCAGAATTTACTGTTGCACAATATTCAGTCTACCGGTTGACAATTCACATAGATTTTCATAACACAAAACTAACAGTTTTCTGAAACTTAATACTGACGACACCGTGACATATCACAACCACCAATTATCCACACGCGCACAAATTTTATTTTATTTTTGGTGGAAACATTCCCATAATGACGCATTAATACACGTCTACCTATTTCCTTTTGATTTTGTATTAGATATAAAAAACACGAGACTAAATTACCGGACCATACTAGATTTCCAGTTGACAAACTGACGTGAGTATTTAATGTTCTTTGTAAAAATACATTATACTTGAGAAGAATCATGACTTATTTGGTATTTTGCAGGGTTATACCTGAAGATACAAGTAAATTGCAGGAGTAAACTTACAAAAAAGAGAATACATTTGAAGAAGATTAAAATACGCCTACAGAACTACACATTATTTAGATTTTTTGGATATACATAATTTGGGAAAGTACTATGATTTTTTTTATACTTTGGATATACATATGCCCGAGGTATTGTTTTGAACATACATACTTTAATATAGTTTTGTTAGCCGTAATATAATGTAATATTTTTTGAAAATATTCCTCCAAAAATGAAGAATGACTACAACTTGTGTAACAAGTATCCTTGTTCGTATTAAATTTAATATTACGTTCAAAACAATAATATAATGTTGTTCGCCGTAGTATTATTTTGTTAGTTGTAATATAATAAAATTATTTATACAAACGTATCATAATCATGTGTAACTTGTGAAATTAATATTATGTTCAAAACGGTAATATATTGTTGTTGTACTAATATGATGTTAGCCGTAATTTAATGTAAATTTGTAATTACTAATGTTTCGCAAATAGTGATGGATGACTACATCATGTGTACAAAAATTATCGTTCGTATAAAAATTAATATTATGTTCGCGACCGTAATATAATGTTGTGATCGTAATATGATGGTGTTACCGTCAACTTAATTTCTGTCACACCTGAACAACATAACAACACCACACTTCTCTTGTTATTATTACATTAAACATGATTCTAATTCAAGTTAATTAGTTGATCAATTCAAAGGTCGCAAACACTATGACCAATATTTTTTATTTTAACTAAGACCGATATCAATAGAAGTCATGTTTTAAATACATGCAGAAATAAAATAATTTCTCTGACTTCGATCGGGCAGGAGAAGACTAAGCTGCAATCGAAGGAGATTGGTCTGAAAAATAGTAATTAGTAATTACCCACCGAAACCATTTGCCCGTTGAGTTTTTGCTTTCCTCAAACTAAACAATCAGATTACATATGAAAACATTTGTGGCTAAAAAGTAAACCATAAACATAAAAAATGCTTAGCACCGACAACCAATTTGTTATACATCTGCTGCACATTTTTCTTTCTTTGGTTTACAAAGTTGACGACAGAGCCCTGCTGAATATATGTTGGATGCTTAAATTCCAGAGTGTTTGAGCCAAAATTCTAATCTAACATAAAAACATTGATACATACACCTGGTGACAGTTGTAGCACTATATTCTAACTATTAATACAACAATTTCTTTTAAATGGTAGTGTTGGAATTACAATCCCAGGGACGACATCAATCAGATCATCAAAACTAGATTAGGTACATCAATTAGATTACCAAAGCCAGATTAATAACAATCCAAGGTTTGCAAACACATCAGAAAATTAGCACAAAAAAAATTCAGGGTGAAACACTTAGTTCATTTTTTAAATTAAATATTCAAAACATACACCCACCCTTGTAAACCACCAATCCATGTGTTTTCCCCTCTAACCAACTCTTAGTCTTAGAACCGACTCAAATTCCAACCATATTCGACCTCCGTTTGGATCCAAACTTTCACGTAAATATAGGTTTAGAAGTGTATTAGGGACACAACAAAAAAAATAGGAAAAAAACGTCGAATGTGTGTTAAATAATGAATTTTTGAAGTTCAGGGGGGCAAAGTGTTACAAAATTAAAGTTCAGGGGAGGTAATTGTTAACTTTGAAAGTTCAGGAGGCAAAGTGATACCAAAGTATAGTTCAGGGGGGCAAACTGAAATTAACCCTAAAAAATAACTATGAATAGGAACCCCAACCAACTCTTAGTCTTAGATTAACCTTTTTCTCACACAAATCTAACCATACCTTGCAAAGAAACCAAACAAAAACGGCTTGACCTGAAATAATTGTTAAACAATCATCCCAAAATAGTGACTAATATACAACCAAACCTAAAGAAAATCCCAAAATTCCGAGAACTATTTCAAATGTTAATTACCTCCTGCTTAAGGCTAAGCTTCTCCTCAACCTCATTCTCTCCCGAACACAAAACCTCCTTGTTGACACATAAAAAAAAATCTCAAATCGATACAATTTTTCTAATGATCGTCGACCAATTGCCATCCCAACTTAGTGGAAATTGGAACTCTATTGAAATAAGACTAAGCAATAACATCAAAAAAAAAATTATTAAGAAATTTTTAAAGTGAAATCTGATGTAGCATTTTTAGTGGTTAATCTCTTGATCTATGTATTATTAAATTGGACATGGAAATAGTCAAAGCATGAAGAAATGTGAGATTTCACAATATTCAAAGGAGAAAATGAAATTTTGCCATTAAAGAAGTAAAAGAAAAAGAAAGATTGCATGCTCAACGTGAAGGAATTCTCATGCATACGTGATTCCAATTTTAGCATTTTTACTTCTCTTCCAAACCAACTCCCACACGTCTCCCATACTCCACATTATCCCATCTCCACCTCAACCGCTTCCTATACACGTCCAACACCCCACTCCTCATGCAACCACCAATCAAGTCACTATAAATGCTAATGGAAGAAAAAAAAAAGAAAAAAAAAAAGAAGAAGGGAAGAACGGGACAGACCAGAAAAAGGGAGAAATTGTGAGAAAAAAAAAGAGAGTAACCAGAGAAGAAAACGGAGGGAGAAAGAAAAGAGAGAGTGACGTGAAGGGAGAGGAGATCCAGTTTGGTTCTTTGTTGTCGGTGAGGAGAATCCGACGCTCCTTGCGAGAAAGCCGTCTTCGGTCTCAGCAATTCCCTTGACTCCGGCTCCTTTATTCCAACTCCGGCTCCGTCGATCCCAACAACAGCAACACCGGCAACAATTGAACAACTCCGGACGCATAGTTTCGACAACAATTCAACATCTTCGGATTATTCCAACAACGACTCCGGCAGGTGTAATATTAGCACCGGCGATTGTTTCACTTTAAATAAAAGAAGTAATAATAAAATACAATCATTTCGGCCACTTTCCTTTTGAGGAATTGTACCCGGGTGGTTGCCAAACACGATTATTCCGGCCACTTTCCTTTTGAGGAATTGTACCCGGATAATCGTTCGATCTACCGAATACAATCATTCCGGCCACTTTCCTTTTGAGGAATTGTACCCGGGTGGTTGTCAAACATGGTTATTCTGGCCACTTTCCTTTTGAGGAATTGTACCCGGATAATCGTCTCCCATACGTCATTCCGGCCACTTTCCTTTTGAGGAATTGTACCCGGATTGATGTTCATATTTTTGGCAAAAAAAAAAGAGACGCCGGAAGGCTGCCGAAATTGAGCCAGAAAACAACAAATACTCGAATATGATAAGAATGGCGGCTCCATATGTTTGACACAAAATTAATTAACCTATGAAGCCATGGTTCTTATCCTTGAATCGGATGTCAAACTATTGTCAGAATGCCACAGGATTAGAGTCATAATCATGTTAAAATAATATCATGATTGTAACTGTCTTGGATACACAGTAAATAGAAATTCCAAATTACTTGTCGATCGTTCCGAACTCTAGATAAATTCTGAACGATGGAAAAAGAAACAGTCATCGAATGAAGCTAAAATCGACCCATGCTAGTAAGTCACAAATGACTTGTATTCTAGGCCAGAATAAAGGGGATCGAAGAAATGCAATTGATATTTCAGGATCTAATATTAATTAGATGATGCAATTTGAGATAAACTGATTATAAAAATCTAAAAGGGAGAACATTCTCTAGTCGGTGATATGTAAACACGATCACGACCAAAAAAAAGGACATGTTCGTAAAACACATGTTGTTGGTTTCCGAAATATGAGAATTGAATTCTCACGATCAATAGAAAATCTTAATCCAAACTAATGATCATAAGGCTTTCAAGCTACGGTTTGGTCTATGTATAAAACTCATGAACCTCATGTCAAGTTTTAGAATCAATCAAAAGGTGTCTCAGCATAATTGACACAAGCATTATCTTGCTTGGATTGCCACTGTTTGATCATATTCGTATAACAATAAATCAACTTTAATGGACATGGCCTTCAATAAATCGCACAAGAATGAACCAATTTTGTACATCATATAATTGCACGTAGCAACTAATTCCAGCGCATAATGGACAAGGCCATATATGTACATGCATCTCTATACGTCCAAGGCACCAGGGATTTCCATGCAAATGCAAGTAATGAGACTTTGCATGTGAAACCTATACAAATTACATATTGAAGTATGGTGGTCATACTTTGAAAACAATCAACCAATCTAACACTTTGGACAAGATTACAAATAGTCCACCTAAATAGACAAAATTACCAACTCACTTGTTAGTGAGATAAATTACAACAATATACAAGTTGTACCAGTTGATTTACAAAATCAATCTTAAAATACAAATAGTCCCTTTAAATAGACAAACAACAAATCCACCCCTAAATGTGGATAAATTGCAAACTAAATCTTTAAAGTTGTAAAATATGTCAACCAAACTAAAAATTGAAAACAAACATAAAACCCAAATATTGACTGCTCTAATAATAAGAGAGGATGCACGTCAAGCTGGATCTTGGGTTCCCCCTCTCTTATCATTGGAGTAATCAAAAATCAAAATATGGATTACCTTAGTCGTAAGTGAGGATGCACGCCAAGCTTGATCTTGGGTTCCCTCTCCCTTACTGGCGATGGAGTCTTCATTTAACAAATCAAATAAATATAACAAAGACACAAACATAAATTCCCTCCGGGTTATGAGGCTAAACTAACCAAAACATCATAATACCCATATCAAAAGTATGATTGTCCAAATAAATCCATATATACAAAACACCTCCTAGGTTATGAGGTTAAACTAACCGTTTGTACGATATTCTAATATAAGAATTATCGTTGACAAATCAAACATAAATTCCCTCCGGGTCACGAGGCTAAACTGTCCAATATATTTAATGTATATACATAAAATATTCTCCCAGTTATGAGATTAAACTAACTATTTGATGATATTCAAATATAAGAATCATCGACAATATATCAAATACATACATATAAAACCCCTCCGGGTTATGAGGCTAAACTAACCAAAACATCATAATACCCATATCAAAAGTATGATTGTCCAAATAAATCCATATATACAAAACACCTCCTAGGTTATGAGGTTAAACTAACCGTTTGTACGATATTATTCCAATATAAGAATTATCGTTGACAAATCAAACATAAAACCCTCCGGGTCACGAGGCTAAACTGTCCAAGACACTCAACAAATTGAGTATATAAAATATTCTACCAGTTATGAGATTAAACTAACTATTTGATGATATTTATACATAAGAATCATCGGCAATATAATAAAGATACATATACACAAATCACCTCCTAGGCTATGAGGTTAAACTAACCGTTTGTACGATATTCTAATATAAGAATCATCGTTGACAAATCAAACATAAATCTCCTCCAGGTTATGAGGCTAAATTGACCAAAACATTATGATATATGAATAGTTCTCTAAATCAAATCATATACAACACCTCCTAGGTTATGAGGCTAAACTAACCGTTTTTACGATATTCTAATATCAGAATTATCGTTGATAAATTAACACGGTGTATTCATCATAAAGTTGAAGAATCTAAACATATACAAAACCCTCCTAGGTTACGAGGCTAAATTGATCATATTGTGACAATATATCACAACAAAAGGGAGATCATTATCGAATCGATCAAAGCACGAATCGATAAATCCCCGTCCCTAATACATCGAAATATAAAAAACCCTATTAATAAAATATATATCTGAAATTGTTAAATATAACAACAATTTTGGTTTATAGTTCGCAAACGGATGCTTATATATCTTCCATTTGTGCAATGCATAAATATGTCAACTATTGTATTTCATATTCATTCCTTCTATTTAATGAAATGAAAGAAAATGTTGCACTTATTTACTTTCTGCCAGTTCTTCACATTTATTTAAATTCCTGTACAAATGAATGATATGAGTATGACACGATGAGGCATTCTTCTATACGAAGTTGTAAGGTGCGGAATTCCACTATGAATTCTTGAGAGGTCTTCGCAACACCAAATAAATATAAAAACACAAAGAGAACAAAAAACCCACGTTAAACAGAATGGCACGCCCGGTGGGACCTCTCATCCTCATAGTCATGTTTCGTGTCATTAATCTAACATAAAACCTTCCACGTTGTACAGGAACGAAAATTTGCGATGGAAACTAGCATGAAGGTGATATTTACGGCTCCCGTCTCTTTTGGCTCCTTCGAGCCAGCCTTGTTCAAGTATTCTTTTGAACACGGCCTCGTGACGGGTTATGAGATTGAAGTACCCATCAAGCCTTCAACTCTTAGTCCGGTGGGTAACATCGTGATCGCTTCAGAAAAGGAACGATTGGAAAGGACGCAACCGGAGTTTGCAATTGCTGAAATTCCTGAAGCACATGCCAAAATTTCGAAGAAGAAAAGGAACAAGACACGCAAGCCAAAGGTGAAAGAAGCCAAATCATCGTCCAATCAGTCACCAAAGAGTCCTTGCATGCCTGGTTCACCAAGCAAACTAGTTAAGTGTCATGTACGACCCCAAAAGTCATTATTGGGAAATTTCAAGGCTCATAAAAGGGTTGGAGGGAACCCGAAGGCACTTAACGACAAACAAATGTCGCTCATCCTGAATGAAATTAATGATTATGAGATGGTGATTCTCTCTAGTAGAGACGTCTACCGTCTTACTGGAGTACACATGACCGAAAACATTTCGATGAATGATTGCTTCACAATTCCAGCTCGCGTGTTGGTATGTGCAATTAAACTGAGAATGAGAGCGCAGAAACTGGGTGTCAACCTAACATCTTCGCCTGTTTTTAGCAGTTCTCTCATCCCAATGGAGTGTAGAGTCATCTCGTCCTCCCCACTTAACGGAAATCCTTTTAGGCCATATCCTAAGAGGATGAAAGTTTCCCGAAGTGGGAAATCAGTTTTAATCGATGGGAATCGTTTCAGTCTGACAGGAGACGAGCTAGAAATAACAGAACCTGACTATTCTGTGAATATATCGATGAATAATCGATATGATATTCTGAGGAGAACAGATGAGGAAAAACCTACGTTAAGAAGAAAGAAATATGCCCGGACTTCTGTTTGGGACAGGATCGGTAGCGGCACATCGCGTCCGTCCGTATTCGAACGCATTTCTCGTCATCCGAAGACAAGGTCTGAAACTCGGAGTGTTAGAATGAAGTGGGATGGAAATCTCGAAATTGAAACAAATCCTGAGGTACGACGGAAAGAAAAGTCAAGCAAGTTGGAAATCAAACGGATTAATCTATCCAAAAGGCAGCTTCTAACAGTGTTAGTCAAATCCGATGATCGATTGGAGGGTACAGGGTCTACAGCTGATAGTGATACGCTTACTCACAGTTGTTATATGGTACAAATAACTGAAAATCCCTACAAAAAAACGAGGAGAGAAACAAATGATGACCTGCCGAACACTATAGAAGAACTCCAAGACATAGTCTCCCAACCAGGTGTGGACACAAGGAGGAAAGAACGGGCTAGGCAGAAGTTGAGAAATCTAGAGAAGCAACCAATACCCGAAGAAGATTTTAGGAATTCAAGACAAGACGACACCCCAACTTTTGTGGATGAGCAAATATCGAAGGGGTATGCTAGCGGTGATGAAGAAGTACCAGTTCAGACTGTGTATACAACCGGAGAATCTTCAAGAGAAGAACATTTCAAAAAACAAATAGAAGACCTTCAACAAATGGTCTTGCAACTGTCTGCAACCATCGAGTCAATGAACTTGGAAAAAGAACGAGAAGTGGCCGGACAAAGGGACATGGTTGAACAAGCCGTGAACGCTCGATTCTCGGAGATGAGCAACACTGATCAAAGGCCGTTAAATCTCCTAAACCCTTACACAGTTCCATATCCAATAAAGCATTTGGAGACCAGATTACCTGTCGGGCATGTGCAACCAAAATTCACAAAATATAATGGGACGGGAGAACCGCGAGAACATCTAGCTCATTTTACAGCTCAGTGTGGAGACCTCGCAAACGACGAGTCATACTTGCTAAAGTTGTTCGTTCTTTCATTGAGTGGACCAGCTTTTGAATGGTATGGGACGTTAAAACCAAACTCTGTCCCCAATTGGAGTACCATGCAAACACTGTTTATTCAGCGGTTTTTCACTACCGTTAGGAAAGTCTCAATCGCAGAATTGAGCATGCTTAAACAAAGAATCGGAGAATCATCCACCGATTTTATATTGCGATGGAGGAATACTTCGATGTATTGCTCACAGGAAATTGAACAGGCTGAAGCCGTTCGTCTTTGTCAAAGCAACTTTAGGCCTGAACTTGGGTGGAAATTGGTCGGAGAAGATATACGAACTTTCGAGCGTTTGAACACTAAAGCTCGAGATGTCGAATTATTCTTACAGCAATATCCGAACATTTTTCCTACCACTCCTTCATCTTCGGGGACTTCCAAAGTCAAAAAGGATGAAAAGAGAAAGGAGGTTAAGGAGAGTCACAACACATTCGCCCAAGGAAGGAGAATGGAAGGGAAGCAGGAAACACCTCAACAAGCTCCAAGACCCAGAACCACCATAGAAGAGAGAAGAAACAAACCTTACTCTTTCCGAAGAGATAAAGTAAAGAAGCTCTTTCAACGCGCAATAGAAGTGGGAAAGCTTCGCCTCCCGGAACCAAAACGGCCAAGAGATGTCGACAAATCAAGTGAACCAAATTATTGCTTGTACCATAGGATGTTGAGTCACATAGTCGAAGATTGCTGGGTCTTTAAAGATATAATGCAGAATATGATAGAAAAGGGCGAAATTGAGCTCAATAACTCAATTAGGGTTGATCCACCGCAACCTCATCATCATCCTGGTGAAAAGGAAACTGTTCATGTTGTTGAATCTACTCACATTACTTTTCCACCATGCCATATTGAAGATTTAATATGCCAAATGATGAAATTCATGCCTTGGGTGACTGTTCAACAAGAAGAAGTAACTCCCACTAATCAAACGCCAGTGAAGGAAATCGTTCGGGATCCGAGGAAGGGTAAGGCTCCTATTGTCAAGGAACCAACCAACATCAAAGAAACAATTCATGTAATCCAGAAACTAAAAGATAGTATGGAAGATATTGTTAACGAGATGAAGGGGTGTGTTTGTACTAGTCTTGCTTCTACCTCATGTGGGGCAACATCAAAAGGTGACAACGACGAAGGTTGGCAAGTTGTGACACGTCGAAAGAAATCTTCTCAGCCTCAAGCACCGCCACTGCCGCCACAAAAGCAATATTCAAGACAACATCTTCGTCGAGCCCTTAAATACCTACAGAAAAGAAGTAAAGCAAAGAAGCCAGTGGAACCAAAGAAAACACCAAATGAGCTAAGCCCGTTGGAAAGATTGCAAAAACTAATTAACAAGTTGAAGGAGTACGAGCAGGGTACCCCGAAAAATATAACTTTGGAAGATTATATGCCATGGGAACTATTGCTGGAAAAGAGAAGGGACGAGCCCTCGGGTGAAGAACCCGAAGATAAGACGGAACCAATTGTACACGAGTGTCGAATGGTGGGTTCATCTCCAGTCAACAGTGTTGGTTCACCTACAGGAATCAAGGAAATGTTTTCGTGGAGCGATGAACCCAGTGATGAAGATGAAGGAATAAATTTCATCCAACTAAGGAAGGGTAAAATCCTGTCATCTACTCCAAAACAACCCAAAAGTAAAGAAGTTAATTCGTCCAAGCAGTTGGTTGGTGAAACCGAAGGAAACAAAAATAATGATCAGGGAGCAGTTGAAGGAACGAAGCAATCTTCAAACAATGAACCTAATGACACCAAATCGAAAGTCAATTACGATGTCATTGCTCATTTGAAGAAAATCCCCGCTCTCCTTAGTATATATGATGCTTTGCAACTGGCACCCGAATTGAAGGATGCTCTCATTCAAGCTTTGCAAAGATCAACAATATACGAAGCTCATCTGACCGAGACCCAATCCGTATTCAAGCAAGGAATCACGCCAATCACCTTCAGCAAGGAAGATATGCTTCTGAAACATATAGATCATAATCGCCCTCTTTATTGCAAAGGAACCATGGAAGGTCATCCTGTGGGGCGCATACTCATTGATCCTGGTTCTTCAGTAAACCTCATACCGATGACCACACTAGCAAAGCTTTCCATCGCAAGGACAGATTTAAGCCCATCCGATATAGTCATACACGGGTTTGATCAACATTCACAAACTCCCATTGGCATGGTAGTGTTGAAACTCGTCTTTGAAGAATTTGAGACCGATGCAACGTTCTATGTGCTGAATGTGGGGACATCATATAAAGCATTGTTGGGACGTCCTTGGCTTCATGAAAATTTTGTTGTTCCCTCTACCGTCCACCAATGCTTCAAATACATACACAATGGGAAGGAGCACAGATTCTTTGGAGAGCGCCAACCATTTGAAGCACATGAAGTACATTTCCATGACGCTCGCTACTTTCTCGATGAACCTAAAGGAGGCAAAGCCCCCCCTCTCATACAAAAGTTCAATATGAGGAGTAATATACTCCCGGAAATAATAGAACTCGGTAATGACGATGAAGAACCTGCATTCAAAGTTGTTACACCTCCCAAGCGAATAGACGGAATGAGGCAGTCTCTAAACACCAAGAAGCAGGTTAAGATTTCATGTCCAACTATCAAATCAGATAGTAAGAAGGTGAAGGCAACATATACAATAGACTCTAATACGGTGATGACATTGCCACCATGCACTATGAAGGCACTCGAAAAGCGAGAAGTGGACGTAGTAAAGTCTTTGAAGACTTTCATTGTTCCGTCAAAGAAAAATAGTGGGAAGATAACTTTCTATAAAGGCGAACCACAACGTGTCGAGTCAAATACTCCCTTTGGCAAAACAAATGAAATTGATGATGATGCTGATTTGGATGATTTCACCATCAATCCGAAGGTCTTGACAGCTTTCAGAAATAGAAGAGAGAATCGTCCCTATAAGAAGAAGGAACAACAAAAATATGAACAAATATGGCGTCCGAAAGATGACAAGGGACGTGATAGTACGCGGCAAGGGAAAGATCGCAGGGGTCTTGGTTGCTCAAACCACTTAAAGAAGCAAACAACATTACATATAACGGTAAGCTCTGCAGATATTGAGTCAAAGGATGTCGCGCAAGTCGAAGGATCTTTCGGTACTCAACAATCACAGGTCGATGAAAATCAGACTGATAGTGGATCAGAGGGTGAAGAGATATTGCTTCAAGGTCAGTCTGATGTCGAGGGTATTCTCCCAGCTCCACGAGAAATGGAAGAAGGGGGACAAGCGACGGTTGATGAACTTTTAGAAATAAACTTGGGATCTAATGATGACCCGGAACCAACATTTATCAGTGCTTCTCTTAGTCTTAAAGAAAGGGAAGAATACATAACTCTTCTCAAAGAAAATCATGATTGTTTCGCTTGGAATTATAAACAAATGCCAGGTGTAGACCGAAATGTCGCTGAGCACCGTTTATCCATCGATCCCAAACATCCAGGAGTAAAACAGGGGCCTCGCAGGATGCACCCGGATATTCGTGATTTAGTGATTGCAGAGATTGATAAGCTCATCAATGTTGGGTTCATCGAGCCCGTGATGTATACCAAGTGGTTATCAAATATTGTTCCAGTGCGAAAGAAAAATGGTCAGATTCGGGTTTGTGTAGATTTCCGTGATCTCAATAAAGCTTGTCCGAAAGATGATTTCCCCTTACCCATCACTGAACAGATGGTGGATGCTACAACTGGGTACGAAATCCTTAGTTTCATGGATGGATATTCTGGATATAATCAAATTATGATGGCCGAGGATGACAAAGTACATACAGCGTTCCGTACACCGAAGGGGGTTTTCTGTTATAAAGTCATGCCTTTTGGGTTGAGAAATGCTGGTGCGACATATCAACGAGCCATGACACAAATATTCAGCGATTTGCTGCATAAACAAGTTGAATGTTATGTAGATGATCTGGTAGTCAAATCTAAAAAGAAGATCGAACATCTATCCGATCTTAAACTGATATTTAAAAGAGTTCGGAAGTATAACCTCAAAATGAACCCATTGAAATGTGCCTTTGGAGTCACAAGTGGCAGATTCTTAGGTTTTGTGGTTAAACACCGGGGCATCGAAGTTGATCCAACAAAAATCAAGGCAATTCAAGAACTCCCTCCTCCAAAGAATTTGAAACAACTCAGATCACTTCAAGGACGTTTGGCGTATATAAGGCGCTTTATAGTAAATTTGTCTGGAAAATGCCAGCCTTTTTCTCGCCTCATGAAGAAAGATGTAGCATTTGAATGGGATGAAGAATGTCAAAAAGCTTTTGAAGATATCAAAAAGTATCTCCTTAATCCTCCTGTGTTAAGGGCACCGCAGGTAGGCAGGCCACTCATATTATATATCGCCGCCCAAGATTGCTCATTAGGAGCATTGCTTGCTCAAAAAACTGATGATGATAAAGAGCAAGCTTTATACTATTTGAGTAGGAGGCTAGTTGGGGCGGAATTTAAATATTCTGCAATCGAAAAAATATGCTTAGCATTGGTCTTTGCAGCTAAAAAAATGCGTCATTATATGTTAGCTCATAAAGTCCATCTCATATCAAACGTGGACCCCATAAAATATATCATGACACGACCCACCTTGGCTGGACGTGTTGGCAAATGGACCCTTCTGTTGATGGAGTTTGACATTGAATATGTTCCGAGGAAGGCAGTGAAAGGACAAGCTTTAGCGGACTTTCTTGCGGCTCACCCTTTGTCTAGCGATTCCCCATTGGCAACAGATCTCCCGGATGAAGAAATAATGACTGTCAGAGCTAACAAAGAAGCTTGCTGGGAACTCTACTTTGATGGGGCTTGCCGTACTGAGATCACCGTTGATGGTCCGACGATTCGAGCTGGGGCAGGGATCGTGTTCTTCACTCCACAATGCGGTATAATTCATTTTTCGTGCGCACTTGTCGATGAGAAGTCCAACAATGAAGCCGAATACGAAGCTCTAATAGTTGGGTTAGAAATGGCCCTCGATATGAACATCAAAACTCTTGAAGCATATGGTGATTCTCTACTTGTTGTTCGACAAGTTAACGACGTATATGAAGTTCGAAAAGAAGAGCTGATACAATATCACGATGTGGCACTGCGTCTGATTCGAAGGTTCGATAGTTTGAAGATATCACACGTTCCAAGAAGCAATAACTCTCATGCGGATGCCCTTGCAAAGTTAGCAACTAGTCTGACCCTTCCACCCCAAGGAGAAATGGAAGTTGTTATAAAAGATCGTCGTCTTCTTCCAAGTATAGCGACGCTACGTGAAGACGAAGCAATAGAAGAAGTCAGCATTGTAAATGATGAACGAGATGATGATTGGAGACAAGTGTTTGTGGACTTCTTTAAGCATGGTCAACAACCTGTTAATAGAGCCGATCGAATGGAACTCAAAAGGCGGATTCCATCATTCGTGTTTGAAAATGACACACTTTATAGATTAGCGCCCGGTAACCACAACTCTGTGTATCTTCGATGTCTTTCAAAGGACGAAGCACGAAAGATTCTTCAGGAAATTCATTCAGGGGAATGTGGCGGCCATCAAGCAGGACCAAAAATGCGACATCGAATTAAACTTATGGGCTATTATTGGCCCACTATGACTCAAGATTGCTTAGAGTATGCAAAGAAATGTGTCAAATGCCAAGAACATGGTAATCTATCTCACAGGCCGCCCTCAAAACTTCATCCAACAATTGCATCTTGGCCATTTGCGGAGTGGGGAACAGATGTCGTTGGACCCTTCACTCCTACATCTCGGGGTTACAAATTCATACTGGCTGCAACAGATTACTTCTCTAGATGGGCAGAATTGGTTCCTCTTCGTGAAGTCACAGCTGAAGCGGTCGTCAAGTTCTTCACCAACAATATTGTTCATCGATTTGGAGTCCCAAATAGAGTCCAATCCGATAATGGGACCAATTTCAAAAGTCAAAAAGTATATCGCTTTGCTAATAAATATAGTATTAATTGGAATTATTCCACTATATATAACCCATCTGCAAATGGGTTGGCAGAAGCCTTCAATAAAACTCTTTGTTCTATAATAGCTAAAACTGTAGAGTCAAATAAGCGAGATTGGCACGACCGTATGTATGAAGCACTCTGGGCCTACCGAACCACCTACAAGACTCCAACTGGTTGTACACCGTATTCCTTGGTATATGGGGCAGAAGCTGTACTACCATTAGAAATTGAAATACCGTCCCTCCGTGTAGCGTTGATGACTGACTTGACTAACGACCTCAACATCAAAGTAAGGCTCGAAGAGTTGTTAGACGCCGACGAAAGAAGACTTAAAGCACAACAAAGCCTTGAGCTATATCGAGCCCGAATGCAAAGAGCTTTTGATAAGAAAGTTCGCCCCCGAGCATTCAAGAAGGGTCAACTTGTTTGGGTAATGTCCAAAGATTGCATGGCTCAGGGTTATGGAAAGAAATTAGACCCAAAATGGAAAGGTCCATATATTGTTGAGCTAGCATATGACAATGGGGCATATCTCTTAACCGATCATGAAGGGAAAAGGCCATACCCCCCACTAAATGGAAAATTCCTCAAGCCATATTATTCATAAAAATAAAAAAAAAGGGTTAAAAAAATGAGACCCTACGGACTTAGTGAAAACCCTAAAGGGCGCTAAGGGTAAAAAAAAAAATTAAAACTCGGCTGTCGACGACAGGCAAAATTGGGTACCCCTCTACAAGAAAACCCGAAAGGGTTTGTAGGAAAAAACAAGTGGGGGTCAATTGTGGCGAAAACTCGAAAGGGCGGTGCAATTGAAAAAAAAAAATTCTCCTGAATAAGAGGTGAAACTTTTCAATATACCTCCTGAATAAGAGGTAAAACTTTTCGATAGAAATGTTCTACAAATCTATGAAGTACATCTGAGATTTGTAAGAACAATAATAATATAAAACTTTCGCTGACGATGGAACGTCCCTCGGGTCACTCTCCCACATATGAGAGTTCTTGAGGCGAAAGGGGTTATCAAAGTTCTACAAATCTATGAAGCATATCTGAGATTTGTAAGAACTTTCCAACCTTGTTGGGTGACATCCATATGAAGAGCGAGCATCCGGTACGATTTCAAAGATGAGATCCTTACTGTGGCTCCACAGCTGATGGTTGTCATGATGTAAAAAATCCTGTCCTCCTGAATAAGAGGTGAAACTTTTCAATATACCTCCTGAATAAGAGGTAAAACTTTTCGATAGAAATGTTCTACAAATCTATGAAGTACATCTGAGATTTGTAAGAACAATAATAATATAAAACTTTCGCTGACGATGGAACGTCCCTCGGGTCACTCTCCCACATATGAGAGTTCTTGAGGCGAAAGGGGTTATCAAAGTTCTACAAATCTATGAAGCATATCTGAGATTTGTAAGAACTTTCCAACCTTGTTGGGTGACATCCATATGAAGAGCGAGCATCCGGTACGATTTCAAAGATGAGATCCTTACTGTGGCTCCACAGCTGATGGTTGTCATGATGTAAAAAATCTTGTCCTCCTGAATAAGAGGTGAAACTTTTCAATATACCTCCCGAATAAGAGGTAAAACTTTTCGATAGAAATGTTCTACAAATCTATGAAGTACATCTGAGATTTGTAAGGATAATAATAATATAAAACTTTCGCCGACGATGGAATGTCCCTCGGGTCACTCTCCCACATATGAGAGTTCTTGAGGCGAAAGGGGTTATCAAAGTTCTACAAATCTATGAAGCATATCTGAGATTTGTAAGAACTTTCCAACCTTGTTGGGTGACATCCATATGAAGAGCGAGCATCCGGTACGATTTCAAAGATGAGATCCTTACTGTGGCTCCACAGCTGATGGTTGTCATGATGTAAAAAATCCTGTCCTCCTGAATAACGAGGCTAAACTTATTCATATATACATACATAGCCCAATCTCTTTTGTAGCCATAATAAGTCTACACACATATCACCATCCTCCTAATAACGAGGCTAAACTTATTCATACATACATATATGTCCTAATCTCATGAGTAGCGATAATAAGTCTGCTCACATATACCGTCATCACCCTAAATATCAAGTAAAAGGGTTGGCCACATTTGTTCCACAAATTTTACAAAACCATATAAAATTTGTATAAAAATATATATATGTCAATAAAATATATAATAAAAAAAAAGAAATGCAAACAACTCTAATAATAAGAGAGGATGCGCGCCAAGCTAGATCTTGGGTTCCCTCTCTCTCGTTGTTAGAGGAGTTCTATAACGAACAAATAAACAGACAAACAAATTTAAAAAAATCATCAAATAAAAAAAAAACCTCCTGGGCGATGAGGCTAAATTTATATGCATGCCCTAATCCTCGAATAGCAATAATAAGTCTACTCTCATTTTTTCTTCTTCTTCTTCCTCCTGGGTAACGAAGCTAAACTTATCCATATATCCTAATCATCTGAGTAGTAATCATAATGCTACTTTCTGAATATATTCAACCTCGTGAGTAGCGAGGATAAACTTACTCATACAACAAAATCCTGAATAATAAGGATAAACTCATTCCAACGCGTTTCATCTCGCGAAGAACAAAGATAAATTTACTCATACACTTCAACCTCTGAATCAAGTGGAGAAATTTATTCAGCGCACTTCTCATATATAGATAAAAATACAAACAAATTTAATAATAAGGGAGGATGCACGCCAAGCTCGATCTTGGGTTCCCTCTCTCCTATTGTTAGAAGAGTTTGCAAATATATATATACACATATATAATCAGATCAACAACAAAAAAAATCCTCCTGAATAAGAGGTAAAACTTTTCGATAGAAATGTTCTACAAATCTATGAAGTATATCTGAGATTTGTAAGGACAATAATAATATAAAACTTTCGCCGACGATGGAACGTCCCTCGGGTCACTCTCCTACATATGAGAGTTCTTGAGGCGAAAGGGGTTATCAAAGTTCTACATATCTATGAAGCATATCTGAGATTTGTAAGAACTTTCCAACCTTATTGGGTGACATCCATATGAAGAGCGAGCATCCGGTACGATTTCAAAGATGAGATCCTTACTGTGGCTCCACAGCTGATGGTTGTCATGATGTAAAACAATCCTGTCCTCCTGGGTAACGAGGCTAAACTTATCCATGCGTGTTCTAATGTTCTGAATAGTAACATAAGTCTACTCACCTCATACATTGTCCTCCCGAATAATGAGGTCAAACCTATTTATGTATACATATATATATCATAATCTCGTGGGTAGCAACAATAAGTCTGCTTACATATATCGGCATTACTCCAAATATTTGGTGAAAGTGTCTGCCACATTTGTTCCACAAATTTACAAATCATATCAAAAAATTGTATTAAAAAAACGTAAAAAAAAATTGCAAAAAAAAAGGATACGCAAACAACTCTAATAGTAAGAGAGGATGCACGCCAAGCTGGATCTTGGGTTCCCTCTCTCTTGTCATTAGAGGAGTTTATAAAAACGTTAAAAAAAATCAAATATACAAAATCCTCCTGAGAGATTAACTTTTTTTTCTCAAATACACTCTTCAAATTTATGAAACATATATGGAGTTTATAAGGGGATGATTCAACTTTTTACCTACGATGGAATATCCTGCAAGTCACCACTCTACCATAAGAGGGTTCTTGAGGTAAAGAGATGTTAAAATGAAATGTTCACTAATCTACGGAACATATATAAGATTTGTAGGGACATATAAGTTGTTGGTCAAACAACCATATGAAATGTGAGTATCATGTAAGATTCAAGATAGAAGAATCTTTATTGTCACCCTACCGTTGTTGGTACTCCAACATCAAATGTCTCATTGGTTTGAGTACGTATTTCTCTACATACTAGCATATTGATATGTAGCAAGATATGACTCATATGAGAAGATTCATTACTCTCATATACAAGTTAAAATACTTATTCTTTGCTTTACATGCTTCGACGTCGATGGCCCCGTATAAAAACAAATGTGTACTTCTGAAATATTGGAAGTATTATTATTATTATTATTATTATTTCTCAAGAAGTTATGATTCACAATATTCATCATATCTTCTTGAGGGGGCAAACTGTTGACACATAAAAAAAAAATCTCAAATCGATACAATTTTTCTAATGATCGTCGACCAATTGCCATCCCAACTTAGTGGAAATTGGAACTCTATTGAAATAAGACTAAGCAATAACATCAAAAAAAAAATTATTAAGAAATTTTTAAAGTGAAATCTGATGTAGCATTTTTAGTGGTTAATCTCTTGATCTATGTATTATTAAATTGGACATGGAAATAGTCAAAGCATGAAGAAATGTGAGATTTCACAATATTCAAAGGAGAAAATGAAATTTTGCCATTAAAGAAGTAAAAGAAAAAGAAAGATTGCATGCTCAACGTGAAGGAATTCTCATGCATACGTGATTCCAATTTTAGCATTTTTACTTCTCTTCCAAACCAACTCCCACACGTCTCCCATACTCCACATTATCCCATCTCCACCTCAACCGCTTCCTATACACGTCCAACACCCCACTCCTCATGCAACCACCAATCAAGTCACTATAAATGCTAATGGAAGAAAAAAAAAAGAAAAAAAAAAGAAGAAGGGAAGAACGGGACAGACCAGAAAAAAGGAGAAATTGTGAGAAAAAAAAAAGAGTAACCAGAGAAGAAAACGGAGGGAGAAAGAAAAGAGAGAGTGACGTGAAGGGAGAGGAGATCCAGTTTGGTTCTTTGTTGTCGGTGAGGAGAATCCGACGCTCCTTGCGAGAAAGCCGTCTTCGGTCTCAGCAATTCCCTTGACTCCGGCTCCTTTATTCCAACTCCGGCTCCGTCGATCCCAACAACAGCAACACCGGCAACAATTGAACAACTCCGGACGCATAGTTTCGACAACAATTCAACATCTTCGGATTATTCCAACAACGACTCCGGCAGGTGTAATATTAGCACCGGCGATTGTTTCACTTTAAATAAAAGAAGTAATAATAAAATACAATCATTTCGGCCACTTTCCTTTTGAGGAATTGTACCCGGGTGGTTGCCAAACACGATTATTCCGACCACATTCCTTTTGAGGAATTGTACCCGGATAATCGTTCGATCTACCGAATACAATCATTCCGGCCACTTTCCTTTTGAGGAATTGTACCCGGGTGGTTGTCAAACATGGTTATTCTGGCCACTTTCCTTTTGAGGAATTGTACCCGGATAATCGTCTCCCATACGTCATTCCGGCCACTTTCCTTTTGAGGAATTGTACCCGGATTGATGTTCATATTTTTGGCAAAAAAAAAAGAGACGCCGGAAGGCTGCCGAAATTGAGCCAGAAAACAACAAATACTCGAATATGATAAGAATGGCGGCTCCATATGTTTGACACAAAATTAATTAACCTATGAAGCCATGGTTCTTATCCTTGAATCGGATGTCAAACTATTGTCAGAATGCCACAGGATTAGAGTCATAATCATGTTAAAATAATATCATGATTGTAACTGTCTTGGATACACAGTAAATAGAAATTCCAAATTACTTGTCGATCGTTCCGAACTCTAGATAAATTCTGAACGATGGAAAAAGAAACAGTCATCGAATGAAGCTAAAATCGACCCATGCTAGTAAGTCACAAATGACTTGTATTCTAGGCCAGAATAAAGGGGATCGAAGAAATGCAATTGATATTTCAGGATCTAATATTAATTAGATGATGCAATTTGAGATAAACTGATTATAAAAATCTAAAAGGGAGAACATTCTCTAGTCGGTGATATGTAAACACGATCACGACCAAAAAAAAGGACATGTTCGTAAAACACATGTTGTTGGTTTCCGAAATATGAGAATTGAATTCTCACGATCAATAGAAAATCTTAATCCAAACTAATGATCATAAGGCTTTCAAGCTACGGTTTGGTCTATGTATAAAACTCATGAACCTCATGTCAAGTTTTAGAATCAATCAAAAGGTGTCTCAGCATAATTGACACAAGCATTATCTTGCTTGGATTGCCACTGTTTGATCATATTCGTATAACAATAAATCAACTTTAATGGACATGGCCTTCAATAAATCGCACAAGAATGAACCAATTTTGTACATCATATAATTGCACGTAGCAACTAATTCCAGCGCATAATGGACAAGGCCATATATGTACATGCATCTCTATACGTCCAAGGCACCAGGGATTTCCATGCAAATGCAAGTAATGAGACTTTGCATGTGAAACCTATACAAATTACATATTGAAGTATGGTGGTCATACTTTGAAAACAATCAACCAATCTAACACTTTGGACAAGATTACAAATAATCCACCTAAATAGACAAAATTACCAACTCACTTGTTAGTGAGATAAATTACAACAATATACAAGTTGTACCAGTTGATTTACAAAATCAATCTTAAAATACAAATAGTCCCTTTAAATAGACAAACAACAAATCCACCCCTAAATGTGGATAAATTGCAAACTAAATCTTTAAAGTTGTAAAATATGTCAACCAAACTAAAAATTGAAAACAAACATAAAACCCAAATATTGACTGCTCTAATAATAAGAGAGGATGCACGTCAAGCTGGATCTTGGGTTCCCTCTCTCTTATCATTGGAGTAATCAAAAATCAAAATATGGATTACCTTAGTCGTAAGTGAGGATGCACGCCAAGCTTGATCTTGGGTTCCCTCTCCCTTACTGGCGATGGAGTCTTCATTTAACAAATCAAATAAATATAACAAAGACACAAACATAAATTCCCTCCGGGTTATGAGGCTAAACTAACCAAAACATCATAATACCCATATCAAAAGTATGATTGTCCAAATAAATCCATATATACAAAACACCTCCTAGGTTATGAGGTTAAACTAACCGTTTGTACGATATTCTAATATAAGAATTATCGTTGACAAATCAAACATAAATTCCCTCCGGGTCACGAGGCTAAACTGTCCAATATATTTAATGTATATACATAAAATATTCTCCCAGTTATGAGATTAAACTAACTATTTGATGATATTCAAATATAAGAATCATCGACAATATATCAAATACATACATATAAAACCCCTCCGGGTTATGAGGCTAAACTAACCAAAACATCATAATACCCATATCAAAAGTATGATTGTCCAAATAAATCCATATATACAAAACACCTCCTAGGTTATGAGGTTAAACTAACCGTTTGTACGATATTATTCCAATATAAGAATTATCGTTGACAAATCAAACATAAAACCCTCCGGGTCACGAGGCTAAACTGTCCAAGACACTCAACAAATTGAGTATATAAAATATTCTACCAGTTATGAGATTAAACTAACTATTTGATGATATTTATACATAAGAATCATCGGCAATATAATAAAGATACATATACACAAATCACCTCCTAGGCTATGAGGTTAAACTAACCGTTTGTACGATATTCTAATATAAGAATCATCGTTGACAAATCAAACATAAATCTCCTCCAGGTTATGAGGCTAAATTGACCAAAACATTATGATATATGAATAGTTCTCTAAATCAAATCATATACAACACCTCCTAGGTTATGAGGCTAAACTAACCGTTTTTTACGATATTCTAATATCAGAATTATCGTTGATAAATTAACACGGTGTATTCATCATAAAGTTGAAGAATCTAAACATATACAAAACCCTCCTAGGTTACGAGGCTAAATTGATCATATTGTGACAATATATCACAACAAAAGGGAGATCATTATCGAATCGATCAAAGCACGAATCGATAAATCCCCGTCCCTAATACATCGAAATATAAAAAACCCTATTAATAAAATATATATCTGAAATTGTTAAATATAACAACAATTTTGGTTTATAGTTCGCAAACGGATGCTTATATATCTTCCATTTGTGCAATGCATAAATATGTCAACTATTGTATTTCATATTCATTCCTTCTATTTAATGAAATGAAAGAAAATGTTGCACTTATTTACTTTCTGCCAGTTCTTCACATTTATTTAAATTCCTGTACAAATGAATGATATGAGTATGACACGATGAGGCATTCTTCTATACGAAGTTGTAAGGTGCGGAATTCCACCATGAATTCTTGAGAGGTCTTCGCAACACCAAATAAATATAAAAACACAAAGAGAACAAAAAACCCACGTTAAACACTCCTTCTCTGAAATGAACATTTAAAGACAAACAATAAATCAAACCTACAAAACGAGACCATAAACAAACTCAACCTATTTTCCCCGGAAAACTAAAGACCCGTCCCGCACCTCCGCACGACAAGAGATCCCCCAAGTTGGCTCCGCGGCAGCAAGTGCTCATGTTCAAAGCCAACATGCAATCCCTAATCCACCCACCCCAACCTAGAAATCCCCCAACATGAAAACCCTAACCATGGGTAACGAAGTTGCAGGAAATGGTGTTGTTGGTAACAGGGAATGTGGGGAGGGATTGTGGGTTTGGTTTGAGAGATGAGGTGTAATAGGGTGAAGTGTGAAAGAATTAACGAACGTGGGTTTGGTTTGAGAGTGGAAGATTGAATTCCAGTTTTACTCTCTTGTGAGTAAAAATAAGAAGATCTCATATCTATCATTAGATTTGATTTGATTTCGATGATGAATGTTTAGAGGGCTCACTTAAGCTTAAATGAGCCCTGAGCTCATTCTATAATTTCTGTATATATATATACACACACATCCGAACTCAAATCATACAATTTTATGGAACTTACGACAACGTTCCTTTGGTTGGAATTATCTACTAAGCAAATAGTCTCACGTTATAAAACACATAAAGTTTGCAACGCTCTCAAAGACAAATTGGATTCACATCCAAAAACTATATTGGACCAACCAAAATTCACATTATACTGCAACGTTATTCACAAGATCACCAAGCTTATAAATACATAACGAATTGAATCACTGTACATTTATATCTGTTGGTAGTCTTTTTCTTTACGAAATAAATTAGGGGTTGGCAATTAATCTATTCATTGTCATGTGAAAATAGCATTTTCGGATAATGATACATTTCTCACAACCGTTAGTATCGATGGTTTATTAATTAGTTTGCGTGGATGTGGTTTTCATTATACGTTTTATTGTCTTACGTTGCTCCATTGTTTTTGAGGACAGACTAGTCTATAATTCTAGTTATGTAAGGTCTCATGAAGATGTTTATTGTGAGAGATTTCAGAAGTGGTACCTTAGTTTTAATTCAAGATTTTCTTTCCAAGAGCTTAATTAATCAGCCATATGTACAATGGATTTAGAATTACAGAGGTGGAATCACATCTGCAATCTGTACCATCTTGTTTGTGACATATGAGCCAGAAAGATATATAGGTTGTAACTACAAGTTCAAGATCCATCCGTTCAATATATGGGGTTGTTGTTGTATATTCCAAGCTTAACCTAATTCGGTGGACCTTTATCTTTACATATCAAATAAGTTCTAGCATAATTATTATCCCTGAGCTTATGTGCACACGTACGTACGAATATATAGTTTTTAATTGTTATTGTTGTGTTTCAATAAAAGGTCATAAGTCTATATTAAGATGCCTATTTTTCTTCTTTTATGTTCCTCGAATCTTCTCTATTAAGGTTTTCTATTACAATTCACCCCTTGATATTCTATCAAAACGAAGCCACGGGATCAAATTTAGTTGTCAATAATTGGAAGCGTTGTATATATATATTTGTCATCGTTGTCGTCACATTGCTGCAATACAAGATTATTACGTCAAATTTTTTGACATATCACGTCGAGTTGACCGACCCTAGTTGACTTACGTGTGTCTGAGGAAACATGGTAAGGGATGAGATATCATGTCGGCCACTAATCTGACGTGGTATGTAGATGAGAAAATTCGGAGACATTAAGATGAGAAAAGAATGACTCGGAGGAGAAGAGATGAAGTCCTTAATCTAGCGTGGAATAAGGAAGGTTAGAAATCTAACTAAGCAATCAAGGCCAAAACAAGTCTAAAGTCCACTATGCGTCCTTAGTAATAGACGACGCCTAACTTTGAGGTCCCACCGAGGACCACTAGTCTGTAGGAAATCAAGAACCTGGAGGTCCCTAATATCTTAGGGAGACTACATGGGCAACGACGTTCAAGTCGAAACGGTCTTAAACATCGATGACCACTAATCTATAGGAAATCAAGAACTCAGAGGTTCCTAAACTCTCAGGGAGACTATATAGGCAACGACATTCAGGCCATAACGGTCTTAAACAGTTTCCTCTCCTTAATGCGTCCGAAAATCCTAGAGGCCAACGTCTAATTGATTTTATTAAGGCTCTTTTATTAAGTGGTTTCTGGGCCAAGGAAAGGGTGATGAAATCCCCCACCTCATCTCCTATAGGTGACTGCCCCCTAAGTGTTTTTCATACCTTAATCTAACAAACAACACACCAAACAACACACCAAACAAACACTCACATCACTCTTATTCCAATGCAAGTCCTACTAACTAATGCGTGCTTTCTAATGAATGATGAGTGAAAGATAGTACGTACCTTACGCCAGCAATCTACGACAGAAATCGTAAATAATAGAAAAATACAATGCATGCAAATCCTATATGATGAATGACTTAGCAAATATTGTCTAATCTTTTGCTTTGGGTTATTAAATGCCAAGTTGTTTAAGGGGAGCAATGAGTTATTATCATAATATTAAAATTCAAAAAATTAAGGCAATAAACATTTAAAATATTAAAAGCACGTATTAAAAATAATTACTTGAATTTACAGAAAAAACATTTTAAACACAAACTATCATGTTATTAATAATAATTGGGAATAAAATTTTATTGAAATTTTAGCAGAACCTCCACTTAAAATTTGTTATGTAAAATTCTTCAAATCCTGAAATCAACAAGAAAAATGTATATCTAGTTATCTACTCACATTCACATCATGTATTTCTCTACTCAATCCAAACCAAATTCTTAACATAATCCAAACCAAATCAATCCAATGAAAACAAATGTTGGTTAAATCATCCAACCAACCCAACTCAATCCAAACCAAATCAATCCAATGAATGAGTCAAATCAAATGAATTAAACATTCACACAATCACACTCCATTCACCAATAAACTTTGTTGAAATTTCTTCACCACTATGTATGTTTTCATGGGATTTTCACTCTTTCTTAACATATCTAAACATATCAAATATTTTTACAAGTTTAAGAATATTTCTAAACACCACAATCTAAACATATCTAAATATATCCGAACACCATTACAACCTAATCAAACAATATGATTTTTCTACAGGTGGTTAAGCACGAACCAGAGGAGGGAAAAGTTGTGATGCCGGAGGAGGTCTTTGTGGTTCCCAAAGACGTCGCGGAGGTGGTGCGGTGACGGCTGTAAACGACACGAGAAGAAGACTAACTTAGAATATGTGGAGAAAGATGGAGGAAGACGAACTTAAACAACCAAAAACGAACTTAAAACTTACATGTGGAGAGAGACGGAGGAAGAAGGAGAAGAGGTCCGGAGAAGTGGAGGAGAGCTTGGGAGCTCGCCGCGGTGCCGGAGACGGTGCGGATCGGTCGGAGATCGGTCGCGGAGGAGAGTTCGGTCGCGGGACGGCTAGGGTTTGGGTGAGTTTCGTCTGAAATGAATGAAACAAAACGTGTCTGTCCGATTTCTTTAAGACCTATAGACGTCGGATGTTATATAATGCCGACGTCTATACCTCGACGTCTATATGGATGGAGTATAGACGTCGGTCTTATATTATGTACGACGTCTATATGGCGACGTCTATACCCTATAGACGTCGGATTCATAAGGTACTCCAACAACCGACGTCTATAGGTCGACGCCTATACCCTATAGACGTCAGCTAAACTTGGTATTCATACACCCGACGTCTATAGTACCACATAGACGTCGACCTCAATAAAGACCGACGTCCATTCTGTCCTCTCCCTACTAGACGTCGGTGGTTATAACGACCGACGTCTATTGGGCGACGAGTAAAGTCTATTCTGCACTAGTGTATACCACGTCGATGGAACCTCACACTTGGGTCCCGTTGAGTGGGAAGTGTTCTCTCTACCTGCCATTCTTGTCTGCTGCTTTTCACTTACCACGTGCGGTACCACGATATTTAGCAATAACACTGACTTGGTATTTACACAATAGCATGTCTGCCGAACGATGTTGTTAATCCTTATACGGACATAACGTGCTAACCAGACGACCAAACACAATTTCGTTCACTAAATGCTTCACGATTCTATAATCCAAGTTGTTATATTTTTCGGTTAACTAGAATCAACCGTGCGGACAACCGAAATGCATTCGGTCAATATAAGATAAATACTTGAAAAATATTGTGCTACGATGGTCCATATACATCATGTCGGTTTTCGATGCACCGATGTAATAAGCTTATGCCATGTCGGTGCACAACAAACACATTATGACCAACGTGGTAACACGAGCATTCACGTCGGATTTGCAGCTGCCGACGTGGTACGCCTAATACTACGTCGGATTCTCAAAAGTCGACGTGATCAAGACGACGTGGTAATAGCACTTTCCAACAGTGTTATCATGATCATCATCGTCGTCATCATTATCGTTACTACAAGTTGTAGTACTACTATTGATAGTTTGCCCTATAACTAAGCCAAGATATCTGATTTTTTCTTCCAAATATAACAATATTCGGAATGAAGATGCGCCGATCAAAACATCAGAAAAAAGAAGTGGGATTTGCATACTATACATCACAATCACCACCGTAGCCGCCGCCAACTAGACCACCCAAAGTAGTAATCACGTTGAACTGCGAACGACTTTACTGCTGAACGCGAACGACTTGGGGGCACCTGCGCATGTTGGGCTTGATATTCGTGGTTATTTGTCAAAAGTTTGGCACTTGGGCAACTTGGGCTTGATTAATGTGAGTGCAGAATGCCCGATATACGTTCCAATGTATTTTTTGTTAATTAACATATAATAGACGTCGGTCGTCTATAGCCGACGTGTATACACTGTATAGACGTCGGTCGTATATAGCCGACGTCTATACAACAAGGAATAGACGACGGGAAAATAGACGTCGGGTACTTGGACCATCGAAATCCGACGTCTATACCACTATATATCCGACGTATATTGACTTTTCTGCACTAGTGACTTGTGAATACTTGAGGATATTTGCAGCTACAATCTATTTTTCCTGTAAATATTTCCACCCATAATTAAACAACTAAAATATTTCAACCATTCTGCACACAGTAATGATTAAATGGTATCTGCAAGGACAAACCCTTGTCCATCCTGCACACAGTAATGATTAAATGGTTCTGAAAATTTACAAGGTCAGGAGTTCAAATGCGCCAGTTTTTTTAGTACTTCCAAATACTTGGTCAGACATTGCATATCTCCATTTTGGTACGAAAGCATCATTATTATTTATGGTCTAGCTTCTAAGTCATATATAAATGCCAATGAATTTGAGAATATGATTATACCTAACTTGTCTCAAGATGCAAGAGTGGGTTCTCTAGCGCGATCTTGTTGATTTTTTGGTCGGCTAATTGATTTTAGTTGTTCTATCACTTCTACAAAACTGAAGTATTTAAGTAATGAACGTCAATTCAACTTACTTATAAAATATTACATACATTTTGTGTTTACTAACATGGCACTATTACTTCTAACAATTCTCTAATGCATTGTCATTTGAATAATTGCCTAACTACAACGTTATGCTACGTTACAGTATGTTAATAGGATCTATACATGCAAGATTTTTTTTTGTCATCCTTTTGTTTTAAAGGTTCGTTAAAAACAGGTTGTGGTTCACCCGCGATTCCATATATTTTAAACCTCACCGGTATATATCGCGGGGGTACTTAATTTGTCTCTTGCTGCGTGAGGAAAACACAATAATCTAAATTACTTACTTTTTTAAATTTGGAAGCTTCCAATTGGAATTTTTATTATAATAACTGTTAATGCCATAAGAAAATGAATAACTTTTAATATGTTGGACTTTGATTCCTATTAAGTCACAGAGCCCAACTAGAAGAGCCACTCGCTCTGTAGTGTTGTCACACAAGATAAGCATGCCGCCCGCCTGCTGGCCGGGCGAATCGAATTTCTCTTCTGGTCAACTGTCCACCCAGTCAAGTGCAAAAAACACAGTGGAATCACCAACATTTTATTAATAAGATGTTAAAAGTAGCATTTATTTTAGATTGCAATCAACCTCGGCCACTCTTATTGTTGCATTGTATTTTAAACGTAGTATCAAAATATTGTCATTTGAATGATTACATACATGTAGACTCTAGTCCGAAGACAATTATTGTATTTTGTGATAGTGAGAATGTCATTCATTTAACGAAAGATCAGATGCGTCACTGGAAGACCATTGAGTTTTTTGGATTAAACTTTAGGTACTTATATGGAATCAGAGGCGGATCCAGGAGATTTTGGTGGGTGGGGTAGACGATATTACAAGGGTTATAGTGAAAAGCAACGTAGTATAGGGATACCTATATCTGGGTGGGGCACTTGCCCCACCTGCCTTGTATGTGGGTCTGCCCCTGGATAGAATGTTCCATAAAGAAATAATATGTTTTAATTTTGAGTTTTTTGCTTGAGTGCCTATCGCAGGTGACGTAATTGGAGATATGCATATGTATTTCAACTATTGTCTCTGGTGCACTTCCACTCTAAATATATTTGCTCATATGTACCTTACCTGTTTGTGGGCCCCACAACACACCAACGTCGTAATTACTCCGTTAGTATGGATACCGTTAAATGACACTGTGTGATACTCCGTAATTATGCATTTTGGAGTTACGTTAATCGCCTCCACTAATTGTGTTTGATTAGAAACTAACAAAGAATGAAACCCAACTTGACCGCAACCCCTCAAATGAAACCCTAAGAGCCCTAAATCCAATCGGACATGAGTCGACCGAATCAACAAATCACGACCCATTCACTAATTAACCTCCACCCCCAATTCTCCCCCAAATCAATCAAACCTTCCCTAAATCTCGATCTCGTTTCTCCTCATAATTTCCCAAAACCCTAACGAGATTCCCCAAATTGGAGATCGAAGAAAGCGAGAGAAAGTGACGAAGGACATCAGAGAGACAAGGAGACGAATAAAGTTCCCGATTGGACAAAGAAAGCAATGACGAGAGAAGTGGTTGCTTGATCGGTGGAAGAAGGCGACGAAGGTTCCATCATAGATGATGCTACACACAAGAAGTTGTTTGGTGGGAAAACGACGACAGTGAATGGTTTTCTGCAATTTCCGTTTTTAATTTGTTTAGTGATAGAATTTACATGGTTTTTTGGTTTTGTTTAGTGATAACATCTACATATTTGATTCTTTATGTTTAGTGAGTTGATTTGTTAATGTAGTGTGTGTGATTTGGGAGGTAGTGTCAAAGTGAGGTTGCACTTTGGTGGTGGATAGGTTAAGAGCAATGGTTGGGATAGGACTGTGGGTTTTGAAGAGGTTGCATTAAAGCTTGTGGTTGAGGAATTGACAGTCTCAATGATAAGGAATTGAATTTGCAATGTAATGAAGTGGACATTTAGTCATGTTGTTGTGAATATGCATTATATGATTCCAAGTAATGTTAGGAAAGACTTCAGAAAAATGAGTTGCACATCCACTAGTGAGAAAGTGTTGGTGAATGAGAACGTGTAGGATTAATTGAGCCTTGTGTAGTGGTAAATGAGCATTGTGTAGTAGTTGAGAAAGAAACACACCACAAGGATGCAGAGCCTAGTTAAAGAGCAAAAGATAGAGTACCGAGTGTGGTGGGTAGTGTAGGCTCAAAACCCGTACCTTAGGAGTTTGAACCTCCTATCCCACATGTTTGTGACAACCAAGTCAGTTGTACACTCCCCTGTCACTCTGAACCTAGCAAAGTAGGTCAGTTGTTGCTTACAGAAGTAGATAAGGAAACCTCACCAGATAGGGATAAGGATTGTGTTTCCAGTCGCAGTAGTGATACAAACCCTGAGTATGTTCTATCTAATGAGGAAGTTTAAGAGAGTGATTGTAGTGATGTAGTGGACCCTATGGAGGTTAACATATCTAACCTTGAGATAGCTATTATTGGAAAAAAGCTTCCAAATGTGAATTCCTTCAGAATGTCATTGATGATTCACTGTAATTTGAGTGAATGTGAGATTATATACTTCAAGAGCCAATAAAATAGGGTGACAACCAAATATAGAGATCTTAAATGTAAGTGGAGAATACATGTATCTAGGCTAATGAGGGAAAGCCTTTGAATCAAGACATTAAGGTTGCCACACACATGTTTATCAGTAAACAACTGTGCTTCTAAGATGATCATCAAACATTGGATTGTCCACCGGTGCATTAAATGGCTTGCACTAGATGACATACTCACTGTAAGGAATATAAATGACCAACTTAAGAGAAAAATTCACATGACAATGTCTTATCATAGAGTTTGGAGGAGTAGGGAGATTGCAATGAAAAAGTTGTAGGATTGTGAGGAGAAAAAAATGCATTGATACCAACATTTGTTTGGGAAATGAGCAGAACAAACACGTGGAGTGTTATTAGTGATGAAGTGAAACCAAAGGTTTTGTAAATGAGCATAACAAACCATGGTTCCTTCTTTAGACTAATTTGTGTGTCTCAGTAGTTGCAACGAGGGTTTTGTAAATGGTCGTAGGCCATTTCTTGGTTTAAATGAATGTCATCTGAAGGGCAAGTACAAGAAAACTTTTCTCTCTACAACTTCAGTAGATGGAAATCACCAACTTTTTCCAGTTGCATTTGGAGTTGTGGAGTGGTTTATCGAGCATGTCAGGGAAGCAGTGGACCACAAGACTATGGTTTGGTTATTATCAGTGATTGATGCAATGGTTTGGAAGAAAGGGTAGTTAAAGTATTTGGTGGCTGTAAGTACGGAACTTGTGCAATGCACCATTACCAAAATTGTTGGCCTTTTGGCCTTAATCTTATGTTTTGATGATTTAATCAACCGAATCTTAATTAGAGTAGCACACACCATGCATTGCATATATATTGCATGTGCTAACCTCTACAGGTGATCAAGACTCATGGAAGGAAGGAAATCAAGTCAAGATTTGTAATAAAGCTAAATGAAGACTTGTAATCTTGATTTTATTTTGAGTCTTAAGAACTGTGTAAATTGAGCATACAAGAGTTAAAAACCAATCACATACACACTAGGTTCCTTAGAGAAGTCACACACAATATTTAACATTATTTGGACTTCATTAGATCACCCAAACCTTAGTCGGAAATCACTTATAAACTTAAACCCAGATTTCCTGTGTGAACCGGTCGACCGAACCAGTTCTCAGTTCGACCGGTTTATAACAGACTCTCCACAGTGATTTTACCGAACTCTACCGGTCGACCGGTTCTACCTTTTCGGTCGACCGGTTCTACCTTTTCGGTCGACCGATCCCGGATTTTAATATGACCGTTTTTCTTGTCGTATTCCTATAACGGTCGTATTCGTATAAAACAAAACTTAACCCCAAAATACATTCGGTAACCGGTCGAACGAAGACCTTGTTTCGGTCGACCGGTTGAACATATTTTTCAGAAACCAAATTCCCTGCTATCGGTCGACACATTTCTTGTTCGACTGATTGACCTTTGTCTCAACTGAATCCCTTGAACGGTCGACCGCCCCTTACTTTGGTTCGACCGATTCACTTAAGTAGAGTTAAGTTCTAGCTCGTTTGTCCGACCGAATATTCTTTTGTTCGACCGTTCTCCTTGAAATCAAGTGAACGGTCGACCGGTTTAGTAGTTTCGGTCGACCGGTTCTGGACAGATTTGCAGCCCGATTTTCTGCTTTGTGTATCTTGCACAAAACCCAATCAAATCTATCCCCAATGGCTAGAAAACCTTAGGAGCTTATAAATAGAGGATCAAGACTTGTTGTTTAGACAACTCTCCAACTCCAATTGTCCCAATACATTAGAGAGAAACTTCAATCCTCAAAGCTCCCAATTCTACACTCTATAAGCCTAAACTTCACACATTTGATCATATACTCATCCTACTCAAAGTGTGCTCAATTAGAGAGTGAATCCCACTCAGTTACAAGTGTTGTCAAAAGAAGCAAGGACTTCGGTGAAAGCCCGAAGTGTCCCTCTCGGATTGTGAGAGGAAGAATTCAAGCAAGCGAGGGTTGTTCGCGTTGCTTGTGGTGTAAAGGCGTTCTCTCCCGGCCCGGAACGAGGAGTGGTTAGTGAAGACGTAGGCGGAGCTCGCGGAGTCGAGCGGAGCTTACAAGAGAGGACTAGGACCCGGGTGGGGTGCCGAACCTCTATAAAAACCGACGCGTCTTTGTGGTTTGCATTTTCTGTTAATTTCCCTACTTGTTTTTAAATTTGTTTCCGCTGCGTTTATTGTTTGATTAGTTAGGGATTAGATTCATAGTGATTAGTGGACCCATAACCCACACAATCCTACAAAAACTTCCAAAAGAAGTTCAGAATCCTAATGTCGTGTGTATGGACGGGTTAAGTCGAATTTACCAGTTGATTAACACATAATTAGTCACAAACATTTCATCAAACATTTAAAGTGTGCCAATCAAAACTAAAAAAATAAATAAAAAGAAACTAAAATTTATACACTCCAGGAAAGGGGTTGTTGAAGAATCGACTCTCATCGGACTACTCCTTACTTGAAGTGTAAAGTCAGCAAAGCAACCCATAATCACAATGGGGAGTCTAGTTGCCGATCAGAGGCTTAGAGAGGCAACAAGCATTGGAGGTGGATGATGTGTCATGGGACTTTTAGAGGAGGTGGTGAAGTAGTTGGGGGGGGGGGGTGTTCTTCGTCTTCGAGTGAGAGGTTGAGGTCAGAGAAATTATCTCCGGTGGAACTGCTTCTTTGCTTAGTTGGCCCGGTGGAATGTCATTGACCTTGGTTGCACGTCCGAGGAAGAAGAATAACGAAGGAGGAAGAAGAAGAAGGCAGGCAAGAGAGATTATAACCACCATGAAGATGGTGGGAGCAGTTAACTATTTAACCACCTAATTATGTGTTATAATCAACTGGTAAATTCAACACGCGGTGTTAGGATTCTGATGGGGCTTCACGAGAGTGGACTACAACGTCTTCAAGTTGTGGGCCCATGTTGTAGGATCGTGTGGGTTATGGGTCCACTAATCACTTTTACGCTAATCCCTAACTAATGAAACAATAAACGCAGCGGAAACAATTTAAAGACTAGTAGGGAAAAGGACATGCAAACCACAAATCGACTCGGCATTTTTATAGAGGTTCGGCACCCCACCCGGGTCCTAGTCCTATCTTGCAAGCTCCGCTTGACTCCGCGAGCTCCGCCCACGACTTCACTATCCGCTCCCCGTTCCGGGCCGGGAGACAACACCTTACAACCGTCAAACTCGCGAACAACCCTCGTCGAGCTTGGAATCCTCTTCTCACAATCCGAGAAGGATCACTTCGGGCTCTCACCGAAGTCTATACTCGTGTCTTGGGCTTTCACCAAGACCCTTACTCTCTTGACAACAAAAGTAACTTGAGTGGAACTCACTCTCTAATTGAGCACACTTGAGTAGGATTTGGATATGATCACTAAGTGTGGATTTAGGCTTATGGAGTGAGATTGGGAGCTTTGAGGATTGAGAGTTTCTCTCTAATGAATTGGACAATTGGAAGTGTGAGAGTTGTGTGTAAAACTGAGTTTCATCCTCTATTTATAAGCTCCTAAAGATTTCTAGCCGTTTGGACAAGATTTGATTGGGTTTTTGTGCAAAGCACACAAAGCAGAAAATCGGGCTGCAAATCTGTCCAGAACCGGTCGACCGAAACTAATAGACCGGTCGACCGTTCACTTGATTTCAAGGAGAACAGTCGAACAAAAGAATATTCGGTCGGACAAACAAGCTAGAACTTAACTCTACTTAAGTGAATCAGTCGAACCAAAGTATGAGGCGGTCGACTGTTAAGGGGATTCAGTTGAGACAAAGATGGATCGATCGAACGAAGAGTGTGTCGACCGATAGCAGGGATATATTAAGTGTTCAACCGGTCGACCGAAACAAGGTCGCCGTTCGACCGATTACCGAATGTATTTTGGGGTTAAGTTTGTTTTATACGAATACGACTGTTATAGGAATACGACAAGGAAAACGGTCATATAAAAATCCAGGATCGGTCGACCGAAAAGGTAGAACTGGTCGATCGGTAGAGTTCGGTAAAATCACTATGGAGAGTCTGTTATAAACCGGTCGAACAGAGAACTGGTTCGGTCGACCGTTTCACACAGGAATTCTGGGTTTAGGTATTTAAGTGATTTCCGACTAAGGTTTGGGTGATCTAATGAAGTCCAAATAAGGTGAAGTTTTGTGTGTGACTTCTCTAAGAAACCTAGTGTGTATGTGATAAGTTTTTAGCTCTTGTATGCTCAATTTACACATGTTCCTAAGACTCAAAATAAAATCAAGATTACAAGTCTTCATATAGCTTTATTACAAATCTTGACTTGATTTCCTTCCTTCCATGAGTCTTGATCACCTGTAGAGGTTAGTACATGCAATATATATGCAATGCAATATGTGTGCTACTCTACATTACTTATGATTAAGATTAGGTTGATTAAATCATCAAAACAAGGATTAAGGCCAAAAAGCCAACACATGTAACATTCCAGGTGCACCATTGTAAGATGCAACATACTAAATAACAACATACTAAATAGCAAAAACACATGTGCATGTGGCTAATTTCAATCTAGCCTAGGTGCACGAAGCCAATTCACCCATTAATTTAAGTTCCATAACTTAAACTTCAAGCTCCATAACTTAAACTACAAAACATTCAACTTCAAGTTCCATAACTTCAACTACAAAACATTTAACAAGAAACCAGCACAACTAGTACATGACCAAAACATGAGCAAACATTAACTTAACCAAGAAACCACCACCTAATACTCCATAAACCTCCAACACCAAAACCATCATCACTCCCCATCCACACCTCCTAGATGAGCTACTTCAGAATAAGCTCAATCGCCGTAAATGTACAAATATTAATCACCATGTCTACCTTATTCATGAACACTTTGTAGTCAGCGACAAAGCTTTTCAGGTCACGAATTTTTAAGGAGGATCAAACACTAATCTAGACGGAGTGGATAGATTAATATGCAATTATCTCTAATAATGTGAAATTGAAAAGTAAAGTAAGAGAATTGCAAATCACAAATCGATTTCGGCGATTTTTATAGAGGTTCAATCACAACCATGGTGATCTAATCCTCTCTTTGAGTTCTGATCAATCCTCCGATCTCTACTCGATTATCTAGTAGTCTTTTCGTCTCGGGTCGAAGATAAACCTTACACAATCCGAGCCTTGCGAACACCCTCACATTGCTTGATTCGTCTCTCAAAACTTGAGAGGGAGATTCCTCAAACTTTTACAACACTTGAAATTGAATAAATGTTGTTGAAGTCTAACTTGAATGCACTCCAAGGATCGATAAGAATTGTGCTTGAAGTGAATTGGATGAAATTTGAGAGTTGTTGGAGCTTTGAAGACTTGAAACTTGAGAGCACAAGGAGTGTGTTTGTGTATCTTGAATGAAGGTTTTATAGGCTTAAAAACAAATAGAATAGTTTGGGAGAGTCGATGAGATATGGAACAATAAGAATTATGATTTGATTTAAGTTTGGGAAGAAATTTGCATAAATTTGGTCAACTGCTTTGGACACAGTTGTCTGAAACAAAATCTTGACTTGGTCAAAGTAACGGACAACTAATCCCCAATATCTAGTAGATTTTTTTCAATTTCGACCAATTCATTTTCGATTCCCCAAACTGGATTCGGTTAGACATTGTTGCAAAGTGGACAATAAGAATTGGTCGAACTCCGATCAAATTATTTCGGTTGACCAAATGACATTCAGTCGTTCGATATGTTGGTTGTGTTAAAGTCAAGAATTACACCGAACGGTTGAAATCAAGTAACCGTTGAGAGTCAAATGATTGTATTGAGACGTGAAAAAACTTGTTGCAACGCTAGCAACAAACAAATGGAACGGTTGACAGATGAAGGGTCGGTAGATCGAAATATCTGATTTTTCGAAGATACGCGTTTGACGAAAAAAATAAGAGCGTTGAGAGTTCTCCGACAGTTCCGAAAACAATCGACCTGTAAAACATAGACTAAGCTGCGTGACCAAACTGATAGCTTATTTCCATTTGTGATTGCAGCAAGTACTGTTTTCTAAAAAGATGACGTCCACCCTCATCACGTCATGCAACTAAAATGCAAACAAAGATTTTGTTGGAAGATTTTAGGCTGGACGGCCCATGGGTACAAACCAAGTGGCTTGGGCAAGGAAAATTCCGAGACGCACCCTCTCTCATTTAACTCACCTGTGAATTGCAATCCCTCCATCTAACCGCATTGATGACTGATGCATGTCATGATATGCGATGTATGGGCTTGCGTTGAACAAATCCTCCAACCCCTGCCAATACAAACACATACGAATTAATTGAGGGTATGGCAGCTGTTATTGGGCGACAGTCTTTAAGTCCATGCTGAGAGTAGACCAAAACCCAACTTCTGGACTTAAACCCATCCAATCCCATGCATCTCTATTTACTTTAGCTTTAGCTGTAGCCTCCCCCTCACTCTAATCCAATTGAAAGTCTCAATCATTATTTTTTGCTAAAATATCATCTCTTTCTTTTCTTTTCTTTTCTTTTCTTTCCTTCCAACTCTATAAAAACCAAACCAAAGGAAGAGGTCTGGTGTAACTACCCACACAATCAATCCCCTCCTTCCCTCCCTACCTTTCCTCCCGGAAAACAAGTTTGAGACAGAAAGAGAGCCATTTTGTTTCAACCCTGATCTTCTTTCTCACCTCTCTACTCCTAGTTCTTTGTCTTTGGTAGAGGGAGAGGAAAACAGAAATAAGTAGGAGGAGGAAGAGAAAAAGAGTTTATATGGCCCCTTTCCTATCATCTTGGCCATGGGAGAACATGGGGTCTTACAAGGTAAGAACAAAGATTTGTTTTGTTCGTCTTTTGACGATGATATGTTATTTTCTTCTTTTTATTATGCTTTGTTTTGGTTTGTGTAGTATTTGTTGTATGGACCTCTGGTTGCCAAAGTGTTGCAAACAAAGCCTTGGGAGGGTGGTGGTAGCAGCATTGATCTTTGCTGCTTACACATCCTTCTTCTTTGTGCTCTGAGAGGATTCATCTATTGTGAGTGGACGTCACTTGCTAATCTTCTCTTCCTCTCCCGGAACAAGAGGATCATTAGAAATGGTGTTGATTACAAACAAATAGACCAAGAATGGGACTGGTAATTACACGAATAAATAAATACACATCTATAACCAGTTGCGTCCTGAATTTTTATAGCGCTGTTTTGTTGATAAGATGATGTGATTTGACAGGGACAATTACATAATGCTCCAAGCAATGGTAGGACTGATGGCGTACTACACTATACCAATACCAGGAGTGGATAATTACTTGCCAGTTTGGCAACCGACGGGTTACCTGGTGGCACTGCTGCTCCACATGACGATCTCAGAGCCCCTATTTTATTGGAGTCACAGGTATTTCCATAGTGGGTATTTCTACAAGAATTACCACTCCCACAATCACTCGGTGAAGGTGCCCCAGGCCTTCACAGGTACGTCCAGCCCAACATTCATTTACGACACCCCACCTATCTAATCTAATAATAATAAAGGCTATTCACATGCTCACTTTTGCCCTTCCATGTTTGGTCTTCTGCAGCTGCGTATGCCACTCCACTCGAACACCTTGTCATGTGTGCTGTTATGGGGACACCCTTGCTGGGTGCCTTTCTCTTAGGACATGGTTCGATTGGTCTTGTCTATGCCTACGTCCTATGCTTCGATTTTGTGAGGGCCATGAACCATAGCAACTTGGAAGTCATCCCCACAAGCTTGTTCACGTCTTTTCCCTCCCTCAAGTACATTCTCAGCACACCGACGTAAGTGAAATAAAAATAAATAAGCCCACTTAGAAACCGTAAATAATTATTTAGATGTTATAAATGGGACATTCATTAGACGGCATATGTATCGTATTCGGGTAGGGGGTGGAAACGTGTGGCAGTTAGACATGTTGGCATGTTGCAGGACCACAAATCACACCAATCTTGCCATCTAAGCGAGGGGAATTCTTTGTGGTTTTTTTATGGACCACAGACACGCCCTTTTTTCTGCTGCACGACATCTATGACTCTCGCTTTCCTGTGGTAAAATTTTCTGACTGGGTCGTAATGTTTTTGTTTTGGTTGGTTCAGGTACCATCACATTCATCACACGAACAGAACATCCAACTTCTGCCTGTTCATGCCACTTTTTGACGTGTTGGGTGGAACCCTCCATGTGGAGTCATGGGAGATGCATCGCAAGTTGCGTTCTGGTGAGTTAATTCATCTATATCATTATTATATTATTTTATTAATTAACCCCACTTTCACTTAAGTAAGCCCTGCAAAAAGATATGGGGGTGGGCCGTGTCGTCCACCCCCACGGCCCCACCTCGCCGCAAGCAAACTGCATGTCAATTGGAAACTGATTAATTAATGAAAGCTACGCATATGCACCTTTGAATTATATTTTCTTCATTTATTGTTTGCATTTTACAGCAACGTAATGGTGATAGTAATTTAATTGGAAGGAACCAATAATTGTACATGATAAATAAAGCTGTGTTAAATTATGAATTTATGAAATCAAATAATTGTGTTCTCATCTTTTTGCACCTATCTTGTGCAGAGTTTGTGTGTGTTTACATTTGCTTCGCAATGCTTTATGAAATTACAATTGAACTTGATTAGGCTAATAAATAACGGTCACATATTGAGTTGCAGAGAGTAAGGAAGAAGTGCCGCAGTTTGTGTTCTTGGCGCACGTTGTGGACGTGATGACGGCCCTGCACTCGCCGTTCGTGTTCCGGACATGTCACTCACTTCCCTTCTCCACAAAGCTGTTCATGATCCCACTATGGCCCGTCGCTTTCCTCACCATGCTGGTCATGTGGGTCTACTCCAAGCCTTTCCTCTTTTCTTTCTACAACCTCAGGGGTTGTCTGCACCAGACATGGGCCGTGCCCAGGTTCGGCTTCCAGGTATACCAACTCGGCTTTTGGTAGGCCTTAAATTTGCTTATGAGGTGTCCAGTGCTGTAACTTGCTTTTATTAATGTGATGGTGATGTGTGTAACTCAACTGGGATAGCATTGTCGGTCCCCTATGATAAGGAATAACCATGTAGCGGTTCTTAGCCTAAGTACACCAATTTGTTAGTTTAGTGTAGTGTGTAAAAACAATTAATGTTGTGTTTCCAATCGTGCAGTACTTTTTGCCATCTGCTAAAGACGGTATCAATGACCTCATCGAGTTGGCCATCTTGAGAGCGGATAAGATGGGTGTCAAGGTCATCAGTCTCGCTGCACTCAACAAGGTGAATATATATTGCTACACGTTCTAATTTGATGGGTGTCTAAGCCTAAGGACCGGAAACCTTTCATGGAATGGTCTATCTCGGTTAAAATGAAAATTTTCTAATGGATTATAAGTTGTAGTATCTCTTTACTCGTTACCGATTAGTTTTGAGCTCAATACTGATACTAAAATATAGTATCAAAGTTAGAAATGTCCAACTACCGATTTCACACATCCACCCTTGTTGTTATCCACGTGTAGACACAGAAGAAAACTAAATTTCAATCACGCATGCGGTTGAGTGTTATGAATTTTTCCTGAGTTATAAGTAGTAGGATCTCTATATTCATTACCAATTGAAGTATGAATTGGATACTCGTACTTCAATATAACCTGATGTTTGAATTTGATCATTTAAGCACAAGATAGCCCGGTTTGGTTGAACAAGGTGGATATTTTTTGTTTGGAATTTTCTTTGTTGGTTGTGTTATTGACAATGAATTGTTGTGGGAGAGCTGGCTGGTATTTAAGACACCGACAAGGATGGATGAGGGAACGAACATGTACATGTGAGTGGCATTAGTCAACACACAATTGCCTGCACAATTAGGTATCCAGACGAAAAGAAATTCTTGTGGTCGGAGCTCACTTTAGTAGATTTACGGGATCTGCCTCGACCCCTTGTATTTAAGCGTTCACTTGCTTATTTAATTCAACTCATCAAAATTGGTAGGGTTCGAGTTTATTAGTTATTACGAGTATGTTTCCCATGGGTAGAGTCATTTAACACACAATTGCCTGCACAATTTTTATTGTTTGTGCACTTTTCATGTTCAACAATGTGGGCTTCTTTCTCCAACGAAGTTAATATCATGCCTCTGGAAATGCATTGGATAGGTGTCGTCGTAAGAGGTGGAAATGAATTTAGATCGGATCATTCTACATGAAGTCCTTAAATCCAGTCCAATAACTATCTGAGATTCTGAGTTCACATTTCTCAACATAATTCACTTAAATCGACTAAAAAAGTTCACCACAGTCGAACGCTGAGATTGATACTTATTCGATTGCTTTCGCAAAGAAATCTGTCACAAGCAAACTTGAAGATGTAAAATAAATCTTATCCGATTCAAAATAAACTTACAAGCTTGTTCGAAGCAGAGTGTGGATAGGTTGGATTCCAAATCAAGCTCAAATTATATCGAATTTAGACAATCTTGTTCTCACATCTACAATTTCATCACTACATTCATGGGCTTGTAGTCAAAATTGAAAATCGGTTTATCCTGATTCCTGTCTAAACATTATTGTTCTATGCAGAATGAAGCACTAAACGGAGGCGGCACACTTTTTGTTGAAAAGCATCCGGATTTGAAAGTGAGAGTTGTGCATGGCAACACCCTCACTGCAGCTGTCATCATCAAGGAAATCCCAGAGGATGTTGAGGAAGTTTTCCTAACAGGAGCCACCTCCAAGCTCGGACGAGCCATTGCTCTCTACCTTAGCAAGAAAAACATAAGAGTCCTGGTAAATACGATATTCACAAAAAATACGCCCATTATTATAGTAACCACACGTGTAGATTCACGTCGTGTCTCTAACAACTAGTGGCGGTCAAATTAATTAATAAAACCAATCCCTACCTATTACAACAGATGCTCACGTTGTCGACCGAGAGATTTCAGAAGATCCAAAAGGAAGTCCCTGCGGAGTTTCAGCACAATCTAATTCAGGTCACAAAATACCAAGCAGCCCAACACTGCAAGGTACGCCCCGCCTGTGTTCTATTGTTCTACTTCGAAAGAAACCAAAATCAAGCATTTTTTACTCTTGTATGTGCTCTGATCGAGTGTTGACTTGCAGACATGGATCGTGGGGAAGTGGCTCACGCCTATGGAGCAGAAGTGGGCTCCCACTGGGACCCACTTCCACCAGTTCGTGGTCCCACCTATTTTCAGCTTCAGAAGAGATTGCACTTATGGGAAGCTTGCGGCAATGAGGCTTCCTGCTGATGTACAGGGATTGGGATCCTGCGAGGTAATTAACCAACAAATGAAATGACACCAAAAAAATAAAATCAGCATGAGTTCAATTGGGTGCACATTGTGGCTTTAAGAAATTAAAAAAAGGTGAGTCCAAGTAAATACTTGTCACATCAAAGTAAAAACCGGAACACTCTCTACTACTACTACTACTCGTATAGATCACAGTTGTTTGATTTTTGTGGGTAGGGATGTGAAATGATTGGGTGTATTGTTGCAATTGCACCTACCATAGAGTACTGCTTGTAATAAATAAGGATGGAAAAGAGTTTGAATAAAGATGTTCGTGCACTGTCGCCAACATCAATGATAAGGTTGGATTGGGTCAGAATGTCAGATAGATCTTTTGGGAACTTGAATAGTCCGAGCTGTCAATGATAAGATAGTATCTTTTAGGGGTGACAATAAGTATCCAGAACCGGTGGAATCGAGCCGCAACTGGTGGTACCGAATCGGGACAAAATGGATATCGGTCGGATCTGGATATACACTTTCAGAACCGACCCGATTCCGGTTCGGATATGATTCTAGCCAATGGACCTGGAACCGGAACTGAATCCGATATGAACAATATTTTCAAAAATATTGTCACCACTAGGATTCGGACTTGAGTACATGGGTCACAATTACATGAGCTTCACCCCTACGTCAACTCACGGGTGTTGGTAATTAATGCTATCCTGAATAGATATTGTTTTGGAAAAAACAAATTTTGTGTGGAAAGTATAGTCCCACATCGAAAAAAAATGAATTTCTTACTTCAAATCCAAATTGTAAAAGCTCACCATAGGCCATTGGTTTCAACAAGTCTCTTGGGATGAGTTTTTTTGACAAAATCCGCAAAGAACACATTGAAAAATACAAAATTTGTATTGAAACCGGTTCCAACGGATACGGTTTTGGGTATCCGTTAACCAACCGGATTCGGTTTTAGATACTCATGTTGGGAACCGATCCAGATCCGGATCCGATTCTGGATACCCATGCTGGGAACTGATCCGGATCCGATTATGGATCTCACTTTGTAATTCGGATCCGGTTCTGGTTCTACTAGTATCCAAACCGGAACCGATCCGTTGTCATCCCAGTAGCACCGTTACAAAAGCTGGTTTTTCGCTAGATATTTTCCTAACTTTTTGGTTGGAAAAGTCTAAAACTAAGAAATTCCATCTCATATATGGTCAACGTGCAGTTTTACCATTCTACTGTAGAAAAAACATGTTAGTAGGCATGTTCTGATTAGATCACCCGTAACCATGATCTGGACGATCTGGTCATGAGCGTTCTCTCTCTTCCAAATCAACTTTCTCTCTTTCACATCACATTTCACTATTGTCAACCAACTTTCTTCATTTTTCTACCCTTACATCTTAACTACAACCCATCACATTATTTCGATCTCTTCCGCATCATTTCGGTCTCTTCCACATCATTTCTTGGATTTTTTTTAAAAAAAAAAGTAAAAACATCAATATAATTATAAAACTTATTTTGAAAAAAAATTTAAAAAAAACATTAAAAAAAAACATTAAAATAATCAGACCATCCGGTCGTCTCTCCCGTTTAAGGGGGACAACCTGACGCCCCTATGTCGTGGGGGGTCGTGGGGCACACGACCCTCCCATTACTTGTGCTCTTAATTAGATATACTGCACATCATGTCATAAAATTATTCTGTTATTGAATTTATTGGGATGTTTTGAAAATTATTTTCTAATAATACTAAATATTAGTAATACTAAAGTAAATTCTCAATTTTAAACTATAAGTCTATAATTAAAGTTAAGTTCAGACACTCTTGTGTTATTTTTGATGAAAACTGAACCTTTTGAAGACAAATTACATGTAATACTAAATCTATTTCATGTCAAAATTAAGGTTAAAGTTATTTTCCATCAAAAGTATTGAATTCATAACAAAACAAAAAAGACCTTTTTTTTGGGCAAAGCAAGAAGACACCATCTTCACACGTATCTTGTTATTTTCAAATTGAGCAACTTCTCATATTTTGCATTGTTTTCAGTACAAGTTGGACAGAGGAGTGGTGCACGCATGCCACGCTGGCGGTGTGGTCCACTTTCTGGAGGGGTGGACCCACCACGAGGTGGGAGCCCTCGACGTGGACAGGATAGACGTGGTGTGGGAAGCTGCAATCAGACACGGACTCCGACCTGTTTAGAGCTCCAACCCAAAGTTAACACCAACCAACAGGGTCATAGTTCTATGTTCCCTATAGGAAATAATATAGCCATATGTTTTCGATTTGGGAATCCAGCAAATTCTGAAGGTTGTAAGCTCCTGTTGCGAATTTCATTATTTTATATCTAATCATATGAAGTCGGTCTAATTAGTTCGGATTTTTTTTCTTGCTTGTTGTTACTCATGGATGCTTGTTTGTTTGTTTTGGTACGAATGTTAGATGTTGGGCTCTTATTATTGTTACTAAGTGAAATGACGAGTACTAAGTTCAAAATTCAAATGCATGAATATTTCTGAGGAGAATATATATATATATATATATATATATATATATATATATATATATATATATATTTATATCCATTCAAAGTATACTCATTCAATATTGTTCTTTACCGGAGTGCTTTTCCCTCTAATTGACTGATAGGCATTTTCAGTTTTCAAGTTAGGTCAGGTTTGTATTGGACCATATTTCATTTTGTGTCAGGTCCAGATCATAATAACTCAACCCATAAAGTCATTTCGGGTTGCACATGGCATTTACATTTCTAATACAATCATATAGAAACATCCAAGATGAATTTTTCCCCTCTTTCAACAACACAAAAGACAAAGGAAATATCAATATATATTTTTAAAGAAAAAGATCATAAACCCTATCTTTGAAAATGAGGATATATTGTCTCGTAACCCCTTAAAAGTATATCGTATAAATGCCAAATAGACCTACAAGTCGGGTTGGCTTTTGGTGAACCTCTTCAAATGTTAGCGCGACTAAAATGATTAGATAGAAGTCCACAGTTTACTGACTTGAATTTCTTTTACGGAAATTAGTTTGGTTTGAATTCAGTTTAACTCCTTGATCCGAACCAAATCGACCCAATCCCATCTCCCAATGGACCTCTTTATCTTCATTTATTTGTAATTCTTAAAAGACAAGTCCAGTGGGTTATGTCCTACAAGATCGTATTGGACCGGATGACACAGAATCAGCCTAATACTTATCCAAGTTGGGCTGGGCCGAGTCTTTCGCCGAATTACTAAAACATCCACAGGAATCCAAAAACCAGAAACGCACGCGTGGCGCGGGAAAGCAACTTCCAGAGGAAACCGCAGCCTTGCGCTGGACACGTGTGTTCCGGACCTGTCGGTTCCGTGCGTTTTTCTTTGTTTGTTTCGAAGTGGGCGTCTTGGGTTTGGTCGCGATGGAGAAGAGAAGTGCTTTGGGAGCCCAGAAGAAGGTGACGAAGAGGAGGAAGAAGACGTTCGCGAAGTCGGTTGTCGACTACCTCACCGCCAATTCCTACATGTACGCCCCTCTGTTCGACTCGTCTACGAAGGTCTCCTCTACCGACGCCGTTCGCCGACCTTCAGGTTATACCCTAAGTAATTTCGTATAGTTGCTTCGATTGTGACTATGCGGATTTGTGGCTTTGAATAACCGAAGAATGAAATTGCTGAGTCAAAATAGATGGACGATGGATAATATCATGGATTAGTGGTAACTCAGGGGATCTGTTGGAATCACATTTTGGTAATCAGATTTTAAATTTTTTATCGAAACTCAGAATTAGTTCCACTCTCGAGGTTATCGACTAGCCTTAGTACGAGGATTTTAATTTTTAGGACTCGAATCTGATTATAGAAATGTGGCTCCACGCTAACCCTTAGTGAGCGGATTCTTACGAGTTAGATGTTGGTCAAAATGCAAATGTGTTCGTTTTTGAACTTGTATCAATTGAGTCCCCAAAAAGTGGTGTGTTTTTCCCTTTGGAACAAAAACAATTATTGTTTTTGATGAACTTATATTTGGCATTCTTGTCTTATTGTTGTAATTGCAGTGGAGCTAATTAATAGATTCAGCTAATTTGATGCAATTATGAAGAAAATGCGCTGATAGACCATATGAAATCATAAAATTTGAGATTATATATTATCAGAAAGATAGAAATTATTAATAAATTCATGGGAGCCAAAATGTAGAAACACTGACCATCATACCTCACACAAATTCTTTAAGCACATGGATCCGTTTGGTCACTAACGCTAGGTTAAGCTACTGAAACTCATTTTATCCCCCAGCCATTACTTTGTCTTATAAATTCTGTCTCGAGCTAGAAAAAATTCAGAATTTCCTTCTTGTGGAATTTATCAGTCTTGAACTTTCCAACAAGATGAACCTATGGAATTTGCATTTTTTGGGGGTCTATTTAGAAGAAATATCATTGTTGTTGATGCAGAATGATTAAAGTATTACTTTATCCATGTTGTCTGTTTAGGTGGATTCCGCAGTAGCAGGATTGAAATAGAACAGACTTCTGTTGTTAGAGAAAGGAACTATGCTGGGCTTGACAAATGAAACATGACATAGAGGTACTGCAAGTCTGGGACTGTGTTGATAAGTGGCTCATATGTGGAACTGTTATTCTCTCTAGTCTTTATTTTTAAATGTTCATGACAGGCAGTTTTTTCTGAGATCTAAATTGTATCCAGTAGTTGGAATTATTTTATCTTCTGTTTTCCTACTTTAGCGACAAAATTTTGCACCCGACCTTTTTCTGTAGTATCCATCATCTTATGCTGAGAATTTGTTTGTATTCTCATGTTGCAGAGAAATTACTCCCTGTGGCAGTGATTGCAAGGAAAATTAAGAACATTGGCTGCAGGCAATCTTCTACAGGTTTTATTTTCTCATGTGTACATTCCTTGGCAAATGTTTTCACCTATTGTTTAACTCCTTGCTGTTGTGTGACACTTGGATTCCCCTGGGAATACTGTGTACTGACCCTGTACTTGAATAACCTAGACATTGTGTTAAATTGCCGATTCTCATCTGCTATAGTTTAGTGCGTAATTAGGTACACGTAAAAGCAATGAGAAGATTCACAATTTTATTACGAGGCTATTGGTCATCCGCTCTTGCCTGATTAAGCCTTTTACACACATTGTAGTGGAGTCAACAAAAAATGTTATGCTCTAAACAATTTTATATACTATATCAAAATCAACTATTTTTTCAAAAATGAAGCATTCATTGGAATCTGACTCCGATGTATTAGTAGTTTTTATGATAGCAATGTGCGGAGATTTTATGGAGGTCACTTCATTTTGTAGAACTTCAGTTAAATGGAATCTTGGTTTATTTTCTTGTTTACTGGGATGAGTTAGTATATCATGCAGTTTGCTAGCATGATTCTAAGTACACATGCATTATAGTGGTCGTGCATGTTTAATTGGTAGCTTCCTCCATAGAAATTTTGAATTTGCATCTATCTTCATGATTCATGTGTATCATATTTACTAAGACAACACGGAACACGAAAACACGACATGAAAAAATCGTGTTTGGGTTTAAGGATTTCGTGTCCTGTTTTGTGTATTTCGTGTCGTTTTCGTATTTCTCATCCGCGTACCTGAAAAGTACACGAATGATACTAATTAATTAAAACCTAACAATAAGCACTAGTTCTCCCTTTACCATGGGTAGTAAGCTCTAAAGATAATATTTTTGAGTAAATACTGGAAATTATATTAAAAAAATTGTTTGTTTTTCGTGTTTGTCCGGGTCGTGGTCGTGTTTGAACGAACCAATTCAGGTCGTGTTTGAGTTCTTTTTACAGGACAAGAAAATTTGTCGGGTCGTGTTCGTGTCTGCTAAATTTGTCTAGTACACGGAAAAACACGACACGAAGGTACACGATTGTCAGACCTAATATTTACGCAAGCTGACATGTTCTCTACCTGGTATACATTGCCATTATCTTTTGGTTCAAGGCCTTGAAGGAATCTCAAAATCTCACCACTTGGAAATCTCACTACGTAGGAAAAATAATGTTCACACAAAGCTTTAAGATTTGATTCTATCATTTGAAGCGCAGGTTGTACATGTCAAGCTTGTGACAAACTTAGATTCTGTAACAATAAGAAAGAGTATCTGTTGGCTTGTAAATTTGCAACCAAGCCAGACTATTAACCAGGCCATTTTCTGAGCCTTTTTTTATAGATCAGAACCACATTTGCATCACACTAATCTAATTCGAGTGTGTGCATTTGATTTAGTTTGGCTGACATGCACCCTGATCTTAAACGTTCTTTCTAAGATTACCTTTTCCATGAAACATCTTACACCAAGCATATACATTTCCTAGTTACTGTGTGCTATTGCCACTGTAGCTAACTCCGTAAAATTTCTCTCTCATAATTATATTATAGTTAGATATACAACAAGCACTGATTCTCCAGCTTTAGAGAACCACCATTTCCACTGGTCTATCGACCACCATGGGGAATAAGTACCATTGCCATGTGGAAGATAAAGACTTTTAGCAATAGCCTATTGATTGAAACACTAGACTAAGGATAGATGGGAGAGCTTTGGAATATTAGTAGAGACTACCTTGGGAGCTTCAGTTAAAGTCCAGCATTACCAACTAGATACTGCATTGCATCTACCAGTGCTTGAAGTGAAACAACGTAATTTGAAGTTTCACCTAGCAAGGATGCAACATCCATGTTCTTTCCTCCGGGTACGATGCCTTTCAGAAAGCGAATCCTCGTCCTCATCATCTTCTTCGCCACATGCGTTGCTGGAACATGGTGGGAACCTTTGGTTCTCCTTTCCCGACGCAAGCTCTTCTTGAGGACCCTCTTGCCCATCATACCCTTGCATGTTTGGTGACATCTCTTGGTCACAACATCCTCAAGAGTCTTCTTGCCGAACATGGTCTCCATCAAGGACTTGTTCTTCTCTTGCTTGTAGTGATCAGAAATAAGGGCACTGCTCCAACTGGTGTCACCTTCAGCTAAAGCCATGGCGACTTCGGCTGAGAGCTTGACCATGTCTTTTTTGTCCAACAAACTCATGTTCTTGAATGAACTAGAGCTTCCTTCTTGGAGAGCCTTCAACATGTGCTTGAGGACAGCCTGCTTGAGCAGGTTTGAGCCATGCATGATGACAGAAGAAGTTGCACCGTTCAATTGAGTGGGAATGCATAGTATATAACATTGGGAGCGGTTGTGGTTGAGAATTGCTTTCAAGTGTACATGATTTTCTGGACCATGTGGGAGTTGCTTTCAGCACCCTCTTAGGCAATCAGAGTAGTATACACAAAGGGACCATATTGTGAAAAGAGAAATGGACCACTGACAACACAATCTTGGTAAAAAGGGGGAAAGACGGCCATTTTTAAGGAGCATGAAGATATCACACAGTCCCCTTCCAGTCTTTTAGCTCACATAACTGTGTGCAGAGAATGGAAGTGTGTGGAGAATGGGCCCAAGTCCTCTAGGGGAAGGAACATACCACATGCAAGCACATGGTGCCCAAGCCCCACAACATATCTATGTAACACTATTAGTAGAAACACTTGTTCTTATCTCCTTCAAAAAAAATGTTCTTGGATTGTACTTCCAATTGTTCACCATTAAAGCTGGAAAAAAGGGGTCCCCAATTACCCTTTACATATTTATCACAACACCATTATATCATCATGTATATATAGATAACATAAGAAAATTTAACCCAGTGGTGGGCGGCTATAATGCAATAACCCAATGATGATTGATGAAAGGTTTTGAAGCGAATTGTGTTATTCCGTGGTGCAATAAGCTAGTTATATAAGATTGCATTAGATGGAAGATTTGAAACTGCATAATATGTATCTTAAGATTTTAACAGTAAAGAGTTGTTGGAGTGCCTTGAGTGGCAATTGTGCCTACTCGTCTTGGCAAAAAGTTTTCAACATGAAATGATGACCGATATGGACCATTTTCTCCAACAAGAGAATCCCAACTTGTTTCTGCTGCATTAATGTGATTTATGCTTTCAGTAGTCGATCTTAAACAATATGGCAAAGGTAGTTCAAGTAATGGTTTGTTGAAGTTTTACAAGATTAACAAGTTTAAATGCACACAATATTGGTGATGGTGAAGAGTGAAACATAGCCCAAAACAAAGTAACTTTAAAAAGTCTCCGTCCCTGCCCCCACGAGACAGCTCTGTTGTCTTTTTCTTGGGAAGGGATGATGCGAAGGACAAAGTCCAAACTTAAAGTGAACTCGTGAGGTTGGCAGGTGCATGTAATTGTTGGCCACGTGGCTGTCTTGGCTCCAGCGGAACTTGCAAGTTGCAATCGTGTAAACTTTGAGAGGTCATAGTAGGAGGAGATCACAGACGTTGATCTCACCCTCATGTTCCAAGGTTGAAAAATATTTTTAAAAATGATTTAGTTAGAAAAGTGTGTTATGTACGTAATTGTGTTGGTAAGCTGTGTATGGGTAATGGATCAACATAGCATGCATGCAAGTCGGCCGTTGATTTCCTACGACAAGAATAACAACAAAGCTTTTAATTCAAGCTAGTTAGGATCGGTTAGAGATGAAACTAACAAAAATCACGATTTTGGCATGTGAATCGTTTTTCCGACCTATGGAAATCTAATTCCATATTCAAATCTCTTAAAAGGTTAGACCTTTTTTAGATTTTAGTTTTATTTGAAGAGAGCTCACACTGTTCTCGTATTTGGACCTCATTGTGATTGCAATATGTATCAAGTTCGATAGATTCCCTTACGTTTCATGTCCCTTTATAAAGCGTAAGTTTGAAGGATGTACTTTTTTTCCTCCATGAAACCTTTTCGAACATACATGTAGGAATTATTCCACAAAACTTGACCAAACACATGTAGAGCTTTAGAATTATTACATTTTCCAAACGACAAAACGGGAGCACATGCAGAGAGTTGCCAAACTCTGAATCCAAGATATTGTGTGTGAAATCAAATAGGAATGCATATGAGAATGAGACAATACGAAACATAGAAAGGTAGGGAGAGGAAATTTTTCAGAGGGGAAGACTTCTGTTTCCACTTTACCCTAGTAATGCGGACACCACATGGGAGTATGGTGCCTTGAAAGACACATATCCGACCACGTGGACACATGGACAAGGACCCACCCTGTTCAACCAGGGCGTGTATGTGAGCCCCTGGGGGGTGGAGATTCTATAATTTGATACCACTATATCAAGATATACCTATGATGTCCAATTCTTAACCCTTTGATTATGATGTATAGATGACTAAATCACTTAAAACGGATATGAAGATATTTACCATTACTCTTGCATCTATATTCTTGGCCTTGGTAATATTTAGGTCTGTAAAGTTGAAGGTAATATTATTATGCAAAATACATGCCCTCGTCTTGGCTTCATTATCCATCTTACCAATGTGTTGCCATCTTTTCTACTTTCAAGTTGTAGACTATAAAGATTATTATTTCGGAAGTAAAATCATGAAACAGTCGATGTACAGTGTAATGTGATGATTTAGAAGCATGGGGATGGTGCCTAACACAGGAATCGTTTTTTTTTTGGATGTTGACCTTTTGACATGTATGTTATCGTCTCCTTGTAGATATTTTCAGGTATCTAATTACTACAAAGACAAATGCTATTGGTTTTATAACCATTTTATAGTCTAAACACATAGTTGCTAACTAAACCAAGCTATATATGCTAGTCAAGTTAATTTAATTCCACAATATCTTAGTTTAAACTTGTTTAAGTTCAGCTTCAAAGCTTGTGAACTAGATGAACACAATTTTTCTGTTTAATAGCTTAATGAGCTGAACTTGTACTTAGCACACTTTCTTCAGTCTTCATTGACCATTCAATTTAGCTCGATTCTATTTAGATAAAATATACATTTAAGGCATTAAACTTGGCATTAAACATGTGCCCACCTTAACGCAGATACGCGAGATTTTTGTTTATTACTTGGGTTCCTAGGAATCGAAATCCGATTACCAAAATGCGGTTTCAAAATGGATCCGTATTTCAAAAATATATGGGTGTAAAAACGAAAACTTACTTCTTAACCTTTTTTTGCAAAGCGGCTTAGTTGCTAACCTAAAGGAAGATTAGTTTTCTTTGAAATTGATTTTGATTTGGATGGTAGATGTTTAAGGGACTTACTTAAGCTTAAATGAACTCATGGCTCATTCTATAATTTCTGTATGTATGTATACATATATATACATTATTATTTTTGTACCAAAGTTTCAGATTCGCGGTGTTTTTGTAAAGCATTAGTATTGCATCAATGAAGTTAATTTAAACATGCATAACTTTAAGAATAGAGGTATAACCGTATGAGGAGAAAACTAACGTCTAACCTGCGGACTTTGTTTGAAGTAAAACTCTAAAGTGACCCTGAGTTTAAGTAAATAATATGTAGACCATTTTCCTTTGAAAGAGTAAATCCATTTCAAACACTTCTCTCACGTAAAGAAACAACCTTTGAAGGGTTTACGATTCTCTACCAAACCAAGTTATTACTTTGAACTTTTGAAGTAACAAAAGCAGCATGAAAATACTTTCATCTTAAAAGCCTAATCAGTAGTGGGATGCACACTACTTCAAGGCTCAAATATATATATATAGGAGTGCCAAAGACACCACCGTCATAAAACAGACTCCCTTAGAAACCTGATTATCCCAAGAGATCGAACAACAAAGACTATCCCAGCTATTTCCTGTTGGGAAGGCCATAGATATCTGAGAGACCTTTAAGAATCTCCAGTTGAAGCTCTAGGAAGGCAATGTAATCGGCAGTTCTACAAAGCAAAGCTTCCATGTCTAAGTCATGACACCCTGGAACTATCTCTTCAAGCTCTTGTAACTTCTCCATCACCAAGGGTCGAATTGCCTTCTTGCTTCCCACACCAGCCAATACCATTCTTCTACCTCTTCCTCTACCTTTTCTTCTCAACGACACGGACTCTTTTCCCATGGAGCTCTCCAAGACAACTTGTACAATGCTGCAATACAAGGAGGTACATGAGTGGAAGGATATAAATAGGCCATGAAAGAAAGAAGCAGCATCTAATGGCAGTTACCATGTGGCAAACTATTGAAAGGAATAGTACATGATGGAAGAAAGAAGAATAGTCAAACTTGAGTCGAGTAAGCGACGCTAGAAATACAATGTTCTAAACATTAACTGCAACTGTTAGATATACTAAAAAACCGTAATTGTTAGACAAATATAAGCACGTGTTGCTCAAAAGAAGTATATAACACTATGTAATAAAGTTGTGTCTATCAACCTTCATCTAACGATCTACTACATGTATTTTAATATGTTTCTTAAGGAAGTGGTGGAACAATTAAATTTAATGTGATGTAAGGTTAAATACCTTAAGTTGACATATTGTTCATAAGTTGACATGAAGAATAATACGTGCGATTCGTACAATCCTATGTTCTAGAACAATGAATTTAATCAGAAACTTTAAAATTAAGTTATGTTACTTGAATTCTAGAGAAGGCGGTGAACTAATCCAATTTAACCTACGATCTTTCTTTAGAGACCGTCAAATATTTTCTTTAACAAGAATCAATAAGGAAAAGGACATTTGCTGGCCACGCGTGCAATGATGCATCTGGTGGGACAACCACCAACAGCTCCTTAGTTGTTGCTCCCAAACCATTTGCTCATCAAAACAGAAGGTGCCATTTTTTTCCTTGTAACATGTATTCATTCTTTCTTTCCATTGTTCATTGTAGTATTACTATTCATTCTACCACCCGACACTTATCCATAGCGCCCATATGCCTATTTGCATAGTCTCAGACGGGACAGATGAGAGCATGGGGTTGTCTCAATGATAAGGTATCACATCACTATCAAACCAACCACACAATAATCACTTTCAACCAGATATTATATCTTTTGGCCAATTGCTAAATGATGCTAACTTGCTAATTACGAGAAAAATCCATCCATGCTACCATATTCCAACGACAGACACAATACCATCACTAATTACAATCAATTAAACATTTTTTTTTACATGGTACCACTTGTATTTTTATTTTATTTGTTTTACGAAATCACAGTTTTGTAGTGATGGGACCATTGAAATCACAAAAGTTTTGAATAAAATATATACAAGAATGAGGACATGAAAATCCTAATTGCAAATTTTTACTAGTTCAAATATGCAATCTTTGACGGAGACAACTCTAATGTGACCCAAATTGTTACTAGAATTCAAATATGCAAATTTCAATGGAGACCAAAGTTTTTGAAACCGATTCAAAGAGTGAACTCGTAAATACTTGGCTTGGTTCAAATGATTCATCTGATTATGACGTCAGCATTTTGTGAACCGAGAGTTGAACTAACACGACTCTAGGATAACAATCCAACTGGTGACCTGACCGATAGAATCAAGTTTTACATATACTTTACCAAATATTTAAGTTTTTAAATTTCCTAGACAATCTATAAATAAAATTAATAATGAAGTTCATAAAAATAAACATATTAGTTATTGTATAATAATCGTCAACCATCAACAAAAAGGCAAAAAATGAATTTTAAGGATACATAATGTAAATTAACTTTATTTCATTGTCCTAATCTACCTTATCACAAACCCAAAATACTAATTATATTTGAAAAGTTTCATGATTGAAACAAAATAATATTTTTGGACTAAATTGAAGCAATTTTGTTTGGGGATAAACTGTTACTTTTTATAGTTTAAGGTGCAAATTACGGTTTAAACTCTTTTGGTAAGGATGCAGTTCAACTACTGACCAAACCGACCGATTTTTTACGGTCCAAACCTGTTCGATCATGTTTGATGAGGAATTTGATGTGTTCAATGAACCGACAAGTTAACTTTCGATTTTCGGTTCAATCTGGTTCAGCTGCCGTTCCAGAACTACCAATTCAGTTTGGTTTTTAAAACAGAGATAAAGACTACTCTAGTGTCGCTCAACTATCTCAACCTGCTCATTAGATTGGCATAATCTAACTTCTTGTCTAGTTCCACTTTGCAACGAGGAAGGAACATAATCCACAATGACTTGCATGTCTGTCAACTTGAGATGATATTGAAGAGAATATCTGAAGCTTAGCGACTCAAATGATAAAATAACCTTTGAAAAAAGCCAAGTGTTTTTTTATAAGCCTGACAAAAAACCTCTTTAAAAAGTCCAAGGGTGTATTTTGATATAAATTTAGTGTGGGATCGTGTGGGTTATGGGTCCACTAATCACTATTAAGCTAATCCTTAACTAATCAAACAATAAACGCAGCGGAAACAAATTTAAAAACAAGTAGGGAAATTAACAGAAAATGCAAACCACAAAGAGACACTGCGTTTTTATAGAGCTTCGGCACCCCACCTAGGTCATAGTCCTCTCTTGTAAGCTCCGCTCGACTCCGCGAGCTCCGCCTACGTCTTCACTATCCACTCCCCGTTCCGGGCCGGGAGAGAACGCCTTTACACCACAAGCAACGCGAACAACCCTCGCTTGCTTGAATTATTCCTCTCACAATTCGAGAGGGACACTTCGGGCTTTCACCGAAGTCCTTGCTTCTTTTGACAACACTTGTAACTGAGTGGGATTCACTCTCTAATTGAGCACACTTTGAGTAGGATGAGTAATTGATCAAGTGTGTGAAGTTTAGGCTTATAGAGTGTAGAATTTGGAGCTTTGAGGATTGAGGTTTCTCTCTAATGAGTTGAGACAATTGGAGTTGGAGAGTTGTGTTAACAACAAGTCTTGATCCTCTATTTATAAGCTCCTAAAGATTTCTAGCCGTTTGGACAAGATTTGATTGGGTTTTGTGCAAGATACACAAGGCAGAAAATCGGGCTGCAAATATGTCCAGAACCGGTCGACCGAAACTACTAAACTGGTCGACCGTTCACTTGATTTCAAGGAGAACGGTCGAACAAAAGAATACTCGGTCGGACAAAAACGCTAGAACTTAACTCTACTTAAGTTATACGGTCGAACCAAAGTAAGGGGCGGTCGACCGTTTAGGGGATTCGGTGGAGACAAAGGTGAAACGGTCGAACGAAGATGTGCCGACCGATAGCAGGGAATTTTGTTTCTGTTCAACCGGTCGACCGACTCAAGGTCGTCGTTCGACCAGTTACCGAATGTATTTTGGGGTTAAGTTTGTTTTATACGAATACGACCGTTATAGGAATACGACAAGGAAAACGGTCATATTAAAATCCGGGATCGGTCGACCGAAAAAGTAGAACCGGTCGATCGGTAGAGTTCGGTAAAATCACTGTGGAGAGTCTGTTATAAACCGGTCGAACTGAGAACTGGTTCGGTCGACCGATTCACACAGGAAATCTGGGTTTAGGTTTTAAGTGATTTCCGACTAATGTTTGGGTGATCTAATGAAGTCAAAATAAGGTGAAATTTTGTGTGTGACTTCTCTAAGGAACCTAGTGTGTATGTGATTAATTTTTAACTCTTGTATGCTCAATTTACACATGTTCCTAAGACTCAAAATAAAATCAATATTACAAGTCTTCATTTAGCTTTATTACAAATCTTGACTTGATCTCCTTCCTCCATGAGTCATGATCACCTGTAGAGGTTAGCACATGCAATATATATGCAATGCAATATGTGTGCTACTCTACATTACTTATGATTAAGATTAGGTTGATTAAATCATCAAAACAAGGATTAAGGCCAAAAATGCAACATTTAGGTCCGACAAATTTCGGAACAATCAAAATTTCTTGTCAAACCTAACAAACTGAGTTATTTATATTTGTTTTCAAAGGAGTGTCACGCTCGATAATATCGTTACTAGTAAAAGAACAAATTACATAAAATCATTTCTCGATAATACCTGCTTGATGGACACATATAACGTGAGGATGAATTAATATGTAGCATGCAACTCAACACGTGGAAGGACCATACAAGGGTTGTAATATCCCAGAATAGCAAAAGAATTTAAAAAAATCAAATAAATGATCACAAGGGAATGATCACCAAAACGGGAATGTTACTTATATAAATAACCAGTCGGTGCACCATAGAGTGTCAAAATACATGATTACATTAATACAATGAAAGATAAGTGCAGGTAATCATGACGACCTCGAATAGTCTGAAGAGAATCTTGGTCCCAAAATGTGTGGGTCCGCTGTCACCACCCAATAGAATATACTGCGGTCTTGAAACACAAATGAAACAATAATGCCCGAGTTTCCATAAGGAAACCCCGTATGTCAAGCTCACATATATAAATACAACAATACAATAAAATAAATCTATCATACTAGTGGCACGTAATGTCATCAACAGTAAGGAATATAGTTACCCTCCGATGGAAAATCTGGACATCAATCCCACAATCATCATTGGGTCTCCCTCGGAGACCTACCATAGGCACATACGGTCTTACGGACAGTGCGCAACGCACCCAACACACAACTACACTAATCATGGTGGTTCGGTGAGGGGCGTCCGCACTTCCGCGTCATAAGAGTAAGATCTGAGTCATCGTGGTCAACACCACACCGACGGAGCCGTCGCTCAGATCGGTCCATCAATCACTCAATAAGTGCCCAGTTGAGCTATCATGCCGGAACAACATCGATCATATTCTCACCGGAACAACATTGACAACATCTTTGGCGGAACTACATCGATCGAGTCCATCAATACAGCCGACAAAACATCGGACGATACAACATACGTCTGACACAACATCGGGTGGTTCCAGACCGAAGTATGCCTAGTCATTATGCTCTATGAGTCGTGCATCATCATACATTGGGATCTGTGATCCCTCAGGTCGACTACTCTACTGAGAGTCAATGAAAGTTTTTCATTACACCACAGACTATAACTAGAGGTGACACGATCCAAGTACCCATACTCTTCCACTCGACGGTCCTTGGGTAGGCACAATCAACGCACCTACTGTCACCTCCTGGATCACGCTCTATGCTAGGACACAGATTTCAGTGAACATAGTTTACACATCACTAGGACCAGAGATTCAGTTCTGAACACAAACAGTCGACCGACAAAGGCAACCTAGTTGACCGTTCCCAATAGGATCGGTCGAACAAACGCCTACAACGGTCGAACTCTCTGCTCCTAACCTATGCCTAGACGGTGCAACAAATATATAAAATGGTTGACCAAAACGTGGTCAAAACCCTGACAACAACCAAAAACATACAAGACAAACAGTCGAATGGCTAAGGGGTCTCGATCGACCGAAAACTACCAGGGGCAACATAGAAGTTTCTAGTCATCAATCGGTCAAACTCACTATCCATCGGTTGAACATTCATTAAGACCACTTAAGTTATTGGTCGGACAAAGTCAAGAGCGGTCGACTATTTAAATGGTTCACGTCCTGTCCAAAAAGCAACGGTCGAACGGCTCAGGGGTCCTGATCGACCAAAAAACAACATGCACTTCTCCGACCCACCAGCAGAAGCATAATCGATCGACCACCGCAAGACATCGTTCGACCGGTGTTGGTTAAAGTCAGAAATTAACATTATATTTGGTCAACCGCCCGAGCTAGGTCTGCCTTGTTGCCCGTTCGTTGCCGGCGACGTCTCCGACCTCCGCCGACTAGCCAACACCTCACACTACACATGTGAGCAAACAAATGAAACTATTGAACCGGCATACCTTCTTTACTTGCCGGAGAATGCTCACACTGGTAGCCTCCATATCGTCACCCCTCAAGGCCATACTCGGACACCTCGTCACGTCGTGCTTCACTCGCAGCAGTCGCTTCCTCCACCTTCAGTGATCGAGCAACTGAAGAAGTGAGAGAGATGGGTGCTTGGTGAGAAGAAGTGGGAAGAAGAAGAAGAAAAGAGTAGAGGAGACGCGAGTTTGGTTTATAAAACCAAAAACCACCCTACCAGACATCCAACCCATGCCTCTAGCCCCCACCACCTTACCTCCCATCCCTCTCCAAGTCGCATCAACTAGGCCCTATTTCCAATGCAAACCCCCACCAAAACTGGGATTAGCCCTTAACCTAGGTTTAGGGCTTTACAAGGGTAGCATGCAGTGAACCGTTTGGCATGTGAAAACACTGGTCATGAGTTGTAGTCCGTAAGTGGGGGCAGTGTTTCCGGGGTTCCGTGATGGAAGGGAAACATTGGTAGTGATCAAGCAAACAAGGTGGTGTGGACCATTGAACACGGTGATCTGAGAGATTCGATCCCAAGCGACGTAGGGGAGGACGATCCGGGAGTGATGTCGGAGGACGAATGGATGCCCTCTTAGAAAGAGAGATGGCGATATTCTGGGTTAGACGGGATGAAAGGTGTGTGTCCGACGAAGAGAGAAGGTAGTAGAAACGTCTAGGAGGTGGCAGAAGGGGAGAGGCTAGCATCGGGTGGAGGAGGGAGCACCGCCCTCGAGTTATTTATATTGAATATTCAACTTCAAATGTAATCGAGAAATTCATCTAACGGTGCCACATAGTGAGGAGGGAGTCAGATCATCCTTGAATTTCATTTTTTGCTTATTCTTCGAAGGCCTCTTGGGATTTTGGCGTATCTGCATTTTCCAATACCAGTGAATAGATAGAGATATAAGATTTCGTCTACTTAGTCTACTAAAAAAATATATTCACAAAAGTATTTGTTTACCTTCTGGCTTAGATTGTTCTTACAAATTTCGACCGACCCGATCTGAAATTGGGTTAGCATAGCCCCTTAATAAAATTTGCCAATTTTTTAAAGGTTTATATTGCCTTTCTCAACTAAATTTGAAGATGCCCAAACTAAACCATCCTAGACTCTAAAATTGTCATATGTATTACTTAATATTTGATTTTAAAATGGAACTACTATTCGTCTTCGGAAATCTACTTAAATCGCCACAATAATTACCATTTTTTCCTACACATGAATAACCGCTCTTGTCGACAAACAAGACGCAGCCTAGCAGTAAGAAGAGGTAGACAGTCATCTGTGTATCCTCAGTTCGTGGTGGTCGTCCCCGTCTGCAATAGTCGTCAACATCGTCGATGCTAACATCACCGTCACTCAAAAATGAGTTATCCCGCCCAAGACCATCGACGATGACCATGAGCAACTCTGATACATAAATCTTCAACTCAGGTGTCGATGCCTGAGCACTGACCATACGACCATCAACAGGAATGTGCAGAATCTAGAAGACGTCATGCAACATGATCGTCATCTCTCCGAAAGGCAAGTTGAAAGTGATGGTGTCAGGCTGCCACCGCTCCACAAAGGTCGAAATCAACGGCATGTCAAGGCAGAAGAACATACTGTAAGGCAAGTGACCATATCCGTTATCAGTAATGGTCGTTGTCATATCATCACTCATAATTGAACGTCAAGCCTGCAATGTTGTACATGCTCTGTGCCGATTATGACACTTCAGAACCTTCCGATACTCGTCCACCCAAATGCGTTTAGCGATGTGTCATCTGAAACTTGGAATGACGTTGTTATATAAGTAGAAAGGACGGAATGACAAAATGGCAATTCGCACGAAGATTTAAGTAGTTTTCCGACGATAAATAGCAATTCAGTTTTAAAATTAACAAAGTGCAATACAAAACCTTCTCTCTTTGTGGACTGTGCAAACAAATTATGCAACAGATCGATGTTCACGTGTCCTTGGATTGCTTCACTCGTGAGGCGCATTAACTTCGACGCGCGTGTGTGTCGGTGCCCATGTTTCACCTTTATAGATATTTAGTCATACTTTTAAATCAAATTTAATCGTGTATGCATATGTCTTCTATCTTTGATGACGACTAATTATTACTAAAGATCTACACAATTATTCCAATACCATTTCGTTGATCTTTAGTTTTAAATAGCTATGATCAAGATATGATTTAACAATAGTAGGTCACAGAGATAGGACATGTCTATTTCGCGGATGTATAACCCCTTGGTCTACCTCTTCGTCGGGAGCTAGAGAGCTTCAGTGAGGATTCTAAGCTTATTATATTTCTTATCGAAAAAGTTGTTGTCACGTTTGTAATATGATAGTGGGTTAGAGTAGACCATCGACAGGGTGCGGCCCTAACCGGTTATGATCTTATGGATGTTTATTAAACCGATTTTTTGGGTGTGTTATAGTATTATGGTTCATACTCCTATAACTTATTTACATAACGAATCAAATTCGGTTATCAAAAAAAAGTAGGTGGCATTGTAGATGTTAATTAGTAGAATGAAGTGGTGAAATGTAACATCCCGAAATAGCGGAAATTTTAAAAATTATTCATCAAGCATCAGAAACCAATAATCAAAGACAGGACTGTTACTTCTCCTAAAACATAAAGGCGGTGCACCGGATTACATAAGAGTTGGTCAAAAACGATACATGATTACAACAGAACAGTAAAAGAAGATAAACGTAATCATGTCGACCTCAGTGGTCAGAATAGAGGATCCGATCCCAAAATGCGCGCGCCCGCTGATCACCACCCAACTGGACTTACTGCGGTCCTGAATAAGATGCAACAACAATGCCTGAGTTTCCATAAGGAAACCCCGTATGCCAAGCTCACCTATATGCATGCAGTTGTACCAATGCACCTATCATACTAGTAGCATGTCATGTCATCAACAATAAGGAAAACAGTTCCCCCGAAGGGTAACATGGGACATCAGTCCGACAATCATCATCGGGTCTCCCGAGGAGACCTACCGTAGGCACATACGGTCTAACGGAACAAGACGTGACACCCCACACACGCGGCTACACTAAACATGGGGTTCGGCAAGGGGCATTCGCCAGGTCCGCGCCATAAAGATACAGATCTGTAACTCGTGGTCGAAACCACACCAACGGAGTCGTCGCTCGGTCGGTCCATCAATCATCATCTCAGTAGGTGCCCAGCTGAGGAAAACATAGCCGGAACAGCATCAGCCCATCAATCATCATCGCCGGAACAACATCGGCGGCATCACCGGCACAACATTGGTGGTCCAATCAATACGTCCAGCACAACATCGGACGGTCCAGACCAAAGTCTGTCAGGTCATCAGGCTCCACGAGCCGCAAACACCAACGTCACTGCTATAAAAGCAGGGCAGCGACCTCCGTCGCCATATAGGCCGGTAATCACCTCACCCAACGACAGTTGCGTGCTCGCACAATCATCATACATTGGGATTTGCGATCCCTCAGGTCTGCTACACTATAATGAGTCTGATCAATCCATCACATTAGTCATGATCCATACATGGAGGTGACGCGTCCTGAACACCCACACTTTTCCACATGGCGGTCCCTGGGCAGGCACGCGGATCGCGCCCACCGTCACCTCCCGGCTCACGCGCAAGGCGGGGACACGAGTTTCCGTGGACAAAGTTGGCATTCAAAATGGGAACCAGAAATTCAGTCCTGTGCAAAAACGGTCGACCGAACCAGGCAACCCGGTCGACCGTTTCCTTAAAGGAATCGGTCGACCGAATATCTGAAACGGTCGAACTATTTGCGCAACACTTAATTTCCAACGGTCTACCGAAGGTCTAAAATCGGTCGACCGAACGAGGTCAAAATCTGGAGTCTGGTCAACATCAAATTAAAACTATCGGTCGACCGACTCAGGAGTCTCAGTCGACCGAAAACTAACAGGGTCAACCTATTATTTCTACGTCATATAACGGTCGACCGAACAAGCATAAATAAACCAGTACACTTAAGTTCCGGTCGACCGAACACAAGAAACCGGTCGACCGAAACACAACAAACAGACAAAATACATACATTCGGTCGACCGTCCGAAGGGTCCGGTCGACCGTTGGTCTTCTTTAACCTCGCGCCAGTCGAGGTTTTTCCATCAAAACACATCGTCGGAGAGGTCTCTGACCTCCTCCGACCGACCAACACAACCCTCCCACGAGGGTTAACAACCAAATCACACCAGAGAACGGCATACCTCAAGAGAAGGACGAATTACGCCGGAGCACCGTTCGCGCCTCCGTCACCTCCTCGACAGCAACCACCTTCGCACACCTCACCTCCTCGCCTCCGCGACTCCGAGCTCGGCACCGCACGCCGGAGCGGTCGTAACGTCGTCAGGTCGAATGAAGAGAAGAGAGAAGAAAGTGAGAGAGAGATGGATGTATGCAATGGAAGAAGATGAAGGAAAGAGGGACGGATTTTTGTTATAAAATCCAAAACCAAACCCCCAACAACAACCTCCTCCCTCAACACCACCCTACACCCTCCCAACCCATCACCTTCCTTTCCCTTCCCCATGCAAACCACTTCTTAACCACCCATTAACCCCTAATCGGGTTTAAGGTTGTAACATGAAATCTTACAAAAGTAATGAAACGTAGAAACACACGAAAAATTAATAGAAATCTAAATACCATATACAGACATCAACCGCTCTTATTCACCATTCCCTCCCCCATCTTAACATATCCATCTGCTACATATCTATTGCCCATGGTGGAGCTGTTTCTAGTTAATTTGGGGAACATCTTGGGTCTTCCTCCTGTGTGGTATTCAACTACACGTCATGCTGAGTTTGACATCCGTCCCCATCCAACACCTAAGAACAGACAATCTCGTGGAATGATTGGCGCTGCCACGTTTTGGGCAAAAAAAGTTATGTATCGTGGGCGCCGATATTCGTGATGGCTCGGTTAGTGAAGCTTCTGATGGGATGAGTAGAGTAGTATGGGAGGAATGGGAGATGAAAACGAGCAACAATGAAGATGACGAACAGGTGAATTGAAGAGATTTCTTAATGTGATTAGATGGATGGATTTGACATCTATGTTAATGTTACATTGACTTTGTTTAATGATTTTCTCGAGCAACATATTTCCTCTAGTTTTATAGGCATATTCTATTTAAATCCTATCAAGGGTGCATTTAGGCCACTTCACCGTTTGAGCTGATTAGTGATTTCACAACAATGTTTTTATTGAAACCTGGGAATTCAAATCAAAGGTGAGTGGGAGGAGCGAGGATGCTGCTACTTATAACTCACAAAAAAATATTTTAATTTGTTACGTGGGACTATTTTCAAATACTCTTCGGTACGTATAATCAAGATTATTTTTTATCTATGTCTACGCGTGAACACGAAAGGTTGATGTGCTAAGCCGATCATTAGGCCTCACAAGTTTTTATATCATATTGAAATGTAGATATCTAACTCAAAATTAATTAGTAATAAGTAGAAAGATCTTAGAACTTAAAACCTAGAAGAAAGTTCATAAATCCTCCGTACTATTCTCTACCCTTATACATGACGGAGAAGACTGTTCTTACTTAATGAATTACGTACACTTATACACCAGGACACCGTTTGCATTAGAAACTCTCTCGATCTATCCTTATCAGCTTACAATACTATAATGATAGAGCTTTAACGCATGCAAATTCCAACTTGATTGTGGTTTAACCAGAAAACTGAACAAAGTTAGCAACTGATTCGGCTATATCACAGTTGTGAGAGAGAATCACGGGAAATCTCGTTCGGCCGTATAAATTTGTTGCAACAACCTTAAATACAAGCACTTTTCACTTTATTTCAGTTACATTATAAATTGGTTCAGTACATTACATATGGCAAAATCCCACTAAGTGAGTCCACTTGTCCAGAACTCCAGATATGTCAGAGTCCCAGTTTGCTTTCCTTATGGTCATTTTAGCTTAGATTTGGGAAAATCAGACGATTTCAAATAGGGTTCAAAAATAAAAACTGCAACTGCAAGTAGGGTTTTGAACTTTTGATCATTATTTGCAAGTGAGCCAGCGGATTCCTACTGCTAATTCCCTCATTTCCAATCTCCCGATTCTTACTTGTGGGCCGAAAAAATAGCTAAACCCTCAAGTCATGTTACTACCATCATGAGAACTTCTTGCCACAACCTTTAAGAACAACTTTTAGGAGAGAACGAGATATTTAAAGTAAGTTGTAAGCATAAATTTTCTGCTTTGATGATTATGTAACCGAGAAGCTAAACATTCCTCGGCACGTGTACACTTCAACACTAGTGCATGTGGCCGAATGGTTTTATTGTTTTTTTTTTCCGAAGGAGTTAAAAGACTCGTTATATTACATTGCTGACGGGTGAGCACAAGGCTCATGATCCAAGACTAAAATCCAATATGCAAATACAAAGGTATCCTAACTTGGATTTACCTAACTTTTGAAGAAAATAACACAGGATCGATGGAACATCACAATCATAGTGATCGAGCCACAATTTAAGCTCCAAACGGTCTTGCACTTTGTCTTCATCCCAACAGGAAATTGCAAGAAAGGCATACAAGCATGTTGAAGGTAAGCCTGAAACATGGATGACGCCGCTTGGGTGAGGAAATAGCTGATCCAATGGTAATGAGGTGAGATTAACAAGGTGGCACGATCTTCCGAACCACTAGAGAGCATTCCTTCAACAAATAGATGTGCAGCGCGCAAACGCCCCAAAGACCAATTCAAACTTTAAGGTTTTTATTGTTATTTCGATCAAATGCTAAGAAAATCAAACTAAATATCGGACCTGAGTAAGAGGATTTTTGCAGAGTGGTGCAATTCTTAGGCTCAAGTTTTGATCATTCGCCATTTTTAAGTGTATAATGTATATGAAGGGCCCAGTATTAACGGTCTAATTGTTAAAATTCGTCACAAGAATTAAATTGTTTCAAATCTATTCCCAGGATAGAAGTGTTAGTTCTTAAAACAGGTGGTCTAAAAACCAGATGAATTTCGACATGTTAAGGAACCGCCAATGGAGTATCAAAGGTAAAAGAGAAGCTCGCATGAGAAATCTAATTACAAAAACCGTGTTTTCGGCATCGTGAAATTTCTGGTTAAAATGAAATGGGTTGTGATGAAGGAAAGTAAAGGAAAAACATGTTATTATGAAGAAGTCATATATAGCCCAAAGTCTATTTTTAAAATTATTATAACAAAAAGAGAAACTCCAGACCGCCTTTCCATTTAAAAGATTTTCCAAAATCAAGCGCACATTGAGCCATCATTGCTAAGATCCACCATTTATGCTTCAACGTTCTTCCAAATCAGAAAGAAAAGAAAAAACCCCATAGTGGGCTTCCAACAACCCTACCTAGCGAAGGCCCCAACGACTTTACTTCATGGCGCGCATGTGTTCACAACAATTAGTTTATCGGTTTGTCCAACTGGATACTGATTCAAGGATCGAATTCAGTGGTTTTGAGGTTGAATTTAAGATAATTGATCATCTTAAATTTGTCCATTTGCTTGTCTTAGTGGTGATATAAACGGGTGCGGATGAAGTTTCGATTGCACTCACAAAAAGAAAGAAAAAAAGAAAAATAAAATAATTTTTCCTTGACCATCGGGTCGGGCATAATCAATAACGACCTATACAATATTGTCTATGACAGCTTGTCTTACTATTAAACAAACGGATATGTTTTCTAACATTCTGATTAAAGCTCATTGTCTAGCTGAGCTGTGGTGCTATCATTTTGATAACTGAATCACACCACTTTGCCATATATATATATATATATATATATATATATAAATGCCGTATCTTTCGTCAACGTGACCTGACTATTCTTTTGAGGTCGTCTTCCGGCGCCTCATGGCTTCCGATGGCAAAGCCAAACCTGCCGAGACGCTATCGGACATAACCGATCCGCTGTCGCAAGCATGGTGCTTCTCGGCCCTTCAGATTCTACAACCGGCGTCAAAGCCCGATGCTCTGTCCTCGAGGTCTTCGGTAAGTTATATAGAGAGGATGGATTTAAAACATTTTAAGTTTTGATTGCGTGGATTTAGAATGTTAATTTACATACGTGTTTGTACAAGATGGATAATACGATTTCCTTGGAGAGTGAAGATCACAATTTGACGACTCCATCATGGAAGCTTGATGACGTCAAGGTATCTACTTCGTGGTTGATATTTATGTTGCAAAAAATTTCAAAATTATGGATTATTGTTTATATCTAAAATCCGGTGTTTTTGCTTTTAATTGTATCATGCAGTCGTGGATACGGATGCAGCAGGCAATTCATCCGAATGTAGATTACAATGGCTGCTTCCAGAAGAAATGGGTATGTAACCTTGGGTTTCTAAACAAAACAAGACGTTCTTCATCTTGCTCGATCTTAAAAATCTGAAATTGAATTGGATGGAGAATGGTTAAGGTTGTAATATTCAATGGCTTGTAACTGAGTCTAATCTCCATTAATTAGTTGAGACTGTAGTTCCGTTTTCTACTTGAGGAAAATTTACAATTTTATGAGAAATTACTAAAAGTTACTTTGTGTTTTGTTGCGTTGACAAATTTGATCAAGTCATTAGTCATTGTAAATTAGAGTTCCCCCTCCACCAATCATGATATTAAATAGGATCGTCTTTTGAGCTTCCTTAAAACGTGAGAAGCGCCGTCCCAGACCTATAATCATCTTTTGACTCGTTTATTCACAATATTAGGAAATAACACAAGAAGGGTACCGACAACTTTGAAATAAGCAAATTTGTAATAGAATCGGATGAATGAAAATTTAGAATACACAATCGGAAGGGAAATGTAGAGAGCCAATCAAAAGTTTGGAGATTAGAGGTGTTTGGCATTTTCCAAAATTCAAACTGGGATTGTGATCGACTTGAATCCTGTGTTCCCCAATCCCATAGTCTGTGGTTAGATTCGGTCATGCATGAGTACATATTTTGGCATGAGCCTTGTTTGGTTCTTACATGATTGTGCTGATTATGTGCTTAGTGGTTGACAATTCTACCACTTTTAGTTAAATATCTGTAAGAGCTTTAACGGAAATAGAAATCCAACTAAAAGACTAACAGAAGCCAACCTTAAATTATTAACTTGGTTGTTTGTATTTAGAAATGTTGTAATATTAACAAATATTATCGTGTAAAACATAAGGTTACACATATATCATGGAATAAAATATACAGCGCCATCCAGGCGAAGTCAAGAAACAATATCATGTTTGGGAAACCAACAATAAATTAACAGTGATCAGAAAGACCATTCAACTGAAGTGTTAATTCGCGACTTGTTTTAGAGAAAATATCGTCTAACGTACTTGTACGATGAGTCTTGCAACTTCCCCCATGATAAAACGGGACGAAATTGACGCGCGTAATGCATGTGTGTGAAGTAAGGGTGAGCTTCGGTCTGGGACCGGACTGAATTTTTAGGACCCCGGATCAAAGACCGGACCGAATAAATTTGGGTCGGTCCGGTTTGGTCCAAAACCCGAATTTTACCCACAAAATCTTAGTTTGATCCAAGACCGAATTGGACCAGAGACCGAATTTTCGGTATCCCCCAAACCGAAAAAATTTGGTCCGGACCGAAGTTTACTCACCCTTAGTGTGAATTATTCTCTCATCTTTTATTTTTTCCATCAAATGGTTATGATAATTTAAATATTTAAAAATATTTTTGAACTTTCCATTTTTCCAAACGTGGACTAAAAGAAAATGAGAATCTCATTCCATTCTTCTCAATAAATTACCTATCAACATTAGATTTTTCAATTAAATTGTTTGTGAGATTAAACCTAAATTTAATAGTCCAACAAGAAATGATCCTTCTACGTAATTCATTTAAAAGTTTTTAGATTTTTTTGCTAAACATTGAAGCAATAAAAGATTTTATTTTACTACTATATAAATAAGAATATTGAAATAAACCATATTGATGTTGATCCGTTCAAAATAAGTTGCATTGAGAAAATATTGCATGAGGAAATCAAATGTTGTATTGGGAAACGAAATGTTACATTTAGAACGTAATGTTATATTGCGAAAATAAAAATTTATATGTGACATAAATTAAATATGTTATTTATTTAATTTCAAAAAGTAAAAAACATTTGACTTTTGTTGATTGGACTCCTTACTATGTCTGTGTGCATTCCGAACGCTCTTGTATCATTACTATTTTTAAGTTGTCACTCCGTTCCTTCTCCTTCGATTACCCTCCATTATCTTCAAACACGTGGCATTTTGTGGTTGGTTGAAGTATTTTATTTTTGTTAAATAATTATAGTAACTCCTAATACTTGAATTAGGCACATGATTAAATCTTAATCATCTAACAAACTCTTATCCTCTCAACCGACATCCGTATTGATGTGTGTCTATTAAGAATAAGTTATTATAATTACATGTTGATCAGTGTAGTTTTCACGGAAGATCAGTCCATGGAAGCCAACCTCCATAAGAAACTGGATGAAGGAATCAAAGCAGAAGCAGAAAGACGAAGTACGACTTCAACGGGCAGAAGTCCACGCCGCCATATCAGTGGCGGGCCTTGCAGCCGCCTTGGCCGCAGTCGCGGCCGAAAACACCAAAACTAACAAGAGCACAACAACATCAAGGGAGAATGCCATCGCTTCAGCGGCATCCCTGGTCGCCAGCCAATGCGCCCAGATAGCAGAAGCCGTGGGCGCAAAACGCGAGCAAATTACTTCTGCCATTAACGCTGCCATGGCTGCAACGGATGCCAATGCAATACTTACACTCACAGCTGCGGCTTCAACATGTAATGCCTGCTTAATTCGTTACGTATTTTATTTTCGTGTTTTCACGTATCTATATTTTTATGTATGGTGTGTGTGTGTGTGATTTTATGTTTCAGCATTGAGAGGAGCCGCGACGCTGAGAGGAAGGCCGGGAATCAAGGAGAAAGTGAGACGGAAAGTGTCCCTTGACGATGATGACTTTAGTGGTGATCTTACAAATTGCAGGGCTCTGCTGGCAAATGGGACTGAGCTTATTGTGGTTAAACCAGATGGTATGTCCAATTGATCTCATTTGCACAGAAGTAGAACTTTAAAGCTCCAATCATGCATGTTATGAGTTGAAGAATTTTAAATGCCTGTGCAACGTGTACATGGTCCAATTGCTTATAACTCATTGAGTTTATTACCAAAAATAACCTCATAGTGTACTCCGCGAGCATATATATATTGCACAGACGATGTATGACTAATTAATGACTCTATTGTGTTAGGATTTTTTTTTTGTTTGTTATCGAACTTAATATTCTTGTTTTCAGGAGTTTGTAGAACTAGATTAGTTTACGTGGTTCTTAACAAAGAGGCCAAGGTCATTCTGAAAATGAAGAAGATCCACGCAGTTGCAGCATTCGGTAGAGTTAAACAATGTGAGTCTTGTACCCCGTAAGCAAACATTTGTTGCATTTTGCATGATGATCTTGACATCAACACTAATACTTAGTATATATTGGCAGGTATCATACATGAGTTGGTTGAAAACAAAGACAAAGATTCTAAGGAGAGTAAGACTCCAGATTCTATAGTTATGAGTACAAGTCGGGGGAACATGAAATTGAAGAATATGGATCCGGAGTGCCACAGGATTTGGACTTCGACAATAAACCATTTGCTAATGCTCTCCAAATCCATAACCAAATACGAATCCTGATTTTCGTAAGAGCAAACATTTGAAGTGTGTTTATAACTTTTCGTGTGCACAATTATTTTTTTCTGTACATCTTGTGAATGCGAAGATTGTCCGCAATTCTTTCCAACATTTCCAGTTTAACATTAAGCATTTGTGTCGTGAGAATTCTTATATTAATTGTGCATATTTGACTATGGAACGACAAATTTACATACGTTTTCTTATGAGATTAGAATATACCATTTTCCCTCCAACCGAGGTACAATTGATAGATTCTTCATGTTAAACCAAATTGAGTCAGATCATGTTATCATGATAAATCAAATCGAACCCGATTTTAGAGCACTACATTGGTTTTGATCAGCATCACACAATAACGAAAGCAAAAGGCAGCACTTCCTCCCGGACTCAAACTTCCACTGACCGCGTTAGTGCCGTCTGACTCCGACACTCCGAACGGCCGAGATCTCCCCACGTGGACCAATAAAACCACTCCGTATTGCGCAACAACATTCCCTCGATCGATGCTTTCTCTCCTCCAACAATTCACACACACCAAATTCCAACCAACAAATCCCAAACATGTTCTTCTCCTAACCCCCCCACCCCACCATGGACGGGACAGCCCGACCCCCGAGCCGACGGGACGAGTGGAACGAGGACGGCGTTATGACTCTCCTCGAAGCCTACGAGTCGAAGTGGACTCTCCGCAACCGAGCCAAGCTAAAAGGCAGCGACTGGGACGACATCGCCCAGCACGTCTCCGCTGGGAGCAAACCTCCCAAGACGCCCAACCAATGCAAGAACAAGATCGAGTCCATGAAGAAACGCTTCCGCTCCGAACCCGCCTCGTCCACGTGGCAATTCCACGCTCGCATGTCCACGCTCCTCAAGGCCAACAACGAGAGCAAAGTGGAGGACGGAGATGGGTCGATAAACCGGGCCAAGCCGGAGAGGAAAACGAAGAGGAGGAGGGATGAGGGGAGCGCGGCGGTGGCGGAGAGCATAAGGTTGTTGGCGAGCTCGTTGGTTAAGTTGGAGGAGGCCAGGATGGAGATGTATAAGGACGTGGAGAGGTTGAGGGCGGAGATGGACGTTAAGAGGAGCGAGATGGAGCTCAGGAGGACCGAGATTGTCGCCGAAACGCAGTTGGCGATTGCCAGGGTTTTTTTGAGGATGGCTAGCGAAAGAGAGGAGGAGGAGGAGGATGAAGATGAAAATCAGCAGAGTGAAGCAGATGGATTGAGGAGAGTTAGGAAGGTTAGAGATTGATATTCTGGTTTAATGAGTCTTAATTTGATGTTTACTCGTTAAGTGTTGTGTCGTGGCGTCACTAACAGGATACTATTTACGTCAATTGGGTGGGTGGTGCCTTGTATTGAAGTCTGGGTTTGTAGTTTATGAAAGGTCGAATCCAAGTTAGTCAAAAATTTATGTGGGTTGAATTAATTAAAAGGTCAAAATGCAAAAATATCGAAATTCAAGGCAGCTGAAAAATTATTAACTAGGATGGATAACGTCTACTTGTGAAGTTGACTTACTACTAAATTTGGTCAAAAATATTTTCCCTTCTAAGAAGTAGGACAGTGAAAAGTTCTCTGTTTCGGCCAAAATAGGTTTTCCGATTTTTTAAAATATTCTCGTCAGATATTGTGACAGAATCATTTTCTAAAAAGAATTACTCCGAAAATATATGTATGAGATGGGAAGATGAGAAACACACTTGAAATGGGATTGGACTTCAATATTTCTCCTCTCCTTAAACAGTTAAACTGTTACATGAGAAAATTTATAGAAAATCAACTAAGAGATCGAGCGATATCCTGACTATCCACTATATCCATATATATGACACAACTACCCATAATTAACATGACCATAATTAATCAATTCAATATTCATATACTTAGACGGTTAGACCTAGTAATCATTAAAATATAACAACACAAATGCACGTATCATATTGCTTCTCTATGGAAGTTTACCCAACTGTTCTGTACTTATGCTTGTTTTGCAGTATAATTTTAAGAAAATGATCCGTCATCCAGATTGTAGTTGAAGCAATGATGTCTCTAACTAGCTCGACGCTTGGCTTACAAATTGCGAATGCTTTGACATAGTATGTTCGTTGCATTTCAGGGGAGGTGATTTCTGGAGAAGACCACGTTCACAGTCGGGTACGCCTGCCAGAAAGCTGAAATTTGGAAATACTTATACGTACTGCTGGAATGCTTGACCTATTGCTTAGGGAATGAAACGGTCAATGTCGGTTCGGGGATTGGAAATGACGATTTTCATGTCTGATGAGCTGACCTCACTCCCAATCTTTTTTTATGTCTAATGAAAATACGAAACTATGTGCGAGTAATCGTAACATCTACGCACCAATTAAAGAAGGAAAACGAACAAGGTGACGGTCTTGGTTTATCTTTTCCTAGAGAGTATTTCATAGAAAAAATTGTGTTTTAAGATTTCTTCTTACAATCTTACTCGTGTTATCGAATACTGAAGTTCTTGTATCATGTGAAGTTCTTTCAGGTAGCTGTCGAACTTAAAATTGACGTTATTTTCGATGAAGTAAAACAAATATCACCACATTGGCCTTATTGATATAGTATAATTACTATCAGAATTTTAAAATTGTAAATTATATATATACAACCCAAGTAAAATCGGAGTGTGTTGAAATATTCAACTGTGCTCGTCTTAATCAGTTCCCTTTAATTTCTTGGTGATCAATTTAAGAAAAGTTCAACCATATGCTTAAGAATTTATCGTCTTTATTTAAAATAAAACAATGATACCCATCAATATCAAGACAAAAAGTGAGCAAGAAACCATCACTATAAAAACCAAAACACTTTGCTCTTCTCATTCATCCTCCATCGTCAATCCTAAACTAAACAAAAAACAATGGGAATCTTTCAGAAAGCTGCAAAAATTGTTTTCGAAAGCCAGAAGCTAATGCTCTGCATTTTGCTCATTGCTTTTCCTTGGCTTCTTGTTGTCTTGGCAAACAACATGTCCAATCCTCCCCTCTCCAAAGACATATCTGTCAATCTCGACACTCTCAGAACAATCATCTCTACCATCATGAAGAACTCGAGAGAACTGATCTGCATATGCTACATGCCATCTTTGTTACTTATTGAAATGATTGATCCAGTTGTATAGAATCTGCTTTGTTGCAGCTTAGATTATCATTTTCATGTGTGTAAAATATCAGTTGAATGTACATTTGGCAAGTTATTGTGCAACTTATTGATGTTATTTCCATCTAAACAAATCAAAATTTCAATCACCAATATTTTCAATTTTTTGTTTTAACTTAATAATATAATCAAATTTTAGAAAAATCCCAACTATTGACTATACTTACTATCCATATGAAATTTAGAATTGATGAATCGGTTCTTTAAAACCAAAGCACTTATGTGGACAGGGGTGGACGTAGTAAGGACCCGTTGGGAGTCACTAGACCTCGGTACTCAGTCGTGTCGGGCATGAGCTCGTGTTTATCTGGGCCCAGCAAGATAATGGGCACTACCCGTCCAAATAATAATTTGTTTATTTTTATTAAAAAACCTTAAATACCCCTAAAATCTTAAAAACACCTAAAACATCCTCTAAAAATCTAAAAGAAATTACAAATACTAGAACCAGACCCACCGGACCGGGCCCGAATCCCGACTTATTGTGCCAGACTTAGGCCCGACCCATTAAGGGAATCAAGTCGTCGGATTCGGTTCGGCCCGATGCCCACATCTAAGTCACTAAAGACTAAATATGGACCCCTCTCAATAAAAAAAATACAAAATAAAAGGAATTTCATTATGCTCCAATTATCCTTAGCTTGCTTATATTTAGGATTAATTACAGTTTGTCCTTGTACTGTACATTGATATCACTGTGCACTTCTGAATTTTAAAAGATAACAATTACTTCTCTTGAACTTCCGTGTTTTAACACTTTGCTCTTGAATTTTAAGAATTTATTATTTAAACACATGTTTGTAGTTTTTTTTGTAATTTTTTACGTACCCAATCTGATTTAAATTCTAACCATATTTAACATCTGATTCAATTCAAATTTTCATGAAAAAACTAAGTTAACGAGTGTATTACAAATACAACGCAAATAATTACAAAAAAACTACAAATCAATGCAGGTTGGGAGGCATGCCACTAGATTTGTTAACTCAAGGAGAAATTAGATTCTTGTCGTTTTTGTCTGCGTGCGCCTCAAAAAGATTTCAATTACTTACGTGCACTCGCACAACAGCAAATGTCTAACCTGCAACTATTTTTTCTCGTTTATTATTTGCGTGCAACTATGTCATCATTGGAATTCATGGGGTGTTTGATTGACTAACTTGGAATGGAAGTAGAATCTCATACCAAGTTTGAATGAATTCTCATTTTGTGGTAGGTAGGTAAGTTTCTGATTCCTAGGTATTAACTGGAATAGATTCTAATTCATTTTCATTCATGAACCTAAAATAAACAAATAAAACACCAAAATAACATGAAATCTATTCCATTCGAGATACCCTAACCAAACACTCCCTCAATCCATCGGTTTTCTGATTGAATAACACATCTGTTTTCGTTTCTTCTCTCTCCCCTGTCTCTCTCTCCTATATCTTCTCTTCTCCTCTCTCTATCCAGTTCTCTCTCCGAGTCTCCCTACTCTCTCTCTCTACAGTTCTCTTCTTTTCAGTTCTCTCTGTCTCTCGACATGTTAAAATGTGTAGATCCGGAGAGAGAAAGAAGTGAGAGGAAGAGAGAGACGAGAGGAGAGAGGACTGGAGATATAGATGATAGAGAGCAGGAGCGAGAGGAGAGAAGTTGTTGGGTTTTTTCGTTTTCGCTTTTAATTTTATTATTAACATTAATGCCTGACTTATTTCTTAGGGGATGAAACGGTCAAAGTCGTTCCTGGGATTGGAAATGACCTCACTCCCAATCTTTTTCTATATATGTCCAATGAAAATACGAAACTATGTGCGAGTAATCAAACATCTACGTACCAATTAATGAAAGAAAAAGAACAAGGTGATGGTCCTCGTTTATCTTTTCCTTGAGAGTATTTCATAGAAAAAATGGTGTTGTAAGATTTCCTCTTCCTTCTTACAATCTTACTTGTGTTACTAAATACCGAAGTTCTTGTATCATATGAAGTTCTTTCAGGTAGCTGTCGAACTTAAAATTGACGTTTATAATTATGTCTGATGAAGTCAAACAAATATCACCACATTGGCCTTATTGATATAGTATAATTACTAACAGAACTTTGAAATTGTAATTTATATATATACAACCCAAGTAAAACCGGAGTCTGTTGTAATATTCAACTGTGCCCGTCTTAATCAGTCCCATTAATTTCTTGGTAATGGATTTAAGAAAAAATTCAACCATATGCTTAAGACTTTATCGTATTTATTTAAAATAAAAATGATTCCCATCAATATCAAGACAAAAAAGTGAGCAGGGATCAAGAAACAACCACTATAAAAACCAAGACACTTTGCTCTTCTCATTCATCCTCCATCATCAAGCTTAAACTAAACAAAAACCAATGGGAATCATTCAGAAAGCAGCAAAAAATGTTTTCGAAAGCCAGAAGCTAATGCTCTGCATTTTGCTCATTGTTCTCCTCTCCTTCTTAGCAAACTATGCATTCAATTGTATATCCGCCAAACTCGGCACCTTTAAAGAAAACGTCTCCGCCATCACCGAAGACGTGAAAGAATTCCACATCCTACCTTTGTTCCTCCTTGTGTCCGCAATCTATACAGCGACCATGACATACTTTGGTAAGAAGAACACCATGAAGAAACTACTAACAAGCACCAAAGATCCCTATGATCGCATCGTTCGTATAGTTTACATATTATGTCTGATGATTTGTATTGAGTCTTTCCTTGTTAAGTCAAATAAGTCATTGCTTGTTTGGGCTTTGGATGCCATCTTGGCTTTACTTCTCGGCTATAGAGTTCGTCGTTTCTCTTTGGGAGAAGGATTGCCATGGATTACAAGCACTTGGTAGAGCTTCGGTCTCGCAAATATTTTGTTTAATTTTCTGCTGTTTAAGTATATATGTGTCTTTCACTAACGTAAGGCTCTAGCCTCTAGAGATTGGTTTTATTGCAGTTTAAATTGAACCAATAAATTTTAGTATTGCCTTTTGTATTGCTTATACTTGAACCAATAAATTTGAAATTAAGTTGCAGTGGCTTATTGGCTTTCATGTTATAAGTGAAGGATGTCTTTCACTTACAAAAGGTTCTAGACTTCTAGAGATTGGTTTTGTTGCAGTTTAGATCATCTTTTTCTTTCTTTATTTCAATTAATTAACTAAATTCTCAGTTTACTGAACATTTGGTCAGTGGATATGTTATTTAATAATAAGTAAAAGAAACTCGCATCGTCTTCTTGACAATGGCACAAAAGTTTGACAGATGGAGTTCTATATTAAGTTAGTTACTCAAATTGAAATCCAACGGACATCAACTTAACAACTTAAAAAATTAAAGAATCAAGTCAATTTGAATTTGTTAAGTCCATTTAGCCGATCAAAAACAGGAGAAAATAGAGATAATCAAATTGCCAATTTTTTTAGTTTTAGGTGCGAGGAATTAAAACCAATTTCAAGTACGCAGTTGAATCAAAATAACAAATCAAATTGACGAAAATTGAGAACAAATGCAAATTTAAAACCAAACCAACAAAACACGCATGGAAACCCAATACGTGAAAAACCACAGACGACACAACTCTGAATCTACTATAGAGAAAATGTATTACAAAGAGAGACTTACAGGAGACACGAACAACCGACGAGAATACCCGGCTAAATTACTCACACCGAATCAACAATGATGTTTTCTCTCTTTTCTCTCAAGAATGTAAAATAGACAATAACAATCAATCTAATTGTTCTCTATTACAAAGGGGAACGAAATTACCTTTATATAGTAGGTCAAAACAAGTATAGGTTGCACCAAAATCGCGTGAAGAAATGTACAAATTGTGGGCAGAACAGGGTCAAACGGTCGACCGATTCCCTAACCGTAATGCAAACTAGTTTTCTCGGTCGACCGAAACTTACGTCCCGGTCGACCGAAAAACGACAGACACTTTTCATGTTTTGCTCAAGTGCATACTCGGTCGACCGAAAATCAACAGACACATTTTTTTCCCAACTCCTTGTGTGTGCCCGGTCGACCGAATCCTAAGTTCTGGTCGACCGAAAATGGACAGACACTTTTGTCCAGCTCCTCGTGTGTGCCCGGTCGACCGAATCTTAAGTTCCGGTCGACCGAAAATGGACATGCACTGTTGCTGGACAAATCAGAACACACATCCGGTCGGCCGAACGTCTTCCGGTCGACCGAACGTCTGTTTTATTCCACGAATACTTAAATCACATATTAAAGGTAAACAACAATGTTAGGACCAACATAACGATTAATTATCACATTAATGAAAAGTTGAAGACGAAGCTGAAATTATATTAATTTATGTCGATTAGTCTCCGCCTTTGACTGATCCCACCCTTTTGATCTCTTACTAATCCGAATCAGCTCGTCTAGATATCGGATGTAAACGTTATAATAAATTAATGAAGCAGCGTAAGTGATCAACTGAATGACCATGTTTAGGCACTGACTTTTCAGCCAAACTTCATTAATTGCCATTTGATTTATTTTATTTTTTTTGCTATTGAAGTTTGACATGTTTTCCTAAACAAGTAGCTATTTGCTATTTTGACTTGTTTATAGCTAAACAAGTAGCTAACAGCGAGATTAACAAATCTTATGCGCATCGATGAGCTTATAACATAGAGCCAGAGGTAGTTGTCGAATACTTGTTGGGAATTTTCATTGGCTTTATCGGGCATCGGTTGTTTTAGTGGCTTTTCGGTCTCGGGTTGGTCGTCGCCGTTGTGGAGAAGGATTGCTATGAATTACCCGCGTTTGGTAAAGCCTCGGAGTTGACGAGTACCAGAAATAAGGAGAGTTTGGTCATTTTTTTGTTTCGTATGCACCAAATCTTTATTGTTCTTTGTGGATATAAACACGGTGACTCCGTGACTGGACTGGAGTTGCTTGGTCAGTTGTTGCGCGCGTCGCTTATAATTAATTAAGGTGGTTAATTTGCATACGACAGTGGCAATGACGATCTTGTACTGCAACTCTGAGGTCTACGAGGAGGTCTTGGACAATAAAGTGGAGCACTTGACTCTTGTTGAAGATCTAATTGAATGAAGTTTGTGTCGATATGGTTTAATTTGTTGTTGTTAAGATCATCTGTTTTCATTTGTTTAATTTCAATGAGTTGGGTACGTGCTAACCTTACTCAGCAATTGGGGAGTTAACATGTAACTTACAAGAACTTATGGCATTTACAATTTCTAGTTGTTGGTGCATTTTCGTTATTTATTTTACTTCTATTTTGGTTGTAAGACGTATTAAGATGACTAATAGTATATGCAAATGGCCTAATTTTTTTGAAAAACTAGTGCATGCACTAAAATATTTTTTGGGTTAATTGATTGAATGTCATTAGAAAATATTGTAATTTCCAACAAGCATCACTCCACACTTATTTGCTCATGTCACTCTTTTGATGGATTTCGGTGATGATGTTATCTTTTGATGGATTTCGGTGATGATGTTATTTGCTCATGTCTTAATAAAATAAATAAATTTTAATTGTAAATTTACAAATTTTACATTGTGTAATGTAATAATTTATTTTAAACTTCTCCTCTCTTTATCCCGTTCTCTTTCTTTCTATCCTTTCTCAATCTCCACTCTTTCACTCTCTTTGTTTCTTCTCTCGTCCCTCTTTTTTTCTCTCTCTTGAAGAATTAAACTCCACACTCTTCAAAACGATGATAACATCCTCCTGCTCCACCCACCCGAAGCACCCTCTCACACTCCCACCCTTCATCCTCAATGACAACCTTGACCTCCTCGGTGAGGTCCTATACTGGCTAGACGACCACTCCCTATGCGTCGTCGCCTCCATCTACAGCCTTTGGAGTTCCACGTGCCACTGTGACGTCGTCTAGGATCATTGTAGTGTAGTTTCGATCACATCTCTCCTTTTCTTCTCTCCCACTCGAGTATCGTGAATCCGACTCACACACGCTTACTGTGGACCGGTCCGTATTTGTCACCGCTTCAACATGATCGTGCACTTACGGTAATTAAAATGAACACATCGTCACCTAGTTAAAGTCATTAAAAGTCTAAGATCACATGATATTTCACCAACAAAACATCAAGTACCTAACTTATATTAAACAATTACAATGCAGGAAAAAGTGAATCCTAAAATGGCTAAACAAAACCCTTTTACAAGAAAGTAAATATTTCAATTAAACTTGAAAAAACAACCCGAAAGGTTCGTAAATAAAATCGAAGTTACAAACTTGTATATTATAATACCATGGTAATACAAGTTAATGGGCAGCAAAATATAGTGAAAGAACAAAAATTTGAAAATAATAATACATACATACGTGAAACCCATTGCAGCAAGTGAATGATAACAAATCTTCTCATTTCGACAACATCAGAATAAGAATCAAAATTAACATTTCCAAATAAGAGACAAAAAAATACAACACTAAGCAATGTACAAGTTCAACATGTTCTTTTTTTCTTCATCATGTTTTTTTTCTGCAGAGGAGTGGGTGGTTTTGGAGAGGGTGGTGGTTGTGGGTGAAGAGGGTGGTGTAGGACTGTAGGTGGTTGTGGAAAGACTGGTGGAGTCTACGGGTGGTGGTGGTTGTGGGTGAAGAGGGTGGTGTAGGTGGCAGGGGTTGGTGGTCGGGAAGCAATCTAACCTGAATGGGACGAGGACGGTGAGAGGAGTGGGTGAGGATGGCGAGAGGAGAGGTTGAGGACGGCGATGGGGTGGCGAGGACGGCGACGGGGTGGAGATTTGGATCAGAGATTTGGAGGATTTGGATTTTGGAGACGGCTGGATGCTTGTTTTAGTTAGGGTTAGATTTTTTACTTTTCTATTTTAAATTCGAGTAATTCGTGTCGACCCGAATTACACGAAACCCAAAATATATCAACCTGAATCCGACCCGAATTACAATATGTGTTGTTCGTGTCGACCCGAATTCGACACGAACCCGAAATAGGTCAACCCGAACCTGAAATTTCGTGTCGGCTTCATGTTCGAATTTCGTGTCGTGACCCGAATTGACAGTTCGCGTCATTCATCACTTATTTCACTTCATATGTGCACACACTCTACCCCTTAGGGGTTTCCATTTCTGAATTCCAGCTTGATGTCTTAGTTAGTTTAGTTTCATTGTTGTTTTCTTCCGTCGTCTTTGTTTGTTGTTTACTAGTGTAGCGTAGCATAGTTTAGTCTAGTTTAGTGTAATCAACTCTTCTCCCTTCTTTTCTCACTTGCCTTCGAACGAATCAGAGTCGACACACCTTCCTGTGGATCGACCTGTATTTGTCACGTGTTCACCGACGTCGTGCACTTGCTGTATTTAAAACGAACACATCACCAAACACAATCCTCAAGTGCTCCATGTGCTTCTCTATATTTGGCAAGTAGACCAAAATATCATCAACGAAGACAATCACAAAACGGTTGAGGTATTGATTGAACGTCTTATTCATCAGATCCATGAATGTTGCAGGTGCGTTCGTCAACCCAAAATGCATCACTAAGAACTCGTAGTGCCCGTAACTCATCCTTGAAGGGAATGTGTTCTAAAAGTTTTACTTTTATATGTTAATTATTATGAATTGGATGTGCAAACATTTTGTTCCTTAATTAATGTATTCGTCTTTTAGAAGTGTTAAGGAAGAGACTCTTGGTCCTTAACTGTAGAGCTCTAAAAGATAATGGTTTACATAAATCAAAAGTTATTCACAATCATGGTAATTGACATGGAACATTAATTACCGAGATAAGATTGTCGTGTTGGTCATCGATTATTGTAGCTCTACAAACTTTTGACGACACGAGTATATAAAAGAGGAAAATGATTATTTTTATATATTGAATAGACCTAGCAAGTGAAACATCACGGAATTAGGTTATGTGTCATTAATGTTTTCACTGTGTCTCGAATCCTAAAACATGAGACTTATGACTTTTCACATAGGAAGTTTTTAATTTGATTATTGTCAAAAACTGTCATTGAGTATAGTGATAAATGTAATAGTTGGTTAAATATGACTTATGTTGGAAAAGATAGTTCGTCAAAAGATTATCATTGTTCTTATTTACTTGAGTAATGATATTAGTTGGCTCCTTGATAAAGCGAACTTATAATGTGCACAATGTGACTTGTGTTAAGTTACATATTTACAATTAACTTAGGAGATCAAGAAATGAATATATAATACAAAGGTGACACATTTCAACTTTGTATAATATTTTTAATATCACAAGGCAAGGGATAGACACAAGTGATATTTTACATATCGCTAAGTGAATCATGTTTAGTTCGAGTGAGCAAAACATCTTTGTTATTTGGGTAACTATAATGTGTAACTAGATACCACTTATAGTTTATGATATAAAATGTTTTATATCATTGCCAACATAACTTAGATCCTCTTATAGGTCACATCACAAAACTGGAAAATAAGAAATATGATTTTATATTTTATATGATGTATTAAGTTTCATGTGTTATGAAATAATATACATGTGGTAAAATAATAAAATCAATATGTCGTAAAAATAACATGGTTAGAATAATAAATAAATTTGTATTAGATGTATATATTATAAGGTATAATGTTTTGACATTATATATGATAATATATTACATGATATAATGTGATCTATAACATTATAACATATGAATTTGCTAAAACCACAAATTCTAAATTTTGTTGGATATTAATCCAAAATTTGGTGGAGTAAAAAATAGTAAAAAATGGTCTAACCGTTTGACCACGTTTTTGCATATATTAATAAGAGATTTTTTACTAATTAATTGCTAGATTTAATCCACCTTGGTCAAATGTAGTTATGGGATGATGATGTGGCAAAATAAACAAGAGATCATGTGCAAAGTGGTTTGTACATGATGTTGTTTAGTAGAGATGTAAACAAGAGATCATGTGTAAGTGGTTTGCACATGCTGTGATTTAGTAGAGATGTAAATAAAGAGATCATGGTAAATGGTTTGCACATGATGTGGTTTAGTGAAGAGATTAATAAGGGATCACGTGTAAGTGGTTTGCACATGATGTGGATTAGAGGAAATCATATAAATAGGTTCATCCTCACTTCGTTGTTAATACTAATGCAAAAATTCTCTGTCTCCCTTATCACCCCATTAATCCAGCCGAAAATTCTCTTAATTATTCAAGTTTTTGGAGATTAAATTCTCAGGAGCTTTAGAGACTTATTAGCTAGATTCTAACCTTTATTTAAAGATTGATTGACTAGCTCTTTTCTCTCTAATCTTGTTTAGGATTTAGTGAACACTTGAAGGCGAATCAGCGGATGATTCAACGGGAAATGCAACTCCGGATCTTCATGAAGGTTTTAGAGAACCTTTGGTATGATCATTTTCTATTTATTTTAATATATATGTAGAATTACATGATATTAGAATAAATATAAAACAATGTACATGAAATCGTTGAAAATATGAAAATCGATCTTGTATGCATATATAAAATTTTAAAAATATATACATACATAGGGACACAAAATCCTACAATCTTGAATGTTGTCTTCTATACATCTGCCTCCCTGATCCTCAATTGATGATAACCAGAGTGCAGATCAATATTCGAGAACACCTTCGCTGACTGCAACTGGTCAAAGAGGTTCTCGGTCCTGGGTAAAGGATATTGATTCCTGACGGTAACATTGTTCAACATCCTGTAGTCAATGCACATCCGCAACGGGTCGTCCTTCTTCTTCACAAAGACTACCGACGCTCCCCAAGGTGAGCCACTAAGTCAGATAAATTAAGTATCCATCAAATCCTGCATTTGCTTCTTCAGCACAGTTAACTTTGCAGGTGTCATCTTGTACGGAGCCTTCGGCTGCAGAGTGGTACCAGCAACCAATTCGATGCCGAACTCTATCTCTCTATGTGGAGCGAGGCTGACGACATCATCAGCAAAAACCTCCGGGAACTCCTAGATTATCTCGATGTCCTCCAACCTCCTCATCTCGGGATCTGTAAACTACTAGGGTGGTCACGAAAGCTCAACAACCCTGTTGTATCAACTTCTGTGCCCTCACTACTGATACCACAACATGACCTCCTCGTTCCTTTGTCCCCCTGATCAACACATGAGGTATACCCTTGTACGCATCTCCACCCAACACATAAGCTGCCATGCACACCTTCCGCTATGAAGGTCACTCAATATCCTAAAAGATCTCCTGGATCTTGAAGACCCAATCCTCAGCTTCCTCAGAGTTGCATCTGTCATCAAAGGTAGGCAGGCGATGTCTCATAAAGCGATCATGCATCGCTCTTAGTCTCTTCACCATGTCATAGAGCATCGTAGGGGTGCACATGGGTCGGGTAGGATCGGGTTTGGGTCATAACCCAACCCAACCCGAAATTTTCGGGTTTTCGAAAACACGAACCCGAACCAAATAGGGTTCAACCCAACCCGACCCAAAATTTTTGGGTTGGGTTGGTTCGGGTTGGACCCGAATCAATAAGCCATAATCAAATTTCACCTAAAAAATCTACATCAACATTAGGTATACAAATTTCAGAAATAAGAGCAACCAATTTTCACATAAGAAAGCCTAACTTTAATAAAAACAATAATAACAAACACCTTTGAACCAAACCAAAGTAAAGCCATTCATGAACCATAAAATCATGGGTATTGATTTTATAGGGGAAGAATATTAATCTCCTTCAAACGAAAATAGGCACAAAAGTTAGCAGAGAGTTGTTCTTAATCTCAATACAATACAAAATTAACCCACATTTGGGCTTCAGTTTGATTCAAAGTCGAGTGCAACTCATCAAGTTTACTAAAATGGAGCAATGTTCTCACCACAAATCCACAATCATCAGAAGAAATAGAATACATTCAAACTAAAACGGCAAAAAGCATGTTGCAGGATCAAGTTTCGTATAAAATGAAGTTTCATATAAGATCAAGTTTCATATAAAATCACGAAATCTAAGTTACTAATATACATATAATAAAGCTTACTAACATACGTGGATGAAATTTGACGAGGAAGCCATGCTAACGTTGATTGGAGGAGCAGAGGGGTTGACAGAGAGGAGGGATCGACGGAGAAGACGAGAAGTGTGGCAAGGAGTGGAGCCACGAGGAGAGTAGGTGAGGAGATCGGTGAGGAGTAGCCGACGAGGATAGGAGGCGAGGAGATCAGTGAGGGTGAGGACAGGAAGTAAGGAGGAGCCGACGAGGACAAGAGGCGAGGAGATCCGTTCGGGGAAGTCGGTGAGGAGAGTAGAGTGGGTGTGATGATGGCTGCTGAGGGCGAGAATGTCGAGGAAGGAGAGGTCGTGCAACGTGCTGGAGGCGGCGAGTAGAAGGGGAGGTCGTGCTGGAGGCGAGGAGATCGGTGAGGAGCCGACGAGTAGCGTGCGTTTTCTTTGGGGGTTGAGGTGAAGGAAGAGGGTGTAAGATTTTTAGGGTTAGAGTTAAATGAGAGGTGAAGATCGACTCAAGCCAAAAAGGACGGTCACGATACATCTAGGGGAATATATTAAAAAATCTTCGGGTTCGGGTTGGGTTGGGTCAACCCGACACCTCAACCCGAACCCGATCCGAAATTTTGATTTTTCGATTTTTTGAACCTGACCCAACCCGAATCCCTTCACAACCCAACCCAACCCGAATGGTCGGGTTCAGGTCGGTTTTCGGGTTCAACCCGACCCATGTGCACTCCTAGAGCATTTGTTGCTCCTCAGCCCAGTCTGTGCCCCACGTCTCGTCGTTGGTGCTAAGGTCTCATGGGGAGGTCTCACGCGTCTCAGAGATATTTATACACAAACAGGACAACAAAGACATCAAAACCATGAATGCATGCTCTAATGCAAAATCTAACACTCTACTACCGGTAAAGGTGGTTTCATTGGACAAGGACACCAGAACCGACCGCTCTGATACCAAGTTGTAACATCCTCAAACAGCATAAAAATTTAAATTTTTATAAAGGTGATCAACATAGGAAAATCATACACCGAGGACATTACGGAAGACAAACATCAAGTGCACCAACATATATATAACATATATATATATATGAATGTTTCAAAAGTGTGATTACATCAAAAGGCTATAAAGAAATATACATGTAATCACTACTACCTCCAAAAGGGAAAAACATGATAACGTCCCGGAAATGCTCTTCCGCGGTCAGCACCCCCTAACGCTACTCCCGACCTGAAAAGTAAACATGCAACTATGCCTGAGTGTCCAGAAGTAAACCTCGTATGCCAAACCCCTAACACATATATGAACAAGATACAACAAACATAACATGCAATTCTATCAATAGTACAAGACACACTATTACAAGGTTGGGCTCCACGACTCTTTCGCCCAACCACAACAACCACTCAATAGTAAATACAACATCGTCATCAAGCTTGACTTCAGGGCTTTTTCACCCAACCACAACTACTACGACCCAAGACTAGGGCTACAGGGCTCTTTCACCCAACCCTCAATCACGTGGTCCATATCTGTGCTCCAGGGCTTTTTCACCCAACCTGAACACTCTACGGGACTCCAGGGCTTTTTCACCCAACCATTGTACCACACAAGCTGGGCTCCAGGGCGTTTTCACCCAACCACAGCTACACACAAACAGCTATGGGGCTCCAAGGCTTTTTCACCCAACCACTGTATCACACGTTCATACAATGCACCGTTGCCGGAAAAACGTCGGCCAATAAACCAGCCTCACAAGGACGGCAACACAAAATCATCTCACAAGTGCAAAACAGAGCAACAACGGTCGACCAAAACCAAAAGTCGGTCGACCGACTCTCTCCAGAACCAGGCAAGTGTCTCGATCGACACACCAATGGTTGAACAGATCAATCTACAAACGATCCAACCAAGTCAGGGATGGTCAACCACTAAAAGGGTCAACTCCTAGGGCCAACAACAAAATGACCAACCGGTCGAACAAAGGTCACAAGCGGTCGACCGTTCATAAGGTTTACGCCACAAAACCAACAACATTTCAAGCCCAACGGTCGAACGGCAAAGGAGTCTTGGTCGACCGAAATACTCCAGGCACTTCCTACATTTCTCCAAGTCACACCGATCGAACTACACTCATATCGGTCAAACAGACTTTAAGTTAACTTAAGTGACCTGTCAGACCAAAGTCAAGAGTGGTCGACCGTTTGAACGGTCCACGTTCTGTCCAGACCAGTCCAGAAATCATCGGTCGAACAATCATACCGGTGGTCGACCGTTTATAAGGTCTAGGTCTGAACCGACTTAGCTACAGGTACAATCGGTCGAACATATCAAATGACGGTCGACCGTTTAGAAGGTTTAGCCCTGAACCGACTTACCAACAGTACAATCGGTCGAACGACAAAGGGAACACGTCCGACCGAAAACTCTTAGGGCTTGCCTACTATGCTTAAATGGTCGACCACCCGAGGCATTATTCGACTGGTGCAATGCAAAACTCCTGCATTTACACTAGCAACGGTGAACCACAGCACCAGCCGGTCGATCGTTCTCAGCAGAAATCCTGCTGCACATTTACCTACTACTACCGTCGACTAAATCCACCACTAACACACATTGAGTAAGTCTTAACGAGAAGTTTGACATACTTTGAAGGTTTGAAGAAACATTTGAAGAACCACGACGATCACTTCCTCGCAAAAACTTTTTCTCCAACGAACGACCCGTGTGAGCAACCGACGATCACGATCACCCGACGACCTCACTGAATCCTCTTCTCCTTCATCGACGACGACACCACGACGAAGTGACGAACCCAAAAGTTCAGAGGGAGAGAGATGCGTTGGAGAAGAGTGGAAAAGAAAATGAAAAGAAGAGAAAAGATGAGTGATGTTTTAGCTTTAAAAAACTACTCACCTCCCCATCCTCCAACCACCACACGCCACCTCACCAGCCACAAGCCATTCACAAGCCTCAACCTATCAAAATATCCAAAAGAGGATTAGGATTAGTCTTAAACTCAAATGACCCACCAAGTGAGATTAGGTCTTAACATATACTCTAGTTAGTTACGTACTTACGTATGTCTGAATTGGTCACCTTACTTGCTCGGCAATCTATCGAACATTCAACCTTATGACTACGAAACTTATCGTATTAATTAGAAAATTCCGAAATATATACAACAATTCCTATCAATATCATGAAAACGTGTGAGCAAGATAGAATCACAATAAACCAAGGCATTATGTTCCTCCCCTCCATCCTCCAACAACACCTTCCCCAAAACCTGCAACCTACGAACACAACAATGGGTGTGTTTCCAATCTTTCAGAAAGCAGCAAAGATCATCTTGGAGAGCTGGAAGCTAATGCTCTGTGCTATGCTCGTCACACTCCCATGGATCTTTGCCATGTATATATTTTACACTAACTCCTCTTCCCCACTCACCAAAGACATACTCGTCAAAATCTACACCCTCAAAACAACAGATCCCAACTCCCCTCTCTTCCTCACTCTCATCACCGCCATCATGGCAGATGTGAGAGAATTGATTAGCATGCAAGCAGCCACGATCGTCGTGTCCTTCATCCTATCTTTGTTGCTTAAGGTGTCCATAATCTACACCGCAGCCATGACATACATGGGTAAGAACATCACCCTGAAAAGTCTTCTAGAAAATATCAGAGATAATTGGAAAGGACCACTTCTCACAAGTCTATATGTTCAAATTGTTTCCATGGGCTACACGGCCTTTTCACTTTTGTGGTATATGTTTATCGTCTTCGAGTCGAATGGTTCGTTGCTTCTTTTAGCTTTGGGTGTGATCATCGGAGCTGTGGTGCTACTAGTAATAGGGATCTACTTGGAGACAATTTTTGTTCTTGGGTTGGTAGTCTCGGTCGTGGACAGGGATTGCTATGGATTATCGGCACTTGGTAAAGCGTCCGAGCTCATGACGAGTGAGAGGAAGAAGGAGAGTTTGAAGATCATGTGTGTTTTCAATATTGTAGCCTTTTGCGTTTGTTTGTTCTTGATGGTTGCGATCGTTCCAAAAACTGGAGTTGTTACACCGTGGATAAGTTTATTACTTGTCGGGCTACTTCAGCTGTTCGGTATTTACATCATGGTTGCTTTCACGGTTTTGTACTGCAACTCGCTGGATGGCTACACTGAGATAGTGGGGACCGAAGTCAAACAATTGCCTCTTCCTGCCGATGTTCCTTGATCGAAAATTTATGAAATTTGTTTTAATTGTTGCTGTTTTTTTCTTTTCTTTTCCCTTTCTTCTAATAAGGTTGCTAAGCCATAAACTTACCCAGCATTTGATTGGTTATTATGTAACTTGGAGATGATGTTTTTATGTCGATATTCTATGTGTTACTTCCATTGTTCCGTGCTACCGATACCTTGCCTGTTTAATGCTCCAGTAGCACCTTGCCTGTTTATACTAATATGTGATAAGCCCATAAAGAGTTCATTATACTGTTTAATCTTATTAATTGCCATCTAAACTTCTAAACTATTAATTGTGCTTGAGAAAGTTTCATCTGTTCACGCAAATTGATCATTACTAGTGGTGGATCCAAAATCTTCAAATTGGGTCTATGTACCGTATTAAATAAATAGAAATTTGAAATGACCACTAATTATAAAGGAAAAATACAATATGTTAATATTATCTAAAATAATAGCCAAACCGAACATCAATTGATTTACGCCAAGAAAAATACAATTGTTCTTGATATTTTTTCATATTTTGAAAGTCATTCACATAATCAGTTCATTATCAAAAGACACCTCTCTGTGTAGATAAGGAAGCAATCATCAAATAATTGTTTGACCAGGAAAAAAACAATCAAATTGAAATTTTAAGACAATCCTCATTCAATTCTTTAATTTGCTATGGTTCAGATAAAGAAACATATCTAGAATTGTATGACCTTGTAAGATATGAAAAATGTATTAGGAAAGGAACATGAGATTCTCTAACCTTATTTCCCTTAAATTAGGGGAAAATTAACTAAATATGAGGAGTGACTCATTTAAAACAAATTAGTTGAGAAAAAAAATTGTACCATTTGACGCATTTCATAATACAAGTAATTAAGTTTGTGACTTGTAAATGAAACAAGTCAAATTAGACCATCCCCATTCAATTCTCTAACCAAATCACCTGTATAAAAAACACATGCGTGCCCAAAACTATAAGGGGGTGGATGGCCCCATCTTGCTTACGGTACTTTCTTGTATCACCCATTCGGCCATTTGGTGCTAAATGGACCGGCAACATGGGCTTCTTCGGTAGATCGCATATATATCAAATATATAATTTTATTTATTGTAGATAAGGTGAGGTGGTTAGTTGAGAGAGCAGGCAGTGGTGGTGGGATGACAAGGCTTCTCGCCCTTACCTGAACATAAACCAGAAGAGGAGCAACGTTTCTCCACAGAATCAGGAAGACATGAGCGCTTCTTCCTTATTCATTTCTCCTCCGGCGGCAATGTTCTCTGTCAAGTAAGACCATATTTATTATTATTATTATTATTATTCTCATGCTTACCAATAATCGTGAATTAACCTGGACTCACACGTTGTGATTTAAATAAAAAAATATATACAAAATGCTTTCGAAACTATTATGTCTAGTTTAACTCTTGCTTTCAGGGTTTTTGCTCGCTTGAGAGGGCCCTTTGTGGACGATTCATGTTCATATTTATTAATAAGTTTCAAATATGATTTTTGCCCCCTCCAAAAGACACCAATTTTCTCGGATTATTTATAAGTATATTTTATTCTACTTGATTTCTATAATAAAAAAACTTTTAATTACTTCATGAACGTGTTCAATCCTTACTTCCTTTCTTTTTGGTTAATTAAGCTTGTGATTTTCTTAAATATGTCTTCTTTTTTCTTTGGTAGGTAGTCATTTCTTATTCTTCTGTCATATTCTTCTTGAATTGATTACTTTTCTAACCTGAATTGATTGGTTTGCTTCCTTTTGGATCTGGTAATGACAAAGCAAATTCGCGCCTCTAACAGTACTTCCTGGAAGACATAGTCAAGTTCTCCGAACTCGGCCAAATGCAAATAATGTACGCATATACGCATCAAATATGTATGTGCAACTACTATTTTCAGGGGGGGTTAGCATCTATTATTTGTTCAAGGACCGCATCAAAACATTGCCCTTTGTTGTTGATGCAGTTTGTCAGTAGTCATCAGTAATCTATTGATTTGAGTGTATTGACTAATAATTGTGATTGAGACATCGAAAACTAAAACCTTGACTCAAGACTTGAGATTATTAGAGGGGTGGCATCATCGATCCTTGGTTGCTGGAAAAGTCCACCGGGTATTTTGTATTGATGTTTCATAAAACAAAAGGATAAACTTTATAAATATGCCATACACCCGTTGTCGTTGTTGATGTCAATTCATCTGTTAAATTTATAGTCTGAATACAACTACCCACCTTCAGACAGTGCTAACTTAACAGTGCCAACCTTGCTTGGTAGCAAGGAGTACCTTACTCATTTTCACTAACAGATCGACTTTTTAAATCATGTTTCTAAATCTGAACAGTTTTCACTATGTTGGTTCCAGGTGAATTTTAATTGAACAAGAGTGAATAAAAGAGAAGAAGTCTAGTTTTTATTGTTTGGCAACCTATCTAGCTAGAAGAGTCAATAAGATTGGAGAAAGAAGGATTTTTTTTCCTCTTGAATCAGAGAGTAATAAGGAGAAAAGATACACTTGATGTAGTCATGTTTTTTTGTAAAACTTGCAAACGAAATGCATCTTGGTAATAAACTTCATTCATTTGTTTTTATTCTGTTTGATTCTCATTTTTATGATATTTTTGGAGTTACCTAACTATGAAGTTTGTTGTTCTTTTTAGGTTCCCAAGGGTGAAAACTCAAATTTCGATGTAGTTATGGTTGATCCGTCGGAGGCAAAGCGATTAGCTGCCAAACAAATGAAAGAAATTCAAGCCAGAAACAGATTCGAGGTGAGGAAATGCTTCTCATGCATCAAATTTGTTGTAGATCTATTGCGTCTGAAGTTTATTTCATGTTATGTTGTTTGTATCTTATTATGCGCCTCTTGTTTTTAACATGAAATTCTTCTCGCAAACTATGAACATGCTGAATCTATGATGCCATTCTCAAAACTTCTTAATGTGTGATCAGAGGCGACGTCGGATTGAAGCTATAAATGGAGCATGGGCTATGATTGGTCTTACAGCCGGTTTGGTGATCGAAGGTCGTACTGGAAAAGGTATTCTTGCTCAGGTAATATGTGAAATGGTTGTGCGTGTATTACCTACAGTCTACAAAAACTCAAGATTATTACCAACAAATTGTTTGCTTTGTGCAGCTACATGATTATTTGACTGCCATAACCAGCTTCCCGCAGCGATAACATTCTTGCTTAAGAATATATTTTGGATCGTCAAAGACAAACGAATAAGATGTCTGATCGATAATATATGCCAATAACCAATTCTTTCCTCTTATTCTCACTTTGTAAATTTTTCACTTGGCAACTTCAAATTTAAACATTTCTAAGTTCATTTGAGATGCTATCTCATGAGGTTGTTGTTGATCAATGGATTTATATGACAATTGGATCCGTCATCCCCTTTTATCAAGTCATTACTCATTCTTATATGGGGACAAATCATTACTATTGTGATTTGGGGACAAATCATAGCGATTGTGATTTGTGAGAGACCTCACAGGGTGGAAGCCACAGACTGGGATCCTCTCCAATTCAGAATTAGGGAGGTCCAATTCCTTAAATCCTACTTTCTTTTCACAATGAATGGTAGATGAAGGATTTTTCAAAAAGTAGGGGCATTTATTGTGGATTGCAATCTAATTTATCACAATGTAAATTTGGTTTCATAAAAATTCCATCCTAGTGTTGTATGTATTTATTTCATGATGGAAGTCAATAAGTCACATAAATAATATACTTATATGGATTATGAACTTTAAAAGTAGAAAAAAATAGAACCGTAATATTCACATTTTTATATTGTTGTGGCATGATTATGGAACTGTAAGTGCATTTGTGCTATTCATGTATAAATGGTGTTTGAGTTGTTTTTTAAAATTACAAAAAAAAAACATGTTTTTTTTATGCTTGAAGGCATTTTTGAACACTTTTAAAAATTGAGTGAGTGAGTCTACGTGTGTATTATACTAAAACGTTGGAGTGGGAAACATATCGTTGGTAGATATATGTCTAATACAATTTTGCATCATCGAAAAAATAAATACGAGATTTTTTAAACAAATTTAAGACAACTAAAATCTAAGTTACGAGATGACAAAAATTATAACACATAAATATACATATTGATATGAGATTGGTTGTATATATATATATATATATTAATTTATCAAAAACATATAGTTAACAAAATTAAATAATTATAATGAAATATATATTTGATTTCACGTTAAAAACCAATTTCGAAAGGACCACATTAAATAACAAACGAAGAGTAGAGTATGCTTCAGTTCAACTTCATTGGGATGAGAATTTTGCAATCAAGTACATTCCAACCCATAATGAATGCACTACTTTTTAAAAAATCCTTTATCGATCATTCCTTGTGAAAAGAATGGTTATGATCGAAGGTATTAGACGTCTCCTGTACGAACTACGAAGACACCTTTATAGTCCCATGACATACGATTAGTTGAGTTGAACGAATTGTGACTTAAAGACTTGTAAAAATATGAAGTAATCAAATGCGATGTATTGTGACACCTTAATTATGGCCGTGTCTAAGAAAATGAACATGGTGAGAACCATATAGACACAACTATATCATAATTGTTTTCATCTCGAGCTTTTTCGTAGCTCATGGTGGTTCATTATGAGTGGACAAACAAATCAATTACTTGACGGAGTCTAATAACCCCTAATCCCCTATGTAACTGAGGTAAGACTATAGATTAGTTCGAAGTTGCCGATCCAAATGAGAATAATAAGGTGACCATAACTACCAAGTCCTACAAAGAGAATCCACTTCATAGTAACGCTGGATACCTTGAATTTCATCACGTTCACCCAAATATTACCTGATCACACAAAGGTGGAAACTGTTACAGAATAATCCATATCCAATTAAGATAATTTAAGAACATTCTCGTAGATTATAAATCTGAAGCTTCTTCAGTAAATGTCATCTGGTTTTCGGTTAGACACCCACATTTCAAAAAAAAAAAAAAAAAGTCAAGGCATCTGGACGCATACATGGTCAGCAAGCATATGATTATTAGGTCTCATTGCTAGGGGCTCTCTTTACGTGCTTTAGTTTGGTAATCCTGTTTCTCTCAATCTTTGTAGTTAACAATCCCCATTCATGAGATCCTGCTACTACTCAATTACTCATAATTGGAAAATATGACCACCAGATGTGTCTCTTTACATTAATGCGACCAACATCTATCTGAAAGCAAGTAAAGACGAAGTTGCTCAAAGTTTCAAATCATATCAGGCACTCAACAGAACACCAAGAACAAACTGAATGAACACATACTGACATTAAAACAAATCTAATTATTCAAGAGCAGGAACCAAAAAAGCATATGAATTTTGCTTAATGGGAACGAGTTCTGCATGATGATACAAATAATGAACTCTAAATTACAATGCTGCAAGCCGCTCAAGGACCTGGTGAGCAGTCCTCCGTTTCTATTTCTAGGACAAAATTTCACCTCCTATCTGATTCTCTTCAGGGATCTCACTTTCTCAAATTCTGCAGCAGCGTAGGTTCTCTCCACTTCCCAGGCAAGATGTGTCATACAGTTGAAAGACGATTTCACGGCCTTTTCATCTGAGACTTGTCTGGGAAAAGGAATCCTGGCCTCAAATATTCCTTCTTGAGAATGAATATGCAAGTCAAACCCCAACTTATCAACCCATATCATCTTAGTTTCCAGTACCTGCAACATTGTTTAATTTTTTAGAAGCTTTTGCTGTAGACATATCCTAAGCTTGACGAGAAATAATAGATCATGTGGATCGAAGAGCTGAATATTTGTTCAGTTATGATCTTGAGTGGAAGGATGGCTGTAGCCAATTTTATCAACAGTTAAACGGAAGTTAACATTAATGTTTTAGCTCCAGATGGCCACTAAAATTAGCAAAGAGCTTAAATGCTTCAGCAGAAGGAAAAAAATTTGATTCAGAAAATTGTATAATAGGAAAAATAAATCTCAAAACCTGAAAATCTGTGTCAACATAAACATTGCACAGGCGTCGAACATCTTCTGAGTGCTTATCATTCATCTCATCAACAATCTTCTCGGCGAAGTTTCGCAGAGGATCTGGGTCCGCATTTAAATAATCTAATGGAGTGACCCAAACACCATTCTGAGAAAAATTACAAAATAAAATCAATATATTTACCTAATCCAGAATAAATACAAAGAATTTCTCGAAAACCAACACAGATATGAGGTAAGTTGAAAGTTAAATGACTTTACTCGCCAATGTTGTACAAAAATATTAGGTTACGAAACTCTAAAATGGTTACACCTTGAATTCAAGTTTGCTTTGTTAAAACATATGACAAGTTGCAACATTATCTAATAAATCCAGCACTTCAATGTAGAAGTTAAAGTACTTCTGACTCTCCCTATCTAGACATTGCTTACTTTTCCTGGATGAGCCGAGAAGTTTCTTGCAAAATAAAACACAAGCATTAGATAAATCACTAAAGAAAAGGATATACGCCTAGAAAACCTCCTTAAATTTATCGTGTGGTGCCTAATTTATTATTAGAAATCAAAAGAAACAACCTCATCTATGGATAATATCCTTACAAATCAGGCATGATACCTCTTTCAAATCTTCCAAATGCAATACTCTTTCCACAGAAATTGTATACAGGAGGTTGGTGTCCAAGTTCTCTCCAAACTTCTTTTCCCAGTTGGCATGAAGCTTCTGCAAGGAGAACAATAATCACAAATTCACAACATAAAGGTGAACCCTGTCTTCTTTTATACAAATGCACAGATAAAACAATAAATTAAAGGCTATCAGATTGTGAGATTTTATTCAGAGAAAACAAATATATGTATAATCAAATAAACGTAATATGAGCAAGAGGCACTAAAAAATTAAAATAAATGATAATTTAAAATACAGCTTTGTAACTTTGTTAACTCAATTAAGTTACTTTTGTGGATAAAATATTGTTGTATCCAAAAAGGCATAGGCACATAAAAAGCAGTATGGCATGTTATACATACAAACATTATAAAGGAAAAGGCACTATAAAAATTACCTTTATGACCAATGTATCCTCTGGTTTGCTTAGACTTCCCAACAAAGTGCACTGTGGAGTCCTTGAACCGCTCTGCTCCAACTGTTCGAATTGCCAAGAAAATAAAAGATATTTCACTGATCTCTTTCCATTGTATATATCTGGTTCTTCAGAAATGAAATCAAGATGGATTAAACCAACTCCGTACTGCATAAAATTAAAAACTAAAGAAAAATAGAACTGTGAATCCATTGATTCAAATGGCTTTCTTATTGGCAGCAAAGGTGTAATACTTCTGCTCATCCTCTCGTATTATTAAAGCAATTTGCATGTATATATGTTCTTGTAAAAAAGTTCTATAAGTTTCTCATAAACACTCATATTCTAACTTAAAAATCATAAAAAAATATATTACGAAGTACACAATTATCTGGGCCCTAGTTGTTTGAGGGCGAATTGCAACAATTATGACTTCGTATTCAGAGCATCACTTGCTTAGTTGCTTACAACTACAATTCACTACTCACTACCAAGATATAGTTTTCTACCTGTCAGATGTTTGGACCTATGGAATTGTACCACAAATAACTCTCACCACTCTCCACACATGTTTCAATGTCTAAAAAATTATCTTCCCTCGATACTACTGTACCGGAGAAGGGTATTTCGAATAACAAAACCAAAACTCATTCGAGTTAGTGTAATCCTGAAAACATGGTCAACACAACGAATGGTGACAAATAGATGCAACTTGCAAAAGCATATGTGTACAGGTGTGTAGTCTGATTTGCATGACAAAACCTATACAAATTTCTCTTCAGTACTACACATGAAAGTAAATTGAACAGATTCCACAAAAACCGCAATTTGTTCCAAACCTTGCAATCGTTTTAAGATTTTTCATGAGTAAGAAACCGTGTTCGAGACGAACATAATACTGATTAAAGTGATTAGCTGCTTGGGAATCCAAATTCAATAATGACAGTAATTAGACGGTTCCACTCAAACCTAAATTCATTGGAAAAAATCCCGAAATACCTGCACGTGAAAACTAGATCTGCTCCCGACTTCCACACCCGCGTCCGCCAACGAACTCAGACACAGAGCCGGAGCGCCCCGCGAGTCCACGACGAACCGGGCGCCGATCCCGAGATGCCACCCGTCGGGCGTGACGGAGGAGAGGGTGCCGGTGGACGAGAGCTCAGTGATGGTCCGGCACACCTCGGCCGGCGGCGGGCGGGCCTGGACGGCGGGGGAGGACTCGGCGAGGGAGACGGCGCAGCGGACATGGCGGCGGGGGGTTAGGATTTGGAGGGGTGGGGAGAGGGGTTTGATGCGGAGTGAGGGGGGAGAGGGAGGGAGGAGGAGAGTGTGGGTTGGGGGTGGCATCGTTGGTTGCTTTTGCGGACTTTTTCGGGTCGGATTGGGTGGGATGTGGAGGATGATGGGTGGGGAATTTTACGGTTTGCTCCCTGGTTTTGGTGGGATTGGTATTTCGCTCACTTTTTAAAGATATTTTTATATTTTAAATTCTTAACCATCCTATATTCTAGAATCTCATTGATATTCTGAGTGTCGATAAGAAGATAGATGTGTTATATATTATACAATTAGAGGATATTTATTTACCTATTTATCGGTTAAACAGTTAATTGAACATCAAATCAAACGAATTTAGCATATTCCTAATTATTTTGAATCACAATATACCTATAACAGTTGTACCTTGTTTGAGCATTACTGATTCTTTTAAGTTCATTTTATTTATAAGCAATGCTTATTTTCAACTAACTTCATTGGATATTTTTAAAATGTTAAAATAAGAGCGATTTAGGTTTTGGTCGAAAGAAAATTGTGATTTTGTGGATAAACATAGTAGTTTGGGAAGTGGGTCGAGAGAGAATGATGGTTTTGTCGATAAACACAACAATTTGAGTGTTGGGTTTGGTGAATTTGGTTTGGTTGTTAATAATAAAAGTGATTGAAGGTAACAATGTTAGATTATGGTCTAATGATGTTAAGAGGTGTTAAGTGAAAATACACCCATACAAATAGTTTGGTGTGCTTAGTGTTTTGAAACAAGAGAGAATATACATATACAAATGTCTAATAAGTATATTTTAAAAGTACACCAAAACAAAAACACCAATGATCCAAAAAAAAAAAATCACTTTTTTCATCTCTCCGAAAAAAAACTGAATTGCTGAACATCATCCCAAAATTTCGCCCCTTGAAATTACTATTTTGCTCTTCTCTCATTTCTACTGCTATAACGCGACATTTTACCCTCCTATCACATATCTCTCTTCATCTTCCTCTTATAATCATAAAAAATAATGTTTTGGAGGTCAGTAATGAGTCAACGGACGCCCCATTTACTCGAATCTGGTAAAATATCTAACATCTTTTTAATAAAAACATAATAATAAATTACGGGCGTCCGACGGAGCCGCCCCACGTAGGAGGGGTGTCTTACCCAGACGCCCTTCCCATGGGAAGGGCGTCTGGGTAAGACACCCCTCCTACGTGGGGCGGGTCCGTCGGACGCCCGTAATTTTTAAAAAAAGATAATTGATTATAAATTTAGATAATTGTTAAATTAATTAATTAATAAGTTAATAATTATTATATTTGGATGACCGATACCCTTTGTTACACCGAAAATTCAAAAATTTCAAAATCCAAAAAATTTCCAAGGGGCGCTGCCCCCTTGCCACCCCCGCCACCTCACCGGCGAGGTGGAATGCTGCTCACTCACCAGTGAGCGAGACCCCCGAACGACATGTCGAGTTGGTATTTGTAAGTCAGGATGTTTTACCGCCGGGGGATTTTGGATCTTAAAAAATGTTGGATCTGGAATTTTTTTGAATCTTCATCACTTGCAAAAAACTTATTGTAATCCGACCGGTTACCACCGAAAACTTGCAAAGAAACGTCAAATAATTTGAGATAACATACCGTATAATTTTAATTTGACAAAAATTTTAAAAAAAATGGGACGTCTGACTAAGACGCATGTACCATGGTGGATGCGTCTTAGCCAGACGCCTCCACCATGGTATAGGTGTCTGGCTAAGACGCCAGACCTCTGTTACTTCATTTGATTTAGGTGTTTCGTCAGACATTTTCGTGGTGTTGGTACTATGAATGTTAGTAAAACTGAGTCAAAAATCTTGTTTAAAGACACGAGACGATATGAGTATTAAATATATTGTTAATGGCAAAAAAGATAATTTCAAAAAACGATTTAAGTAGTTTTAGTTCCAAAAAAAACTCAATCCAACTCGCAACTCGCTACTGATTTCGTACCTTACTTCGTGGCGACGCCTATCACTCACCGGTCACGCCTTCCCATCTCAAACAAACAAACACTTCGAAGGAGCCGACTTTAGATCTCAGGCGTTGGTTCCACGCTATCATACGCCGCGTGGGCCCCACTCCCTCCCCACACGTCCCTTTAAAATATGAAATCCCACTCCCAAACCCCCAACCCTACTCCCATTTCTCCTCTCTCTCTCTCTCTTCCCCCCAACCGCCTCAACCCAACCATGGGCACGTCCCAAAGCCGTGAGGGCGCCCTCTCCGATTCCGAGTCCGATCGCTCGGACGACGAAGATTCCCAAACTCAAGATCAAGAAGAAGAAGAAGAAGATCAACAAACCCAAGACGATCAAACCCCTAACCGCCCCGCCTCCGGGTCCCACTCCCTTGACGACGTCGAAGCCCGTCTCAAGTCCCTCCAGCTCAAATACGCCTCCAATTCCAACCCCAACCTCCCCAACTCCGTCAAGCTCTACTGCCACGTCGGCGGCGACTCCAAGGACGCCAAATGGATCGCCGCCGACAAGGTCGCGCGATTCTCCTTCATCAAGTCCTCCCGCCCCGAAGCCGCTCCGGGCGACTCCGATGCCGACTCTGACGAAGACTCCGACCCCTCCTCCAAGTGGATCCTCAAGGTTGGGAGGAAGGTTAGGGCTTTGGTCGGGCCGGGTTTGCAGTTGAAGACTTACCCTGAGCAGCGTCGTGTCGACTTCGTTGCCGACGGCGTCTGGGCGTTGAAGTTCCCGACCCACACCGCGTACCGGGAGTTCTACAATGAGTTCCAGAACCACTCGTTTGAGAATACCTACGGATTGGAGGCGAACGACGACGGCCGGGCGAAAGTCTACGGGAAGGAGTTCATGGGGTGGGCGAACCCTGAGGTGGCGGATGAGAGTATTTGGGAGGATGCTGAGGAGAGCTTTGAAAAGAGTCCTGGATACACGCCGGTTAAGGCGAGTCGCGGATTGCTTGAGGAGTTCGAGGAGGCGGCCAATGGAGGGATTCAGAGCCTCACGTTGGGCGCGTTGGATAACAGTTTTCTTGTCGGTGATTGTGGGATTCAGGTTGTGAAGAATTTCAGCCATGGGATCCACGGAAAGGGGAACATGGTGAAGTTCGCCGGGAACGGAGATGGGAACACCGAGTTCTCGACCCCGAAGAAGGGGCTGCTCATGAGGGCTGAGACGAATATGCTCTTGATGAGCCCTGCTAGGAGTGGAGTTCCTCGTTCCACCGGTGTTCACCAGCTCGATATCGAGACCGGAAAGGTTGTTACGGAGTGGAAGTTCGAGAAGGATGGTACTGATGTTTCCATGAGAGATATTACCAATGATAGCAAGGGTGCGCAGTTAGACCCGTCGGAGTCCACCTTTTTAGGGCTGGACGACAACCGACTTTGCCGTTGGGATATGCGTGATCGGAGAGGTATAGTTCAGGATCTTGCTAGCTCCAAGGAGAGCTCGGTTCTGCAGTGGACTCAGGGGCATCAGTTCTCCAGGGGAACCAACTTCCAGTGCTTTGCTTCTACTGGAGATGGGTCCATTGTTGTGGGATCGATTGATGGAAAGATCCGGTTGTACTCGAAGAGTTCCATGAGAATGGCTAAAACCTCATTCCCTGGCCTCGGATCGCCTATCACTCACGTTGATGTTACTTACGATGGGAAATGGATCTTAGGGACTACTGATAGTTATTTGATTCTGATATGCACCACGTTCAAGGACAAGGATGGAAAGGAGAAGACAGGGTTTAGTGGTCGTATGGGGAATAGGATTGCTGCTCCCAGGTTGTTGAAGCTTACTCCTTTGGATTCACATCTGGCTGGAACAAACAATAAGTTCCATGGTGGTCAGTTCTCATGGGTAAGTTGCCTGATACCCTTTTTTTTCTTTTTTCTTCTAATTTGCTTCTTAAATGCTATGAAAGAAACTTGCATTTATCATAGTTGCACTGCCATGTATTTTATTGTAGTAAAGTTATTTTTTGAATCCTTAAAACTAAATGAACCTTCTTTTGTAGAGTTGAGTTCAGTTGTTTGTTATGTCCACCAAGAGAAGACCTCCAGATTGCATCATGCACTGTAGTTTGAATGTGTAGCAGTTGCCTAAATGATTTCTCTGTTTCTTTTTGAAATTGAAGCAAGTGATTGTCTACTTGCAACATTTTTGGTTATCCTTAAATCAAGGAAACTATTATCTAGATCAAAAGTTTTGTGATTTACATTATGTTAAGTAATTTATTATGGCTTAGAGATTGCCTGAATTAAGATGGAGAAATATGTATGTTCAATTGCCGCATAACATTTTTTTGTGATACATCAGTTCATTAAATGCTAATATATTTTGAAAGGATATGATTGTGTGCAGAATCTTTCTTGTGTAATGATTTCTAGCGTAGAAGTGGGGAAATAGAGATCTTACTTCTGGTTTCTGGTGAAAGAAATTTCATTTCCCTAGGGCAACCAATTAAAATGCCTGACGTGGAGAATGCACTGTCGGTTCATTTTACTTGGTTAAGATTGATAGTAGGTTGTTCACTAGGTTAGCTATGGCCAATTTTAACTCGTCATATTCAAAGTTCCAAACCACGACAATGTTGCTGGTTTATTACCCTTTTATGTATCAAAATCATGGCAGATACACCACTTTCTGATACGTTGATTGTTTGATACTACAGTGTAGATTTTAGCCTGGATGTCTCTTTTGTTTGAGTGTTCAATCTTCTTGACATTTTTTCTGCTTGTTATCCTCAGGTGACTGAAAATGGAAAGCAAGAGCGTCATCTTGTCGCAACAGTTGGGAAGTTCAGCATCATCTGGAATTTCCAGCAAGTGAAAGACAGCCGCCACGAGTGCTATCAACACCAGACAGGACTGAAGAGTTGCTATTGTTACAAAATCGTCCTAAAAGATGAATCCATTGTCGACAGTCGATTCATGCACGACAAGTTTGCTGTCAGCGATTCTCCAGAGGCACCTCTTGTGGTTGCTACACCCCTGAAAGTCAGCTCATTCAGCATATCTCGCAAGCTTTGACAGTCTTCTCCCAAAAACTTTTGTTTTCCGAGAAGATACTTTAACATTATACCTATGTCTTTTTAGGTTTGTTGTTTTCATTTTAAGATGTTATCTTTTGGTTGATGATTTGTGTGATCAAGGTTAATTTGTATGACAAATGATTGTGTAACCTTTTGAGTTTTTCAGCGTGAAATGTTTGTAGTCTAGTTCTTTGTTTCTCGTGATTCCCATAATTTTGGGTGATGACATTTCAGTTCATTCGTTTTTGTATTCCGTGAGCTTGTCTGACGTATTGCAATGCTTCTTAATGATAAATTCCTCAGTTTTGTAACGTTTGATTGCTCTCACATTAGGGCAATAGATTCCATGAGGGTGAGAACATTATTATGTTGTTTCGTCCATTGATGTTAAGGTGGACGGAATTCTAGTAAATGCGTTGTCAAGGGTCTTCAGTGTATGATTGATGGGGATTGGGGATCGGATACTCATAGTTAGAATTCCTGATGCACCTTGTAGGGCTTGTATGCCCGTTCTTTTGTAAGCTCTACTTTCTTAGTTAATTGGTTTTGTTGTTGTATCTTACTTGTATGTATCTAGATTGTATATTGCTATCGATCTATGAAGTTAAGAAGAAAACCTCCAATTTTCTTGCAAAAAATAGAATATTATTATGTTATAATAGACAGATGGAAATTTTGAATTACTGTGACTATGTGAGGTTGATGTATATTTATGATATCCAAACAAAATCTTCTAAATTCTAATGTTAGCCATCATATGAGCTACATAACATGACAGATGTGGCCAACGGTGGGAAATTTGAGGAAAATAAAGCTCCACAAAGGTTAGAGTACTGTAGAAAACCCAAAATCAGAGTACGTTGAGCTAAATAATAATCTCCAAAAGCCAGCCCCAATTTGCTAAATAATATCTAGCTACTAGTCTTCAACTAAGACTGGAGCCTATGTGCCTAACTAAACATTGTCAAAAACTCAGGTCATTTAGGTGAGACGTGGGCCAGGCTTAAACCCGTGGATCCCCAAATCCGGAACCAATGCATTGGACACAGCTGCCCAGTTTTGGTCCAGGAACTCTTCGTGGCAAATTTATTGAAATATTTCATGGCAATCAATTTGTCAAATGAAAACTTTGCTGTCACGTGACATTGGTATTTTTCCAATCATATAAACTAGGGGTGAGCAAAACCCGGTCCGGTCCGGGTTTTTGGACCGGACCAGACCGGTCGGTCCGGGTTCGGTCCGGACCGGAACCAACCGGTCCGGGTTCTGGACTGGACCGAAACAAAAAATTTGGATCCGGTCCGGTCCGGTCCAATTTTTTTTTTAATTAAGGTAAAAAATCGGGTTTTTGGACCGGACCGGACCGAACCGGTCCAGTCCGGTCTCCGGTCCCACCTTTCAAATTTTTTCCGGTCCGGTCCAGTTTTCGGTCCGGACCTGAATTTTTTTTCCGATCCGGTCCGGACCGGACCGATGCTCAGCCCTAATATAAACATACTCTACGACTCTTTTATTTACTATCACGCAGAGACGTAGTCAAGCAACCAACTGAGCTGTATAGTTTTATGAAACCAACATAAATATCTATATCTAGCCTGCTGTGCACGGTCCGGGTTTTTGGACCAGACCGGTTGGAATCAGTCCGGGTTTCGGTCCGGAAGTTTTGGAAATTTTAGGTTCGGTCCGGACAAAAATCTGGTCCGGTCCGGACAGGATACTCAGCACTAACGATGGACGTTGAACGTTTAGATTGTTGGAATTGGTTTATAGAATTGTTAAGTACAGGAAATCAGGGAGAATCAGTCGACCGGTGTGAGGCACTCGGTCGACCAAATAACTCCAGGAGCCATTGGGTTCGGATCATGTCAAGATTCGGTCGACCGGTTCAGGGAACACGGTCGACCGAAAAACGTCAGGAGATTTAGGGCTCAGGATTGATCGAGATTCGGTCGACCGGTGTTGGGCACACGGTCGACCGAAAAGCGACAGGAGCTGCAAGATGAGAATCAACATGCAGATCGGTCGACCGATGTTGGACACGCGGTCGACCGAAAAGTCCAGGAGCTTCAGGCGCTGTACAGAAGCGCGAAACGGTCGAACGACTCGGGGTGAGCGGTCGACCGAATAATGGGAGTTACGCGAACTAACCGAAAATCGGTCGACCGATGGAGAATTCCGGTCGACCGTTTGCCGACTGTTATACACAATCTGAATGATTTATTGTACGGTTTTAGCTCATTATAAATATGATTTTCGCCCTAATCTTATAACACAACATACAGTACTTATTTCCTTGAGAAAGATTAAGCTAGAGAGAGAGATCTAGAGTGCTTTGGGAGACACATTGCTTCCAATCGTTTGTAATCTCGGAGACTTCTCTTGTTGGAGAAGAGCTTCAAGGAAAGGAAACCCGCAGGAGTCCCCCCCAATGACGTAGACATCTTGCCGAACCTTGTAAAATCACGTTTGTCGTGGTTTGCTTCAGGTGTGTTGTGTGATTGCTTGTTATTTTCATCTTGTTCGTGTTACTTGTTGCATTAAGATTGGGAGATGATCCAAAATTATTTTCCACGATCAATATTCTATTTTTGTGGTACGTTTAATCCGTAGTCGTGCTAGTGCATATTAAATTCCCTCCCAATATAGATACGTACCCCAAAGATGCACGTACATTTAAAACTTGAAAGTGACCGGTTGGCATTAACGTGCTAAACAAGTGCGACTCTAGGAACCAATGAGAATGACCAACTAAGGTTTGCATAAGAATGACCAATTTTTTTTTTTTAAAGAACGCATGAGATCGACTTCCTCCAACTGTTTTTCTTATTCTTTACATTCCTCTGGGTTAGATGATTTCTCGAGACAATATCTATATTTACTCAATATTCATCTATATATCTTTATAAAAAACATCTTTAATCAAAATTTAAGTTGAGTATTAACTTATTGTGTCAGGTGGTACACATCCTCCACTTCTAATGTTTTTATATCTAAACATGCTTCTAACGTATTGTATGATAAAGTTTCAAATTGGAAGTCAGATATAATTCAGTTTGGAATTGATTGGTTCAAAATCCTGATGCAAATTTGAAGCAAATTCGACATTTGATTTGATTGGAAAAAATAACCACGAAAATATATTAGAAGTATATTTGACAAACAACATGAAAAAATTGAGAAAAATTGTTAAATATATTGAAAAATAACTTCTTTTTTTATGAAGACAAGATCAAAGTATTATATAAATTAAAGTTTAAGGATCCAAGTGTAAAAATGTAAAGTTACTGTAGTTGAGAATGAAAAACTATAATTTATTCTAAAATTTAAAAATATTTTCAAACTAGAAAAATACCAAACAATGACATTTGATACTGAACTCAATGACAGACGGAGGCGAGTAGGCGACTTTTCAGAGTTGCGGAATAGACGCCGTGTGGCATGTGAATTTGATTATTTAAACTCTTCCCTCCATCACGTTTCTGTTTGTTTAACACCTCCGGTTTCCTCAAACCCCCAAAATCGCCTTCCACTCCATCCAGTCTTTCTTCTCCATGTTCCCGTCCAAACTCATGAACTCGAGGCAACCCGAAAAGGCGAAATACGTCCGGTAAGCAGTCGGTCACAAGTTCCGGTTAATTTTTCCAAACATAAATCTACTAAAAAATCAAAGAAGAGCTGCTCAAGTTTAATTTTATTTCCAGATTCTTCTCCGAAGACGTTCAACCGCTTACGTCCCCGTATTTACCACTGCAATCGGATCAAATCAGGTCACGCAAGTCCGGCAGTGGGTCGGTTTCGAGTTCGTTTTTAAGCTCGAAGGTTTTCCAGGAGGACCACGAGACATGGGAGAAAGAGATCCTTAACCCCGAGAGCGAGGTCATTGTGAGAGATAGTCTCACATCGGAAGAATGTGGGTTTCTTCTGGACTTATAAGTCCTTGGGTCCCTTCCCTCTTCACCAATTGGTTTTAAGGTGGATACCCGGTTCTTATATGGTATCAGAGCTTCCGCTGCGCACTCTACCTGGTTGGGACATTTTCTCCACTCGTGTACACGGATAAAAATTCTGGTACACGCGTGTGTGGAGTGTGAGAGATAGTCCCACATCGGAAGAATGTGAGCTTCTCCTGGACTTATAAGTCCTTGGGTCCCTTCTCTCTTCACCAATTGGTTTTGAGGTGGATACCCGATTCTCATAGTCATATCACCCGGAACAAAATCTTCTTTTTTACCTGCCTCCTCACACTCGCCATAGATCCTTTCTTCTTCTACACCACTTCCGTGAGCGTCGTTCACGATGACATTGCCTGCGTGTAGTTGGACCGCACTTTGGGTATAGTCGTTACGTTTTTCCGATCGATCGGAGACCTTTTTCATTTTCTGCACATCTTGGTGAAGTTCCGAACTGCGTACGTCGCTCCTAGCTCGAGGGTGGTCGGTCGGGGTGAGCTCATCACGAATCGTAAGAAGATTGTGATTCGATATCTGCGGTCGGATTTTGCATTGGATTTGGCTGCTGCTCTCCCACTACCTCAGGCAATTCCATATTTTTGGTCTTCGCTTAAATTGTTTTTAAATGCAGTCATGACTTTTTTTCTTAATCCCGATCTTTATTGTACAGATCCTTATCTGGATAATAATTCCCACGGTTAAGAATTCCAGCGCAAACCATTACAACACCGCACTTGCAATGATCATACTCCTTCAGTACTTTCCAAGGTTTTATCTGATATTTCCTCTGAGTGATCAAATTACTCGAGCCACCGGATTCGTTACCAAGACGACTTGGGCTGGTGCTGCATATAACTTGCTTCTCTATTTGGTGGCCAGTCATGTAAGGAACATTGTGTTTTTTTTAATCCCGTCGGGAGCGAATTCTGAATTTTGGAGAAATGTATTGTTGCAGATTATAGGATCGTCGTGGTACTTACTGTCACTTGAACGGCATCTCAGCTGTTGGAAAATTGCATTGCAACATGGAAAACAAAAACTTGCAAAATGCAACACGATGCCGCTATAATTACTTCGATTGCAGATTTTTGACTAACAAGGATCGCTAGCTTTGGGCAGCTAGCACCAGCGTGTTTAGCAGCTGTAACGTCGACAATGAAGTTGTTAAATTTGAGTATGGCATATTTGAAAATGCTTTAACTAAAGAAATTGTTTCGAATGGCTTTATACGGAAGTACTTGTACTCTCTTTGGTGGGGTTTGCAACAGCTGAGGTTTGTTTCTTATACATCTGAACCTTCTAAAAGATTGCTTTGTTACTTGTTAGCAATAATTTTTCTCTATATTTTTTTTGTTGTTTCTCACCACATTTCACTATGCTAGGCTGCTAGCACTTGAATATGCAATAAGTTTGTTATCTTATATTTATACCATGTTTGATGTTGTTGTCTTGTTGATATGTTCCGTTCTCACATAATTTCTATGCAATCTGTTAGTTTATTTACCTGTTTAGATTTTTGCTTTTCTATTTCGAGATTCTGGTTGTTGTGTCTATGCTTTCTTCTCATAAACTTGATCTCGATCAGCAAAGGAAATGCAGTACACTCTCCCAAAACAAAGTTCATGTAGAGTTTCTTTTGTATTGTCAAAATCATGTTCAGTTCTTTCTGATACAAGTCAAATTTTCTTATCTTATTAGCTCAAACGGGCAGGAGTTGGATACAACTACATTTATGGGGGAGACAGCATTTGCTATTCTCATTTCTATAGTAGGTCTAATTTTGTTTGCACACCTTATCGGAAGCATGCAGGTATGCAACCTTTGCCTTTTAAGTTTATTGTATGTCGTAATACTGCTGTCTTTTAAGTTGATTGTGTTGGATTATTGAGTTTGGGCTAGGCCCATGAATAGTTCAATGGAAGAAATCCAATATTAAGATGAATATGAGAACTATTGCTTCATGTGCCATGTGCTCACCTCACTTTTAGTCCCACATTGGTGAAGCTAACAAGTTGAAGGATGTTGATAAACATCCTATTCACTTGATCCTTTGTAGGTGGGAAGATTGTAAGTCATAAATCATAGTACTGCAACGTAATCGTGTTTTACTTTTCCCTAACGATTTAGTCGGTTTCTCAATAATCTTCTTGAAATTCTTAGTCACATATAATCCTTAATTAGCTAACCTGTTAATAAGTTATTTAACCTCTGTTTTATTTTTTCCCTTGTAATCCATCCCATTCTATGCTGTATTCTATTGAATCTCAAGTTTACTTATTTATTTCACATCAACATACATTAATAAAATTAAATATTTCTTCACACCTGGCTCTTTTTGTGTCACCATGAATTATAAATTTGTTTAATAATTTTTGGATCACATTTCTGTCTTAAAAAGAAACTCATTTGGCTAATTAAGGTAGTTAAAAAGATAATAGAAAACCCTCGACCAGGACTAAGCCATGACATTGAAAGCTTGTTATGCTATGGAATTCATAATGATAAGAGACCACTCTCCAGATAGCTTTCTTTCTTTCTCTCTCTCTTTAAGTCTTCAGATTCAAAGTCAAACCATAATGAAATTAATTTTAGGGTAGTCTATTCATTAATCTCAAATGATATCAAGTTGCTCTCTTCATAAAAGGAACCTCTTAATTACTTATATTCTACTCCTATAGATTATCGTTAATTTACTTTGCACATATTCTTCAAAGTGCACCAAAAGCTATGAAAAAACTCGGAGCCTTTCTCACCATGATAAGACAACTTTATTTACTACCTTTGCAATTTTTTAGCATATGAAATTATTGGTTGTTAGACATTCCTGCAATCAACAACGGCAAGGGTTGAGCAATGGAGGTTGAAAAGAAGAGATACAGAAGAGTGGATGAGACATCGCCAGCTTCCCAATGACTTACGTCACCGAGTCCGTAAATTTATGCAATACAAGTGGCTCGCAGCTAAAGGAGTAAATGAAGAATCGATACTACGAGCTTTGCCACCCGATCTTCGACGTGAAATTCAGCGCCACCTTTGCCTCGACCTTGTTAGACGGGTATGTACTTTCTTGATCTCTAGAGGAATTGCAATTAGAAGCTTATTCAGTTATTTGAAATAGTTTCTCATAGACATATTTATCTCTTGCTGCAACTGTCTTTTTTTCATAGATGAATCCTTTTGTCTCAGCTCGCCAGTAGTTTCTAAATTTTCACTACCTCATCTTGAAATGTTATTGCTGTCACTAAGGAATATATCCTTTTGTGATAAGAACCACCTTATTGCCTTTAGATGCATGGTTTTCAGATACATCAAAAAAGAAACACTGGATTTGATATTTGAAAACTAATTTATGAACCATGAGCCTATAATACGTTGGCTTCACAACATATTTCAGTGGACTCTGTTTGGACTATTTTGTACTCTTGAAGGTGGCTTATTATATATGCCATGATTTGCTAAATATTCATTTGGAGGTTCAAGATGTTGGATTTATCAAACCAAAAACTGTTGTCCTTGATTGCAATTATCAAGAAGATTGGGTTGGAAACACAATTTACCCATTTAATATTCCCAAAAGAAACGAATGAGGTTTTTTTCTACTGTGCGTGAACAGTAGCCTTCTTATCTCGATTCTGATGCCGACAGAGATAGATTTGGAGGTCAGAAAAGAATTAGTGATTCTGGGTCGCGTGTTAATCCGATTGAGGTGTTGTTTCTTCCTACGGGTTCCTTTTGGGAGTTCCAGTCGTCGTCTCCTTGTCTTGGAGAGTCTCTGAGGTGGAAATCCTAGGATTTGCTTAAGCCTTAGAGGTAAAATTTGTATCTCCCCAATCAATCTATTTGTAGATTGTGCGTCTTGGATTTTGGGCAAAATCAGAGAGAGAAAACTCCCTTGTATCCCGTTGATTGATTAGTGGATTGCTTTGGCGGCTTGCCCCGTGGGTTTTCCCGATTTTGGGTTTCCACGTTAAATCCTTGTGTTTGTGTGTTTTGCTTGTTGTGTGCATTCTCGATCGTTTTTCAGACGTGATTTGGATTTCCGCTGTGCGTATTTGGCTCTACTCGATTCGTAGTATTTTTTGCTACAGGGGTTTAATTTCCTTTCAGTGGTATCAGAGCCAGGTTAGTTTCCGGTTGTCAGAAAAAAAAAATGGAAATTAATGCGAGTAGAATGATTTGTCTGAATGGTTCGAATTATCATCTTTGGAAAGGAAAAATGGAAGATCTTTTGTATGTTAAAGATTTTTATTGGCCTGTTTTTGTTGATGAGAAACCTGAGAATAAAATTGATGCAGAATGGAAGTTGTTACATCGTCAGGTTTGTGGTTATATCCGGCAATGGGTTGATGATAATGTTTTGAACCATATCGAGAATGAAATTTATGCACACACATTATGGACTAGACATGAGGAGTTGTATGCGAGTAAAACCAGGAATAATAAACTGTATCTGATTAAGCAGATGATGGCATTGAGATATCATGATGGCACTCCTTTGACTCATCATTTGAATAATTATCAGGGAATTATTAATCAGTTAGCAGCTATGGGAATCAAGTTTGATGATGAGATTCAAGCTTTGTGGTTGCTAGGTACTCTGCCAGACTCTTGGGAGACGTTCCGAATGTCGTTGTCGAACTCAGCTCCTGATGGGAAGATGACAATGAATTCAGTGAAAAACAGTGCGCTGAATGAAGAGATGAGAAGAAAGACACAAGGATCCTCTTCAAATGCAGATGCTTTGGTGTTCGAAAAAAGAGGCAGGAATGAGTCTCGAGGTTCGAAAAATAGAGACAAGAGTCGAGACAAGAGCAGAGGTAAATCTAATAAATTTGCAAATGTTGAGTGTTATCATTGTCATGCCAAAGGACATAAAAAAGAAGCATTGCCGAAAGTTCAAGAGAGATAGTCATAACGGGTTCACTGAGAAGAGAAGTGATGAAAGCAATGGTGATCATGTTGCTACAGTTTCTGGTGATTATCTTATTGTTTGGGAAGGCGATGAAGTAAATTTTGTATGTCAGGATACTAGCTGGGTGGTTAATACAGGTGCGACTATTCATGACACATCTCGTAGAGATTTATTCACATCTTACAGATCTGGTGATTTTGGTACTGTAAAGATGGGAGATGATGATCTGGCTACAGTTGCAGGCATTGGTGATGTTTGTCTGCAGACATGTAATGGTACCTGGTTGATGCTATATAATGTTAGACATATTCCTTCACTGCGTTTGAATTTGATTTCTACAGGTGTGCTTGATTCTGAAGGTTATTGTAGCACCTTCAAGGATGGACAGTGGAGGCTCACGAAGGGTTCTATGGTCATTGCTAGAGCGAGCAAAAATCCTTCATTATATATACTGCAGGCTAAGGTGTCTGGGGACAGAATTAGTGCAGTAGATGATGAAGAGAGTGTTGAGATGTGGCACCGGAGACTTGGTCATATTAGTGAGAAAGGTTTGAATTTTTTGTCTAACAAAAATCTTCTTCCAGGAATTAAAAGTGCAGCTTTGAGGAAGTGTTCGCATTGTCTAGCTGGAAAGCAGAATAGAGTTGCTTTCAGGAGCTCTCCTCCTTCGAGAAAGTCAAGTATACTTGATCTTGTGCATTCAAATGTTTGTGGTCCTATGAAGACAAAATCTCTTGGTGGTTCAATTTATTTTGTCACATTTATAGATGATTTTTCAAGGAAAATTTGGGTGTATACCTTGAAAACTAAAGATCAAGTTGCAGGTGTATTTAGAGAGTTTCATGCCTTGGTTGAGAGGCAGACAGGAAAGAAACTAAAATGCATCAGGACTGATAATGGTGGAGAGTATATTGGATGTTTTGCACAGTATTGCAGACAGCATGGGATTAGACATTAGAGAACACCTCCGAAGACACCTCAGTTGAATGGGATAGCTGAGAGGATGAACAAGACACTAATAGAAAGGGTAAGATGTTTGCTCTCGCAGGCGCAGTTGTCGAAGTCGTTCTGGGATGAGGCATTGAGTACGGTGGTACATATTCTTAATCTTACTCTTTGTGTTCCTTTGGATTTTGATATTCCTAATAGAGTTTGGACAAGAAAAAATGTTTCCTATGACCACTTGCGTGTCTTTGGATGTAAGGCTTTTGGGCACATTCCCAAAGATGACATGTCCAAGCTTGATTCGAAATCGCGACAATGCATCTTTATTGGTTATAGTCTGGATGAGTTTGGATACAAGTTGTATGATCCAGTTGAGAAGAAAATAATCAAAAGCAGAGATGTTGTGTTTGTGGAAGATCAGACCATTCAGGATATTCAGAAATCGAAGATGAATTCAGGATCAGAAGTTCATCATGATTTGGTTGATTTAAATTCATTCCCACTCACACGTGCTCCTGTGCAGGTTGATGAGTTGCAGCAGGAAGGTGATGCACATGTACTAGTTGAGGTTGATGCAGATGATGTTACCTCAGAGCCAGAGATTTCCACAGATTTTTCCCGAGAGGTTCCAGTTGGGAGACCAGTCAGGAACAGACGACCTTCGAGCAGGTATCTTTCTGATGAATATGTGATGCTTACTGATGCAGGTGATCCAGAGTGTTATCAGGAAGCTGTTGAAAGTGACCAGAAAAAGTATTGGTTGTCTGCTATGCATGAAGAGATGGACTCATTGCAGAAAAATCACACGTATGACTTGGTTGAGTTGCTAAAGGGGAAGAAGTTGTTGAAGAATAAATGGGTATTCAAGTTGAAATCTCATGAAGGTAAATCACAATCCAGGTACAAGGCAAGGTTGGTCGTGAAAGGCTTCGGTCAGAGGCAAGGAATTGATTTTACTGAGATTTTCTCACCGGTGGTGAAGATGACCTCGATTCGAGTTGCTTTAGGTCTTGCTGCTTGTCAGGATTTAGAGATTGAGCAGATGGATGTGAAGACTGCATTTCTTCATGGTGATTTAGATGAAGAAATTTATATGGAGCAACCAGAGGGATTCAAAGTCAAAAATAAAGAGAATCTTGTTTGTCGTTTGAAGAAGAGTTTGTATGGTCTGAAACAAGCTCCACGACAGTGGTACAAGAAGTTTGATTCCTTTATGACAGAGAAAGGGTACACTAGAACAACATCGGATCATTGTGTTTACATGAAGAGGTTTGGTGAGGATTTTATTATTCTCTTGTTTTATGTTGATGATATGTTGATTCTAGGCCGAGATATGTCTGTTATTGATAGTTTGAAGCAGGAACTGAATGAGTCTTTTGATATGAAAGACTTGGGAGCAGCTATGCAAATATTGGGCATGCAGATAACTCGTGACAGGAAAGCAAAGAAGTTGTGGTTGTCACAGGAAAAATATATCGAGAAAGTGCTCGGCATATTCAGCATGAGTAATGCTAAGCCAGTTGGTTCTCCATTAGCTGATCACTTCAGGATGAGTGTTGAGAAGTGTCCATCGTCGGATGATGAGAAGGGGAAAATGAAGAATGTTCCTTATGCTTCAGCAGTTGGTTGTTTGATGTATGCTATGGTGTGTACGAGACCGGATATTGCATATGCAGTTGGAGTTGCTAGCAGATTTCTTGCTAATCCAGGTAGAGAGCATTGGGAAGCGGTGAAGTGGATTCTTCGATATTTGAGAGGGACATCCAAAGTTTGTTTAAGCTTTGGAAGCGGTCCAGCAGCGTTGACAGCATATACAGATGCAGATATGGCTAGAGATATCGACACAAGAAAATCCACTTCCGGTTTTGTGTTGACTTTTGCAGGGGGAGTTGTCTCTTGGCAATCCAGGTTGCAGAAGTATGTTTCTCTTTCTACTACAGAGGCTGAGTATATTGCTACTACAGAAGCTTGCAAGGAGATGTTGTGGATGAAGAGGTTCATCGAGGAGTTGGGACTAGAGCAGAAAAATTATGTTATTTTTTGTGACAGTCAGAGTGTCATCCACTTGAGCAAAAATCCAAGTTTGCATTCTAAGTCGAAGCATATTGATGTCAGATATCATTGGATCATAGATGTGCTTGAGAAGAAGTTGCTTGAGCTCGAAAAGGTTCACACTGATGATAATGTTGCAGACATGTTGACGAAGCCCTTAGCCAAGGAGAGACATGGCATTTGCCGCCAGCTGGCGGGTATGGTTTTCCACTGATTGGTGATGATTTTGATCTTCCTCGTTGTTGGGTTTGAGGGGGAGATTTGTTGGATTTATCAAACCCAAAACTGTTGTCCTTGATTGCAATTATCAAGAAGATTGGGTTGGAAACGCAATTTACCCATTTAATATTCCCAAAAGAAACGAACGAGGGTTTTTTTACTGTGCTTGAACAGTAGCCTTCTTATCTCGATTCTGGTGCCGGCAGAAAGAGAGATTTGGAGGAGAGAAAAGAATTAGTGATTCCGGGTCGCGTGTTGGTCCGATTGAGGTGTTGTTTCTTCCAACGGGTTCCTTTTGGAGTTCCAGTCGTCGTCTCCTTGTCTTGGAGAGTCTCTGAGGTGGAAATCCTAGGGTTTGCTTAAGCCCTAGAGGTAACATTTGTATCTCCCCAATCAATCTATTTGTAGATTGTGTGTCTTGGATTTTGGGTAAAATCAGAGAGAGAAAACTTCCTTGTATCTCGTTGATTGATTAGTGGATTAGTTTGCAAGCTTGCCTCGTGGTTTTTCTCGATTTTGGGTTTCCACGTTAAATCCTTGTGTTTGTGTGTTTTGCTTGTTGTGTGCATTCTCGATCGTTTTTCAGACGTGATTTGGATTTCCGCTGTGCGTATTTGGTTCTACTCAATTCGTAGTATTTTTTACTACAAGGGTTTAATTTCCTTTCACAAGATTGATTTTCCAATTTGTCATTCAGAAATAGTGGAATACGATATATGGTCTTATTTTCTTGTGACGCTCTGGAGTTGTTGAATGGGAAACAAATCTTCACTTGTAACTTTTCAGTTAAGTGTTTTTTCAAAACTTTAGGCATTGCGTCATATCTAGATAACTAAAATTTCTATCGTTACAGTTTATATACGTCTTCGTCATTAAGATCCAACGAAGGGGTGACCACCGTAACATTATGAGGAGTAACAACGTATTCAAATCTTTCTGATAATAGACACAGTAGATTCAAATAACCAATCTAAGGTTTACATCTTAAAAAATTGCTGATGAAAGTCTTCTTTTCTTCTTACACTCTAGTGCAGGTTTGCATTTCAAGACCATCCTCATCCCATGCATTCTGTTTAAATTATTTCATGCATGCCAGACTTGTCATTCTTTTCCAAGGAAAATATCCTTTACTTGAGTCCATTGACATCCATTTTTTAACCATGTTGATTAGTTTAATGTTATAATCACATCCAAGAATAAAAACCTCAGGTTTCCATTTAAATTATGCAGGTCCCTTTCTTTTCACAAATGGATGACCAACTTCTTGATGCCATATGTGAACGACTATCTTCCTCCTTAAGCACCGAAGAGACTTATATTGTCTGTGAGGGAGATCCAGTGACAGAAATGATTTTCATCATTCGCGGGAGATTAGAAAGTTCTACTACTGATGGAGGCAGAACAGTGTTTCTTCAATTCTGTAGCTCTAAGACCTGGTGAATTCTGCGGTGAGGAGCTACTTGCTTGGGCATTAGTTCCAAATTCATCTTCTAATCTGCCCATTTCTACTCGGACATTGAGGGCCCTCACTGAAGAAGAAGCCTTTGTGTTGCGAGCCGAAGATCTTAAGTTTGTATCCAACCAGTTTCGTCGAATGCATAGCAAGAAGCTTCAACACACATTTCGCTTCCACTCCCACCACTGGAGGACATGGGCTACTTGTGTCATACAAGTCGCTTGGCGCCAATTCAAGAGAAGAAAAATGGCCGAACATCTTAGTTTGCCCGAGACTTTCATGGATCGTTCAGATGCCCAAAGGCCTGTAGTTTCAAAGCCAGATGAGCCTGATTTTTCTGTTGAACATTACAACTAAAATGACTTGCCTTTTGTACTCCTAATGTCAATATCATCTTTATTTTGTCATTACCACCGTTTCACGTCTCAGACATCGGCAGAGGTCATTCTGGTCTGGCATTTTTGACAAACTTGAACATCACTAAAAGGCAACTTTGTGAATGTTGCAATCATGTTTTTGAGTGATCGTAGAATCATAGAGCAACAAGTTTTATAATTTCCTATACACGTTGCTATCCAAACTACACTTTTTTGTAGAATCCTGTGATAGAATTGTTTTTCAACATTCATGGTAGATCGAAAAGCTCTACTGCCAATGGGGGGGGTAGGTTTTTTTAGTTCCATAGCTCTTAGTCTTACACACAAGTTGACAAATCAAGCATCATATCATTGAACTTGCTGCCAGTTCTAGGGGAGGCGCTGAAGACGGTCAAGAACCTGTTGTACCAAAAGTCGACTTAACCTGATTTTTCTGCCAAAAATATCTATTTGACTTAATAGTAATTGTAACATCATATTTTATGGCGTTGACGAATGTTATCACAAGCTTTTTTTATGGCAGTGTTGGAGATGATATGTCTCATTGGATCCCTCGGGCAGTACTGTTCAGTGTTCTGTTGCTATGTGTATGTCCATGTGGCTTGTATATATGGTGTTAGAAATTGGTTTAGAATTTGTTAAGGCAAAAACATAATAAAACGGTTGACCGAATTTATCAGGAGCTCTCGAACATGAAGGTCTGGTCGACCGGTGTTGGACATCTGTCGATTGAAAATAACAGACACTTTATTGGACATTGTTCGACCGAAAATAACAGTGACTTTTTTTGGAGTCGGGAATGATCGACCGAGGGCGATGCCGGTCGACCGAAAAGTGGTTGGAGAGCAGGTAAAACTGTGGAGTGGTCAACCGGGCGATGGATTCGATCAATCGAAATTAACAGGAATCGTTCATGTTAATCGGACGGTCGACCGTTTGAGCTATCCCGGTCGACCGTTGCCCACGTTTGTGCACACATTCTGCACGTTTCTAGTTCGGTTTTTTAGTCTATTTAAGGGACTATTCGCCATTGTTTTTGTAAAACGCATACAATACATTGTAAGTTATTTCCTAGAAAGATATTAAGGCTAAAGAAAGATCTAGAGTGTTTTGGATGACATATTGCATCCATAAATTTGTAATCTCGGTTGTTTCTCTTGTTGGAGAAGTGGAAGAATGAACGGAAACTCGCAGGAGACCCCCAAGGACGTAGACACGTTTCCGAACCTTGTAAATCGTGTGTCGTGGGTGTTTTCAGGTGTGTGTTTGTCTATTGCTTATTTCGTTTATTTTTTGTGTTTCTTGCTGCATTAAGTTTGGAAAATGACCAGAAGTTTGTTTTTTCCCGTGCAATAATCGTTTTAGTTTTAAGTTGTGCATCTTAATCCGTTTGTCGTGTAACGTATCGTTAGATCCCTCTCCGAACATATGGTTGGTGATTTCATAGCTTTGTGTCAAGTAAAAATGCATGAGATATGAATTGCACAATTAATAATTACAGACTCTAATGACCACAAGTATTACCTTACGATTTTGGTGGCGTGTTTCCCAATTATGTTGGACTATTACAGTTTCACTTCTTATCTATTTAATTATGAAGATGAGATATGCAACAATTACTCACTTGCCATCATAAATTTCTTCAAGCTTCAATCGTTGAACTTTATCTACCTTCATTTTAACATTAAAAAAATTGGAGTTATATCATTGATTATTTTATAATAATACTATCATTAAGATAAAGTAAATGCCTAAATATGTATATATATAAGAACTAACACACTAATTTCACCGTATCTTTTCCCAAATCATTCTATTTCGTAGGGAGTCACATGAGACTTTGTTGAAATAATTACAAATATATACATGTAATACAACGGATTACATATGTCGAATAAAGTTTCCATTATGATCCAAATAAAGTCAACGTACAAAAACATGTATAGGAAAATAATAAAAGAAAGAACAGTCATCAGAGACGACCTCAAAGATCGAGTCGTCGGATGACGACTTGCCTCAGAGAAAATATCGGTCAACATACCAGTGCGTTTGATGGTCTGCTGGTTTTCTCCTAAGATAAAACAGTCTTACCATCGATTAGGCGCACACCGGAGTCGACGGACTACGAGAACAGCGTGGAACCTCGCAAGAATCAGTCGCCGGAGAACTCTGGATTCGGAGACCTAAAATCGCCGGAGAGGGACAGTTTTCGTCGAGAGATGATGAGAAAAAAACGTATGTGTACAGGAAGAAATTGATTATGATATATATATATATATATTTAATTTTGTAACCGTCAAGGACTTAATTGCAAAAACACTTAACATGAGGTCCAAAAATTAAGATACACTCATCACCTTGAGGCTAAAGCCTTTAATTTCCCCCAAAAACTCTGCTACCTCGCCTCGCCTCGTTACGCCCCGGATGGGACGGGCGCGCACGCACATGTGTGAAAAATTCTCTCATTCTCTCTTTCCACGTACAAAAGGTCAATGGATATGATGTTTATCAAAATCCTTCAACTTGTTAACTTCATCAATGTATGACTAAAAGTGAGGTGATCACATGGCACATAGAACAATAGTTCTCATCTTCATCTCAACATTGAATTTCTTCAACTGAATTATTCATGAACCTAATTCAAACTCAATAATCCAACCACTTTAACAACCCATCTTAGACTGCATGTTCGTCGCATGACTTATAACTTGAATAATATAGTTATATTCCTTAAAATTCGGGTGTTCACGTGTAACAACATAAACATCTTTAAAAATGATAAGTATTCAATTAAAGGTTGATTGTGATCCGTATCTCGAAAGTGTCAGGTGATCAAATTGGAACCACCAGATCAAGATCTCATTGTTCCAAAAGGTATCCAGTGAGTGAAGTCACGTCTGGACTCTGGATGGATTTGTTTTCTCGTTAGACTGAACAAACAACATTTTTTATTATTTAATCACTTTTATAAAAAAAAGGTTTTTTATTATTTATTGAGAGAGAAAATAAACCGTCAAGTTTGAAAAGAGTAAAGTGAAGCAAGGCTGAGTCCACTGCCGAAACATGGCTGTGCTCCCTTGGAAGCCAATCTTCAGCTTCCAACAGTAGATTCTGAGAAGTAGAAATCACCCACAAAATCCAAACATCTCCGACAAACCAAACGGAATTTAGCGAGCTGTAGGCCGCTCTTTGGCTTCCGGGTGTGGAATCGCGATGTTCTCGTCCAAGGTTAAGGACGAGATGGAGATCATAAAGGAAAGGGCCTTCAGGTTAGTCGAAAATCTGTTGCTCAACTTGCAAAAATTTTACTTTTCCCCTCAAAAAATATCTCCAAGAATTGCTCCGTTTCTGCGCTTTTTATTAGTGTTTCATTCAGGTTTTTTGTATCCTAAATAGCAGTTGGAAGAAAAATAGCTGTTAATGTTAATTCCAGTAGTTGTTGCTAAGTGAAGAGTTGTTAATTTCCGTCGCAGGCTCTATTCTCAGGAGAAGCAACCGACGAAATCTGCGGGTTCGCAAGCGAAATCCGGGGGACCGAACTTAGTCAGGTGTAGCAGTGGATCGGTCGGTAGTTCGAAGGTGTTCTCGGAGGACCACGAGCCATGGGAGAAAGGGATTCTGGATCCTGGGAGTGACCTCATGATTACCTGGAATAAGATCTTCCTCTTCACCTGCTTGCTTGCGCTGTCCGTAGACCCGTTCTTTTTCTACTTACCTTCGGTGAGTAATGCGGGGGATGTTAATTCGTGCGTCAATTTGGATTGGAAGTCGAGTGTGATCGTCACATTCTTCCGAACTCTTGCGGACCTCTTTTATGTGTTGCACATAGTGATAAAGTTCCGGACGGCGTACGTGGCCCCTAGCTCGAGGGTGTTTGGTAGGGGTGAACTTGTCATGAACCGTAAGAAGATTGCGAGGCGGTATTTGCGGTCAGATTTTGCCCTGGATCTCATTGCTTGTCTACCACTTCCTCAGGCAAGTCAACAACGCCAACTATAAGCTAATACATATTTTATGTGATTCTCAGTGCACGGTGGAGCTCCTCTAATTCAGTTTGGAAGTTTCTCATAGTTTTTATTTCTCATGCAGATTCTTATGTGGATTATAATTCCTGCTGTCAGAAGTAAAAATGCGGATCATAGCAGTAATGCACTCGCCATGGTTGTTCTTCTCCAGTATGTTCCAAGATTGTACTTAATATTTCCTTTGAGTAATCAAATAATAAAAGCTACTGGAATTGTCACCAAAACGGCATGGGCTGGTGCGGCATATAACCTACTACTCTACATGTTGGCTAGCCATGTAAGTACATGTATATATTTCAATTAAAGTTGGTATATTAAATTCTAAACATTACTAAGATTGAAACTGTAACAGGTTTTAGGAGCGACTTGGTATTTGCTTTCACTTGAGCGCCAGACAACGTGTTGGAAGTCTGAATGCAATAAAGAAATGAGAAGCATGCCAAATGCAACAAGCTGTCATTATAGATTTTTACATTGTGACTTTTTGAGTCAGAAAGATCAACAAAGTTGGGCCACTAGTACCAAGGTGTTCAGCAGCTGTGATGCTAACATTGAAACTATCAATTTCAAATATGGCATATTTGAAGATGCACTAACCAAAGGGGTTGTTTCAACTAGCTTTCTTGAGAAGTATCTTTACTGTCTGTGGTGGGGTTTGCGAAATTTGAGGTTTGTTTCTTTTGCATGTGTTCACATCTTTGCTGCTCGTTTCTTTTGCATGTGTTCACATCTTTGCTTCTTGTTTCTATGTTAGTGGACTAAGTGAGCAATTTAGAAGTAGAAATATATTTTTAACTGGAAAAGTAGAATTTTATAGATATGCATGATCTACTAATAATTATGTGAGAGAAGTGTCTTGAAGTTTGACTTGGTCTAGAGAGAAATTGAGATATAAAAATCGAAGAAATGGGAGCTGGTTCTCTCCATGTTTTTCTCCTTAATTAATTATGAGCAATTGGGTAAGAAAAGAAAAACCCCTAGCAATTCGATTTTGTTAACGGCATTTGGAAGTTGTATGGTGTGGTCCTATAACCATATTCTGCACAAATTAACCACAAATCATGTTCCAACACTTCTGAAACTAGCCCTCTTATGTTGTTTATTCAATCCCAACTCTGCACCTGCTTAATTGAACTCATAATCCAACCAGACGCTAACTGAGCTCCTGCACCAATTGATCAGTCTTGTATACTAGAATAAATCACGCAACTGCGTAGCGCTTGTTTGGTTATAACCTAAACAATTACTATATGTTTTCTATGTATTTTTGTTGACATTTTTCAGTAATGTTCCAATGAAGTAGTTTACTTAAATTTTTATCAGTGGTTAGTTTATGGATAATGTTTTTCACATTTTATATATAAAGAGAAATAGATTAATCTGTTCAATAGATGGTGTATCTTCGGTTCTTCACTAATTATGCATATTTACTATGTCAAAAGAGATTGAATTACAGTGACATCATATAGGCCCAGATGTCTGATACCTATTTAAGATCCACAACATATCTTGTGGTGGCTCATGTATTTTCCTGAATTCCAAGTTTCTTAAATATTTTATGTAAGAGAGAAACAGTAACATGACTTGAAGGAAATCTTAGAGGAACAATGAAGTGGTCCAGGCATGCTCAGTCCAGAATTTAGCAATATTAAATTTGATGGAATTAAAAAATTATTAATATTGTCCACCTCATTTGGTTGGTTAAGAAGGTTGTTTTGTTGTCCATTGACTTTTTTTTACTTCCTTGATGTTCACGAGTAAAGAAATAGTATTGTTAATGACCTTTATTTTGTTTTAATACTTGTGCAATGCCAAATAGAACATGAGAATCAGAGAATGTATAGTTGCTTTTTTCATGTCTTTGTCATGTATTAGAAACTTGTCTAGGTCTTTTGTTCCACTAAGAAACCGACGTATCATACAATATGTTTTCCTTTTCAGTGCTTACGGTCAGGATCTACAAACAACCACTTATATTGGGGAGACATCATTTGCCATTCTCATTGCTATATTGGGTCTTGTTTTGTTTTCACACTTGATTGGGAACATGCAGGTATGTATCGATACTAGTTTGTTTGTGGTTTTATGTCATAATAGTATGTAGTATTATAAGATATACTTGTAAACTGATATCTATGTTGTACACTTTGAAATGATTAAGAGAACTTGTATACTTCTTGATTTTTACTGTTCTATATGATTACTATTATTTTGGTTTCTGTTGCTTGGTGCTTATAAACACTTTGAAGGAAGATATGCTGGTTGTCAATTTTAGTTTTGGGTTGAACTACCACTGAACCAACATCAATGTAATATAGAATATTTTCTTAGATATGATCACAAAATCTTTTTTAAAACTCGGTTCTTTTCCTAAAAAAGAGCTCTTACAACATATTTTCAAGTGTCACATTACATTAAATTGGTAACTTGTCTCTCTCCGTAGTGCCAAGCGAGTAGTTGAAGCTTTCTTGTTGTGATAAGATAATAAGATGTGTTCTCCTTTCGATTTCAGTTTTAGCCTTATAGTGATAATAATGCAAATTTTGTTGTTTGTTAGACATTCTTGCAATCAACAACTGTGAGGCTTGAGGAGTGGAGGTTAAAACGAAGAGACACTGAAGAATGGATGAGGCATCGTCAGCTTCCTCACGATTTACGTCATCGAATTCGTAAATTTTTGCAGTACAAGTGGCTTGCTACGCGAGGAGTGGATGAAGAAGCTATATTACAAGCTCTACCTTCGGATCTTCGACGTGACATCCAACGACACCTTTGTCTTGACCTTGTTCGGCGTGTACGTGCTCTCTCATTCTCTTAAACTATTCAAACTCAGTATTCTCTTGGAAAATCTGTTTTCATTATTTTCTCCTAAAAATTTGTTTCATGAATGGAATCATCATAGATCTTGGATAATATTGTAGAGTTTAAGTAGATGCATAATAACTACGTTCATCTACTTCGTAGCTCAACTTAAAGTAAGGATCCCTATATTGAAACTACACTGCACCAGGAGGTTGGTATATATCATATTTAATTTGGACCTACCCAATGCAATTGTAGAGTTCAGGTTGGTAATATACTATATTTCCTGTACTGCCAAGAGTCCTATAACTTCGAGCTGGGATTTCCTAGGTAACATATGCAACGTAATGTCTACACAAGGGCCTAAAGTTATAGGACTCTTGGCAGTACGGGAAATCTGAAATTTCCTCCACTTCCAGTTTATTGTACTCTTAAAGTTGTCAGTTGATAGATATCACTCACCTTTATGACATCAGGGTTCAGTTGCTAGTGTGTGCTTCTGTTTACTATATAAACAAATCAATGATGTATATTCTCGGTATCAAGCATATAAAAAAAATATTGTAACATTGCAAGCTTCAAAACATCTACAATATATCTCAAGGGACATCACCTTGGAATTGTGCAGGTCCCTTTCTTTTCACAAATGGACGATCAACTTCTAGATGCTATATGTCAACGGTTATCTTCTTGCTTAAGCACTGAAGGGACTTATATTGTCCGTGAGGGGGATCCCGTGACAGAAATGCTATTTATCATCAGAGGGAGATTAGAAAGTTCGACTACCAATGGAGGCAGAACCGGTTTCTTCAACTCCATAACTTTAAGACCTGGTGACTTTTGCGGTGAGGAGCTACTTGCTTGGGCATTGCTTCCAAAGTCCTCTGCATCTTTGCCTTCTTCGACACGAACAGTGAGGACCCTTGTTGAAGTGGAGGCCTTTGCTCTACAAGCAGACGATCTCAAGTTTGTGGCGAACCAATTTCGTCGTTTGCACAGTAAGAAGCTTCAGCATACTTTCCGCTTCTACTCCCACCATTGGAGGACCTGGGCGGCTTGCTTTATACAAGCTGCTTGGCGTCGATATGTAAGAAAAAAGATGGCTATGCAGCTAAGCTCATACGAATCATTCTCCTCAAGAACAGACGATGAAGAGGAACCATATAATCCAGATAGTTTTGAACCATGCACCACTAAAGCTTCTCTCATTGCATCGAAGTTTGCTGCCAGTTTCAGAAGAGGTCCTCTTAACGTCAACCACATTGACATGCCCAGATTACAGAAGCCAGATGAGCCTGACTTTTCTGCTGAATGCTGATCAGTATGGAAAAACTTTTTTGGAAAACTCCACACCAGAATATTCAGATTGCCAACAGTCTGTTGTGAAGCATTAAAGGCAATTACCTCCTTTCGAAGGCACCTAGCAGGATTGTCTTATTTTGGAAAGAGAAATTCTGCGTGGCTCACAGTTATGCTTCTATAAGAGCCTCTACTTATTAGAATTGTACTTTCAGGTGTTAGATGTCATATAGTGAAGATTACTTCAATAGCTTTCTATTATCAAAATGTACTCCGGGGCTTATGGCTTCTAGCTAAAGGCGCAAGTATGAACTTGTTCTAGTGCCACTAGAACTCTGTTTTAGATATTTTAGTTGCCAATTGATCCACTTGAGGAGATGGTTCGGTTTTATAACAAAAATAGTCTCCAAGATGACTGCTTTCTTTTCGTATACATGTTTGGACATGTCTTCGTTGAACGTGGGCGGATAATCAATGCTCTTAGTAAAGATCACACGAGTTTGAAGCACTTAGGCCTCCCTTAACACGGTGATTTTTCGGACGTCCGATTGGGCGCCCGAATTTGATTCTTTCCCGCCTGGGTACCCAACGTGGGGGTGTAAAAATATTATTTTAAAAATTATTTTTCCATTTTTTTTCTAAATATATGTTTTTTTTATCCAAGATTGATCTCCAGATCACGTGAAAATGAAAGAATATAGGACGCCCAGACTGTTTTTGGGCATAGTTAAGGAAATTTGAAGGTGAGTGGACTGATATGACATGGTAAAGATAGAAAATCGGGCACCCGGTAGTGCCCAGGTGCTGTTAACGGTGACCTAAGATGTGTAAGAAAAGGGTGTTTTAAATTACCTTTGAGCGATATACCTTTATTTTGAAATCGCCATATGACAATCATCTTTATCAACACTTCATGTTTATGAGTTTTCCCGAACATCCATTTATCCCCCATGGGAAAGCGAAGGCCTTTGGTGCTCCCTTTCAATCACGAACGAATGCCTTACAATTGCAAATCACAATCATTAGATAATACGCTTCTCTCATGCTTTTCCACATTCAAGATTCAATGTTCTAGTGGAGCCATACCAATCTATCTCGAACCTAATGGTCAAACTCTACTGCAGACCGCAGTGAGAATACTAGGGGAGAAATCCCATAGCAACAACTCAACGCTAAGATTCAATAATAAAAAGTTAACACCTTACATCTGACTTTGAAATATGAAAGAGAACAAAATGACAAACGCTTTGTTTAAAATGCAAATGTCCAACTCAAAACCATTTCAGTGATTGTGAGTGAAGGTATCCCAGAGAAGACCGCAGAACCAATGTACTGAATTGGGATGTAATGGTACTTACTGTGGAAAAGGTAATTTATACAAACAATAAAATTGAACGAATAAACGATGTCGGAGAATACAATAGGGGATCTCTAATCTGCGAATTTCATCACTAGCATAAGCTACATGCTTGTTCCTCTCTCCAACCTATTATTGTAAGCAGGAAAAAGGAGGCAACAATTCATCACCTCGAGTGGAAGTAGTCAGCATCAAACAAACTAAGCATGTCTTCTTCATGGTTCAGTTTTCTCAAAATCATAGAACTCGATATTTTTATACTTTTGAGATATTATCTCTGCTTGTACTTTTCGTGCTGTATCAGTCGCACAGCCGACAAGAATGAGGACAGAAGTCCCTGCAAATCCTCGAAATGCTGTCAAGTGTGTGGTTTGTTCAATTACAGAAGGTCCAGCAGCTAACACTGCAAGAAAAGCAGATCCCAAGACTGAAATTCTGCTAAGAATCTGCATTTGAGAAACAAACACCACTGTCAAGCATGATATTCGTTAAGATAGATACAGCTCTGTATGATTGAAAACAAACAAAACAGACATCCTAGCCCACCTATATGAACTATGACAATTAACATCCTGTTTGGATCGGTTGTTCATGAAGTTGTAGGAAAGTTTTTTTTATCATTCAAGATATAGGAAAGTTCATAACATGAACAGTTAAACTAATATGTATATGCACAATAATCATATATAAAGACAAGGACGTATCCAAAAATCAAAATTGGGATGTTCACTTATATTACCATTTGCCTTGGTTTATGTACAAAAATCAGTCTGTGCTCTGTACTAGTTATGTAATAGGTATATTATCTTTTCATAGATATCACGTATGAAAAAATGCACATCTACATGATTTTGTTAGTGAGCACTCAAGTTTCCTAAATCAATTCATTTTGCATTTATCACCTTTGCTGAATCCACCCAAAAAAGATATACCAAACATGACTTATTGCTTAATTGAATGGATTCATTCAACTTCAGAGCACCACAAAATCACATCGCATATAACCCAAACACTCAAAAGAACCTCCAATAGTATTTCACAACCTTGGGTATATGATATATACATCTTACAGAAAAGGAAGGGCTACACGACCGTGAATTTAGAAAATTGTTACGAGAAATTTGTAAGCAGAGGGTAAAACTTAAACCATCCACCAGCATTCGTCCTGATCATTTCAGAGCAAAAGGAGTCTGCTATTAAGTTACTTACTGTCTTAATAAATGCCGCAGTGCTTTTTCCTGGGCGAACTAATGGAATGGAAGCACCTGTGCGTTTTAATTGCTCGCTAACATCATCAGGGTCCAACTGTAGGAACGTATAGTAGTAATTGAAGAAGGCTATGAGCAATATATTTGTAGGAAGATAAAGAGCACCTGCAACAGCATTCCAGGTGAGAATGTTTAATGGCAAACTGCAAGATGATGTTAAGACGTTGATAAACAGAAACAATAATAAGATCAGCCACAGGCCATCGGTCCAACACACAAGGTAAATCTGTACCTCCTGGGTTCAGAGAAATTGCAGCCTGCTTGAGAGCTGATAAGCCAGTAAAACGAGCCAAAGTTGCAGGCAAAGCCAGAGATGATGTAGAGAATATGATAGGCATAACACCAGAACCATTTACCTGCAGAAAATAAAATCCGTAAAAATATGTCAGGCATTGCTTGAAAAGCAAGGGATCTTGTAAAAATTGGCAATATTATAAGTATCAATTTAGTGCAATTATCCGAATAAAGTTATATCTTGTAAAATGATGTAGACAATAGTGTGAGTGAAGAGACAGCCCGACAGATAGCACACCTTAAAAGGAAGGTAGGCGGACTTTTGAAGGCCTCCACTTCTGCTGCTGTACCTTGAAGCATAATTGAGTGGTATTTTCCTCTCAGCTTCCTGCAAACCTTCATTGCATGCTTGTTAAAATGGGAATGATTCCTACAAATTTAACAAGGAAATGATACAGTACCTGAACATATACAATACCGAGGACCAGGGAAAAGAATGAAACAACAATGGCAACGAGTCCAATATAGTTCCCATCTTGAAAAGCTTGTGCAACAGTTCTCCCAAATGATGCGGGCAAGTAAGAAATGATGCTTGTAAAAATCAGAAGCGATGTTCCATTGCCAAGTTTAAGGTCAGATATCCTTTCTCCGATATAAGTCGTAAATACAGCTCCAAGTGTCAACAATGTCACCGATGACAGTGCCCATTCTGTGCTAAAGTCATCAACGTACGGGCGAAGATAAAGCACTTGCCCAATAGCCTGAAGAAAAAGATCTACATAAGGGAAAATATGAAAAAATCTCCACAGAAAAATAAATATGAAACACCTTAGATCTTACTCCGGCAGAGTGACTGACTGGAAACAAATCACCAAGATTTTATCGGATGGTAAACAAAAAATTATTGTAGATAACCATATGTTCTTTTAGTGAACTACTGATTCTTTGTAAGATCATTCAAATTTCAAAGTCAAGAAACCAACTCTTCTAAGTTATACCTGTACTACTGCAAAGCCAACGGAAGCATATCGTGTGTACTGAAGAACCTTTTTCCTTCCAGCCTCCCCCTCTTTTTTCTGAAGTTCTTGCAACTTAGGATACAATTGAGTGAGAAGCTGAAATACAATTTGTGCATTGATGAATGGAACTATACCCAACGAGCAAATTCCCAATCTACCAATTCCACCACCAGAGAATGAATCCAAAGTGCTCAGTAAACTATTTTGGTCCAAGTTACCAGCAAAAGCTTCACGGTTTACACCACCTAGAGGAATATATACACCGACTCTTGACAGAGCCAAGAGTGCCAACAGTTTAAGGAACTTTCCAGGCAATGGACCTTTGAAAAAATCACCTATGTCGATGGAACTATCCTCTATAGCAGCTGCGAAGATGAAATGAGAGAGTCATTTTTAGACAGTAAATAAGGAATGGCCTCTTGGTTTCAAATCCACTCATGTTAAAGTAAATCAAATAGTTGATACAGTGTGCTCTTCAATGGAGACAGTAAATGTTGCAGTTTCAGATAAGTATTAAGTAATATTTTGATGATGCTCAGATGCAAGTATATTAAAATATATGTGAATTAAAGGCTGATCTAGATTGATTAGTTGATACATGATGAGACAGACAGGCAGCACATCGATTAAAATTTTGCATGAATATATGCTGTAGGACATAGGTTATTCATAAAGGAGGCACTTGTGTTAGACATAATACAGATAAGAATGGGATGTGACTTGTGAGTGTACAAGTCTAAGATAGTGGTATCCTGAATGGATCAGAGTATAAGTAGAGCATCTCTGATCTATCTGATAGGGAGAATTTTGTTGACATGGTTTTTAGGGGTATTATCCTCATGTTTGAGCTCAAAACTCAAATCTAGAACTCAGCTTCAGTCATTGCGATGATATTTTTGGGTTCTTTGACTTCTTTGGTTTATTTTAAGTATTCCAATAAACTAGTCACAGAAACTGCTGTTTCCATTGAAAGGTAATAGTAAAATACATCCTTATCATCCACCAAAGGCAACAAAATTGAATTTATCTAAGAGTAATTTAAAAATCATCATGGAAACTATACATTATGGAACATTACATAAACAAGAAATCGTCACTTGAATTGCAGTGTCTTACACACTTGCACTAAAATACATAACAAGATGACAGCTTAAAGAGGCCTATTAGGTACAAAACTTCAGTTCCATGTCTGATTATCATGAAAAGTAAGTTTTTAATCAGAAGACACATCCAGTTATAGGGAAGATGCTTGCTTGATATTTTAGCACAAAAGGTTGAATGGTGTATAATAGTCAGAGCTCACAAAACAAAGGACATACCTGCAGCTCCTCGAGTAGAAGAAGATTTATCTGCTCTTTTACTAGATGTGCTTTCATATGTCTGAGAAAAGTAATCTAAAACACCTTGCCATGCAGCAACTATGCCTAAAGATTTCTCTGGGTTGATTCCAAGTGGATCAAAAACTGACTCATCAACCCGTGAAGCATGTCTGCATGCTGTTTCACTTAGTGAATTGCTTCTTGATTAAAAATCAAATATCCCATATACTATCTTATATAAGAGAAATGTGCAAGAAGGAAACAAGTAAATTCTCGATTGTTCAAATGTGTTGTGTGGTTTGTATGCTAAGTACACCACATATACTATACATAGGCATCCTGTAGAAACTCAAAACAACCAAAGTTCAATTTTTCTAATTGAAGCATTTTATGGGAAGAAAACTATATTGTGATTGTCTTCAAATATTGTATTTGTATGCCCACCAAAAACAAAACATATCTGTATTTGTGCCTGTCGAATTGTATTTGTATTGATCAGAACTTAGGAAATCAATATCCAGATTTTTATTTGTATCCATAAGATCTTGAAAATCAATAGCCATAAAAGAATAACTTAACCGAAAATAAAAACAAGTACTAAACAGTCTACGGTCTACCTAGAAACTACACATGCTTTAATAATCCAATTCTAACAAGCAATTTCACAAAATTCAGGTGGGTCAGGTAAGGCACCATGTGAATTTGATTTAAGTTGCGAAATGATCTAGCTAAGATTTGTATTGAACTTTAAAGCACAAAATACAAACATGATCAATACAAAAATCTGTATCATTATAAACTCGGTTTAAGATCCAGCAAAAGCTAATTGCCAATGATCACCACCCACTGAAGCTAGTTTGCTAGCATGGCTTCATCTAGGTTTGCAATGGATGAATCAAAATCAAGTTGTTTATTTTGAGCTTATCTGTTTTACATAATAATAAACTGTGACCCCTACAAGGTTGAGCTTCTGGAGTCCATTTTTACAACCGCAATGTGTATACAATAATAATCAACAACTCCTCTATGATAGTGTTAAACTGTTATGTGTTTCTACTGCCTTCGCGGGAGTGGGATAACACAATCCCCGCCAAGGAGCCGATTAGTCGACCTCAGGGACCCACTTCAAATCATATGTCCACAAGTAAACACGAAGAAAATAATCTCAAATCATGCGTGTGGGACAATGATGGAAAAGATAGTCTCACATTATTATGCAACACTCTATAATAGAGTTTGGTCCACCATTTGCACTACCTAAGTGTTTGGGTTTTGTTGAGGTGATGGACTAACCAAATTTCACATTACACAAATAATAGCCAACAAATCCACTATGAGTTATAGCAGTATTATTTGTTTCCACAGCCTATGTGGGAGTGGGACTACACAATCCTACCAAGCGAACCACCATTTACCAATCCATGATTCTACTCATCTGAGAATCAACAATTTCAAATCTACAAAACACACCAGCACAAGTATATCAAACACGTAATCACGGAAAGATGCAAACTTTCCGATTCCATAAAGAAAGTAACTGACCAGTCGAGGCAACTCCGAACTCCGCATTGCAATCTCCAACCGAATTCCTACCAAACCCATGAAATATAAATACATAAAACAAAAACTCACATTTTCCTCCACGTCGGAACACCACCGAGTACGCAACTGACACGCCCATTCCTCCTCTTCGAGGAAGCGGAAAGACCGCCATGGAAGCAACACGAAGATCGCCTAGACGAGAATATGGCGTTCCGGAAGATGGTGGAGGAAGAAGAGCATGTGGCGTTGGTGGTGGTGGTGGTGGCGGTGGTGGTCACGGGCGGTGAGTAGAGCATGGTGTGGGCGTTGGAAGTGTGGGTGTTTACCACCACAGCCACAGGTATGGATAGTGGATTAGTGGGATGACCCAACCGGGGCCTTTACTCGGCCCAGGACCGGCCCATCACCTTTTCCTGTCTTTTAATTTAAATTAAATTTAAACTAGGTGGTGAATTGTTTTCAAGTTTTTACTACATGTTCTATTTTTTGTTGGATTAAATGCATTATTGTCTATTCTTGCACACAGAAAATAATCCACGAGGGAGTGTTGGGAATAATATCTCTTGTAGTTAAGATTAAGAAATGTAAAAACTCTACGATAGAGTTGGATACACTACGTGCTTTGCTCTTGAAGACGAGATCAACAATGTTATCTTTAAGATAAAATGCACGTCCAGATGACATGCGATTCATTTTGTTTTGATGCCAACTAATGAAGAAGTGCCTGCATTTTTCTGAAAAGTATTGTAACTTTACACGAAATATACTAATTAGATGCAAAATCATCCTATAATTTTGGGAAGTGGTTGGATTTGCTCAGACACACCGACATGCACAGACACACCAAACGTGGGCTGACTCCTTTATGACAGTACACAACAGAAACATCCATATTATTATTCATTCGGTTTGGATTTCTGGCCCCATCTCTGGCAGCAGCAATCTCTGCCTCAATTGTGGTACTGCCATAGTTAAGAAAAAGATTTTTCCCATGCTAAATTCCAAGCTTTCAACTTACGTAGTAAATTGTACCCTGCAAACTGTGATAGCTAATAATAGTAGAACACAATGTACAATCTCGGTGATAATTCTTCCAAATCACACTGCCACCAACTAGCTGCGCGGTCATGAAAAATGCAGGTAGGACACACATGAAAACTTCTATCATTTTCATGTGTGCTGTTGTTGCTCTTATAAGAAGATGGGCTTTATGGTACCATAGGCAGCTTAGCTGTTAGAAAAGTGATTGGGCAACTTTCTAAAGAGTGGTAACAGCAAGATCATCAATTTAGGTTTTGAGATCTCTTTCAGTTGCAAAATTACTAACAAACCATTCAACTAAAAATCACAATCTCAGTTACAAACATAACAGTATAGATATAACTAATGTTTGTACAGATAGAAACAATGCACGGCAACACGGCCAAGAATCGTGACATTCATTGAAGTTTTTCAACTGAATAACCATGCTCTCCAAAATTGCCACAGTAAAACTGCTTCTTGCTTGAAAAAAGAGACCTTCAATTCCACAATTCAGCATCGAAGCAGTCATGTGTTAAAGAAACCTTCAATCCCACATTTCAGGATCGAAGCTGTCGTGTACAATAGATGTAAAATGAAGAATCAAGAACATTTGAAAACATTGTTCTCTGCTTTCTATTTCTGGTAGCCCTCTAAATCTGAAACTACCTTCTTTTGCTTGCTCATCTTCAGCTGATATTTTGCATAAGAGTACCATATACCACCAGCCGTATTAATAACTAACCCAGTTACATTGAGGGCATGGACTTCCACGCCTCCAAACATGATGAAACCAAGTGTCTGTAAGAGAATATTAAAAAAAATCAACAGAATATAAAGGAAATAAATGACTGCCAATAGAATATCATCACAGACCATATCTTTTAAATTAAATCAACAAAAGGTCAGGGTCCCACAGACATTATTTTAATGCAATTTTTAAAGAAAAACATACCGTTGACCCGACTCCCTTGAGAACTCCAACAATGGTAGTTGTGAGAGCAGAATTCACTATGGTGCACAGGAACATGGTGTAGTTGAGAACAATGCCCATTACAAGTGAAAAAACGACAACCACAAAGAAGGAGAAAGAATTTGCCTGCAAGCAGAAAAAAATGGGACATTGGGCATTGGCATTAAGAATCGGCTTATTTTCTAGCAATATTATGTGTTAGTTCCTGTATTCATGTAAATGAGAAAAAATTTGCAAGTGCTATTATGTAGAGGTACTTCTGAAATTGATATACAGGAATAGGATCCATCATACTTTGTCATCAATGGTAAGAACAAGTATCTCAGCAGTCGGCACCTAGGAATCTATCATAATTTTTTTAACAAAAATCTCTTCTCTAGTCCAGAATCTGAAGTTGATATTCAAGAAAGGGATCCATCATATATTGTTTACATTGGTAAGAACCAGTATCTCAAGTTCCTAAGGTGATATCTGAGTTTTCTTGATGAAAACTTCTAGATAAATTTTTTACAGAGATTGAAATTCAAGAAACATCATGAAGAATGGTTATTGCACTGGTAATAATATGTCAGGCCAGTAAATGAGGTCGTTCACTAACCTTTCCATATAGTAAGGCCAAAGAATATGAAAATTCCCCAGTAACTATAACTATAATCAGAAGGAATGGAAGGGACAGAATGGCATTATACAACATCAGCTCAATTGATGATAGACCATCTTCTACACCTGATTTCTCTACCAGAACAAGGTACATAGTCTGCACGACAGCTCGAATGTTGGATGGTGAGGGGAAATAAAAATAAAGTAGCTCAAAAAAAAAACTACAAGCTCTTCATGTAAAAATAGAATTGCCTTCCAACCTGGAAGAAAACTGAAGTTAGGGCCATGCTGTAGCCAAATAGATCAAAGGAAAAATCTCCTATTGCTGCAATGATGACACCAACACCAATAAGGATAACAGAAAGGGACACCTGAAAAGTGGAGAACAGCACAAAAGTTTTTTCTTCTCAGGATAAAGTTTAAACTCTCCCACAGAAAAGCCAAAACAACAATTTCAAGCGCAAGTCTTTGCATCTGTTACGAGTTCTTTATTAGTACTAGACATGATGTTGAGAAATAGAAACAATTATCTATGCCTTCAAATGTCACCCAGTTTCTTAAGATTCAAACTGGAATTTTATACACTTAATTGGTATCCACCTTTCAATAGAATAATAATTAAACACTACGTCTACCATGATGATATCATAAACAGGAAGTAACTGGAATGGCTACAAAAATTACATGCAAGAGCATAAGTCCCAAGAGTATAAACCAACAATTTTGATACTTAAACTAATTGGTTTAGGCTAAAATGTAGAGTTTCACATATATCATCTCGAGGCATTGCAATAAGTCAATGACACCAAAATCACAACCTGAGTTGTTGGTTTCTCTTTTCCAGAAAAGAATCCAGCTACAAGAACTGCAAGAGGTGTGAGCCTTTTCAAAGCGATGTACATGGGTATGTTAACTCCCTTTAGACTAGCCAATGCAAAAGCCACATTTGCGTTATAGAAAAACGAAACTGGAAGAAGTTTCTTTGCAGTTGCCAGGCTCAAATCTTTCGATTTTGTGTAGCCAAAAACTCGGGCAAGATATATGAGAAGGGCTGTCACCAATTGCTGGTACAAAATTGGGTCAGCAGATAAATTACAATCTCACTATCTCAGCTTATTATAGCTTGCAATGAACTGAGTATACCTGTAAGGCAAGAAGTGTCATTGAGTATGTATACTGCATGAGAATTGCTTTGTTGATAAAAACCATCGCCATTGAAGCAACTCCATATGATAAAGCCGCAAATAAACTACAGAAGAAGAATACCACAAAAGTTTAGAGGTGTTTCTGCTTGACATATAATCAGTCGTAAGTATTTGGTACTACTCAAACCCTTTTTTTTTCTTTTGCCATTGTACATCATCCAGAACAGGGAATAACTTCACAATTTCCTGACTAATGGGGCTACATTGGCTATTTCTTTCGCAACATTTTTTCTCAACATTCTATTTTTGCAATTTAAGTTTTAGAACATGATTGCCATGTCAAGCCTCATGTCTTCAAATTAGGCTCCAGAATTTAGTGCTAGGATCCAAATAACGGAAGTCTAGTGAAATTCCAAAACATTATCACTTCAACCCTAAAAAATGTCAGCAACTACAAGCCCATTACAGTAGTTTCAGAAATACGACAATCTGTTTATACCTTCACATGAGCTTCATCATATTTTCTCAACCATAATTCTTTAAAAAGGCAAGATAGTAATACCCCAAACATTGTCTGACATAGCCCTAACAAGCAATTGTTAGTGGGGGCTATAAAAACATGAGTCTACTGTCATAACACACTCCAACTAAAGTTTTATACCAATCTAGGAGAGTGTTGTGCAGTGATGGTGCCACATAGGGGCTAGGGGAGCCTGGGTTCCCTTGGATTTTGAATTTTGCTGTGTACTTACTAGGATTTTACTGCTCCTGGATTTTGAATTTCACATAGTTAAGTACACACTACCTGGATTTTGTCCCCTCTAGAGTTTGGATTTTACCTAGTTAAGTGTACTTATACTGGATTTTTGAACCCCTTAGACTTTTTCAAGGATGTCATACAGATTATCACCTCTCTCCCCTTGAAATCTTGGCACGAACTCGTGGGACCGTGGACTCAGGGGTAAAGAACCTGAATAGATATTGTATGTGCCTGTGGATAGGTAGTTACGGAATTAAACAAATTAACCGGTATAAATGTAGATCTAAAGGCGTAAACCAAGATCCAGAACAGGCTAACGTCCTTATCATGCATGATAAGGAATGCAATGACTAATCACAAGCAAGCACATGAAATCAGAAGCAGAGAAACAAGTATGACACCAAACACCATCCAAACGTGAAAACCCGAACCGAACAAATCCTCCTCAAACAATCAACCCCAACAGAAGTAAGTCAAATTCCGTTACTCACAACAACACACACTCCTCAATCACACCTGAGCAAAGGAGACGTGGAATCCGGCACGCTATTCATTCCAATACACTCGACCAAACGCAGGAGGAATCGGGCGGTTAGGGATCGACCTTGGTAGAGGTTTGCACGGCGACTACATGCGAGATTTGGGTGTCAGTCAGGTACGGAGCAAAGGCGGAATCTTTCTGGGCGATAAAGGAAAGGGTGGGGGAGTGATGTTGGATCCGGAACAGGTGGATTTGGGTCATCGCCACTGTCCAGAATTCCACATTCAACGCCGCCACTTGTTGCTTGCTTTCTTTCGTTTCACGTGTTTTGACTTCTACTTTTGCTTGCTTCCTGTTCGGTATGCCCGCAGTGCAGATTATTTTCGGGAGTTTTGGTAGGGTGAGATTCCAAACGATTGTTACCGAAACATTTGCATATTGTTTGTATTCGTCCGAGTACGGAATTTTGATTAATTAATTTGGTGCGCACTTCAATCTTACCGTCGTTAATGCATGTTCGTGATGCTTAAACTTTGTGCTTTAACTTTTCTACTTTCAATAGAGTTTTGTGAATCGGATGACCGAACGGGATTCAAATGTTGTGAGTCCAATAACTCTAAGGACTGTTCGATAAGTATTAGACGATCGAATGAGGTTCATTCATACGTTCTGGGAGTCCAATAACTCTAAGGAATACTATATTGGCCGGGTATCGGACGACCGAATGAGGTTCAGTCATCCGTTCTGGGACTCCAATAACTCTAATGAAGACTTTGTTGGTTGGGTATTTGACGACTGAATAAGGTTCGTTCATCCGTTCTAGGAGTCTAGTAACTCTAAGAAAAAGACTATGTTGTGTGCGTATTGGTGGACCGAATGAGGTTCGGTCAACCATTCCTGATGCTTGTTTTATTAAGATCGAAAATGCAATCATATCACAGTATTTTTAATGTCCATTCTTTCGATCGTCTGATACTCAACCAACAGAGTCTTCGCCAACAGAGTCCTTCTTAGAGTTACTTGACTCCTAGAACGAACAATTGAATCTCTTTCATTCATCTGATACCTAGTCACTAGAGTCTTCCTTAAAGTTACTAGACTCCTCGGTCATCTAATACCCACTCAACATAGTCTTCCTTAAATTACTGGACTCTCAAAACAGATGATCGAACCTCATTCGGTCGTCCGATATCCACCCAGCAAAGTCTTCTTTGAAGTTATTGGACTCCCAGAACGGATGACTGAAGCTCATTCGGTCGTCCAAATTAGCCATATTGGAAGTAGAAAAGTTTAAACACAAATTAACATAAATCTGTCAAACATAACAAACGACTCTAACGGTCGTTAATAACGGTGAATAGAAGTGCACCAAAACAAGTAATCAAATTTGCAAGTGTACGAAGCCAATAAAAAACTACACGTGTGCAAATGTCGAATAAGACACTTTTAGGGGGTGTTTGTGCACCTGGAAACATAAGGGGAAAAACAGTTTCCCTTTGACCAGAACTTTTCATGGTGTTTTGTGTCAGTCTTGCAAAATAAAAATATTTTCCCTCTGTTTCCCTCTATCATCAAGAATGTACTGAAATCTTTTACAACGAAAAGTGTAAGCAGTTGTAAAAAATATACATGTCTATCAAACTTATTTAATAATTAAACTTAACTGAGGAAAAAGATCTTGATTAAATAAAAAAACTTAACTACAGAAACATTAAAATCATATTTTAAAAATTAAACAATATGCTTATCTTTAAAAAATAGCAATATGTTACAAAATTATACCGTGAACTAGATAATAAAGACTAAGAATGCATCTTGAACTTCATAATGTTTTGTTAAATAAAATTCTAAAATAAAATATTATTCAGAATTTAATTTAGTGTATTGTTTAAAAGTACGCGACTACAATAATCTTATATATTAATTAATTTGGTCTTCAACAATAAGTATATGTATATAATATATAATTCACAAATCACCATTTTTTGGTTAAATTAAACTAAAACGTGCAATATCTATTTAAATATTAACGTACAACATATTATTCAAATAAAAGTATACATTTATACATATAACATTAACGTATAATATTAATTTCCAGAAATGATAGATAATGAATTCAGTTTTTTTATTTTCCAGTTGATTCTAGTGGCTTGCACAAACAATAGAATTTTGGTCAAAGAGAAACTAATCTTCTCTGATCTCTATTTTTCGTTGTTTTCCTTTTGACCACAGAATTCATTTTCTAATGGTTTCCTCTGCACAAATCCCCCTTGGAAATGCACCTAGTCAAAAATCCCAATTATTTTTACCGCTCAACCTCCACTTTTTTGGTCTGGGACACACCGAGTTTGACTTTATATATGTTGGTTTAGGCACGTATTGTTTTTGAAACGAAATTAAAATTCATAGCCTAATATTGCTCGAATTGAAAGTGATAAAAAGTTTTAAAAAAAATTGACATTTTGTATTACGTAATTAAAGGATAATTTGCCATATATAAAACATTTTTATTCTATACTTACCATGGTTACAAGAAAACTTGTTACACTATGTCAAATTAATAATTAGAAAATCCAACTAATAGATCAATTTTTTATTATAATAAAAAATATGACGAAAATAAAAATTTAGGTAAAAAGTGTAGGAATTTCGAGATATAATCCCCTTGGATCTGCTTGTGTACACCACCCCTTGGACCAGGTTGGTCCGAGGGGTACCCACCCCACCTCCGCCGACTGAAGCCCCCCACACCCGTGGAGTTCCCGGTTCCGTGGCATGAAAGAAAAATCTGACCCACCAAGGTAAAATTTTCCATTATCTAGTCCGTTTTTGTTTAAGAATGAGTAGAATTAATATGTATTTGTAGTTAAAAATAGATAATAGATGATTGTTAAAATATTATTTTTTGATTTTCATTTTTACATTACTTTTATGTTTAAATATCCCCTTAGATTATTTTTACATTTATAATTACAATTACAACATTTTTTCTGGATTTGATCATTATATAACTTGTAAATTGAATATAATATTTTTGATTGGGTTTAGATGCAAAAAATATATTATTTTGTTATAAAAGTAACAAAACTGGGACCCACACGTAGGTATAAAAATTATTTTTATTATTTAGTATTAACTTAATGCAATTTTTATTTAAGTTGATGTAGGTATAATTTTTTTTCAAATCGGGAACATTACAAATTTATTATAATTGTTACATTTAATGAAATATATTTTCTTCAGTGAATAGATTTTTTGGAACGACAAATTTAGGTAGTGGGCCTTCATTTCTAAGCGAACCCGATCTTAACGACGCAATCGACAAATAGTCTATTTTCCCACTCCTCGACAAAGCAATTTGCATGTTTAGAGTGAATGACGTTGTCGTAAATGTAAGTACCAACACAAACCATATTAAGTTAATTTGACATGATATTTGAATTCCATAAATTGTTTGGTTGTGTAATTTGACAAAATATTTTAATATGTTGTAGCCAGAGGCTGTGTTGGACTGTCGAGCACATCGACCTTTTATTCCATGTCACGACAACTATAGTCAGACACTAACGAATTTGGGACTGTATCAGTTTGCTCGGATAAAGCATATGAAGACAGACCCCAAATTGATAACTGCACTCGTGGAGCGTTGGCGTTTCGAAACTCATATATTCCCCAGTCTTCCAATAATCGAGTCTAGTGATCAAAATTCCGGGGAACTAATTAAAGACGCTTTTGGGATCGATATCAACACTGATATGCCAACTTTCAACAAGTGCAATTATCTGTCTGGAGTTTGTCTTCGTATGCTTTATTTTGAGCAAGTTGATACATGCCCAAATTCTTTAGCGTCTGACTACAACTGTCGTGAAATGGAATAACATGTCAATGTGCTCGACAGTCCAACATAGTCTCCAACTACAATATATTAAAATATTTCGTCAAATTACACAACCAAAAAATATATGCAATTCAAATATCATGCCAATTTAACTTTATATGATTTGTTATATGATTTGTGTTTGTACTCATATTTGTGAGAACACCATTCACTCTAAACATGCAATTTGCTATGCAATGGAGAACATTAAGATCAGGTTCGTTTGGAAACGGAGGCCCACTACCCAAATTTGTCTTTCCAAGAAACTATTCGTGGAATAATTTTTTAATATTAAATGTAACAATTATCAAAAATTTGTAATGTTCCTAATTTTAATTTTTTATACCTACACCAACTTAAATAAAATTTGCATTAACTACAATAAAAAAACATTTACTCACTTTTATAAGTATTCACAAGCCACTAACAATGATCACAATCAATTTGTCTTATAATAATTTTAAATTATAACCAGGAATCTAATACTACTTAACAAATTTAAATAACCTATAAAATATTTAACAAGCTAACAAACAATAATTACTAAATCAACAGTCACTCATTTTTAACTACAACTACATATCAATTCTACCAATTCTTAAAGAAAAAACGGACTAGATAATGGAAAAACTTACCTAAGATGCCACAAATTCCTTCTTCACACCACGGATCTGGGTTCTCCGAGTTGTTGTGGGGCTCCTGTCGGCGGATCAAGGTGGTTTGGGTATGTGGTCGCCGGAAGGGAAAGTGGAAGAGTTCCACGGGCGTTAAAGTGTGGTCACCTCTCGGTCCTGCAAAATCCGTGGGGGTGGGGTAGTTCTCAGACTTGCCAAATCTGTGGTCACCCCTCGGTTCTACGGTAAATCTAAATATTTAATTTTGTATTATAATTTTATTATACAAAATTTCGGGTTCAAAAGATCAAAAATCTACTTTCTAAGCCTGTACTTGTAAAAGTCCAATTTATTACCGGTCTATTATCTTACATCACTCTCCTATGTCACTACAAAACATAAGTTGTTTCGTATTTGTTGTAATAAATGTATGTCTTTCTCACCGGACAACATGGAATATGCTCAAGGTAATAAGGTGAGTGTTACACTTACATAGCACATTCCAGTTAATTAGAAGAATAAAGTTAAAGCCTTTATTTTTCTTGGAAGTAACCTTTTCTGTCACATGCCAGAAACTGCCGACCACGTGTTCCACCGTCTCTGGGTAGTGGATCACCGTGTCTGCACGTTGAAGGAAAAATGCAGTATTAATTACGGTGAAATGCATCACTGTACAGTTTACGGTAAACAATTATCTACTTGAACTTTGGTTTTGTTTGTTCCATTGAATTTTGCATTTTGTTTTATAATTTTTTGCATCGTATCCCTGATACGAGTATAAACTTAATTTTACGTGAAAGTTCGGATTGAATCACATGTCAGATATGGTTGGAATTTGGATTTGATTGATACTAAATCTGACACAAATTTCAACAATATCTGACATCCAATTTCATCCGAACTTTCACATAAAACTAGTGTTATGAGAATATTAGGGATACAACGTAAAAAAATTGTAAAAATAATTATGAATGTGTGTTTAAATAATGAATTTTTAAAGTTCAAAAGGATAAAATATTACAAAATGAAGATTCAATAGGTTTATGAGTGTATTAGGGATATAATGTAAAAAGTTACAAAAACAACTATGAATGTGTGTTTAAATAATGAAAATTTAAAATTCAAGAAATAAAATGTTATAAAACGAAAATTCAAGAAGATAACTGTTATCTTTTAAAATTGAGATGTGCAAAGTAATATCAACAATGTATACAAGAACAAGAAAAGAAAGGGATAAAATCCATTTTTAATTCGATAGATATAAAATATACAATAAGGAGAAAAAACATTAAATTCTCAACAACCTTTTGCAATTTGCAGCAAACCATTAAGGCAGCAACCCTCAAGTCAAGGCTTCCAGATCTACATTTCCATTCCATACCAATACAAAGTCTTGAGCCCATCAATAACTCAACTGCAAACAGCTATCTAAACTCAAGTAGTAGTTATTCTCACACAGACTGATTGTTAGAAACACATAATATTCCACTCAATCTTTTATTCCACTGATTGTTACGAATCTAACCCTAAACATACTGAAATATTAAGTAATTTCTTAAGTCTGTTACAACTTAATTATCAGGAATGCTAACCTTTTAGCAACACATAATATTCCAACCATCCAACGTGTCTCGTATATTGCAAATAAACCCTCGCTATAAGAATTTCATGAGTTAAAAAAATATGTATTTCCAACTCTCTATGAATTATCAATTTATCCTTTATCCCAAAGTCCCAAAGCAGAAGTCGAATTACTCCGTAAACCAGCGTCCACTTAATTCCGGTCCTAATCCACAACTCCACTTAATAAAAGTCTCAAAAGCCTATTACACTTTACACCCACCACCGTGCAAGTTATCTCACTAATAAATGCAGTCCACTAAAAAAACTACGCGTCCACTTAATCGCAAAAATATCTATTTCATTCGCAACAAGAAAGTCTATTACATTGTGCCCGAATGCAGTCAATTTTGGTTCGGTTCTGTTATGACCCTAATCCTCGTTTAGGTTGTCGTGATTGCATGTTTTATGTATTTTGTATTCCGATGTAATCACTTTTTGACAAACTCTTATGTAATATGGTACACCTTATGTATTTGGGTATTTCTTTCAGTAATGTCTCCACTCCTGATGGTTTTATCCACGTGTTTCCCTTGATTTTTAAAAGTTTAAATTTTCCATTGTTCGGGGATGTTACGGGTTCGATAGTTCGACTCGAAAAATATTCGATTCTAATTTAACTTGAAAATGAAAAATCTTGATAAAAAATAAAAAAATCTTCCAACTTAGATCAATAAACAAACCGTTCGAATTCTTAAATAATTGAAGCTCAGTTCGATAGTTCACTCAATTTTTAATTGTTCTATTTATAATTATTTTTTGTATTTGATAATAATATAAAATACTACCTTTTACACCACCGTTTGAAAATGATTTTTCTTTTTCTCCCTCAAATAAAAAAAAGGAGAAAAACCTCATATATTTAGTTCTTCCCTCCCAAACCACTGTTCCGGTAAAAGACGAAAACACCACTGTCACTGAGATAGAGGGGGAAATGAGCGGAGAAGTCCCGTCGTCGCCGGCGACGACGAGGATCTCGGCGAGGTCGTCGCGGCTGGACTCGATCAAGGGATGCGGACTCTCGGGGATGCGGATCGACATAGAGGATCTGAAGCGCCGCGTCCGGATGCCGGATTATCTCCGGGAGGCCATGGCGCGGGCCATCGCCAACAAGGATCCGGAGGCGAGGCCGGCGGAGACGCCGGCGCTGGCTCCAGAGACGCCGGCGCCGGCTCCAGAGACGCCGGCGCCGGCTCCAGAGACGCCGGCGCCGGCTCCAGAGACGCCGGTGGTCGTGTTTGTGAACTCGAAGAGTGGGGGACGGCACGGGCCTGTGCTCAAGGGCTGGCTCGAGCAGGTGTTGGGAAGGGGACAGGTCACCGAACTCGCTTCTGCTTTTGATTTTTGTATTATATTTTTATTTTTGTTGTTGCTTATTTTGGAGTTTTTGTTGTTGGAGGCTTGGAGAAGTTGTTTGGGAACCCGAGTTGGAAACTTAGGCGTAGTGAAGTTTAACACTGGACGTATTTAGATCTGGTGTTCACTTTAGCAGAGTAATAACTCAGAGTAGGTCAGTAGTTCTAGTTTAGATTGAGTTTCGCCATGGCAAAGTATATTGGAGTGATTTTGACATAGCAGATCTTAAAATAGTGAAGGATTTTTGTCAAAAATGATAATATTCTTTCATATCCCATTGCACCAACATGATTTGTTATTATTGCCTCAGTAATATTGGTTCGCCGTTTCATTTGAAGTAATACATCTGCATACGATATCAGTTCGCCATTTCAGCTTATCTCAGGGTTTTTTCCCCATAATTTTTATGACAATGAAGTCATGCACATCAGCACATATACAGAAAGATGTTTTATCATCTAGAAGTCTACAGTTGAGGAGACATAGAATAGCATAATTTAACATGGAATAAAATAACCATAAATTTCTAAATAAGTTTGCCACAGTTTTCTAAAAATATTGTTTATGCCGTTGAAAATCATGATACTTTTAAAAAACTAAACAATTTATAACATACTATTTCTTCCATGCTGTGTTTGCAGGTGTTCGAACTTTCGAATGTGAAACCTTCTCAATTTGTTCAATATGGATTGGCTTGTCTTGAAAATTTGGGTAATCTTGGTGACAATTGTGCTAAATTTTGTCGGGAGAAATTGAGAATCATAGTATGTCCTTGTGAATCTCTTCTTATTAAGTTATTATTTACACTTTTTTGTAATGTATTGCATCCTGCATTTGTTCAATTGTTACACGGGCAGTGTTATCAATTTCTTGTTTGATGACTTTTAGATTAGTCTCATATTGGAGAAATTTGGATTTTTTTTTCCCGTGACTTATAACTTCTTGGGTACCTTCACTTCACATCAATTGGCTTTAAGTTGGATTTTTAACATGTAGCATTCATTTTAAACATACACATTTGGATTTATGAAACAACATATGAGGAGGATTGTTGAAATAATCTCACTGGACAATTTGGACAATTATTGTGACTTATAATGTATTGGGTACCTTAATTAGTTTTACCCTTAGTATGTCATCTGGGCGTTTTGTATTGACTTATGCCCACAAATGATCTTTGCCCTAAATATGCTACTTCAATGTCACACTCTTGCAAGGTCTAGGTTTCAGTTCTAGTTTTCTCTTCATAAATGGGCTACTGGAATAGCTATGCTCATCCATCTGAATTTTAATGTACAAAGTAAATATTCTCGCAGGTTGCTGGTGGTGATGGTACAGTCGGTTGGGTGTTGGGCAGTCTGGGTGAGCTTTATTTGCAGAACAGAGAACCAGTTCCTCCTACAGCAATCATTCCACTGGGAACAGGGAACGATCTTGCTAGAAGTTTTGGCTGGGTAACTGTTTTTCTTCCTGCTTCATCAGACCAATATATGGTTTTTAATTTTTACATTGCCATGTCAATTCGTAGATTCATATGCATCATTATTTCTCTATAGGGTGGCTCATTTCCCTATATATGGAGATCAGCAATGAAGAAAACATTACACAAAGCCATTACTGGTCGAATTTGCCGTCTTGATAGGTAAAGGTTTGCCTCTATCATTCTGTGCTATGATTATACCTGTGTCCGGATGAGAGTTTCGTGCCTCTTATGTAGTCCATTATGGATTTCGTTAAAGGTGAGTTTAGCTTTCCATGAGCATTTGAGTCTCTTTTTGGTGTACAACAAGTGAAGCAGATATAGACTACGATTTGACTTAGGAGGAAAAACTAGATTTGTACTGTTGTTTTATGAATTACTTCTCCAAGAAAACTATTTTTGTTCTTTTACCTTATTGTTGTTTTTTGGGATTTGAATTTCTGATGTTCGTATTTTTCCCGAAGGATTTGATGTTCATACTTTTCTTACAGAACTGATGATTTTTCTATTAGTGCAGTTGGCAAGTTGTGGTTTCAATGCCATCTGGGGAAACATTGAAGCTGCCACATTCTCTCAAGGAGATGGAGGAATCTAGCTTGGTTCAGGTTATGTATAAAATACTGCTGTAGACCATGTTTTTGTCTCTTTATAAGTTTCCCCACGAAGTCATAAAAAGTGCATATTTTATGGTTCTCAAATATTTGAATATGATCAATACAATGAAGTTTAAACTTTAAAGTAATTAGTAGACTTTATAAAGGTTTACATAGGTGCAAAGAAAATTGAGAGTAAAACTACATTATAACATATATGCATATGTTTTTAATATAGTTAAAATTGTAGTTGTCATGGATTTGTATTAGCTTAGAATGTTTAAATTAGATATATAGTTGTTATTAATATAAAATTATAATTGTCATGGTGCATTAATTTTTTTGATATTTTATTAAATGCAAAAAATATCAAAAAACGGGAAAAATCAGTAAAAATCCGGAAAAATATGAGAAACCTCAAGGAGATAAGAAACAATATATATAAAATACATAAGGTGATTTGCCTTCAACAAAACATCTAGTTCTCGACTCCATTGACTCACTGGAAGTCTCGTCTACCCATCAAACCACTAGGTATATTTTCATTGAATAACTTTCAACTAGTAAAAGGAAGTAAGGTAAACTTATAGTTTTATACATAGCACACCAAAAACATTGTCTGTCTAAAAACACTGTGCGGCATGTGCCGCACAATGCGACCTAGTTTTATAGGAGAAATCTGCAGTTTCCCCCTCCCAAAAAAATCTGCATATAGCCGTTGGAGCACTGTGCGGCATGTGCCGCACAATGCGACCACACAATCCGCATAGCGGCACCACTAGTCGCACCCTTTTGGGTGCGACTGTGTGGGGGTCGCATATGCGACCCTCGTCATTTCGGTCGCATAGTGTGGCTGCACTTTTGATCATTGTTTGGGTGTAATGTTTACATGCTTATTTTATCTAGAAATGTTGTGGTCACACTATCTCCCTAATTAGTGCATTTTACGTCGTAATAGGATGGATATGGATATCTTGATGGAAATCTACCAGAGAAAATATCATGCTTTGGTGGAGTCTTCTACAACTACTTCAGCATAGGTATTTTTTTTCTTCTTCTTATATTTATTTTGTTCAAGGGCGTATTGATTGGTGTCTTCTGATGATGTGGTTATTTGATCCATAAACATTTTGCAGTATGAGGTAATGTTGAAGCCACAACTACTATGTTGGTAGAATGGAAATTACTTTTGCCGCTTTTGTGTAAATACTTAGGCTTTCCACTTTGATCTCAACTTAATTTTACTAAACCAAAATCACCCAACAAACATATAATGGATGATTTTTTTGGTTTGATCTCGTTATCTGTTTATAATTTATTTGTTCTGTTCAGTGATTGTGATTTGTGAAGTATAGAAGAAAAATCTTTTCCTTTCTATGCTTTGATTGCTCATTGCCCAGTAAGTGTCTTATTTGTTTTCTTGGCTAAACTCCCAATTAAACGAGTCCTATGGGATGTGTAACCATGAAATGACTAACAAATGTATTTTCAATCTACAGCCATTCAATATTAAAAATCTTAGTTTGCATTTTTTTAATTGGCCAAGGGTTAACATTACTTTCTATAATACCTACCGTACAAAGTAAATATTCTTCATTGATTCATTCATTATATTGTGGTATACTATATGGATTGATTATGTTTCTCTTTCTTGAAAGTCAGGAATGGATGCTCAAGTTGCGTACGGTTTTCATCACTTGCGTAATGAAAAGCCATTCCTTGCACGAGGCCCAATTTCTAACAAGGTAGTTCCTTGATGAAAAACCATAGTTGTGATATCCTTATATAAGTTGTGTATTAAATTACTGTGGTGAAAACTCTTAAATATGAAGTAAGCTATGCATCTAAGGGAGTGAAGTTTAATATTTTGTTAAGTAATTGTGCAATTTGCCAAAATGTGTGGACTTCTTTATTGGAATCTTGCAGTAGGTTGCTGCTTGGGATTGGAATATCACGTTCATGTAATGAAAAGCTAATTTAAAGCTGAAGACTTGTGACTTTGTGAGTGAATGGTGATCGCCCAAAAATATATAAAAAGCTCCAGTCTGATAACATATTGTGCTATTAAATTATTATATTACTGTATCTTACCCATGCTTATTTTAAATTGTTATCATGAATTTGTCATTAATGCACTCTAGTGTCTTCAGTTTCCGTGTTCAAATCTGCAGTCCTTATACTCTCCTCTTTTCTTTATTATATTTTTGAAGCCACCGTGACAACAAATTGCAGGCTTGAGAAACAAGACTGTTTTTTTTTGCACTTGTTTAACTAGTGGGCGATTATTTCACAAGATCCACATAGATCTCATTTTTCATCAGAGTTCAGCTTTAAGTCCATATCTCTCTGCTTTAGTAATAGATGATGTGACAAAAAACATGCAATGTGAGGTTCCATGATGTATGTTTATTGCGGATGATGTAATATTAATTGACGAGAGTACGGTAGGTGTGGAGAGAAAACTAGAGTTGTGGAGAAATACTTTAGAAACAAAAGTTTTTAAACTAAGTAGATCTAAAATTGAATATATGAAGTGTTGTTTTAGTACTGTTAATACCGAGGAAGAAATTATATTATATGGGCAAGTGGTGCGTAGAAAAAATATTTTTAGATATCTTGGATCAATACTTCAAAAAGATGGGGAGATCGATGAAGATGTTAACCATAGGATTAAAGCAGGATGGATGAAATTACGACAAACCTCATGTGTCTTATGAGACAAGAAAATTCCACTTAAGTTAAAAGGATTTTTTATAGAACCGCAATAAGACATGCAATGCTATATGATGCAGAATGTTGGGCCACTAAAAGACAACATATATAAAAGATAAGTGTATATGAAATGAGGATGTTGAGGTGGATGTGTGGCCATTTGAGAATGGATCAGATTAGAAATGAAGACATTTGTGAGAGAGTTGGAGTTGCTCTAATGGAAGAGAAAGTTATACAACACAGACTGAGATGATTTAGACATGTACAAAGAAGACCTTTGGAGACACCTATAAGAAGATGAGTATTGAATCAGATCGAAGACACAAAAAAATGAAGAGGTAGACCACGATTGACTTGGGAGGAAGCGGTCAAAAGAGATCTAAAAGATTGGAATGTGGTTCGGGAATTTGCATTGGATAGAAACGCGTGGAAGAAGACGATTCACGTGTCTGAACCGTGACTCCTTAAAGTTTCATTTCTAACCTACCGCAACTAGTTTGGGATAAAAAGCTTCATTGTTGTAGTTGTTGTTGTTGATCCACATAGATCTCATTTGCATATTTTCGCCCTTCTAGCTGTATGAACATATTGGGTATACGTCAAGGCAAAAAATGAACCTTCCAATTGCTTTCTTTGATCGTCTTTTACAGTTGATTTATTCTGGATATAGCTGTACCCAAGGGTGGTTTTGCACACCATGCTCAAGTGATCCAGGTTTGAGGTTAGTCACCAACTCATCAATCTACAAGCTATCATACCAAAGAGTCATTGGACCCACCAAAGAAATATGCGTAGATCACAATATTTGATAGAATGATATGTTTTGATAAGATAAGACAATTAGTAAACAATTTTTTGTTATTATACATGTTTAGATAAATATTGATGATGGAACGCTTTAATATAATTTCTTATATATTAGGTCAGACATAATAGTTTTAAACAATACAGTTTATCAATAATTCACTTAGGAGAACTTGATATTCAGAACAAAAGAAGCAAAATCACATAGTGATTATAGGAGTACCTGTAGATTTATTATTTGAAACATAGATGCAGACATCATGATTGATTTTATAAAAAAAAAGTCATGAATCTCCATAATCACCATGGAGATCCTCTTTGATATTGAATCTGTTTTGTTTAATTTCTTAGAAAAGTCTACTTCTTGGTTTGGATCCATTGCCTTGGGCATCGCAAACCACCAGTACAATACCACATGCATGTTTAATTTGTTATCTTGTGATTTGCAGTTTGACACCTTTACTATCTATTATAGCACACAATGAATAGTAATACGCTGCTGGAAATATCATAAATGGACGTATAATTAATGAAAATTAGAACACTGTGAAATGGATGACAATTGAACAAAGTATGATAACGTTATTCTATGTACTAATATCAGATCAGATACACTTCATTAAATGCAATCTCAGATTCTCAATCACCACTGCATTCTTGGCATCTCTTTATTTGTAACATTATCCCTGCAAGTTGTTATAGTTTTGTTGTGTAATTTCGATTGATTTTAACTTTTGAATTTCCAAACTCAATTGTTGATAAAATGCAAAACCAAATTAGCTTAACACAATATATCCTTCTGATATGAAACGCTTCGAGTTTAAAGTTCAAAAGCTATCAAGGACTGGTAAAATGGATTCACAAACAACATTCTATGGAAGGACACATGGGGAAGGTAGCAACCCCTGCCTTGTCTCTTTTCAGCTGATCATTCTCCTGGCATCTCACATTCATACCCTTATTTGACCACCCCTTGGGGATGTGGCTTTTTGAACATGAGATGAAATATACAACAACAACAACAAAGTCTTCAGTCCTAAAGCGTAATCCCAAACAAACATGAGACAATATATTTTGGCAAATTTATGTTGAGATGAGAGATTCACTGCCTTTAAAATGTGCTAACACAAATTTGACACTCGGTAACTTAAATTTAAACTACAAATCAAAAATCTAAACGACTAAATTGTAGATCTTATATTATAATACAATAATAGTATGCGTGTCAAAAATCATTGAATTTATAGGTTGTTTTATATTAAGATCAAGTGATGTTGAATTTACAATGAATCTCATGCGTTGATTTTTTATTCTTGAAATATTGTATTAAACGACTTCCAATTATTATGATTTTCGACATTCATACTTATATTGCGACATGAAACAAGATTCTACGATTTGGAATTTCGTTTCAAAGCTTAAATTTTAAGTTATCAATAAGGGTAGATTGATGTCAATACATTCTAAGGGTAGTGGATCCCTCCTCTTTATGTTGGTTAGCGTACTAAACCCATACCTCATTTTTATTATTTATTTTCACCTTTGCGTTAAGGTGTACAATGTTAATGGTTCTGATTGTATGATGCAGAGGCTTAAAGAATATTCTGCGACTCTTTGTGAAGAAAATTAATTGTTCAGAATGGGAGCAGATCCCAGTTCCATCCGGGTTAGATTCATTGTGATAATAATTTGGATAACTGTCTCATTGTTGTATAACTGCATTTGTGACAAACGAAGTCAGTTGCAACTTGTTTGCGCACTTCCTTTTTGTCAGCATTCATCTGCATATTTATTTCACCGAGGGGAAAAAAGAATGTTTATCATCTTTTCCCTGTATTAGTTTAGTTCAACAATACAACAAATTTAATAGAGTTCTTCTCCATTCCTAATTGACTTGGCAAGGATTATTACTGCAGCATTAGGGCCGTAGTTGTCCTAAATCTCCACAATTATGGAGGTGGAAGGCATCCCTGGGGTCAGCCAAAGCCTGAGTATTTAGAAAAGGTTTGTCCTATCATCACTAAAAATTATCTCTGGAAAAAAAAAAGTTTACGCCTTTTCATATGCATCTTGGAGCCATATGCAAACAATAGAGAACATTTTATAGAATATTTTTATCACACTCTCCTTGGATAAGCAGACACAATGAATTTACTTACTCTATAGAGTTCACAATCTAAGATGTGATTTCTGATGGCTAAATATTTGCATTTGTTCCAGAGAGGATTTGTTGAGGCTCATGTTGATGATGGTCTGCTTGAAATAGTTGGCCTCAAGCAGGGGTGGCATGCTTCTTTTGTATTGGTTGAACTCATATCTGCAAAACACATTGCCCAGGTACTCTTATATGATCTAATTTCCATTTTATGCATGTGCAACATTGCAAAAAAATGTTGTCATGAATCTTCTTATCTAGGCCGCAGCAATCAGGTTTGAGATCAGAGATGGTCGATGGAAAAAGGCCTACATGCAAATGGATGGGGAGCCATGGAAGCAACCTATAAAGAGTGATTTTTCAACATTTGTTGATATAAAGAAAGTGCCTCATCATTCAGTGATGATAAATGGGCATTCATAGGCTGCCTTCTGGATGTTTCAATTTTTGGAGCATGATTGATGATAGCAAGAACTTTTGAAGGAAGCTAGTGAGCACAATGTCTACAGTTTGTGGCGTGACATCAGCGCTTGGGGATGCTACAGTGATTCAATTTCTTCTTTGATGTCCTTTTCTTGGAGATGGTTCCTATCTAGGCATATTTGTATAATTCTAGTAACATCTGTCAACAATCATGATTTGTAAGATTTACATCAGAAGGATAAGTTTATCATTGAGGCTTGGACCTTGCTTGATCCTAATATTTGTAGTCTTTTCTACGTAAATGTAAAAATTTGTTGGCATGAGTCTTCTTGATGTAATTACGCTTCACTGATATCTTTAGTTAGCATTGTCCTTAAACAATGCAGATTTGAATGATGCAACATACATACAAGCAACACCAGTACGATGATGTTGAAGTGGTGAAGCTTTAGGTTTGAGCAGTAATCTCTGGATTATCTTAGGTTTGAGCAGTAATCTCTGGAGAAGCTGCTTGCTCTGGACTTGAGTTGGAAAGCTCAGGAGGTGGAGTTTCTCCCCCTTGAGCTCTATCCATGAAGCTGTTTGGGTTGTCAGAAGCAGTCCTAAACGTTGAAGGTGCAGGAGTTGGCTCTTCCGAGCTTCCCTGCATGGTGCTGAATGGGGTTCCCTGTAGGGTGCTGAACGGGCTTTCCTCGCCGTTGTTATATGAAGGCATGGTGCTAACTGGTGTCTGGGAGACCCGAATGGTACGAGATCTGGGATCCTTCTGGTCGAATTCCCTTATCATCGTCTTCACTTTCTCTTTGACAGAACTTTCATGCTCTCTGTCAAGGAGCAGGTGTCTTTTCTCGTGAAAGAAGGAGACCAAGAATATCACAAAGGCTACTATCGAGGCGATACCAGTAATGAGGAAGAGGCCCCAAAAGTTCTCGAAATTGAGGCTGTTGGAGGAGATTGGGCTCTCTTGGTCTGAGCATTTGGCCTGATCTCCGAACCATTTTTTCTCAATTTCCAGCATCTTCTCCCCTTCAGTTATGTTCAGAATTGCACGAGACAAGTCGGAAACCAGAGACGACCCTCTAGGAAATACCTGTCAAATTTCCGATGTGATCCAACAACCAATTCAGATATATATAAAAAACCCGAGATATGTTAGTCGTTGCTTACAAAGCCGAATCCACCAGTCTTGTGGGTTCTCCCTGTCATGGTGTAGTTGGAGCAGTAAGATTTAAGGAACAACTTAAGATAAGGAACCTCGTCTATGATGGCTCCTACGCCGCCGTTCCTGCTTCCTTTCGCCAGAGCATCAGCGTAGTCTTCAGGAGACGTGTAAGGTCTCAATCTCGACTCGTGGAACCCCATGTGAAGGAGAAAACCCTTCACGAAAGAGTCCTCCAAATATCCGACATACTCATTGGTATTCTTGAGATGCTCGATCTCAACGATTTTTGGTTTCAGTTGCTGGACTGTTAGCATGGAGGTCAGACTGGCCGTGTAGCTTGACTGGAGTATCAACACAACAAATAACCATATCACCATCACTACCTTGGACAGGTTGCTTACCATTTTCTCCCCTGCATGACATGCATGCGTAAACCATATAGAATAGTAACGATGCAAAAAAAAAAAAATGCAAAATCACATTGAATATTTTAATAAAAAAGGTGGGAGATGAAACACTGACTGTGAGCAAAGACTAGAGTAGAGAAGCAGAAATAGAAGACAGTCCCGATCTGATTGTCGAGCCCTCCTCTAAACTCATTATTGACCCGATGCTCGAGGATCCATACAACGATTCCAGTTAGCACGAAAGAAGCACCGCTGATCACCCACAGGTCCCTGGTCAATGGCTTTAGGAAAACCCAAGCGCTCTTGCTTCGATCATCCCTCACAGGGACCACCATGGACACGCCGGAAGTCATGTATGGCAACGTGAAGTCGACGTAGTTTGTCCTGTTGGCCGTGATTGTCACGTCTCCCACCACTGCGTCATACTTCTGATAAAACATATACGTAGACATAATCTGTTAGTACGGTTTCGAGGTATTTTTTATTTAGGAAAAAATTCAAATTGTGTTACATTAACACAGAGTGATTGAAAGTCATAATTAGTGGATATAGATCACAGTAACTAGCACCTTGTCAATCAACAAGCTCTCTGAGAAAAAATAGATAAAACTAGTCATTAATCTTTCTAACATACATGTCATGTCTGAAGTCATTTGACTGCATTTAGTTTTCAACGAATCCAAGTTAGGTTTCAAACTGAAAGTTTAGTGGACCATTAGACTCTGACATTCTGTTCTAACTAACGACAGTAGACTGAAATCTTAGACATTGAAAAAAACGCCCTTTTAGTTGTCTCCGACATATCTCCAAGCTGCAGTCATTGCGAGATTGTGTAGAAGACACAATTAAAATACTTCCCCAATTATTGGCGGAAAAGCTCATTCTTTAAATACCTCAAAGTTCCATGATGAATATATACCTTTCCCTTTCTTTTTTTTTATCATAATATAATATAACATAACATAAAAAGTTTTTAATGTCACCAAATCCTTTGAATTTTATCATTTAATACATGGTTAGCTTTACTTTGGTTCAAAATAGGCACAATAAGATGAACAGATTAAAGTATTAATTAAACTAAACAGTAAAGACATTACATACCTGAAGAAAAACTTCATGGACGAGGTCATTATAGCTACCAGCACTCTTCGCCTCGGGAGTCTGATAAGCCTCATATTCCCACATTAATGCATAAGGTAGCTGCTTGACGGCCTCCTCGAACATTTCCACCACAAACCCTCCCGCGTCCGCCTGGTTGGTTCCGGCCTTCCTCTCCACCTCCAAGAAGGAGTGGAACCCCGGTGCCACCGGTCCCGGCACAGCCACCTTCAGCTTCTTCCCCCCCGTCGGCTTCACCCATCCCTTTGGCACCAGCGGGGTCTCTCCCGGCCAAAGCACCGGTCTTAGTTCTGGTCTCCTGCTGGAATACAGCCCACGCTCTGCGCTCCAGAATCCGATCAACTTCTCTCTCTCGTCTACCATGTTCACTATCTCGAATGTGGTCCGGTTGAGCTGCCCGTTGACCAGGTGGAACTCGCCGGATAGCCCCGAGAATCGGGTGCTGAGGGTGGAGTTTAGCAGTCTCTCGCCTGCGATTTATTCGATCGGTACATAATCGTTCAAAATATCGACTTAGAAGTTTTATTAATGATACATGTGAATTCAGTTATGTAATCACGCTAAGTTTAACGAATTGTTACTTTCTAAAAATTAACTTGTGAACGTTTTATATTGTAAACAGAATAAGTTCCGAAATCTCAAAATATTGTTTGAAAAAATAATGAAATTTCGAAGACATCTACGCTTCCGCTAATTCTTTACGTTACGTAGATAGTCGATTATTAATCTCAAGATAAATCTACTTGCAACATATGTGATAAGTTACATGTTTGAGATTTGACTAAAAAATACTTAACGTTTTCATATTGTAAAACGCAGCATGGAATAATGGTTAGGCGGTATCAACATTGATTAGTTGGCAAGTGGATTCCAAATTACATCCATACCTGTGGTGGACTCACCCAACTGAGCCAAGTCGTTGGAGTTCCGGATTCCGGTCCGAACCGGTTTGGTGGCGGAGGTGTTGAGTTGGCTCGGGCTCAGACCGGAGTTCTCGACCGCGATGGCGAGGGCCCAGACGGTGTCGTAGGCCCACAGTGTCATGGCGCTGAGTGGGGCCGCTTCGGAGCCCGGGTTGGTTTGGTGGGCCCGCTCTCTCCATTTCGTCTGGAACTGCTCGAGCGGTTTGGTTTCCGGAACGTGATGTTTCAGACCCAACACGCCTGTCATGGGTTTTAGAAGCGATCGATTCGAACCCGCTTCCGTCAGCATCGCTGACGTCAGCCCTTCGGTCATGAGCCACGCGTATCTGGTTGGAACGAAAAGAAGCATATAAGAAACCAATAATTGATGTGTGTGTATATAGTAGAGGAAGTTGGATGGATGATCCCATGTTGTACTTTTTCTTCTTTTTTTATTATAGTTAAAGCAAAAAAAGTACAGAGGAATGCAACAACTCCAGGCAATTAACAATAAATCAATAGCAACAATGATCTAAACCCCACGTAGTGGTTGGAATAGGATATCCCTAAAAATAAACTTAAATTCGAGATACTAGTGCAAAAATGAAGATAAGTTAAGGAACAATGTATGGATGACACTCCAAAGTGATCTGTTAAAGGCCAAATATATCATTGTCTTGACGAAATTATTAGTTGACCATAGTTGTAGGGTTACTAAACTTCATTGATTCAAAAGTTGGTTACGAGTTAGTAATTAGAGGATTCATGATTTCGTACGTATTTTAGTTTTGGGAGAAGTAGAAGAAGCTGTATCATGTATAACTGATGACTTGAAAACATACTTTAAGAATTTCTAACAAATCAGTTATAGAAAAAGTTAACTTTAACGATCAAATTTCTTTGCTAGCAGATTATATTCATGCAAACCGATAAAACCCTACACTGAAAAATCACAAAGATATAACGAGATGGTGCAATTAACGTACCCTTCTTCCATCATTCCGGCATCTTGAGCATGCAAAAAGAGTCGGGAAGCAAGAAAGTCCGACATATGCACGACAAACACCCGACTTTGCATGCTCTTCAACATATACAGCTCCGCCTTCAAGTAGTCATCACTCGTCTTCCTAGGAAGAACGCTCCGGTGAGCGACACGACACTCGACCTCCTTCAGGGCGTCCACCAAGAAAGGTATTACACTGCAACCGTACTCGGTGTCTTCGTAGATCACAACAACTTGTGTCCACCTGAAGGCCTTGACCACGTTGGCGAGGCAGTCCGTCTGAGCGGAGTCGCTCACCGCTGTCCTTACGAAGTAAGGGGTGATCTTATGGGACACCATCGGGCTGGTGGCGGAGAAGGAGATCATGGGAATGTGGGATTTGTTTGCCATGTCGGCGGCGAATTTCGCCTCTTCGGAGGTGGTGGGGCCGATGATGGCGTGGACTTGGTCGTTTGTTATCGACTCTACGACTGCACATGATAAGTTGGCTGCTTCATTTAATTTTTAAACCAAAGGACTACCCAAACTAGGGAAGGTTAATCAATAGTGACAACTACAAGTTAACGAAGACTAAGATAGACTTGTAAGATGGTAGAGAAATAATAACATAGGGATGATGGTCATGGTACGACTTGTATATAGATGGTCTTATTTTTTACTGAAAAACTTAGATTATAAACAAATGGTTAACGTTTTCTCCCCATCATATATAATAATCCTGTTAATCATTCATAAATCTCTTTCATTCAATGTCTTAATTACATGCCTAAAAGTTACCGACTCATTGTCAAAGTCGTTTCCTTTTTGACTCATTGTCAAAGTCGTGATACTTAGCTAGTAAGACATTGACGAGTCGAGAGATCATATATAAGGGCAAAAACTTAGTCAAAAACAACATTTGTAACATAATTTGACAGTCTGTATCATCAACTGTAAGGGTACACTGTAATGTGGGTAAAAATTAGGTGATATTTTTTTTTTGGGTAGACATTAAGAGAGCAGTCATCTAGGAGGTTAATAATTACTTTTCCTATGTTTAATATGCCAAAGAACTTTTCATAGAGTAATAAAATCAAACTTGGAAAAACTAAATCCAATATTACCAAAATTAGTACAAATCGAATTAGTTTTCAATTATAGTTGTCACTTGTCCTATAATATATTTCTACCAAATACAGGTGTTAGAAGCCGAAAAAAAATATTTCGTAATTATTTCCCTAGAAGGGAGGGGGAAAGGTTAACCTATATACAAGTGTTATAAGCGATTATAGTCACCTTTTTCTCATCCTAAGTAGCCTAAGAAGTCACAATTTTTCTTCCATTATCTTTTCCCACATCCCAAGCTCACCTCAAAGAAAATTATAGAGGTTAAATTACAGTAACCCTTCTCAACTACAATTAAACTTTAAGGAGTCTATATATGTGTTACTTACTCGACTATAGTAGAAGGAAAATTACTATAATATACCTAACTATGAAAAAAAGAGGCAAAGTTAAGATATAAGAACATATCCATCACCCAAATTAAGGATGCATTTGAAAAACAAATTGATATTTTGAGAAATCCTATCAACAAATAACATGATAATACGTTAGACTAGACAGACGTATACGATTCTATGGTCCTGAAACAAACTTCTAGCCACTAGTGGGAAGTCAACAGTCAACTAATTTCATCCAAGTCAGAATATCCCACACCAGAAACAAAAATAATAATTAAGTGCTAAGCCAAAACAATTAGTAAATTGGAACGGAGAGCTCACCGGCTGCGGCGGCCGACACAACATCGTAATCGGAGTTTCTCCTCCGAATATCGAGTCTGGTGGTGTAATTAGAATGAGCGGAATAGAAGTCGGAGACGGCCATATCGATGACGGCGCTGCAGATTTGACCAAAAAGGGTATTGAAGTTAAGAACCAGACCGATCCGAACCGACACCGGTGGTGAAAATAAGGTGGCTCCGGTGCTTTGGGAATTTGTTAGGATGGTGTGGGAGAGCAAGATGGTCAGGAGGAGGAAGAGAGACATGGTTGATGTCTTCCCAATGGCCATGGGGAAGAAAGGGAGGTTGGGAGATATTAATTTGTAGAATTTTGCGCAAGTTGTGGCCGAATATTGCTCTAATGGGTTGTGACTTGTGAGGTGTGGTTATAAATATATATATGTGTGTGTGAGAGATTATATATGAGGTCAGTTTGTGGTATTTGTTGCATATATCCCCTCAAACGTTCACATATGAAGATTTGTCCGACATAAAAATAATTATAACCGGATTCATGTTGAAAACTCATGCAGTCAAATGTTCACTGACTTTGTAAATAACCACATTATATATGAGAGAGAGAGAGAGATTGGGATTCAAAACGTAAAACAATAGAATCTTTTTGCATTTGTGCTCATAATATTTGTTCATTTATAATAGGTTGAGAAGTTGAGATAACTCAATTAGTCACCAACCAAACAAACATTGCACGTTTAATCCTTACTAGCCACAAAATTGCTAGGATTTTCTCTTCTTCTCCTTTCCAGGCTCATGACACTCCGCTAAATAATAATAAAATGTTAACAAATACTAAATATCTCATCATGGCACAATTTCTAGAAATAATGATTTTTTCGAACTTTTTCTAAAATGCAAGTGAGTGTTTTATTTACATGCAACGGCTATTATTGATTAAAGATTTTTACGTTCCATGAAGACTTGAAAATTCAGTTGTAAGGAAATATCATACTTTGTAAAGCAACAACTTACAAGTTTGGATATACCTATTTCTCTAGGTGTTTAAGTAGGGTTGCAAATGGGTTGGGTAAAAACCGTTTAACCATCCTAACTGACAAGTATGGTCACGGGTTGTAAAAATCATAACCGTTTAATAAATGGACGGATAAGGGTTGTGAAAATCATAACCGTTTAATAAATGAGCGGATAATGTTATATGATTTAACACGTCTGTTTAATCGTTTAACTGTGAAACATAATGAATATATATAATTGTTTGTATTTTGTGGATGTTTGATATTGTTTTATATGAATTTGTTGATGTTTAGATTATGAATTTTGGGAGGTTTTGATTATAAAATTATGGATGTTATGGTGTTTTTAACAAGTTTTTATCTATTTAACCATTTACCTAACTCTTATATCAGTTTTAGTATACATTAAGTTTTAACCATATAACTATTTAACCGCCCAAAACCGTTTAATTAAATTAAACGGGTAGGTTCATGGGTAGAGGTAAAAATAAACAGGTTTCAAACCGAACCGCGATCTGTTTAATTAGACAGTTGGGTCATGGGTAAGCCCTATAACCGCCCATGAACCACTCATTTACAACCTTATGTTTAAGGTTCTTAATTTTATCTATTCTACTCACACCCTCATTTTAAATCTTAACCTCTCAATCATTAGAGTGAGATTGCTGAGATTCGATTTTTGATCTTGATTATCTTAAGCAGGGCCGTGTCTAACAATCTTGAGGTCTTACGCAAAATTTAAGATGTGATCTTAACCTTATTTCATTCTTCAAGCTTTTTAAGTTTCAAAATCATTGATCAAAGTTTTATAATCAAGTAATTCGAGCCTACTACTTTGAAAAGATAATATGGTTAATCTATTCAATCTATCTTGTAACATAGTTAATCTCAAATAATATTTAAGCAATTTTAGTTTTGAAAAACTTCTTTGGGCAATAGCAACAGTCACAGGTATAGTCAATAGTATTTTATAAGCAATACATGCATTTAGAAAAGAATCTAGTCTCTTTATATAATTTAATATTTCTACTGTAGTATTAATATCTTTTGGCAACACTTCTTTTAATATTCTTACTCCATAAAATAAATCAAGATCATTAATATCAGAAAGCTCACCAAAACTTAAAAGCTTTTCAAGATATATGAAAACATTTCTTCAATTCATCATCATTCAAATTTTAAAATTTTTACTTAAAAAAATCTAAAATATTTTCATATTCTAAAAATCGCTCAAACCGACATTCAACAGAAGAAATAGATTGGTCAACCATATATAGCAAAATAATCTACACGAAAAGAATCTTCTGGTGAACATATGACCTCATCACTTACATTTTCATCTAAATAACTTCTTATATGAATGAAGTTTCCCACGAAATTTAGGCTCTGTATCCATTTCTATTGCCATTTTCTTGGTGGAGTCTAAAGCAGATTCAAAACTATGTTCCATTTTTAGGGCACTTTAAATCAAGTTTCCAAATCCAATATTGATGAGAAGCATTAAAGGATCGAATTGTCCAAATCCTTCAATCTTAACTGCATTAAAATTAAAATAGAAATTTTAATTGTGTTAATATGACCTCATCACTTACATTTTCATCTAAAAAAATTCTTATATGAATGAAACCCGCCTAGGGTCATCCACGGTTTTGTTCTTAAGAAGTCTTGTCTCTTGTCATCATGATTGTAAGATAACAAATACATTAATTATGCATCAAACGGAAAACCACTCTGGTCTAAGCAATTTTAAGAAAACCACACAACCTACCACTACTAGAGAAGTGCCACACAGTTTCCCACCTCAGATCCTTAGAGCATATTTAACAGCGCCCGGGCTACCCCCGGACGCCCTGCACTCTCTCTCTGCCACGTCAGCTTCTCTCTCTGCCACGTCAGCTCACCCAACCCACCCAAAAAATCCCCTTATCCATGCCCAGGCTACCCCCACCCACCCTACACTCTCTTTCATACACATCATTTCTTAATTAAACAAATTTAATTCTCACACAACATTTAACAAAATACATTATATATAAATCTAATTCTAATTACATTATAATTATAATTCGCGATATACTTATTATTACTATTAATTAATTAACAATATTAATCACTATTAAACACAAAATTTTGAATATTTGAAATTTGAATATTTGAATTTTAAAACGCGTGTGACTGCACAGTATACGCGTGATTGCACAGTGTAGTTTGATGTAGTCCGTATTTCGTATGGTTTGTATTTCCCTTAGTTTGTATTTCGGGTTGTAGTAGTCCGTATGGTTTGTATTTCCCTTTAACACATGTTTGTATTTCGGGTTGTAGTAGTCCGTATTTCGTATGGTTTGTATTTCCCGTGGTTGTATTTCGTATTTTAGTATTATTAATGTATTGTTGTTATGGTATTGTTGTATTAATTTTTTTTCTATTTAACTTGAAATTGTTGGTTCTGGAAATTTCTTAATTTTAATCACTTACAAAAAATTATTACCCCACATTTATAACAAACACCCAATCCATTAATAACAAAACCAAAACAAAAAAAAATTCCAAAAAAAAAAATTTAACCAATGGGAGGGGGACACGTGTCCCCCTCCCATGGGCGCCCGGGCGTCTGCCCGGGACGCCCACCGCCCGGGCACGCGCCCGGGCGGGTGGCCCGGGCGGGCGCCCCGCTCGTTAATCGGTGTGCGCCCGGGCGGGGCACCCCGTTAAGGGTGCCCTTACAAGTTACAAGTGTAGCAGTCAAAAGTGGAAAGTGTCAACTGGTCCCACTTGGACTTATTCAATTAACAATAGAAAGACTAGGGTTTCTTCTTATTACAGTTAAATTCCACTCGTCAACCCAAATTTGATGGAGAGATATGCGACTACGGCCACATACTAAAATCTTGTTATTATTGTCCTTTTCTTCTTTGTCAATTTTTCTCGTACAAGAGAACATTTTGCACCTCATGTTAGTATGTTACTGGTAGCGGATGGTGGGGTTTGAACCAACTTCGATCGTCAACTAAATAAGTTCTAAAAATATATTTAGGGATGTGGTTGAACACAGTAAGTTAATTGCTACAACTGTAACAGCAGAAAATAACACACAATTTTTAGGTGTTATTATTGTTCTCAGTTATATCAACTAATAATAACCTACATAAAAGACAAATATCTAAGAAATTATCTTAAACTTGTTGGTTACTACCATAAGAGAAGATCAATTTGTTATCAAAACTACGTTAAAGTATATAAATAAACTTTTTGGAATTGGCTATATCGAAGTATATAAATTGTCATTTGTCATTTCTTTAGTACAGTGGAGATGCGTAAACGAGCCTAAGACCATAAATAATCATATCCGGGCTACCCTCACCTGCCTGCTCTTTCTATTTCTCTGTCACATCAACTCACCCCCCACCAAAAAACTCCCCTTTAACCATGCCCGGGCTACCCCCACCCACACTTCACTCTCTTTTTTCCACATCATTTCTTAATTAAACAATTTTAATTCTTATACAACATTTAACAAATTACATTTTACATTATTCTAATTGTAATTATTAATTCTAATTACTTTAACTCGAAAATATTTACTATAGAATCACGAAATTATTATTAAATATTACGAAACTACGTTACATATTACATAAACTGAAATCGAAAATATTACATTCAAAGTTAACAAACGACAATACATATTACATAAATTAAACTTCGAAATAGTACATTACAAATTACGTTAACCCATTTTCAAACTGCTCCTCGTCCGTAGCGTTGACATATATGCTCGATTTAATCGTCTTTCAAATCCAAATGTTGATTCATGTCATGCACCCGATCTTGATTGACAACATGACATGTTTTAAACCACTTAAAACATTCAAAACGAATTATTACAAAGAATTATTCCAACAAAACATTTAAAGACCGAAAAACCGGAAAATCGAATTATTCGAACCCTAGATGGTAAACTAAATTTGTTTATAGATTCAAATCATTAGAAAATTGAACCATAAGCTCTGATACCACTGTAGGATTTCATGTTTAATTGTACATATATATATTTGAAAATTTTATGCACAATAAGGATCATTCATATATTTTCTACGATTTTTTTTCATGCATGCGTCGATTTGTTTTAATGATTGCTTAAAACACATCAAAACAAACATTGGACTTCGAAATTCATACCTAGAAGTTCTCTAAAACTTCTTGAAGATCCGAAGACGATGATGATGTTTGTTGCTGCGCCGGATGCCCCCGAGTATTCACCAAACTCTAAACAAGATCGGAGAGAGAAGAGCTAGCCTCTCAATCTCCAATAGGGTTTAGAATCTAACTACTAACCCCTCTTTAGTTCCCTTGAGAAGAAGATCTCTGAAAACTAAAACTAAACTCAAGAATTAAGGTGAAATTCGTGGAGAATTATGGAGAGAGATGTTTGCACAAGAAGATAATCAATTAATTAATAAGGTAATGAGATAAACTTGTATTTATAAGTTCTCTCCAAATTACTTATTCATGTGCAACATCTTGCCCATGATTTCATGCAAACTTCCATTTAACCATCCATTATTTGCTAACAAATAATCTTAGCCACGAATTAAATCAGTTATGGACCAATTTCATGCATGATCTAATTAATTCTTAAATTTATTCTGCAGTAACCGTCTGAATCGGTCGACCGTGTTGGAGGTTCGGTCGACCGTTCGTAACAAAATTATTTCATCGTAATGTTCGGTCGACCGACCGATATACTTCGGTCGACCGAAAACGAACAGTAGAAATTCCCGTTACGATCGAGACACATTCGGTCGACCGTGCAACATTTCGGTCTGCCGTGCCACATTCGGTCGACCGTTTACCGTTTAGCGGTCGACCGTTTTTGCACAGTACTGCAGACTAGTCAAATTTCGGTTTAACCCCTACAAAATTTGATATTTCGGGATTAGTAGTAAGTTCACAACTTATGTAACATATTATCCTACGTAATGATTAATCATTACACCCCATAATATTTACATCACATATGAATTTAATTTAGATTCCAATTATGTTATTAATCACAACATAATTTTGATTTCGCTTGTTCACCACATGTGTCATATTTTATACATGAAACCCGACACACCTTATGAACTCAAAATTCCCATTTCTTGTTTCCCAGTTTTGTGGTGTGACCTATGGGAGGATCTAAACTAAGTTGGCAGTGATATTAAGAGCTTAATATCACAAGCTATAAACGGTATCTAGCTACACATTATAGCTCCCAATTAACTCAAATCACATTGTGGACATTATAACTTTGCTTTATCAAGGGGCCCACTAATATCATCACTCAATTAAGAGGGGCAATGATAATCTTTTGACTAACTATCTTCTCCAACAAAAGTCATACTTAACCAACCAATGCCTTTACACTACACTCATCGATAGCTCAAGACACTAGTCTAATTAAGCAATTCTTAAGTGATCGGATATAAGTCTCATATCAAATGACCAAAGACACAGTAAAACATCAATGACACAGAAAACACAATTCTATAATGTTTTACTTATTAGGTCTATTCAGTATACAAAAGTAATATTTTCCTCTTTTGTGTACCCGTGTTGTCACTCACTTGTAGAGCTACAATGATCTATGACCAACACGATAATCTTAACTCGGTAATTAATGTCCCATGTTAATTACCATGATTGTGAATATCTTTCGTTTTATGTAAACCAATATCTTTTAGAGCTCTACGGTTAAGGACCAAGAGCCTCTTCCTTAACACTTCTAAAAGATGAATAACATAAACAAGGAATAAAATGATTTCTCATTCAATTCATAATAATTGACATTTAAAAGTAAAACTTTTAGAACACATTCCCTTCACCCACCTTGCTTGCAACACTCCGAAAACATGTTCTACATCTTTACGCGTTGCCTCCTGCACTTCAGCAAACAACCTGTGCTTCGGGGTTTGAAGGTGAATGATGGATTGAATGAAGACAACCCACTGTAGATAAATATCATCAGTAAGATAATATCTCATATCATATTGAAAATCATTTACCTCATAATTTACAGGTGGAACTCGACCTTCAAGTATCTCGTCGAAAACCGAAGATTGTTGCAGGACGTTCAAGTCATTGGCCGAACCCGAAATTTCGAAGAAGAAATGCTAGATCCATAAGTAGTACGATCCACCGCTTCAAGGATCAATGTTGCTTTCCCCATTCGCCCTTGATGTTGTCCCTTCCAAGCAGACGGGCAATTTTTCCAAACTCAGTGCATACAATCGATACTCCCTATCATACTTGGAAATTTACGTTGCTCACCAACGTAAAATAGTCGTGCCAAGTCATTTGCAGTTGGTTGGTGTAAATACTCAGGGCCGAAGATGTTAATAATACCTTCGTATAATTTGAGGAGGGTATTTCTGGATGTTGCTGCACTCATTCGTAAGTACTCATCGATCTCATCAGCTGTCACGCCATAGGGTAGTATTTGTATTGCTATCGTTGTTTTTTGTAATCCAGAAATACTCATTCTACTAGTTGCATCCGTTGTCTTGTGAATAATACATCAGATGCTTCAACAACATTGTGAATGCGTAGAAAGATATGTTTTCGCATACGAAATCTTCTCCTGAAAAGAGAATCAGAATACACAGGGTTGTTAGAAAAATAATTGTCACTAAAGCATCTGTAACCAAGTTCACGATCTCTATCTGGGTTTGTCGTTTCTTCTTCGACAAAGCCTACGACGTGTACTTCGTTGGTACACAGCCTGGGCGGCCAAATCAATAGCACGGTCCATCAGATCGAATGTCTCACTGCAGTTGTCATCGTCGGATTGAACGGGGTTTGAACTACTATTCGACATTGAGATTAGAAGCTAATAAGAGTGAAGAATTTAAGAACATGTGAGAAGTTAAAGGAGATAAGTAGATGCATTTATAGTTGGGAGTAGATAAATGTATTCGTTGCACAGTACACGTGTGAATGCACAGTGCAAGCGTGACTACATAGTGCACGCGTGATTGAATAGTAGAAGCGTGATTACACAGTGCACGCGTGATTGAACAGTGATCCCACAATAATCATAATTATCACCCCCACATTAATCAGAAATACTCAATACATTATCAATTACTTCTAATAACAAATCCTCCACTAAAATTAAAATGAGGGGCAACATGTGCTCCCCACCCGAGTGCGCCCCAGGCGTCCAATCCGGAAGCCTGGTGCACAAAAACGAGCCCGGGTGGGAGCCCTGGGCACGCACCTGGTACCTGCCCGCCCCGTTAACAGGTCGTTTTCATCTAAACGATCTTTTGAAAATTGATAATTGTACTACTTTGAAATGATGTTTTGTTGAAGTATTTCTTGTAGTTCCTAAAATGACAAATGGCCATGTATAGTTTCTTGTAGTGTGGTATTGTGTTTTTGGAGTTCTAGTCTGGTAGATAAGGTTGAAATTGAAGATAAGTATACTGTCTTGAGTTTACCTGTATGGCTAGGCTGACGTGAACCTACCTACCTAGCATTTGTCAGAATAATTTTTGGGGGTTATTCGTGAAGAAACATATTGGAATTGGAATTTCTGTTTAATTTCATGACATGTGCCATGATGCCATCACGTCGCAATGGAATAAATTATAGGAATATGTTTATGTCGTCTGGTGGTGGAGGTTCTAAGAAATTCGAAGCCTCTCTATATTCCACTGTATTCCATTTTATTATATAAGAAAGCTTGTTAAAATTTAAAAGTGCGTACCCTTCACTCCTCCAGTGATATATTTTAATAAGGAGGTTAAAAAAGCATAAATATTGACGCAAAAACAGACGATCGACAATGATATCATGCATGTTCCAAGCAAGTAGAAGTAATCAAAACTACTACTATTACTACTAATAATAATAATAGAAGGCCACGCATATAATAGAAAATCAGCTCAGGAATTGGTCCAAGGACCATCACTCGGACAGTCAGATGGATAACTGAACTTTTGAAATGGTCTTTTGTCGAAGTCTTTCTATAAAAACAGTAGTCTTGTCTTATATCTTAGAAAAATAGAGGTACAAAACAAGTCATCAAAGTATATATAAACATAACATTAAAACCGTGTGATGCACATATAGCATAGTATTGAACATACATGTCCACCTACATACCAACTCCATATTCTATTTCATTAATTATCAAGTTATTTAATTACACGAGCCTTAACAAAGTAATTAGAATATGTGTATTCTTGTTCCGGTCTCCTATTATACTGAATCCATAGGATAATTAAATGTAGAATGTTTTTTAGGAGAGTCTAGATTCAATTCCATGGCATCATTTAGGACATGACTAGCGACGGTACTTTACTGCTACCATCATCTATAAAAAACTACTTTAGATCTCTAGCGGGTTGATGGATCATGGATGTCGTAATTCCGTAAATGTTTCTCCATCAATTCCACTAACCACGGCTCCTTGACGGTGGCAGGCATCAAGAGTAAAATTGGTCCGGATAATATTCATTCTGATCAACGTATTCAAACATGTTTAGTTGGATATGGTCAATAAATATAGGAAACTAATATTCGTCGCCGGAAAATTACTTAAATCGCCCCAAAAATGACCTTTTTGCCCCTAACAAATCAATTAATACCGATTTCGTCCCGTGTATTTAAACAAGGTGTTTGACTCAGTTTTACTCACATTCCCAGTACAAACACCACGAAAATGTCCGGCGAAGCACCAGAATCCGGCGAGGTAACGCGGGCGGAATTTTTTTTCCGACTCGGGCGTCTGGCTAGGCCGCCTCCACATAGGTGGAGGCGTCTGGCTAAGCCGCCTCCACTTAGGTGGAGGCGGTTTAGACAGACGCCTCCACATAGCTGGAGGCGGCTTAGATGCACGCCTCCACCATGGTGGAGGCGTCTGTCTAACACGCCTCCACCTATGTGGAGGCGTGTTAGGCAAACGCCTCCACCTTGGTGGAGGCGGCTTAGCCAGCCGCCCGTTTTTTTGTTTTTTTTTTAATTTTTTGTTAAATTCAAAATTTTCAGGTTCCGTTGCAAGATTTCGGTGGTGATGGAGTAGATTACAGTGAGCTTTTTGACAGTAAAGAAATATTTACAACAATCGAGGAAGGTTGTAAATGGGCGAAACAAATTGCGATAGGAGCCGGATTTTTTTTGGTTATATCATCGTACAAACCAAAAGCAGATAACCGGATGGATTGTTACCTCAGATGCGATCGCAGACGTGAGATGGGTTCTCGTGATACGAGTATTGCACTGCGAAAGAATACGAAAAGAAAAGGTTGCGGTTGTCGGTTTTTGGTAAAAGTGGTGGAGCGAAAAGATCGTGATGGATGAGTTATTGTTTCTAGTAGCATCTTTGGGCAGCACAACCACCCATTGGCAGTTTATTCAGAGGGTCACCGACAGGTCAGCGGACTTAGTGCTGGGGCAAAGCAAATTGTTCGTGATATGACAGAGGCACAAGCAAGACCCCGTAACATTTTGTTGGCGGTAAAGAAGAAATTTCCGGACGATAATCCGAATCAAAGACACATTTACAACTTCAGAGAGTACATGAGGAGGACGAAATCTGAAGACAGGAATCCCGCGCAGCAGTTTCTCAGGGAGGCAGTGCAGCATAAGTATTTGCATTGGATTGTGGCAGATGAAGAAACTAATGTTCTGACTCACGCATTTTTGGCACATCCGACTTCAGTTCAGTTGTTGCGTACATACCCATTCGTAATCTGTATGGATTCGACGTATAAGACGAACAAGTACAAGATGCCTTTGTTTGAGATGGTTGGGGTTACTCCAACAAACATGAATTTTCTCGTCGGATATGCGATTTTGCAGGATGAGACCGAGTCTAGTTACCGGTGGGTGTTGGAGAGGTTGCGAGATCTGTTATTGGATATTGTCAGCCCGACAGCAATAATTACGGACCGGGAGATGGGTCTGATGCGACCAGTGGCAGAGGTTTTTCCTGATTCTGCTCATTTACTATGCACCTGACATATCAACAAAGACGTGTACAACTACGCATACCACGTATTCGGCAAGGACAAACAGTCTGCAGAGATTTTCAGGCGTGGAAGGTGGAGGAAAGTCATGATTTCTGATTCACAGACGGATTATGATAGAGCAGTCCGTAATCTGAAGGATTCTTTCAAATCCTGGTCAGTGCTGACGAAGTATGTGGAAGACACGTGGTTGGTGCATAAGGAAAAATTCGTGTTGAATTGGACGAATAAAGTTTTTCATTTCGGCAACACTACGAACTGCAGGGTGGAAAGTGCACATTCGGCTCTGAAAGAGTGGATCACTACATCGACTGCCGCTCTCGACACTCTTTTCGACCGCGTGAACTCGTCTATTGAAATGCAGCTGACGAATATTCGGAACTTTCTTGAAGATTCGAGACGTCGAAATTTGGCACATTACATAGGTCCTCTGTTTCAGCATATAAATGGCCGAGTTTCGCATCACTGCTTGTCGTTAATGACTCAGGAGTTGAAGAGAATGAAGGACTTAAGTGATCAAATTGAATATCGTTGTGGGTGTGCTTTCCTCACAACACATGGGATTCCTTGTGCCTGTACCATGTACGAGTGTTTGGCGTCAGGTGATGGAATTTATTTAGAGCAGATTCATTTATTCTGGAAAACACTTGTTATCGGAGAAGGAGTCCAGATGTCAGAGTTTGTTGATCGGTCAGCACAAGACGCCGAGCATTTTCGGAAGCTAGTGGATGAGATCTCGGAGAGCGACCCTGCAGTAATTCGTAGTGCCTCTCGTATTTTATACGAACAGTTACACCCCGATCAGTCGAACTTTGGAGAACCCGAAGAAAATACTAAGGTACGAGGTCGACCTAGGGGAAAGTCGACACGTCGGGACCCGAGTGCCTTCGAGTATGCTGAGCGAGGTCGTGGTCGGTCTGGCAGTAGTGGGAGCAGGGGTCGTCGTCGGTCTGGCAGTACTGGGAGCAGGGGTCGTCGGTCTAATTCGTCTCGATCGTCCGTGAATACGGGCACAGGATCTTCTGGTATGTCGATATCTTTGTTGTTATGTTATTTAATATATATTAGTAATCTAAATGAGGTTGAATATATTATCTCCCAAATATGTTGTTTTAATTAATTGTTATTTACCTATCTTACAGTGTCCGGACGGGTTGACGTGGACAACTTCCCATATAATGATAGACTGCCATGAATTATTTTACCATTTCTGGATAAGTGGAATGACGTACGTGCTGATGACAACTGTGGATTTCGATGTGTTGCCGATCAATTTAAAAACAAATTAAAAAAAAAATTCCAGGCGTCTGCGGGAGACGCCTACCCTACGTGGTAGGCGTCTGCCGGAAACGCCTGCCCTACGTGGGAGACGTCTCCCGCAGACGTCTGTGCCATGGGTCGGGTGGCTCCCGCGGTCGCCCGACTCAAAAAAAAAATTTAAAAATTAATTGAAATAAACAAGGTGATTTACCAGATGTGAGTAGTCCGGGGTGTCCGCTGGCTCTTTCCCTGGCCTCCGAGACATCCTATTTGGTGAATAAAAGTGTGATATGAAGAGAAAGTTGTGTTAAAAGAGTGAAATGAGGAGTTATATTAGTAGAAAGTGTAGAGGGGCAAAATGGTGATCTTACGGGCGATTTCAGTAGTTTTACGGCGACGAATAGCAGTTCAGTAAATATAGAACCAGTTTAATTGTGGTACCAAATATAGTAACAATAGAGATAAGAGTGTATAAGAAAATATCTTGATTATATTAGTATCTATATTCAAATTTTTAATTTCAAGATTTTTCATAAATTTATGTCATGGACTCATAATATCCAATACACATCCGTATTTGATTGTTATCACAATCCGTTAACTCCGAATATGGTTATGTATCATAAAAATCGAAAAATAACTATATTATTATTATCGTATTTGTTATATAAATATCCTGCAAATATGGCAAATGCAATATTCGCTCATGGTCTAAACCGTTTTCTATCGTACCAGACCTGGACCGTGGCATTTGAAGGCCTGAAGCTAACCAGTGTCCGGAATACATTTTTTGTTGTTGCAAGTGTTCATCTTCAGAAATCAAAATCAAAATACATGTTCTAATTAACGACCCTCTCACGGTACTGGAATAAGAACTATGAAATATCTTATGATAAATCGTTATGATCATCTACAAACTAAAATTTGCTTTACCATATTTGTGAATTTAAACATAAATTAATATGACGATACATGATCAGATTTAAGTATCATATCATAGCATGTACTGTACTGTACTCTCTGGGTCAAGCACAGCACACATGCTACTTCGATGTCGATCCTTGAAATATCACATGAAAGATCCTGAAGCTTAAACAAAGTCTAATTGTGCGCGGGCTCAATCAGCCCACTACGTCAAACTAAGGCCGAGCCACATACAAGGCACACTGTGCCATAGCTCGGACATGATCTAGGAAAGCTCACCGAGTCCAAAACACAAGTAACTAACATCTACTGTAGAAATCGACGATCGGAGTCGACTGTGATGGTGCAGATCTTGATTTTAATAGAAGAAAACAGGAAGGAGAGATCAATTGAATCGTGAGGAAGAAGAGGGAAAGATAATTCGTTGGGGTTTGTATTATTGGTGAAAGTAAAAACTAACGTACAAAATTGAGGTCCCACCAGTATATAGGCTAGATGGTTAATTCGGGCATACCCGATTAATCGGATATCCGATAATAAGTGGATATAGCTATTGGACTAACTGAATTTATAAAACATCCGACTAGCCCAATTACATGATGAAGCCTATCCCACGTAATTAACTAAGACATACAAGTAATTCTTAATACAACACATCTCTCGTCTCGTTATGCTTTCTATCATCTACCGACCCAATAGGTCCATATACTCTTGCCTCTATTATATACTTTTCGCAGTAAGGGACATCTTGTTACAAGTACAATTATACTTTCTTATAATTCATTGATGGATCTAATTATTTCCCAATCTTTGTCACGAGCACCAAATGATTATGAACGTGATTAGAATACTTATTTGAGGTTGCAACCAGCACACGTTGTGAAAACATTCATTCATTCTACATATTTACGTCAAGCTCAGCAATCCACAATATCAATGTCAAAACACTACACACGTTAACACCGTTTCTAGTACACATTTTTTCAATTTACAACACTACGTACTTATGTTTCGCTGATCATGATTCCCAATCAGTGGAAAAACAAGACCGGGCATCCATCCGAGTTCTTCTACAAATAGTATTCTCTAAATAGCACGACCAAGATGCATCCAGCTTTGGCCGACGGTCAACAGGACAAGCCGTGATGTTTGACATAGCTTTGCTCCTCCCGTGCATTGCCTACTTGGAAAAGGAACTCTTCCAGGAGATCATGGTATAACCAAATAAGCAGATCCCAAATTCAAAAGGCCGAATACTGTGAATTAGTTATCTTCCTGTGATATCGTTGAAGAAAAAAGACGAGCTAGCCCGAAGCTTTCTACCCTCTAATTCAGATTACCAGATGACCAAACATGCAACCGACGACAACCCACTTTCCCATGAAATAAGAGGCCCACTGGCCCATAGCAACTCTGGCGTATGATTTAGACCCAGCAACCACTGATTGTGTAGCAATAACTTTCATTTTACTACAAAAATCCACCTTACTAAAGAAACAGACCGACTCTTCCTGTCAACCACCTCCATGAAGTTTGTGCACACCTTTCTATGAACTCTAGCCCATCTTCAACTCTAGTTTATATTTCAATTAGATTCTGTAATTTTACTTAGCGTTGATTGGACGATGAGAAGCACACGGTTACGAAGGGAGTTGAGACTTCTCAGAAGACGCTGTACTTCGGCAAATTGCAGCTGATCATGTATATTGGAACAAATGGACAATTTCCCGGGTATAATGGATACGCAAGTTTTAACAGCGATGAAAAGTGGTAATGCAGGTTGAATTATGTGAACCACTTTCAAGAAATGTAAGGATATAACCTTGCAGTAAATTGAGGGGAAAAAAGAAAACGAGTTCTACTCAAGATGGTGGAATCAATTACAGATCGAATGCAAATGTAAGAACGATGTGTAGCTTTCTATGAACACGATAAACAGGGACGGAAACTTATAATATGCACAATGTCACATCGAACAAAAGCAGATGCCCAGTAAGACGAGAACAAGCTATAAACGTCTGTGTACTTTAAAAGAATAAGAATGACCTAACAAAACAATATGGTATCAGAAGATTTGGTTGTTCTAGAGGTGATGGAGACGGGATGGGAGAATAGGATGCTGATGCAAGATCGACCTCGAAGAGAAATTGTTGCAGCAAGTATCAATAGTCCTACTTCTACAGGTAAACAACCAACCAACTTGGTAAGAGGAACTATGGTTGGAAACAATAAGCTGCTATTTTGGAAAAAGGATTTGGATTATGATTCTCTAATATCAAAAGATACTTGGAATCACATGAACACGGGTATCCTAGTGGAATACGGAAATTGGTGAAATACAACTACCATTGTAATATAACAATGACAAGAAAACCCGTCAAACCTTCAATGTGTCCTTCGTTGATGCAAATGTCGATGATAAAAAGCAAGAGGAAGACAAAGTAATTACTGCATTGTAGGACTTACCAAAACCAATTGAAACTTAAAGCAGCAACGTCTGTTTCTTGTGGATCAACCTTGTCATAGCACTTCAGAATCTGTAAAGGAAATCTGCACTGACATCCAAGTAAACCCTTCTCATGTTTGGGCTGCACTTAAAAGCATTGCAATTTGTTCATGCTTGATGAATGTATGGATGGATGTTTTGGTTAAGGCTGATGGACGGATGTACTGCAACAACACCTCGCCATGAATGCCATGACATGCACTTGACTGTTCAGCACAATTTGATCACAAATGCCAGTGCAAGCAAAGGCTGATTTGGTCATGCAACTGATATAAAATCATGAGGTGAATCAATTTGCAACATACAAAACACATATAACCCTAAATGTTACATGGTAGTGATGCTAATGCACAAACAGATCATTATATAGAATGCTACATTTGACATCACCATAAATGGCACAAACAAGGATGCTACGTGCACAGCCACATAAACAAGGATGCTGATGCGACTATGAAGCGTGATGCAACAGCAAAATGCACCATGTGATCATTAACGTTCTGCAAGGTTCATAAAATTCAAAGCAAATTACGTCCTTCTTGCCTACTGCTGGTATGCAGGAGGTCCATTGCTTTCAGCTGCACTCCCGTTGGTAGAGTCTTTTCTTCTCCCAAATGGATTCTTTGAGAACGTGGATACAGGTTAAGGAAAGTAAATGTACACAATAAAGTTAGATACTAAATTATCACTTCAAACCATCTACATAAACTTTAATACAACTTTTTGGAGAAAAACATAATCCATATTTACACAATCATACCCCTGCTAGTCAGAGAAGTTTCCAATTAATCCATTGATGTGCAATGCAGAAAAGTGACAAATTATTCCTAGATAATCACTGCATCTTTTAATTTACAAAAAAAAATGCTAATACTAGAACGAATGTAGAAGACCAAAATATCAACATTTCATGTCTACCTTTGCAGTTCTGTAGAAAAATAAACCTGTACAACATTCATGAACATCGATGGAAAAAACCAACACACAAAAGAGATACATGAGTAACTTTTGTTCTCACTACATTAGATGCTATAATGGTTTCTTAAGTTGACACTGAAGCTACTGGTGGTACAATCTCAGTCCTAATCCACTAATATCAAACTGAGGGCCACTTTTTTTGGGTACCTAGTCCATCTACAAACAATACTTACTTATCATGCAAACAGGGGTTGGTTAGCACACAAGAAGACATAATTCATTTCGAGACTAACCATGGTAATTGAAACAAAACCACAAGTAGAATTTTCAACTGAAAAGCAAGTTCAGTACTCATCCAATAAAACTAAAAAAGGATATTGTATTCTTATGCCACGACCAGAGCTTGGAAGAACAGCACCCTGCAAGTTTTGGTGAACAGTTGTTGCATTGTTCACATCCTACAACAAAACATGTTAGTGTATGAAAAGCATGACATGGTAATTGCACATCCATAAAAGCCAGACAAAAGGAATAGTTTAGTGCTACTGACATCAAACTCAATAAAACAAACAGTGTTTCTTTCCTGCCGTAATATCTTCATTTGCTTATAACCAGGTTGCCTAAATTTGAGCAAAATAAAAAAAGATGTCAACATGCATATGAAAAAATGGCTAAGCACAATGAACACAAGGAAATAAATAATCATAAACCAAATTTATAAACATACACATTAAAAAGCCCTCTTAGTTCTTCCTCGACAATGTTTTCGCCAAGATTTCCGATGAAAAGAGTGTTGCAAGGAGGATTATCTTTCATATTCTGCAAGAATGTCAGAAGGATTACAAATCAAAGAAAAAATGCTAAGATTATAGTCACGGAAAGGGGAAAAACTCTCTGCAAACACCAAAGTATTGAACATTGTTTCCTGCAGAAATTATGAACAATTCTGTACTGCTATAAATTTTATGAAATTCACAAAATTATCTCTCAAAATGAGAACAGCATTTTGACCAATTAGGTAACTCAGTGTTACACTAATAGCACTTCTTAATGTCTCTTGAGTCATGATCAAGCAAATGTTTTGGAGAAACAAGGAGCTCATTTTTAAAAGACTTAAATACAAGCACTGAACCAGCACTTTTACTTGCAATGGTAAGTAAAACGCCGTTAATACTAGAAACATAAGAATCCCCATCAGTTGGTACCTGGACAGGGGCATAACCACTGAGGGGAACAGGAGTAGGAGCAGGTATGGTTACTTGAGGCACTGGATAGCCTCCATAAGGATCATATGGAGGAGGTGGAGCCATATACCTGCTCAAATGCATAATTTACTTAGGATACTATAAAATTGTGCAGGATGCATGGAGAAAGAGAAACCTTCACTTCTAGAACTGCTGCTCTACATATACAATTATACAATAATTCGAAATGTCAAAACAACAGATGAAAGTGATAACTGATAGTTATCAGGTCAAACTTACCCTGGGGGTGGAGGCCCCCAAACAGGTGGTGGAGCAGGGTGGGGATGGGGGTGAGGGTGAAAGGGAGCAGGACTCGCATAACCTGTATGTGTGTAGTCACCGGAACCAGTTCTCAAGCGTTTGCTTTGATCAAATGAATTCGGATCAGTGACAACACCTGAGAGCACCACATAGTTAAAACTCAAAACTTACATCCTCAACTCTAACTTCATCAGTCATTTTGAGGCTACACTAAGTTCTGCAGACAACAAGTCTTCCTCTCATTTGCCAATAAAACAAGCTAAGTTGTCTAAAAACAGAAACTCCAATCGCTCAAACCCTAGTTCTTTGCTAAAACTTCAAACATCAATTCCTACCATAAATCCATAAATCCGTTAAGCTCGTGAAGGATATGTAACAGCACATCAACAAAATCGTACCTCGCTTAATGAAGAGGTTCTTCTTCGCCATTTCGGTGTGCAAGACAGAGTTCTTCTCAGCATCGAAGGCCATGCCCTAAATGAAGCTCCAAAAAATAAATCAGGTCATTCAGTTTCCGAGATATTCTTCGACGAAAAATGAGAAGAAGATCGGTCACCTGAAGAGCGTCCTTGGCGGCCATGGCAAGCTGAGCGTTGGAGAAAAGCGCGAATCCCATGGGCTGCTCCCCTTTGAAGTTGACCTGGGACGCCTCGTACCCTGGCAACCACCTCAGAAGGTTCTGGAGCTCCCTCTCCTTCACGTCCTCCGGAAGTCCGGAGATGAAGATCGTCCGAACCTAAATTGATCAAAAATCCGTTCAATGGGGGCTTCCGATTCCAAAACCGGTTGAAGGAATCGAAGTGGGTTCGTTACCTCGTCGTTGGTGGAGCGATTGGGGTTGTCGACGGGGACGTGGGGGGGTTGGGGTGGCGGTGGGGCCCACTGCTGGTGGTAGGGGTGGATTCCGGCGCCGGCCATGATAAACCCTAGAATCGAGATCACGGGAGTCGAATCCCAGACCCTAGAAATATGGGTTCGACCTGGCGTGCGTGGCGCGTCGATTCTGTTTTCTGTGCTTATCGGGCGGGAACCCGGTCCGCTGCCACGCGGAACTTTTTCGCCTAAAGCTGCCCGATATTTATAATCTCCTCCTCTAGAAAATTAGGACCCCAAAAGGCAAACGGGTCTGCGAGAGGATGTGGTTACGGGTGGTAAGTAAGAGGACTTTCGTCGTTCGGGGATAGGATTAAGGGCACCCTTAACGGGGGTGCCCCGCCCGGGCGCCCTGGTCGGGTGCCCGGGTGCACCCCCGTTAATGGGCGGGGCGCTTGCCCGGGCGGTGGGCGTCCCGGGCAGACGCCCGGGCGCCCATGGGAGGGGGACACGTGTCCCCCTCCCATTGGTTAAAAAAAAAAAAAAATTTGGAATTTTTTGAGTTTTGGTTTTGTTATTAATGGATTGGGTGTTTATTATAAATGTGGGGTAATAATTTTTTGTAAGTGATTAAAATTAAGAAATTTCCAGAACCAACAATTTCAAGTTAAATAGAAAAAAAATTAATACAACAATACCATAAGAACAATACATTAATAATACTAAAATACGAAATACAACCACGGGAAATACAAACCATACGAAATACGGACTACTACAACCCGAAATACAAACATATGTTAAAGGGAAATACAAACCATACGGACTACTACAACCCGAAATACAAACTAAGGGAAATACAAACCATACGAAATACGGACTACATCAAACTACACGTACCCATTCTCTTCTGCCCAGGCGAGAAGTTTATCGATTACTTTTTGATCCTTCTCCGTCGGGTTGTCCTTCCTCATCAGAGAGTGAAGCATGTCCAACTTATTTTTTATTAAATGCCTCTGGAAATTCCTTTCCGCTAACTCCTCTTGCTTGGAGAAACCATCTTCTCTGACTTGGGCGGTGTATCGCATCTGTTGTGCAAGTTCTCTAACATCGGTGTCTCTTTCGGGGCGTAATGCACTCTTAGCCTTTTTCTTAGCCTTCTTCACACCTTCTGGGCGTGTAGACGACTCCGGCATCGGCTCTTCTGCATCCGAGGGTGATTGCGTCCTCGAACCGTCCGTGCTCTTTCTTTTCCCAAGGCTTCCTGACTGGGGACTATTTTCATCGTGCAACTCCGGGGACTCCCAGTCAACACGCACGGCATTAGCTCCGGAGATCACACTCTCCCATTTTGGGTACCTACGCAACATAACCCAAGCATCAAAATAAAGAAATTTACTAGGCCCATGATTTCGCTCGTAGATCACGTGCGCTTGTCGGACAACATCGTCGTCATTCTGGCCGCTCCTTTTCCGTCGGAATGCCTGATCGAAGCACCCGACCCACTTGTTCACAGCAGGTATGATTCTCCTCCACCGTCCTTTTAAGGACTCTGCGTTCCTTTCGGGTAGGCCTGTGCCTTCCACGGAGATGTCGTACACACGTTTCACCCTAGTCCACAATGAAGTAGACTTCTGGTTTGTCCCTGTCACCGCATCGCAACTGACTTCCATATATGCAGAGACATACTCTGGGGACCCATCGTCGTCGTCGTTACCCTCATCTTCAGTGTTCGCCATACTCTGGCGGCTATTTTGAGACAAGGGTCGGCCAAACATCTGGAACTGCGGTTGATTATAAGGGAATGGTGGTGCATATTGTGAGTATTGTGGGAATGGTAAGTTTTGATCTGGGGATGCGTAGTGGGAGAATTGTGGGAATGGTGAGTTTTGGTCAGGTGGTGGGAATGGTGGTGCGTACTGGGAGAAGTCAGGTTGTTGGAATGGTTGTTGGTAAAATGGACGTGAGGGATATGGTTGTGGATAGCGTGGATGCAGATTTGATTGTGGAGGAGGGGGGGGGAACGATTGTACTCCGGAGAAGACATTGTGGGAGAAATATGGGATGTAAGTTGAGTTTTGAGTTTTGTGGAAGAGATATGGGGTGTAAGGTGATTTTTGTGTAGGGTATATATAGAGAAAAAATTAGACACTGTGCAATCACGCGGATTACTTTTCTTTCACGCGTATACTGTACATTCACGCGGACTATTTTGTTTCACGCGTATACTGTAGATTCACGCGGACTACTTTTGATTCACGCGTATACTGTGCAATCACGCGTATACTGTGCAGTCACACGCGTTTCGAAATTCAAATATTCAAATTTCAAATATTCAAATTTCAAATATTCAAAATTTTGTGTTTAATAGTGATTAATATTGTTAATTAATTAATAGTAATAATAAGTATATCGCGAATTATAATTATAATGTAATTAGAATTAGATTTATATATAATGTATTTTGTTAAATGTTGTGTGAGAATTAAATTTGTTTAATTAAGAAATGATGTGGATGAAAGAGAGTGTAGGGTGGGTGGGGGTAGCCTGGGCATGGATAAGGGGATTTTTTGGGTGGGTTGGGTGAGCTGACGTGGCAGAGAGAGAAGCTGACGTGGCAGAGAGAGAGTGCAGGGCGCCCGAGGGTAGCCCGGGCGCTGTTAAATATGCTCTAATGAGAGGATGGTAAGCCTTTGTTTGATGTCACGGTGTTAATTTTTTTACTTACCACTGTGAATTTTAATTTTTTATCGTGTCTCTAACGAATCGTGAACGATTTGAAACTTGAAAGTGATGTTTCTATCAAAAAGATAATGCGTACTTTTCTTTTTCTTCCCGAAACAACTATTTATCAAAGAAGTCTGAAAGACTTTTTTTAGAACTGATATACATTGTTTTGCAATAATAATAAGGTAAGCAGGCTTCTTACGGTCTTACCTATTTTCCCACTCTCAAATCCACGCACTCCACCTAACGTGGATTATGACCTAGAGAGTGGATGCAAATTATTTTTGCTTGATTGGAGTTTTAGACTCGAGTTTCGTCTATTTGCTTAGGTGCATATATATATCGATGTTATTTGCTTGAGTGCACACTTCCGATTAATGGAACTCACTCTGTTATAACATCGTAACTTCATAGTTGAGAATTTCTACATTTCACATCCTATAAATTTAAAAATCTCCTTAATATTAAATAAAAAACCAAAAAAATAAAAAATGAAAACATCTCTCCCTTTCTCTCTCATCTCTCTCCAAATATCTCTCTCTAGTCTCTCTCTTCTCTCTTTCCAATCTCTCCAAATCTCTCTCTCCCTCCTCTCTCCAAATCTCTCTCTCTTTTCTCCCACTTCTCTAGAGAGAAAGAGAGAGGCTAGAGAGAGAGGACTGCAAAGAGATTTGGAGAGACTAGAGGGAGAACTGAAGAGAGAGATTTGGAGAGCGGAGAGAGATTGAAGAGAGAGAAAGAGAGAGGCTAAAGAGAGGAGAGAAGTGGGGAGAAGAGAGAGATTTGGAGAAAGGAGATAGAGATTTGGAGAGATAAAGGGAGATATGTTTTCAGTTTTTATTTTTTGGTTTTTCATTTAACATTAAAGAGATTTTTAAATTTATAGGGTGTGTAATGCAAAATTCCTAACTGTGCAGTTACGATGTTATAACGAAGTAAGCCTATTAACGGCAGAGGTGCACCGAGACAAATAACATCGACATATAGGTGCACCCAAGCAAATAGACGAAACTCGGATGTAAAACCCAAATTACACGTCCGTAGAGGCGCACCTAAGCAAATAACCCAATATTGAATGGAGACTTTCACGCACTCGAACTCATTCAAAATTTAAATTTTAAAGCCCTCAAATAAGGAGGGAATTACTATTCGTCGTCCCAAAACTACTTAAATCGCTCCAACAATTACCATTTTGTCATTCACAATCCATTTAATACTCATTTCATATCATCTCTTAAACTAAGACCTATGTCTAAGTTTTCATCATTTTACCAGTACTTACACCACGAAAATGTCTAGCAAAACGTCTTGATCACGCGAAATTCAAAAAAAAATTGATATATAAATGATTTTTGAATAAAATAAAAGTTGATAAAGAAATTAATGATGTAGATGAAAGAGAATAGAATGACCTAGATCGTGGTAAATTGGTGAATAGTGAAGGAGAAAGATGAAGTTGATACTGATGCTTTTAGGGACTTATAGTCCGTCTACATGGAGTTAGATTCAGATGTTATTCGATCTGTGTATATAAGTTCATTCGTAGATGAACAATCACACCTAACTTTCCAGATTAACCCAAAGAGAGTTTCTTGAAAGGATGAAGTCTCCAACTGGCTAGGAGTAGGACACAACATTGAGAATATATGATCTGCGAAGATGTTCATTGAGTGATGGTTGACCGGAGAATCCTATGTCAGGTCTTGTTTCGCAGAAGGATTTGAGTAGAAGATTAGTTATAATATCTTGTATGGCTTGGCAGAGGAGGCATTATAATTAAATTAATCTTTCCAGTCATGTAGAGATAATTTCCACCCTGGTTCTAATCGTATTCATACATGCTTGCCAAATTGAAAAAAGAGACACGCAAGCTCGTTGTTCTAACCTCACTCTTTAAAGTTTTTGTAATTTCAAAATTTGGCTCATCAATTTTAGGAGGGCTTATTGCTGGTAACATTACTTCCATAGGAATCAGAGAAGTAACCCATCCAATAGATATCGACAATCAATAGTACTTCTCTAAAATGGAGAAACTTCATCATTTGAGAGGGCAACTCCTGATAGAGGGGTTCTGTAAATTACTTTTTTAAAGAGATATTGAAACAATTAGGAGTACTTAAATATATGCTTCAAGATTTTTATTTAGATATTTGTTGAGGATTTAGGTTACTTCAGTAATTCCCTTTGTGGTTAGGTTGTTGCAATTTTTTTCAATAACTATATACCTAAGATGATGCCCATTGGTAACTTTCCCCTTTCTGACATCATCGCTGCATATATTGAAAATATTTTTGCATCGCTCTGTAATGTAACTAAATAATTTACATGCTTTCAACCAAGATAGTGGCCTGGGTGGGGGGAAAGAAAGATTTTCAGCCAATAATTTCTTTTGCATATTGTTGATGATCGGGCTTGATAACACCTTTTCTCAAAATCAGCCACAAAAAAGTTTGTCCTTGAAAGGTTTGGTCAAGTCCATCCGGAAGAACCCGGACCTATTGAAAATATGAGTATTAATTTTTTTGCTCAACATTTGCGAAACAGTATGTGTTCAGGGCGTTGTTAATGAAAGGTGAAATGATTTAGGATATTCACCGTGATCATATCAAATGTCTATTTAAACGATTTGTATTTCTTTACTGTTGTGAAATCGTATATGGTTAATTCACATCATTTGACCAATTAGAAACAACCTCACTGTTTTACGGTAGTATGCTTACATACGCCAATGGTAACGTTGGTTAGTATACATGAGATGCAGCAAGTCCTTACTATTAGAGAGAAGATAGAATTTGTAGAGCTAGATAGATTGAAAAGGTGACAAAGGACAGTCCTGTGACTCTTGTCAGATACCGGTACAGCTTGATATATCTTGGTTTAATTCAATCAATCAAAACATTGAGGTCCAGGTTACACATATCCAGTCGAGCTCTCCATCCAACCCTACATCCTGCATAAATCTAAGAACTACTGTTTAATTTTATTTAATCCTTTAGATATATCTATGTTGAGGATGATATCCTTGCTGGTTTGGTGTAGAAGAAGGAACTCAATCTGCACTACTTAGAACCACTTCTCTTCTCATGAGGAATAGTATTACTGTTAGAAATTCAATGTTCGGGTTGAAACATTCGCGTTTGAGATATTTCATTCAAGTCTAACAAAATCAACATAATAGCATGTAGTGTGAAATACATTAATACAGTAGCTGAAAATGCTTTATCTCCCACTAACCAGCCAATTTATTTATATGCGCCTACACTGAATACAGTTTGAGTTTACACTAGTTGATGGGTCCTGAGACTTGAAATAGTGGAGTCCTAGGATCGAAGGTATAATTAAAATCGTGGCTACACCACTGTCATCCTTTGATTGTGAATCAAATCAATGCAACAAAATTTAAAAAACCTGAAGCATGATGACTAGTATTGGTTCATTATCCTATATATGTTGAAGATTTAAGATGTGCAGTGCATACTTTTGGATTCCTGGAACAACACATGGTCGTAGGCCTTCATAATCAACTTAGTCCAGAAATAATTTCTTCCAAATGCTAATCTGCATCTCAGTACCCCAGAAATTAGGATTCTTAAAATTGGCAACTAACATGTTCAAATTTGAAGACAAGGACAGAAGTGACAGCTTGTGTGGGAACTTATAGCAATCTGAAAAAAATGAAAGATTCACAACGTGCCCTACGAGTGAAGCTCTTAACTTTTTGATTGGAAATGAAATACCGATGCATACAAGCTAAATTCAAGCTCACGGGGATCTACAGTTCGTACGTACTCAAAAGCAGATGCCTTTGGTTTGAAGTTTGGGGATGATCATTGTGGTGCATGAACTTGATCTTTCATGTTGCTTCTAAGCTGTACAAGCTAACTGAACGTCTCCAATAGTGATGATTGACACTTCCAACCAGGGACCATGCATTAAGATAACGCTCAACTGTAAAACATGGGACAGCAATATCTGTTTTGTCATGTTACCTTTAATTTTGTGCACCTTGAAGAAGTCATGTTTCTATCCTGGCTTTCCTTGTCCATGCAAATAACGCAGCAGTTAAGTTATCTGATATAACTCGAGCTATCTGCATGTGATTCTTTGGCGTACGTTTCCATATATCGTCTTACCTTGCGTCTCGGCTTCTATCTGATACTTTCTAGCTTGTCGTTTTTTATAAGTCATCAATATATTAAGGACAATATATATGTTGTTCCTGCATAATTAAACAAGCATCTTAATTACGATACTGATATGATCAAAGGGAGAAAGAAAAAGAAGGGCTTCACTATTTCCTTCTCAAAGAAATTAATGAGGGAGCTAGGCTTCATTGGTTACTTTCTACAATCTTATCCATTCCGTTGATTTTGATTGCGTTGGAGGCTGATGACCTAAGCATGTTTTCCAGTTGGTGAAAGTTAACTTTACAGGAGAGATGAACTAATTAAGCATCTGTATTGCTACTCCAGCAACATTATGCACTATATGGTGGTGTTCTAGTGTGGAACCCAGTAATATCATACTACATCTTGCTGGGGCCATAAGCCACAAGAAAGTAAGCAACATTGTGAACAACACCATAAGTGAAGCATGTTTCCATTGAGCTATTGGTTGGCAGGAAAAGGAATCGCAGGAAGTACTGACGTATACACTACCTAAAAAAAAATACACTTGTATCCTTACACGTTGGCATATTATTTTGTTGCACACCTGGCGCCATTTTTATTCCTTGTATTCCAGGGATTTGTCGAATGGCATAACCAATGTACTGAGATCTATAGATATGCTATTAGCTCCCGGTTTTATATAGTCCAAAATGGTGACTCACTGTGGTGGAGAATGGTATGTGTTGAGTGCAATAATTAGCACGTCCTTTATTCTCTTTTCTTCAGCACAGTGGCGCATATTTTGAACGATCCTTACAGTTTATAGTGTATTTACATGCATGAGGATGAATGCTTATGCTGTTTCCCATGCATGCTTTGTTGGTTAGGTTGCTTTGCATTTGCTTGAAGCATGTTCCAGGAGGAATGTCCTTCAAATTGCATTGTTAATTATGTATAAAACATGTTTGCTTAGAAGAAACTTTTAAGATTAATGCTTTTCACAAAGAAATGTTCTTTAATTTTCTTAGGAGGAATAAAAATATACAGAACTAAGACTGTTATTTTTTGTTGGTACTTGGTGTAAGTAATTTTAAACTCTACAAGTAATCAAACTGCTATGTCATTTTCAGGATCTGTGGATAGTGAGATATCACTAGAATCAAGATGACCGAGCGATACAGCAAATCTAAGCAGCACCATGATCTGTAAAAAGCTAATCAGGTATTGGTGTTCCCTTCTTAGGTTTGACAGTTTTTGACGTCCCTTCTTTTCATTCCCTATTTGATATCTTTTTTTGTTCTAGAAATCCTCCCTTAATTTCTATGAGCTAAAAGTTAGATGTATGTGGAGTCCCCACGGGCTGTAATAAATGCTAGAAGATAACTTGATGCCCAGAACACTTAAAAGGATTCCGTGTATACTTTAATGAGATGTCTTTGTTGCCTCTTATCTGGACTTGTCCAATAGAGTGGCAACAAGAAATCAAGTTATTAAATAAAAATGTGGATGAGGTATTAGCTAGCTAGCCTCTTAGGTCTCACTTATTTGGCAATATATTCCTACAAAAGTATTTGACAGGAGGTTCCGATAAATCTCAATGTAGAACAGACTTGCTTTGATTGGACAAAGAACAATATTAGGCCGTCTTCCATGACGTACTACAACAATTATTTTTACCAATTACCATTGATCTTCGTAAAAGTATGTTTTCGATGATTTGTAATTATATGAAATTTACAGCCACTTAAAAAGGCAAGAGTTGTTTGTTTGGACCATTAAAAAATCAAGAAAAGTGCAACCATCAAATCAGTAGTAGTAATTAACACAATGATACAAAGGAAAATTGATTACATAAGAGAAATGACTTTAATGTATATAATTTTATTTTAAAAGATATGGTTAGTGTGTTTTCACTCCCTCATAGGTCATTACATTTTGATGTTAACCCTCATTAACTAGTTTCTCAGCAATGATTGTTGTGGAGTTGTCCACCTAATTAGATCCACAAGGTCAAAAGCGATTATACGTTAAGAGTCCTCCTTCATTTGAAGATTGTGTCCTACTTTAATATATTTAGTTTTTGATGATTCAGGACAAAATCGTAGCAAGAATAAATAGAAACCGTCGTTGTTCAAAGGTCGTCATCATGATATTCGTTTCATGGAAATCATTCAAGGACACATCCACGCTCCATAATAGGTCAGGTGTTTCTCTGAATTCCAAAACCGTAATGATGCCATGTTAGAGACAATTAGTAAAATCCAAACATCTTCATTGTTGTAAAGCATAAAGCAATCCTATGATCACCTTTTAATGTGCGAACTGCTAATCTGTTTTTATGCCTCTAAATTTTACGTAAATTTTCATTTGAGTTCTGGTTCTATTTTACATTTCATTCTTCTTACACCAGCGATGTTGTTTTATTACTGAGATTAAACTTAACAGAAATTAAACCCAAAAAAAGTACAATAAATTTTTGGGCCTGTTTTGCTGTTCAGGACTTCAGGTTGTAATATAGCATCTTGTCAGTGAGTATCAACAATTCAACATGGATGCCATATCATATCACCTCAAGAACAACAATCAGTTACTAATTACAAGAACCAAATCTGATTATTTAGGTGTGTGTCATTTCATGTCCAACCTGGAAACCAATGGCTGCTTATGTTCAATCATCATGACCCTTGTCCATCCAAAAGTGGGACAGAAGGCATTCCGCCCACTATCAACCTCGTCGACGAGTCGCCTCCTTAACACTGTTGTGGGATTCTCACAACAACCTTATCTTGTTAATTAGGATGTCTTAAGTATTTTGCTTGAGTCAGAAACAACTAAGGTTGGGACTAATTAGTGCAAACAGCTGGTATCAAAACCATTTAGATGATGTACTCGAGTATTCAACAAAGAGAGTACTTCAGTACATTGAATCTGTCTCTTACTTGGCTTATTCGTCTCAATTACCCAAAAGCAATCATTACTGGCTCTCTTTTGGTAAAGGAATTCCATAATCTTTTCTTCTTACAAACTTTAATTTGCTTGTCCTAATACAAATATGACTTTATTACCTTTTAGATGCCCAATTGTGCACAAACACAATAACTGATTATCAAAAGATAAGTTTAAGTAATTCAGAAACAACCACTTAAAACAGATTAACTCTGACCAATTGATGATTCAGATATACAAATCATATTAGCCCTTGAAGTTCAGGAATCATTAGTTGATATGCCTTATCTTGCTTTATGGTAAAGTGATGTGAGATTAAGAATTAACCCCCGTCTTATCCTGTAGATTGTAATCGGTGTTATACGGTGGCATCTAAGTAGAGGTGGTGAGTGTGGGCCAACTTGTTGTTGGGGCGATCTCAGATGAGAGTGGGGTGGTGGGTGGGTTTGGTGTAGGATGGCAGGCAACGAATAAAGAGTGGTGGGGACATGCTAGAGAATGTCGTAATGGTTGTACCCCACAAGTCCCAATATAAAGCTTCGTCACTAGAGATAATTAACATGTCAAGCTGAGCCAAGCATAGCTAATTAGAATAAGTTTAATGTAACGTACCCGAAAACAGCGGAAAATTTAAACAATAATAAAGACCGTCAACGGTCAACACAGGGCACGTCACGGGAAAACAAACTAACATATATATAAAATATATAAGATACAGACCCACGTGGAAGTCAACTATATAAACGAGTCAACTGTGATTACAACCAAAGTGAATGTACATGTAATCACTACCTCAAACAAAAGAAGCTACTAAAGAGAACAGGATCTAATCCCGGGGGCACCGTCCTCGGTCACCACCTGACTCTAATCCTGATCGCTACCTGAAATGAAAACAAACAAACATGCCTGAGTTCCCTGCAGGAACCCCGTATACCAAACCTCCTAAAAATATAAAAAGGAATTAAAGACAATGCAATGCTATGCACATGATCATCCACCTCGGGCCCACACTAATGCCCTCACCGCCTCCGCGGCACTGAACCACTCCTGCCACTAGGGTCAAGTCAGTCCATCGCTGCCTCACAAGGGTCAGTCGACACCACTGCTCCCCAAAAAGTGCAGGAAGGAACCCCCGGTACACGCCGCACCCAAAGAGCGAGTCAGCCCGCCGAATACACAACTCGGGTCAGACGACAGCCACTGCTCCCCCAAGAGTCGCCTAGCGCGCACCCTGCCGGAACATCCTCGGCCTACCGCTAAACCCTCGCAAACTGCCCAAGGTTTACGGTACACATCCCTCACACCCCGCTCGGTAAGAGAGGAAAAAGTAGTACAATAATACGCCTTCGTCGAAGGTGAAATCCGTAGCTCTCAAAGCCGGTAATCAACCGTCGCCTCGGAGCCGGTAGTCGACCTATACTCAACGGATCGCGTGTGGATAAATCCACCAACCTGCGGTAGATCGGTCGACCGCTACAAGCACACCGGTCGACCGGTCCCCCACACAGTACACAGTACTGTACAAACAAGTCTACCGGTCGAACCACGCCAACCGAAATACCGACCAATCGGTCGAACAAAAGTCATCTAGCGGTCGACCGTTTGGATGGTCTACGCTATACAATTTTATATAATATATATATCCGACCGGTCGAACCAAGGGGTCGTTCAACCGATAACAGGACTTTCCGCATTTTGCCTAAGTGATATTCGGTCGACCGGAACTGCTATACAGTTCGACCGAATCAACACAGGCACTCTACCGCTTAAATAAAATGCTCAGTCGGTCGACCGAAAGTTAAAGAGCGGTCGACCGTTTTGATGGTCAAAGCTCCCAACCGACTTAGCATCAAATGGATCGGTCGAACAAGGTTAAGGGCGTTCGACCGTTTAATAAGTCAAAACCCCCAACCGACCCATTCTCATTGTTATTCGATCGACCGGCTAAGTGGTCCCGTTCGACCGATAACAGCATAACCCCCTTTTTCCCGCACAAATCTGGCATAACGGTCGACCGTCCTAAGACATCGTTCGACCGTTCGCGGGTAAACATCAATATAATAATAGGATCGGTCGACTGCCCATAGGCACCGGTCGACCGATCGTCGTCTTCAACCTCTGAATTGGTTGAAATCCGACGGGGAATTCGACACCAACGTCGATCCCCAACACTCACAAGGCATAAGTGAGTTATATTGAAGATGTGGCATACCTTTTCTATGGTTGTAGATGTCTCCCGAGCTTTGGCTACTTCAACCCAACACTTCACCTTCTTCTCCTCTTCTTCTTCTCTCCTTCTTCTTCTTCACCAAAACCCTCTCTCACTTTCTCTGTTGATTGATAAGGAAGAAGAAGAAAACGTTTTTAGATTAGTTTTACCTTCCAATATATAGGAATTCCAATTCTTATCCAACTCCACCTCTTCCAAACCCAATTAAAATCCACCAACTCTTCCTTTCTCCTTCCAACACCTCATGCTATAGTAACACCTCATCCTTCACTAATCAAGGCTTAATTAGGTTAATTAAGTTTAGTTTAATTTAATAAAGGTGTTTAGATTAGGTCATTACAATCTACCCTCCTTAAAAGAATTTCGTCCGCGAAATTCGGAACAACTGACTTACCGGAATAACTCTGGATACTGCCTCCTGACATCCTCCTCGATCTCCCAGGTAGCCTCTCTGACACTGTGATGCTGCCACCTGACCTTCACCATCGGAATCGCCCTCCTCCTGAGCTGATGTACCATCTGATCCACAATCTCAACTGGTCTCTCATCTAATGACAAATCCTGCTGGATTTCCGGTACTGATATCTCTATCACATGAGCTGGATCGGCCACGTACTTCCTCAGCATAGAAACATGGAAGACGTTGTGAAGTCCTGCGAACTGTGGTGGTAGTGCAATCCTATATGCCACCTCCCCGACCCGATCCAATATCTCAAAGGGTCCAACATATCTCGGACTTAGCTTCCCCTTCTTCCCAAATCTCATCACCCCTCTGGAAGGCGAGATCTTCAGGAAGACATGATCTCCTACCTCAAAAGTCAGCTCACGCCTCCGCGTATCAGCATAACTCTTCTGTCTGCTCTGCGCCGTAGCTAGTCGTCTCCGAATCACGTCGACCTTCTCTGAATACAACTGAATAATGTCAGGTCCAACTAGCTGTCTCTCGCCCACATCACTCCAGCATACCGGCGATCTACACGGTCTCCCGTATAATGCCTCATATGGTGCCATCCCAATACTCGAGTGGTAGCTGTTGTTGTAGGCGAACTCGATCAACGGCAAGTGCTCATCCCAATGCCCGGCCCAGTCCAGTGTACACGCTCTCAGCATGTCCTCTAATGTCTGTATCGTCCGCTCTGACTGGCCATCAGTCTGTGGGTGGAAAGTTGTACTAAACTTTAGACGTGTCCCCAGTGCTCTGTGTAGACTCTCCCAAAATCTCGAAGTGAATCTGGGATCTCTGTCTGAAATGATACTGACTGGTACGCCATGAAGTCTGACAATCTCATCAATATATAACTTAGCTAGACCCTCCAGAGCAAGAGTGGTCTTAATAGCTAAGAAATGCGCCGACTTGGTCAGTCGATCGACTATAACCCAGATCGCATCGTGGAATCTCCGTGTCTTCGGTAGCCCCGTAACAAAATCCATCGTCACGTGCTCCCACTTCCACTCGGGCAACTCAATCCTCTGCATCTGCCCTGCTGGTCTCTGGTGCTCGATCTTTACCTGCTGACAGACCAAACACCTCGACACGAAGTCTGCAACGTCCTTCTTCATACCTCGCCACCAGAAGTTCCGCTGCAGATCTTTGTACATCTTGGTGCTCCCTGGATGAATGAAATATCTCGATCTGTGTGCCTCCTCCATGATATCATGTCTCAGGTCCTCTGTCTTCGGCACCCAGATACGATCTCTGAATCTCAGACCTCCATCCACTCCAACTCTGAAGTCTGATCCATCTCTGGCAGCTAACTGTAACAAACTGCTCAACTCCTCATCTGTAGTCTGAGCATGAATCACTGCTGATACTGTCTGAGGCTCTACTCTCAATCCTGCAATCACTGCACCCTCAGAGCTGTCTGCAAATGGTCTCCACTCTGCTAAAGACTCCAGCAGTCGCCACTCCTGAATGCATAGGCCTGCTACTGATACCTCCACCTTCCAGCTCAAAGCGTCTGCAACTGTGTTCGCCTTCCCCGGATGGTATGAGATAGTGAAATCATAGTCCTTAATGAACTCAAGCCATCTGCGCTGCCTCATGTTCAGCTCCTTCTGCGAGAACAGGTACTTCAGACTCTGATGATCTGTAAACACCTCGAACTGCTCGCCATAAAGATAGTGTCTCCAGGTCTTCAGTGCGTGAACTACTGCTGCTAACTCCAAATCATGTGTCGGGTAATTCCTCTCATGGACCTTCAGCTGTCTGGATGCGTACGCGATCACCCTCCCGTGCTGCATAAGTACACATCCTAAGCCAACACCTGATGCGTCGCTATAAATCACGAATCCACCCGTGCCACTCGGCAATGATAAAACTGGTGTTGTGGTCAATAGTCTCTTCAGCTCCTGAAAGCTGTCCTCGCACTTCTGCGACCAAACAAAAGTGACTCCCTTCTGTGTCAGAGCTGTCAGTGGTGCTGCCAATCTCGAGAAGTCTTTGATGAAGCGACGGTAATAACCCGCCAGTCCAACAAAGCTCCTAATCTCCGTCACACTCGTAGGGATCCTCCACTGTGTCACTGCCTCCACCTTCGCCGGATCCACTGATATCCCTTCTGTAGATACAATGTGTCCGAGAAATGCCACTCTGTCCAGCCAAAACTCGCACTTTGAGAACTTAGCATATAACTGCTGAGCCCTCAAGATGCTGAGTACAATCCTCAGATGCTCTCTGTGCTGCTCAACATCTGGTGAATAAATCAAAATGTCATCCACGAAGACAATCACAAATATATCAATATACTACCTGAATGTCCGGTGCATCAGATCCATGAATGCTGCCGGAGCATTCGTCAATCCAAATGGCATCACCAAGAACTCATAGTGTCCATATCTCGTCCTGAAGGCTGTCTTCTGGATGTCCTCATCTCGAATCCTCAACTGGTGATATCCTGAACGCAGGTCAATCTTCGAGAAAACCTTCGCTGACTGCAGCTGGTAAAAGAGGTCCTCGATCCTAGGTAAGGGGTATTTATTCTTCACTGTCACCTGGTTCAGCATCCTGTAGTCTATGCACATCCTCAAGGATCCGTCCTTCTTCTTCACAAACAAAACTGGTGCACCCCAAGGCGAGACGCTCGACCTGATAAATCCAGAGTCCATTAACTCCTGCAACTGCTTCTTCAACTCTGTCAACTCAGCAGGTGTCATCCGGTATGGAGCCTTCGATTGTGGTGTAGTGCCAGCTACCAACTCAATGCCGAACTCCAACTCCCGGTGTGGTGGTAAACCGGGAATCTCCGCTGGAAAAACATCCGCGAACTCCTGCACCACCTCAATGTCCTCTAGCCTCTGAGACTCTGCCTCCGCAATCACAAGTGTCGCCAGAAACGCTGCACACCCCTGCTGTAACAGTCTCTGAGCTCTCACAGCAGATACAATAATGCGACCCCCTCTGCTTCTGATCCCTCTAATCAGAATATCAGGCAAACCCTTTCTCGGGATCAAAACCTTCTTCTCACGGCACAAGACTCGAACATCATATTGGGACAGCCAATCCATCCCAAGTATGACATTAAAGTCCTCCATCGGTAGCAAGACCAGGTCTGCCGGAAACTCCTGATCTCCCGAAACAACCGTGACGCCGGGGACAAATCTCCCCACAGTGCCCACCAGACCCAGGGGTGTGCTGACCTCCAACGTGGCAGTCAACATCGCAAGGGTACAGCCCAACACTCCCGCAAATCGCTCTGAGATGAACGAGTGTGTCGCGCCACAATCAAATAACACCCTAGCTACTGAACCTGCGACAAGAAGTGTACCTTCCACGACAGCGCCTCCATCCCGAGCCTCCTCTGCCTGGATGGTGAAAACTCTGCCAGTGCGCTGCCCCTGCTGGGGTCTGAAAGGTGGTCTACCTCCGCCTCCTCCTCTGCCTGGTGCGGGTAAACCCGGTGGTCTGCTCGGCCCAGCTCCTCGGCTCGGACAGCTCCTGATAAAGTGACCCATCTGGCCACAACCATGACATGCTCCGGGGGTGAAGCACGGCCCGGAGTGAAACCTCCCACAAGTACCACAAGGCTCAGGTCGTGGTACTGCAACTCCTGCTCCCTCGAATCGGGGCCTCTTGCCCGGATTCCCTCCAGTCTGACCTCCTGGCCTCCCAGAGAACCTACCTGATGGCCTCCTCTCATCCTGGTAGTTCTCCCTGTAGTCACGATCAAGAACAGAGGCACTCTTCACTGCATCGGCCAACGTGCTCGGCATGTGTGTCAGCACCTTCGTCCTCAACTGCTTCCGGAGCCCCCGGACGAACTTCCCAGCCCTCTGCTCCTGTGTAATATACATCTCGGGACAGTAACGCTCAAGGGCGTTGAACTTCCCGATGTAGCCTGCCAAGGTCATGTCTCCCTGCTGAAGACTCAGAAACTCCTCCCTCTTCGCATCCTGGACATGCTGCGGAAAATACTGCTCGTCGAACTCGCCAACGAACTCCTCCCAGGCTATATCATCTCTGTCCGCAAACACCACTGCAGATGTGGACCTCCACCAGTTGGACGCAGCACCGCCCAAAACATATGTAGCCAGGCCCACTCTCGCCTCCGGAGGACAACCAATAGCACTGAAGATCTTCTGCATCGTGAAGATCCACTCCTCCGCAGCCTCTGCGTCGTACTGCCCCAGAAAGGTAGGCGGATGCTGGCGCATAAACCGGTCATGCATAGCGCCAGTCCCCGTCTGACCAGTTTGTGCCGTCTGCTGCTGTAGCATCTCCGTCAGACGTCCGACCGTATCGAACAACGTCCGACGCTCATCCTCCCAAGCCTCATCCCTCGCAGTCTCACTCTCACCACGAGTATGGGCAACAGCCTTCCCCCGTCTAGGAGGCATCTGCCAAGGAAAACAAGACAATATCAATATAATCTGTGCATGCATGATCCTCTAGACCTAACTCCTAACTCAAAGGTGGTTTCTTTGGACAAGTACGCCGAGATCAACGCTCTGATACCAAATTGTAACGTACCCGAAAACAGCGGAAAATTTAAACAATAATAAAGACCGTCAACGGTCAACACAGGGCACGTCACGGGAAAACAAACTAACATATATATAAAATATATAAGATACAGACCCACGTGGAAGTCAACTATATAAACGAGTCAACTGTGATTACAACCAAAGTGAATGTACATGTAATCACTACCTCAAACAAAAGAAGCTACTAAAGAGAACAGGATCTAATCCCGGGGGCACCGTCCTCGGTCACCACCTGACTCTAACCCTGATCGCTACCTGAAATGAAAACAAACAAACATGCCTGAGTTCCCTGCAGGAACCCCGTATACCAAACCTCCTAAAAATATAAAAAGGAATTAAAGACAATGCAATGCTATGCACATGATCATCCACCTCGGGCCCACACTAATGCCCTCACCGCCTCCGCGGCACTGAACCACTCCTGCCACTAGGGTCAAGTCAGTCCATCGCTGCCTCACAAGGGTCAGTCGACACCACTGCTCCCCAAAAAGTGCAGGAAGGAACCCCCGGTACACGCCGCACCCAAGGAGCGAGTCAGCCCGCCGAATACACAACTCGGGTCAGACGACAGCCACTGCTCCCCCAAGAGTCGCCTAGCGCGCACCCTGCCGGAACATCCTCGGCCTACCGCTAAACCCTCGCAAACTGCCCAAGGTTTACGGTACACATCCCTCACACCCCGCTCGGTAAGAGAGGAAAAAGTAGTACAATAATACGCCTTCGTCGAAGGTGAAATCCGTAGCTCTCAAAGCCGGTAATCAACCGTCGCCTCGGAGCCGGTAGTCGACCTATACTCAACGGATCGCGTGTAGATAAATCCACCAACCTGCGGTAGATCGGTCGACCGCTACAAGCACACCGGTCGACCGGTCCCCCACACAGTACACAGTACTGTACAAACAAGTCTACCGGTCGAACCACGCCAACCGAAATACCGACCAATCGGTCGAACAAAAGTCATCTAGCGGTCGACCGTTTGGATGGTCTACGCTATACAATTTTATATAATATATATATCCGACCGGTCGAACCAAGGGGTCGTTCAACCGATAACAGGACTTTCCGCATTTTGCCTAAGTGATATTCGGTCGACCGGAACTGCTATACAGTTCGACCGAATCAACACAGGCACTCTACCGCTTAAATAAAATGCTCAGTCGGTCGACCGAAAGTTAAAGAGCGGTCGACCGTTTTGATGGTCAAAGCTCCCAACCGACTTAGCATCAAATGGATCGGTCGAACAAGGTTAAGGGCGTTCGACCGTTTAATAAGTCAAAACCCCCAACCGACCCATTCTCATTGTTATTCGGTTGACCGGCTAAGTGGTCCCGTTCGACTGATAACAGCATAACCCCCTTTTTCCCGCACAAATCTGGCATAACGGTCGACCGTCCTAAGACATCGTTCGACCGTTCGCGGGTAAACATCAATATAATAATAGGATCGGTCGACTGCCCATAGGCACCGGTCGACCGATCGTCGTCTTCAACCTCTGAATTGGTTGAAATCCGACGGGGAATTCGACACCAACGTCGATCCCCAACACTCACAAGGCATAAGTGAGTTATATTGAAGATGTGGCATACCTTTTCTATGGTTGTAGATGTCTCCCAAGCTTTGGCTACTTCAACCCAACACTTCACCTTCTTCTCCTCTTCTTCTTCTCTCCTTCTTCTTCTTCACCAAAACCCTCTCTCACTTTCTCTGTTGATTGATAAGGAAGAAGAAGAAAACGTTTTTAGATTAGCTTTACCTTCCAATATATAGGAATTCCAATTCTTATCCAACTCCACCTCTTCCAAACCCAGTTAAAATCCACCAACTCTTCCTTTCTCCTTCCAACACCTCATGCTATAGTAACACCTCATCCTTCACTAATCAAGGCTTAATTAGGTTAATTAAGTTTAGTTTAATTTAATAAAGGTGTTTAGATTAGGTCATTACATTTAATTTGGTGGAGATCTCCCTGTTTATGTTAATATATATAGCAAGCAGCATTCAAAAATCAATTCTGTGTATATGATGACTTTGCATTTGGAAATAGATTGGTGTCAACTTAAGAGACAAAATATCTAATAGTATGTTAGTGGCCCGTAACTCCCCAATGTATGACTAACAACTCTCTAATTTTCTTCACACGTATCCGCTAATTGTGCATGAAATATGGACGACTCTTGGTTTGCTTCCCTTCTTATGTGGCCAGTGTTGCGTCCAACACATGCATAACATGTTGAAAGTTGTATTACGCCCAATCATCAAATTGGAGAATTAAACTTGGATACCATGAAAATGACGAGCTTTCGTCTCAAAATCAATTAGTGATAGTTGAATACCTGAATATCTAATACTTAATAATTATCACAATGTCTTTTAATTACCTAATGTAAGAACATCCTTCATAAACCTAATATGCTCGAGATCTCTTACAAATGCTAAACTTAGATTGCAGGTAGGATGTTCAAACATCCTTGAACCAGTTGGACTGTGGTATGCTAATTTTCCCCTCAAAATCAAATTTGTAACCTAATCCAGTTGGATTTGAACTAAAAATATTACTATACTGCAGTTGTTATGTGTTATTCACGTTTAAATGTAAACTTAAGAATCTACGATTTTCATTAGCATGGCATGGTCTTGCTATCAATTGGTTTTATCTGTATTCAGTATTTTACTGTACATTACGCATGCATTTTCTCAAATGGCATTCTGGATCTACTTTTGGAACTAGAACTAGGTCTGCCTTTCAGGTGAGTCACACCATCCCTAACTTTTTCACTTATCCTTCTAAAGAACACTGATTGCTACACAGCAATGTATATGATAGTAAATTTGATTTAAACAATATAAACAAATTTTATCTCTCCCAGGTTCACTTTCAGTGGACCCTTGGACCTAAAATATCACCATGATTCATGTTGCCACGTAAATAATTCTAGAAACATCAAAATGAAGGTTTTCAGTTACATGATTTTATTGCCGCAGTGAAACTGCCATTTCTGTTTTGGTTGCACATATAGAATGCCCTCAATTTCAGGGGAAAAGTACAAGAATCATGTGATGCAACTACCTTATGACACAGCCTTGACTGTTTTGTTTTTCTCTGTGATTTTCACATGGAAACCAGGTGATTCTTCTGCTTCAATTTTCCTTATTCTTAAATCTTAATAATCAACCTCGTTGGTGGTTGCTGAAATGCATACTCAAAACTTACTTTAATAATAAAAATTAACCCGAATTACTTATCAAAAATCATCATCATAGATATTTCTCATAAAAATCAACCTTGTCTTTTCGAGACTAAAGAAGTTTACCTTGAATCTGCAGCTCTAGCAGACAACATTAGAACATATATCTATCCGTCTTCATAACACCCACAATCATATTGGGATCTTGTCGATAGACTTATATATATATATGATCAAGACCTAGTAAGTTCAGGGTTCATCTTATTTGTTTAAGTTTTCTACAATCTCGCTGTTAGATTTAATTATAATTATTTTACAATTAATATCCAACATTAGATCATTTATTAGCATAACCGCTACAACCTTAATCTACCTTACCATTTCAGATGAATAATGTATATGGTAGGGACTTAAAATATGTAGATTAAACTCCAGACCGGAGAATTACTATATATATAATAACATTAATTTATATGGTAACATAAATAAGAATTATGATGTAAGAAGACCACCTCCTCTCCTAGTGTCCATTAACAATGGTCACATCCTAAGTGCGTTCCATTGTTCCCTTTGCTTTGAATACATGAACACTTAAAAGACAGGAAAATAACTGAGAAAGAAAGGGAGGGACCATCAATCATAGATAGATAACTTCACAACCTTTACCCAATACGTTAACATTCTTTCTTCATTAATTTAAAATTCTTAACTACCAAGTATCCCACTTAACTCCAGAACACAATATTAAATCTGAACCCTTCTTCCTTTTAAAATCACCATATCTTCGAGCAAACAAATTATACATCCGTTTCACTTAATTTCACATCAGTGACGAATCCACCACCACCACCTTCCCCTTATAAATAACCCCAACACATTCCCATTTCTTTAGAGCCAAAACCAAAACCAAAACATGAGAAGCGACATGGGATTAGCACCAACAGCTTCCGAGCAGCAGCACTCTCCATGGCACTCTCCGGTGCCGTACTTATTCGGCGGCCTCGCGGCGATGCTGGGGCTCATAGCCTTTGCTCTCCTAATCCTGGCGTGCTCCTACTGGAAGCTGTCGGGGTATTTGGAGGGCGGTGAGGGAAACGACGACGTCGAGAGCGGTGACGGGAAGCCGAAAGAGGCGGTGGCGCATAAGGCGGTGACGGTTTACGAGGAGAAGATTTTCGTGATCATGGCTGGTGACCAGAAGCCGACATGTCTTGCTACTCCCAGATCGAGTAGAGCATCTTCGTTTAACGACAATAACAAGAGAAAAAGTGACGAAACCCATTCGAGTTGCGATGACGTGGAAAAGTCGGAGAAGAGAAGTGGGGGAGGAAGTGGCTGTGATGGTAAGCAGACTCAGGTGGGCAATTCAACACAAGAGTTGCATGAGAACCAAACCTAGATATATTTTTTTACTTGTTAGTTTGCGGTCTGTGGTTTTAGATTTTTTGTTTTATTCACCGTTGTTAGATTTCAATTCTTGTTTCTCTTCGGTTTGATGTCGAGAAATGTAAATTCTTCTGGTGAGATGAAATAGGCAGGGGATGGTTTTTAGTTGTTGTTTGCTATAACGGAAAAATTGCAATAAGTGCGTAGATTCCTTGCTACTTACGACAACTTCTCTCTTGGCAATAAATGAATCTAACAGAGATCTAACCTGAAACGGACATGAAGAAAACTAGATTGTTGCTGTTATGGCCTTGACATGTACAACACGCGGCTCCTACACTATTCTTCCTAACCTTTAGTTGGAGTTTCAAATCAAAGAAACAATTCTTAGGCATTGTTGATAAGTTTAGATAGCTCAGCTGGTATATGATATCAGAGTAATCCTAAAATCTTAGATTTGAATACTAACAACGGTTTTGCAGAACGAAAATGCGTAGACGTACTCTTTCTTATCTTGCTTAATGAATATATTAATTATATGGAATCCTCAAATTTTATTAATTTGCTAAAACAACTCGAAATCACTCTGGATTAGAATCGCTGAAAGTGGATGGTCGTAAGGTGGTGTCGTTTATTCGGTTGCCGCTCAGTTTGAAGAGTAGGGCTCAAACGGAATCTTCTGGTTGGGAAGAGGTGATGAAACTTAGGAAACGAAGTACACGTGTCCGTATAGCAGAGGACAAGGGGCCAGGTGGTTTGGTAGATTTGTTGTCTCGTGACGCGGTGAACTGAGCTCGTAAACGGTGAAGGGTTTTTCCCCCTTTTTTTTGAAAGTTTTGTTAAACGTAGAAGTTGTTCAACAGCTGTCGGAAGCGATAAACCTGTGGCTGTTCGGAAGCTCCATCGGGAACTTTAACCGTCGAGCTTCACTTTGCTTGAACCTTTGAACGTGAAGCTTCCAAATCCCACCAACTGGTTCGAAAACATTGTTTTAGCATTCAAATTAATTAGAAATTGGAGTTGCTCGATAATCGATATTATTGGTTGGTCAATGATTTTTCTCTTTCGCTTTGACTAAATTTTAAGATGCGATCTTATTCGTTGGACTGCAAATCTTAATATTAACAATCACCAATTAACAAGTTTGCAATTCTACCTACCAACACAATTAATCCTAGGTGTTATATGATACATTGACATGTGATTAGGAATTGGGTCGCTTGTTAGAACTAGACCATGTTTTCTCTTGTGCGTGTGGGACATGGTAGATGTAGTCGTATTAAAAGTTTCTAACCGTCAAGTACGTATCAAGACACTGACAATACAAGTTTAGTGGCCATTTTTATGGTCACAAAAAGGAAGTGGCTATTGGAAGTCAATAAACAGGTACAAGGGTGGGGCTTTAAATGTTTTAACTAGGCATTTTGGAGAAGTGGAGGTCTGGTGGATGTATTTTTGGAGAAATTAAAGGTCTTTGTTCAAGGAAGAGTTTCGTGAGTGCATTTTCTTGGAAAGCTTGTTAGGTGAGTCTCTCTCTTGTTTATGTGTGAGTACTGAGTATTTGCTGTATTAATCAAGAGATGCAAATGCAATGAGATGATTTCCTCCCGGTCGCACCGCCTCTCACAATGAGAACTGTGACATATGTTTATATTTACGATGGTGTTTGTCTTTCCAGAGCATTTTGAAATTTTCAATTAAATCTTAAGCATTTTATAATGTTGTTTGTTGCAGATATGCAGACACCCTCCTTGTCGGCTTGACACGTCGATAACCTTATAGAAAATTAGAATCCGTAGAATTTAAAACAATACGTTGCTAAAATTGGTGCGAGTATGGAATTGAAGGAAGAAGAAGGAGAAATTGTTATTTAATTTTTTTTGTATGTTTACATGAGTTTGATTGTGAATTTATACAAGAGGATTTGGAGCCGTTGTTGTAATAACCTAAACTAAACATCTTAATTAACTAAACCTAAACTTAATTAACTCTAATTAATCTTGCATGAAGAGCAGGAGGTGTTGAGAGGAGAGAGAGAGTGTTGGCTGGTTATAATTGGAGAGGTTTAGGTGAATGGTGATTGGAGGATGGGGAGGTGAGATAAGATTAGGTTTTTAGTATAAATAGGGGTGTTAGATTAATTGCAAACGTTTTCTCCCTCATTTCTACTTTTATGAGAGAGTGATTGAGATTCTCGGAGAAGAGAAAGAGGCAGTAAGAAGAAGGAGAGAAGAAGAAGAGGAGAAGAAGGTGAAGTGTTAGGTGGAAGTAGCCAAAGCTCGGGAGACATCTACAACCGTCAAAAAGGTATGCCAAATCTTCATTATAACTCACATAAGCCTTGTGAGTGTTGGGGATCGACGTTGGTGTCGAATTCCCCGTCGGAATTCAACCAATTCAGAGGTTGAAGACGACGATCGGTCGACCGGTGCCTGTGGGCAGTCGACCGATCCTATTATTATATTGATATTTACCCGCGAACGGTCGAACGATGTCGTTAGACGGTCGACCGTTATGCCAGATTTGTGCGGGAAAAAGGGGATATACTGTTATCGGTCGAACGGGACCACTTAGCCGGTCGACCGAATAACGATGAGAATGGGTCGGTTGGGGATTTTGATTTATTAAACGGTCGAACGTCCTTTACCTTGTTCGACCGATCCATTCGATGCTAAGTCGGTTGGGAGCTTTGACCATCAAAACGGTCGACCGCTCTTTAACTCTCGGTCGACCGACTGAGCATTTAATTAAGCGGTAGAGTGCTTGTGTTGATTCGGTCGAACTGTATTTCAGTTCCGGTCGACCGAACGAGACTTGAGCAAATTATTGAAATCCCTGTTATCGGTCGAACGGCCCCTTGGTTCGACCGGTCGGATATATATATTATATAAAATTGTATAGCGTAGACCTTCCAAACGGTCGACCGCTAGATGACTTTTGTTCGACCGATTGGTCGGTAATTCGGTTGGCGTGGTTCGACCGGTAGATTTGTTTGTACAGTACTGTGTACTGTGTGGGGGACCGGTCGACCGGTGTGCTTGTAGCGGTCGACCGATCTGCCGCAGGTTGGTGGATTTATCCACACGCGATCCGTCGATGTCAGGTCGACTACCGGCTCCGAGGCGACGGTTGATTACCGGCTTTGAGAGCTACGGATTTCACCTTCGACGAAGGCGTATTATTGTTGTACTTTTTCCTCTCTTACCGAGCGGGGTGTGAGGGATGTGTACCGTAAACCTTGGGCTGTTTGCGAGGGTTTAGCGGTAGGCCGAGGATGTTCCGGCAGGGTGCGCGCTAGGCGACTCTTGGGGGAGCAGTGGCTGTCGTCTGACCCGAGTTGTGTATTCGGCGGGCTGACTCGCTCCTTGGGTGCGGCGTGTACCGGGGGTTCCTTCCTGCACTTTTGGGGAGCAGTGGTGTCGACTGACCCTTGTGAGGCAGCGGTGGACTGACTTGACCCTAGTGGCAGGAGTGGTTCAGTGCCGCGGAGGCGGTGAGGGCATTATTGTGGGCCCGAGGCGGATGATCATGTGCATAGCATTGCATTGTCTTTAATTCCTTTTTATATTTTTAGGAGGTTTGGTATACGGGGTTCCTGCAGGGAACTCAGGCATGCTTGTTGTTTGCATTTCAGGTAGCGAGCAGGGTTAGAGTTTGAGGTGGTGACCGAGGACGGTGCCCCCGAGATCAGATCCTGTAGTTGTCAGTCTTTTCCTTTTGAGGTGATTACTTATTGTATAGCTTTTGTCGTAATCACAGTCAGTTTGTATATTTGACTTCCACGTGGATCATATTTATATTATATATGTCGGTTTGTTTCCCGTGACGTGCCCAGTGTTGACCGTTGACGGTCTTTATTATTGTTTAAATTTTCCGCTGTTTTCGGGTACGTTACAGTTGTTGTCATTTATTGTCTTGAATACTTCATTCGTCTGATCTCCTGAACCGTCACCTTGGATGAGGCAACCACAACGGTAAGTTTTGTTTTTAACACGCCCCCTCAAGATGGGTCTGGAAAGGATTGATGAATCCCATCTTGAAAAGAAGATTGGAGAAGGTCTTGTGATCCAGAGCTTTGGTAAAGATGTCTGCCAGCTGTTCTTTGCTTGAGACGTAGGGAACCTCTATTTGTTTTGATTGTATCTTTTCCCTGATAAAGTGACAATCAACTTCTATATGTTTGGTTCTTTCATGGAAGACAGGGTTTGTCGCAATGTGTCGAGCTACATTATTATCACAAAACATCATCATGGGTTTTTGAGTTGAGATGTTCATGTCCTTAAGCAGTTGATTGAGCCAAATTAATTCGCTGGTGGTTGACGCCATTCCACGATATTCTGCCTCTGCACTTGATCGGGCGACGACATTTTGCTTCTTACTTCTCCAAGTTACTAAGTTGCCTCCCACAAAGGTACAAAAACCTGTAGTAGATTTCCGATCATGGCTTCCTGCCCAATCTGCATCAGAATATCCTATTATTGAGTTAGAGTTGTTAGGTTTCATCCATAGTCCTTGTCCAGGTGTATTTTTAAGGTAACATAAAATTCTGTTTACTAAATCCAAGTGATGTGTGTGTGGGGCATGCATGAATTGACTTATTAGACTAACAGCATATGTGATATCAGGTCGAGTAACGGTAAGATAGATGAGTTTTCCGACCAATCTTTGGAATTGTACAATGTTGGATAGCGGAGTCCCATCAGTTGGTCCTATTTTTTTGTTGGTTTCTATTGGGGTAGCAGCGGGTTTAGATCCTAGCTTTCCAGTTTCTTTGAGAAGGTCTAGGGTGTATTTCCGTTGGGAAAGAAATAACCCTTTCTTGGAATATGCAATTTCTATTCCTAAGAAATATTTCATGTATCCTAGGTCTTTTATGTCAAATTTTGATTTTAAATATTTTTTAACTGATGTGATTTCATGATTGTCATTTCCAGTTATGATAATATCATCCACATAGATAAGAACAATGATGGTGGTGTTATGACTATGTTTTGTAAACATGGATGCATCAGCAGAACTTTTAACAAATCCATAATTAATGAGAGAGAGACTGAGTTTGGCATACCAGGCACGAGGTGATTGTTTTAGTCCATATATTGACTTATGAAGCTTGCATACCTGGTTAGGACGAGTGGTGTACCCAGGCGGTGGAGTCATATAGACTTCTTCTTCGAGGTTTCCCTGTAAGAATGCATTTTTGACATCCATTTGAAATAGATTCCATCCATGATTAACAGCGACAGATAGAAGGACCCGGACAATATTCATTTTGGCAACGGGATCAAATGTTTCGAGATAGTCGAGGCCATAGGTCTGGGTGTACCCTTTGGCAACAAGTCTGGCCTTATACCTTTCTATTTTCCCATTACTATGATACTTGATTTTGTAAATCCATCTGGATCCTACAGGTTTAATGCCTGGTTGGAGGGGGACAAGGGTCTAGGTTTGGTTATTTTCTAGGGCCTGTATTTCTTCTTTCATGACTTTGACCCAATTTGGATTACTTGTGGCATCATAGTAGGTGGTTGGTTCTTTATTTGTGTCTAGTGTTCCTTGGAAGACTTGATGTTTTTGTGAGATGTGCTGGTAGGATAAGTGGTTTTGAATAGGATAAGTGGTGTGTGAGAGGAAATAATCGTTAAACCTACGTGGAGGACGAGTCGGTCGAGAGGATCTTCTGGGAGCCTCTGTTTCCCTTTGGTCTTCGTCTTCTCCTCTTCCTCCTCTTCCTTCTTCGTTTTCTCCTTCGTCTTCTCCTCTTCCTTCTTCGTTGTCTCCTCTTCTTTCTTCGTTTTCTCCTTCGAGAGTTGTAGAAGGTGTGGTTATAGGTAGCGAGTCATGATGGGTGTTATGAGGTACTGGGATAACGGAAGTGTCTTCAGTTGTGGAGGTTTTGAAGAAGGGTTCAGTTTCGAAGAAAGAGACATCTCTAGAGGTGTATGTTTTTTTAGTCTCTGGATCATAGCACTTGTACCCTTTTTTCCTAAATGAATATCCTAAAAAAATACATTTGATCGAGGTGTGATCAAGTTTATCTTCACGTTTCTTGTGAACAAAACATGTGCAACCAAAGATTCTAAAATGATCTATGTTAAGTTCTTTATTATACAAGATTTCTAATGGTTTTTTATTGTTAATTATGGGGCTAGGAAGTCGATTGATAATGTAAGTAGCAGTGAGGACTGCGTCAGACCAAAAAAACTTGGGGACATTATTTTGAAATAGAAGGGAACGAGTGACGTTTAACAGATGTCGATTTTTCCGTTCTGAAATCCCATTTTGTTGAGGTGTGTTTATACACGAGGTTTGATGAAAAATACCATTTTCTTTTAAAAGTTTTTGAAATAAATTACTCATATATTCAGAGCCATTATCAGATCGAAAGACACGAATCTTTGCATCAAACATATTTTCAACAAAACGAAGAAATTCACAAAAAACTGAGTAAGTGTCGGATTTGTTTTTTAATAGGTAAATCCAAGTGACACGAGAAAAATCGTCAATGAAACTAATAAAATATCAAAAACCATTATAAGATTCGACGGGGGCAGGTCCCCAAATATCGGAGTGTATTAATTCAAAAGGCATATAAGTTTTTGTGCTAGAATTTTGAAAAGTTAATCGCGTTTGTTTAGCAAAACGACAAATATCGCATAATAATTCATTTTTAAAAGACGGAAACAAATATTTCAACACACTTGATGACGGGTGACCCATTCTTTTGTGCCAGAGATTTTGTTCGTTTATGGTTTGGGTGTGGTTTGCTTTCTCGCTGGTTTCTAGAACATATAGACCATTCATGAGAATGCCTTTACCAATCATCCTCCCTGAGATACGATCCTGAAAAACAACATCATTAGGGGTAAAAATTACATTGCAATTGAGGTTGCTGGTGAGTTTGGCCACCGATATCAAATTAGCATCGAGGTTAGGGACATATAAAATATTATCACATGTGTTGTTAATTAGGTTTGTTTTTCCTATTTCTTTAATTTGTATTTTACTTCCATTTGCAACTGTTACAAAATTATTTACTAACCTTAAATTTTGTTTTATATTACTAAGTAGTGTTGGATCTCCGGTCATATGATCGGTGGCTCCGGTATCGATAATCCAGGATTTACTACGTAATTTGGTTACTATTCCAGAGAAAGTAGTAAAATCAAAAGAGTTGTTAATACCTGTGCAATTACCTGTTGCAGTAGGGTTTTTTTTGCAAAAAAATTGTTGAGCTGACCCACCAGATTTCTTAAGTGGATAGGGTTTGATGGATCCAGGTAATCCGACCCATACCCGATTGCACCTGACCCGGTGGACATGTTGTCGGATCGGATCCGCGGAGTCGGGTTGGAGGATCCGGATCGACGATCGATATAAAACGCTTCATTATCCGCATAACCGGTAGGGTTTTGTGACTTTTCGTTTTCATTTTGTCGGCTGCCGCTCCGGAAGGTATTGTCGGTGCCTCCGACCAGGTTGGCGTTCCCGCCTCCTCCGAGTAGGTTGGCACTGCTGCCTCCTCCGAGCAGGCCGTTGTTGCTGCTGAAGTTGCCTTCCACCAGATTTGCTTTTGTGTTTTTCTGTGGTCTGAGGTGCGGGAACAGAAACCAACACGAGTTTTTGTTGTGTCCTGGTTTCTTGCAGTTTTCACAGTGTTCGTTGCTTTTGTTTCCGAACCTCTTTTTCGTTCCCTGAGCTTGGTTCCGACCGGCGATGAAAGCTTGGTTGTCGGTGTTCTGATTTTTGTTGTGGTTGTTCATTGTATTTCTTCTTGTTTCCACGCGCTGAACAAGACTTGTGATGTTTGCGAGTGTTGGAAGATCTGACGCCATAAGTATTTGAGACCGAATGGTCTCGTAGCTCGGATCTAGTCCTACCAAAAACTGGTAGATCTGATTTTGCTCTTGTCTTTTGTGAATGATTTCTGGGTCAGAGGTTGGGGGTTCGTATATCCTTAGCTTGTCCTATTTTCTTCTGAGAGTACCGAGGTACTCAGTGACTGAAGCCCCGTGTTGTTGAGTTTGCGCGATCTCCTGTTTTATTTTGAAGATATGCGCGAAGTTTTCGACTTTGCCGTAGTGGTCTCGGACTGAGTCCCACAGCTCCTTTGCGCTTTCTTTGTATATGAAGATCTCGGCGATGTGATTTTGCATGGATGCGATAAGCCATGACATCACTTGATGATCCGAGGTTTGCCATTCATCTTGAAGTTTTTCCGATGTATCTTCTTCTGGTTTTGGAGTTTTCCCGGTGACGTGGCCAAGCTTCCCCCTGCCACTGAGGGAGAGCGTGACCGCGCGCTGTTTAGGGCCCGTTTAGGGCCGTCGTGACGAGGCGATGGGGATTCGCCATCTCCGGTGGATTTCTATTGCCGTCCGACATGTCTGTTTTGGTTTTTCTCCTTCTTGGGTTTGGATGAGGGGTGTTCGACCTTCAACCCCCTTGGATGAGGTGAGGTCGATGAGGATTTTTGGGGAAAAACTGAGACTACGTATGGATCTTATGCTCTGATACCATGCTAAAATTGGTGCGAGTATGGAATTGAAGGAAGAAGAAGGAGAAATTGTTATTTGATTTTTTGTATATGTTTACATGACTTTGATTGTGAATTTATACAAGAGGATTTGGAGCCGTTGTTGTCATTTATTGTCTTGAATACTTCATTCGTCTGATCTCCTGAACCGTCACCTTGGATGAGGCAACCACAACGGTAAGTTTTGTTTTTAACATATGTCTGTTACAAAATAAATTTAAGACCTATGCCTAAGAGCACTATTAACGGTTCGTCCCAGCGGGGCAACGACCTGATCGTCCAGACGACCGAGTGCACAACCGGGTTGTGCAGGCGCAAGCTTTTTAAAGTAGTTTTTTTGTTTTGATTTTTTTAAAATTAGTTTGAATTTTTTTTTCAATTTTTTTTTGAAAATACGTTTTCTAATTGTTTTGAATTTTTAGGATTTTTAATTTTTTTATAAAGATTTTCAAAAATCGACTCCCGAAAATGATGTAGAGGAGAGAAGTGTGTTGTTGTTAAGATGTGAAAAGTGTAGGAAAGAAAAGAAAATGTAGAAAAGTGCAGAAAAGAAAAGTGTAGAAAAGTGTAGGAAAGAAGAAGAAAAATGAGTTGGAAAGAGAGAAAATTGATGTGTCAGAAGAGAAAACTGGTTTGGAAGAAAGAAAAAAGAGAGAAAATCCATAATCAGGTCGTCTCGATCATGACTCCTGATGATCTAAATCAATAGACAGTGATTCGTAAAATAGAACGAATTAAAAGACTTATATTGATCCATAAGGCAAACTTAAATTGTTACATGGATCTTGGTCTTCTAAGCATCAACACTTTCTTTATGATCGTTGTGATGGAAAAGAGAAAACAGTATATTGTTGTCTCTCTTAGGTATCATGACCTTCTATTTATAATTCAGTTGTAAGATCATCAATCACGATCGAATGGTTAATAACCACTACACATTTTTGACTCATTTTTATTGATAGATATTTCTAAAATCCATATAATTTAATTTCATATTAGACCACGAGACTTATATATTTGACAAAATCCAACGTACAATTAATTAAAGGTGTTACTATTCATAGTCGGCAAATTACTTAAATCGTCAGTGTTAATTACTATTTTGTCATTCACATTCCATTTAATACACAGTATGTCCCGTAAAAAATAATAAAGATAATCAGGACGTCTGCAAAAACGTCTTTTATTTTATTTTATATGGTGTGTTATTTCAAATTATTTCAGGTTTCGTTGCAAGATTTCGGTGGTGATGAGGTGGAAAAATCCCGTAAATAAACGGATCAATATCCGGAGTACAATAATAGGGTGTCGAAACAAAAGACGTCCCCTGCAGGGGCTGCCGCCCCCGTATTCTTGCTGATTTTATTTTTTATGGTTATTTTTTGTCGTGGTATGAAAAGGAGAGAGTCTTTTGGGAGCAGAAATAAGTAAAAATGAGAGAACGACAAAATAGTAATTAGTGCGGATGATTTAAGTAATTTGTGGGCGACGTTTAACAGTCCAGTTAATTAAATAAATATGTTAGTCCACCGAATAAAAAATTCAAACATAATCATCTAACAAACTTCATATAAAAAATAACTCAATTAGTCATCAATGACTAAACAGTGCCTAATGCGCATTATTTAGTGTTTTTACTCAATGATGACAGCATGTCGGGAAAACTAACGATATTTTCGAAATGTAAAATATAAAAAAATTCCTGAGTTTTGACTAGCTATTATGGAAAACATCTCATTTTTGGGTGTATATAATATGCAAAACAACGACCACTCTCGTTTCTGGTGGTGACAAAATAAAATTACGAAACCCCTTCTCTGTAACAGTACAATAATTTCGACTTTTACCAACAAAACATATTCGTCGGTGTAGCTTAACATCTTTAGGTTATCCCTTCAGCGACGCATATACATGTTACGAGAGTAACGACAGTCGGTGTTAACCCATGTACACCGATGGATTGTGCCACAGAAAAGCCCCCTCGGCGTAGGATTTCGCGTCATCTTTCCTTTTTTTCCGTTGAATTGGTTGGGATGGGTCAACACTGACGGAGGTATCTTTATTTGTGTAGGTTACATCGATTGTTCTTTAAGAAGACCACAATCGACCCCTTGTCAATGGATTAACAAGTACAAGAACATATATATTCTATTGGTCTACCAAATACAATGACAGGTCAGTATCGTCGTTGTTTGCAACATTAGGGCACCCTCAATGGGATGCCCCGATCAGGTGCCCCAGCACCTGGTCGTTCACCTATTGGTTGTTTGTTTTTTTGTTTAATTTTTTTAATTAGTAACTTAATTAGTATTTTTAAATAAAATGGTTTTGTTAATTATGTTAATTACTTACATAATTTTAATTAAATTTATTTTTGATAATTCTTTATCTTAATTTTTGGTTGATTATTATATTTTAGAGAAACAATTAGAATTAGTAATTATTTTGCATAAATAATTTAAAAAACAGGGTAAATTTTGTATTAGTTACTTTTGCTTATACGTCATTTTAAAATACTATATTTATGTTTCTGTCATCACTTCATAACTATTTGGATCATTGTCACTGAAAAATTACACAATTTTCATTAATACCATTACTTTTTCCCACATGTCAAATCTAGTATTTTTTTCTTCTTCCGTTAACGTCATCATTATTCCGTTAACGCTCTTACTGTTTCGTTAACGAATCATTAATTTAATAGCAATATTTTAAAATTCTCCCATATACAATCTAATAAATTAGTAATCCAAAAATGTCATTTTTATGATCTTTATAGCAAAATACTTAAATTCCAAAAATCAAAAAAATAATTTTCATAGCAAAAAAAACCAAACAACAAGTATCACCACTGTTTGTACTTGTGAAAATTAAAAGTCACGATTTTTGGAATTTAAGTGTTTTACTGTGAAAATCATAAAAATAATAAATTTAGATTACTAAGTTATTAGATTGTACATGGTAACATGGTAGATTTTGTAAATATTATTATTTAAATAATAATTTTTTAACGCCGTTAACGAAACAATAACGACGTTATCAATTTTTTTTTGCCAAAGTGGCATGTGCGAAAAAAATAATGACATTAATGGAATTCGTGTAATTTTTCAATGACAGTGATATAAATAGCTATGCAGTGATGCGAGAAACAAAAATATAGTGTTTTTAAATGGTAACGAAGAAAAAAAAACCCAAAAAAATGACGTCGAAGAAAAAGAGTGTTGATTTGACAAGTTAACATTTATTGATGACTTGTGTTTGAACCGTTGAAAGGAAAATGTTGTTAAGAAAGTGGGGGAAGAAAGTTGTGGAAGAAGAAAGTAGAGTATTGATTTTACAATTTGAGATTTATGAAAATATTGACCGAAGATGACCTCAGAATCATGAACAACGCATTCGTACTTTTTAGGTGTTGTTTTCCGTGCTTCAGACATTCGAAACCTTAACATTAATTCATTCATAACACCATTGGAATAGATTTATTCAACTAAAGCTCATCAATACTAATTACAAGAAAAACGTTACTACTTACAGAACTACACATCCAAACCTACGGTGGCAGCTCCGTCCGAAGGATCTAGAACATGGTCTCCTCTCAATTAAGATAAAACATCGCAATATAAAGTTACTAAACGTAATAGACATTACTGTAGTTCAATTAATCATTTACTACTCTTATGCTCGGTTACCCATTACCTCTTTGATCTTTAAAACGCTGTGTTTACATCGTGATCTTTGAAATGTTAGTAATTTGCATTTTCTTCCAGCTTGGGTTAGTTTTCGACTAACAATAATTTTTTCTCAAACTTCTTTTAGTCAGAATCCAATAATTTTTTCGACACTACACCTTCTTAACCAAATAAAAACAAATCGACCTGAATAACCAAGTAATAACATGTTAATCACCTCTTTCTCAACCCAATCTGTTTTCGCAATATTGTAGCGGAATTTAATAGAGAATATTTTGCGATTATTTTTTAACTTAAAGGTTAAAAATCAGCGGAGGCTGACCGAGGGGGTAATCAGTTAATACTTGAAAGATCAGGAGGTAATTGTAGCATTTTAATAGGGGGTGAACAACTACTAAGCCCAATTTGTTTACATATATCCCTCCATTTCTTCATAATTTGTCTTCATGTATAAATTGAACTCGTGTTTTTAGTGTTTAGATGACAACATTATGATTATGCTTCTTACCCCCTAACACGTTACCAGAAAATTACAAAACCAAGTCATGCACAAGAGTGGACTACTCCCTGTTTAAAAACTTAATGGGCTATGTTATAGAATAGAGTAAGCCCAACATACTCTATTTAGCAAATGATCAACAAAGAGAGAGAGAGAGAGAGATATGGAATGGAGAGTCCATACTCGAGTGTCATAGCTGATAGCTTATTGATTTAAGGAAACATGTGGTATGTCCTTATGTAGCATCTCAAATTCGAGCTCAACTTAAATATTTATAGATCACAGACTTACAATTTCGTTTGACGACAATTAAGTTCTTTTCCACTGAAGGGTTTTCCATGAACAAACCGAACATCTGGAATTTTTACCCAAGAAAAGCTATCTGGAATTTAACCTCTGCAATTTCAGACTACCTTAAATTTTGAAACGATTACAGTTGATGTCCATACCCACTGTCATAAAAAAAAACTTTACTAATCTCATTGGTCAACATCCCATTGCTCTTTCAAGAAATTTTTTGGGCTCTTTGAAATGGAACAGTTTTAACACTAGAAAATAGGTTTTGAATTCTAAATCTGCAAGTATTAGTCCTTACTTTTCTGCATCCTCTTGGAAAATCTTTACTTTGGTTGGAAAGGCAAGACCAAACAAGGTGTCCAAAGGAAATGGGTGGTATCCTGAATTTAAATCGAACAAGGTAGAAAGAACCTAAGGAAAAATATAGAGGTGTATAATTTGTTCCGAAGAGATTCCGATGTCGTCCTCAAACACCCCTAAAACGGATTCACGTTGGAATCTCTTCGTAAAACACTATATTAATACGATCATTTTCCCCAACCTCCGGCCAACTTATACGCTGCATTAGGAAGGAAATTCACACGTAAGGGAAAAACATCCACGACCAACCACGACACTTGTAACATCCTGAAATAACGGAAAAAATTAAAATTTTAACAATAAAAACTCACAAATGAACTATCATCAAAGCGGGAATGTTACTCGTATAAATAATCAGTCGGTGCACCATAATACATTAGAGTTTTTCAAAAATACATGATTACATCAATACAACCAAAGATAAATGTAGGTAATCATGACGACCTTGAATAGTCCGAATAAGATTCTGACCCTAAAATGTGTGCGTCCGCTGTCACCACCCCACAGAACTTACTGCGGTCTTCAACATAAATATAACAACAATGCCTCAGTTTCCATAAGGAAATCTCATATGTCAAGCTCACCTAAATGAATGCAACAATACAATAAAATGAACATATCATACTAGTGACATGTCATCAACAGTAAGAAACAGTTCCCCTCCAAGGGTAAATTTGGACATCAGTCCCACAATCGTCATCAAGTCACCATCGGAGACCTACGATAGCCACATACGATCTTATAGACAGTACACCATGCACCCTACACGCGGCTACACTAGTCAATGGATTCAGTGAGGGGAGTGCACTTCCGTGTCATAAGAATCAGATCTGAATCATCGTGGTCAACACCACACCGACGAAGCCGTTGCTCAAGTCGGTCCATCAATCACTCAGTAGGTTCCCAGCTGAGGTATCATGTTGGAACAACATTGGCCATATCATTGTCGGAACAGCACCGACCACATCATCGACGACATACTCGTCGGAACAACATCGGCCGAGTCAATCATTACGTCTGGCACAACAACGGACGATACATCATACGTCTGACACAACATCGGATGGTTCCGGACCGAAGTCTGTTAGGTCATTATGCTCTGTGAGCCATACATCATCATACATTGGGATCCGTGAGCCAACCCAGTCGACCATTCCCAAGAGGAACGATCGAAACAAATGTTTGCAACGGTCGAACTCTCTGCTCATAACCTAAACCCAAATGGTCGAACAATCATATAAAACCGGTCGACCGATACGTGGTCAAAATCCGGACTCAGGTCAATATCATACAAGTCAACGATCGACCGACTCAGGTGTCTGGTCGACCGAAAACTACTAGGGGCAACCTAGAAGTTTCTAGTCATCAATCGGTCGAATTATCAATCAATCAATCGGTCGAACAATCATTAAGTTACCGGTCAAACAATTTCAAGAATGGTCGACCATTTAGATAGTACACGTTATGTCCAGACCAGTCCAGAATGAAGCGGTAGATCGGCTCAAGGGTCTCGGTCGACCAAAAAACAACAGACATTCTTTCGACCCACCAACCTAAGCACAATCAGTTGACTGCCACAACGCATCGTTCGGCAGTGTTGGTTAAAGTCGGGAATTTACACTACATTCGGTTAACCTCCCGAAAACAGCGGTCGACCGTTTGCCGGCAACTACCTAGCCGAGCTAGGTCTAACTTGTTGCTCGCTCAACGTCGACGAGGTCTCCGACCAGCTAACACCTCACACCACAAGTGCGAGCAAAACGAAATGCATCTATTGAACCAGCATACCTTTTAGGATGACGAAAACTCACGGGAGCTCCACACATGCAAAGTCCGCCTCCAGTCCGCAACCTCCGAACACCCAACCTCGTGCGCCTCACGCCTGCGTCTCTGCTGCCTTCAAGTTCGTCTCGGTCGCTTCCTCCGACTTCGACGACAGCAAAACTAAGGAAGAAAGAGATGGGTGTTTGGTGAGTAGAAATGAGGATTGAAGAAGAAGGAGATGGAGGAGAAAGAGATGTCGGATTTCTCCCAGCCCAACAGTCACCTCCCACCCACACCATCACTTCGCCGTCTTATCTTCCCCATGCAAAACCCCACCTTAAACTCCATTAGCACCCTAATTAAGGTTAAGGACATAACAACACTACTCATTCACTCCCTTCAAGGCTTCACCTAAATAAAAGGAGTTGCAAAGTTGCAGAACAAGCAACAAACATGCTGAATTGAATGTGTCCGAGCAATGCTGAACACTTTCACGTTGGCTACAAACTCTCAAGTACTTTATTTAGCAAATACACCGCAGGTCTCTTTATCCGGACACCCCAACGAGGCAATGACCAATGATGCTCCACAAATCTACACAATTCAATCACGGTACGTACCAGAAGTCTGGAACCCCGTTCTTACTCGTCTTGGTATTGCATGGTGTGAACCAACTCCACAATGGTTTGTCATCTACTAGCAACTCCACCAATCAGCTCAACAATGATCAATCTCAACGTGTTTCAGAACATATTCCCGAATTCATTCCTTTAAACGTTCACGCTGCAACTGTTATATCAGTTTTTCTTTTGGCCAATATTCTCATTCCACCCCTAGAACACGTACACTTTGACTTATTGTTGCTTTGCTTGGAAGAGATGCAACTCCGGCATTGAGTCATTGACCAATAACAAATCAAAATTGTTGCCTTCAACTTCGTAATGAAAAGGATCGGAAAATCCGAGTTCATGTGAGGCATTGTTGAGTCTACGTACGTATACTGTTGGATCTCGACATCGAACTAAAATATATATAACATGATAATAACAATAGGTTCTGATGAATAACAAGCTCTTATTTTCACATGATAATTCACAAGCTCTCGTAAACCTCGTGAATTAAAGTGATTTAAAACAAGGGTTTTTCGAAGTAACGTAAAATATCTGTTATTTTCCAACACAAGCTAAGCAGTTATATATACCTGAACCAACAAAAATCAGAGATCAATTACTACAGAATTCGAGTTCCGTAGTCCTCCAATTAATTAACTCTGGGAAAACACGTCAACAAGAGCAGTAAATCAAGTAAAATCCCTCCACCAAAATCCATAAACAAACCAGAACCCAACCAAAAAGGAAATAAAATACGATCTCGGAAAGCAACCTGAAGAATATAAAACCCACACACACTTGCCGAATTCAGCCTCATATCTCAGCACAAAGTTTTATAATCGAGAGCACATGGAGTAATTAATACAGCTCGACCTGCAATCGCGTCTCATCAGGAATGGAATGATACGCTAGGTCGACAAAGAAGAGACTAAACAACAATATCTTCTTTCCCCAAGTAGCAATTCATTTATACTTGCGTGCCGGCCAACAGCAAAACTACATACACGTAATCGAAGCAACAGTTCTAGGATAATTAATAATTATAATCGTGATAAAAGGGAAATTACTGGTACAGATCCACGTGTCAGAAGGAAGGCACGACGCCGTACCCGGAGTCCATTCCTACGGCCGGCGGCGAGAACATAACGTCGGCATCGAGCTCGTTCCGCTTGGCGAACCGGCCTTTGATGCGGGGTCGGGTCTCAGCGTACGCCTTCCGGGACGCGTACCTTATGGTCTTCTCGAACCTTCGGTTCTTTCGCTTCTCTCTGTACCTCAGCACCCTCGCCTCCCGGTCCATCCCCACCACCGCCGCGGCGGCGACTGGTGCGGATCCCACGTAGGGGTTCGAGATGTCCGCCATCGCGCTTCCGTCGGGCACCACTCCCACCTCCGACGACGACACCTGTAAAAATAAATCGTACGTTTTGACTTGGAGTTTTGGAATTTCATTGTTTTGTTTTAGGGTTGCAGGAAAAAAATCAAATGAATAGATAACTCGATACTTAGATGCTTGCAGTAGATCACTTGAAAACTATAGAATTGAAACTCCAAATTAGTTCTTCAACTTAAACTTTTGCATTTTCCGTCCCAAATTTACTTTAAAATAAAAAAAAAATCAAGGAAATAGAGTTCTAGACTTCCCCGAATAGCTTGCAAACTAATCACAACCTTAACCAAACAAAAGATAAAATTAAAAGGATTAGAGTAAAATTAAGAAAGAGTACGCTGTGGCTTAGGGACGGGGCGTAGGAGTACGACGGCTTAGGGGCGGTGAAATCGATCTCGAAGTTACCACCAGCAGCAGAACCGGCGAACACCGCCGGCGGATGAGGAACGGTGGACCCCACCTTGTTAACCGGAACGACACTGTCAGTCTGATGGAACTGAGGATCCATCGAAGCCGCATAGTCAAGGTCGAGGTACGGATCGACATCGGGGAAGAAGTAGGCCGGATCGGAGGAGGGTTTGACGTCCCAGGACGCGGTGTCGACGTCGTCGTCGGAGTTGGGGTTAGTGTTAGGGTTGTTTGGGGAGTGGAAGAAGGGGGCGACGGGGAAGCGCTCATGGCGACGGGCGAGGGGGTTGGCGGAGTGGATGTCGGTGTCGCACGTGACGCATAGCGTAGCGGCGTCGGCCTTGCACGTGACGGCGGAGGGGGCCTGCTCGCAGACCTCGCACATCCAGACGCGGTCGTGGCGGGATGCGAGCTTGTTGGCGCCGTGGACCTTGGAGTCGCACGTGCCGCAGAGGAAGGCGGAGTCGGCGCGGCAGAAGAGGAGGGCAGGGGAGACCTTGCACGAATCACACTCACGTGCGCCCATTCCCCAGTAGCTCTTGCCTTCTCTCTCTAACACCTCGCGGGCTGCCATTCTTCTCTTCTGGTTTCTGTTGGGTTGGGTTGAGACTTTGAGAGATATCGGATATGGTTGGGTTAAGAGATATGGGATTGGGTGAGAAGACTGATGAAGTCGTATAGGCCGCACAGGACAGGTGGACGCCTCACCGCCATGTAAATGAAGAAAATTGGGAATTGCGTAGCTGTAATTGGTCAGTGAGTCAGTAGTGGGACTCACCTCACATCGGTCCCACCAGTTTGCCACTCTGCTGTCTGCCATGGTGACTTTTTTAAACAATGTACCGATTCTAATACGATTTTAACAAAATACTAATTCTTCAAAATGGAGGATCAACTGAATTGTTGGAATCATAATATATTAATATTAATGTTGTTATATATATATAGAATATTAATAAATATCTGTGATCTTTAATATTGAGAGTTTTTATCCGACTAAAAACAGATGTAACAAACATAACGACGTAACGATGAAACAAATAAAACTTTTGTAACCATTGCGACAATCGGACCTTATAATCGTATTCCTTTCATCTCCATTTATATAAATAGAAGATTGTCTTTGTTATGTATGTTAAGAGAAATAAGAACTTCTAGTTTTTCTCCCTACATACGTGTTTCATGTTTGCTTTGAGTTGATTGCAAAGATCGTTGTTCACTTTACGACAAATATAACCGGCTTGTCTGCTATAATAAGATGGTGTTTAGAATGGGTCACTTGTAAAATGTATAAATGAAGGGATTTAAAATCATCTATGTTCCACGTATCTGGATAACCATGCATGTCACGTTAAAAGTGATAGATAATAAACGAATTCCATATATTAGAGCATCCTTAACCATGTAAAAAAACTCAGGCGCCCAAGAAACCACCCGACACCTCAGATTTTATAATAATAATAAAATCGTAACCAACCAACCTGGTGGAATTTCGGGCGCCCATCCGCCCGAAATTCCACCACAGGCGCCTGGAGAATGTGTTTGGTGGGGCAGGTGTCCCCCCACCAGTGGTCATCTTTTTTTATTTTTTTTATTTTGTATTTTTGTGTTTAGAAAATGGTTTTAAAATCATTTAAAATCGTTTTTCAAATATATTTTTATGAAAATAAGTTTTTTATTTTTTTTTATTTTCTAGAATTTTTTGATAATTTTTCTTGTTTTGCCTAAAATTGATCCCGAAATGATGTTTAGGGGAGAGAATGTAGGGCGCTTGAGTTGTTTCTGGGTGTGGTTAAGAAAAACTTAGGGGGGTTGGTTTGAGCTGACGTGGCGGAGAGAGAAGCTGACGTGGCTGAGAGAGAAACCAGGGCGCCCAGAACTGCCTGGGCGCCGTTAATGGTGCTCTTAGTGTATTGTTAATATTTTTTTCCGGCCCACTGACCTAAAAAAAATTAATTTGTTCATATATTCATATTTGTTGTATAATGTTGTTGTTTTGCGTTGTAACATGAAATGATCAAAGTTTGATGAGGGGTTGTGCGGTCGGAAAGTGAGGGAAATGATTCCAGATTCCGGTTAACTTCGAAAAAGATGTTGTTTGTGCACGTTGACGATTTTTTTGTCGGATTCTGTGGTACATACAAATTTTTGTTTGAGTTTTCTCACAGTTTTTGGTCAGAAAACAACGGAAACCGAATTTTTCGGTCAACCGTCAACCATTCGGTTTGCCGAAATGATTTTAACGGACGACCGAACACATTTCGGTCTACCGAAATTCGTAATTGGAATGACCAATTCGGATGACCGAAATTAGTTCGGTCGACCATTTACGTTTGCTCAGAGAATTCACTAGAATTCTCATTTTGGTCGACCGAAACTAATTCGGTCGTCCGTTTTTGCTATCCAAACTGTTAAAATCCATAATAAACTCTTGACCGACACATTGAAGTGAACATAAGGAGTATGAGTCAATTCCAACACAACTCCCCCTCACCCCAAAATACTTTTCGAACATGCAAAAATAACAAAAATCAGTCAAAAGAAAATTACTTTCCACTTGATTCTGTTTTCTTCTAATTTTTAATTGACTCTAAAAATTATTTTTCGGAACATTTCGCGTCAATAACACCCGGAATTCACATGTAACTTTCAAATTCCGATTCTCAGCTTGTTCCCTTCTGACAGCTTTCGTGGAGATGCGGTGATCTGTGGTATTAGGAAAGTCATACAATAGTACAAATCTGAATGGAGTTGTCTAGATAACTTACAAATGGAACGCTTTCAATACCAAGTCAAAGTGAAAAATCTGAAGTTCATCCAAATACAACTTAAGATTAACTTCAATAATAACGAATACAGATCACAAACAAACTCCAAATATGGGTTTTTTTATAGTTGACTTGATATTTATGCACATTTGCCTTTTGGTTCATCTCACCTTGGTTTTGACTTTTGATTCAGTTCTCAGTAGCACCATAGGCTGGCTAAAAGTTGATCTTATATCTTCACGGTGATATTAAAAGTTAGGATGTCAATAATGACAGCGATTAGATTTAGACAACTTGCGATTATCTGTCACTTGATCACTTGAGACTGAAGAACTAACTTGAATCTTATTAACGATTAACAGCCTTGGTCATGCTAAAAGGTTGCACTTTTTTCTGAAGGTCCTTAAAGGTTTCCACTCGACAACGCAAACATATCGAGATTGGCACGACAAGCTGTAGAGGAAACACTTTTGGATTCTAGATTTTTGCGAATCCGGACTTTGACGACTAGATGGCACCATTTGGTAAATTAAAGAGTGGCTAGGGATGATTTGGTATTTCAGACGATGGAAATCTTGATGTATCCGTGTGGGGTCAACAGAAGTCTATAAGATCTGTGAGCTGCGGACATCGTTTGAACGAAATTACCATTTCATCCTCGAGTACTCGAATGATTGATCAGCTTCGAAATTCAACACAACTATAATTAAAACCAGACTCCACATTATTTCTTTGATCTAGATCAAACAAAACTCTAGTAGTGGACCGATCAGGGTCTGTGTGGTTAGCTTCAAGTATCACGGTTTTCAAGGAAATCTAGATTATTTACAAAAATACAGTTTCGAATCTTACAGGGGTGTTTGGATAATCTTGAATAATACATTATAAATATGTGTTTTTGCTGGAAATACGATTTTCGAAAAAAGAGGTAGTTCATCTCTTCTTTTTTTGGGTCTCAAATACGTAATACGTTGTCTCTTCTTTCTTCTTTGTTTGTCATGAAACATTTGGTTTTACAACAAAAAACACATTTTTTTAGCTAAATACATTATTGCATATGATAATGTATTTTCAGAATATATTATTTGAATTATATGTCAACTTCAAATATACATTTTTAAGTCAAAGATTTGAAACTTTTAATTATCCCAAAAGGACATTAGCCGACTAAACTTGAATGTACTCAAGACTGGTGTGAGGTCTTCACTGTCTTGGATTGTTTAAGGTGATTCGGATAACTATGCAAACTTATTCAAATATTTTAAAGATGAATTTACTATATTCTTTTGAACTATAGTTTGCTTCTCAATTCTCTTTTGAACTTTTATTTGTGTCAATTTACCTCTTAAATTGTTGATGCTAACATCGTAAATACAAATTGAAACGAAATCCGCATATTTCATACTGCTAGCCTTCGAATTAGTGAAGAAGGTTTTTTACCATTATGTTTCTTTATATCAATAATTTTTAGAATTTTGTTATCTAAGTACGAGATCAAATGTGGTTTTTTCAAAATTAATATTGTGTTTGACTTAAGTAGTATCTAGGCATAGTATTTTTAGATAGTTTAGGTTTATCTTTTGATGTTATCTGGTTTTCTAAATTCTTTTTTCTGGAAAATATGAATAAGAAAGATAACTAAAATATGCCATAATTTAGTGTTTCCTACACTCTTTTGGTGGATTGCAAAAACTTTCTTGGGCGGATTCTTGATTTTATCTCACCAGTCGGAATGAAATCTAGCCAATCGCGTTGATTATGCTTCCGTACACCCAGATAGAATTGCATTTAAACGTACTAGATAATATTTAATTTGTGATTTAACCTAAACAACTTTATTTATAAATTTCTACCAAATTTGAGAAACAAGTATTTAGATTGGCATGACACTTCATCTAACTGCACTCCACTGTTTCTTGATATCATATTTCAAAATTCAATGGAATTTAATACAAGTCACGTTAAGACCATCTTTAGCAACGCCTCGATACTTCTCAGACATCCTATATTTTCTCTCAACCACGTTATTTTTTCTCTTTGCTACGTTAGCACAAACCAACTCCAAAAAATTTACTTAACCACACAGAGAAACAATTCAAATGCTCTACATTCTTCCACTTTATGTCATTTGAAAATCAATTTTAGGTAAAACACAAAAAATATTAAATTTTTTAAAATATAAACAAATAAAAAATATATTTGTATAAAACAAATTGAAAAAAAATGATTTAAAACAAATTTTAAAAACACTTTTTAACCTATTTTAAAACATTTTATATAAAAAATAAAAAAACCAACCAGAAGGTACCTTGGTGCCCCCTGATCCACCGTCTGGGTGGGACCCACCCACTTTTCCACCCGAGCAGAAGACGTGGCGTGATCGATACACATGTGTAGGGCTGTGCATTGACCGGTTTTACCCGGTCAACCGGACCGGACCGGTCGGTCCGGGTTCGGTCCGGAAATTTTTGAAAAAATCCGGTCCGGTCCGGGTTTCGGTCCGGCAAATTTTACATTTTCCGGTCCGGTCCGGGTTTCGGTCCGGCAAATTTTACATTTTCCGGTCCGGTCCGGACCAGTCCATTTTTTTTAAATTTAAGGTAAAAAATCGGGTTTTTTGACCGGACCAGACCGAACCGGTCCGGTCTTCGTTCCACCTATCCGAATTTTTTCCGGTCCGGTCCGGTTTTCGGTCCGGACCTAATTTTTTTTTCCGGTCCGGTCCGGACCTATGCTCAGCCCTACACATGTGTCCTATGTTTTCCTAGCGCGTCCGGTTTTTCTCGGAAAGGTAAGGTCGGTATAAGGCTCTAATAAGCTGCAACGAAATCCAAATTGTGATCGATTCAACAACCTCAAGCGAGCAGTCAATTAAGGGAAGGGGTAGTATCGTCAATCAAAAAGTATGACGCACAGGGTGACGTAGGCGTGAAAAGAATGTATGTTAAAATGGAACAGGTCAATATTGTCTCGTGTCACGGGGCCCACTCGCTTCTCTCTTGTGCGTGGGACCCGCCACAGACCGCCCATGATGTTGGTGGGGATTTTGCCGATTGCCCAACTCAGTCGACCCAATCACCACGCCCCATCCTCCACCGTCGGATCCGACCTTCGATCTTATCTCAAAGGAGGGTGTGGGTCCCGTCCCACGTGGGATTGTGGGCTTGCAGACCTTCTCACGCTGCCTAATAACAACAACTTCTCATCTCGTCTCATCATTGATGGAAACAGTAATAAGCGCTGAGACAGAAAGTTTGGGACAAAATTAGAAAGCCGATTTTGGTCGCGTCTGGAGCTGGATTTCTATTTGTCCAGAATGTGAAGACTGTTTGTTGTGTTGGGGAATTTCTATTTGTTTTTCCTTCTTTTGAATTTTATCAACAGATCTATTAAAAATTGATTCCGAACCTATAACGAATAACATAAATCGAAGGCCTTTTTTGTCTTCAAAAGAATCATAAATCCGACTGTATATGATGAAGAGCAGCTGAAATTTGAATCACAGAGAGCTTTTTTTTTTTCTTTCCTTAACCCAGTTTTGTTACTTTCGCACATTACTGCACTGAATATTTTGTTTTGAACAGTAAAAGAAGATATTTTGTTTGTGTTAATAAGCAAAAGTCGTATTTTTTTTAATAAAAAATGGGTTCAATTATATAGAAAAATAAATCACTTTAAAATAATAGTCAATGATTATTAGAAGAACATTTACAACATAATGCCTCATTTATACGAGTTGGTATAATTAAGTATTGATAAATAGTAGTTTTGGTAGTTTAGGACTTAGGAGTACTATCAATATACCCAAAATAATTTTTCATGAGGTTGAAAGTGTTTTTGTTTGCCTTATACCTCAAAATATATGGATTAGTGTAACAGCCATTCTGCACATCAAATTTTAGTTGTAATTTTTTTCTAAATCATCAATGTTATTATTTAGCCCCAGTTAAGACCATCGACAATGCTATAGTTGGTTTTAAACCTTTTTCCCCTCACAATCTAAAAACAAATGATCAGGCTGGTAGAAATCGGAACTCTTCACATTTGAGTGAGCCGGTACAATTCAATTAATACGTTATTAATATATATATATATATATATATAATAGAAAAGAAAGGGTTAATTCTACCTTTATATTAGACTGGAATTTCATCACTTATAACATTATGCAGTTAATATGTAAATAATGTTTCAACCTGAGATGAATTTGGTTGTAGTGTGAACAACAAAATTCGAAACAAGGTTGTTAACATTAACCACAAGTTGCAATTTCCTAACTAAATTAACTAACCGAGTAACCGATAAGTAAAACCCTGTCTAAAGTAGTCGCAGGCACCATTTGGCAACTCAGAAGGCAGAATCTGGCGTCGGGACGTCTGGGCCGTCTCTCGTTCCCTTGTGCCTCACATCTGGGTTGTCTGATTAAAACCAATCATGCCGAGAAGCCGATCCAACCTTGCTTCTCCCAGACGCTATTCCCCATTCAAAATCTTCCCAAACCAGATGTCCGGCGTCAAGAAGCCGTTTGGTTGCACAAATTGGCGTCTGGGGTCATCAGACGCCGGCGAACCAACGAAGCCATAAAAATGTTGGACTTCCAAAGAGAAGTCTTGAATCTTGATTAGTTATTTTGCAAAAGAGGGAAACATTTATTTATATCTAGCTGGTTGTTTAAGGTAAGGAAGTAGCAACAGAACTATAAAAAAATGGAGTTTAATAGAAACGATGGTTTAAATACAAAACGTAAAAACTAATTCTAGATGTTGCAAAATTCACAAAACGTAAGTACAATCAGAACCGCAACAAAAGTCACCAATGTTTTCGTACCAAACATTCAAAAAAATTCTACTCGTTCTCGTATCATACAGAAATGATTTCTAGTGCTACCAGTAGACTTATGGTTCACGTGTCGCAATTACAATACATAGCAGGCCCACATGTTCATGCCATTATGAGTTTGCCACAGCATAAAGAAAATCTTGGGAACTACTAAACGTCGCCCCAAAACTACTTAAATCGCCCCTTGAAATTACCAAATTGCCCTTAACAATATATTTAATACCCAAATCGTCCCGTGTCTATAAATAAGGTCTATGGCCTTGTATATTCATAATTTATCAGTAAAAACACCACGAAAATGTCTGGCGAGGGTGATGCATCGGGTGAGGTAAGCCTGGCGCGGGGAAATTTTTGGGCCGAGCGTCTGCATTAGACGCCTCCCCCATGGTGAGGGCGTCTGCGTAGGACGCCCTCCCCATGGCCGAGGCGTCTAACGCAGACGCCTACACAATGGGAGAGGCGTCTTATGTAGGGCTGGCAATTCGGGTCATGACCCGAAATTCGAACCCGAACACGACACGAAAATTTCGGGTTCGGGTTGACTTATTTCGGGTTCGGGTCGATTTCGGGTCGACACGAATAACACGAAGTGTAATTCGGGTCGGGTTCGGGTTTATAAAATTCGGGTTTCGTGTAATTCGGGTCGACCCGAATTACACGAAATACCATATATATATATATATGTTAAAAAATTTAAAACCCTAATCCTATCCCACACCCAAAACCAACCAGCCGACACCCCAAATTCTCAATCACTGTTTGCCTCCGATCTCTAGCTCTCCCGATCCTCTCCCCTCCGATCTCTAGGTCCGGTAGCTGACCACCTCGTCTCCTCCTCCCCTTCGCGCTGCCTCAGCCGGTCCAGCCCGTCGCGTCTCCTCCTCCCCTTTGTGTTGCCCCAACCGGTCCAGCCCATCGCGTCTCCTCCTCTCCTTCGCGCTGTTGGCTTTTTGGCCTTAATCTAGGTTTTGATGATTTAATTAACCTAATCTTAATTATGATGATGTAGAGTAGCACACATATTGCATTGCATGTATATTGTATTGTGCTAACCTCTACAGGTGATCAAGACTCAAGAAAGAAGGAAATGAAGTCAAGACATGTAATTAAAGCTAAATCGAAGACATGTAACCTTGATTTATTTTGAGTCTTAGGAACATGTGTAAATTGAGCATACAAGGGTTAAAAACCAATCACATACACATTAGGTTCCTTAGAGAAGTCACACACAAAATTTCACATTATTTGGACTTCATTAGATCACCCAAACCTTAGTCGGAAATCACTTATAAACTTAAACCCAGATTTCCTGTGTGAACCGGTCGACCGAACCAGTTCTCAGTTCGACCGGTTTATAACAGACTCTCCACAGTGATTTTACCGAACTCTACCGGTCGACCGGTTATACCTTTTCGGTCGACCGATCCCGGATTTTAATATGACCGTTTTTCTTGTCGTATTCCTATAACGGTCGTATTCGTATAAAACAAACTTAACCCCAAAATACATTCGGTAAACGGTCGAACGACGACCTTGATTCGGTCGACCGGTTGAACATATTTTCAGAAACCAAATTCCCTGCTATCGGTCGACACATTTCTCGTTCGACCGATTGACCTTTGTCTCAACCGAATCCCCTTATCGGTCGACCGCCCCGTACTTTGGTTCGACCGATTCACTTAAGTAGAGTTAAGTTCTAGCTCGTTTGTCCGACCGAATATTCTTTTGTTCGACCGTTCTCCTTGAAATCAAGTGAACGGTCGACCGGTTTAGTAGTTTCGGTCGACCGGTTATGGACAGATTTGCAGCCCGATTTTCTGCTTTGTGTATCTTGCACAAAACCCAATCAAATCTATCCCCAACGGCTAGAAAACCTTAGGAGCTTATAAATAGAGGATCAAGACTTGTTGTTAACACAACTCTCCAACTCAAATTGTCCCAATACATTAGAGAGAAACCTCAATCCTCAAAGCTCCCAATTCTACACTCTTTAAGCCTAAACTTCACACACTTGATCATATACTCATCCTACTCAAAGTGTGCTCAATTAGAGAGTGAATCCCACTCAGTTACAAGAGTTGTCAAAAGAAGCAAGGACTTCGGTGAAAGCCCGAAGTGTCCCTCTCGGATTGTGAGAGGAAGAATTCAAGCAAGCGAGGGTTGTTCGCGTTGCTTGTGGTGTAAAGGCGTTCTCTCCCGGCCCGGAACGGGGAGTGGTTAGTGAAGACGTAGGCGGAGCTCGCGGAGTCGAGCGGAGCTTACAAGAGAGGACTAGGACCCGGGTGGGGTGCCGAACCTCTATAAAAACCGACGCGTCTCTTGTGGTTTGCATTTTCTGTTAATTTCCCTACTTGCTTTTAAATTTGTTTCCGCTGCGTTTATTGTTTAATTAATTAGGGATTAGATTCAAAGTGATTAGTGGACCCATAACCCACACGATCCTACATTTGGTATCAGAGCCTTGTTAAGCTAAATTTCATTACTTTACCGTAATTTTAGCATGGCTTCAACATCTAATCACTTAGAGGGTTTATGCACCACAAGGCCTCCTTTGCTTAATGGGTCAAATTATGATTATTGGAAAAATAGAATGAAAATCTTTTTAATATCAAATGACCTTAAGTATTGGAAGTTTATTCAAAATCCATACATACCCCCAAATGAAGATGATTTAGACTCTCTATCTAGGGCTCAAATGAAAGAAATTGAAATGAATTCAAAAATTATGAATATTCTTTATTGTGGCCTTAATGAGGGAGAATACAATAGAATTAGGGGATGTGAAAGTGCAAATGAAATATGGCATAGGTTACAAATGCATCATGAGGGTGATAGCAAAACCAAAGAAACTAGGATAAGTCTCCTCATGCATAAATATGAAATATTTTCTATGCAAATCGGTGAGAACATAAGCGACATGAACACTCGCTTCACCGATATCACTAACTCTCTTTTGATTCTTGGAAGAAGGATAAATGAAGGAGAGATGACTCGAAAATTCCTCCGGTCATTGAGCAACGATTGGGAAGACAAGGTCGTGGCAATCGAAGAATCGCACGATCTTTCAAAATTGAAGATGGAGGAACTCATTGGAAATCTCATGGCCTATGAGCTCCAATTGAGTCATCGAAGAGAGAAGGAAGCTTCAAAGAAAAACTCCATGGTGGCATTGCATGCAAATTTTGATGAGCCAAGGAGGGTGGAAGAAGAGGACATTGAGGTCCTTGCCCAAGACTTCTTCAAATACCTCAAGAGGGATAAGGGAGAAAAGAATGAAAGAAGAGGTAGAAGAAGTGAGAAAAGAGAAAAAGAAAAAGAGAGGGAGGAGAGCGAAAATGAGAGAAGAGAAGGGGAAAAGAAAAATGAGAGAAGGGAGAGAAGAAGAGAAAAGGAGAGGAGTAAGAGAAAAGAAAAGAGGTTGGAAGCTCACAAGGCCACTTGGGACGATACGTCGTCGTCGTCATCCAAATCAACCGCACCTTCATCAACAAAGGAATATGCGCATATGTGCTACATGGCAATTCAAGATGAAGGAAGTGAGGTATCTTCTAACTCTTACACCACTAGAAGCAATTCATGTTCAAATAAATCATATTCTAGTGCTAGCTCTAATTCTAATACTAATGATGAATCATATACATATGATGAGCTTCAAAATGCATTTCATGATTTAGTTAAACAATATGAGATCATTTGTGAAAAGAACAAAAATGCTAGAAAAACTATAAATGATCTCAAATGCCAAATTGAATTAATCATGAATGAAAAGAATGAGGTGATTGCTAGACTTGAATCAAATGAATCATCACTTGCTAGTCTAAGTAAAACACCCATTATTGATGAACATGTAGATCTTAAAGCCTCAAATATGCAATTAAGAAAAGATCTTGAAATGTTCACTAAAGGAACAAAAATGTTTGATATGCTTTTGAGTAGTCAAAGACAATCATTAGCTAAACATGGTTTAGGATACAATGTGCATTTGAAAAACCATGTATCTCATACTACTTTAAATGGCAAGCATGTATTTGTTAAATCTAGTTCCTCAAGTGTGTGGGCACCCAAAACCAAAATGGTTTGGATCCCAAAAGCTAATGTTCAAGGACCCAAAGTTGTTTGGGTACCTAAGTCTACACTTGTAGGAGCTTGAGGAGGAAATTGGTGGTGACCGGGTGAGCCAAAGCGTCGAATTCGAATCCGGTTGCATCACCAAATAAGATTGGAGCTAATCAAGATTCAAGTTTGGTATAAATTTCTATCCTTGAAATTTCTGAAAATTTAGCTCTAATCTAGTTTATATGCTAAATTGTCATATCTTTAGAAGTTCAATTCATTGCAAAGCATATACCCCATTCATTGCAAATCATTTACCACATTCATTGATTTTAAATGTCAAATTTTTTAAATGGATGTTAGAATAAGGCTTAAGTTGAAACTTAAATGAACTTAATTTCATCATACTCATTGTTTCCATTTAGCCTTATTGATAGGGGGAGCTTAAATGTTATATCTTTTAGAGTAATGAAGTGCAAAATTTAGGGGGAGCAACTTCATTACAAGACATCCAAATTCTATGCTTAAAGTCATATTTATTTTTATTTTTGATGGATGTCAAAGGGGGAGAGATAATTAAGGGGGTAACTTGGAATTTGGCATAAAATTGAACAAAAACTATGCACATCCATAGGGGGAGCATTAATTTGCATAGTTTACATATACAAATTCCATGTATTTAGATAGAATTAAGATATAGGTTGCCATCATCAAAAAGGGGGAGATTGTTGGCTTTTTGGCCTTAATCTAGGTTTTGATGATTTAATTAACCTAATCTTAATTATGATGATGTAGAGTAGCACACATATTGCATTGCATGTATATTGTATTGTGCTAACCTCTACAGGTGATCAAGACTCAAGAAAGAAGGAAATGAAGTCAAGACATGTAATTAAAGCTAAATCGAAGACATGTAACCTTGATTTATTTTGAGTCTTAGGAACATGTGTAAATTGAGCATACAAGGGTTAAAAACCAATCACATACACACTAGGTTCCTTAGAGAAGTCACACACAAAATTTCACATTATTTGGACTTCATTAGATCACCCAAACCTTAGTCGGAAATCACTTATAAACTTAAACCCAGATTTCCTGTGTGAACCGGTCGACCGAACCAGTTCTCAGTTCGACCGGTTTATAACAGACTCTCCACAGTGATTTTACCGAACTCTACCGGTCGACCGGTTATACCTTTTCGGTCGACCGATCCCGGATTTTAATATGACCGTTTTTCTTGTCGTATTCCTATAACGGTCGTATTCGTATAAAACAAACTTAACCCCAAAATACATTCGGTAACCGGTCGAACGACGACCTTGATTCGGTCGACCGGTTGAACATATTTTCAGAAACCAAATTCCCTGCTATCGGTCGACACATTTCTCGTTCGACCGATTGACCTTTGTCTCAACCGAATCCCCTTATCGGTCGACCGCCCCGTACTTTGGTTCGACCGATTCACTTAAGTAGAGTTAAGTTCTAGCTCGTTTGTCCGACCGAATATTCTTTTGTTCGACCGTTCTCCTTGAAATCAAGTGAACGGTCGACCGGTTTAGTAGTTTCGGTCGACCGGTTATGGACAGATTTGCAGCCCGATTTTCTGCTTTGTGTATCTTGCACAAAACCCAATCAAATCTATCCCCAACGGCTAGAAAACCTTAGGAGCTTATAAATAGAGGATCAAGACTTGTTGTTAACACAACTCTCCAACTCAAATTGTCCCAATACATTAGAGAGAAACCTCAATCCTCAAAGCTCCCAATTCTACACTCTTTAAGCCTAAACTTCACACACTTGATCATATACTCATCCTACTCAAAGTGTGCTCAATTAGAGAGTGAATCCCACTCAGTTACAAGAGTTGTCAAAAGAAGCAAGGACTTCGGTGAAAGCCCGAAGTGTCCCTCTCGGATTGTGAGAGGAAGAATTCAAGCAAGCGAGGGTTGTTCGCGTTGCTTGTGGTGTAAAGGCGTTCTCTCCCGGCCCGGAACGGGGAGTGGTTAGTGAAGACGTAGGCGGAGCTCGCGGAGTCGAGCGGAGCTTACAAGAGAGGACTAGGACCCGGGTGGGGTGCCGAACCTCTATAAAAACCGACGCGTCTCTTGTGGTTTGCATTTTCTGTTAATTTCCCTACTTGCTTTTAAATTTGTTTCCGCTGCGTTTATTGTTTAATTAATTAGGGATTAGATTCAAAGTGATTAGTGGACCCATAACCCACACGATCCTACATTTGGTATCAGAGCCTTGTTAAGCTAAATTTCATTACTTTACCGTAATTTTAGCATGGCTTCAACATCTAATCACTTAGAGGGTTTATGCACCACAAGGCCTCCTTTGCTTAATGGGTCAAATTATGATTATTGGAAAAATAGAATGAAAATCTTTTTAATATCAAATGACCTTAAGTATTGGAAGTTTATTCAAAATCCATACATACCCCCAAATGAAGATGATTTAGACTCTCTATCTAGGGCTCAAATGAAAGAAATTGAAATGAATTCAAAAATTATGAATATTCTTTATTGTGGCCTTAATGAGGGAGAATACAATAGAATTAGGGGATGTGAAAGTGCAAATGAAATATGGCATAGGTTACAAATGCATCATGAGGGTGATAGCAAAACCAAAGAAACTAGGATAAGTCTCCTCATGCATAAATATGAAATATTTTCTATGCAAATCGGTGAGAACATAAGCGACATGAACACTCGCTTCACCGATATCACTAACTCTCTTTTGATTCTTGGAAGAAGGATAAATGAAGGAGAGATGACTCGAAAATTCCTCCGGTCATTGAGCAACGATTGGGAAGACAAGGTCGTGGCAATCGAAGAATCGCACGATCTTTCAAAATTGAAGATGGAGGAACTCATTGGAAATCTCATGGCCTATGAGCTCCAATTGAGTCATCGAAGAGAGAAGGAAGCTTCAAAGAAAAACTCCATGGTGGCATTGCATGCAAATTTTGATGAGCCAAGGAGGGTGGAAGAAGAGGACATTGAGGTCCTTGCCCAAGACTTCTTCAAATACCTCAAGAGGGATAAGGGAGAAAAGAATGAAAGAAGAGGTAGAAGAAGTGAGAAAAGAGAAAAAGAAAAAGAGAGGGAGGAGAGCGAAAATGAGAGAAGAGAAGGGGAAAAGAAAAATGAGAGAAGGGAGAGAAGAAGAGAAAAGGAGAGGAGTAAGAGAAAAGAAAAGAGGTTGGAAGCTCACAAGGCCACTTGGGACGATACGTCGTCGTCGTCATCCAAATCAACCGCACCTTCATCAACAAAGGAATATGCGCATATGTGCTACATGGCAATTCAAGATGAAGGAAGTGAGGTATCTTCTAACTCTTACACCACTAGAAGCAATTCATGTTCAAATAAATCATATTCTAGTGCTAGCTCTAATTCTAATACTAATGATGAATCATATACATATGATGAGCTTCAAAATGCATTTCATGATTTAGTTAAACAATATGAGATCATTTGTGAAAAGAACAAAAATGCTAGAAAAACTATAAATGATCTCAAATGCCAAATTGAATTAATCATGAATGAAAAGAATGAGGTGATTGCTAGACTTGAATCAAATGAATCATCACTTGCTAGTCTAAGTAAAACACCCATTATTGATGAACATGTAGATCTTAAAGCCTCAAATATGCAATTAAGAAAAGATCTTGAAATGTTCACTAAAGGAACAAAAATGTTTGATATGCTTTTGAGTAGTCAAAGACAATCATTAGCTAAACATGGTTTAGGATACAATGTGCATTTGAAAAACCATGTATCTCATACTACTTTAAATGGCAAGCATGTATTTGTTAAATCTAGTTCCTCAAGTGTGTGGGCACCCAAAACCAAAATGGTTTGGATCCCAAAAGCTAATGTTCAAGGACCCAAAGTTGTTTGGGTACCTAAGTCTACACTTGTAGGAGCTTGAGGAGGAAATTGGTGGTGACCGGGTGAGCCAAAGCGTCGAATTCGAATCCGGTTGCATCACCAAATAAGATTGGAGCTAATCAAGATTCAAGTTTGGTATAAATTTCTATCCTTGAAATTTCTGAAAATTTAGCTCTAATCTAGTTTATATGCTAAATTGTCATATCTTTAGAAGTTCAATTCATTGCAAAGCATATACCCCATTCATTGCAAATCATTTACCACATTCATTGATTTTAAATGTCAAATTTTTTAAATGGATGTTAGAATAAGGCTTAAGTTGAAACTTAAATGAACTTAATTTCATCATACTCATTGTTTCCATTTAGCCTTATTGATAGGGGGAGCTTAAATGTTATATCTTTTAGAGTAATGAAGTGCAAAATTTAGGGGGAGCAACTTCATTACAAGACATCCAAATTCTATGCTTAAAGTCATATTTATTTTTATTTTTGATGGATGTCAAAGGGGGAGAGATAATTAAGGGGGTAACTTGGAATTTGGCATAAAATTGAACAAAAACTATGCACATCCATAGGGGGAGCATTAATTTGCATAGTTTACATATACAAATTCCATGTATTTAGATAGAATTAAGATATAGGTTGCCATCATCAAAAAGGGGGAGATTGTTGGCTTTTTGGCCTTAATCTAGGTTTTGATGATTTAATTAACCTAATCTTAATTATGATGATGTAGAGTAGCACACATATTGCATTGCATGTATATTGTATTGTGCTAACCTCTACAGGTGATCAAGACTCAAGAAAGAAGGAAATGAAGTCAAGACATGTAATTAAAGCTAAATCGAAGACATGTAACCTTGATTTATTTTGAGTCTTAGGAACATGTGTAAATTGAGCATACAAGGGTTAAAAACCAATCACATACACACTAGGTTCCTTAGAGAAGTCACACACAAAATTTCACATTATTTGGACTTCATTAGATCACCCAAACCTTAGTCGGAAATCACTTATAAACTTAAACCCAGATTTCCTGTGTGAACCGGTCGACCGAACCAGTTCTCAGTTCGACCGGTTTATAACAGACTCTCCACAGTGATTTTACCGAACTCTACCGGTCGACCGGTTATACCTTTTCGGTCGACCGATCCCGGATTTTAATATGACCGTTTTTCTTGTCGTATTCCTATAACGGTCGTATTCGTATAAAACAAACTTAACCCCAAAATACATTCGGTAACCGGTCGAACGACGACCTTGATTCGGTCGACCGGTTGAACATATTTTCAGAAACCAAATTCCCTGCTATCGGTCGACACATTTCTCGTTCGACCGATTGACCTTTGTCTCAACCGAATCCCCTTATCGGTCGACCGCCCCGTACTTTGGTTCGACCGATTCACTTAAGTAGAGTTAAGTTCTAGCTCGTTTGTCCGACCGAATATTCTTTTGTTCGACCGTTCTCCTTGAAATCAAGTGAACGGTCGACCGGTTTAGTAGTTTCGGTCGACCGGTTATGGACAGATTTGCAGCCCGATTTTCTGCTTTGTGTATCTTGCACAAAACCCAATCAAATCTATCCCCAACGGCTAGAAAACCTTAGGAGCTTATAAATAGAGGATCAAGACTTGTTGTTAACACAACTCTCCAACTCAAATTGTCCCAATACATTAGAGAGAAACCTCAATCCTCAAAGCTCCCAATTCTACACTCTTTAAGCCTAAACTTCACACACTTGATCATATACTCATCCTACTCAAAGTGTGCTCAATTAGAGAGTGAATCCCACTCAGTTACAAGAGTTGTCAAAAGAAGCAAGGACTTCGGTGAAAGCCCGAAGTGTCCCTCTCGGATTGTGAGAGGAAGAATTCAAGCAAGCGAGGGTTGTTCGCGTTGCTTGTGGTGTAAAGGCGTTCTCTCCCGGCCCGGAACGGGGAGTGGTTAGTGAAGACGTAGGCGGAGCTCGCGGAGTCGAGCGGAGCTTACAAGAGAGGACTAGGACCCGGGTGGGGTGCCGAACCTCTATAAAAACCGACGCGTCTCTTGTGGTTTGCATTTTCTGTTAATTTCCCTACTTGCTTTTAAATTTGTTTCCGCTGCGTTTATTGTTTAATTAATTAGGGATTAGATTCAAAGTGATTAGTGGACCCATAACCCACACGATCCTACATTTGGTATCAGAGCCTTGTTAAGCTAAATTTCATTACTTTACCGTAATTTTAGCATGGCTTCAACATCTAATCACTTAGAGGGTTTATGCACCACAAGGCCTCCTTTGCTTAATGGGTCAAATTATGATTATTGGAAAAATAGAATGAAAATCTTTTTAATATCAAATGACCTTAAGTATTGGAAGTTTATTCAAAATCCATACATACCCCCAAATGAAGATGATTTAGACTCTCTATCTAGGGCTCAAATGAAAGAAATTGAAATGAATTCAAAAATTATGAATATTCTTTATTGTGGCCTTAATGAGGGAGAATACAATAGAATTAGGGGATGTGAAAGTGCAAATGAAATATGGCATAGGTTACAAATGCATCATGAGGGTGATAGCAAAACCAAAGAAACTAGGATAAGTCTCCTCATGCATAAATATGAAATATTTTCTATGCAAATCGGTGAGAACATAAGCGACATGAACACTCGCTTCACCGATATCACTAACTCTCTTTTGATTCTTGGAAGAAGGATAAATGAAGGAGAGATGACTCGAAAATTCCTCCGGTCATTGAGCAACGATTGGGAAGACAAGGTCGTGGCAATCGAAGAATCGCACGATCTTTCAAAATTGAAGATGGAGGAACTCATTGGAAATCTCATGGCCTATGAGCTCCAATTGAGTCATCGAAGAGAGAAGGAAGCTTCAAAGAAAAACTCCATGGTGGCATTGCATGCAAATTTTGATGAGCCAAGGAGGGTGGAAGAAGAGGACATTGAGGTCCTTGCCCAAGACTTCTTCAAATACCTCAAGAGGGATAAGGGAGAAAAGAATGAAAGAAGAGGTAGAAGAAGTGAGAAAAGAGAAAAAGAAAAAGAGAGGGAGGAGAGCGAAAATGAGAGAAGAGAAGGGGAAAAGAAAAATGAGAGAAGGGAGAGAAGAAGAGAAAAGGAGAGGAGTAAGAGAAAAGAAAAGAGGTTGGAAGCTCACAAGGCCACTTGGGACGATACGTCGTCGTCGTCATCCAAATCAACCGCACCTTCATCAACAAAGGAATATGCGCATATGTGCTACATGGCAATTCAAGATGAAGGAAGTGAGGTATCTTCTAACTCTTACACCACTAGAAGCAATTCATGTTCAAATAAATCATATTCTAGTGCTAGCTCTAATTCTAATACTAATGATGAATCATATACATATGATGAGCTTCAAAATGCATTTCATGATTTAGTTAAACAATATGAGATCATTTGTGAAAAGAACAAAAATGCTAGAAAAACTATAAATGATCTCAAATGCCAAATTGAATTAATCATGAATGAAAAGAATGAGGTGATTGCTAGACTTGAATCAAATGAATCATCACTTGCTAGTCTAAGTAAAACACCCATTATTGATGAACATGTAGATCTTAAAGCCTCAAATATGCAATTAAGAAAAGATCTTGAAATGTTCACTAAAGGAACAAAAATGTTTGATATGCTTTTGAGTAGTCAAAGACAATCATTAGCTAAACATGGTTTAGGATACAATGTGCATTTGAAAAACCATGTATCTCATACTACTTTAAATGGCAAGCATGTATTTGTTAAATCTAGTTCCTCAAGTGTGTGGGCACCCAAAACCAAAATGGTTTGGATCCCAAAAGCTAATGTTCAAGGACCCAAAGTTGTTTGGGTACCTAAGTCTACACTTGTAGGAGCTTGAGGAGGAAATTGGTGGTGACCGGGTGAGCCAAAGCGTCGAATTCGAATCCGGTTGCATCACCAAATAAGATTGGAGCTAATCAAGATTCAAGTTTGGTATAAATTTCTATCCTTGAAATTTCTGAAAATTTAGCTCTAATCTAGTTTATATGCTAAATTGTCATATCTTTAGAAGTTCAATTCATTGCAAAGCATATACCCCATTCATTGCAAATCATTTACCACATTCATTGATTTTAAATGTCAAATTTTTTAAATGGATGTTAGAATAAGGCTTAAGTTGAAACTTAAATGAACTTAATTTCATCATACTCATTGTTTCCATTTAGCCTTATTGATAGGGGGAGCTTAAATGTTATATCTTTTAGAGTAATGAAGTGCAAAATTTAGGGGGAGCAACTTCATTACAAGACATCCAAATTCTATGCTTAAAGTCATATTTATTTTTATTTTTGATGGATGTCAAAGGGGGAGAGATAATTAAGGGGGTAACTTGGAATTTGGCATAAAATTGAACAAAAACTATGCACATCCATAGGGGGAGCATTAATTTGCATAGTTTACATATACAAATTCCATGTATTTAGATAGAATTAAGATATAGGTTGCCATCATCAAAAAGGGGGAGATTGTTGGCTTTTTGGCCTTAATCTAGGTTTTGATGATTTAATTAACCTAATCTTAATTATGATGATGTAGAGTAGCACACATATTGCATTGCATGTATATTGTATTGTGCTAACCTCTACAGGTGATCAAGACTCAAGAAAGAAGGAAATGAAGTCAAGACATGTAATTAAAGCTAAATCGAAGACATGTAACCTTGATTTATTTTGAGTCTTAGGAACATGTGTAAATTGAGCATACAAGGGTTAAAAACCAATCACATACACACTAGGTTCCTTAGAGAAGTCACACACAAAATTTCACATTATTTGGACTTCATTAGATCACCCAAACCTTAGTCGGAAATCACTTATAAACTTAAACCCAGATTTCCTGTGTGAACCGGTCGACCGAACCAGTTCTCAGTTCGACCGGTTTATAACAGACTCTCCACAGTGATTTTACCGAACTCTACCGGTCGACCGGTTATACCTTTTCGGTCGACCGATCCCGGATTTTAATATGACCGTTTTTCTTGTCGTATTCCTATAACGGTCGTATTCGTATAAAACAAACTTAACCCCAAAATACATTCGGTAACCGGTCGAACGACGACCTTGATTCGGTCGACCGGTTGAACATATTTTCAGAAACCAAATTCCCTGCTATCGGTCGACACATTTCTCGTTCGACCGATTGACCTTTGTCTCAACCGAATCCCCTTATCGGTCGACCGCCCCGTACTTTGGTTCGACCGATTCACTTAAGTAGAGTTAAGTTCTAGCTCGTTTGTCCGACCGAATATTCTTTTGTTCGACCGTTCTCCTTGAAATCAAGTGAACGGTCGACCGGTTTAGTAGTTTCGGTCGACCGGTTATGGACAGATTTGCAGCCCGATTTTCTGCTTTGTGTATCTTGCACAAAACCCAATCAAATCTATCCCCAACGGCTAGAAAACCTTAGGAGCTTATAAATAGAGGATCAAGACTTGTTGTTAACACAACTCTCCAACTCAAATTGTCCCAATACATTAGAGAGAAACCTCAATCCTCAAAGCTCCCAATTCTACACTCTTTAAGCCTAAACTTCACACACTTGATCATATACTCATCCTACTCAAAGTGTGCTCAATTAGAGAGTGAATCCCACTCAGTTACAAGAGTTGTCAAAAGAAGCAAGGACTTCGGTGAAAGCCCGAAGTGTCCCTCTCGGATTGTGAGAGGAAGAATTCAAGCAAGCGAGGGTTGTTCGCGTTGCTTGTGGTGTAAAGCCGTTCTCTCCCGGCCCGGAACGGGGAGTGGTTAGTGAAGACGTAGGCGGAGCTCGCGGAGTCGAGCGGAGCTTACAAGAGAGGACTAGGACCCGGGTGGGGTGCCGAACCTCTATAAAAACCGACGCGTCTCTTGTGGTTTGCATTTTCTGTTAATTTCCCTACTTGTTTTTAAATTTGTTTCCGCTGCGTTTATTGTTTAATTAATTAGGGATTAGATTCAAAGTGATTAGTGGACCCATAACCCACACGATCCTACACGCGCTGCACCAGCCTGTTGCGTCTCCTCCCCGTCAAGTGAGCATCCTGTCGCGTCTCCTGTCTGCAGCAACACGTGCTAGAGGTTAGGACAGTTGGGGAGGACGATGTTGAGGACGTTACGGAGCCTATTAGGGATTTATTGGTTTGTTTAGATTTTCTTATCTTTTGGGCTTCTTAATTCTTATGTTTGATGATCCTTTTGGCAGGAAGGGCTCGAACACGAAACCGAAAATGTTGAGATGAAGAGATTTGGAGTATGGTCCCTGGTCTGATCCACCAAGCTGTGGCAGAAAATGTTGAGATGCAAAATCTTGCTGTTAGAGCGAAGATGGGAGATGCATTGGTTGTTTTCTTATTTCCTATTGTTGTAGTTTTATTGTATATTAATTGTATTTTGAAGTTCTTATTAAGAAATTTTGTTAGCGTTCTTCCTGTTTGTGGCAATCTAATGAGCCCGAAAATTCGTGTCAATTTGTGTTGAAACGAACCCGAAACCGAATTAACATGAAAAGAATTCGTGTCAATTCGGGTCGACACGAACACGAAACCGAAAACAACACGAAAACAATTCGTGTCAATTCGGGTCAGATCGGGTTACTAATTTCGTGTTCGTGTTTAAGTGTGGAATTTTGTGTTCGGGTTGGAGTCGACTTTTCCTGGAAATTTCGTGTTCGTGTTCGGGTTCGTGTTGAGCAAAAATTAATTCGTGTCAATTCGTGTCGACACGAACACGACCCGAAACCCGAATTTGCCAGCCTTAGTCTTATGTAGGCGTCCTCCCCATGGGTAAGGCGTCCTACGCAGACGCCTTACCGTTGGGGAAGGCGTTTAACACAGACGCCCCATCCATGGGGCAGGCGTCTAACACAGACGCTTTTTTTTTTTTTTTTTTTTTAATTTCGAGTTTATTTTTTAATTTTTTTAATTTCGAATTTATTTTTTTATTTTTTTAATTTTGAATATATTTTTGTAGGTTCCAGATTTCGGTGGTGATGGAGTGGATTACAGTGAGTTATTTCAAACTACACAAATCTTTGAAACAATCGATGAAGCATGTAAATGGGCCAAACAAGTAGCTATCGGAGCTGGGTTCGTTGTACCCATGTCTTACAGTTCTACCTTGGGAGAGTCCGCCTACCGTGACGAGACCGTGCAGAGAGTTGATTATTGCTCATTTAGGGAGTTACGCTCATTACATTCGTTTGGAATTGAATGAGGGATTCCCCGTACCTCCTATAGCGACTCTGTGGTATCAAATACGAAATGAGAGTGTTATTGGATGGGAGCTGGAGTACCAACATAGGATAGCATATTGGCAACAATTATGTAATATGTTTTGATATGTTTGTATAATTATGTAATATGTTTTGATATGTTTGTACATTATATAGTGTTGCTTTATTATGTAATATGTTTTGATATGTTTGCTTTATTTGCATTATATATAATAGTACGAAAGGTTATCAAACACAAATACAAATAATAAGGGTACAACAGATAAGCAAAACACAAATACAAACAATAAGCGTACGACATGTTAGCAAACACAAACACAAATACAAATAATAAGCGTACAACAGATAAACAAATATAAATGCAAATACTAAGCGTACCACAGATAAGCAAACACAAATACTAAGCGTACAACATATAAACAAATATAAATGCAAATAATAAGAGTACGGTACAACAGATCAGCCTACTCATCATCCGAATCATGGTCGGAGATGCCTAACTGAGTATGCCATGACTGTATGATCTGATCCACATCTCCGCATGCAGCTCTGGCATCGTCTGACAGCTCATCCCTCATCTGCAAGATTGGGTTTACAGCCCGTATCATCTTACCCATCCACTGCACATAACATTAACATTAGCGTACATTAACAAATTATACGGTACAAATAAATATAGATAAAATGAAAAAATTACCAGATCGCCACACGTCCTATCTGGTGGTCGATCTGCTCTCCGGGAGGCACCACGGACGATGATAGGATGTGAGTAACTACCGAACCAATCAAGATAACGTGCATCACACTCGGAGGGGTCGCGACTACGTCTGAAGTCGCCAAGGAACAATCGGCATGATCTCGGAAATGTCCGCCAAGTCGATTCCGCTGTAGAAGCGGGGAACCTGACGTCGTACGTCGCTGCTGTCGCAGACCGCACCGCATGCTCTGGTGTCGGAATGTCAACCGGGATCACCTGAACATATCCTAACTGACGCAAGACCCGATCGGGCATATAAGGCTCTATGATATCCCGATAACGAATAAGACCCATCAATAAAGTCCTCGGGACATCCGCTGCTGGGTCAGGACCATAGGGTAACCACTCCACCTAAAGATTAACACATTAATAATAATACATCTTAAAATTAAATAAATGGTGTAAAGTTTGATACCTCTGATGCAGTCATCTGATCTAGCCGTGCGCGGATGGAACGCAATCGTCCATCGCTCTTGTCCTCGCTCCGGACAACCCACATACCCGAACGTGGATGACCCTCGTCGATAATCTTCCGCTCACGATGCGGGCGGAATGCAGGAAAGTACTCGTATATCCACGCCTGCAGCAGCGTAAGACAACCTGCAATCCCAGAACAATCCGCACGGCTAGCTATCCCAAGCTGCCGGTACAGGTATGCCAACGTCGCTGACCCCCACGAGTACTCACGAACGGTCTCCGGGTCCCTAGCCTCCAGTAGATCGCGTGGTCTGATCCGACAACCACTCTTGTCGACAAACAAGACGGCTCCGAGCATCAAGAATAGGTACGCCGTCAACTGTGTATCATCGGCCCGCGGAGGTCGTGCCCGTCTGCATAGGTCCTCAAGGGAGTCGATGCCGACACCACCACCACTCCATAAAGCTGTATCTCTCGCCAGACCATCAGGTGTGACACCAAGCAACTCTGCCACATAACACCTCAGCTCAGACGTCGACCCCTGAGCACTAACCAGACGACCATCCACAGGAAGTCGCAGGATCTGGAAAACATCGTGAAGCATGATCGTCATCTCTCCGAAAGGCATGTGGAAAGTGTTGGTGTCAGGCTGCCACCGCTCCACAAACGCCGAAATCAAAGGCATGTCGAGATAAGGGAACATGTTGTACGGTAAGTGCCCCAAATGCGTGGCACTAATCTCCTCTCTGATATCAGCACTCAGTGTAGACCGCCAACCCTGTAGTGCTGTACAGGCTCTGTGCCGATTCTGGCACTTCAGAACCTTCCGATCCTCTCCGTCCCAGATCCGTCTAGCAATGTGACCCCAGAAATTAGGAATGACGCTCCCATCTAAAGGACCACCAGGCGTCATACTGCTCACGATCCAAGAATCGTCCTGGACCCTCTTCTTCTTCTGAGCGCGGGGATCAACAGTGCACGAGCTCGAATCCCCGACCGTAAACCTCCCACCCCTACCCTTCCGCACCATCCATCCGGCGGAAGTAGAAGTACCCGCTCGACCACGTCCTCCGCTATAATCCCCCTGCCTCTCCACCTCCGACCGCACATCATACGGGCCATCATCGTCGCTCTCGTCGTCGAAACTATCCACATGCTCATCATCGAAGGAATCATACTCCTTCTCACGACGACGTAATGCCTCCCTCTCCCTCCTGACCGAAGCAGATATCCCCCGTCTACGTGGATGACGCGGTGCTGAATCATCCTCTAAAGAACGGAAGGCGTGTAATGGTATCGACTTGCCTCTCCCTCCACTGTGACCCGATGACTATTTATTGAAATTTTAAATACAAATTTGTTAAACTAAATTATCATATTTATCAAAATTGTTAAACTAAATCAAAATTTGTTAAACTTAATTATCAAAATTGTTAAACTAAATCAAAATTTGTTAAACTAAATTAAAACAATTGTTAAACTAAATCAAAATTTGTTAAAACTAAATATCACAAATGTTAAACTTAATAAGAATTTGTTAAATTAATTTTTTTGATTTATCACTATTTATTAAAGTAATTATGATATTTATTAATTAAAAAAACAAAAAAGGAGGAGGCGTCTGCGACAGACGCCTCCCGCAAGGTGGAGGCGTCTGTCGCACACGCCTCCTCCTACAGGGAGACGTCTTCGGAAGACGTCTCCCCCATCGGGGAGACGTCTTCCGCAGACGTCTCCCGCTTCGGGTCGGCGTCCGAGGGAGACGCCCCCCGCATGGGTCGGGCGTCCTCGGAAGCCGCTCCCCCCATAGGGGGAGCGGCTTCCTCGGACGCCCGCCCCATGCGGGGGGCGTCTCCCTCGGACGCCGACGCCTTTTTTTTTTTTTTTAAAACAAATAAATAACGTAATGTTACCTCATACGGGTACACCGGGGTAACTGCTGGCTGCTTCCCTGGCCTCCGAGACATTCGTAATCTTGTGTAGTAGGTATAGGAAGAGAAAGTTTTGAAAAAAGAGTGAAATTGTGAGATATATAAGCAAAAATAGGAGGAAGGGCAATTTGGTAATTTCAAGGGGCGATTTAAGTAATTTTGGGACGATGTTTAGCGGTTCATAAAATCTTCTCACAATGATGAATATACACTACAATCAAAACCATTTGAACATGACAATAATTTTGTAGTTCAAACTGAAAAGTACATTACAAAGATAGAATGACAGTGACCCGATCAAAGGGTGTGGGTAGAAAGTTAAGGACCAGGGAAACAGTGGAGCAGTGTACAAGCACTGGTAACCCTCCAAGAATCATTGGGAACAAAATAAGACCTAAAACAAAACCGAGAATGGAAACTACAAAGGGTATTTACCCGATTCCCAGCTTCAAATTATTGCTGTCTAATATGCAAAACATACCTAAAAGAAGTAATCATCATAACTTGAGGAAGACAAACTCTTCAATAGCATTCACCTCACCAATCTGCTTCAGAGTTTCATTATCAGGTACCTCGTCAACTCCAATTGCCATAATAGCTTGCTTCCTGGCAACAGTTCTCGCAACACTCATGAAGTTCACATTCACATTCTTACGCCCGAGAATGCCACCAACGTGGCCAATCATGCCTGGCTGATCAACTTGCCTACACAATATGATGTTTCCTTCAAGACTCACATCGACACCGAATGATCCAACAAGTGTAAGGTGAGGAATTCCACCCTTCACTTTTCCCTCGAGGCATATGTAACCAGCATCAGATATGGCACCAGCAAACTTGGATTCAACATTGGAAAGATGTATCTGAATCGAGTCCAAAGGAACCTCAGGCGATTCATCCTGAAATATTCTCTCCTCTGTGATACGGAGACCTCTTTGCTTGGCAGTAAAATCAGCATTCACAAGGTTAACAAATACACTGGAAACTGGTTCAATGATGCCTTTGGTGATCATTGCACGAAGAATTCTGGTGTCAAGATCGTCTGGATCTCTGCCTGAAGTGTAAACAACCTTGACACCCTTGATGCCAGTACCCCCTGCTACTAATTGGACAGCCAATCTTCCTAGCTTCTCAGCCAGGATAACATATGGAGCAAGTTCCGTTAAGACCTGTAAAATACAAGCACAGTTCAAATGGTGCTAGTAGAAATAGTGGAAAACGATTAATGTATTACGAATACAAAAACATGGCAGAGATTTAGCTTGTTTGATACCTCGGCAGGAACCATGGGAGCATTCACGGCTGTAGCAGAAAGCTCCCCATTTAAGGCACCAACTACTGCCTCTGCAATTTCAATTGCTACTCCTTCCTGGAAATTATGTGGGATTTTGTTAGGGAGGCATTAGTTATCAGTTTTCTCATTACTAACAGAAACAATTGAAATCAACGGGAAAAAAGAAAGAAACCTGAGCTTCCATTGTACTGGCTCCGAGATGAGGAGTGACCGTGACATTTTCATGGAGCACCAGTTTGCTTTCCTTGGAAGGGGGTTCCTCTGTGAAAACATCAAGTGCAGCCTGAAATGTAAAATTAACTATAAACATCACAACTTCAATGAAGCATGACAAAAAAATTGGCAGCAATAAGAGTCAGGCAAATACGAATAAACAGGTAAACTAAATATACACTGTACATCGACAGGAAATGTAGCAAAATATTGTTGAAAAATTTTGAACTTTTTTTTGAATAAAACGTGCACCAAAGACCCACCAACTTCATAAAACAACAGGTATGTATTCTATTAGCCATCCATTGTCACATGGTCAAAAAATTTAGATACCGCAACACACCTGAGCAACAATTCCTTCCTCAAGTGCTCTGACCAAAGCATCTTCATCTATTACTCCACCTCTGGCAACATTAACAATACGTACTCCCTTTTTCATTTTTGCAAAAGTCTCATCGTTGAAAATCTTATTAGTTGTTGGGGTGAGAGGCATATGGAGCGATATGAAGTCGGCAGTAGAAACAGCCTCATCAAAGGACACAAGGTCAACACCTATAGCACGGGCTCTATCAGCAGGTGCATAAGGGTCATGTGCAATGACATGCATCCCTAGACCTTTTGCACGCCTTGAAACTTCAGACCCAACCTTTCCAAATCCCATGACTGCCAAGGTCTTTCCAACAAGAGAGACTCCAACGTACTTGTTTCGTTGCCATTTTCCTGCAAAAATATGAAATTCAGAAGCGAATTGTAATTCAACTTGAGGCAAATGGCCAGTTCCATGAACTTCATAAACATGTATTTATGGGCTATGACAATTGTCACCGGTTATGTTAGGAGTCATTTAGAGACTCTCAAATTCCAATTTTTTCGAGCTTTGACCCAGCCAAACGCTCTATCCTCGCAAGGAATAGCCGGAAACACCAACACAACCGCGCAACTCTTCGCTTACCCTCAGAGTAGGAAGCTAGCGGAATAGCCCCTAGAACAAGCACACGCGGAAACTAAGGTTGCACAACCCTCACAAAATGCCAAGCCACCAAACGTTCCAAGTTCCCCACACAAGAACACTGAAAGATGATGGCGGAATAATATCTTTTATTATATATATAAAAAACGTCCCAAAGGGATTACAATAGATTTCTCACTCACAAGTCTCTCTCACAGAAACTCTCTCACGTCCAAATCTAAACTCAAACTATGATGGGAATCCTATATGATCCTGGATGATAATCCTGATTCGATTGGTTCTCGAACTTATGGGAGGCGTCTCCTGTTATAGTGCTTCAAAGTCCTACTTTGTAGCACGGTTGGATGTCACCCAACTCACCTTCCTTCGGTTGCAAGAGAATAACTCTATATTCTCCCGCATAACTTAATAATAATCGTGGCTGAATTAATCCTTAGGAATCATTCCCAAACTCCTCCTTTATCACGGATTAATTCCCACAAATAGGCGCCCTTTGTCTTAACCGAACCCTTCGGTTTAGGTTGGCTGGAAACGTAGGAATCATGTTGTATTTTGCTGGAATAACTTCTTCAAATCCATCTCCCCAAGAATAGGAAGTTGCGCAAGTGGGGTTTGACCCGTTCAAATCCCTTGCACATCTCCCGTTCAGTTATGGACCCGTTCCATAACTGAATCCTACTTTTAAGGAAGTGCATCTTCGGTTCCTATTTTCAAAGAATGCATGCACCACGATTTCTACTCCTTCCAAACTGAATACCTACATGTAAGGAAGACATGTGCGTATTGGGGTTGACCCATTCAGCCCACGCTTCCCTCTCCCTTCGGTTGGTGGACCAAGTCCATAACCGTCTCCTTCTCCACGAATGTAGCCTCCCTCCTTTGACTTGGTCTCCACGTCTTTGTTGGGCTGCCCACGCCTTGCCTGGTAACCTATCTCGGTCCTTGCTTCGCCCATGGGTAGTCCTCGTCGGCCCGCACCATCCACCACCAGTTGACCGGTGTTGACTCGTGTTGACTACGATCCTCACTTGGTCTCCTTGTGTTAACTTGGTGTTGACTCCTAGTCTTTAGGCTCCCAAGCCTCCTTCCTAAGCATTGCATGCTTGTGCCCGCCTCCATGGCGCGCCTAAGTGCTGCACGGGCATGCTCTCGCACTTCCCAAGTGCTATGCATGTGCCTCACTTGCTGATGCCTTCCGACCTTTGCTTGGGTGTCCCCGGACTCGAAGCCTTGATGCTTTTCCACGCGCCTCGCGCTCCAAGCTACCAATCGTGCTATAGGCTTTAGAACATTCACGCCTTTGCCTCGCTTGCTCATGCTCGCGCCCCGCGCGCGCGCATGTTGCCTCAGCATAGCCTCCTCGCGCCCGTGTCACGCGCACGTCCTCGGACTAGGCTTTTCGCTCCATGTTCGTAGCCTCGACTGCTTGCCTTTTTGCACGCGCTTTGCCGCTGCCTGCCACTCGATTCCTCCTCCACGCTTCGTCTTGCGTGTGCGCATGCCCGCGCATCTCGAATCTCCTTGGCGCTTGCCCTGCAAACCCAGGGGAGTACTTGGGCTACCCCCGTTGCTTACCTTACGCGCTCGCGTTTGGCTCGCCTTGTGTGCTTCTTGGTTCCTTGTGATGCTCCAAGCTCACGAACCCAGCCCGGTATGGCGCACCCTCGGGCATCCTCGATCTCAAGGTGGTGACAGCAATCCATGAGCTTCTGGGAGGTAAGCTTGTGTTTTCTTATTTTATTTCAATATCCATTTCAGAACATGAGTGACATACATGTAAATATCACTTTAGGTTGTAAAACATGAAGAAAAAAAGAGAACTTCGCACATTGGAAAGTTCTAGCTTTGTAGACAAGCAAAAAAATACTTCTTTATTCACTATTCAGCAATGAAATTGACATCTCATTTGTTACAACTACAAAAATCAGGAAAACGCACTTTCAGCTTCTTAAATCTCTCTCTTTGAAATTTGAAGGATCCGCCTGTGGCCTCACCACTCACATAGACTTTTCCATGCATAAACTCCAAAACAATATGGAAAAAAATTAGATATTTTAAACCATTTAAAATGTAATAAACAAAGATGGAAATAACAGGTTGGACCTCACAGTTCAACAATCAAGATAATTTTATATGGTCCAATCACCAAATACCTAAACTAAAATAGTGGCTCCAAGAAAAATGGACAAAATCAAACAGTTGGCCGATTTAACTTCACTGATTTAAACATGACCTGACGTATAAAATAGAAAAGACCCTCTGTCAAAGTATGTAATGCCCGGAGAAAATAATGAGACAGTTAAATACTGATAAAAGGATACTAGTTGGCCAGTATAAGTAGCATAATAAGACATTGGCCGACAAAACAAACTAGTTGTCCAATTAAATATAATTTCAAACATAACAAAGCGGACAAACCACTAGCACCTCATCTAATTGATTAATTATTAAGTTTGACCAACAATAACTACACATACAGCAGGATGTTTAAGGAAATTGGCCTCCCTTGTGAAGAACACGGTACTTCCACAATTCCAGGTGCACGACCACAAGTCTTTCATTCTAAGCTCAATCTTATTTAACTATCTCAAAATTTGAACTTGTTCAATGACATGACAGGGTAGAAAATTTAATACTGAAATAAAACCAAAATGCATCTTTCATCACCAATCCTGGGACGCTGGGATCTACCCACCTCGTGGAAAATTTCATATAATCATGATTTTGTGAACTTTCCCTATTGCGCATGAAATCAACTTCCATATTAGACTTATTAGTATATACAATTACCCTTTGAAAACTCTATCTTAGAAAATTCAGATAACTTGGGAAAGATAAGAAAGTGACTATTCCATGTTCCAAGAACGCAACATAGCACAAATTTTACTCAACATGTAAACTTCTCCTAGCTCTGAATAGATCCAGCACACTACAACCTCAAACAACTAAAACAACAAAAAGAAGAAGAAAAGCAAAAATGTGAGTCGTTGAAAGAAAACCATCTAGACATTTCAAGAGTATAGCAAACAGAACATTTAAAATGTTTCATCAGAATAAAAAATCGTTTTACAGAAATTTTTAACTCATTTTGCGTTCCTACAATAACACCAGCATTGCAATTTAAAATCATAATAACCGGACCTAAAGCGGTAAAGCCTCACTATTTTGAAAAGTCATCAAACATAACCTCCAATTTTCTCTAACTTTTCGACTCATAACCTCCACTTTTCTCTAATTCCAAACATAACTACCTACCTCCTATTACTAGTCTGAGAATCGGCGTCAAATGAAGAAAAATCAGCAACACATCACTGTTACAAGTCTACTAGAAAAAAAAACACTAAACAAAAGAACAGGGAAATCATAACACGAGAGAAGCGAATCTCGCCCTCACCAGCCTTCATGGAAGCATCAGCCTGAGCAACATTCCTCGCCATGGCCGCCATGAGCGCGATCCCATGCTCCGCAGCGGCAACGGTATTAGCCGTCGGCGCATTAACCACCAAACACCCGTGCTCCGTCGCCGCCTGCAGATCCACATTATCAATCCCCACTCCGGCCCTCCCAACCACCTTCAACCTCCCCTTCGCCGCCTCGAACACCTCCCTCGTCACCTTCGTCCCGCTCCTCACGATCAACGCGTCGCAGAGCGAGATCTTCGCGCAGAGCTCCTCCGCCGAGAGATTATACGAGCAGTTAACGTTCGCGAACCCCTTCAGCAGCTCCAGCCCTGCGGCGCCGAGCTTCTCCGCGACAAGCACCGTCGGGCGGGAGTCTACGGCCGCGGAGGAGGCGGAGATCGGGGGGAGGGAGGCGCGGCGGAGGACGGGGGTGAGAGGGAGGGAGTGGAGAGTGAGGCGGTTGTCGCGGAATGGGGAGGGGTGGGATCTGAGGAGGGAGGAGGAGAGGCGGGGAAGGAAGCGGGGTGCGGCGGAGGACGGCGACGAGGTCGCCGGAGTTGGGAGGTTGGTTTGTGTGGAGGCCATTGGAGGAAGAATCGCGATTTGCGTCGGGGGTTTTTTATTTTTTCGGATTTCCCTCTCTTTTGGATTTTGGGCGAAGCGCCGTGGTGCAGGTTTATAGACGTCCGTTAGAATTCGGTGACGGGATTCCGCGGTAAGGTTACCGCTAGTAGAGTTTTCCTCTTTGGTGTATGATTGATAATGTGATCTTTTTTAATTGTCTATGTTTCGACAAAAAAGTGTTCCGACGTGACTCTTTGACTTCAGATTATTAATTGCACTACTAGGAGGATCGGGTGACTAATACAAAGACTTATTTCATAGGGAAAATTTAAGTTAAAGGAGTACGACAATTTTAGCCAGTGTGAGAGTGAAGAAGATGCCAGTTGAAAATATCATGGTACTTGGTTGTCGGGTGAGAATTCTCATCAACGTTGTTTTTTGTTATGACAGATAAACTTATCGGATCACTATATTTTGGACATCAATTAGACTACAAATCTCAAGTATGTCCAGCCACCACACTTTGGACGTTAATTAGACTACAAATCTCGGGATTGTACAATCATTTTCACTAAGACGTTTGACTAAGAATTTGCATATGTATCGTGACCGACACAAGTGTTATTTTCCTTGAGTGGTGTCCTACACCATCATTGATTTTAATCTAAATCTTGACTGCAAAATGCATCAATTTATTAAGCTTATATTGCCTAATTGGACAAGAAAAATGTGGCCACCAACTTCAGTGGGTCCCTTCTCAATCACAACCACGTAACTAAACGACTAAGAGCATATTTAACAGCGCCCGGGCTACCTCCGGGCGCCCTGCACTCTCTCTCTGCCATGTCAGCTTCTCTCTCTGCCACGTCAGCTCACCCAACCCACCCAAAAAATCCTCTTATCCATGCCCAGGCTACCCCCACCCACCCTACACTCTCTTTCATCCACATCATTTCTTAATTAAACAAATTTAATTCTTACACAACATTTAACAAAATACATTATATATAAATATAATTCTAATTACATTATAATTTTAATTCGCGATATACTTATTATTATTAATTAATTAACAATATTAATCACTATTAAACACAAAATTTTGAATATTTGAAATTTGAATATTTGAATTTCGAAACACGCGTGACTGCACAGTATACACGTGATTGCACAGTCTACGCGTGAATCAAAAGTAGTCCGCGTGAATCTACAGTATACGCGTGAAAGAAAAGTAGTCCGCGTGAATGTACAGTATACGCGTGAAAGAAAAGTAATCCGCGTGATTGCACAGTGTCTAATTTTTTCTCTATATATACCCTACACAAAAATCAACTTACACCCCATATCTCTTCCACAAAACTCAAAACTCAACTTACATCCCATATCTCTCCCACAATGTCTTCTCCGGAGTACAATCGTTCCCCCCCTCCTCCACAATCAAATCTGCATCCACGCTATCCACAACCATATCCCTCACGTCCATTTTACCAACAACCATTCCAACAACCCGACTTCTCCCAGTACGCACCACCATTCCCACCACCTGACCAAAACTCATCATTCCCACAATTCTCCCACTACGCACCACCAGATCAAAACTTATCATTCCCACAATACTCTCAATATGCACCACCATTCCCTTATAATCAACCGCAGTTCCAGATGTTTGGCCGACCCTTGTCTCAAAATAGCCGCCAGAGTATGGCGGACACTGAAGATGAGGGTAACGACGACGATGAGTCCCCACCACGACACACCCCCACACCACCATCCCCGCCTCCACAGCGTCGTCACCGCAAGCAAGTCCAAACTGCCAAAGCCAATTCGAAGTTGTGGACCACAGCTGAGGATAGGGTTGTGCATCCGGTCCGGACCGGACCGGATTTTTATCCGGGGTCCGGACCGAAGACCGGACCGGATGTCCGCGGACCGAAGACCGGACCGGACCGGACCGATTCGGTCAAAAATCGATTTTTTTACATTAAAAATAAAAATTGGACCGGTCCGGACCGGAAATTTTAAAATTTACCGGACCGAAACCCGGACCGGACCGAATTTTTTCGAAATTTTCCGGACCGAACCCGGACCGACCGGTCCGGTTGACCGGGTCAACCCGGGTTTTACTCTCCCCTAGCTGAGGACGAGAGACTTGTCTCTGCATATATGGAAGTCAGTTGCGAAGCGGTGACAGAGACAAACCAGAAGTCTACTTCATTGTGGACTAGAGTGAAACGTGTGTACGACATCTCCGTGGAAGGCACAGGCCTACCCGAAAGGAACGCAGAGTCCTTAAAAGGACGGTGGAGGAGAATTATACCTGTTGTGAACAAGTGGGTCGGGTGATTCGATCAGGCATTCCGACGGAAAAGGAGCGGCCAGAATGACGACGATGTTGTCCGACAAGCGCACGTGATCTACGAGCGAACTCATGGGCCTAGTAAATTTCTTTATTTTGATGCTTGTGTTATGTTGCGTAGGTACCCAAAATGGGAGAGTGTGATCTCCGGAGCTAATGTCGTGCGTGTTGACTGGGACTCCCCGGAGTTGCACGATGAAAATAGTCCCCAGTCAGGAAGCCTTGGGAAAAGAAAGAGCACGGACGGCTCGAGGACGCAATCACCCTCGGATGCAGAAGAGCCGATGCCGGAGTCGTCTACACGCCCAGAAGGTGTGAAGAAGGCTAAGAAAAAGTCTAAGAGTGCATTACGCCCCGAAAGAGACACCGATGTTAGAGAACTTGCACAACAGATGCGATACACCGCCCAAGTCAGAGAAGATGGTTTCTCCAAGCAAGAGGAGTTAGCGGAAAGGAATTTCCAGAGGCATTTAATAAAAAATAAGTTGGACATGCTTCACTCTCTGATGAGGAAGGACAACCCGACGGAGAAGGATCAAAAAGTAATCGATAAACTTCTCGCCTGGGCAGAAGAGAATGGGTATGTGTAGTTTGATGTAGTCCGTATTTCGTATGGTTTGTATTTCTCTTAGTTTGTATTTCGGGTTGTAGTAGTCCGTATGGTTTGTATTTCCCTTTAACATATGTTTCATGTGGTTGGTTGTATTTCGTATTTTATTATTATTAATGTATTGTTGTTATGGTATTGTTGTATTAATTTTTTTTCTATTTAACTTGAAATTGTTGGTTCTGGAAATTTCTTAATTTTAATCACTTACAAAAAATTATTACCCCACATTTATAACAAATACTCAATCCATTAATAACAAAACCAAAACCAAAATAAATTAAAAAAAAACCAATGGGAGGGGGACACGTGTCCCCCTCCCATGGGCGCCCAGGCGTCTGCCCGGGACGCCCACCGCCCGGGCAAGCGCCCCGCCCGTTAACGGGGGTGCGCCCGGGCGCCCGACCAGGGCGCCCGGGCGGGGCACCCCCGTTAAGGGTGCCCTAATATATTCAGTCGCGGGAATAACTTTCCCAGTTTCCTGTTTAAATTTTAGCATAAAAATAAAAATAAAATCATTGTATCACCTTTTGCTGTATTGAAATCATTTAGAGCGCCTACGTATGCTCATGCATTAGGAAAAAGTGCCTCGACTACCTTACAAACTCAATTAGGTTGTTTGAACAAGTGCCACTATTCATGTCATCGTAAGGGGAGGATCCTGTAAATTAAAAAGGCCAAAGGTCAATCCAAAGTAATGTTTTAAAAACCGAACCGAAGAGTGAACCGAAAACATCTCGGTTTGGTTCAAAGTGGTCGAACCGATGGTTCAACCTGGTGCAACCGATGATGACGTCAGCATTTTGGAACCGATGGTTGAAAAGAACCGACTCCGTAACGGCGGTCCAACCGATTGAACCGATTTTTCATATTATTTTTTAACATAATAAGTAAAAACCAAGTACCTAAACTATGAACAATTCAACAAAAATTATCCATTTGTAAAATAACTTAATTAAAATCAGTAAAAAAATGAACAAACATGTAACTAAGTAATATTAGTCCTTTTTCTAACAAATGAACAAACATTTACTTCAACATCTAAAGCAGTAGGGATGGTAGACTGCCCTAGAGATCCGTCGGTCTGCCGGCCTTGGTGGATATCGCGAGCGGTGGCGGTGCGATGAAGGGTGGACCGGTGGAGATCGCGAGGGTGGAGGTGTGGTGAGGGGTTCGGGAAGGAGTATTAAAAAGTAAAAATCTTAGAATTTGCGTCAAAATTGAACAAAAAATAAAACAATAAAAAACCAAATTTTGTTTAAATTGAAAAAACCGGTTTTTTCGGTTCGACCAAACCGAAAAAAACCGATCAGTTCGATCGGTTTTCTTCGGTTCACTCCGGTTCACGAGAGAAACATGTTTTCTAACCAAACCGACCAGTTTGCTACCGGTTCACGGTCCAACCCGGTCCGACCGTCGGTTTGGTCCGGTTTTTAAAACAGAGATCCAAAGAGAGACACAATTCATGCCTAAAAATTGCAACCTATGTGGTGAGGAGGAAAATTAAGTTGTTTGCTATTTTTTGTAATATTAATTGTGGAATACCTTATGCCATTGAAATTTATCTAAAAGTTTAAAAGTCATAAAAGTACCCAAAATATGACAAATATTTGTCCTCAAGTTCCTTTTGAAATCCATAAATCAAGTTGCCAATTATCTAAAAGTAATTCTCCTGATGTTAATTTCTTGTCGAAGTTTTCTTCAATTTAGCATGAAGAAAGCAAACTTTTCTCACCCAAAGTTCTAATAAAGGCTCATGAACAACACAAATAAGGTAGTATGTGGAGGTGGACTCATTTCATTACTTAAAAACGACCCAAAGCATGTAAAAGAACGGAGAAATTAAAAAAAGAATGAGAGAAAGAAAAAACAACAATTAGTTAAAAGTAAAAAAAGAAACATGACTGTACAAGAATGTTTGAGCAAATAGAAAATTGAAATTTCGAAACGTAATTTCCCCCCTTAAAAATCATGCGTGTGAGCTTATTCTTCAAAATACAGACAAGTGAGAATTTGTTGGTCAAAAGGTAGGTCAGATGCTTAATACACTTGTAAGTTGTTATTGTTGAAATGAAACAGAAGCAACAAACCTCCTACCGGGTAGTTCAGCGACCCATGGAACATGAGGTTAAGTGCCTCACACTCTTATATGGCAGAATGGATCCAATCACGTGGAAGGTAACAAAGGAGGTGGTCTTATTCTGTTTGGAGTTTGCAGTCTGATTGGCGTCCAAAGTTTGATAGTTGATGGTTCAATGGTTCTTCAGCAAAGAGAAAAACTGAGGCGACAATTATTGGTTGGGGCGGTGAGGTTTAACATAGGAGGAGAGTGACGGGATCCACGAACGTGAGGGGAAAAAAAGGAGAATCCATCCAAAAGAGCGGGACCGATTGGTGTTTGCGGGAGTCGTTGTGCGAATATTCTGGTGGGCCCCACTTCCAACTTCCCTCACCATGTCCTTTTCTCAAACTTTGATGTTGTGCCTTACACCGTTCGATCCCAGATGCTGGATCCGGGTGGGGGCCACGTGTGATATTTTTGGTTATTTGCACCCGTGTCCTTGTGAGTATGGTTATTAAAATACAACACGTAGGAGAAGTCAATTGATTGTATAACCTTAGTTTCAAGAGCAAACCAGAATGCCCACCAAAGTTATAAACTAAGGAGCAAACGAAAATGCATGTTAAAGTTAGAAATCAAGTGTTTCCAGGTATTCTCTTTCTGTGTTAGAGAATACTATTCACATATTCTAATTATATTATCCGAGCTCTAGTATTATGGAAAAAAAATGTGTATTAGCACGACCACACTCTCGTGTGTCAAAGTTTTTGTAGAGTGGTTGGTACTGAGTAAGTTGATGAAAGTTTAGAACTTAACTTTCATAACTTCCACTCATTTTGAGTGAAAATTGAAGAAGTCACCTTACATACGTTATTTATGATATTGGAAGTCCTTTTGAAACGTAAATTGAAGAAGTCACTTTACGTACATTATTTATAATTCTTTAGGCCATCGTCAGTCATTTTTGAAGTTCTGTTTCTAACTTTTTGAAAGTTTTCCATGATCCCAATCACAACTAAGGTGCCACATTTGGAAAAAAAGAACTATGCAATTGAATCTTAATAAATCAATATGAGAGAGTCATCGTAGTTGTACTTCACGTTGCATTACTACGAAAATAAATATGCCTAATTCATGATTATTAATAAATAGTAGTCGGGAGACCGAAGCAGAAAAGAAGGAGAACGTGGCCGAAGTCCAAAATATTATTATCAACCTAAAACAAGAGATCGGGACATTGGGTGAGTTTGACTACCATAGTCTCTTTTTTTATCCCTTGAAAGAGTTTTTTACTTAATATTTACATATATTAATATAATAATTATAAAACCTAAAAGAAACCATAGTCGTAGAGTCATAATTATCTTTTTATTATCAAAACACTTCGACTACGAATTTCTTTAATAATCTTCTTCATAGCTTACGAATTTATAAGAACTCAGTGATTTATGCTATATGTATGAAGAAACTCCAACTGAAATACCATAAGGAGAATACAAATCACATTAGGGGCTTATATGCAAACAACCTTCAATTATTGTATCTTGTGCTGAGATGAGGTTTTCGACTTTCCGCTGACAGTCCACAACTGGGAAGTGCAAATTGCAAACTCGTGAGTATTTTTTATCAAGCACATGGCTCGTATGCATAAAAAAGCATCGTAGATTCATAAATCATAACATCTTTAACAACGCCAATACAGTTCCCGGGCGTCCTGATTTCTCTTTCTGCCACGTCAGCTCAAACCAACACCCTTAAATTTTTCTTAACCACACCTAAAAACACCTCAAGCGTCCTACATTCTCTCCCCTACACGTAATTTCGGGATCAATTCTAGACAAAATACAAAATATTATCAAAAAATTCTAGAAAATATAAACAAATAAAAAACTTATTTTCATAAAAATATATTTGAAAAATAATTTTAAATTATTTTTAAAACATTTGTTAAAAAAAAAATCGGACCAGGTGGCACGTGGTCCCCACCTGGGTGCCCGGGCGTAAAGCACCACCCGTTGAGGGTGCTTTAACGCTCGGAGAAACGAGGTGTTGGAAATATAATCCAATGCCACTTACAAAAACAAAAGTGTGCAACACTACATGACAAAGTTTACTGTTTCTTATAGAGTATTTTGGCAATGGGAAACGAAATTTATAGTTTGAATGTTTCCGTAGTACTGTTGATATGGAGATGAGGCGTTTCGTTTCAAAATTCACAAGCACAAGATAACGACTTTGAACGGTTGGTTATGGAGATGTGGTGTTTCGTTTTAAAATTCACGAGTACAAGGTAACTACTTTGCTGCCATTTCACTGCCTCTGACTAATAATTACAATGAAAAAGAAGACGAGTTAGTGGCCACTCATTTTTTTCTTAAAATTACGATTATAGGGGTCCCACAAAACCAAAGCCCTAAAAATAAATTACCTCTTTTTTATCTTCAATTCATTGGCTCCATCAGTACTAACGAAGGCAGTACGCAAAAATTTCAGATCTCCCTCTGTATCTGTGCTTCAGAGGTTCAAAGGTGAAAGCCGTAGTACGAGATTTCATGGTCAGTTTGGCAATTTCAAAGGCAAAAACCATACTATGACAGTTAAAGTTAGTTTCCTATTACAATATAGAGATGATATAATAGTACATACAAAATTGACCCACAACCAGGAACTTTAGAAGTTAAGCCATCAACCTAAGATGGCAGACATTTTCGCAAGCCAATTCAACTAGCACGTTTTCAGAGCAACATGGAATAGCTAGCTATGAAACAGAGAAATGCTATCAAACAATTAATAGATGACACTGGATTTTGCTTGCTTGTGCTGCTGTGCATTTCTGTAAAAGAAACATGTTTAACTCTTACCACCGAAAGCAAGGGATTTGTACCTCTGTGCTACTCCAAACATACCAAGAGTTCCTCCAGTATGCAGCATTACAACTTTAGTGGATCCACTATTGGCCTTGAGAACAGCATGTTCCCACGCAGCCAACGTGTAGATCGGATCGAGCAGTATACCTGTTTGTTGAGCAATCTTTTGGCATAAATCAATTTCTCCTTCAAGAACGTTTCCAAATCTGACAAATGGATATCATTATCACACAATTAAAAATTCTAGAATTTTCCACAGTTGGAAGAGAATCAGTTCAGTGAGCAATCAATTCAAAAGTAGGGTGTAGTTTCTAAAAGTAAAATAACTAATTTAGAAATTTATCACACAATTAAAAATAACATAAATAGGGAGAAGAACAAACTTCCGCATGTGCGTGCGTTGGACCCATTGCACGGCATCCTCGTCACATCCTTTAAGATCAGGCCCAGACTCTAGTCCACAGTTTCTCTTGAAATCAGAAATTAGTCTTTTTTTCTTGTTCTTTGTATCCTTCTATGGTATCTGCAAGCATTACAAAGACATTTTCCCATTTTAACCTGGCATATAAAGAGGGGGAAAAGCTGACATGGTTAGTCCTATATGTTTCTGTGGAATTCAGTTTTCAATAAGAAAAATTGGGTAAAAGAAGAAATGCAACAAATAAACTAACCCTAAACATTTGACACCAAGCCCCATGCCAGTAGCTGTTGTACCAGTTCCAGCATCCGAGATAACTGTGATGGGATCACTTGTTCCGAAAAGGTGTGGCTGAGAAAGGTATTTTACAAGTCGAATGATACCTTGAAAAGAGCAGTAATTAGTACTGAGAAACACATAACTAACGGCCCATAGCTGCAGAAATTATGAATGACACTATCAGTCTATCCTGATCCTGTACAAAAAAAACTAATAATAAATTGCAGGAAACATATATGAGAGTAAACCCATACAGTTGCATAAGAAAGCAATCTTAATTTGATGTTGCATGTGCATTTAGAAATGTGGATTGACGTAAATGTGTAAATTAGTTTAGATGCAAAGGATATATAGAGGTGATAAGTTTACGAAGAAGGGAGGTTCCAACCTACCTAGTAAAGCTGCAGTTCCTCCTGCACCTTCATTGACAATAACAACTTACCTCCTGGGATCGATAGACTGTGGGACAGCAAGCTTGCAAGCAATTTGGTGATCTAAAGCTGATACATTGAGAATTTCATCAACAAACTGAACAGAACGGTGTGTTCCTGCAATCAGATTGGCATGCTCCATAAGCATTTGTTCCCTCTTTGCATAAAGTGATCTTGGGACATAAATGACATTGCCATACATCAACGAAATCAGATTATAGCCTGTCGGGGTTCGTGGTTGTTCTCCCCTGATAAGCAAATGTGACCTTATTCCTCTCTCAGCACAAGACACAGCTGGACGATAAGGAACACCAGTTAGTGATACAAGAAGTCAATATCACCCTTCAAGTGACAGGAAACTCTTGCATAGCTTTTAAGACTTCAAAGCTTTCACTGACACAAGCCTTGACAAGAAAGAAAGAAAGAAAAAATTCCAAACGGCAATTTCATGGATGAATCCTGAATAGGACTTTGCTCCTTTTATATTAGCTAGTACCATTAACAATTCCATCAATTTCAGACAAGCTCAGGTAGTAACTACCAAACAAACTCTACAGATAACAAATGGAAGCTCTTAAAGATGAACGCAGAACTTGTTGGGAGGGGATCTAACAATGCACTAACTCGATACGGATTAAACGCACCACGAAAATAGAATATTGATTTGCGGAATTAACTTCGGACCCTCTCCCAAACACAATTGCAACTAGAACACAAGCAAGATGAAAATAAAACAAGCAAAGAACACATGCACACCTGAAACAACCACGACACACGTGTTTTACAAGGTTCGGCAACGTGCCTACGTCCTTGGGGGGTCTCCTGCGGGTTTCATTTCCTTCTTCCGCTTCTCCAACAAGAGAAGCAATCGAGATTACAAACGCTTGGAGGCAATAGGTCCTCCAAATCACTCTAGATCTATCTCTAACCTTAATCTCTCAACTCACAATGAAGGAAACTAACTTGTATGCAATGTTATAAAAGAGCAAGTACAAAACAACTCTTTTATAGACTCAAAAACCGAGCTAGAATTAAGCAATAACCGAGCAGAACTATTCATGCGCACGGTTAACCGACGCTCGCTCGGTTAACCGTGAATGCTTCAACAGGAACTATTCATGTTCCGATTCGGTTAACCGAATCCTTCTCGGTTGGCCGAGGGAACTATTCTCGCGCGTCTCGGTAGACCGCGAGAACGCTTCTTGCACGAACTAACGAACTATTCCAACAACCCTTCGGTAGACCGAGTGAGCCTCGGTAATCCGTTCCAACTTGGACAGGCACTTTCCAGATTCTCGGAACACCAAAAATCTCCTCAACGGTTTGCCGAACCGTTCTTCCGAAGTGCTTCAAAATCTTCTGACGGTAGACCGAATCCAATTCGGTCGTCCGATCCCAGCTACACACGGAGTGCCTGGAATCCTCGGGTCGGTGGACCGAATCCAATTCGGTAGACCGACCCGTCTTCGCCGAAAATCTCCTGGGTTGTGCGTCGGTGAACCGAATCCAATTCGGTCGACCGACTCTTCCTGGTTTTGCTTCCTTAACAAATATAAGCCAATTTTCAACAATCTCCGCCTTGGTTTAAATTTGTTACCTGAGTCTTCTTCTAACCCGCATCCTTCGTGTCTACGAGAGACACCGCTTGGCGCTATCCCCGGAGCGCCCTCCTTCTCACTCTCTGAGGACATTGAGAAGCTTCGAGCACAACTCGAACTTCTCCCGATTGACGACCTTGGTCATCATATCCGCAGGATTCTCACTTGTGTCGATTTTCTGAAGAACAACCTGCCCTTCTTCGATCCACTCTCGGATCCTATGGTACCTTACTTCAATATGTTTGGTCCTTGAATGGAACGTCTGATCCTTGGCTAGATAAATTGCACTTTGACTATCGCAATGCAATTTGGTCACTTCCTGTTCCATCCCTAAAGAGCTAACCAAACCCTTCAACCATATAGCTTCTTTTCCGGCATCGACAACAGCCATGTACTCCGCTTCCGTTGTTGACAACGCGGTAGTATGTTGGAGAACCGATCTCCAACTCACTGGACCTCCACCCAAAGTGAACACGTACCCTGTTGTGGACCTCCGCTTATCCAGATCTCCAGCGTAATCTGAATCGACGTATCCCTCCACCTGCCTTTGTGCTCCATCTTTGGTGAACTTCAAGCTAACATCCATGGTTCCCTTCAGGTACCTCAGCAGCCACTTCAACGCTTCCCAATGCTCTTTTCCTGGGTTAGCCATATAACGACTCACGATGCTAACGGCGTGTGAAATGTCTGGCCTAGTGCAGATCATAGCATACATAACGGATCCGACTGCACTAGCATATGGAACTCTCTCCATATCTCTCCTTTCCTTTTCAGTAGAGGGGTTGCACTTCAACGAGAGCTTGAAGTGAGCACTAATAGGTGTGGCCACCTGCTTGGCGTTCTCGAGATTGTACCTCTCGAGTATCTTCCGGATATAGCTCCTTTGAGTGAGCAGAATTTCACCTTTCTCGGTATCCCTGGAGATTTCCATACCGAGAATCTTCTTTGCACTCCCGAGGTCTTTCATCTCAAACTCCCCGTGAAGCTTCAGTTTGAGATCATCTATATGCTTCATCTCCTTAGCCGCGATAAACATATCATCAACATATAAAAGCAAGAACACGTGTGTGCCGTCTCCAAGACTCCGCAAGTATACACAACTATCATAATTGCAACGTACAAAACCATTATTAATCATAAATAAATCGAACCTTTTGTACCATTGCCTCGACGATTGTTTAAGTCCATAGAGAGACTTCTTCAGCTTGCATACTTGTCCTTCCTTGCCTCGTGTGATGAACCCATCCGGCTGCCTCATATAGATCTCCTCCTCTATGTGCCCGTGAAGAAAAGCTGTCTTCACGTCCATCTGCTCTAACTCCATGTTATCCATAGCTAACAACACTCTAATAGAGGTATGCTTTACAACGGGTGAGAAGATCTCGTTGTAATCGACCCCTTCCTTCTGAGCATATCCTTTTGCCATCAACCTTGCTTTATATTTTATCTCCTCCACAGGAGATGACCATTCTTTCTTCCTGAAGATCCACTTGCACCCAATCGCGCGCTTTCCCTTGGGAAGCTCCGTTAACTCCCAAGTTTGATTCTTATGAAGAGACTCCATCTCTTCGGTCATGGCCACCATCCACTTGTTCCTGTCCTCCTGCTCAATAGCTTCTTCGAATGTGCAAGGGTCCCCACATTCGGTAACAAGTGCAAACGCAATACTAGCATCATCGTGACCATACCTCACCGGTGCCTTTGTGATCCTCCTTTGCCTTCCTTGAGCAATACTCTCTTGCTCAGCTTCCTCCTCTACTCGTGAGTCAATTGTTTCCTGCTGAACTTCTTGATTCGATTCTTCCCTTGAAGTTGTGACCCCAACTTCGATTTCGTCTTCCTGCATGGGAACCTCTTGCTGCTCTTTCTCCTCAAGGCCCTTGAGCAAACTTGTCTCGTCAAAGACCACATTACTCCGTAGGAGTACCTTCTTGCTCACCGGATCCCAAAGCTTATATCCTTTCACCGTCCTATCGTAACCAAGGAATATGCACTCCTTTGATTTCGAATCCAGCTTCGACCGTTGTGTCTCATCGACCAACGCATAGGCTTTGCATCCAAATATCCTAAGCCTCGAGTAATCAAATAGCTCACCCGTCCACACTTCCTGAGGTGTCTTTAATTCAAGTGCTGATGACGGTGAGATATTTACTAAATAGCATGCAAGATCTACTGCTTCTGCCTAGAAATCCTTCGACAGATTTGCATGAAGCCTCATGCTCCATGCCCGTTCGCATAGTGTCTTGTTCATCCTTTCAGCTACGCCGTTTTGTTCCGGACTCCGCGGTGTAGTGAAATGCCTTGTGACACCTTCTTTCTCACAGAAACTTGCAAACTCCCTTGAGGTGTACTCACCTCCGTTATCTGTCCGTAAGTACTTCACAAATTTTCCTGTACTCTTCTCTACTTGGGCCTTCCATGCTTTAAACTTATCAAAGACATCAAATTTATTTTTCAGAAAATAAACCCATACCTTCCTTGAGAAGTCGTCTATGAATGTGACGAAATATTCGGCTCCACCCTTTGACCAAACCTGAGCCGGTCCCCAGACGTCTGAGTGCACATACTCCAGAATTTCCTTCGTCTTGTGGATAGCCGTCTTGAATCGAATCATGTGCTGTTTACCGAAGACACAATACTTGCAAAAATCCAATTTGCAGCTCCTAACACCCTTCAGCAATCCTTGTTTGTGTAGCTCACACAAACCCTTTTCCGACATATGACCAAGCCTCATATGCCAAAGTACGGTGTTGTCTTCGTCGCGTGCAACATTTGCTGCACCTTTTACTGCTACTGCATTCCCGAGCATCCAATACAAGTTGCCCACCTTGGTTCCCTTTATCACTGTCATCGCCCCATGAGTGACCTTAATCTTTCCGTCCCCACCGGACCATCTCCACCCGAGAGTATCAAGCTCTCCTAGAGAAATCAGATTCTTCTTCAACTCCGGTACGTGACGCACACCCGTCAGCGTTCGAATGCACCCATCGAACATCTTGAACTGTACGGAACCAATACCGACGGTAGTGCACGGCGCATCGTTGCCCATAACAACGATCCCTCCTTTCAGTGGCTCATAGGATGTGAACCACTCCTTATCCGGGCACATGTGAAAAGATGCTCCTGTATCCAAAATCCATCCAGATGATGATTTGTCAATACCTGCAGCGCAAACCCTTAGAACGTCGACTTCGTTCTTCTCCTCCACCACGCTAGCGGAGTTGTACCCGTCTTTCCCTTTCTGCAGCGACTCCTTGAAGGCTCTACAATCACGCTTCATATGACCAACCTTCTTGCAGAAAAAACATTCAAAGGATCTCCCATTTGATTTGGACCGCCCTCTACCGTTGTTTCTTCCTTTGTTACCCGTCCTGCCCGTTTCCGGTGCTGCGATCAATCCTTCACCCTTCTCGAAAGAGCTACCACTAGAATTCCTCCTTGCATCGTAGGAGATCAGCGTGCCCTTGACCTCCTCCAGCACCAACGAATCCTTGCCATATATGATCGTATTCACCAAGTTCTCATACGAGTCCGGCAGCGACGTTAATAACAACATTGCCTTGTCTACATCCTCCATCTTGTCCTCAAGCTGAGTCAGATCAGCTATCAACTTATTGAACACCGAGAGATGCTCAATGAACGGTGTGTTCTCCTTCATCCGAAGCATGTACAGCTGACGCTTCAGATTCAACTTGTTGCTAAGGTTCTTCTTCATGAACCTCTCCTCCAGAAGTTTCCAATATTCTGCTGCGGTCTTCGCCGATTCCTCGAAAAGCAAATCATCCGAGAGGCACAACTCGATGATTCCAATAGCCCGGAGATTCAGACTCTCCCACTTTTCGTCGGTCATCTTCGACGGCTTCTTCTCCACTCCATCCAACGTCAGCAATAGCCCGTCCGTCTGCGACATCAACGCTCGAACCCTCCGTTGCCATGTTGAGAAGTTCCCCTTCCCGGTGAATTTCTCCACCCGAAAGTTTCGCGCTTCCTCCGCCATCGAAAGTGCAACCAAAGCTCTGATACCAGCTGTTGGGAGGGGGATCTAACAATGCACTAACTCGATACGGATTAAACGCACCACGAAAATAGAATATTGATTTGCGGAATTAACTTCGGACCCTCTCCCAAACACAATTGCAACTAGAACACAAGCAAGATGAAAATAAAACAAGCAAAGAACACATGCACACCTGAAACAACCACGACACACGTGTTTTACAAGGTTCGGCAACGTGCCTACGTCCTTGGGGGGTCTCCTGCGGGTTTTCTTTCCTTCTTCCGCTTCTCCAACAAGAGAAGCAATCGAGATTACAAACGCTTGGAGGCAATAGGTCCTCCAAATCACTCTAGATCTATCTCTAACCTTAATCTCTCAACTCACAATGAAGGAAACTAACTTGTATGCAATGTTATGAAAGAGCAAGTACAAAACAAATCTTTTATAGACTCAAAAACCGAGCTAGAATTAAGCAATAACCGAGCAGAACTATTCATGCGCACGGTTAACCGATGCTCGCTCGGTTAACCGTGAATGCTTCAACAGGAACTATTCATGTTCCGATTCGGTTAACCGAATCCTTCTCGGTTGGCCGAGGGAACTATTCTCGCGCGTCTCGGTAGACCGCGAGAACGTTTCTTGCACGAACTAACGAACTATTCCAACAACCCTTCGGTAGACCGAGTGAGCCTCGGTAATCCGTTCCAACTTGGACAGGCACTTTCCAGATTCTCGGAACACCAAAAATCTCCTCAACGGTTTGCCGAACCGTTCTTCCGAAGTGCTTCAAAAACTTCTGACGGTAGACCGAATCCAATTCGGTCGTCCGATCCCAGCTACACACGGAGTGCCTGGAATCCTTGGGTCGGTGGACCGAATCCAATTCGGTAGACCGACCCGTCTTCGCCGAAAATCTCCTTGGTTGTGCGTCGGTGAACCGAATCCAATTCGGTCGACCGACTCTTCCTGGTTTTGCTTCCTTAACAAATATAAGCCAATTTTCAACAGAACTCCTATGTTATGTTACACCTAAATACCTGTGGCCGCGGTGTGAGCACTTTGACAACCTCCGCAGGTAACCTACAATTATAAATGAACAATTTAAAGTAGTCTGAATGTTGTTAATATGTGAGGTTCAAAATTCAAAATTATGGAAGATCGATTAACTGCAGGTGTGTTTACCACATCAGTGATCGAATGTTCTTGCAAGATGGGAAGAATAGCATCGAGCTTCCGGGCTTTGTTGCCATTGCTGACTGGATGTAGCAAGTCATCTCGGATGACATAGAATGACGAAGGAAGGGGATGGGTGAAGGAGGGGGTGGTGTTGTTTTTAAATGTGGAAGAGGACTGATGAACACATGATATTTGGTGGATATGAACATCTGGTTGTGGCAGCATCCAATTCCTATCTAGCAATTTATTTACCAGTGTAGAAGGCCTCTCAATGTTGTGCTCCTGCGGGTGACATGATAATGCATCATTGGTACATGGACGGAGGGATCAACTTTATTGTTTCCTTTCAAATGTATTTAAACACGATAGTTTAGCCTTAGGATTACGTCTGAACTTGAAAGCAAAATTTTTCGGGAATGCATCATCTTTACTGTTGTCAAAACAATTCCATGTTAAAAGATGAATGCGTCATGTGTAAAAATTAAACAACTTCGAATGATTGAATTTATCGTTATTTGGATAGACATGCCATTTGTAGGTCATATTAATTGAATTTTTGATATGATTTTTCAACAAATAACAAATCCAGGCTTGCATGCATTCTAAAAATGCAAATTTTGAAAACATATTAATGTGTATGTGTGTGTTGAGCAATTCACCCCACATTACTAACAAAAGTTGTGTGCAACACTCTATAATAGAGTTAAATCTACAACCATTTATATAAGTGTTTAGATTTTGATGAGGTAGTGGATCAACCAAATTTTACAGTATGATCATGTTGAAAGGGACACTAGCATTTGAACCATACCTACTGAGGCCGCTTTGCCTTGTCTCCTCAGGCTACTAGGGAGGCCAGGCTGGGCAACAGAACCTCTTCCATTTAACGAGGTCATCGCCTTTTCACCTATTTGGCTATTTGGGTGGTCCATTGCCTTAAACACCTTACTGCTCTAGCATCTTTCTGATGGTCCCATTGCATGAGTATAATAATAAGTGAAAACAGTAACAGACAACTAAATCCTTGAATTGTATACTCAATAAGGAGACTGGAATAACCAATAACTTCAAGAGTGCTTTTTGTGCTTGTTAATCGTTTTTCTTTCAGAACTCACTACTTAATTAAGTTTTTGATCTTCTTAGGATCAAATCATTTGTATTGGAGGATTGAACGTGGTATTGTCAGTCTACTCTTTCGATAAAATTGAAGTTTGTCCGTTAATCAAGTTAAAATAAGAATAGTCTTTGGTTTTTGACGTTTATAAGTTAAAATAAGAATAAACTTGAAATTTAGAAATCTCACCATTTATAAGTTCTTCAAAAACTTACAAATGATATACTCAGACACACCTTAATCAAGATTAGCTCCCAAAATTTGGTACAGAAAGAACATCCAAAATCAACTTGCAGATTCTCAAAATCCACAAAATCCAAACAAGTCATTTAGAACCGACGCACTTTCAAATGCCGAATCGAACCACAACTTCTAGTTAAACTACGACATTTAAAGTTAGAATAAAATAGACATGCCTCATTCTTATTTCGTGTTTGGCCGCAGCAGTAGAATCGGAACCTCCCAGAAGCACTGCTTCGTAGCAGCAGAGTTGAAGTTAAAGGGAATGGAAGAATCAAAGTACAACTACCCCTCCCAACACCGACCAACTGAAACTGGACCATATATAATATACTCACTCCAACTCCAACTCCAACTCCAACTCCAACTCCAAATCCAAATCCAAAGGATCAAACACAATGTCGAAATAAAAAATGCAATATATATATATATATATATATATATATACAGAAATTATAGAATAAGCCCAGGGCTCATTTAAGCTTAAATGAGCCCCCTAAACATCCACCATCAAAATCAAATCCAACCATTGATATTAAATCTTGTTACAATTACTTAAGAAAGGGTACAATCGGAATTTAACAAAACTTGTAAAATCCTCTCAAAACCCTCACCCTACACAAAATCCTCTCCCCCCCACCTCTCACCCCACCTCTCACGCACCAAAGCCTCTCCTCTCCATCAAAGGAAACCCCTGACGGACCAAACCCACGCACGGCTCACAAAAAATCCCCACCTCGTCGTCCCCAAACCCCCAACGCCATCGCCATCGGCATCGTCGTCGACCTAAACCTCCACCATCATTGCCGTCCTCAATCCTTGAACGCCATCCCTTATTTCCAAACCGAAATGGAGGAATCATGTGGTAGAGCGAGCGGACAAACCCCCAACGCCATTGATTGGTATGATTTTTTATTTCTCTTTTGGGGTTGGGGTTAAGGTTTGCAGTTTGGGGTTGGGGTTTGCAGTTTGGGTTAAGGTCTGAATTTCTGAATTCCTGACTGATTTTGGACATGGATGTTTTGTAAAAAACACACACTTTCTTCAAGAAGCCAACAATAACTGTGGAAGAATGTTTTGTGTTCGGTTCAGGAATTTAGGATAAGACTTTTCAGTACATACATTTGAGTTGTTTCTCATTTTTTATTTCATGATCCAAAACAGGGAGGAACATGATCAGAGAATAGTTTTGAATTTGGTTTATGTCTTTTGGATATCAAAATGAATTTGAGTGCAGGACAACTACATCAGAAATTAATGGGAGCAAAAAATAAATTCTTCTTTTGGTTATCCTAACCGTATGCTTCTTTTGTAAATTTTCAAAAAAAATCTCAGCAGTGAAATGCAAGTTAACCTCAACTGTACTCAACCATTTTTCTGATTTGCATATGTTGCTAAAGAATAATGTTTTTGCTGATGTAGTAATTTTTTATTGACACGGTAACAATTTGGAATGGACCATGAAGATCAAAACCTTCTTGAGTATTTCAAGGAAATCATGCTCTTCCACCTCCTACCATTCTTGGTGTTAGAGATCACGTTTTTTGTTGTTTGCATTTTTGGTAGTTCATTTCCTTCTTCTATATACGTTGGTTGTGTTTTCCACTTGTATCCTTTTTCAATAAATGAGCACCTTGGTTTTAGTTTCCTATTTCTATTTGACAAAGTTTAATTGTCATGGACAAGTAACTTTCTTTGCTGAACTTGTAGCATGTATTGTTGTAATTAGTTCGTTTGGTGGAGACGCGTGTAATGTTCGCCTTCAAGAATTTTTCGAACCTTGTTGGTGGTCGAGAGTTAGCTTCAAATAATATTACACCTTGATATTACGTATGATTAATGTAAATACCCTTCTAATATTACATTTTGAAAAGTAATATTACAGCAGCCTTTGGATATTACGGTTGTTACCGTAATATTACAGCTAATAGATACAGTTAATATTTAGTAACATGCTTCACTCCCATTCTTAGTAGTACTTTTTCAAAATAAATTGAGATACTCAAGATTTTGAACTTTCTCACAATCATACAAGGTACATAACTTGTACTCATTCACCATTATTTTTTGTTTCTATTAAGCAATGATTTAAAGTTTATTATTTTCAGTTTTCAATAGGTATGTTTGGTTCTTATGAGTTTAAATGTTACTTTTTTGCAGTCTAAGTGGGTGACTAAGTACTTCGAAATGACGCATATTTTTGAGAATATGAAGAGCTGAGAAATAAAACATGTTTCTTGTCCCCCAGCAATCAGCCACAAGTTTGAATTGTGGATTGTATGTATTGAAGTTTGCAGAATATCTCTCTGAAGGAAAAGATATATTTGATTTTGGAGAAGAAAATATTACTCGGATTCGTGCTGAATACGTTGCTATGATACTTCGTGAAACAAGTTCCAAATAGTTCAGTGGATTTTTTTTGGAATTTTGTGTTTTCGAATGATACAATATTACAATTTTCATGCAATTGTTGTATGTATGACTGAATCTTTAAAGTTGCTGATTTTTATAGAGATCTTGAGTGTTGATAAACTAGTATTACAGATTATGATTACTATCTCCTATTCAATATTACTCTTACATAAACTTTTACAATTCTTAATAATGTGGAGTATCTAAAATAGTTAGTTTGAAGGAGCAGGATGATTACAACATCTTGATATTACGTTTTGTTAATGTAATACTTTTTTAATATTACGTTTTACAAAATAATATTACAACGTCTTGTTTATCTTACGGTTGTTACCATAATACTACTACTAATAGATACAATCATACAAGTTGCTGATTTTTATAGGATCGTGATTTTATTTTAACATGAGTTAGTCATCCATCTCTTTCTGCGTATCACTAAAAATATTATATCTTACTTCTAACAAATTAATATTACAACATCTTGATATTACGTATTGCGAATGTAATGCCTTTTTAATATTATATTTTACAAAATAATATTACAACATCTTGTTGATATTACAGTTGTTACCGTAATACTACCGCTAATAGATACAGTCATACAAGTTGCTGATTTTTATAGGATCAATATTTTATTTTAACATGAGTTGGTCATCCATCTCTTTTTGCGCATCACTAAAAATATTTTATCTTATGTCTAACAAATTAATATTACAACATCTTGTTGATATTACGGTTGTTATTGTAATATTACTGTCAATAGAAACAATCATACAAGTTACATAACTTGTACTCATTCACTATTGTGTTGGACAAAACCTAACATATTCTACAAAAATAAAACTATACAGAATGTTTCAATTAAAAAAATGATGTGTATTCTTGTAGGAGATTGTAAAAGTTTTTTAACACATGTTATAATCTTCGATCACTTATTGAAATGTTTGTAAACCTCATATCAAGAACCGCATTACATTTTACACATTATTAGCCATCCATTTTTTTTTAATTTTGGGAAGGAGTAAAAATAATTTTATCTTACGTCTAACAAATTAATATTACAACATCTTGATATTACGTTTTGTGAATATAATACCTTTTTAATATTACGTTTTACAAAATAATATTACAACATCTTTTTGATATTACCGTTGTTACTGTAATACTACTTCTAATAGATACAATCATACAAGTTACATAACCTGTACTCATTCACCATTGTGTTAGACAAAACCTAACATATTCAACAAAAATAAGAGTAACAGAATGTTTCAATAAAAATCAAAAATTAAAAAATGAAGTGTATTCATGTAGGAGATTGTAATAGTTTTTTTATTCTTCCTTGCATGTTTTATCTTGTCCACGTATATTAATCTCTCTTGCAACTTATTCCTGCAATTTAAATGTATCTTCAGTTGTAACCCTGCAAAATCCCAAAGACGACATAAGACAATTATCAAGTATAATGCATTTTGACAAAGAAGATTAAGTACTCGCGTTTTCTTATCCTTCCTAGTAGGACAAGTTCTCGAGTCGTGGTTCGAATATTGCATGCACGTTTTACATTGTCTATGACTTTTGATTGTTTTTTCTCAAGATCTGATTGAATACGATTACTGCTAAATTTCGATCTCCCACCTCTATCGCAAGAGAGATATTCTAGTTACAACTAAAACGATCAATATTACAGGTATCAATTTTATATTACGGTTCGAAACATCAATATTACAGTTTTGAATATCATATTACAGTACTCATATTTATATTGCGGCTACCATTACGATTTTCCCATTACAAATCAAAATTATTTACGATTTCACTTATTATGTTAATATCACAATTTTCAATGTGAAAATCCGCTTTCAAAAGTAATTAAAAATCAAACTTACCCCATTTTCCAGTAGACCTGATTGGATTTATCCGGACTTACAAGATGTTTGATTTCGTTCTACAATTTCCATAATTTGGAATTTTTGCCCTCTGAAAACAAATAGTAGTTCAACCAAATAAAATTTTCAACACTACAAATAAAAGGAAACTACGAAAAAAAGCACATCCTATACCCCAATTAATCGATTTTAATTAAACAAATACAAATCGAAATGAATTCCAAACCCACAAGTCCTAATATAAACCCAATGTTCTGCCAAAAATTATATAAATCCCAAATAAGCCGCAAGATTAAAGATCCACAAAATAAAAACGAAAATCAGCAGCCAAAAACCAAGTAAAAATTGAATTGAGCAGCAAAAATCTAAAAAAACAGAAATCGAGAGTAAAAAAACGAACAAAAACGAAATAAACAAGAAAAAACAAAGTCAAATCGAAATCTACCGCAAAACCTAAAACCAAACAAAACCAAGATTAGGAGCAAACAACCAAAAATAAACGAAATCTGCATAAAAAACCAAGTAAAATGAAATTTGCTGCAAAAAAATAAAATCACCCAGAACTGAAATCAAGATCAAAAAACAAAACAAAAACGAAATTAGTTGCAAAAACTAACCAAACAAAAGCAAGATGTATCGAAGAATCTGTGGTAGTGATTGACAATAACGGTTTAGAGGGTGAGGAAAAAAGGATGACGAAAATAAAAGGAAGAAATTGGATTTCTTTTGGTAACGTTGATTGAAGGGTTTGGGAAGATCAACACATTTACTTTAATACTCTTACTTAAAGTAAAACACCCACAACCATTCAGATTAAGATGAATGGTTAGATCTTGAGGAGCTCATTTAAACAAAATGAGCCCGTGGCTCATTCTAACCTTACTATATATATATATATATATATATATATATATATGCAAAAGCAACCATTCTAGCGGGCCTTAAGAAGAGAGGCCCAGCCCAATATAGCCCAGTGGAGCCCAAGCAATGGAATGGACGCGAGAATCGCAACGTGGGTCTTTCCTTTCCCAAATCCCCAAAATCTCAATCCTAATGATATGGTAAGGTAAGGATAGAGGGGCGTGTGGTGCGGACCAATGAGAGCACGAGAATCCACGACATCAGATCTGTATTGCCGCTTCGCAACCACCAGTTCACCATCCGCCCACCACATCACCAAAAATCCAACAAATAAAAACGACACTTTCGCTTTTCTTCCCTTTACCTCAACTGGAGTGAGGGGAGGTAGTGATAGATAGATAGATAGATAGAACCCATACTAATATATAGAACATAATACATTTCTGATTTGTTATTTTTGTTCTCCAATCCAATATGGCCTCTTCACCTGCTTTCTCCGTTATGGGATCCTCCTCCAATGTCGTCGAGAAATGTGGATTCTCATTCCTCCGCCCCGCTGTCGCAGGTCGGTGTGGAAAGTCGTTTTTTCCCAGAAGAAACCAATTCGGTGGTGTTGTTTGCGCCGGAGGTGAGGTTGGTTCTGAGACGGGTGTTGAGGTTGGTTCTGAGACGGGAAAGGCCTCCAGTCTTTCGGCTCTTCAGCAGCTCAAGGCCGCTGGTGCCGACCGTAAGTCGAGTTTAAAGATGCCCTTTGGTTGATATTGATTTGTATGTTCACACACCGATGCAATTGCACGTCTGCATTGATCGTATCTCCATATTATCATTCGTTATTTCGTATTGTATTGAATGCCGGCTTCCAATTCAAAATTAATTTGTATTAAGTGGAGATAACATTAGTTATACCAAGATCTTCTAGGTTCTAAGAAATAATAATAGTTCAAATTGTATGATATGTTTTAACACTTTGTCTGTAGTTCAAATTGTCTCGTACATTTGGCTTTTGATACCATATTGTAGTGTAGGCTTACAAATTATGGTGTCAACCGGTAAGTGGGTACACGTAACATCTCTTAAGTCAAAAATAATAGCTTGCATTGCTGCATTTTAACCGTTATCTACGACACTAATGTGAAGTGGAATGACATTAAATTTTATTAGAGATACCACTTTACTTTACGATTAGGTATCTGCAGTTTATGTTATGTATTGTGTTACATATGCGTTAGGAAGTAGAGATTCCTTGGGTTCATTCTACCTCCAACTTTGATGAATCTAACTAAGATAACACTATTGGTTCGTTTCATATTTGTAATTACCTGTCTTGATTCTGGAGCAAGTTTGATTGATCTAACACTTCTACAAAACCTAAACACTTAGGTGAATGGTAGTGAATCTAACTTTCTTACAGAGTGTTACACACATTTTGTGTTTAACAATGTAAGACTATTTTGCTCGACATTGGTATAGACCACCACATAGACTATCACTGGTAGTGTGCATTGTTAAATGATGAGAAAATTAATACTTCTTACCTATTACTGCTGGCTCAGCATTTTCCTTGCAAATTATTTGCTTCTTAAAGCTGGTAATAGGGGTTCATCCCAAGAACATTTGCCAGGCTTCTCTTATTTTAGTTATTCTGCTCGGTTTAGTTATGAACTTCATATATCTACTGCAGCAATCCATCATATCTATCTGATTACTTCAACCGAGAGATATTGATGCATCATATACCATCATAGTGTTTTGATATAAATTACCAGGTATGTACATGCTTAGTGCTTCACTCTTTCCTCAGGTTACACAAAAGAGAAAAGCAGCATTGCTGTCATTGGTCTCAGTATCCACACGGCACCAGTAGAAATGCGCGAGAAGCTTGCAGTTCCTGAAGCACAATGGGCTCGTGCAATTGGCGAGCTGTGTGATTTGAATCATATAGAAGAAGCTGCAGTTCTCAGTACCTGCAATCGGATGGAGATATATGTTGTCGCCCTGTCATGGCATCGGGGAATTAGAGAAGTTACTGAATGGATGTCCAAGGTACATCCTAAGTTTCAGCTTATTCATTTCAAGTATTGCACTGGATTAGTTCTTCCATTTATGGCCATCTGAATTTTTTTTTTTTTTTTGGCTGACCTTGCTCTAGACAAGTGGAATTCCAGCCTCGGAGCTCCGGGAGCACCTTTTCATGCTACGTGATAGCGATGCAACACGCCATCTATTTGAGGTGTCTGCAGGTCTGGACTCTCTTGTCCTGGGAGAGGGCCAAATTCTTGCTCAAGTAAAACAAGTTATTAAGATTGGGCAAGGAAGTGGCGTCCTCGGAAAGAACATAGATCGTCTTTTCAAGAACGCCATTACTGCTGGGAAGCGAGTCCGTAGCGAGACTAGCATTGCATCAGGGGCTGTTTCTGTCAGCTCAGCTGCAGTTGAATTGGCACTAATGAAACTTCCAGCCTCAAACTCCCTATCTGCCAGAATGCTTCTGATTGGGGCTGGAAAGATGGGAAAGCTTGTGGTCAAGCATTTGGCCGCGAAAGGTTGCAAAAAGGTTATTGTCGTGAACCGATCAGAGGAAAGAGTGAGAGCAATGCGCGAAGAGCTTAAAGATATTGAAATAACATACAGATCTCTGGAGGATATGATGTCCTGTGCTGCTGAAGCTGATGTTGTTTTCACAAGCACTTCATCCGAAACACCACTGTTCTTAAAAGAGCATGTAGAGGTTCTCCCTCCAGTGAGCGAACCAATGGGGAGCGTGCGACTTTTTGTCGACATCTCAGTCCCAAGAAATGTAGGATCATGCGTTTCCAATCATGAATTCTCACGAGTTTATAACGTGGACGATCTTAGGGAAGTTGTGGAGGCAAATAAGGAGGACCGACTGCGAAAAGCCATGGAAGCTCAGGAAATCATCAGTGAAGAATTGAAAAGCTTCGACGCCTGGAGGGACTCCCTTGAGACGGTCCCCACCATCAAGAAGTTGAGATCTTATGCGGACAGAATCAAAGCCTCAGAGCTGGAGAAATGCTTACAGAAGATCGGAGGCGACATGCTGACCAAGAAAGGAAAGAAAGCAGTGGAAGAACTCAGCAGCGGTATCGTAAACAAGCTCCTTCATGGTCCTCTCCAGCACCTTAGATGCGATGGCAGCGACAGCCGGACGCTCGACGAGACACTTGAAAATATGCATGCACTAAACAGAATGTTCAGCCTAGACACAGACAAGTCTGTATTGGAGCAAAAGATCAAATCCAAGGTTGAGAAAGCTCAGAAATAAATAACTAAGCTGATTGGTTGCTTCTTTTGTGTCACGCAGTTACAAGCATTTTCTGTAGCTTGAAATAAGTAAGAGGATAACATCATTCTTACAATTTTACTCTGCTCTAAAACAATGGCAGTGTCTGGATACCTGAAAATGTAATTTATGGATCTCTTTTGTAATTAAATATGTTATTTGTAAGAAACATACATTTTTATTTTGAGTGTTTTTACTGATCTCATATGTAAAATCATTGTCCATATCTATGTTATTAAAATTAACTTAGAACTCCACTGGCACTCACAGGAGGTGCCAGTGACATCTAGAAAGTCCATAATCTATTTACGATGTACTTTGGCGCGTTATTTGTGATGATGTGGAAAAATGGATAAGGAGAAAGCAAATGAAAACACGAGAAGAGAAGAGCCACTAATGGAAAGATATTTATTGAATATAAAACAGACATAGGATGGAACACAAGTTGCACACTTGCACGACATGTTTCACTTCAACTTCTATAATCCTAATCTCGTTCGCATATTTTAATCGTTGAGGCATATTTCTGCATGGAAGCGTATTGTTCAATACATTTCACTTGCAATGTACACATGTTACTTTATACACGAGAGTCGGCTCTTTGCCTCTTTCTACCTAACAAAAACCCTGAACCAGAAGGCATTGCCACTTTTGGTACGAAGAATAAGCCTCAATTTCAAACCATGACGACACATATATTCTTTCTATAAATATATGATCCGAGATTAATTTTCATAATGTGAAAGCAATCTCATCTCATAGCATAAGCCAGCTGTGCCTGCAATAAGCTATATATGTAACTATATATAAGTAGTTTGGACGGACACGGAATAGTCAAATCTGGATTCTTCTTTCTTCGCTCTGACTCTTCCCTGGAAAAGGAAAGCCATCCCACATGTTTCGACGGCCAATACCAATCTTAAGTTCAAGGATGAAAGGAAAAAAAACTGAAACAGGAATAATAATATTATTATTATTAAATAAAATAAAAAGGAGGATAATCTTACAACCGACCTTCCACCCAAAGAATAAATTCCCCCGTCCCCGGATCGGATATTGCTTTCCTTCCGAATATTACTTACTTCCACCTTAAAAGCTAAATCCTTCCGCGTCACGTCTAACCACTCCTCTTCCATCTCACCTCTAAACATAATCAAACCAACAAAGCTCTTCATCTCCTCTACCAAATCCAACCAACAGAAAAATCCCAAGTATTGTTATTGTCACTTGCGATGTCTGATCCCAAGTATGCCTACCCTTATCCTGCTCAAGGTAATTAATTATCCATTAAAAGGAGACATGGATACTTTGGTTTGGTTATGGACTGATTATATAAACTGATCATGAGCAGGATATTACCAAGGGCCGCCCGTGATGGCGCCGCCGCAGTACGCGCAGCCACCGCGGCAGAAGAAGCAGGTTGGGTTCCTCGAGGGATGGTATGGTGTTTCGGTTGTGTCCTTTGTTTGGTTTTTGATGTTTTGTTATTATTATTCCAGCATGTCAAGATAGCTCAATTAAAATTACATTACGAATCTCAGTTAATTACAAACTCTTGGGCTCATCTTATGTGTTTAAGTTAAAAAATGGTAAAACGTTTTTAAAATTATTATTGTTGTTGTTGTTGTTGTTATGTTTTTGTGATGTGTGTTTTTGTTTGGTGATGATGCAGCCTTGCTGCTATGTGCTGTTGCTGTCTTGTGGACGAGTGCTGCTGTGATCCTTCCGTCTTCTGCATATTTTGATACGACCTACTTCATGGTTATGATCTCTCCTACTCATTTCATTATTCCATTTTAATGTATGGAGTTTGTATTTTTATTTTATTTTCGAGAATGGGGTTGTCATTAGTCATATGATGATCGTATGCTATTATTATCTGTGTACGTATGGGTTATGACTTGTGTGTCCTATGAGATAGTGGCATATATATCATGTATCTGTCCTGGTTTCTCGAGTTTGTAGTGAGGCTTATGGAATGAATTCTATAATTGTTTAAGAGTTTCGGCTGTTGATGGTATTCCTTCAATAAAAAAAGGGGCTACAAAGTTGGCCTTGGTAGCACCCAGTTGCAGTACGTCGGTCACAAACGCAAAGAAATCAGGGTAATAAAACTAGTTCCACAGATGCAACTGGAGGATTTCTTTTGACAATTAGCTTCTTCTTTGAGTACTTACACCATTCGGATGGTTTAAAAAGCCGTTGGAAAATGTTGGGGCTAAAACTTAAAAATAAAAATAAATAATGGTATAACTTCAAAAAGCTTTTGCACCACCATGTTCTCCTACACGCGGGAGAGAGTAGCTCGCGTTCTGGCACGTGGAAAAAAAAAAATTTTTGGATTGAGAAGAAGAAGTTTGTAATTTATTTATCTTGTTAATTTTTTTAATTTTTTTAAAAAATCAGTAATTTATTTTATCTTTTCAAGATCTACAAATACACACATAATGTTATATAAAAATTTATAATTTAAAATTCCAAATAAAATGTCGTTAAATGAAATGGGACAAGTATCTGATTTTAAAAGAATATATTCCTTATTTTCACTTTTTCCAAGAGTTAACTTTAGATTATCAAGGTTTACTTTTCTAGAGATTTTATTCTCAAATCTTACTTTTCTAGAATTCTTATTTCTTCATTCATGATTAGTTGTGATGCAGTTGTTAGTACCAATATATATAAAAATCAGCTTTGGACAAACATTAATAGTCAAATTTATTAAATTAAAATTAATATATAAAATTAAATGATAATATTTATTTATTTGTACAAAGTGAGAAATAAGTTAGGTAAAAGAAAAATTAATTTGACACCAATTTTTATATATTAAATATTGTGATTGAGAAAAAAATAAAGAATAAAATTGTGGTTAAATGTTGTAAAATGGAACAGATGCGAAAGAAAAAGAAAATTAGAATAATATTTTGTTAAATGTTTTTGTCGTGCACGACCTTATAAAAGATTTGTAAGTGGAAGGATGAAATTGCGGTGGTGGGGTGGGAGTGAGGTCATTCAAATTCTTATCGTCAATCATATTCATTTCAATAAATATCCAATGAGTGGAGAAAGGCAGACCACACGTAACCCTTACGGAATGTAGACTATCGCCAGCCGTGGATCAAAGAGATTTTGAAGGAAAATAAAACTGAGATTTCACCATCAGGTTAGTGATACTGCGAATATCAAGACGCTATAGGAATTGAAAACAAAGTAACCACAGAATAATAGCAACAGTAAACTTCACTCCAGATACATGTCCTGAACAAAATCCAACGCATGTATTCATCGCAACTTTGTAGAGGATACCTGTCCAATCCCCTGTCCATGTGTTACAGCCAACTACGGAACTACCCTAACAACTGCTATAACTGGTGGATACAGAAACACATCACCTATGCGCTCACAAAGATGTATAGTCCTTGTAGCACCAGATGACAATTGCCGTAGAAACACCTTGCGTACTTCACTAGCAATTCATGAAAGGGTCAAGACTCAAGTGAAAACAGATGGATTGGCTGAAGCAGTGCCTACTTGAACTTCTAGCACCTCCAACTTATGTTCTAGGATGTCGAGCTTCTCGTTTAGACATGCCAATTTACTCTTAGTTGTAGCCTCTGAAAAATGAAAGAAAGTGTTAAGAGAAGCTGTGAATCTTTGCAGATGAGGTAGACGTACTTGGCTTCATATGGTAGCTCATTTAAACTAATTTATAGAATTTGGTACTGAAATGCTTGAGCTGAATATTATTTGAGTTTCTTCTATAATAGTTGAAACAATGACACCATGCTGAGGTTTTTTTTATACCTATAAGAAAGTGTTTGATAACAAATTAAAGATACATGATTTATGGAAATCAAAACTAATTAAATCAGTGCCCAGTTGCACACCACACACTTCATAGTTAGCATATCGAAAACAAAAACAAAGCAACTGCATAATCATATACAATCACAATTTCCTTAATAAAATATAGATTGATAACAACGAAATTGATATAAGCCCCAAACAGTTCCTAGTAGAACATGTATTGGTGGGCAGAGATACAATTGAAACACACCATGGCCAAGCCAGCTCACTGACAACGAGACGAATTTCAGTTCAAACATTTATTAACAAAAACTTGACAAGGAAATGGACGTGAGTCTAATAAGTACTGCTCAGTTGTTTTAAGCATAGCAACTTCAAAAAAAATTATATATATATATTTTTTGCAACATCAAGTTTATCGGGGAGAAATTGCTTTTATATGATTGTTGTTGTTATCACTATTATTACATATGTCCCACCTGTGGAATATTTGGTTGGGAAATAAAGTTTTCTCTAGCAACTCAAGGTTCTCAGGCTTTAAGAATTGATTTAGTCAATTGATTGTGAGAATTATCTTTGAGAGCATTGTCCCTCCACAAATAATCACCAAAGCCAGAGAATCAGAGATCATGTAGCAAAACAATTTGGAATTGCATTTCTGTCCGAATTCATGCAGAAGATGTGGCTATCTGCCCATCCCTATGCAGGTTGACCTCAACTTGGAACGTACTTTTAATGTTCGATGGCGTACATTTGGTTTGGTTTCTCTCATCTCTTTAATGGAAGCATATGTGCAGCTTGTTTTAGTTTCTTAGTTGTCGATGAACTTTTTTCTTCTCTATCTGCTGGCCAAACAGTACCTTATCTATTTTGCATTGTACCAGGCTTATTAGCTCAGTACCTCGCCTGTTCTAAATATATGTAGTTTGTTTTGCTGATGAGGAAGAAAAATCATAATATTTCATCAAGTAATAACAAGAGGGTACCTTTGCTTCTACCTCTTTAGTTACTATCCATCTAACCTTCCTACGGGAAATGGTTTATGTACCTGATTCACAAATTATGAATATGGCAAAATTGAATTTGAAGGGATCACAGCCTCTTCCATCTACGGAAGATCTTACTATGCCAATTGAAGATACGTAAATTGACAATAAACACGGGTATTGTCTGTAACCAAGGAACGAGAATAATCGAAATACACAATCCTAGATTCAGTAGCTGAACTTTCCCATTACTTGGGTAGCTCAGCTACAAAATCACGCCACCAGAATTGTTAACTTGAAAATCGATTGTCAACTCTGACAATAGAATGACATGAATCGTGATCATGTTGAAAGTTGTAGATTTTACGTAGTCTTTGGGGGGTATGAATCAACGGAATATTTTTTCGGATAAAGGAAATCAAAATCGACTCCATGGAGTAGAACTAAGTAAGTTCCTAGAGAAGGCAATGTCTGTCGACCCCAATTTGTGATTCGTGAACAACCACTAGCTTCCAACAAAAGTTCAACAACGGAATCTGTACGTCTCCTGCTTGCTTGCGAGCAAACCCTAGCATTAAAAGAAAGGATAAAAGAGGGGCAAAGGCAGAGAGGGGGTACAGACCGAAGTGGACGAGGAAATCGAAGAGGCGTCGGACGTTGAGGGAGATGTGGGAGATGAACTCGCGGTTCTCCCAGTCAGCCTGGACGGCGATCCCCACATTCACCGCGTTCGTGATGCCTCCCGCCTTCGACATTCCCACCAACTCCACTCTTCTTTTTTTCTTCCCTTACGAATTATGTTATGATATGAGACGACACTTAGACTTTGACTTCCAAACCACACAAACTTTGATGAAATCAGATCCAACTACTCCACCGAGTCGGTTAAGGCTCAGCAGTCCTGTCCACGTTTGTGGTTTTTTTAATTTTTTTAGTGGAACTCGGGTTTTTCTGGCGTACACAAATTTTTCTCTCTTTTACATTCTTTTTCAGTTTTAGCGTTGCAACCGTAGACACTAGACAATCTGCGAACGAATAAACCAAAGCAAATATGATACGAGGAGCGCTGAAATTAACCGATCACCATTTCACAGCATTTAGCATCTCTGTGTTCAATGATTTCCTGTGGCATCAATCACATCCTCACTAGGTAAGTAGAACTTGGAATCTCTTCAACCATAGTTAGGAACGTAATGCTACCACGGCTGCCAAAACACAGATACCACCACCCCCAATCGAAAGAAGACCGGCTTGTCGTTGAACGTATATAATAGGACTCTAGAAACTCGGTGACCATTTCCATACGACTATACCGTGTAGTTTACACGTCAATTTTCCCTGAACTAAGGTGAAATCACACATATTGCCCTCAGTTCGTTCTCGTGTCTTCTGTTAAACAAGAACAAATCACCCTGTTACTTCTTTTAGTAGTAGGTAGATTATATTGCATAATCAAGCAGGTATTGTCAACCACAACACCCACGCCAAAACAAATATGTTTTTGAGCAAAAGCTCAACCTGTAACATACTATAGTTTATATACATAAACATGGTTCATAGTCTTGATATTTGTACTGATACTTGCAAACAGACCCCGAGAAAACAACCCTGCATAAATTACCGATTGCATTGGTTTCATCTTAAACGCCGACACTTGAAAATCCAAAGTTCAAATTATCCACCACAAGCTAATTATTTGCAACCTGGTATTATATGCCACCATTAAGCTCGAAAAACAAATTAAATGTGAGGTTCACTAAAATGACACCTTTGTCCAGGACTACAAGAAGTCTGATTTTGGAACCAAACATCAACAGGACCCCAAAATCCAGTGAAAGGCTCATACATAGAGTCAATGCATCGAAGATAGTTTGTTCGGCCAACTGGATTCCCCTCTAAATTCCACAGAAATGGAATATCTAAATGTCCTTTCGAAGACCATAAAAAAATAATTATGCAGCAGCAATCGACAAAAGGCCGTTGTGCCTTAGCAGAGCCTCTGGAGATGGTTCACGCCCACGGAAGTCAACGAATACCTGCAAGCGAAACACCCACACTAAGTCTCCTCCATTAAAATCAATACTGAAAGGTGCAAAGACAATTTAAACCCTATTAGCCTTCTAGCACTACTCAAAAATAAGACATTTCACTCAGTCCATGAGAGAGAGAAAGAGAGACACAAAGTCATGGAGGATATTCTGACCTCAAGTGGTGATCGACCACCTCCTAAAGCAAGAATAGTTTCTCGGAACTTGTGGCCTGTTTCTTTAACAGCCTGCAAGAAGAAACAAAAACTGATCAAACAAAGTTTCTGATGCCAAATTGAGCAGATACGCAATCTTCAACCAAGTATTATATTAGGGCACATCTCCTCAACACACTATGAGCAAATCCAGCACAGGAGCCTTATGTTTTGTACTTTTATATGCAGGTTACCATGTATGTTACATGAAAATGGTCACAGGTTGATAAGTCAGATAGCATTCCCATTGCTCTACACATTGACATTCAATCCAACAATATGTTAATTTCAGAATATGAAATACAGGTATGCCTCCCAAAATCAACGTTAACAAACAAATCCTTCAAGTATGAAGTATAAAATTAGTGAGATTGTTGATGTCACATTTATCATTTCATAGTCACACAAACACATAGTAGAGTAAATGACTCCAAGTTGGTTGAGGTAGAAACTGTGAATTTTTTGTTGGTTCAACACCTTTACAAAACTTGGCACTTAGGTAGTGGGTAGTGGATCCAATGCCATTATAAAGTGTTACACACATTTGGTGGGTAGCAATGTGGGACTAGTTGGACTCGTCCGTAGGGTACAAACCTCTAACAAGGGGATTCTTATTTGCTTTGCGGATTCTGCTCCTAGAGAGGATCACGGGATTTACTTTCTATAGAGGCCAATCACTGCCCCCCCAAAAAAGGAAAGGAGTCGAAGCCTTTCTCTTTCGTCAGTTTGGCCCCTCCTTCCCCCAACCCCCTTCCGGTATATTTATATAATCTTCCAATCTCCAGGGGGTTGTAGGGGGATGGGAGCTGTCAGAGGACTTTTTTTTTTTGGAACGAACGAGGTCGAGAGGTAGGGGAACCACTGGACAGTTGGTGGGTTCGGGGAACCAGTCCGCGGTCGGACCTACAAGTCATGGTTGCCGCTGTATCAAGCATCCTATTACCGGAAGGCGATGGATGTACCTTCATTCCGGAATGCGTGGCCCCCCTAAGAAAAGTAGAGAAAGATACTACCTTTTAAAAGACAGGAAAATGAAAATCTTTCCAAGACTCCGACACATGCATGATCAGGATTGTTTCCTTTGTGTATACATATGGACAATGTAGGTTGGAGTGTGCCCTCGTAGGTTGGTCAACCCATTCTTTGTACCATGTGCAATTTTGGTTGATCCACCACCTCTACAAAATTTAAGTACTTAGGTAGTGAATTTCAACTCTACTATATAATTTTACACCCATTTCGTGCTTAGTAATGTAGGACTATCTTTCCAGCAGAAGTCACTGCGAGTTTGACGAACAAGGCATTAATAATCAGTTACAGTGCATTCATCTGATCATAGAAACCACACGTCATTTTCAAAAGACAGCTTTCACGGAATATAGGATTTTTCAGAGAAATAAAACCTTTGTGAATGCACATAGCAATAACAGATTAATAACATGCTTTGAAATAGAAGAGAAGAATCATAAAACCCGATATATCTGCTGCAGATTACACCCACAATGTGAACAGCATGAAGAATATTGAGAAAGCAAACCTTATCGTTGTCCAACCCAGCATCTTCAAAAGCAGAAAAGGCATCAGCAGATAAGACCTCTGCCCACTGCAAAAAACCAACAGAATAAGCAAATTACCATGAAAATTCAGATATTTATTCCCTCAATAAACAAAAAAATAAAATTAAGACAATATCATGATCCATGTAAACACTTTGATGAACTAAACTCAGGTGTTGTTTTCCATGATCACTTGGCATAGTTCAAAAATAATTGGTCGATTATATCATTCAAGTTCCTGAATGCAATGTTTAGGTGTGTGTCGCCTATCCACGTACAGTGTTGCATAGGTGGCACAAGGAGACTTGGTCGCATATGCAACCCCACACAGTGTAGAATATCGCCTATGTGCCCCATGCGCTGCATAGGCGTTGCATAGTTGGCACAGTTGGAACTGTGTTGAACAATTGTCGCAGACACCCAATGGCTAGTTTCCTAGACATTGGGAGCCATTTTTTAACGACAACTGCTTTCACACACAATAGGACAGTGCAACCTGTGCGAAGCACACTCGCAAAGTGTGCCTGTGTCGCACTCGCACTGTGCTATTGTCTGAACATTGCCTGAATGAACAGTCTTTAAGGATCGTGTACAGCTACACTTTCAAATTGAATCAATTTCATGGACAAGTTTTTGGACAGAAATTTGTAAAATGCGAAGCATAACAGTTCAGGTCTCGGTGATTAAAGACAAAAAAGTTAGGAGGAACCCACAAGGTAATACTAGTAACAAAAGGCACAAACAACACAAGAGTTATTTGTACGTAGAATCTTTGTTGCTATCAGAACAGCACATAAAACTTCCAAAGAAAAGTAATTGCACAAAAGGAATAATTAACAGATGGCAATTGCAAAGAGATTCATATATGCATATTGCATAGATATCAAATAGACTCAGTCTGCAAGAAAAAAGATAACCTTGTAACTATAATATCCAGCTGCATAGCCACCTGGGGTGAAACCAAAAGATGTTAAATTTATATAACAAAACAATTAATCTCACAGGAGAGAAGATGAAAATATCCAAAAGATGGGGGGATAAACTCAAATAACCTCCAAATATGTGGCTAAAACTGCAAAGAAATCTATCTTCTGGAAGAAGTGGAAGAACTTGTGTTCGTTCAGATACTCTTCTATCTATATCATATATTGTTTCTGTGCCACCGGGGATAAAATTTGCGTGGAGTTCCAAATCTGTAGTTGCAAACCTTATCTGCCAATTAAAAAGTGGGAGATTCACTTATATATTTAAAAGCATCATAGTCATAATTCATGCAGTGTACAACAATAAATCATCTAATTCTAGTCCCAAACTAGTAGGGGAAAATTCATAAAATGTAATCTTATGGAAAAAGAAAGACCTCAAGCCCAAACTGTTTCTGAATTTTGAAACTGATATCTACGTTTAGGCCATTCTTAACGAGAGTTGAGAATTAGATTAAAACAACTCAAAGGATTGAGAAAGCACAAACCTGAACACACTGAATTCTATACTTTTTGTAGTTTTTGAGGTCGTACAAGTCTTCCATTTTTTTTACTAATTCAACCTCAAGATCAAATAATCAATCCTACATTCCTACCCCCCCCCCCCCCCCCCCCCCCCCCTCAATATTAATAACATTATAAGCACATGAACAAACCTGTCGCAGAGATAAGGAACCAGCACGAAAAGTCCTCGCTGCGACAAGCTTCAAGTATACTTCCTCAGGAAGACTCTCTCCAGTTTCATAATGCTTCGCAATACTCAAAAGTGTATCCCTGCAACATAGTAAACAGTCATAAAAGCTTCAAAGAATATAATTACATGGTCATCAGTATAGAAAGTAAAATGAAATGGCAAACTAGTTGGATTAGAATAAAAAATGTAATAACAATACAAACTAAAGGGAAAAATTATAGACATCACGGGTAGTAGACCAAGTTGGGAGGAAGCAGACAATAGAAATTTAAAATATTGGAATATATTCAAAGAGTTGGTCTTGGACAGGAGCCCATGAAAAGATGAGATTCTAGTACTGAACCGTATTTCCTGTTGAGTTTTGTTGCTACCCTACCACAACTAGTTTTGAATTGAAGGCTTTGCAGTAGTTGTTTCTGCATTACAGGAGTTTAATACACACTAAGTACTTGTAAAAGAGGGAGGCAAGGGAGGTAGGTCACCAAGTCAACGTTACCCCAAAACCTCTTTAGAGGTTCCCATTGAAGACCACAACTAATTTGGGATTACAAGTTTTGTTGTTATTGTAGCTGCTGCAGAACAGTAGTATCATATACACTAAATACTTGTAAAAGAGGAAGGCAAGGGGGGTAGGTCAGCAAGTCAATGTTAATGTTACCCCCAAACCTCTATAGAGGCTCCCACCTAAGATGCCGTAGGAGGGTCGGACGTACATAAGTACGTAATCTTAACCATGTTGTACAAAGAGGTTGTTACCGATTACGCATTCTACAATAATAAGTGTCGACAATTTAATGATATGTTTTAATTTGGTCTATCATATCCAAAAGCCAAAAGGAAAGCAAATTTTTGGCTCCATTGGGAATGGAGGTAAGGTAGTTAAGTGAATTCATGATAGCATTGTGCTGCATCTGCAGAAATTTCTTGACCATGGAAATTAATGTTAGAGAACAAGCAAGAACAACGCCAGAAAACGTTCAGTAAAAAAAAATGTTAAATTTGTACCTCTGATAACACCAGTTCTCCATAAACTGGGAAGGCAACTCCACTGCATCCCACTCAATACCTCGAATTCCAGAAACAAGACCTTCATCCTGCTTAGTAAGCATATGTTGAAGCGCATGACCAAATTCATGGAAGACCGTTTCAACCTACGACAACAAAGAATGGACAACCTTTAGCAACAAACTAGGAATTACATGACCAAAGTACAATCACACCTACTGATATAGATGATACTATTTACTTGTTTGTAAAAAGGCATGAGGGATTCTCAAAAAGATTCACCTCATCCAAAAGGATAAAAATTACATGATTTAGCGTGCAAACTTATGCTCTACAGGAACATTTTTGCTTCAGTTCATGCCGATGGCTGGCCATCACATATATGCTACTATATAATAATCCCCACTATGTACCTCGCGAAATGTCATAAGACTTGGTTTGCTTCCAACTGGCGGTGTTTGATTGCACACCACATGTGCTACAGGCAATCTAACTGAGGTGCCACCACGTGCCATCACACGACTACGAGAAACGACCTCATCCATCCATGCTCCACCACGTTTTTCAGATGGTCTAGAATAAGGGTCAAAATAAAAGTATGCAATTGGGCTTCCTGATGAGTCTTTAACACAATAAAATCTAACATCATTGTGCCACACCTGATACAATAAAAGAAGCATCAAAACACAATGCAAATATGAGTTTTCCAGGAAATTGAAAGGTAAGGAAGACAATAAGTTACTGGGGCAAGTCCATCAGCTGGTTCCACATGAATGTCGAACAGATTCTTGGCAAAACTGAAGAGGCCATCCATAACCTTTGGCAATGCGAAATAAGGGCGCAATTCTTCCTGCAACCAATAATAACGTAGAAAGAAATTACTTGATTTTGCCATCAATTTGATTCTTTTCGTTAGACTTTTAAACATATTGATGACGGCTATCATCAAAGAGCAATCCACATGCTATTAGCTACATGCAAGCTTTGGAGAAATAACAAGTGATAAGTTGACATTTATCCTAATATTCTTTGTAATGAGCATAGATATGTCAAAGAACAAAGTGTGAATGTCAAACCAAAGGTACATAAGAGTTTATCCCACCTCATTAATGTCATATTTTGATTCTCGGAGCCTTTCACTCCAAAAGTTAACATCCCAATGGCTTAAATTATTAGCCTCTTCAGCACCCTTTTCCAGCGCAAAGGTTTTCAGATCTTCCATATCTACAAAAACAAAAAGTATATAAATTTACAAACAAGCAACATGATATTATCAGGACAAACATATGCACAAGAAAAAAAATGCAGGAAACATAAAAAAACTACTCCATCCATTGTAAAAGTTTAAATCTGTGATGATTAGTCTAGAGGAAAGATGAAACTAAGAATATCGGAACTAAGAATATCACAACTTCCCAATGTCCAGACGAAATGAATCCTACATTATGGACAATGGAGCATCTGACACCTCAATGGATGGATATTCATCAACAACATCAACATAACCCCAGTACCTTAGAAGAGGCTCCCGCCTAAGCGAGGTAAGGGGGATCGGATGTACGCAACCCTATCACTGTACAACAGTGAGGTTGTTTCAGATTGACCCAATGATGCAAATGCAATTGACTATCTGCGATTCCACAATAAATAAGAAATGTAGATCGTTTAAATAGTCATTTGATATAGTCCATGATGCTCCAAATGCCAAAAAACAACTTAATCTTTGACAGTGGAAATGGACACAATGGATGGATATTCGAATTCCAAAAAACCATCAGCGTCCGATACCCGAATTTCAGTTCTTCATCCGAGAAAAAAGGATCCATGTATCTGTATTGGTGTCTGAAGGCAAATATTCGTGAGCCCGTAAATATGGATATTGGTGTCTCCACATCGTATACTATTCGCTTTGAGATTTAATATTCGATCAAAACATTTGTATCCGTAATGTGTACATATCCGCATATTTAAAGATGGTTATGTATATGTCTATGTGTGTATTACGGATATTTATATGCCTTACATGTTAGAATCTACAAACAAAGAAAAGCATTTTGTATGCTATTAAATAACATATATTATTACTGAGTTCCACTTAAATAACAATCACCGGCTTTGGTTGAGTGGTTATGCAGGGTGATGAACTTCGCGGGGACAAGGGTTCAATTCCATGTAATGACAATTTTATTGAAAAAATGGTTACATTTCTGCCATTTGTTAGACATGTTTCTCTATATATTTCATTCTACCACAAAGAAAGTCCCACATAATGGAATTTCTTTGTTTTCTTGTCCGGGTTCGTGTATAAAGAGAAATGCTTGTGTCATTCCTCTTTCATTCACTTAGCATCTAAACTACTTTGAGTGCCATATTGGTCGGAGCCTAATCGTATCTGAGCCAAGGCTTGATTCATCAAGTGTGGGTTATTTCAACCTTGTGTCTAAAAAATGTTGATTGGTAGCAAATTCGGATGCGGATATCCAGATTTGGTTCTGCGATTTATACACCTCAGATCCAGATTTTATCCGTATTTGCTCCGTATCCGCCGGATACAAATCCAGATATTATAGAAAACATTCATTCAGATCTAGATAGGGATGTAGTAAAAAAGATTCAGATACGGATCCAGATATTGGTGCATCCACTCTGAACCTGCTCTAATGACACCCTTATGTGACACATCCAAGAATCCAAAGAATCGAACATATTTCATGTGAATATCAATTATCATCAGGAGTAATAACTCTTCTTTAAGGGTAAATTATAAAAGCCTTACATGTATTATCAAAAGAGAAATCAAACCATGTGTAGCAAGTTTAGATAAGCAAGCAGCAACATGAACAACAAACAGAAAGATATGGTAAAGAAGAAAAATAATGTTAAGGCATAAAAATATGGGTTTGATGAAACATAAAATGCTCAAGAAACGAAGTTTATAAATCTAGCTGGTAGTTTTATGTGCAAATCTCAAATAAGTACTTGACTATAATAAAAAACACTGAGTCAGCCAGAGTTTAAAAAGTACCAATGTGTGTTACTCAACCTATGGAAACGTACTACAACTCATCTTGTTCGTCGCAAAAACATGTCATATTGATCACGAGTGTGAGATGGTGTTGACTGTTGACAATATCTCAGACTCAACAAAAATCTTGAGTTAACGTGGTGTACCACTATTTTCCATTCAAGTATAAAACATGGCGAGACAGCCAAACTTCACATAATACCAAAGTAAATCGATCAAACTAAAACCTATAAGGCTATTGTTCCCAAGCTACACAGAAAAATCATGATCACATGTAAAAAAGAGTGTTCGAAACATAATCCACGTTACTCGCGGAAGAAAATCCAAAACAAAATTGTGCCAAAAGTCTCTCACAAAAGTGTCTTGAGTGGAAAGGTGATGAATCAATTAATTTTCCTACGATGTTATGCAATCAAAATGAAATTTTTGACTGATGCAGGCACAAATATAGTCGGAACTATTGAAGCTAGGTTAATGTCTTGCTTAATCAAAGTCCATCTAACTGTAGATAAAAAATAATATATATCAACAGTTGCAACCTGCATTTGATGAGAATCTAGCTACCCTTTAAACTACATCAATCAAACAAGTTTTGATAATTGTAATTAATTCAGAGCATTTAATATCAATATAAAGAAGACAATCAAAATTGTCAATGGTGGTACTTGATTGAAGGCAAAAACAGCACTAGGGAAAGACCGTCTATACCTTGAACAGCAGGATCCCATGAAGCAACACATAGTTTTTCTAGAAGCTCTTCAGCTTTGTCCACTGTTGCCATTTTAGTCGCCATGCTTACCTGAAAGAAAAGAAGGCACCATACTTGCTCACTTGCAACAATTGTTCCACACTTCTATGTAGAACAAGAATGACAATCTACATACAACATACCTCAGCATAGTTGTTATAACCAAGAAGTTTTGCCTTCTCTAACCTCAATTGTAGTATTTGGTCAATAATGGCAGTATTGTCAAGGTCACCACTAGATGCACGGGTTATATAAGCACGATAAACTTCCTCACGTAGTGTCCTGTTTTTCGCATGTTGCATTACCGGAAGATAACTCGGGGCATCCAAAGTAATTACCCAAGGTCCATTTTCAGCAGTTGCATTTTTGTGCCCCTTGGTGATGGATGTACCGATACAAGCAAATGTGTTAAGAAAGTTGCGTAGTGGTTGCTACGAACAATAATACGAAGACAACAATGTAGCATCATATGTACAACTATGACACAAATACCTTCGATGCAGCTGTTTGGGCAGCCAGCCCAAGTGCTGAAGGAGGCAAGCCGTCGACTATGGTCTTATCAGTGATTAATTTTTCGAAGTTCTTTGTGGCATCCAACACATTTTCACTGAATTTCTGAGATAGCTTCTCAAGTTCCTGTAGATAAACTCAAAGAAAATGGTATATTAACAACTACAAAATCATATGCAAGGATGTGCATTTTGGAGCCAACAAATAATGATTAAGAACAGTATAAATGGAACAAGTTGTTCCAATAAGAAGTAAAATACGATAAAAGGATAATTTCAACTAGTTAACTTCATTACCAAGCACGTCAAATATTAGAGATAACATTTCATAGCTAGTAGTGCACGGGCACTCAGTTGTCTACTAGAAGTATGCTTCCAGAACTTCAGGAATGAATGAATAATGATCCATAGCAAAACAATTTCCAGATCTAAGGAATGATCCACGGCAAAACAATTGCTTGACGTATTCTTAAAAAAAGGATAAATGAAGAAAAAAAACCTGTTCGATCTTGTTAAATTCCTCTCTTTTCGCATCATCAAGTGCAACACCATTAAGTACCGCCTCCTTTATCTGGGCTGAAAATCAATCAATCAAGGCATCAATATCCAAACTAAATTTCACTCAATTTCAGAAAAGCACTCTAGAAAAAGTTGCCGTGGAATAGGTAGCATAAAGACAATAACTGTTTTGTAGTTTACCTTCCACTATACGTTTGCGTGCATCAGACAACGTTGGCCATGATGGAGACTCCCGGATAGCCTTGAAAGCATTGTAGATTGGCTTGCTCTGTCCAAGCCGAAGCAGGAACTTCACTTTCTCGGGCTGCAACAAACAAAAAACACATTTTTAAGCACCAACAGAAGAAGTTGCATTTGATGACTGTTTCAACCAATATTATCTCCGACAATCACATCTCCTAAAATCATTCCAAGCATTGTGCTTTTAATAATGATGAGGAATGATCCAAAAAAATTGCCAAAGTTGGCTACGATCACGTCGTCCCAAACATTACCACTGAATGTCAAACACGATTACAAAGCACCAGAAAACAACATTGTAAATCAAAAATTCGTAAGATGACCATGAAATGGTGTTTCAAACGCTAAAATTGCGAACCAATCATAATCCTGTTGCACAATTTTTTTCGAAATCAGCTCCAAAACATGTCAAAAACTATGTCCTATGCAAAGATCAACGTGACAACATGAACTTCTTCAACAATTTACAAGATAATCAGAAAAATGTTGCATTCGATGATGGATTCCTCCCAACACTGATCTAGGACAAGGCAGCAAGGCAGCAAGTCAATCATGTATCTCCTAAAATCATTAAAAGCATCACATTCCCGATTATGAGGACCCAAGGTGCCAAAGTTTGACCATGATAATGTAGTCCCAAACATTACAACTGAAAGTCAATTACGATTACATATCTTCCGAAAACGACATTACAAATCAAAATCCTCCAACCAGATCATGAAATGTTGTTCCACATATCAAACTGAAAACCGATCGTAATCCTGTAGCACGAAATCAGTTCCAAAACACGTAAAAACCACGTCCAACACAGAAACCGACATGCGAACCTGGACTTCGTCAATAGCAACACGAAGATCGGGATTATCCTTGACCGCCTTAAGATGATTAACGATCCCCCACACCACAACCACCCGATCCAAAATCCTCTCCAACGGCTCAACCAACCCCTCCCACGACGCCTCTACGGAGCTCTCCAACCTCACCAAATCCTCCTCGAGCCGACGGATCAGCTCCCGGACGGCAGGAACGACATGCGCGGCCTCGACGGCGTGGAAGGGGGGAAACTCAAAGTCCCCGAGGAGAGGGTTCGAGACGGCGGCCATGGAGGAGAAGCGGCGGCGGCGGTGAAGGCGGTTGAGGCAGATGGGGAAGGAGGAGGACCAGAGACGGCAGTTGGGGGTTTTATAGTGGGACTTCGGGGGTGGGAGGAGGCACGTGGGGTGATGACGTGGACGGGGGGGAGAAGGGCAGGAGAGGTGGGAAAGGAGGGTGAGGGTTGGGGTTGGGATGGACTTGGGTGGGCGGAGAAGGAATGACATGGGACTGGAAGTGGAAGTGTTTATATGGGGAAGGATGAGGATGAGGATGAGGATGAGGATAGGCCCAATAGGCGGATTGGGTTTGGTGGATCTCATTTTAGAGTCAGCCATGGCGCTAATTTTGTCGTATGTGTTAATCGATGTTATCAGTAGTGTGTGTCGCTTTTTCTCGTGACATTTTGTAGTCGCTCTAGTTCTGTGAACTCGAAAATCTAAGGAAACCAAGTGAAGAAAAAAAATCATTTTCACTAGCAAAACTGGTATTGTTTGTGCACTCAAGGGAATCGAAAGGAAACTCACTAGAAATCACTCCACCTCCGACTCTCCATCCTCTTTCGATACAAACAACTTCAACTGTCTCTCTTGACTCACCCGACGTGCGGTGACGAGTCTAAGGAGTTTTGTTCTTCTCTTAAGGCGACGACTTCTCTTCTTTTCCGGCAACTAACCTGGTTTGTTCTTCTTTTTGAGGTCATCTGAAATGTTTCGTTTGTTCTTCACTACATTCATCTAGGGTTTGCCCTTCTTGATTGTTGCGTTGGATGATTTTGGATTTTGTTTTTTTCCTAGGGTTTCGTTTGTGGAGTAACAATTAGGGTATGTTTGGTTAACAACTTGATGAGAGAAAAAAAAGAAAAAAAAGAAAGTTGAGTTTTTCTCTCGTTTGGAACGACTTAAGGAGAGAAAAGAAAAGAAAAGAATTGGAGAGAAATGTTATAATACAAAATTACAATTCAACTTTCTCTCCAATTTTGGAGAGAAAGTGGAAAAATAATATTTTACTGACCAAAATATCCTTACTAAAAGACCCTACACTCGAAAACCTTAATTTGCTACCTATAAATATTCATTCCTCGTTCCATCTTCCGCCACCCAATCGTTCTACCTTATTTTCTTCACCTCCTACACATTTCCTCATACTCATCTTCTCATTTCTCACTCTCATTGAAATAATCTACACCGATTGAGGTGAGTTTTGTTAACAGTATGATAGGATAATTGTTGGAAAATTTCTATCGTGTTAACATTATTTATAGTATCTTTCAATGTTCTGGCACTGCCTAGGCGAGCCTAGGCGACCGGGGGCGTCCGGTCGTCTGGGCGATCACCTAGGCGGTTGTGCGACCGCCCAAGTCTGGGCGGTCTTTTTTTTAAAATTTAATTAAATTTTATAAAAAAATAAAAAATAAGGAAAAATCGGGAAAAATAGGAAAAAATGCACAAACATTATCTAAAAATATCATACATGTTTAGGCTTCGAAAAGACACATAGTTCCTCGACCAAGGCCTCACTAGCCACCCCCTCTAAGCCTCTACCCACCTAAACACTTAGGTATACAATTTATTGCTTAGTAGTACGATTACAAAGGTAACTCAGAGTTCATACAATAGCAGATAAGAGAGAAATTAGAATTACAAGCTAACTAACTAATTCCATTGGACACATTAATCTAATGTCCAACTGGGAACCATATCATATCCTCCACCACCATCAGAGTCGTCGAAGTGGTTCTCGTTCGGATTGTCGACGTAGACATCATCTTCTTCAGTTTCTTCATCGTCGGATTGGACATATTGCTCGTCAATGTCCATCGGTGGTTGAGAACTCGATGCATCTGGATCTCTAGAACTAATGTGAACGATGACATCATCCATGCCACCACCTAATAATGGCGCGTCAGATGCAGTGGACATGGATCGAGCAAAGCGTCTCCGTGAAGAAGAATGTCCTAAAGCTGCTTCCTCGGCATCGGCCCATGTAAGCTCCTCTCCAGCGAAGACCGGATTTTCAGTTTCTACCAACCCGGATGCTCGTCGAAGAGATCGTAGTCCACACTGATGGGGTCATAAAATCCGGGCTTCTCCATCCTTTGCTGAAACCTTTGCCTTAACTTTTGGTTGTAGTTCACATACACCAAGTCATTCATCTTCTTCACAGCCAACCTGTTCCTTCTCGTTGAGTGCAACTGCTCGAAGACACTCCAATTCCACTCACAACCTGATGCCGAGCATGTCAATCCCAACACCCTCAGGGTCAACCTCTGTAATGCGGTCTCTCCCATGTTTGCGCCATAAGATTGTCACCAATCTATAGGTCTTCTTTCCGACCTTTGTCTGACGACGATATCCCTCGAGAATATTCCGAGGGAGTTCTTGTAACGATCAAGTAGACCACAAATCTTGTCTTGTTCTGCAGGAGTGGGGACGAGCCGCTCTACGACATCCATGAATCCAGGCATATGCTTATTGAAAGATACATTTCGATCCTGAGGTGGGACGGAGAAGAAGGTACCAGGGTTGAGTAAGAAACCAGCTGAGTGTAGCGGTGAGGACATCATCTTCCCTGGACCCCACTTGGTGTCGATGAGGTCGATGACTTGCTTGTACAACCTCAGGTTTCCGTCAAAGTTCCTCATGATTTGTTCTTTGGCTTTCTCCATTGCGTCACACAGATATCCCATCGGTAGTTTCTCATCGCCGTCAACAAGTCTAAGAACCTGGACCATAGGTTGTGAGGCCTTCAGTGCCTTCACGACGTTGGTCCAGAAATCACTTTGCAGAATGGTCTCGGCAACTTCAGTAGAGATGTCCTTCTTTTTCTTGTTCTTTATCCAACTTGCATTATGATCGTTGTACTCCGGGAAAACAACAAAGACTCAGAGTCTGTCTTTCTTCAGAAACAACATTTGCAAACTCAGAAAGGTGGTGACAAATCTTGTGACAGCAGGGCGTAGCAGGTTCCCTTCAATGGCAATTCGCATCCTCTTCAACAACATGACAGAGCTGTTGAAATGTTTGATGATCTTCCGAGCTAAAGCAATAGTCTTCAAAAACAGTTTGTCAATATCCTCCAAGATGAGATCGATGCAATGCGCTGCACAGGGAGTCCAAAACAATCTCCTTCTTTTTTGCTGCAACATCCTACCAGCAAGTACGTACGCGGTGGCGTTGTCGGTGACCACCTGAACAACGTGTTCTTCGCCAATCTCGCCAAATACCTTGTCCATCAACTTGTACAGGTAGTCTGCGGTGTGAGAGTGACCGGAAGCATCTACAGACCTCATGAACATGGTACCTATCAGACAATTTACTAGAAAATTGATTATATTCCTACCAGACCTATCAGTCCAGCCATCTATCATCAACGTGCACTCGTATGTTGCCCAATCTTGTTTGTACGACTCTAGTATACCTCTAGTGTAGTCAATTTCTTGTTTAAGACACGAGTCACTAACTTCATGATACGTCATGGGTTTAAGTCCGGGTCCGTAAGTACAAGTTGCGGATATTGCTTCCTTCCACTCAGGTGTCCTTACAGTGTTGAATGATATATCACATCGATAGAAAAGCCTAGACCATTTTTGATTAATTGTTTTCCTATCTTCTTTTCTAAAGGTTCTTTCGATGGTTGTTTGTTGGGGGCCGGAAACCACGTCCTTCCCACGTCCGCAAAATGGTGCCCGTAAACGTTGTTTTTGTCTCTTTCTACCAGGAACGGGGCGAGAACGGGAGGTTGGGGTCCGAGCAGAACCGGAACCCGACCCGATTTCTAGATCAAATTCTATGTTTTCTCGGTCTACATAATCATCAAGACATAAATTTTCGTTTTGTAATGTCCTACTGTTTCTAATCATGTATGCAGTTATGTCTTGTTTAATAGAGTCAGGAACTTTATCACAAGGTCTAGCATTGCTACCAGGTGTGTGTGCAAGATGTTGTTTGTGACAGACTATATCACCTCTAGTTTCCTTACCACATAACTCACAGACAATGCAGTTTTTATCATTAACACTAATGTAATGGGCAGTATTCCAACAAGGGTCATTTGTACGGGTAGGTCTTAGGTCATCGTAACTCTCGTGATGCATAGGGAGACTAGTGCCGGGTACGTAAGTCATATCTTAAAATTAGACTAATATAAAAATTTAGACTAATATGAAAATAAAATACCAATTAATTTAATTCTAAAGAGAAGTTAGAAAGAGTGCACTTGATTTTGGCGGTTGAAGAATGAAGAACCGGATCAGAGACTTCACTTTCCAACTTCAAAACTAAGCACCAGACCGGAGACTTAATCGCAAAAACTTGGTGATTAGGAAACTTGATGATGAGAATAGAATTATGAAGAAGAAGAGAATGAGAGATGTGTGAAAAATGAAGAGGTTTGAAGGGGTTTATATAGGATTTGGGGGTAGTGGAAAACTTGTAATTTTTGAAAAAAATAATAAAAATAAAATAAAAAGTGGAGAGCCGTTGGAGAGCCTACCGAAACACTGGTATTTTTTTATAATCTTTCAATTGAAAATTTTGAGTTGGAATATAATTTGTTTTTTTTAATTTGAACTTGACAACATAATTGTTGAACGAGAAGTGTGTGTCATTGCTTATAACTTCCTTATGAGAGATCCAACTAGAGTTCGTGTTTTTTTGGTTGTCCCCGAGAAGATAGAAGAGATTATTTGGATATGATGATGTGTGACTTTTAATTTATTTTAGATACTATTCATGTTAGAACGGTGAGAGGACGTTGTCTTTCAAGTGTTTTTATAGAATTCCTAAATAATTTTTTTGATACAACAAACGTCATTGTTTTGGAAGGAAAAAAACGTTAATTTGAAGTATTTCCGAATAATTTGTATCTTTACTTTTTAATTTTACATTAGATTTTTTTTTATATTTTGCATACTACATTGTTTGTAACGTTACTAAGTTTCTAAAGTTTCTATAGCTTCAAATTTTTCAGGTTTGGTGGATATATTTTATTTGTAATAATTTATAATTCTGAACGATATTAAAATAATGTAGAACGATGTATGTTATTGTATAATACAAATAAAAATATATTTTGGTATTTTAGAGTGTTTCTTTTCTTTTCTCTCGTAAGATGTTAACCAAACGAGAGAAACTTATTTGTCATAATGGGTATCCAAACAAGAGAAAAGAAAAGAAACACATTTCTTTTCTCTCCTAAATTGTTATCCAAACAGACCATTAGGGTTTAGATTGGGTTTTATACTTAGCCGATATCCCTGAACCATTTTAGGATAAATTATATCGTCGTTGCTACTTGCAAAATGGTTTGGTTTTATGTCACCGTGGAATTGGAGTTCAATGTGTTTTCTCTGGAAGTATGAGTTTTTGTGTATCGTTCAATTGATTCCATACAGATGATTTTTACTGTTTGTGGTGAAAGACACTGAATGTTGTGAATTTTGTCGACATTTGTGTGAGTAGTACTGAGGAAGGTTACACCCCTACATGATTTATAAAGCAGACAATGTCTATCAGTGCGATAGGAAACATATTAGAATTGAGGATGTGAATGACATGAACTAGTTTATTTCCTCTTGCAGTGTAGATTTCAGCCGTAATTTTAGATGTTTCAGGTGAATAATCACCTAACAACCCAAGTAATTTCAGGTGCTGTTTTAGATGAACTAGTACATTTCCTCTTACCTTGTTAAGATTGGTCTTACAGTGTAGATTTCATATGTTTGTTTCAGATGTTGTTGACTACCATGACATTTTTTGTTTCTGAGTTATCTTCCTATCAATTATAATTGAATATTGGTACATCTAATCATAACAAACTAGAATACCGACTCTTCTTTGTCCCGTTTATATTATTTATTTAAAAATGAGTCAATGAAAAATCATACGCAGAGTACTAAAGTTGAAGAACTAATGCTCGAAATCTTTTTTGCAGAAATTGTGGATGAAATTGGAAAAATCCCAAATGGGAAAATTAGACCTAAGACCTTTTTGGAAGAAGATAACGGGGAAGAAGAAGTGGAGGAAAGTCAGGTTGGATTGACTCAACAACGCAAGAAAGAACTGGTAGTTCAGATGTAGGAAAATTATGACAAATTCTATGTGAGTTAGTTGAATATTAATATTTATGTATCTTGACATTATGTGGTTTGGATTGTAATATTATTGAGATTAAAGCGACATATTTTTCATTTATAAATAATATGGTTTGAATTGTAATATTTTTGAGACAAGAGCAACATGTTTTTATTTATAAATTAAACTACAGGTACAAAAAATTCATATTTTCTAATTGTAGGCACAAACAATAGAATATGTTTTTTGCAGGAATCTAGATACGAACACAAACAACAAAATTCGGTTAAAAGGAAACTATTTTCCACTTGATTCTGTTTTTCTTCTGTTTTCCGTTTGATTCCAAAAATTATTTTCCGGAACTTTCCGCACCACTAACACCCATATTGTGTTGGAATGCAATTCTTGATTTTGAATATTTTTAAGATGAAAGTTTAACAACTATGGATAACACAAGCCACACAATAGATATTTCTTAAAACATGCAAAACTGGGGATAGTGAAAATTGGACCACTCACTCGTTGGAACGCCCACTCACCATTGTGATTGTTAAAGTGTGCCTAAAAACGGTAGGAGAATTCCAACTACTCTGTGGTAGACGGTCATACGTTGCCCATTTGTCAATCGTCCTTTAAGATAGGAGCAGTTTTGAAGGCTCTGCATTCTGGAGATGGGTCAACCATCTGGAAACAATTACCGAATCTGGGTGTTGAGTTGACTTTCTTAATGACACTATGTATTTCTAATATATTTTTATTGTTGTCATAAATCTCTCCTATAAATATTCTTATTGTGTTTCGAGTTAAACATAAGTCTTTGTAGTGTTGAAAGTCATCAATCTTTTGATATGTAGGTTTAACCACCATTAAGCTTAGGATTTAGAGATAATTTTGTTGTTGAAAAATCATCCGAACCTCAATCCACTTGTTGAATTATTCTCTTTGTACTTTAACCATTCTCCATAGTGAAGTTTCAACTCGTCTTCCTCGTTGTGATTTTTTTCCGCAATGGTCTTCACGTAAAATCCAGTATTTTCTCTTCTTTGTTGTTTGCTTGTTAAGTATTCATAGGAGTTTAAGTTTCATTACAATTTTGGGTTATTTCTTTGAGTGCACTTGCAACATGGTGATATTGGATCTGTGTACTTGAGTTTTTGGATTTTGCTTGGGTGCACTTGCATAAAAATCATATTGGTTTTGTGCACTCCAAATTTACAGTGTTCCACTCTGTCACGTTATTGTTCCTAAAAATCGTTATCCATTTGTCACGTTACAGTCCTCAACTACCACCTTATGCCAAAAACTCATCATGGACTCAAACTTTCCTTAATTATAACCCTCTCCCTGACTCCTCAAACTCACTTTATGCCATCTTCCGTCTATTGGTCGCCACCACCGTCGAATCTCCTCCGTTTTGAGGCCTTCACCGAGAAGGTCATCAGTGTGATGATATGTGAAAGAAGTCAGAGCTTTTGGTGCCGTCAATTTGGAACGTACAAAATCAATATGATTTTTATGTAAGTGCACAGATTCAATAACATTACTTTACAAATGCACCCAAGCAAATAACTGCCGTTTTCGTAGCAAAAGACCACCGATTTTCCTGAACAGTGATAGAGGTGCTTGTCCAAGAGATTGGCAAAGCAACATGGATAGAAGAGTGGAAAAGTCACCCTCTCACAGATGATATCAAACATGTCGGCGTATTAGTTGGTTCGGCTTTGATGGATGTAAAACAGATTTCACACGACATCTGGTTGTAGTTAAACCACCAATGGGAACTCCCGTGCTAAAAGACGGAAATGCCCTTTCATATTACACGAAAAATGCACAAATCACGTTAAGCTCCACTTTAACCATCATTAGGAAAGATGATAACTTTCTTTTGTGAATACGTAGATTGTTGTAGAATTTAGTAATCTGTACATTCACGTGTTTATGTGAGAAGATGGGTAGAACGAGAGAAACTGAATTGAAATTTCAATATTGCGATACTCGTGCCTAAAGTAATGAAGGTTTCGCTGAGATTTCTTGAGAGTTGAGGCAGATGGCACCGAGGAAATTGTAAATCATCCACGGATGGTTTTTTTTCCTGGATTCTACAAAGTTGATGTCATATATGCAACTTTTTTAAATTTACACATTCTAAACTGAAGTTTTAATAAAATTGTGCAGCAACGCACTTCGTTATGTCGTATGTACGCTTATCTCACTGTCAACATTTAACAATAGATTTTCTAATAGAAAAATATTTACCATCAAATCTATCTCTCTTTAACATCCTACAACATCCTTTACATTGTCACGTAAAGAATTTTTAAACCATTTTAGAGTAATATTCCTCATTTTCTACTTAACCAGCACAAAAGTCTATCTCCCACTTGAAACTACATACATCTTCGTTCCGTTGAAATCTAAAGCTTCATCTTTCCACATGAGCACTCGAGCATTGGAAGCTTGATGTTCTGACAACACAAATGCTTTCCATATTTTAAGTGAGATTTAGGAACTTATTCTTGTTTAACAAAAAACTTGTGGAGTTGTGGGTTGGAGCATGAGAATGACGGTAGGGGTTAGGATTGGTTAAGAAAAGAAAGTTGGTGAGGATCAACAATTAAATTTGTAGTTGGAGTGGATGATCAAGAACGTGAAAGGACTGTTGGTTGAGAATTGAGATTGTTGATTTATGGAGATAAGATGAACCAAAAAATATTTAATTGTTTTAGCTTGTAGCCTTGTGCATTTCTGCTTTTTTTTGAAAAATTATCCTAAAAGCAATCAAACTCGGAGCATGTTTTGCCTCCAAAAGATCACAATCTCTAATCTTGGCTATCGTGGTGAATTCAAGAATCCACTTGTTAAGCTAACGCGAGTTGACATTTGGTAAAAGATGCATATATATATAATTGCAATTTAGTTCACTGGAAGTATGGGTGAGCAACTGGTCCGATCTGGACCGAAGACTAGACTGGTTGGGTCTGATCTAAAATCGGATTTTTTATCTTAATTTTAAAAAAAAAGTCAAATCAATTCGGATCGGACCGGATCAAACCAGACTGGAATCGAATTGACTCTGGATCTCAGACCAGACCGATTGGATCCGATCTGAATCAAAATTCAGACCGGTTGTTGCTCACCCCAGCGAAAAGGGTATCCAACTATCCAAGTAAAAATTAATCTGTTGTTTCGGTAAAACGAATACAAAATAATACAAAACCCAAAGTGAAAGTTAATAAAGAAGCAAGAGAGAGGGTTGGGAGGTGTTGAGTTGAACCACCAAACCAAAGGACAAGCAAAAGACACGACCGTCTCTCTTCCCCTGCCGTGTCGTACTTGTCTTCCGATGGAGATCGAACCGCAATCCACGGCAAACGTCTGCTCTCACTGGTAATTCCCCCACACCTGCTCCGATCTCCGAACTAATTTGGGCACTTTGAAATTGAGATCGTGAATTTATTATGCGTGACTTTCGTGTGAAAGTCTAATCTCTTGTCGTGAATTGGACACGTTTGTGCTGCTTTAGAGATCGGTACCTCAGATTTGGAGTTGAGATGGAGATTAAATTTATGGGGATTTTGCACAATTGGACCAGATATCGTCATGCAAGTTGTAATCTGTTTCCAGTTAGGTTTCGTGAAGTGGAGTGCATTGTGGGGTCTGTTTTTGTTAGTAGATTTTCATTATTTAGTGTCAGGACTTGTGATTTAACCTTTGATCTGTGAATTTTTGTCTTGTGACGGAATCCCGTTTCTGGTCTGGAAGTTGTCTGACTACGTTTTAAGTGAATTGCTTCTCAGTTCTCATGATGTTGTTGCTGTTTTTCCCCCGATGATTTGCCCAGAAGGAAAGTTACGTTTGTTGTCGTGCTGCTATTTCTCTGCATAATATATACTGGATAGATTACTAAAACTCAAGAAATGCTTCGAATTGTTTTGTTTTTTTAATGTTTTGATGAGAACGAAAGATATTAGGTGTGTTAGTTTAATGCATTGGAATGGAATTCCTGAAATCGTGTTCCATTTATCATCTCACTTGGTTGGACAAAGGCCTTTGCAATTTTGATGGATGAGATTTTTCATGCATTAGGGGTGCGTAGATGATACTTTTTCTTGTAGCATATTATGTTGGATCATTCATTACTTCCTGGTCAAACCTATTGTGTCTCATTGTTGATTGCATTATTGACCGACAAAAGTGTTAACTCATCCCAAGCAATTTTGATCTAATTGAGGTGTGGCTTGTATCTGCACTCTGCAGCGAGAAAAGTATTCCAGCTTCAAATTACGATTTACATGTGGCTTTCTGCTCACGGAACCTTGAAAGATGTACCTACTGCGGTGATATGATTTCAAAAAGATATGCCGATGAACATTACTCTGAAAAGCATGCTCCGGTATGACCATTTCCTTTAAATTGCATACATTGCTTTCGACATCATATGATACACTTTGATACATTGAACATCACATACTCCTATAGCATATGTATCTTGCCTTTTGTACTTTTTGTCCAAGAATGAATACAAGGGATCTGTTTCTGATTCTTCCTTCGACAATAACAGGCTATTCATTCTTTCCGACACAACAGGCTTTGGAGTTTCTGAAACTTGATAATGTTATCAAATTTAATGTCTTAATTATCAATTGAAGAGAGCCATGAAATCAGGTTATAAACAGGCAAAAGAAGCAAAAGGATATGTAATTAACTTTTCACAATATTAGAAGTATACCGAAAAGAAAACGAAATGTATATATAGGAAAGAAAAAAGAAGCATCACAAGCCTATGGTCTTCCTGAATTTTTTCTTAAAGCATGTTAAGAACCAAGGCCCCCAAGCAATTTCCGAAATAACCAAATACAGCACCATATCACCAATGTGGTAGTGAAATTTTACATGGTTTGGTTGTTGGTGGAGAGTGATAAATAGTCAAGGGTACTTGTCCAAATGATCAAGATTAGGAGATGGACATTCACTGTTGACTTTTTTTTTGATCGGTACACTGAAAAGAATATGTTCCACATGTTTCCAAGTGTTTGAAATACTCAGCATCTGGGCCCGTGTATCATTAAGGTATCGTTGTGCTTGCACAAATTTCACTGTGCTCTTCATTAAGCGTTGTGCCATACTGCCATCTCTTTCGAGATTCAGTCTTAGGTTTCTTCAGGGCTTAATTTCATTCAATTAATCTGCTTAAGCATGTATGAAATGAAATTCTGATACACACAATTTCAGATATAAGAAGGGAATAGCTTACTTTAAATCGTGACAGTAACCACCAATATATCGTAAATGACTGAAAAGTGGTCATTAATATATTGTGCTATGGTTACATGAGCATTTCAAGGGGATGTACAATTCTTCTATTGTTTTCAAGATAGAGTTAAATAGTTCCATCATTTTACAAATGGTTTTCATACAAACCCAGTTTTGATACCTAAAACTGAATGCCTCAAAATGCCTTCTCTAACACCTTTGGCATCTGCTAAACTACCTTCTCTTCTGTCACATTATATCACCCACCATCATTTTGATATCGATCCATGTTTAGATTCCTAAGGAGTGTTCCCCTACCTTTCTTTTACTCAACCAAGCCTTTGTTGGTTGGTATTGATGATTGAGGTCAAGGAGTCAAGGACACTCCACGGAATCCGACAAATCATCATCGTACAAGGAACTCCATAGCATGCTAGCGGAATGTTGCTGGCCGTCTCTGGCTTCCATCGTTTATTATGTGTCTGACAAGTCATCCTGCAAGTGCAAGCAAGGTATAGCTTTGAGACCCATGTGGATTCATATACTCCATTCGAGCTCCTTGTGATGCAACTTATCTAGTGTTATCGAAGACTAATGCCTTCATCATATTATCATAAGGAAATATAGTCCTAGTACTAAAAATGATTTGGTGTAGTGAGATGACTTGTTATTGTTTTTCTTCTGTAATTTTAGCAGAAACTCATTTATCTTCATATTTACAAGCTTAAAACAAGGGGAAATTATTTGACTTTCATGCAGATTCTCTCTTACTGTTTTGGCATTAATATTTTGCTTCCCCGTCGTCATTGCTCTTTTGTTATCTGATGTACTCATAAAACTTAGAAAAACACGGCAATGTTCACTTGTAGCATGTTTATTTTAACTTTTAATAACTGTGTGAAAGTTATGCCTGCTCTGGTTATTTTGCAAGAAATGAGACAGGCGGTTACTTTTTAGCCTTTCAATTTATAGAAAACCGTGTAACATGCACTTTTATTTGTCATATGATATGGAGCGTTTTAAGAAAAATTGAATATCATTTTTTCTGATTGAAACAGGTAGACTGTTCGTTGTGCAGCCAGAAAATGAACCGGGAAATTCTGGATATCCATAAAGGTGAAATATGTCCTCAAAGGATCGTAACATGTGAATACTGTGAGTTCCCACTGCCCGCTGTTGATCTCTCTAAGCATCAGGTAGCACTTAATTGTTAAGATCAAATAAAATCCATTAGTGTTGGTATGATAAGAGCTCAATGTGCGATTTTTTCCCCGTTTTCAGGAAGTATGTGGGAACAGAACAGAATACTGTAATGAGTGCAACAGGTATGTGCGTCTTCGCGAGCAAGTTGAGCATGAAATCCAATTCCATAGTGGTGATGATGACACTGCAGAATCTTCAAGGTGAGTTCAAAGTCTTCTGAGTTTTGATTCTCGAATATAATTTCTTAACTATCCATTGTCCAAGTGAAGATAAATGACATTTTTTATGGTTTCCTCCTGTTTGGTATCTTTTTTTTATAACTAAATTCTGGCTTTGCTTCAATGTCTTGATTTAACAATCAGAAATGGGGATATTCGAGGAAGAGAAGAACACCATGGAAGAGGACAAGAAGGACGTGATATCTCGAAGAAGCGCTTTTTATTCACAATTGCTATAACGGGAATTGCTGTTCTACTTGGATCTATATTTTTCCAACGAAGCGATACGCAACAACAGCAATAGAATGTATGAATATTTTTCTTCTACGATATCCGGTGTGGGAGGTATTTACTGCTTTAAATATGTATCATGGATTAAAGATCAGGCAGACTTTCTTGAAGAGATATGTGATCACAGGATTATAAAACAAAACGTAACTTGTTGGTTGAACGATTTGTTTCAAAGTGAAATAATAATAATTGTTTATAATAAGACATAAGGAAGAGGGGGAGAAATCCCAGATGCTTGATGTGTTTGCACTTTGCACTCTAGATACTTGGTACAGTTTTCAGCGATATAAATGTGCATGCTACTTGTAGTATGTATTCCCTTGAACTTCAATGAAGTTGTTAAATACTTAAATCTACCACTTCTACTTTCAGAATTCGTTTCGATACAGATTAAAATGTTGATGTGATGTACTTTGCACTAATGATACTTACATTTTAAGCGATATAAATGTGCATGCTACTTGCAGTACGTATTCCCTTGAACTTCAATGAAGTTGTTAAATACTTAAATTACCACTTCTACTTTCAGAATTCATTTCGATACAGTTAAAATTACTTAATTTGTTCATTTATATGTCGTGCTTGCCAACTAAAAAATATTGTTATCCTATACGTTATATGTAACGGTATGCATTGGCAAGCAATTGGATATGTTGGTAGGTTATAAACATCTTGGTTATTTCTAACTTCTCTTTGAGCTACATCACCATGTTTTTTGCTTGTCTTTCTTTTGAAAGTAACATTTTGTTGCACATGTTAATATGTTTTCTAGCCAACAAAGTAATAGTACTTGTACTAACAAAAAACAGTGAAATAACAAAATTAAGTGCATCTTACTAGGAAAAGCACATCAAAATGGAACTGCAAACAAAGCAAGTGCTGTTGATGCATAGGGCTGGCTTTGGTGAGGATTTATGATGCACCATATTGCGTTGCTACGTCCACCTAACATACATAACTTAATTACTCAGTTAGGTGTGATGTCACACTTGTTTCGACAGAGAATATTTGGTGCAAGAATTCGTTGGATCCACGAAAGTGATATGGGCTTGTAATTGTTTCGAAGTCATGCTACGATGACCTGCGAGCGATTGGTTTTAAGCTTATGGCAGGGTTGCATCTACGGCCACTTATTTACTCACATTTAAGTTAACGTCCTATAATCTCTATTATTTTTACTCACAAATATACCCCAACGTCGAGTTGATGATTGATTTGACCAATCGAAAGAACTACAACTAATTATATAATGGTATAGAAAGATCAAGCGCAAAACGAAGAAAGATGTGAATCTCTTGATTTGCTTTTTACACATCAATTCGATATATCAAACACTATAGCGCTACACATGCCTCATTTGCAACTTCGTCTAGTTTTCACCTATGTCTAAGAATAAGTTCCCCATATTAATTTGCTTCCTCGATCATACCAAATAAATTACTTCCTTAGTAAGCAGGATGGCTATAATTCAAACAAAAATAAATAAATTCGACAAGAGTCAAACATAGAAGAATGGAAAGCTAACACAATGGCCTAATTGTTATTATATCGAAGTAGAAACGTTGCTATAACAAGCACTAACTAAGGATGCAAATTAAACTTGCCAAAATATACACAACTAAAACATAAGGTCCGAAATGCAAAAAAAAACCTTGATTAAAATAGGCAAACAAGGAAATCCCTGACGCTTGTTTGTTACTGCAAGTATCCGCCACAACTCCCACCAAATCTCCCCCCATTCCCATATATAAACCAAACCAAACCATTTCCGCAATAGTTTGTTCGCTACGTCGACGGATCCGTTCCGTTCCACGCCAAGATGGCTTCGACCAGCGTCCGCCTGACGGTCCTTGATCGATATGTACAGCGACATTTCGTTAATTCCGTTGCAATATTGTAGTTATTGCCTTAATTCAATCATCATGATTGTTTGGTTATGGCTTGTGGTTGTGTTTGAGTGCAGGTGGTTATGGACAATGGGATGGTTCAGGTCACTCTGTCGAAGCCCGATGGGATTCTCACCGGCCTAAGTTACAACGGCGTTGACAACTTGATGGAAGTTCTCAACGACGAATCCAACCGAGGGTAACTAATACTTTGATCTATCTATTTATTTATTTATTTATCTATCCATGTGGTAGTTATATTAGACAAATAACGAAGCATCTTTCGTGTCTTTTGGTTTTGAAATTTTCGACTTTCGAGTAAGTACTTCTTTCACATTGTAAAAGAAAATGGAGAAAATGTGCTGCTCCCTGTGAATGTGGAAATGGAAAGGATGTTTTTTTCTCTCCTTTTCCCTAGGGACTCATTTTTCATGATAGTTACAATTTTGGATTACATTAATTGGGGATACAATTTTCTTGAGTTAAGTTTTTAACAAACTTAGGTTAGTTTGGTTGATATATTTTAATCTTGGAATATTGATAGATTTTTAATTTTGGAATAGGATATAGCATGAATTGGACTGCGGTAGATGCAAGTTGTATCGTGGGGGCATATTTAGAAAATCTCTCTACAAAAAAGAAGTTGATTATGCTTGTTTGCATTTTGAAATTTAATTTCTGCTTTGCTGCAATATACCCTGCCATGAGTAAGCAATTGAGATGAAGGTTCAATTATATTTTTCTCTAGCAACATAGAAGGCACTGCTTAGTCTTCTATTCTTCCAAGTTTTGTAACTTTTAGTCCCATTTTTTTCTCATAAATGAAAAAGGAAAAGAAAATGGAATTTCCCAATGACGAACTGACCGATGTTTCCACTTTCAAGAATGCAGCAATGAGTAACCCTAAGCTACCATAGAGCTCCTTTTATTTCAACAAAAAAATTACCTAATTGGGTCACAATCTTGTCGGAGTGTGGATTTATTTTTGAAGTGTTAAGACTTGAGTTTGTACTGATTTTACAAAGTTACGTGTAACTAGAATAAAGTCGTAACTGCCTCAATTTATTAATAAGTTTGATTTGTAATATAAGTTAATGCATGTTTTGATGAATGCTTAGGTACTGGGATCTTGTGTGGAGTTCACCAGGAAAGTCTGGCATTTTCGACGTGTAAGTTATCATAGCTAGCAAAAAAACAGATTATAATCAATCCTCTCTGGTAATACTAGGCTATGTGGCTAACTGTGCACTTTTGTATGGTGGCAGTATAAAAGGCACAGAGTTCAAGGTTATCGTAGAAGATGGCACGATGGTAGAGGTTTCGTTTGCAAGAACATGGAACAAGAGCTTGGAAGGAAAGGTTGTGCCACTCAACATAGACAAAAGGTATCATAGGATATTATATGAATTGAAGTCGGTCAATGAAACTATTAATGATATCTTGAGCTTGAATTCACGAGTTTAAATTCACATAGAAACACAAATCAGAATTTTAGATCAAAACTAAAGAAGTTGTTGCATGAGTAAGTTTATATTTGTTATTTTTGTTGTATTACTGATCTAGCTATCTCAGCCATGTAGTAACTTGTTTCCTTAAATACTTTTTTGGTTATCAGTATTCATAAATTTTTGTTCCTCAACTTACTATTAAAGTTTCTTTGACAACTTTTCATTTGTATATTAAATTAGAAGGTTTAGCATTTATAGCCATGGTTTCAACTTCTAAGTACCCTTTTTTTTAAACTTTTATTGAGAAGTATATCTAGATTATCTGCTTTTTAGTTGAAAAGCATGAATTATCTTCTTTTCAATTGAAAAGTAGCATGAGTTTTAAGGTTCATGCTTCTCAAGCCTCAACACCAACAGAACTTGCTGAAGTTGGATCTTGTTGTCACAGCTCACCCTTGTTCGAAATAAAATCTTACGTTAATCAAACTGAAAGTGTATGATGCTTTATGATAGAAGTCAACTGTACACACCAGCTCCCATCTTTTTATTAGTTGAGGTGGGAGATAACTAACTAAAATTTCACAAACCTATGCTTTCGAAATTCAATATTATAATTTGGTGCGTAGATTTGTGATGTTGCAAGGGAAGTCGGGAGTCTATACCTATGCAATTTATGAGCACAAAGAGGGGTGGCCAGACTTCGACATGGGAGAGACAAGAATCGCCCTGAAGCTAAGAAAGGACAGGTTCCAGTACATGGCCATGGCAGACAACAGACAGAGGGTTATGCCAATGCCGGAGGACCGTCTACCACAAAATGGAGGGCAGCCTCTGGCTTATCCAGAAGCAGTTCTACTCACCAACCCCGTCAACCCCAATCTTAAGGGAGAGGTGGACGACAAGTACCAGTACTCCTGTGACAACAAGGACAGCAGACTTCATGGTTGGATGTCTTTGCGTTCGGATGAGGCTCCAATTGGGCTGTGGATGATCACGCCCACGGAGGAGTTCAGAAGTGGAGGACCGGTTAAGCAGAATCTCACTTCGCATGTTGGACCAACTACACTTGCTGTAAGTGACTAGTGTGTGATATTTATGGTTCAGTTTCACCTTGAAGCTCACTGAATTAGTAAAAGTTTATCTAAAGCTCAATTTAAGTAATAAACCATAAGTTAAATCGAGTTAGTTTGGCTCAAACCTTAAGAGTTTGTCATGCTATATAATTATGTAAAAGAGTGTGTAATTGTTTGGACATGAATTCTGACGCCATATGATCTTATCATCTGGTGTACCTAAATTATTTAAGACATGCTAACTCAATGTGATGAATTGACTCGGAATAAGGCTTTGCAAAAGCTATATTCAAACTCAGACATGTTCATGCAAAACTTGTATTCGATATAGTACACATATGCACTTATAAATGATAGGTAACCACAACTCTACTAACAATTTATGCATGCTTTCAACTTTAATTGATTAATCAAGTGTCCAGGTGTTCCTTAGCGGACATTATTCTGGGGAGGAGCTCGTACCAAAGTTTAGGAATGGGGAATACTGGAAGAAAGTATTTGGTCCCATATTCATTTATGTCAACTCAACGCCCATCAAGATTGCCTCTGAACTGCTTTTGTGGGAAGATGCAAAACTGCAGGTATGTGGTGGTGTGTCCTTTAGCACCAAATAGTCAATACTCATACTACACACAATCCTGGAATTTTGTTTAATTTAATAGTTATCATATGTAATCCAGATGGTGATTGAAGTAACAAATTGGCCATATAGCTTTCCCCAGTCCGAGGATTTTCAGAAAAGAGAGGATCGAGGTTGTGTTCGTGGCAGGTTGCTCGTCAGGGACCCGTAAGTACCGATTCTGATGGAAAAGACAGAGGCAAAATTGGTGGCCAGAGAATTTCTATAGGATATGTTGACAAACATTTACCTGAATGTTGTGTTCAAAAAAATATGGAATTCCAACTAAATTTCAAAAATCTCTCATATGTAGTTATGGTAAGATAAAGATTGGAACCTTTCAATTATTTTGGTGTGGTTATTATGCAGGTACGTTAACGACGAAGAGGACATATCAGCAGAGAGTGCGTATGTTGGTTTGGCTCTACCAGGGGAGGCAGGATCGTGGCAGAAAGAATGCAAAGGATACCAGTTCTGGACCAGAACAGATGAAGAGGGGTGCTTTATTATAGACAATGTAGTAACAGGGGATTACAATCTTTACGCATGGGTCCCTGGTTTCATAGGGGATTACAAGTGTGACATGCCTATTACAATAACCCAAGGTAATATTTATTGATTAAGATGCATTCATGGTTGGTGAACATTAGACGATGCAGATAATTATGAGAATGTCTGTTGATCTGATTAATCTATGGACAAGGTAGGATGTCAGATGGATGTGGGAGATGTATTATATGAACCTCCAAGGAGTGGTCCAACTCTGTGGGAGATTGGGGTGCCTGACAGATCTGCTGCAGAGTTTTATGTTCCAGACCCGGATCCTCTTTATGTTAACAAGTTCTATGTCAACCATCCTGACAGGTAATTAGTTGGATGCTAATTTCAATTTTAAAAAAATTCTACTCTATTTACTCTAATTAAATTCTAGAATTTGACATATTTTAACAAAATCTACTATAACTTAATTTCTACTATTCCAATGTCAATAAGCGATGATTTACTGACTCTTTGGTGGTTGTTAGTTATACGCTATGACAAAATTGGAACCGGCTTGTAGACCAATCTCAGAGACTGAACCCAAAATTTTCAGGTTCAGATTGACCTTTTTATTTCTGTAGTTTGGATGGGATCTGATCCTCCAAACCCATTTGATGCCTAACCTACTCACCCAACCAAAGACCCATTTGATTGATTTACTTCTAAAACACTACCATTGCTATTTTATTTTTTTAATTCAAATCGCACTTCATTGATTGATTAACTCATCATACTAACTAGTACCACTGCGGTACTATGTATTGAATATTGTCTGCTTATTTGTTTGCAGGTTCAGGCAATATGGACTGTGGGATCGATACACGGAACTATATCCTGACAGTGATCTCGTGTACACTGTTGGGGAGAGCAATTACACTAAAGACTGGTTTTACGCTCATGTTCCCAGGTTAATCATCTTACTTAACTTGTATGCTTATTTATCACTTCATTACTAAGTCATATTCTACGTTAACTAATCTAGGAAGAACAGATCTTCTGGGGCCTACGAGGCTGTGACTTGGAAGATCAAATTCAAATTGGACAACTTAGTCCAAACAGGCAACTATTTCCTGCGAGTGGCAGTAGCATCTTCAACGTATGCTGAACTGCAGGTAACATGCATCCATGCATGCATGATGCATGCATATATAAAGTTATAACATAATCAGCTTGACTAATTATATATATGTAGCATTCGAAAAACATATCGACTTACTATATTGTTGTCTGTTGATGGCATGAAAACTTAAGGTTCGATTCAACAACGCGAAGGCAAATCCAGCACACTTCAGCACGGGTCGGATAGGAAGAGACAACTCCATAGCAAGACACGGGATCCACGGGCTGTACTGGCTCTTCAATGTGGCCGTGGAGAGGCGGTGGTTGACGGAAGGAGACAACGTCATTTTTCTCAGCCAAACTCGAGCCTCGAATCCTTTCTTGGGGATTATGTACGACTACATTCGCTTTGAGGAACCACCACGTCCGACATGCTAAACGTTTTTTTTTTGCAACTTAATGTGTACGTACAAATAAACTCACGCACGTAACGCACGCAATAAAATGGTATATATACACGTTTGTATCCTTTAGCTGACCAAGCTGGTCCATATATATATATATACAAGAATTCTCTATTGAGCACATGGTTCAACTTTTCTAAATTAAGCCTCCACAATATCCACCACTCATTTCAAATTATAAGGTAGATTAAGAAAAAAACGATTACGCTAATAAATGGTGAGATTAACTGTAAATAAGATCCAATGGTGTGATTGTAGGAGGCTTAAACTAAATTTGATGAGCTCTGGGCTCACTAGAGCTACTCTATATGTATATGTATATATATATGTATATATGACTACAAAGTTAATTTAGAACACGTCATGGTGTTGTAGATGAATCTTGTAACGTCCCGAAAACAGCGGAAATTTTGAACAATATAAAAGACCGTCAACGGTCAACACCGGACACGTCACAGGAAAACAAACCAACATATATAATATATATAAGATATAGATCCACGTGGAAGTCAAAATATACATAAGAGTCAACTGTGATTACTAGGGGTGCACATGGGTCGGGTTGGGTCGGGTTTGGGCCTCAACCCGACCCAACCCGAAATTTTCGGGTTGGGAAAAAATCCAACCCGAACCCGAACCCGAACCGGTTCGGGTTCAACCCAACCCGACCCAAAATTTTCGGGTTGGGTCGGGTTGGGTCGGGTTGAACCCGAATTAAGTATGTCTTAAAAATCTGTTTTTCACCTGCTAAGTGATAACAACAATTGTTTGATACTTGAGCAAAAATAAAGGTCCACAAAAATAAAATAAATGATAACAACAATTCAATATCTTAATCCATAAAATAAATAACAAGTAAGAAAACTCAAATTACAATGTCATACATAAATAATGCAATACATGAGTACATGACTACATTAACACATAAAATAACTCCTAAAATATTTGAGCAAGCCTTTCCATGATGTCTTTATCTTCTGCAACAGCTGAAATATGAAACATAGAAAACATATTAGATAACATTACGAAAATTTGAGATTATTACAAACGTATTGGTTCGTACCTAAACTCTCAAGTTCTCGAAGCTCTTCCAAATCTGATGGAAGCTCAATTTTAAGGTTTCCTCTCACCCAATCTTGTGTACAAATCAAACACTCCACAAGCTTAGGAGTTAAGGAACTACGATAATCACTCAGAATACGCCCACTTGTACTAAAAGTTGATTCAGAAGCAACGGTTGACACCGGAATGGCAAACACATCTTTTGCTATTGCAGCAAGAATTGGATACTTGTTCGATGAAACCTTCCACCAATCCAACAACAAAAAACTAGAATTGTCATCTTCACAACCTTCATCCAAGTACTTGTCTATTTCTGATTTTGCATTTTTGTCGTCCTCTTTCAACTTTTTTTGGAAGTCAAAACGGAAATAATCGTCGTCTATGTCTTCATCAATACCAAGACGTCCTTGTCCAACAGGTTGCATGTTATCTACATTTTCATTCTCACTACGAGAGGCAATTTCAGAAATCTTATATTCTTCGAAAATGGACTTCAACTTTCCCAACACTTTCGCAGTTTCATCCTTAACTTCTTTGTCAGTCATGTACAATTTCCCATAACAAAATTTGACAAAACTAATTTTGTATCGGGGATCTAACACCACTGCAACTAACAACAATTCATTAACTTTGAGACTTTCCCCCCAATATTTGTCAAACTTCAGTTTCATTTTCAAAGCCATGGAAGACAAGTGCACATCGCTATGCTTGGACCATTCCTTCAACAAATTATCAACCAAACACACCTCCTTAAAGTACAAGTTTGAGGTAACATACTTACTGCCCGACAATCGTTTTGTAGACTCATAAAAACGCTTCAGAATTCTAACCAATGTACGAGCTTTAACCCAATCAGTTTCAGTTGGAATGTTTGTGCCTACATCACTAACAAATAGTGGTACTTGCTCTTCCATTCGCTCGAAAGCCTTTTGGTACTTTAAAGCACTATCTAGCATTTCAAATGTTGAATTCCAACGAGTACAAACATCCAAACATAAACCTTTTTTCGAAGTTATTCCTTCTTGTTCAACACATCCTTTAAACTGATTTCCTCTAGCAGTAGAGCTTTTTGTGTATTTTATAGCAGAACGGATTCTTTTAATAGAGTCATCCACCTCTGCTAATCCATCTATCACAATCAAATTAAGTATGTGAGCACAACATCTGACATGGAAATGCAATCCACCACATAATAGACTATTTTTCTTTACTAATTTGCTCTTCAAGTACTCAACAGCAGTAAGATTTGGACTAGCATTATCAACTGTGATGCAACCAACCTTTCCAATACCCCAATCTAGCAGTAGCAACTCAATGGCCTTCCCAATTTCTAAGCCTTTATGGCTAGGAAAACTCACAAAGCTAAGTAGTTTCTTGTGTAACTTCCAATTGCTATCAATGAAATGACCCGTGAGACACATGTAAGACACTTGATTTCTAGAAGTCCACTGATCAGAAGTGAGACAAACTCTTTGACCAAAAGATAACATCTTTTTTAGTTCTTTTTTTTTTGTTGCAAACAACTTCACAACATCTCTAACATGAGTTGTTCGAGATAGAATCTTGAACTTCGGTTGAACAATACTCATGAAGTTTTTAAACCCTTCTCCATCTCCAAAGTTAAAAGGCAATTCATCGACTACAATCATTTTAGTGTAGGCATCTCTAGCTGATTCTTGATCAAATTTCCATACAGACAATGTACTATTACTTCCAACATTAGACCCCGATGCCATAAAAGACAATGTTTTTTGACCTACACCCTCTGGTTGACAATTTTCTTTTAAAGGGCTTTTATGGCACATCGACTTAAGATGCCTCCACATTGTAGTTGTTCCATTTGCAGTATTACATGAATAATCTGTTTTTTGACAATAATTGCAAACTGCTCGTTCAATACCCCCTTTCCCTTTAACCCGCTTGTAATGATTCCATACTTCTGACTTGCGGTTTTGCTTTTTCCTTGTTTCAGATGTACCAAGTTTAAGTTCGGGTTCTACTACTTCGTCGACAACCTCAAAATTTTGTACTATCTCATTTCCTATGAGGTCTTTTTCTGGATCAGATGACATCTATCAAGTATAAATTACCAGAAAACATAAGCTTCATAGCATGCAATAATTAGAACAACTACTCATATAATACCACAAAAAAAAATAAAAAATATGATTGTTGAAGCCATAATACCTGAACCGAGTTTGATGATGAAGCCGTGTTGAAGAGAAATTGCATCAAGACACTAACTATCCTGTTAAGATGGAAATAGTGAATTAGTGCAACAATAAGGAAGTGTTTATGTCTAACAGATGGTATACGACATGTTTAGTGTTTAGTATTTATGTCCTATTCGTAGAAGACAAACAGATGGTATACGACATGGGAAAGCAACCTTTTAATTTGCTTATTTTCCTAAAAGAAGTGCTTCAATTGCAGTTTGTATTTTGGTCCAGAAATTAGAATCCTGATCATACAACTATATAGGTAGAAAAACACAACAAATAGAAAACTTTAGTTTCTAGGATGAAACTCCCAAAAGACTAACGCAAGGCAACAACATAGATCTGTCACGTTGCCATCCATGATCCATGACCCACAAGGCAACAACATGATCCGTTGCCAACTATGACCAGCCAAACGACATGCATACCGAAGGTGGAGACCAGAGATCGGAGGCCGGAGGGCAGAAGCCGGAGGCTGGAGACTGGAGGTTGGAGGCGGGAGGCGGAGGTGGAGAACGAAGCTTGTTAGGTGGAGATCGGAGGCCGAAGACCGGAGGCTGGAGATGGAGGGTCGAGGTCGGAGGTTGGAGGCGGGGTCGAAGGCGGGAGGCGGGAGGTGGGAGGCGGAGGTGTTAGGGATTTAGGGAGTTTGGGTTGGGAGGCGGAGGAGTTAGGGAGTTTGGGAGGCGGAGGTGTTAGGGTTGTGTGGTTTGAGTTTTTTTGGGTTTTAGGGTTTTTTTGTATTTTATATTTGGGTAAATATCATAAAAGTATGCATGTTATTATTTTTAAAAATTTTACCTATATTAATCGGGTTCGGGTTGGGTCGGGTTGATCCGACCCTCTAACCCGAACCCAACCCGAACTTTTCGGGTTGCAGAATTTGTAACCCAACCCAACCCAATTGCTTGCCAACCCGACCCAACCCAACCCAATTGTTCGGGTTCGGGTCGGATTTCGGGTTCGACCCAACCCGTGTGCACCCTTAGTGATTACAACAAAATATATACAACGGGTAATCACTACCTCAACAAAAAGATATACAAGGAAGACAGGATCAGATCCCGGGGGCACCCTCCTCGGTCACCACCTCGACTCTAATGCTGCTCGCTACCTGAAATGCAAACAATTGAAACATGCCTGAGTTCCCTGCGGAAACCCCGTATGCCCAACCTCCTAAAATACAAAATGGAATTAAAGACAATGCAATGCACATGATCATCCACCTCGGGCCCACAATAATGCCCTCTCCGCCTCCGCGGTACTGAACCACTCCTGCCACCACAAGGGTCAAGTCAGTCCACCGCTGCCTCACAAGGGTCAGTCGGCACCACTGCTCCCCAAAAGTGCAGAAAGGAACCCTGGCACTACGCCACCACCCCAGGAGCGAGTCAGCCCGCCGAATGCACAACTCGTGCCAGACGACAGTCGCTGCTCCCCCAAGAGCCGCCAGACGCGCACCCTGCCGGAACATTCTCGGCCTACCGACAAACCCCAGCAAACAACCCAAGGTTTACGACACTCATCTCTCACACCCCGCTCGATATGAGAGGCCAACAATAATACGCCTTCGTCGAAGGTGAAATCCGTAGCTCCCAAGGTCGGTAATCGACCGTCGCCTCTGAGCCGGTAGTCGACCTATACTCAACGGATCGCGTGTGGATAAATCCACCAACCTGCGGCAGATCGGTCGACCGCTACAAGCACGCCGGTCAACCGGTCCTCCGCACAGTACTCGGTACTGTACAAACAAGTGTATCGGTCGAACCACGCCAACCGAATTACCGACCAATCGGTCAAACAAAAGTCATCTAGCGGTCGACCGTTTGGAAGGTCTACGCTATACATTTTATATATATATCCTGTCGGTCGAACCAGGGTCCGTTCAACCGATAAGAAGGCCTGCATGAATCCTGCCCACTGTATTCGGTCGACCGGAACTCTTCCGGTTAACCGGATCAACAAGCACTTCACTACAGGAAAACTGCACGCGGTCGGTCGACCGGATCCAGAGCGGTCGACCGTTTAGATGGTCAACGCTCTTAACCGACCTTGCGTAGTTCGGTCGACCGAGACACACACTCGGTCGGCCGAAGGCCTGTCTAACCTATCTACTGGGTTCGGTCGACCGAGACAACACCGGTCGACCGACTAATGTAACCCTTAAATTCCCGCTAAAATTTGGCTAAACGGTCGACCGTCACACAGACACCATTCGACCGTTTTCGGGCAGTAAGTTAATATTTATAAATATCGGTCGACCAACCCAACTACCGGTCGACCGAACAATACATCTTCCCACTGGACGTGCATCATAGGCGTCGTTCGGTCGACCGAACCCGCAATCGGTCGACCGAACAGAGCGTCTTCAACCTCCGTCCAGTTGGGTTTTCACCGGAGAAACGACCAACGCCGCCCCCTACACTCCCACACCTCTTGGGGAGTTATTATGAAGACTTGGCATACCTTATTGAAGCTCGTGGATGCCTCCCAAGCTTTGGCAAACTCAACCCAACTTCTTCTCCTTCACTTCTTCTCCTCTTCTCCTCTCCAAAACTCCTCTCTCACTCTCTGCTTATTCTCAATTCACTCTCCCCAACGTTTCCCTCACACTCCAGCAAAACATTCTTTAGCTTAACCTTATCTCACTATATATATACATTTTAACTTACCACCTCCACCTCCTCAAATCCTACACCAACACCTCATCCCCCCAAGTCTATCACCTCTCCTTCCATTCATCCAACACATCAGCTCTCTCCCGATTTACACCAACTTTATCTCCTAAATATATACTTACTTTTACTCTCACCTCCATATCTTCCAATTATCACCTTTGGCTTAAGTCTTATCTTTTCAAAGATCAAACCAATCCATTAAACTAAAAACCATCCAAAGCATAATTAATTCTTAAGTAGAGTTTAGGATTCTCACAAATCTTGTGCATGTGGTGTTGGATTTGTTGCTTGTTTGATTTGAGTTCACGACAATGGGCTGAAACCTTCTAAAGAAGATACCCCAAACAGAAACACACAACACAGAGGCAAATGAAAAGGACTAGCGAGACCGCGGTATGGAATGAATAAATTAGTTACGACCAAATTATAGGGAACGATTGGATAGAGATTCTTGTTGGGATTCTTGTTAGAATTTGATTCTCGACAAGATGTGCAGCCAAACTATTGAAATTGATACAGTTTGTATTATATTTTTTCTTAATGAACCGTGTTACAAATGTGAGTTTATATATGAGGTTACAAAGAGATGTTGAAGAGGGATGATTTGTTGCCTATTACAATAATATGCATGAAAGGAATGTGAACTTGATTGTGTTTTCTTTTGATGGATGTAGTCGTTGCATGGTTTCCTTAGGTTGTGATGACCGTTTAAGTGTCTGGGCCATCATGTATTTCAACACTCCTCCTAAAGTTGAGTCCAAAAGAGATTGAAGGAACCCAACTTGTGAAGAATATTATGAAATTGTTTTTGGTCGAGTGACTTGGTGAAGATATCTGCGAGTTGGTCTTTGCTCTGGACATAAGGAACATCAATATCTTTGGCTTGAATTTTTTTTCTAATGAAATGACAGTCTACTTTTATGTGCTTGGTCCGTTCGTGAAAAACGGGGTTGGAGGTGATATGTCGAGCGACATGATTGTCACAATACATTAACATGGGCTCAGTGTAGGAAACTTTCATTTCATCGATGAGTTGTTTGAGCCAGATTAACTCACTAGTAGTGGACGTCATTACCCGGTATTCAGCTTCAGCACTAGATCTTGCGACAACGTTTTATTTTTTGATTCTCCATTTGACCAAGTTTCCACCCACAAAGGTACAGAACTCTGTTGTGGACTTTCTATCGAAGCTGCCGACCCAATCTGCATCAGAGTAACCAATTATTGAGTTAGAGTTGTTTCTTTTCTTCCATATCCCTTGTCAAGGTGTTTTCTTTAAATATCTAAGGATCCTATCTATGATGTCAAGGTGATGAGTGTGGGGAGCATGCATGAACTAACTTATTGTGCTAACGACATAAATTATTTTGGGTCTAGTATTAGTTGTATGATCGTGACAGTCTCTAATTCTAATCACTTTTAAGCTAATTACCTACTTGTTTAAGCAATCAAAGATGTGCAGCGGAATTTAAAACTAAACAAGCAAGTAAAGGAATGGAAAATGCAAACCACAATGGAGACGGGAGATTTTACAGAGGTTCGGCACCCCACCCGAGTCCTAGTCCTCTCTTGCAAGCTCCGCTCGGATCACCGAGCTCCGCTCACGACTTCACTAACCAGTCCCCGTTCCGGGCCGGGAGAGAACGTCTTTACAATCTTCAAGCTCGCAAACAACTCTCGCTGAGCTTGGCTCCTCCTCTCACAATCCGAGAGTGATCAATTCGGGTTCTCATCGAAGTCTATACTCGTGTTTTGGGCTTTCACCAAGACTCTTGCTTCTTGAACAATGTTGAGTGAACAACACTCTCTAAACTTGAGCACACTTGAGTAGAATATGGAATTGATTACTAAGTATGGAAGGTTTTGAGCTTTTGAGTGTGTGGAACTTCTCTCTAATGTTGGGGACAAATAGTAGTGGGAGAGTTGTGTTAAAATGTGTTTTACAACTCTATTTATAAGTTCTAAAAGAGTTATAGCCGTTGGGGATGAATTAGGTAAATATTGTGTAAGGTACACAAAACAAAAACTGACAGGACCCAATTCTAAGTAAGTTCGGTCGACCGGATCGCGTTGTTCGGTCGATCGTTTGGTAATTTAGATTAAGGTTCGGTCGACCGGTTAAGGAACGGTCGACCACCAAAGGCTATAATCTAGGTACACTTAAGTGATCAGTCGAACACCGAGATATGTTCGGTCGACCGATTCACACCAGACACTTTGGAGTTGACAAAAATATTAAGTTCGGTCGACCGAAACATGGTCCACGGTCAACCAAAAACCAACAAACACTTTGGGTTTGTCAAGTCTTCTAAGTTGGGTATATACGACAAAACAAACTGTCGGAAATTTGTTGATACTCGGTCGTCCGAAAAGGTCGGGACGGTCAACCGAACTCGGGCAGTTAAACACTAACAAGATATATGATCACTCGGTCGACCGAACGGTCTGTTTCGGTCGACCAAACGTGGGCAGACTGTTTAGGTTTTGGTTTAGTGTTTTCCGGTCTAAGTTTGGGTGATCTATTGAAGTCCAAATTATGTGAAATTTTGTGTGACTTCTATAGGGAACTTAGTGTGTGTTTGAGTAGTTTTTAGCTCAAGTATGCTCAATTACACAAAGTTCTTAAGACTCAAAGAAATACAAATTACATGTCTTCAAATGAGCTTAATTACATGTCTTGACTTGATTTCCTTTCTTCTTTGAGTCTTGATCACCTGTAAAGGTTAGCACAAAGCAATATATATGCAATGCAACATGTGTGCTACTCTACATGATCACAATTAAGATTAAGTTTATTAAATCATCAAAACATAGATTAAGGCCAAAAACCAACATTAGTGAGATAGATGAGTTTTCCTAGTAGTCGTTGGTATTGCCCTATGTCATGAAGGAGTTCCCCATCAGTGAGTCCAACCTTTCGATTGGTGTCAATGAGAGTGTGGGCATGTTTAAACCCTAATTTACCAGTTCCTTAAAAAGATTTAGAGCATACTTTCTTTGGGATAAGAATAAGCCTTTCTTACACTGGGCAATTTCAATGCCTAAAAAATATTTCAAGATTCCTAGATCTTTAATGTCAAACTTGGTCTTTAGGTAAGATTTTACACAGTTAATCTCAACATTGTTATTTTCAGTGATTATGATGTCTTCTACATAGACTAGGACAATAGTGATAAATGTGTTAGAATGGTTGATAAACATAGATGCATCAGTGGAACATTTGGAAAAACCAAAATGGAGAAGAGAGTGACTGAGTTTTGAGTACCATGCTCTGGGAGACTGTTTCAATCCGTAAATTGATATGTGGAGTTTGCATACTTGATTTTGAAGAGAGTTGTACCCTGGAAGTGGAATCATGTAGACTTCCTCTTCCAGAGAACCTTGGAGAAAGGCATTTCGTACATCCATTTGATAGAGGTCCCATCCATAATTAACAGCAATAGAAAGAATGACTCTTACGGTGTTCATCTTAGCTACATGGGCAAAAGTCTCTAAGTAATCAAGTCCATAGGTTTGGCTATAGCCTTTAACAACTAGTCTAGCATTTAGCAACTAGTCTAGCCTTATATCGGTCAATGTAGCTGTTACTATTGTACTTAATTTTGTATATCCATTTACATCCTACGGTTTTGATTTCAGGTTTTGAGGGGACCATAGTCCAAGTTTGTCTTTCTAGTCCTTCTAGTTCGTCTTTCATGACTTTTACCCAATTTGGGTCTTTAAGGGTTTCGTGATAGGAGGTAGGTTCATTATATTTATCAATTACATTCAAAAAAGAATTTTGGTGAAAGCTTGATTTACTTTTTCTGTGTTTTGGTGCATGCCTTGCCTTCGAGTTTCTTCTTGTTGCACCATCACTATGATCTGACTGAGGGGCGAAAGCTCTGATGAGGAAAGGATTTGCGACCTTAGAGTCTCATAGCTAGGGTCGAGTCCCACGAGAAAGTGGTAGATTCGGCCTTGCTCGACTCTTTCTTGGATGACCTTGGGGTCGTTGCTTGGTGGTTCGTAGATTCGGAGCTCGTCCCACCGTCCTTTGAGTGCACCGAGATATTCGGTGACAGATTTTTGACCCTGTCTTGTTTGCGCGAGTTCTTGTTTTATTTTGAAGATGTGGGCAAATTTTTGCTGCTTGCTATACAAGTTATAGGTTTCATCCCACAATTCTTTTGCTAAGTTTTAGAGAAAGAGGTCAGCGATCGGTGGTTGCATGGAATTTAATATCCATGTCATCACCAAATGGACTGCGGTTTGCCACTCCGGGATTTTGGTGTTGTCGGTCGGTTTTTGAGTATCTCCGGTGATGTAACCTAGCTTGCCCTTGCCACTGAGAGACAATGTTGACTGACCTTGCCCATGGTAGATAGTTCATGTCGTTTAGAGGTTGTGTGGTTAGTCGTTGTGGCGTTGCTTCTTTTGAGGCCATTAGGAGGGATGGATGTCACCTTTGGTGTCAACCCCCTCGAGTGATGAGCGTCTGTGATGATTCTTGGGTGGATTTCTAAGGCGATGATCGCCGATGATGTGCGCCCAGTTTCTGAGACAATTTACTGCCCTGATACCATATTGAAATTGATACGGTTTGTATTATATTTTCCCCATAATGAATCGTGTTACAATGTGAGTTTATATATGAGGTTACAAAGAGACGTTGAAGATGGATGATTTGTTGCCTATTACAATAATATGCATGAAATGAATGTGAGCTTGATTGTGTTTCATTTTGATGGATGTAGCCGTTGCGTGGTTTCCTTAGGCTGTGATGACCGTTTTAAGTGTCTGAGTCATCATGTATTTCAACACAAACAAGCTCATAAGATCTTGATTCTACTGGAATCATGATTCTTGTACGTTTTATTTTGGTTGCAAGAAGCTAAATAAAAACTACTTAAGAATCCAAATTATTGAGAGTGAACTTTCGATAATGCCCCTCAACAATTTATGTTGCGACTAGGTGTGTCCACATGTATTCACAACACATGCTATGTATTAATGTTAATTAGTTGGTATTAAATATATGCTACTTTTATTATTAAATGTATGTTAATTTTATGGTTTTATTTCAAATACATATAACTGTGTATATTTTGTGGAATATAATTTAAAATTCACGTTTTATGAAGATTAGTAAAATGTGTGAATGCCCTTATGTTCTATTTCAGACTTATCTATACTTCTTGATCCAAAACAAGTCAGGTTGAAGAATTTCATGAGTATCCTTAGGAATTTCAAGAATTTCAGAACTACTTAGCGTTGTCATTTTATCATTAAAAATTAGGGAAATGTTTGTTGAACGCTTCGCGTCACGGACGCTGCAAACCCAGTCAGCAGAATGGCTGATGTGGGCAACCCAGTCAGCAGACGCGGCTGAGTTCGCTCTCTCCCCAGAAACAATTTCTTTGTTTAGTTTATTTTTCGTTCGCTCTCTCCCCAGAAACAATTTCTTTGTTTAGTTTATTTTTCGTTTCGTACAAATTTCGCCATCCCTCGCCATCCCTCATTAATGCGTCTCAAATCACTCCATTCTTTCGTCCTATTTCTTCCCTTCTCTTTATTAAATTCATTTTTTTCCGGACACACACATCATTCATTTTCTTTAGTTACTATTTATTCCGGATAGTTGGAATACTTATTCCGGACAGACGGAACACTTATTCCGGACAGACGAACTACTTATTCCGAACAGACGGAACACTTATTCCGGACAGACGAACTACTTACTCCTGATTTTTTGTTGATGTTGTTTTATTTTCCCGATGCGTCCACCATCGCATTTAATGCTTTTCAAATCAGCACGTCCTCCGTCTTCTTTCTTATTGTTTGGCGCGTCACGGAGATACAAATATGAGTGTCTAGGTTATTCCGATCCTACGAACAATTCCTTCTTCTCTCCTTCCTCCATTTTTGTTGTACTGTAATGGCACTCGTAAATGTGTCCTCACAGCCGGCTCCTGCCTCCAACGTCCCTCAAGTGATGATGAATTTTCCTTCCTTCGAAGAAGCCAAAACATTTTACGTTTCATACGCCGATTCCTGTGGTTTTGGTGTGAAGATAAGGCAATCTCATTACGATCGTGGTGTTGTTATACGGGCCCCCGTTACACCCTGCAGCACCCAAACCGGGGGATCACGATTTCGATGACTGGGACATGAATTTGCATTACGAGGGAGTTCCTCCTTGATTATTGTATTTGTCCTTGGTTGGAATTATTCCTATGTAATTTTGTTGAAAGTCATTGTAATTTTGTTGAAAGTCATTGTATGTAATTTTGTTGAAAGTCATTGTATGTAATTTTGTTGAAAGTCATTGTATTATTGCATAAGATTCAACCCTTTCTTTGCTTGATCGTTTGTGAATTAATTTCTCATGGCGACAAATATATTAAGTAATTTTGTACCGTTGTATGTCTGTCCGGATTAAGTTAACAGTATGTCCGGATTAAGTTAACAGTATGTCCGGATTACGTAACATCAAAGTCCGGATTAAGTGACCAGTATGTCCGGAATACGTAATTAGGCAGTCCGGATTACATTGTTTGTCTGTCCGGATTACGTTAATTTCTGTCCGGAATAAGTTACCAGTATGTCCGGATTACGTTACCAGTATGTCCGGATTACGTTACATCAATGTCCGGATTACGTTTTATTTATGTCCTGATTAAGTGACCAGTATGTCCGGAATACGTAATTTGTTTGTCTGTCCGGATTACATTGTTTGTCTGTCCGGATTACGTTGTTTGTCTGTCCGGATTACGTTATATGTCCGTCCGGATTACGTATCATGTTTGTCCGGTTTAAGAATAAAGTGTGTCCCGAAACGGAACAAAAAGTTTGTCCGGAATAAGTGTATTTGTTGTCCGGAATAAGTGTATTTGTTGTCTGGTTTAAGACAAAAGTGTGTCCCGAAACGGAACAAAAAGTTTGTCCGGAATAAGTGTATTTGCTGTCCGGAATAAGTGTATTTGTTGTCCGGAATAAGCGTATTTGTTGTCCGGAATAAATGTATTTGTTGTCCGGTTTAAGAATAAAGTGTGTCTGGAATAAGTGTTTTTGCTGTCCGGAATAAGTGTATTTGCTGTCCGGAATAAGAATAAAGTATGTCCCGAAACGGAACAAAAAGTTTGTCCGGAATAAGTGTATTTGCTGTCCGGAATAAATGTATTTGTTGTCCGGAATAAGCGTATTTGTTGTCCGGAATAAATGTATTTGTTGTCCGGTTTAAGAATAAAGTGTGTCCGGAATAAGTGTATTTGCTGTCCGGAATAAGTGTACTTGCTGTCCGGAATAAGTGTATTTGCTGTCCGGAATAAGAATAAAGTGTGTCCCGAAACGGAACAAAAAGTTTGTCCGGAATAAGTGTATTTGCTGTCCAGAATAAGTGTATTTGTTGTCCGGAATAAGTGTATTTGTTGTCCGGAATATGTGTATTTGTTGTCCGGAATATGTGTATTTGTTGTCCGGAATATGTGTATTTGTTGTTCGGAATAAGTGTATTTGCTGTCCGGAATAAGTGTATTTGTTGTTCGGAGTAAGTGTATTTGTTGTCCGGTTTAAGAATAAATTTTGTCCAGAAACGGAACATTAAGTTTTTCCGGAATAAGTGTATTTGCTGTCCGGAATAAGTGTATTTGTTGTCCGGAATTAATGTATTTGCTGTCCGGAATAGGTGTATTTGTTGTCCGGTTTAAGAGTATTGATAATTTATACATGTCCTTGTATTGATAATTTAACCCAACACCAAATGTCATTGTATTGATAAATCATTCAAATAGTCTATGTAATTTTAACATGTATACATGTATAACTTTGTAAAAAAAATTAAAACATCCAGAGTCGTTTATTGTTGATCGCACATCCCAGAGTCTTCGAGTAAGAAATTGGCCAAATCGCCTCTAAAACGGTGAATAACCTTGCTCTGCTTCGGCTGAGTCGGATCAGCATTCTCCATCAAACGCTTGATCCAGTACAAAACGTATGGCCCGCAGTCGTTACTCCCCGCTAGCTGTCGTTGGCTACCCTTCCTGTCAACTCTCAGTGGCCATTCGACCGCCAAAAACCCTCGCCAGAATCCCGCTATCTTAGACGCGGTGCATTCATGAGTTCCGACTAAAAGGTTAGGATTTTCACCTCTTTTAAGCGTGCGGGAGATGCTGTTGTACTGAATGAACTCCGATCGAGGTCCGTGGGCAACGAACAGAGTCCAGTGGCCGGACAAACAGCATGGCTGTGCGATGACGACTTCCTCCACATTAAGTCCTTCCATTTTTGGGAGTAAATAATCTCTCTTTATATCTTCTCCCTGTCCCTCCACAATCATTTCCGATTCGAAGGATGATAAGCAGACCACCTTTTGTTGCCCTCCTCTTCTGACGAGTACCTCAATTAGGCCGTCAAGCGTTTCGTTGGTGATTTCTGTGCCTCGCGAAATTATTTCCTTGAGATCACCCCTGCTGATAATGCTGAGAACCCCCCTCCAGATAATATCTTTTGCTTCTCGCTCGGGGGCCGTTGCATTCAATAAACGATGTACCTCATCATTGGTCAGCGTTCTCAAGGCGGTATCATCCACATCTGGCCTCGTGGACGAAACAAGGGCGGCCAGTTCATCTTTCGCTTTTTCTTCACTGGCTTCTTCGGGCCCTTTTGTTTTTGTGGTGGCTTCTTCGGCCTCCTTTATTTGTTCTTGTTTTTCTGCGGCAATCTTCTGTGCCTCATCTTGGCCAGATTTGCTTTGCGCTTCGTGTATGTGTTCTGTGCGCAAGCGTGGTTTAAAGGTCCGCATTTTTTTGGGGTGCAAAAGCGGAAGCGCAACCCCAGCCTTCCTCTTTCTTTCCTCCTGTCTCCTCATAACTTCCTCCTTTTCTTCCTCCTCCTCCCTCTTATTTCTCTCTTCCTCCTCCCTCTTTTCCCTCTCTTCCCTCTCCTCCTCCTCCCTCTTATTTCTCTCTTCCTCCTCCCTCTTTTCCCTCTCTTCCCTCTCCTCCGCCTCCCTCTTATTTCTCTCTTCCTCCTCCCTCTTTTCCCTCTCTTCCCTCTCCTCCGCCTCCCTCTTATTTCTCTCTTCCTCCTCCCTCTTTTCCCTCTCTTCCCTCTCCTCCGCCTCCCTCTTATTTCTCTCTTCCTCCTCCCTCTTTTCCCTCTCTTCCTCCTCCGCCTCCCTCTTATTTCTCTCTTCCTCCTCCCTCTCTTCCCTCTCTTCCCTCTCCTCCGCCTCCCTCTTATTTCTCTCTTCCTCCTCCCTCTTTTCCCTCTCTTCCTCCTCCCCACGGACTCTCAGCTCACGACACTCTTCTTGAGAGATCCGCAGTTCTTCCTCCAGGTTGTTAATTTTAACGGTCGCCTCCCTAAGTGCTGCTTCGGCTCGCAGCCATTTCGTCTTCACCTCACTAAGTTCCAACTCTTGTAGCAGTGGGTCACATGGAATGCTGCATTCACTGAGTTGTATCCTTGGTAGAGTGGATGTTGAAGGTGTTTCCTTCGAGGCGACCGTTGCTTCTGCAGGAGTTGAAGGTGTTTCCTTCGCTGCGGGAGTTGCTGCTGCAGGAGGAAATTGATCCTCTGACAACAGTGAATGCTCCCGTGCACTGAGTTTTGGGGTGCCCTTCAACTCAAATTGGCCCGAGTATATCCGGGACAAGTTGATGCCTCGATCTTCCCATTTTCTAAGGATTTGGCGTCTGCTAAACATTTCGGTCCAACACTTGAACCGTGGAAATGCTGACCGGGGATCCCCCAATTTGAACTTCTCGCAAAGCCACACCTGAAAACAGGAATAAGTTAAAAAACAGAAACATAACATCCCCAGGACAGTCTCATAACGTTAATCAGAAAGACCAAACACTAATTCCGGACAGACACAACTCTTATTCCGGACAGACACAACTCTTATTCCGGACAGACACAACTCTTATTCCGGACAGACACAACTCTTATTCCGGACAGACAAAGACGTATTCCGGACATACAAATTACTTATTCCGGACAGACACAAGACGTATTCCGGACACATACAGGACTATTCCGGACTGGCAACACACTTATTCCGGACAGGCAACACACTTATTCCGGACAGAGACAACACTATTGAGGACAGACACAAAACTTATCCCGGACAGACACAAGACTTATTCCGGACAGAGACAACACTATTCAGGACAGACACAAGACTTATCCCGGACAGACACAAGACGTATTCCGGACAGACAAGACAATCATTCCAGACACATACAGGACTATTCCGGACAGGCAACACACTTATTCCGGACATAAACCAACACTACTCCGGACTGACACAACACTCATTCCGGACAACCACAAGACACTTATTCCGGAAAACCTCAAGACACTTTTTCCGGACAGAGACAACACTATTCAGGACAGACAGAAGACGTATTCCGGACAGACACAAGACGTATTCCGGACAAGCAAGACAGTCATTTCGGACACATACAGGACTATTCCGGACAGGCAACACACTTATTCCGGACATAAACCGACACTATTCCGGACTGACACAACACTCATTCCGGACCAAGATGCTTACTTGTAATACGGCAACGCAACCAGACACGTAGCCCTGCTTCATAGAGAAGTTCGCTGACGATCTCCTCCTCGAGAGGTCCCGTTGGGCTTCCTCCAGGCCTTCAACCAAGAAAGTGTGAACCGCATTTGCCCACGCATATCTCTTGAGGCGCTTGAGGTTCTTAAGGTGTTTCGTGTACCACGCTTTAGTTCGCAGTGATCCATCGAAGAACAAAAAATGATTGAAAATCATAGAAATAAGGAGTCGGACGTGCTCCTCCTCCTCGCCCATCTTGCTCGTGGCGGTAAGATGACCCAGTAGCTGGGTGTTGTCGAGGTTAACCCCGTCACGTTTCGCTACGTACATGGCATCCATATCCACTCTCTGCCCATGTACTCTTAGTCCAAGTAGAAGGGCGACGTCTTCTACCGTAAATGGGACCACCCCAGTGGCTATTCTCAGACCGACTTCATTGGCGTCGAAGTGTTCGACGAACCAACCCAGTATCTCGTTGTCAGTTGTGACGTGAGGAAAGCTGAGGAAGTGACCGAAAGGCGTCCGTTGGAAGACATTTTTCTCCTCCTCCTTCATCCGGTCGAACTGCTTGTGAAGGGCCGCGAAACCGCACTTGGTTTCGCGGAAGTAGTACGTGCTTCCCTTAAACCACACAAAAAAATTGTTAGAGGCCAATAATGAACCTTAAAATGAACCAGAAAGAACATGGTTGACAAAACACCTGCGCGGCTACAATTTCAGGAGCAATGGAGGTTTCAGGTAGAGAAGGATCCATTTTCGCCTTGTCTTGGTTTTCGTTACTGGAATGGAAAGGTTTTGGAGCAATGAAGGTTTTGGATGAGCGTATGGAAAGGAACTCCGGGTGAAATGGGGAAAGTTACTCGAATGCTGTACCGCCGCTACTGATGTACGTGAAGTCGAACCGTCTAATCGTGATTTAGGGAAATGAACCATCGCACGGAAATGAACCGTCGCACCCAACAAATCGTGATTTAGGGAAATGAACCGTCGCACCCAACAATTCGTATACATTTCCCCGCGCAGAGGTTTTGGTTGACTGGACGCACACCTGGCAGCTGACGTGTTATTCCACGTAGGACGCGTCACGGACGCTCGCGTCCGTATATAACTACTCTAAAAATTATGGGCAAGAATCGGTATTCAGACATGTTTAGCTTCTCGTAGAAATTAGAATTCTAATTATTTTGATAAGAATCAGATTCTCGTAATAATCATCGTCACGTGGAATCCAATCCAAACAAAGAAGCCTAGAGTTATGATCTAATAATCTCCACAAAAGTGGTCATGTTTTTATCGTTTCCCGACATAATGATAACGCTGCGTTCCGCATTTCACAGGCGGGAGGAGACACGTATTAACGAAGTGGTCCTTTTTTGCGGTTTAATAATCGAAAATGATGGTTGTGATATATTGCACCACAAGTAGAGTAGCAGTACGTGTTATTTAAATGAGTGGTGTGATGTTTGTTGAATTATAATTGATACGTCATCGATCACTTACGAAATTTTGAGGTTGTGAGAGACGTTGCAACTGTAGAGTGAGTACGGGGTCGTTTCCGCTTAGAAATTTTACACAAAAGGTCAAAATTTAGCGACAGAAATAGTATCTTTTTCTAACTTCTGAAATCCGAGACTTGTTGGTGGACACTATTTTCCGGAGCTTCTGTTAATAGATTTACCATAGAAGAACACGCTTTGGAAGAAATTAGCTACACTCGACCAATAGCGTACGATTATTTTATTTTATCCGAAAAAATGTCACACGATTATTTAATTGAATAAATTGAATCCCATAAAGAAGGTCAAGGGATTGTTGGAAGGTCTGCTTTATATAACATTTCCAACAGTTAATTTCAGCATTCATTCATTGCATTGCATGCATGTGACAGCTATATATTTCCCCTCGCAAGATAAATAAAAAAGTTTATCAAAAAAAGATAAATGAAAAATCTCCAAAAAGCTACTTACATCAGTTTAAGGTAAGCGATCTTGAACCTTAAAAATTCAAGATTAGAAAACAAAGAAATAGTTAAGTAAGTTCGAATCGCAAAGTACCCGATTTGCTCCAGGAGATAAACGAGATAAGAACCCTTAAAAAAAGTTCTCCATACGACGACGTTGTGTGGTTTTCGTTTTCTTATTCACAGCCTGCTACTACTGCGAACGCGCGCATAAATGGAATTCGACTTATATTATTAAATACCGAAACTACCCCTGCCTCTGCGTATTTATCATCCTCGTTTTCTCCTCCTCATTCATCGCCTCGAGAGGATTAGAAGAAAGGAGATTAGAACGAAAGAAAGAAAAGTTAGTTAGAGATCAGAATGGGAGAGGTAGCGAAAGAAGTGAAGGCATTGGGATATGCTGCCAACGACAAATCTGGCGTTCTCTCCCCCTTCACCTTCACCAGAAGGTACGTACCAACTGACGTTCTCCTTCTTCTCGTTCTCTCTTGCACTCATCCAAGTGTCTGTTATGGTCTACTCTGGATCTACGTTTGTGTCATCGTTTTCATGGCCTTCTGTTGGGTCTTTTGCTAAAACCGTCGTTATAGGTGGGTTTTTTTCGTTTTTTTTCGTTTTGTTTAACTTGTAAGTATGTAGTTTGTTCTACCTAAATCTCAGATGCGTCCTACTGTCGCCGATGTTTTGTTTGATCCGTAGTCTTGTCTATTATTTTTGAAATGGTAATGGATATTATGTGTTTTTCTAAAACTATCGTTTCGTTTTTTTTTGGTGGAGATCGTTTCATGTATATTTTATTTTTGTTAATAAATATGTACTTGGTTCTACTTAAGTTCAAGACGTGCCTATTTCAAATTTGATCATGAATTTGACTATTGTTTTTGAAATAATGGACATGCATAAACGATTTTCATGGGGTTTCGTTAGGGTTTTTTCTTCTAAAAATTAGATTTTTTTTCACAAGTATGTATTTTGTTACATCTAAATCTAAAATGTTTATACTAATATTCGATCTATCGTCTTCACTTTATTTTGAATGGTTGATGTATGCGCAGGCAAAGCGAGGAAGAGGACGTGACCATAAAGATTTTGTTCTGCGGAATGTGCCATTCAGATCTGCATGCCATCAAGAACGACTGGGGCAACTCTGCGTACCCACTTGTCCCTGGGTAACCATCTCATCTTTCTTTATAGGGTCATTTGCTTGGGTAGACCTTAAAAGGTGCACAATTGGTTAAATACCCCTGAGTTTTTACTATTCACTTGGGTACACCTCGTTGCACTGCATATTGCTTGCATGCCCTCGGACCGTTTGTGGGGCCCATTCCGTTAAATTTTCTGTTGATTTATTTACAAAACACACCCTCTAAATTTCAAATATCCTTAATATTAAATATAAAAACACAAAACAAATATTTTCTTTACAAACACACCCCTTCTTCTTATTCTCTCTCTTTTATTCTCTCTCTACTCTCTCTCTCTCTCCACTCTCTCTTGTTTTCTCTCTCCTCCATCTCGCTACTCTCTCTTTTATTCTCTCTCTCTACTCTCTCTCCCCTCTCTTTCTCTCTCTACTCTCCACTCTCTCTCTTGTTTTCTCTTTTCTCTCTCTCGCTACTCTCTCTATTGTTCTCTCTCTCTCTACTCTCTCTCCTCTCTCTACTCTCTCTCTCTCTCTCTCTCTTCGGTTCTCTCTTCTCATTCTCTCATTCTCTTCGGTTCTCTCTTCTCATTCTCTCATTCTCTCTCTCTCTCGCTACTCTCTCTATTGTTCTCTCTCTCTCCTCTCTCTCTACTCTCTCTATTGTGACTATTTATATAACCATGGGTTTAATTATCACCTGATGCAATCGTGGAATTGGTAATGAAAACGTTCTGGCTCTCCTGGACGTGCATACCGTCTGTGTTGGGACTGTCTTCCGGAGAAGAGAGAACATGAGAGAGAGAGAGAGGAGAGAGAATAGGAGAGAGAGAGAATGAGAGAATGAGAAGAGAGAACCGAAGAGAGAGAGAGAGTAGAGAGAGTAGAGAGAGGAGAGAGAGTAGAGAGAGAGGAGAGAGAACCGAAGAGAGAGAGAGAGAGGGAGTAGAGAGAGGAGAGAGAACCGAAGAGAGAGAGAGAGAGAGAGAGAGAGAGTAGAGAGAGGAGAGAGAGTAGAGAGAGAGGAGAGAGAGAGAACAATAGAGAGAGTAGCGAGAGAGAGAGAATGAGAGAATGAGAAGAGAGGAGAGAGAAAACAAGAGAGAGTGGAGAGAGAGAGTAGAGAGAGAATAAAAGAGAGAGAATATGAAGAAGGGGTGTGTTTGTAAAGAAAATATTTGTTTTGTGTTTTTATATTTAATATTAAGGATATTTGAAATTTAGAGGGTGTGTTTTGTAAATAAACCAACAGAAAATTTAACGGAATGGGCCCCACAAACGGTCCGAGGGCATGCAAGCAATATGCAGTGCAACGAGGTGTACCCAAGTGAATAGTAAAAACTCAGGGGTATTTAACCAATTGTGCACCTTTTGAGGTCTACCCAAGCAAATGACCCTTCTTTATATATATAACCATAAATAAGCTGCAAACCCAGGATTTCTTAAATGATATATATATATATATATATATATATATATATATATATATATATATGTAGGGTCCAAAATAGGTCAGCGTCTTATCTGTTGGAATCGGTCCATATTTTACGTTTAAGACTCAGATTTAGCCATCTTTTTTTATGTTGAGGTAATGATTTATAAAGGCATAATATCTCTCTCGAAAAAAAAGGCAAAATATGATCCCATTCCATAAAAATATTTGGAATATGTTGGTGAACTGTGGAGGTTAAAAATCTTAAAGTCCTAAATTCATCCTGTTATGGTTAGCATATTATGTGTTGGGTCAAATAGGTATTCAGCATAGCATGATTATGGTCAACCTCAACTCTGTGTGGGTTGAAAATTTAGATTCGTCTAATTAAATCTTTCAAAAGAAATTCAGATTCAGGTCTGATCTTAAACAGATTAGTCCATCTTTTTTTTTGAGGAGGTAATTCCATTTAGAAATGCATAATAAGATCACCACTTATAAAATAAAATTCATCTGGAAAGATGTAGATGGTTGGGGGAATAAAGAATTTCTATGTAAATCTGTGCACATATTTTGGATGTGTTCATATTTAATAATTATATTCTGAATATAAATGTCTAATTTGTAAAATGGTTCTAGAGAAGTTCAATAACCCCAGCCTATTTGTTTAAACTAACATACAAACTTTGTTTTTATTGTTCTGAAAGCCTGACTGTCTTCTGAATATGATTTTCTAATTTGCAAAACGACTCTAAAGAAGTTTAATAAAGTAACTCAACTGGGTCAGGACCTTAGAGGGTTGAGGATGTTTATTTAAACTGCAATACAAACTTTATTTTTTTACTGACACGATTATTTAACGAGACACCAGTTGTACCTGATCCACTAAAGATCGCTCAATCGGCACTAAAAGGTGCCTCCTGTTCCTTTGGAGTCAGGATTCAGTTTTAGTTTTATACCAAATTTAGAGTTTAGTTTTTGCCAACCAATGGTTAAAAGCCTAAACGCAACAGAGATTTCACTGAACTGGGACTAAGCTCAAGATTGTTTTTGCAGGCATGAAATTGTGGGTGAAGTGACTGAGGCAGGACCAAAGGTGAAGAAGTTCACAGTCGGGGACAAGGTCGGGGTGGGATGCCTGGTGAGCTCCTGCGGCTCTTGTGGGAACTGCGAGCAGGACTTCGAGAACTACTGCCCGCAACTCGTGTTCACCTACGGTTCCAAGTTCCGCGGCACCACGACCCAAGGTGGCTACTCCAATGTCGTGGTCGTGCACGAGAGGTTCGTGGTCCGGATTCCAGAAAACTTGCCCCTGGACAAGACCGCTCCGCTACTGTGCGCCGGAATCACAGTGTACACCCCAATGAAGTACTTCGGGTTGACTGGAGAAGGGAAGCATGTGGGTGTGGTTGGTTTAGGGGGGTTGGGCCATGTGGCCGTGAAGTTCGCCAAGGCTCTCGGAATGAAGGTTACTGTCATCAGCACTAGCCCTTCCAAGGAGAAGGAAGCCACTGAGCTTCTTGGTGCTGATTCATTCCTGGTCAGCAAAGATGCTAAGCAGATGCAGGTAGTTATAACTACTTTAACTGAAATTCAGACCTATTGTTAGTAATATATGCAATCTCTGTAGTAATGCTTGTGGTGCATAGATTATGATATATGATATGTGACGGTTTGTTTTGCTAGTCTGCAATGGGAACCATGGATGGCATCATCGATACGGTATCTGCTGTTCATCCGGTTGTGCCGCTTCTCCTCCTGCTGAAGGCGCAGGGGAAGATGATTTTGGTTGGTTTACCAGATAAGCCCATGGAGATACCAGCTTTTCCATTGGTGTTGGGTAATAAAATTATAAATCTTCCCGTCTACTGCAGATTTCTGTGAATGTCTGTGTGCAAGTGAATTAAACTGATGTTGAGTTTTTGTGTTGGTGTGCAGGAGGGAAGACTCTGGCTGGGAGCTGCATTGGAGGGCTGAAGGATACCCAAGAGATGCTGGACTTGGCAGCAAAGCACAACATAACAGCAGATATTGAGGTCGTCTCCATTGACTACGTGAATGAGGCAATGGAACGACTCGCCAAGGGTGACGTCAGATACCGATTCGTCATCGATGTTGCCAACACCCTCAAAGCAGAATGAAGAGGTTTGGGGCTTTCAAAAAGAATGAAAGTTCTGGTGCTTTTGTTAAGATTTCCTATGTCAAGGAACATCATCTGGCCTGCGTGCCTGCATTTTGGACTATATTATTCCTAGTTCTGAATGTTTTACAGAATATTTCTAGCCCTGGCTATGAATAATAAGTAGTATTCTTGTTAACTCCATTCCTAATTCCCTATATGATTATAATGCTAGACTGCTAGTCTTGCAACTTAGACAAACTATTGTGCCATGTGGTTTACCGTTTACTGCCACACTGCCACTCCAGCAGCTGCTGCTATGTATTCATAGCATAAGCATGCTTAAATATGTTTAGAATAGCATAGACTCGTGGTGTAAACGAACCAACTTCTTCAAATAAAACATAGCATAGGCTCGTGAGAGAAATTTCTTTGGAGGCATTGAGGTAATGTTGATGTGTCCAGAATAGCATAACAACTCAATACTATTACTTAAAAAAGAGTTAAGACAAAAAATAAATAAATTCAACTAAAGCATCTACCTTGCTAGATGTACGCATAATAATCCTTGCTTGTTTGAGGACATCGTACCGCTAGATTTACACGCCAAAAAAACTTCAATGTAATATGATCATCATAATTATAAAAAAGGAGAGTGGTCTTGTTCAAACCGTCTTGTGATCTTCAACCAATTATGTGCTTTGATAAAATTGCCTAGAGTAAGCGTTATAGCTTGTTTCCAATACTCGGCAGCTTGATCGGACCAAGCTTCTGTAATTTCGGAATCCCCCTGTCAAATGACTCGTTCTCCCCAATCGGAATAGGTAAGTAAATTCTTTTCTTTAGAACCATACTTTAGAGTTTATTATCTCATACAACCTAACAATCGATTCTTTTGGCGTCCCATCTTAATCGACTCTATCTAATGAATTCATTTTTTTTATAAAACTATTGCATATTTTCTTTAGGTTAACCCAAAGATGTTGATTACATAAGTTTCAAACTCGAATTTTAATCAAAAAAATCTATTTTATCTTTTCTCCCACCTTAACTTTAAAAGAATAAAACATAGGTATCTCCCTGTATCATTATTATTTGAATTTGATGAAAGGTAACAAAGACTTTATCACATAAAATCTTTGAAAAAGACTTTATCACATAACAAAGAAGACTAACTATTTTTGGGATTTGATGCCACACCACTGGTCAATGCCTTAGTGGATCAACTCGATTACATAAGTTCATTCATAATTTTCATATCATTAGATAAATAATAGTTCTTATTGTACCGATCAAAAACTAATCTTTACGACGCATCCTCTAACAATTCTATTATTTATCCACAGAATATAAGTTTATAGGTCCAGTTCCTCTATTTTATTTTGATTCCTGTCAATTTTCCTTGCCACAACTTATATAAGAATTGTTAATTTGGGCGATGCCTAAGTAGAAAGCTCTTTTTCCCGTATTTATTAGTTTGATTTGATCTCGTTTTTTTCTTTTTTGTGTAGTGGAGATAGTCGCACATGATGACAGATCACGGCCATGTTATTAAAGGCAGTTAAGCATGACGTCTACAAAGTATACAAAGAAGTAAAGGTATAAACAATGACCTATTTTCACTCATTTACAAGTACCTTTTCTCTTCTTTATATACATGTGCATGGATCGATCAAGAGTGCATAATCCACAGAAAAGCTTCAAGTAAGAAAATTCACGTAAACTTCTAGCCCTTGGGTTCTTAAACAGTCCTTCAGCCTGTCAAGTGCCCTGCTCTCTAGTTGTCGAATTCTTTCCTTGGATACACCATACATATCCCCAATATCAGAAAGTGTCTTCTGGTCCCCATCATGGAAACCATACCTGAGGCGAATTATCTGCCTCTCTCTTGGAGGTAAAACATTGAGCAAATTGCAAGCATGTTGCCTCATCATCTTCTTGGTGGTGAAGAGATCAGGTGTCTCGATTGATGGATCTGCAGTTACCTCCTGAAAACATATAGAAAGAGTCAAGCCTACCAACAAGAAGAAGCAATTTCACGGAGCACCACAAAACATCTCAAGCTAATGTGAATACATTTTTTATAAACATGAAAAAAGATTGGTAAAACAAAAATTTGAAAATTCAAACATTGAAAATTAACATATGAAATTTAGACAAAATGTATCAACAACATGCCTACAGAAATCTTCTACGATCCAAGAATTTAGTAATATCTTGTGGTTGGTCCACGCTTCGTTGTTGAACATCTAATTACAATAGACATGCCTAATCATTATTAAAAAAATATCAAAGGAGTTAAAAGAGAGTTAAATGATTCAAAAACTATTTTGACTTTAAAGACAGTAAAATCTCCTTGACATAAATAAAATGTAACAAGGGATGCAGGATTAAAGTAAAAATTCCAACAACTACCTGGTATAAATTGTTAAAGACAGATGCATTACTAGAATTGGTATGCTCAAGTTTATATGAGGGATTTTTAGCATATTTTAGAGCATGGAGCAGCATTAAAGATAACCAGAAAAAGTACCTGAATAAGAACATCCTGATCTGCCCATACACATTTTTGAATTGATACTGGGTTTCTTGAAGATGCCAACAGTTTTTCCAATTTCTCAACAGGGAGGCCAACAAGTTTGGCCAAATCTTCATTTTTCGGGTTGTACCCTTTCTCCCTGATGTAAGACATCCTTGCATTCTTTATCTTTTTCAGACGAGCAAATACATTTTCCTGTAACAGTGGTGGAAATAAAACTTATCCCCAGCTCCGAGTGGATTATAAAACAATATATTAGAGATTTATACACTTTAATTTCTTAACCACGTTTAAATGTTTCAGTCATCAAAACTTAGCAATTGTTCCACTTATTATTTTTCTTGACAAAAAATGGCAATTGGATTTACAAATGATTTTCAATAAATCTAAATGGTTATTTAACATTAAAAGGCAAAGAAACATGGTTCTTCTAAAAGGAGCAAAACTATGTCCCCCAAGATAAGTCCAATTTTTAGCGTATCGTGAGTGACTATTAACCGTATTTCAGCGTCAAAGTTTCTAATGCCTTTTTAATTCTTGAATCCAAGAACATAAAATGCACATAAATGCCCACCAACAAGGTATGAATTCCAAATGCTTAAGCTTCAAATAAATAAATTTACATAGTCATTTGTTTTTTTATGTTAACAATGCAGATCATCACATTTCATTACTAAATCTGTCAGACTCCTATTTAAGGTGATATACTTTTGCTCTAACTAAATGATGAACAATTTGGTTTCTTATTTTCTTATGCAAATATAGAAATTTGAATTGCTCCATCACAGAGGAGGTGATGTGATAGGTTTCAGATCATTTAACAACATTTGCCTTATAGAACGTAACCATGTTGGCATTACGATTTTTTTTATAACAATGCTAAGAAACACGTTAAGATGGCTGAGAAGTCACAGAAAAATAACATAAGAGGTTTTGAAGGAAATGATTTCTTTTAACCCCTTGAACTCTATAACAAGTAATTATTTTATAGGAGATAAGAATCTAAAAAAAGTCAGACCATGCAACAAAGAAAATACACACATCACTCATTAATAAGCATAGAAGTAAACCAAGTAAAGCTTCATACTGGTAAGCGGATGGTTCTAGAATGCTGAAAGATAGCCTTCTTGATCGACTGTCTGATCCACCAATAAGCATAAGTTGGAAATCTGCAGCCAACCTTAGGCTTAAACTTCTCTAAGCTCTTCATAAGGCCCATGCTTCCAACCTACGACAACAGTTATCTACTGATATTTTACCAATGGATAAAGTAATGAGTCAAAATAAAATTTAACTTATTTCGGCAAAACAAAATATTGCAAAAGAAGGAAAAATTCAACTTTAAATTAGAAATGTACGCTCACAGCCATTGTGTATAGTGAGGGAATCATGTGTTGTGCATTAAGAAACAGAAACACAAAACTCATTCTCACTTTTTTGTGAAAATAAAGCAGATATTCTTCAAATCTAACCTGAAGTAGATCTTGAAAATCAAGACCTTTGCCTTGATATTTCTTAGCAACATGCACCACCAAAAGAAAATTAGCATATAACAGCTTCTCCCGGCTAAAATTTCCAGAATCAAGACACGACCTTAGATCCCAGCAACTCATTTCAACAGCCTCAGCCCACTCCGCAAATGTCGGTTCACAGGCGAATTGAGCACAAAGTCTGGTTTTCACTTCTTCCAGTCTCATCATTTCCTATTTTTCAATTTGAGGATGAAATAAAAAACCATAGCAATTCTGACCTTCTACCTACCGTATGTTGATAAAATGCAATGAAGAGGTGTGTTTCGAGATGTACCTGTACATGAACTATTAATTCTCTTTCTTTTTTAACTGATATAACTTGTTTTGTTTGAGGATCACCCAGAAAAAGTTTGAGAGCATCATTGGACTCCGGATTATAAGCATTTTTCTTAATTTTCTCCGTCCGTGTGAAAGTAGGAAGCACATGAGAAGAAGTACTTCTATTTTTTGGCAACCTGCGGTTCTTAGATCGCCTTTCCAAAAGCCGCCCTGACCTGACCGTCGGCTTAACCAACATATGAGATTCCTCCCGAACTGCCAATCTATAAGAATAAAATATCAGAACACGAAAGATCTAAAACAACACTTGAAACGCAAGACTATACGGACCTTGATGGAAGCGAGCCATCAAGATCCTTTCCCAAAGAGCATGAATTCTCCGCCAAACCTTCAGCTAGTCTTTGTGTAGCAAGGACAGCTTCTTTAGCAAGAGAGAGAGCGTGTAACGGACTGTCAGAAACACCAACATCACCACCGGTTCCGGCTAACGCCAAACACTCCATCTGCATTGAGGAGAATCTGAAAACCAAAATTCACATCACACAAACAGCTGAAAAAACTAATCCACCCATTCTGTAACAAGCAAGTGACAATTGCAAACCAAAGGCGAAAAAATGACATATCTTACAGATACCATAATGGACGCCCGAAGCGCGTGTGATACTCGTCGCGCCCGCGTACTTGAAGCTGAACTCCATCGTCGTCGTCGTCGCTGTCATCGTGGCGGTCCACTTTGGGAATGAGATCCAGGGCAAGGTTGTTGGTGGAAGCCAATGATTTGAAGTTGAAACGGTGTCGGTGTTCGCCCAACTGCTTCCCTGTTTTAGTGTTGCAACTAAAAGTTTCAAAATAAATAAAAAATGGAAGGAAAAAAAACGAGAGAGGAGGGGAGGGGAGTAACCTAAAGGGTAGGGGAAGAGAGGGGGAGTTCGGGTTCGGGTGGGTGACAGGGTTGGAGGAGATGTGAGGAGGAGGAGTGATGCTTCCATGGCTTCGGGAGGGAGGATTTGAAAGGCTATTGACTTATTGAGACCTCAGGATTGTGCGCGACAGAAGCCAGACAGAGTGACAACATCTGATCTGAGCCTCATCTCCAAAACTATCTAGAATTCTAGATTCTATCTACCCCCTCTTAAGTCATACTTACCACTACCTAATGATTGTGATAATTATGGTAGTAATATATTTAATTTTAATGATAAATTTCTGGTTTTTGAAGGTTTTTTCTTCGATGCAAATTTAAAATTGATATCTTGAATAATTATTCCTGGAAAATTAATATTTTAAAAGTTCAAAACTTCATTTTTCTTCTTCTTTCGATTGGGAATCACTCGAAAAATTAATCCAGCTAACTATTAAGTGGATACTATTTTGGCATACTGACTTCACCATGTGCATTCGGAAATTAGCATACTAATTTTTGTATCAATGTGTTTCCAGAAAAAAATATACTTCGTTTCCATTCGAAAAAGTACTCACACGACTGAAGTGGCTAATACTACATCCGCAAAATGATATGTCACCATATGTAACAAATACTTTAGCATAATGCAAGATACGTTAGCGTGAGTTCAAATCATATTTGACAAATACTAAATCCACAAAATTATGTCACTATATGTAACAAATAATTATTCTTAAAAAAATGTCAAAGAGATTATGAAAAATAGATGATCTTACTTTCATAAAAGGCATAAAGCCAATCAGATGCATTACGGAGCCATACCAGTAGAACCAACGGAAATGCAAATCAAAATTTCCAATCCTTAATCCCAAAATTAGGACTAAACTAACTAAATATGGGCGGTCTTGTAAGAAAACAGCATGGACCAGGCCGAAAAGAGCCCATCACGAAACTTAATAATTTATTCTCCAACATGTAAAATCTTAGGATTAATTGCAATTTGTCTCCTTACCTTTTGGTCATTGCTATTTTATATCCTTAACTTTTAAAACATAACAATTTGTCAATTATCCTTTTACTCCTTGACATTTTATCTTCTCTGTTAATTTTGACTTTAAAAAATAAAAAAGTTAGTACAACTATTTTACAAAAATAGTTAAAATAATCTCCCCAAATATCTTATTTATTTTTAACATTAATTTTATGATGTTTTTCTCGAAACATTTGAAGTAACTTTGAATTTTCGGGTTAACATTTTAGTTTAAAAAGACAGGAAACCAAAGTTTCAACAACTAAAAGACAAAAGAACAAATTGCTTCCTTTTAAATATTTTAATTACAAAATACCAACAAGTGACACGTCATGCGAACAAACTGCGGTTAACCTAAAATCTTATCTCCCACCTACAACAACTTCCCAAACATCGAACCGCTCTTTCTTCTTCTTCTTCCTCCTCAAAACCCACATACAAACAAAAAATGGAATTGGTAAACCTAAACCCTTATTGTAGATCATTATTCCCATCCCCTCCCCAAACCCGCACTCCACTAACCAACCTCCCCACCTCCCCCTTCCTCCTCCCAACCCCGACCCCTCTCCGCCTCCACCCCTCCCACGTCACCACTAACCGCTCCGGATCCACCACGCCACCCCGACGATCCAAACCCCCGAAGGGCCCCAACGAGCAACTCCACCGCCACGTCCGCCACGGCGACCTCGACCAAGCCCTCCAACTGCTCGTCAAAATGTCCCAACAGGGCTCCACCACCCCTGATATAATCCCCTGCACCAGCCTCATCCGCGGCCTCTGCAACCTCCGCCGAGTATCTGACGCCGCCCGCGCGCTCCGCATCCTCGAGGACTCCGGAGCCAAACCCGATGTTATTACTTATAATGTTATGATCAGCGGTTTCTGTAAGTCGGGCGATACCGACTCCGCGCTCCACCTGCTTGGTAGAATGCCGGTTCCACCCGATGCCGTCACTTATAACACGCTCTTCCAGAGCTTGTGCGAGAAAGGCCGGCTTGACTCTGCGCTCCGCTTGCTCGACCGCATGCTTAGTCAGTCACACTGTGCACCCGATGTGTTTACGTACACGATTTTGATTGAGGCCACTTGCCGAGCGCACGGGGTTGCTCACGCCATGCGGCTGCTCGACGAAATGCGTGCCAAGGGATGCGCGCCGGATGTTGTTACTTATAATGTGATTGTCAATGGTATGTGCAAGGAAGGGCGGCTCGATGAGGCTATTAAGTTTTTGGATGATATGCCGACCGTGCACGGGTGCAATCCTAACGTGATAACCCATAACAGTGTGCTCCGGAGCATGTGTAGCACTGGGAGGTGGAAGGACGCCGAAAGGTTTTTGGAGGATATGGTTACGAAGAGGGGTTGCACCCCGAGTGTTGTCACTTTTAACATTTTGATCAATTTCCTTTGCCGGAAAGGGCTTCTCGGGAGGGCCATCGATGTGCTTGAGAAGATGCCACAGCACGGGTGCACGCCAAATTCTCTTAGCTACAATCCGTTGTTGCATGGCTTCTGCAAGGAGAAGAAGATGGACCGGGCTATTGAGTATGTCGATAAAATGGTGGCTCGTGGGTGTTACCCTGATATTGTCACATACAATACACTTCTTACTGCTCTATGCAAGGACGGAAAGGTTGAGGCCGCCGTCGAGTTGCTCAGCCAGCTTGGGAGCAAGGGTTGTCATCCCGTGCTGATCACTTACAACACTGTTATTGACGGCCTTTCGAAGATTGGAAGGACTGACAAGGCTGTGCGTCTATTGAGGGAAATGGTTGACACGAAAGGGCTTCAGCCGGATGTCATCACTTATTCATCACTGGTTGCTGGTCTCAGTAGAGAAGGTAAGGTGGAAGAGTCGATCAAGATATTCCGTGAATGTCAAGATGCTGGCTTAAGACCTAATGCTGTGATTTACAACTCGGTCATGTTGGGTATGTGCAAGGCTCGCCAAACAGACCGAGCTATTGACTTCTTTGCTTATATGGTTTCCAATGGATGTATGCCAAGTGAGTCCACTTATACAATTCTTGTTGAAGGCCTTGCTTATGAAGGTATGGCAAAGGAGGCTCTAGAGTTGCTAAGTGAGTTATGTTCCAGAGGAGTGGTGAAGAAGTACTCCATGGATAAGATTTTGATTAGCAGTTAGCAGCAGCATATAGTGGATGTTGAGGAACTTATGGAGATCATTGAGCCCTAACTTTCTTCATTTTGTCTGTGGTTACTGGAAACAATTTCCCCTCGGGCTAAGACTGTCAATTTGTCATACGTCACTATCAGAAGCTCACAGTCTCAACTTGCCTGAATAGCAACCCAATGTTTTTTTCCTCCTTCGTCCCTGCTTTAGTTAGGGTTGCACATCAGATGGATGTGGAGTGGAATTTCAATGTATTAATTGGCTCTTGCCAGCATCATATGAAGAGCCAACGTAATTTGTTTTTATTTCTTGATCACCTCATGCAAAATAACTTTTGTAGCTTGTATAGTTGTTGAATTGTTGTAGCATATCGAGAAACAAAGCATAAAATGTTACTGATGATCTGCTGGGTTCTTCATATAGTAATGTTGCTGCCTGTGACAATATCTTTTATATTATTCACATTTTCCAGGTATTTGCAGTGGCATGTGTGGTGTACAATCACTTTGATGCTGAGAATATTGCTCATTTTATACTCTTGAGAAGGTAATTCTTGCTTTTGTTTTTGGAATTTTCGTTTGTAATTCTTAAACATGAATTCTAAAGTTTATTTTAATGAGTATGCTTGATATAGAAATGCATTGACTAACCTATAATTTTACTGTTGTTCTTTGCTTGGATTAGCAGTATGACCTTGTAGCAATTTTGTAGCGAAGTGTTGACAAGAGCTCCAACTGGTTTGGGATTAAAGGTTTGGCCTGTCAGAATAGATTACTTCCCTCTCAGGATTAATTACTTCAGTTGTATTTTCCTTTCAGGCTTTCAGTTGAAATCTAATTTGACACACTTTCTATTAGTTATAATGTGACACAGTTAACTCATAATGGCCTGAAGAAATTGTTATTTTTTATATAAATAAACTATGCTTAAATTTTCTATTAAAATCTAACCCCAGTTGTATTTCTTTCGCACACTAAAATTTCAATGAAATAATGAACAAAAGAAAATAATGTTGAATGATGTTTGACGACCATTTCCTTCACACATCAAACTGAACAGCTTCTTGCTTAGGATGGAACAAGTCGACTTTCATTGGGAACTGCAGCCATTTCCATTATCTGGTCAACCTGTGCGGTGCAGGGAGCTATTCTCACAAAATCCATCGAAATTACTATGACCTGCCTTCGTAGAAAATATAACCACATAAATCACTTATACCATACCACGAGTGACTAGCAAATTAGTAGAATATTGCCTGATTGAGAGATACGAGTAAATATGGGCTCAGTAAGGTTGTTCTGGTGATGACCTAGCTCCAAGTTTGTGACTTTGAAAGACCCTTCAATCCATTTACCGCACCGATTTCCGGATTTCCCAGTTTACTTTGGTTATGACATTCACCAACAAAAGATCCATAGTGCTAGTGAATAAAGATTGTTCAAAGGACCCTTACTTTTGTATACACTAATTGTTTCCAACAACAACAACAAAGCCTTTAATCCCAAACTAGTTGGGGTAGACTGGAAATGAAACTCTAATGAAACTAATTGTTTCCAAGAAGCAGCAAATGTTTCAATGATCTTATGACAGCTTGTGTTCTTTGAAATAATGCTTATCATACTATTCTTAACTCTGTTAAGTAACATCTGATGCGCTTGTAACATTCTCCAGTTCCTTGGCGTGGTTGTTACATTTCTAGCAAGGTATGTCTTGCATTATGTTTGTTTTGTTTTTAGAACTCTCGCACATAAACATCAAATGTTGTGATGATCTAGTGTGTTCCAGACAAATCGATAACAGATACCTGTTTTTTTTCACTTCCTTGGCCCTTTTCTCCCTTAAAATATGGTTAGGAAGAAATTTAGTGGTAGGACTGGTACCACGCTATCATATTTTCTAGAAAAGGTACATTCCTTAGATGATAACTCTTAATGTTTCTATAGCTTCCGCATGTTAGTGTGTGGGGTTTAAAAATATGTAGGAAGGGAACGTAATATTGCGACTTTAAAATGACTGGATTACATCCTTCATTTAATGTCACATAATTCTTAGTTTCTTCTAGGTATAATAATGTCCATACACAAAATATTGCGCATCATTAGAGATAAGGCTTTTTTATAGTCTAATGAGTCCCAATTGGTTAAGATTATGCATTTTCCTCTTCTGTTGAACATGTCATGTTGACATTATAGTCCTTCCTTTATATAAATCATGAAGTTATGTTTCATCCAATGATCTTCAATCCAGTTATATAGGATTCGAGGTAATCATTGGTAATACAATTTATTTTTGTAGGTGTGTAGTTCTTAGTGGTATGTGCCTTAGTTTTGTCATTTGTATACCTTTTCCAGCTTGCCTTTGCTCATTGTGAACAGTCCTATCTCTTTATCTGACCTGATAGACAATGCAAATAAACCATGGTGAAGCCAAGAACCTTGATCACCATCACTGATAAAGATCCTCACGATCCGATCCCTTCTGCAGGATGATAAGGCTTTTGACCCAGTGATCCTCACATTTTTCAGGATTAACCCAATGATCCTCACATTCTTGTGTTCTTTTTGTGTTCTTTTGTAGCTGTTAAACATCTAAAGGGATCCACTGCAAGACTATAACAATAGAAGCTTATAGTGCACACATCTCAACTCCTTGATCATTTCCTTTTGTAAATTGTAATAAAAGTACACCATGTGGCACATTTTCTCGCTGGCAATGGTTTTGGGCATGTAAGGTATATGCACCTTGCTTTTGAATTTCTGAGTTACATGTCTGTATGTGTGTTTACAAGATTTAGATTACGCCATGTACCTTTTTTGCCCAAATGAGCTAGTCTTCAAAAAAATTATTGTATGATTGAATCTAAAATTCTAAATATGTGAGTTCACCTACACATCATTTTCTTTTATTATTTGTGTGATTTTATATGCAAACTTGATGGACATGACCGAATGTGAAACAAAAATCACATTTATTAGTGAAATCGTACTAACTACAACAATATACATCGTATTACTAGTTGACAAATTCATATTACAGATTGTTTTCTTAGTTTTATCTTTTTTGTTTTGTACATGGACCTTTATGACTAAGTAATATAACTCAGAGGCTTTACTTCTCTTGTCTATAGATTCATATATATATATATATATATAATCTTGTAGCAGAGTTTCCTAAAACAGATAAAAGATACAAATATAGTTTCATGTTTTAACTTAGCATCAGTTGTTTGTTTCTTATGATTTAAGATAGTATATTGGTTTAGTTACCTGAAGTTCCTCTAGTTGGTGCATTTCCACTGTTAATTTTTTTTTTCTAAATCCTCTGGCTTCACGTGTCAATATAAATGTATTTGTAACTTGGGATATGAAGGAATGCTTTTGATTGATGTACATTTATCTTCATATTTAGTTGAATGTAGACATCATTATTTTACCTTGCAAATTATTTGACCACGGAATTAAAGCAATGTACAATTATCTTCATATTCTCAGAAGTTTAGCATCAGATGGGGTTGGGCTCTTTGCCCACCTTGAGGATGTGACTTGGCTCTTTGAACTTCCGAACTGAATGAACACTATTTCATGAAGTCTTCGATCAGATAAATGTCAGTCATCCTCTTCTCATCAAAGTTGAAATGCGAGGCCTGTACAGCTTTTCGCAGGTGGAATGCTTAAGCAATTAATGTTGATTTTTAAGTTGACATTCTCTAAACTTGGTTTGATCTTCCGGACCTTTTGTGCTAGAACTAGCATTTCAGTGATCCATATTTGGCATTTTATTTTAATGTGAATAGACCCCGTTCTGAACATTAGCTGCCCGCCGCTCAAGAATGGCATAATACACCTAAGCATCATATTTTTGGCAGACTTGTAGGTAGGAGCCACAATCAGCCACTCGCATTGAATATAAGCTTTTGACTAGATGTGTTCTGAAATTACTTGTTTTTCTAGATCCCCTTTAATGTTCTGATGGATCATATTTTACTATACTAAATTCAGTTATATTTGATTGGAATTCAGAATAACTCAAATGAATCTGATTAAGGGGCCTTTCAGTTGAAAAGTTGCTATTTGTTATCCATTCAACTTAATTTTAGCGCTGCATGTCCTGTTGGAATGTACTGATCCGGATGGTGTTGACATTTTCAACCATTTATTAGACAAACTTTATTTGAACTTTACGGGTTGCAATATAGATGTTCTTCTACGGTTGATGGTATCTCAACAGAATTATCCTTTTCTATTTGGATCAATTTGTGCCTAGCTACAATAAATCGGAAATTAAATCTTTTTATGTTTTGTTTCGAAGTATTAAGCTAAGGTTAAAAGCTTTGGGAGTGCTTAGATGCGAGGGTTGTATTTTAATCTTGTTCAGAGAGACAGCAGGTGTGTTGCTATACTTTTTTACTCCGCATCTCGTGTTGGCATTATGGCTAGGAAAGTTGTAACAGCAGCAAGTTAACAAAAAATAAGTAAAAAAAATTAGAATAAACGACCCAAACTGGACTTGAGCCTAGAGCCCTCAAAAGCCGAAACAATCGCTTTGTTCTGAAAGAGTCTCGAGCTGTTACGGCAGTTGCATGCTTACATCACTACTTGTTCGAGCCATCAGTTAGGGTGGAGGTCGGGCACACGCAAGGTTAGAGTTTCACGTTGTTTTTATTTCATGTTGATTCTTGGATACACCAAAGGCCATGATTATGTATATTGCTGGATTATCAATCATGCATGCCTAACAAAGTGTGAGCGTGCTCAACACTTCAACCTCCCAAAGATTGTTCAAACAAATTATAGAAAACACAGTAGCAACCAAATACTTTGATAGGCCACTTTTTATTATTAATGAAAAACAATGATAGTCTCATACTCTCATGTTAGGGTGGTAAAATATTAGAGTGACTGAAGAATGATTTTCTTTTTTTTTGTGGACAAAACTTGATAGCCACATGTTTTGTCAAGAAAAATTAAACATTCTTCAGTCACCCTAATATTTTATGCTTAGCGGATCTCTAAATCTGTTCTCACATCCGGATGAATCGACATACTATTTCCCGTAGGCCATATTTAATCCAAGTTAGAAATGGATCTGAATAGAAAAAAAAGCATGAAAGCTATTTCCTTTTGCAACCAAAATATACTTGATTAACACCCTCAACCCACAGATCAAGAATTCAACATATATAATAGGAGTAACATACATCGTGTGTCACGAGTACAACTGCTTTGCTTCCATTTTAAAAATAATTATGTCATTTGTATTGTAGCTTGCCTTGTCTGCTTGTCTGAAAGAACTCACGTGGTGATCTGAAGTCACCCTACACCTCATGCCTCCTGTTCTGTTCGTTCTTTCTGCCATCCTGATTTGCCAAACAAGTTGAGATCCGAGTCACCCTTTCCTCTCATGAATTCACATCAGATCCAATTTCATGCACCCCACCAGCCCACCTTGCTTATATTTCTTATCGTAGAAAAGTTTGTTTCTTAGGTAGAAAAGAGGAGTTAAACACAACACTGCATTGGTTGTTATTATTATTATTCCCATTTATTTAAGTTGGATGATGTAATGTAATAAGTTAACTAATGACTTGTACAGACTTCTACCCGTTTTAAGCAATGTGAATGTGTCGCGTACGACTACGTAAGAGCACAAATAACAGCGTCCAGGCTATCCCCGGACGTTCTACACTCTCTCTCTGCCACGTCAGTTCATCAAACCCACAAAAAAAAAACTCTTACCCATGCCCGGGCTACCCCCACCCACCCTACACTCTCTTTCCTCCACATCCTTTCTTAATTAAACAATTTTAATTTTCACACAACATTTAACAAATTACATTTTATATAATTCTAATTCTAATAACATTACAATTCTATTTTAACTCAAAATATTGTTAATAATTACTACTAAATCACGAAATTATTAGTAAATATTACGGAACCACGTTACATTTAAGATAAACTGAAATAGGAAATATTACACTCAAACTTAAGAAACAACAATACATATTACATAAACTAAACTTTCAAATACTACATTAGCAACTACGTTAACCGATTTTTGAACCTCTCCTCGTCCGTAGCGTTGCCATATATGCCCGATTAAATCGCCTTTTAGATCCAAATGTTGGTTCCTGTCACGCACTCGATCTTGATTGACAAAAAACTCGTGAATATCTGTTATACGATTGGTCGAATACGGCGTTTCCTCAGCTGAAATTCAAGGATGATCTTCCATAAATTCGTGAATATCTCCAAAATTAGCGTAACAGTCGCGTTCATCCTCCACTATCATGTTATGCATGATGATACAAACTGTCATTATTTTGGACAGAACGTCATTGCTCCAGGCAAGAGCAAGGTTTCTGATGATCGCGAACCTCGCTTGCAACACTCCGAAAGCGCATTCAACATCTTTACGTGTTACCTCCTGCACTTCAGCAAACAATCTGTGCTTCGGGGTGTGAGGGTAAATGATGGATTGGATGAAGGTCGCCCACTGTGGATAAATACCATCAGTAAGATAGTATCCCATATCATATTGAACATCATTTACCTCATAATTTACAAGTGGTGCTCGACCTTCTAGTATGTCGTCGAAAACCAGAGATTATTGGAGGACGTTCAAGTCATTGCATGAACCCGGTATTTCGAAGGAGTGTCAGATCCATAAGTCATACGATGTCACCGCCTCAAGGATCAAAGTTGTTTTCCCAACATGCCCTTGATGTTGTCCCTCCAAGAAGCTGGGCAGTTTTTCCACTCCCAGTGCATACAATCGATACTCCCCATCATACCTGGAAACCCACGTTGCTCACCAACGGTAAAGTAGGCGTGCCAAGTCATTTGCAGTTGGTCGACGTAAATACTCAGGGCCAAAGATGTGAATAACACCTTCACAGAATTTGAGTAGAGCATTTCTGGATGTTGTCGCGCTCATTCGTAGGTACTCATTGATCCCATCAGCTGCAACGTCATATGCTAGCATTCGCATTGCTGTTGTACTTTTTTGTATACCGGAAATGCTCATCCTACCAGCTTCGTCCGATGTTCGTTGGAAGAATACATCAGATGTTTCGATGGCACTGTGGATGCGCAGAAAGACATGTTTTCTAATCCGAAATCTTGTCCTGAAAAGAGTATCAGAATACACAGGGTTGTCAGAGAAATAATCGTCTATAAGGCATCAGTAATCTAGTTCACGATCTCTATCTGGGTTCGTCGTTCTCCTTCGACGCTGCTTAGGACGTGTAGTCCTTTTGTGAACAACCTGACCTGTCAATTCAATAGCACGGTCCATTATATTTAATGTCTCATTCCAGTTATCATTGTCGGATTGGCCGGAGTTTAAACTATTATCCGACATTGATGAGAGAAGAAGTTAAGAAGTTAAGGAAATGTGAGGAGTCGGGAGATAGATACTGGTATTTATAGTTGGGAGGGTGTGGATGTATCCATTGCATAATTCACACGTGATTGCACAGTTTACGCGTGATTGAACAGTGCACGCGTGTTTGCTAAGTGGAAGCGTGATTAAAGTGCATGCGTGATTGAACAATGCGGGTGTGATTAAATAAAATTAACATACAATATTAACAAATAACCAATACATTAATCCAAAATACCTTACATTAACTAAATCACAAAACACAAAATCATTTAATACACCACATTAATAACAAATACCCAATCCATTAATAACAAAACTTCTACTAAATAATTAATAATTAAAAAAATCGACAAATGGAAGGGACACGTGCCCCCACCCGAAGATGCCCCGGGTTAGCGGGGGTGCGCCCGGACACCCGTTAAGGGTGCCCTAAAAGAAGACAGGGAAACGTGAGTTCTCGTGGTTTTGCTTCGACACGTATACGTGGCTGCTGCCAAATCTCAACTCTTGCATCATACATCACGCATCCACCTATTAATTCACGCGTGACGACTTGGCGTTGGAACGCATATACATTTTTTAGAATCAAGGAATTTCTCGATCTACCCTTCTATTAATTTGCAGTGCGAAAAAGTAAAAGTTTTTTTGATAATTAGTGTGGTTAATTTTTTAATATTAGGTGAATTACGGATAAGCGTCCCACATGCTACAGATTGTCACAGAGTGAATATCGAACTTGAGTGGTTCACTGGGTTTAAAGATGAATACAAATAGAGACAACATAAATAATCACTTATTTCAGGTAATGTTGAGACTCAAATTCAAGACTAATATATAGTAGAAATATCAAAGACTCAAAGAAAATGTCTCTACCTTACGTAGGTGGCACTGCAAGTTTGTAATGCTTGAATATAGTCGCACAAATTCTTACCTCCTAATCCCAACTATTTAACTTTAAAAATTGTTCATATGTGTCAAAACCAAACATAACTGGGAAAACAACAGAATTCAGAACGCTAGAGTTTCAAACAACACAGGTTATGATAATTGATAAAGTTGATTCGAAATATCAATATCTTTCTCTATTGATTACTCCATCTAATATGAGAAATTAATCTATCAACAAAACAGTAACCAGTAATTGAGTAAACCTCATTCCATAGTTGCAAAAAAAGAACCACCCCTGGAATAAGACCATTGCCAACCCATTCCCACGTCTAATATTAATTATCCACTAATAAATTATCAAAAAAAAGAAGGAACAGAAAAGGATAACACAACAGCAGCCGTGACAGCCGGTACTTACTTTTCCTTACGTGGAAATTAAATTACTCCTAATACACCACACTTATTCTATCATTAATTACTCCTCAAGCAACAATACCAGTGGTCAGTGGACCACTTCCTAGTGGCCAGAAAACCCTCCATTAGTATAATATCCCATCATGATTTCTTAATTAAATGCAGAAAAACCTAAGATAACATAATCGTAACGTAAACTAAGGCAGCAAAGTTGTGTTTTCATTGTCAAACATTTACAACATGAACATAAACAATAGCTATATATGACCCAAGCAAGCATCTCTCCTTCCATTCCATTGCATTCCACAATCCATAACCTTAGCCTTAACTAGCTTGGTTGAGAAAGGTAAGGTATGGATGGGAAGAGGAGGAAGTTCGCTTTGCTACTCTGCGCCGAGGACCCGGACTACGTGAAGAAGAGATACGGGGGTTATTTTGGTGTTTTCGTCGCTCTTTTTGCTAAAGAAGGGGAGGTTTGGGATTGCTTCAGGGTGTGTAAGGGTGAGTTTCCTGAGGATGAGGAGTTGAACTCTTATGATGGTTTTGTTATTAGTGGGAGTTGTAACGACGCCCATGGGGATGACCCTTGGATCCGTCGCCTTAGCTCTGTTCTTGCTTCTCTTCATTCCATGAAGAAAAAACTTCTTGGGATCTGCTTTGGCCACCAGGTAATTGAGCCCTCAAAGGGTTGTTCTTGTTTTGGTTTGGTTTTGATGTTGGGTTGCTCTGTCTATTTCATGAATTTAGTGGAAAATGATTAATTTACTATAGAAATCGTCATTCTTTTCCTTTTCTTTTATGTTTGACAGAGGTGTTGGTTGGAATTGGAATGACAATTTTGATGGTGGACAACACATAAGAATTAAGATATATGGATTTTACCGTGTGTTTCGTTCTTCTCCCTTTCTTTTTGATATTATTTCCATTCAGATTATTTGTACATTTAAAATGAACCTTTCTTTCAAAAGTCAAAACCAATCAGATTATTTGTACATTAAAAAAGAAGATGATACGTAATCCATGAGGCTAGACATAACAATTAACTTCAAAACTTTGAATTTCGGAACTCTTTGGCACCGACACTTGTAATCTACCCACTTACCACAGTCTAATCGAAATCGATGGTCGATGCAGATTCTGAGCCGCATGTTGGGTGGAAAAACAGGGCGTGCGACCAAAGGCTGGGACGTGGGAGTCAACACCGTGAACTTGTCCTCTTCTTACTGGACCTCCCTGAATTCTTCACTTCACACACCAATCCCTTCCACTCTCCCCGTCATAGAGTGTCACAGAGATGAGGTCAGTCTGTTATTTCATTTGGTCTCATAATCATGTATTGGTTGGTTGATGGATTTTATAAATTAACGAAGGTGTTGGAATGCAGGTTCTGGAGTTGGTCGAAGGAGCAGAGGTGGTGGCATGGTCGGAAAAGACAGGAATTGAGATGTTTGTTTATGGAGATCACGTGATGGGAATCCAAGGCCACCCCGAGTACACCGGCGATATTCTCTCACATCTCCTTGACCGTTTGCTCCAACGCAATCTCATCCAGGTAACTTCCTTTTACTGTATGACTACCTCATAAGGCTACAATAATCAAGTTCTGGATCAATGTTTCGAATTCTAAATATGATACATGGTAATATGGTATTGTCATGTACTGGAAATGGAAATAAGAGAAGTTTGTCCAAACAATAATATATATTAATTGCTTTTGCATCCAGACCCCTTAAAATTTTCTCCCCCTTTGGTATTATACTTCAAATATGATCCTAATTAACGGTTAACCTATCAAAGAAAAACTATGATTCTAGTAATATTATAATATGTTGTCATAGTTTGCATGTTGTTTTTGATTTCGTGTGAATTGGAATAAACACTAACACTATACTATCCTATGCAATTTTTAACTATATCCACTCGTCGTTTAAAAGTGACATGTTTATCCAAATAAAAAAGGTTAATTGGGGAGCATGAGTTGTAACAATAGTGCCAGAGGAATGACGATAAGAAATCAACGTTCCCTGAGTTCTGTGATCACTTCACTGCAGGAAGATAGTATGTCATTTATTTGAAAATGATATGTTTATAATTATATGCAAGAACAAGAAAGAGAAACACAGCTTACATCATTTATGTATAAATCATGAAACTTGTTATCTTGTAATTTCGAAATCATGTAGAATTCACGAGTAGATGCATCCAATAAGAAAGAACTTTTGTGATTACTCGAGAAGTGGGTGACTGAGAACGCAATTCAACAAGATTCTTCTTTAATTTCGTTTTTACTGTTATTATGATTAAAACTCCACGACAACATGCCTAAACTCAATTATGTGTTTGTACAGGTTGAGCAAGTGAAAATAGCAAAGAAATCCCTTGAAGCGATGGAGCCCAACAGAGAGGCGTGGGAGAAGCTTTGCAAGAACTTCCTTAGAAGCTAGCTGATTAAAATCTACCTGACAAGTTTCATTTGTTTTTTTCTCTCCTCAATTTGCTACAATTATTTTCTTGAACTTCCAACGGCTTCACCAAAATACTGCCAAATCCAGATGTTTCACATGGCCACTCATTTTGCTTGACATTGTAGTGCAATAATCAACAGAATCAGTCAAAGATCAAAAATAAATAAAAATGGAAAATTACTTTCCATCTTAGAAAATGACGGACAGCAATAGCCAATAGGTAACCAGCGAGTTATTGTTGATTTGGGCTTCTCAATTTTTTTATGGAAAAAAACTAATATTAACATATTATTAGGAGTCAGCTTTGATGTGAAGCAGACGAGCTAACAATACAATCACACAGAAACACTGAGTGCTGTTTTGGGCTACTATTAAATTTAAAGATGATTAAGGTTTCTCTCTCCTGAAACACAAAGTCTATGGAGGGTCACGATTCTATCAAATTCGGCCACTTCTTATCAAAAAAAGGTAACTTAAATGGTTGTTGGGAATGTAATTTAGGTGTCATCTCTCTTGAAAAACAAGTCTCCAAACCCAAGTCACTTAATAAGCACATTCTTGATTTTGAGCAGGAATAGGAGTAGGAATAGGAATAGGAAAATGTGTGTTGGGCTCGCCTTTATTATAGTCTTGCAGCAACACCACTATCTTCGCGAAAAGTCTAATAAATTCGCATAATGTGAAAGTTACACTATTACTAGTCGTTCTTCATATATTGAGAAGTTAGTACCTTGTTGTTTTCGTATCTTTTACGCCGTTGATGTCGAACGTAAACTCTTATTTCCCCTTCGAAAGGCTATTGACTGGATATAAATAATTAAATATAATGGATTTTTAGTTGCAATATAAATGATACGTAACACTAGTTTGCAAGTGTTTTTTGCAATTGTGCAAAAACTTTCTTATCATAGTTTCAAGACCTCAATGCAATTTTCGATAAATTAATAATAGTCTTCCCTGAATTCGTAAATAGGAGACGCGAGAACCACGAAAATTTCGAAGACTTGAATGTGATTGCCCAGTTTATGACATGGAATTTTGTCATCGAGAGGCCAGTTTATGACTAGGAACTTTTCAAATGAATTTTTGTTTTCGAAGTAAACGGTCCTCTTTAGTTCACTTTCTCTCAACAAGTCGTCATACCCATTTTTTAAAAAAGAGGCTTCGGACATTGTTTGTTCATTCAAACAGTTTTGCTGTTTTTGTTTTAGAAAAGGTTCAAGTGACTTATTAAGTTGGTGACTTGCTATCAAGCTGACCCAACCAAATAAAGTCTCCGCACAAATAAATTATTAAATTCTTGACAATTGATTCCATGCTCTTGAGTAGGTTTTAATCACCCGATTAACAATTCAAATGAAAAATCAGCCTAATTGTGTTAGTAGATCTTTAGTCTTGGAGACTTAAATTAGCACAAACCAAAGATTGACTCAAAGATCATGAGTTACATGTTAGTGTTAAGTAAAAAATAGGATTTTTCGCATGTCATCCATAAACATCGAAATTGTTGAAATGTCACTTACAAATCGAATTTGCTTGGATGCCACCCAAAAAAAACCTTATTTGATTTTATGTGACTCGAGTGAAACTCATGCAACATTGTCATCAACATCGTTAACTTTATATTGTTGGGTTAATTGTTTGCATGTTATTACAAAACACTATAATTCTCAAAAGCCACACCTCTACACCTATTTGTTTATATATCATCGAAAAACTAACATTGTGTACGAAATATCATTACAAAAGATTATAATTCTCAATGGTCACTCCTGTGTTGGTTTAATTGTTTCCGTCGATGACGTCATCTTTTCCTTCCTTATCCGATGGAATAAAAAATTAAATTTAATTGTAAAATTTACAAATCTCACATTGTATAATCTACTAATTCCTTTTGAAACTTCTTTTTCTCCATTATCTCTCTCCTTTCTCCCTCTCATCTTTCTTTCACTCTCTCTCTCTCATCCTTCTTTCACTCTTTCTCTCTCTCTCATTACTAGTATTTTTATTTGGTTCTAAATTTGGTAAAATTTACTCCCTCTTCTCTCTACATTCACTTTCATTCTCTTCTTACTCTCTCTCACTATCTATTCTTGACCAAAATATTTACACTTGGCGGAAAATTAAGTTGTATACATATCCATGTGAGTTAGAGAGGTCTTCTATTAGATATTTAGACACCACTAAAAGTTCATATATATATATATATAAGAACTTTTATATATATAGAGAGAGAAAGGAGAGATTAAAGAGAGAGATGTGAGAGGGAAACTATGTGAATGTAGAGTGAGAAAAAGAAAGAGGGAGAAGATATAAGTGAATAATATGAGTAGATTTTGTAAAATTTACAATCAAACAATGATAACTAGTAAATTGTAGATAGTTCAGGGTTAACTTTGCAAATTTTAAATTAAATAATAATATAATTAATGAGTGAGTAACGTATCATTAGCGGAGCTACATGTGGGATTTTGGGTCCTTTGCATTCAAATAAATAAGAAATTTGTTTAGTGGCAAGTAAACAGATACGTAGAACTTTTCGAGTGGTATTTTGACCATGTAGTAGTTTTCTAGTGGCATATAAACGGGAAAAAAAACCTTATTAAAAAAGATACAAAATGTCATGGAAAAAGCACTCCCGTAAATAAAGCTTGTCCTAAATACTTTCGAAAGCCAAATACCATTTGATTTACTGATTGTTTTAGAATCCTTACAAAAAGTGAAACTTCCATTTGGTAGTTTCCTTCTGAATTATCAACAAGAGACCAAATTCATATGTGAAAATGGCTGTTCGGTCTTACCTGAAAGTTGGTATTCTGAAGAGACGTTTAGAACCGAAATAACCATCAAGATAGACCAATACGAAACATGATAAAAAAGGAGCAAGCCTAACTGAACATCCCCTAAAAAGAAACAGAAAGAACATTTACGAGATCTTCGAAAGCTTCGTGTCTAATTTTTATGGGAATTTAAAAACCCGCACAGCTCTTGTGAAGTTTGTTTATTGAATCGATCGATCTATTATCTTTTTAATATCTAAGTACTTATGAGATCATATATTTTCGACAAAGACAAACAAGTACTTATCGTCAAACAGATAAGCAAATTGAAAATCTCAAAAGCACCAAACAAGAGATTGAATTATGAAACGGTCAGATCAGAAGCAATGCCTGCGCGCGTAGGTGCAGAGACGTATATCAGAAGAGGATTCAGACAATTTGGCAGATATATCAAAAGCATTTGTATCGGTTGCTCGTGAGTTTGTTTTGTCTGAATTGTACGTATTTTAACTGCTTCAGTGTTATAGCGGTGAGGCCGTGAGGGCCCAAGACAGCACCAGATCCTTCTGTGAGATGAACTAAATTTCCAATTGTCATGTCTAGATTAGACGAAACATATGAAACATAAATATGTGAGGAATGTCCTCAGAGAACTTGCCCATCCTTTTCTGCAGCTGAATAGTTCCGGCATAACTTGACCCACCGTCTCGGGAGAGAATTATTGGCTGCACCGACATATTTCACAACAAAACCAAGAATATGGATCAAGGAATGAATGAAGAGTTTCTAAGGCAACACTATCGGTTATAACTTATAAGCTAGAGAAAGTCAAACTAAACACGATCATTTAAGAGAAGTGCCTGAGGTTTTAATTCAGCATTACTGGAGTAAAATCAAATTAACCAACATGAACATTTGAGAAAGAGAAGGGATTCATTACTCTTAAAATATGTAGACATCAATTTACCATGGTCAATAATATGAACTATTCTCCAAATTGAAATATATAAAAAAATGATTTATGACTTGGGTTACCCTTACACGTCGAGAATCATTGACGTTAACTTCAAGACATTATACTTAGTTGACATTATATATTTGACTAGGTTTGCCTAGTATGGTAATGAGAAGAGCAGTTGATTTAAATGTTCTCATCAACCCCAGCTCAGTTAGTAAATCTTTAATTATATCAGGCAGAACTAAGGGTCGATTCGCAGCTTGTTACTCATTTGAGATTTAATTAAAAAATGCGTAATGCTTCTAAAATTAAATCGGTATATTTGGGCCATTCAGATGACAATTTTATAGCTCAACAATCGAACCATTGTCTGTTAAAACTTAGAGCATTTTCATTTTCCAATCCACGGCCCACTAACGAGTAGCATTCGTAATTCCAGTAAGATGGACGGGCATAGATGGTGATGAGACGGGAGAGGTAGAGAGAAGAGAGCAGCAGGCAAGGATGAACGTTGAAGAAGAAGTCGGGCGACTCCAAGAGGAGATCCGGAGGTTGGGGCAACTCCAGCCCGATGCCTCCTACAAGGTTTTTTAATTCCAATTCTTCACAAAATTTTACCCAATTTTTTACTTTTTTTCTTCCATATACAGAAGTACACTAGATCTATCTTCTTTACAGATCAGTGTCTCTATTTCAATTCTAAGATTTACTACCCGATCGTGTGATTGAAACGCGTGACTCCTATTTGAGAAGCATGTGATTGAAATCCAAAATCCGAGTCAGTTAGATCATCGCTGCAAGTTTATGTCCAAAGATTTCAAGTTTTAGTGAAATAAGCCTCGAGACATAGTTCCGAAGATAAAATGGATTTCAGTTTTGCACAACTAACAGTGCCATCAAAAATCTAAATTTTGTGTTTTTTTCCTGCAAAATTTGAAATTGATGTACTTGAGATGCTTATGTGACCCATTGATGTGATCCATATGAACTATCAAAATGATACCCATTCTTGAAGCCAAATCTCAATGTATTTAGTTATCCTACCGATGAGGCAACCAGCAACAAGAGTACCGAACGCTAATGACAGTGGGGATCGAATTGGGTTTGGGATTGGAAATATTGATTATTAGCTAGGATAACTGATTCCAACATAGTGGGTAGCATCCATCCGAGGTGTGACCCTTATCACACCGTAGTTTTAGTTGGAATTAGTAGTACACTTGTATAAAATTACATATACCTTCAATTTTGCTTTTGATGGATTCAATGGTTAATTTTGTAACTCTTTGTTTGTGAATTGTGAATGATATACACGGGGAACCTGACTTGAGAAGGAAAAAGTTAATTTTGACGTAGCTTCTCTTGCACCACAGTGCAGAAAAACATATACTTGATACAGTAAGTTACACGGTTCGTCGCATATCAAATTTGTTGACGATGGATTATTTTCTCGATGATTTGTGTTGTGCAGGTGAAGTTTGGTGCGTTAGAAATAAGTATGTTATAATACATTAAGAACATGATAAACAATAAGATCTATTACTAAATTCTATATAAAATAACATTAATGAAAACACTTACAACTAGATGTCAAAGACATCTTGAAGAACGTAAAGCGGAAGCGAAACTTTAGGGAAGTGATCTTCAATTGTTTTCCCTAGATTTGATGATGGATGATCCTCTTGAATTTTGGGAGAAAATTTAGAGAGGGGATGGTGAAAATTAACTGGGGCAACAATTAGGACCAAAAACCTTTATTTATAGAATTTTGTGTGTGGTAGTTTCTTCCATCAAAATAACTACCCACTAACACACTTAATGGATATGCATGCATGGCTTTAATTAATTATTAAAAGAATAATATAGGTCACATAATAATAACATTCTCCCACTTGGTCGTAACATCAATTGTCATTAGTTCCATTTACAAAAGCACATACAAAAATTGGCCAACATAAATTTTATTAAACATATACTTCACTCAGTCAGAATCACCAAGCCAAACCAATGTAGTCAAATAATTAATGTCATCATTTGACCCCCATCAATTATGGTATTTGGTAATCTTTCCAAATTCAGTCAACATAAGTCATTAGGTTCATAAATTTGTTTGCTTAAATAATAATATTGTGCACAAGAAATAAGAAGCAAACTTTTACAAATCAAAGTCAAACACATCATTGAAGCTTCAACATATAATGTCATACACATTAGTCATTAACAACATTACATTACATTTACCAAACCCATGTCGGCAACATGCTCTCTAAAGAGACTGGGTGGTAGAGCCTTTGTTAGTGAATCAGCTAACATTGCTCGTGTTCTTATGTGTTGTATGACAATAGTATCATTTTTGACTTTGTGTCTAACAACAAGATATTTGATGTCAATCCACTTGGATGCACCACTTGACTTGTTGTTTTTTAGAGAAGAAAACAACAGCTTCATTATCACAAAATAATGTGAGTGGTCTCAAAATACTATTAACTACTTGAAGCACAGGTACAAAATTCTTTAACCAAATGGCTTCAGCAGTAACCTCATAGCATACCACAAATTCTACTTGCATTATGGAAGATGCCCGTAAAGACTGCTTGACACTCTTCCATGATATTGGTCCATTTGCAAGCATATATGTAATCCGACGTGGATTTCTTACTGTCAATGCATCCAGAAAAGTCAGAATAACCAATAACCTCAAGGTTATCTGACTTTCTGTAAGTAAGCATATAGTCTTTTGTCCCTTGTAAATAGCGTAAAACCTTTTTGACAACTTTCCAATGATCCATCCCTGGATCTATTTGATATCGACCAAGCATACCAACTACAAATGTCAAATCAGGACGTGTACAAACTTGAGCATACATTAAACTCCCAACCACTGAGGCATAAGGAATTTGTTTCATTTGTGCACGTTCTAATTCATTTTTAGGACATTGTAATTTGCTAAATTTGTCACCCTTTACAATAGGAGCAACACTTGGGGAGCAGTTTTGCATGTTATATTTTTAAGCATTTTCTCAATATATGCCTTTTGAGATAATCCTAAAATCCCACGAGACCGATCTCGATGAATTTCAATGCCAATAACATAAGTGGCTTCACCAAGATCCTTCATTTCAAACTTGTTTGAAAGAAATCGTTTGGTCTCATATAACATGTCTAAATCACTACTGGCTAGCAAAATATCATCTACATACAAGACGAGAATGATAAACTTACTCCCACTAACCTTAAGATATATGCATTGATCAATCACATTTTCTTTAAATCCAAAGTTAGTTATCACCTCATCAAACTTAAGATATCATTGTCTAGATGCTTGTTTTAAGTCATATATGGATTTCTTTAATCGACATCCCATATGTTCCTTGCCTTTTACGACAAAACCTTCTGGTTGTGTCATAAAAAGTTTCTCTTGCAAGTCACCATTAAGGAATGCAGTTTTTACACCCATCTGATGTAATTCTAAATCATAATGAGTTACTAAGGCTAAAACAATTCTAAGTGAGTCTTTCTTTGAGACTGGAGAAAATATATTATCAAAATGGATGCCTTCCCTTTGTGTAAAGCCTTTAGCGACAAGTCGGGCCTTAAATCTTTCGATGTTACCTTTGGAGTCTGTCTTGGTCTTATAGACCCATTTACATCCTATTGGCTTAGATCCAGTTGGTAAATCAACAAGGTCCCAAACTTCATTAATTTCCATCGATTTCATCTCTTCATTCATGGCTTCTAGTCATTGAGATGATTTATCGCTCATAATGGCTTCATTAAATGAGGTAGGATCCTCTCCATTGCCAATATCGCATCCTTCGGTTAGGTATACAATATAATCATTAGAAATTGCAGATTTTTGCTCCCTCTGCGACCTACGTAAAGGTTCTTCAGGAGGTTCAAGAGCTTCATTAGTGTGGGGTTCTTCATTAAGTAGTGGATTAGTTGTGTCTACAACATCCAAAAGAGGTGTTGAACTTGAAACCTCACGGATAATCGGGATTGGAACGTAAGTCCAATTTTCCTCGAGATTCACTTTTCTAATTTCACTACTCCCACTATTCTTGCCATTTTCTAAAAATACAGCATGTCTCGTTTCAACAATTTTAGTGGTATGAGATGGGCAATAAAAACGAAAACCTTTGGATCTATCTGGATAACCGATGAAATAACAACTAATGGTTTTAGGGTCAAGTTTCTTAATTTGTGGATTGAAGATTTTAGCTTCAGCATGACAACCCCAAACACGTAAGTATCCCAATTTGGGTTTTCGACCCGTCCACAATTCATAAGGTGTTTTCGGGACAGATTTACTAGGAACCCTATTTAGAATATGTGTGGCTGTCTTTAATGCTTCCATCCATAGATAATCAGGCAAGTCAGTGTTGCATATCATACTTCGTACCATATCCATAAGTGTACGATTTCGTCTCTCAGCTACACCATTTTGCTGGGGATCCCCCGGCATTGAAAACTGATGAACGATGCCATTAGCTTGAAGAAACAAAGCAAACGGACCTGAATTTTGTCCCGAGTCGGTGTGTCTACCATAATACTCACCTCCTCTATCTGACCTCACTATTTTAATTTTAAGGTTCAATTGATTTTCAATTTCTGCCTTAAAAATTTTAAATTTTTCTAGTGCTTCAGATTTTTCATGAATAGGGTATACATAACCATAACGAGAATAATCATCAATGAACGTAATAAATGATTTGTGCCCGTTAAGACTCGAAGTAGGGAAAGGTCCACATATATCTGTGTGGATAATTTCCAATAGTCCCCCACTTCGAGTAGCCCCTCTCTTAGTTCCTTTAACATACTTTCCTTTAATACATTCAACGCAATCACCAAAATCAGAAAAGTCTAATGTAGGAAGAATTTCATCTTTAACGAGATGTTGCATTCTGTCTCGAGAAATATGACCTAAACGACAGTGCCATAATTTTGATGAATCTCCACTATCACGATTTCTTTTGATTCCACTTTGCCGACTATTGACACTATTCACATTCATAAACAACAAAGACTTAGTCGATGAATAATTCAGATGCAGTTTGTAGAGGTCACCCTCTAAAATTACAGAACCAACAAAACAAGAGTTATAATAAAGTTTAAGTATTCCATTTCCAAACTGACATAAATAACCACAAAGGTCAAGTTTAGATACCGAAATTAAATTTCGAACAACAGAGGGAATATAAACTACATCATATAAATAGAGGACAAAACCATTCTTTAATACTAAACGAATGGTTCCAACAGCCTCAACTTCAGTCTCTTGCCCGTTAGCAACTTTAAGTTTCCTTCCTCCCTTTGGGAGTTTGGTCACATAATGGAATTCCTGCAATGAGTTCGCAATGTGCACAGTTGCACCAGTGTCAACCCACCATGTATGTGAAGGAACATCAACTAAAAAGGATTCATAAATCATAAAATTAGTTTCATTACCCTTCTTAGCGAGTCATGCTTTAAAGTCATCACACTCCTTCCTTACATGTCCAAACTTCTTACAAAAGTGACATTTCGGAGTAAAAGCAGGCTTTGTACCAGATGTACTTGCTTTGTCATTAGCAACAACCGCCTTCATTTTCTTTTTCCCTTTACCATTACCAATAAATTTTCTCTTTGTTGGACCATTAAAGGCAAGGTGTGCAAAGTCAGGCTTTTCAATTTTAAGCCTTTCTTGTTCTTCAACACATAGCAATTAATTCGCTCATTTTCCATTTCTCTTTCTGCGTATTATAATTGATCTTGAAAGGACCAAAATGCGCAGGCAGAGACGTCATAATAAAATGAACAAGAAAACCTTCAGAAATTGCCATATCCATGCCTTTCAGTTTTGCGGCCATATCACTCATCATCATGATATGTTCACGTATACCGCTAGTCCCATTATACTTGGTTGTGAGCATTTTCATTATAAGGGCACTTGCATTAGCTTTGGAAGTCCCCTTAAACTGCTCTTCAACAGAAGCCAAATACTCTTTTGCATTAAATGTCTTGTTAGCACTATCCTTTTCAGGGATTGCTCCCCGGATAGCAGGAATAATAGAACTCTTCATAATCATTAGTGACATGCGATTAGAACGCTCCCACTTTTCATAATTGACCTTTAGTTCGATGGAACTAGTGGTTGTAGGAGGTGTGGGAGCATCCATACGAAAGGCATGATCGAGTTCCAAAACACCTAGACATATTTCTATTTGCTCTTTCCAAGTAAGAAAATTTGTTCCATTAAGGGGTTCAATTCCAGATAGTTGTGATGTAATATGTGATGTATTCAATGCTGCAAAATTATCAAAATATATATGATGCTTACTTTCATTAACTACATAAACCACATGAGAAACAAATGACATAATAACATTAATTAACTGTAATCTAACAGTTAACAAACTGAAATTAACATTAAATACTCAAAAATATTTCAGTTAATTCATAACCATTTTGCATAATTATTAATCTAAGTTGGTATGATTAATAACATGCACGTTAATATACATTTATAAATCAATTTACATCCCCGTTGGGCAGAAAATAAATTGATTTACAAAATCATTAGTCATAAGAGAATTTATAAAATAAATCATGTCTATAATTAAAGTTGGTAAAATTATGTCCATGATTTATCATACATAAAAATTGTGATTTAACACCACAAGATAACCATCACAAAATTTTATTTAACAAAAGAAAATTGACAATTAAAGTTGGTAAAATTGACGATAATCAGTCGTTAAATATATCATAATATGGTTAATGATTTTTCACAAGGCAAACATGTACAATAATTTTCCGTTGGGTCAGTTATTATACATGTGTGCAAAAATAAATAACACGTTTATGTTTCATGACATGAGAGTTATAAATGCTTGAAATCATCTCGTTAAAATTGAAAACAAAAATAATACATGACAGCGTCACAATAGTGCTATTTAGCCAGATCAATACTGGATCATGCTCATGACTCATGATCATGTATAACCGTATGACCTTTTTCATTTAATTTTTATTCAATAAATGAATTAAAAATAATCATGCCCATAGTTTGTTTCATCAAACACATAGAACTTCATCATTAAATTTCAACTAAAATTGCCATGAATAGTGACGGCTTTGAAGACAACATAGGTCCAAAGATAAAACAAAAAAAAATGTATACGTAATCTTATTTGAAACAAAATACCATTACAAGTCATATATATATGGGCATGTTACGCATAGATGCAAAACTGCATATAAAGTGCAAATATATACAACTAGAATTAGTTGATTAAACTATTAAATAAATTACACCGAAAATATCATACGCAGTTTCCAACGTATCAAATGCAAAATCGATAATATGTTAAATTATTGTATTTTATATGAATTTAGTTTGGCTCTTGATACCAAATGTTAGAAATAAGTATGTTCTAATACATTAAGAACATGATAAACAATAAGATCTATTACTAAATTCTATATAAAATAACATTAATGAAAACACTTACAACTAGATGTCAAAGACATCTTGAAGAACGTAAAGCGGAAGCGAAACTTTAAGGAAGTGATCTTCAATTGTTTTCCCTAGACTCGATGATGGATGATCCTCTTGAATTTTGGGAGAAAATTTAGAGAGGGGATGGTGAAAATTAACTAGGGTAACAATTGGAACCAAAAACCTTTATTTATAGAATTTTGTGTGTGGTAGTTTCTTCCATCAAAATAACTACCCACTAACACACTTAATGGATATGCATGACTTTAATTAATTATTAATGGAATAATATAGACCACATAATAATAACATGATGTGCTCTTCAACGAAGATAGATGTGCCAACATATTCGAAGCATTGGTTGGAACCCTGAGAGCCGCTAAGAAGAGAAAGATTGTGGCATATGACGGCGAACTACTGCTGCAGGGTGTCCATGATAATGTGGAGATAACCCTCAAGGCGCCTTCTCAAAATGCACCAGCGCCAGTGCCCGCGTAAATCCTGGTATATGATCCACAATACTCACTGCTGGAAGAAACAGCAGCAACTACATATTCTGTATTCTGCTTTGAATCTCCTCCGTTAATCATGTATCTCCTCAAATCACAATCAGTTGATGTACTGGCACCTTTGTTTATTAGGATTTATTGCCGTACAAGTTGTTTTGTCGTGTGCGCTACCAGCGTTTCAATTGTTAGAGCATCCCTTACGGTGCAAAAAAAATTTTTTTTTTTGCCCACGTCGTCGAGGATCATCTTCGCCCAGGTCGTCGAAACTACATTTGAATAAAAAATATTTTTTTGGTTTTTTATTTATTTATTTTTTTGAGTTTTTTTTTGAAAATACGTTTTATAATTGTTTTGATTTTTTTAGAATTTTTTTTATTTTTTTTAGATTTTTACAAAGATTGATCCTAAAATGATGCGAACGAGAGATATAGGTTGTTGTAGGTTGTGGTTAAGATATGAATAATGTAGGAAAGAAAAGAAAATAGATTGGAGAGAGAGAAAACTAATGTGGAAAAGAAAGAAAACGCTCGTGACCAGATCGTCTAGGATCATGATTAATGATGACCTTACAAATGTCAATCTTCGTTTGTTAATCAAACCAGCAAACTATGGCTATTCGTAAAGGTTAAAGTTCCTTATAGTTATGAACTTATGGCTTACGAGCCCTTTGTAGTTGTTGGACCCAGGACGGGAAACATAAACGTGCTCACGGTAAATGAACCTATTTTCAAGACAAGAATGACTTATTGTAGACATAAAATAGATTCACAACGTCTTTAATCGCAAATACAATAAAGGAGGTCACAAAGTCGCTGATGAGTGAGCACATAAACTTCAACCACTCGTCGAATGAAACTTATAAAGGAATTAGTGGACGAAGATATCATTTCAGAGAAAGCAGTTCTCCACTATTTGAAAGTGAAGATTGGAAGAACAAGCTTAGACCCGAAATGAAAGTACAACCTGTGAACGGTTTTACGATGTAAACACCGGAACAGGTTCAACACGGAAAAGCAGAAGGTTGATTTAATTTTATTCTTTAGCCAAGAGCTACCGGTTGAATTTCACCCACGCTTTTTGCATCTCACTTTTGATCATTTTGATGTTAGCTGACCATGTCTTTTGTCATTCAAGGACCAAGGTTGCACCAAGCTGGCAACCAAGGAGTGGACAACATCTATACCTCTACCTAATCAAATCTCTGAGAAGTCAGTCCAATACAGCTTCAAAGTCAAAAGCGAAATGAAAAAAGATAAGCGCACAGAATTTTCAAAAGCAAAATTTGCAAACTACATTGAGAAAATTGTGGACTCAAAAATAATGTTAAGTTCATCTTACAATCTACAACAAGCTCATCTCAGAAGCACCAGGTGGCTGTTGAAGATAAATTAGCTTGGCGGGTTTGACCGGGAGAGCAGTCAGAAAAATCTCAAGCAACCAACTTGTCAGCGTTGCCCCTTAGATATGTAAGCCTTGAGGAGAGTCTGAGCTAGCTGTGTTTGATCCGGAGCTCCTGATATGAATACCACGGTTTCTCTTGCACCAAGATTAGTAGTAGTATTATGTACTACAACCTTTGCACCAGATATCTACCCAAGACGCAAAAGTTAACGACATCACAATCAGTACAATTGCCTTCTAATTATTGGCATGACATATACAGTAATATGATAGGTAGTGGATAATGATGAATACCTGTCTAATTTTAGTTAGATTGGAGCCGTTGTCTCCATAAACGTGGCAAATACAATGCTCAGGAATGTTGATCTCCATTGTCGTATTAGTCACAACAGGTGAGCTTCCACTGTAAAAAAAAACTTCATATGCATGGAAAACTAGGAAAATATTTGGCTGTAGGAATAATTATACAACTAAAAATACATTAACCCAAAACAAAACAAAATATTTGGCTGCCACTGGAAGAAATAACCCCTGACGAAGGGCTTAAATTACGATGTACTCCTTCATGCACTCACTATGACAAGCATACTGCAAAACCAGAAGCAATCAAATCTTACATGGTGAAGAGACTAATGCTGACTAATGACTATGATACCATCCCACATAACAGTGCTCTCTAATTAGTCATCATATACTTCCATCTTAAGGCAGTAATTTGATCGATTATCTTATGATCTAATTCTTAGTTAGTATTAGCTACCCCTTCACTCTGATTAGCTTCATGAAAAAGTAAACAGCCGGAAAAATCAAATGCACAGGCCCAGGAATAACCACTGTAAAAATGATTATAAGCCACCTCCGAGGTTCTGTTCCATCTCTAAAGGATTCCAATCTTCTGAAATCATCAATGGTAGACCAACTGCTAGTGTCAAAAACCTGCAATCCATAAATTCAAGAGATCATCTTCAGCTAATGTAGCGAAATACAACACTGTATATAGTAAGCATTAGTAAAGAAAATAAATGCATTACATAATCAATACTAAAACTACACAACTTGATATCATTCAAAACCAACGATACCTATCTGAATTGCCCACTACAAAGACATATTTACTGCATCAGAGATCTCGTATACTTGAATACATTTGTAGAAATCTTGTTATAGAAATGAAGCCACAAGGTCATATTTAGGAGGCATTATGCTGGTATGCCGCAGAAGTGCATTGGAACAGAAGTGCATTCTTATGTACATGCTCATGCTTCTAAAATACAGTAAAGCTGATAATGGCAAATTGTCAAGAATATCAAAGAACCTTACTCGTGATGTAGACAATCTTTCTGCCGAAGGAAGCTGAACACCATTTTGAAGTCCTACATGATCCATGCTATGAGTTAAAGTTCTTTGCCAGTCAAAAATTTGAGAAGATGCTCCTGATTGATGCAGCCTGACTGAAGTATCCTCCGGTCTTTTGAGTGGAGAAACATGAGCATGTACATAAGAATGCACTTCTGTTCCAATGGATGTTTTACTAGGAAACAAATTCTCTCGCAGTTTGCCAGTAATAACAAATAAAGCATCCTGAACATTGTTTAAGTCGCCAGAAACCTGCCACATCCAATAATTTCTATTAACAATAAGGTTCAATATAATCGAGAAGAAACTCAAAATAAAGATGGTTAAAATGAATAGACATTCGATTGTATTGTCAGAGCTATTAGTTACAAAGCCAAGATTGTCTATTACAAGTGCAAAACCAAACAATTTCTAAATCGTTTAGGAGGAAGACCACCACTACTAACGTCTTTACAGACAATAATGTTCTCTTAGAAACTAGAGAAAGATAGTTAGACGAACCTGTACAATTTCATCATTCTCTGAAGCACATTTGGGAACTTGACCACCTGCAATGACTCTTACTGATGTCCCAGTTACCCTTCTTATTTCTGAAACTACTGCTCCTCCTTTACCTATTACACAACCAACCTGATCTACTGGTACCAAAAGGCGGCATATAATTGGCTCTCCAATTTGCAATAGAGATTCAGATCCTCTGTCAGTGCCTGCCTCAACAATGCACCTAAAAACGCGAACAACAGCATTCTGCGTTGGAGAATATCGCATTTCTGGATTCTGGAGGGAGAAGATATATGGCAGCAAAGAATAAGATATAATAAAGTGATTTAGGCAAAGGATGTAGCTAAATTTTTTGAGTGAAAGAACAGATAAGCACAACCTCAGATGCAGAAACAGTGATTACACGTTCGTCTGACTCAGCAACAGTGGAACCAATAATTATAGAAGTACCAGTTTCACTCTGTAACGCCTTGATAATGGTCCCTCCCCTGCCAATGACTCTCCCAACCTTATCATTGGTGCATAACAATCTAAAGGAAATTTTTGTCTGTGCGTCTGTTTTTTCTTGGATGAATCTCCTATCATGAGCCGTTAAAACTGGATGGCTATTTGCAATGTCAACAACAGAGCTTCTCAAAGAAGGGCTAGCAAACGAAGTACGAGCCTCAGTATGTACATTATTAAGGTTGCTTCTCAAAGAAGGGCCAGTAACAGAAGCAAGAGACTCATTGTGTACATTACTAAGGTTGTTTCTCGAAGAAGGGCCAGGAAAGGAAGTAAAAGCCTCAGTATGTACATCATTAAGGTTGGCACTAAGGCTAGAATCAAGAGCTTTAATCTCAGCTGCAGCTTTCTTTGGTGGTGGGTTATCTTGAAGGTAGGACGAAACAGCAACAATTGCTTTCTTTACAGGTAGAGCACGCCCAGATATCTGACTTTGCAAGAAAAGGAAAAAAGAAAAAAAGAAAACTTAAATTTTCTAAACAGCTCAAAGCACTAGGCATCTGTCACCTAACATAATCGATCTTTACCTGTCATACAAAACCAAGTAACCTCCAATAGCATGAATCACAAATCGTCAAATACTTAAAAAAGTGAAGCACAATCTGATGGGATGACACTGGATTCGTATGAAATAATGACCAAATGGAATTACACCCAAGCTGCCAAGCAAATCTATTATCGTGCTTAATACCCCTATAATATATATACGATGACTGAACTGAAAAGTTATACACTTCTGAATATTTGTGTAAAACCTGGTTTCTATTCATCAACATGTGCTGACTTAGCCGATCATTTAAGATTCTATGAGGACTACGGCATGCGGCTATATCAATGAAAATCATTATGTATTTAGTAGAATCCATATTTCCTTGTAAGATACTTGTTGCAAGTGAACCCTACAATATGACATGAAAGCCAAGATATTGCAAAGTGAGGGTCTATAAAAAACTCAAAACTCAAATTTGAAGAAATGTTTTGTAAGCTAACCTTACATTATTTTGTCAAGCCTTGTGATTGTTTATCTTTGCCAAGCAATTTTCCTTATGGAATTCATCCCCATGGTATGACTTACGAGTAATGACTGAAAACTACAATCCCGATGGCAATTGAACAAGAACATTGTTTGTCATGGCTCGTGACAAAGCGAGCACGACATCTCGTAGTTTAAGGTTTCTACTTATCTTCCAAACGTGGCATTGTTGCTCACTACGATTAACAAGCATGTTAACATTTTTCGTAAGGTCAACTCTAAAATTCAGTTGAAAGCTTTCCTACTGATGCAACTGATCTCAACCAAAAATTTCCCTATCATTCATTTCCCAGCGACAACATTATAATCTTTAATGTGCCTAACCAACTGAAAGTGGTCAGCACATGAATTTTGCCGGGACCAATTGTCAAGCCAAATAATTACCTTCCCAACAAAAATATTATACAGAAACTCAAGCTTTAACATTATGCGATCTCACAGACAAATTAAGGACAAAGGGAATGTGCTGCTGACTAACCAGAATGAGCTGGTCGGTGGGGGAAGCGCAAGCCGGAAGTTTGTCCGGAGGCAAAACACTAATTTTAACCCCATTAGCCTTCCTAATAGCTTCAATGTTCTTTCCTCCTTTCCCCATAACAGCTCCAATTTGTTTCTTCTCCGCGACAATCCTACAACTGACCTCTTCCTCCCCACTTGCCTCCTCCTCTTCCACCAACAAAACCCTCTCGAAAACCCTAACAAGGGCCTCCTGTGCCGCCGACGCCTCCACTTCAACCACCTCCTCCTCCCCCTCGTCACCATCGTCCTCGCCGTCATCGTCGGAGTAAGAATCAGAGGCCTTGCAGTGCACCAAAACCACCGTTTTCTTAGGGTTCTGCGCCCCAACGACGAGCACGACTCTCTGATCGCACCCAGGGACGGGGTCGAGGACGTGGATTCGGGCGCCGGTCTGCTTGCGGAGGGCGTCGACGACGGCGCCGGACTTGCCGATGACGCCGCCGACGCTGTTGGCGTTGCAGAGGAGGCGGAAGGAGACGTGGCCGGCGGGGACGGGGAAGGGGGATTTGGACCGGTGCCTCGACGCGTCCTCGGTCGGAGTCTCCGGGAAGGAGCGCTTCGCCGGGGTGAGGCTCCCTGTGGGATACCGTAACGGCCTCCAGGCTTCCATCAGGAGTAGAGTGGGAAGGAGAAGGGCGAAGTGAGGAGATCGAGAAGAAAAGGTCAAGAAAAACCGTAACAAGATTACAGAGAGAGGATCGACGACGGCGATTAGAGAACGTATGTATGAAGGCCGGGTAAATTTCTTTTTTTAACAATACTCAATAGGTAAGAATTATATTTTTATATATTAATACCCGATCGGAAATCAACGGAAAATAATCAAGTGGTTTTTTTTTGTTGCTTGGGAAATAACAATGCGCTTGTTGGTAAAAAAATAAAAACTACTTAGCTTTCTTTTAAGGTTTGATCATCCAGGTTGTTTGAATTTTATAAGGAAAATGAGCTATATCTTGATATTTTACAACATGAATCGGCAGTATCTTGGTGAACAAAAGTATGACTTACAGTTACTTTATCGTCGAACAAGTTTTTAGACCATCTCTTACCATGACCTCGACTACCTGGTCATCAACTCTCTCTCTTCAAAATCAATTTTCTCTCTATTCCACGTCAGCTTTCTTTTTTCCTTAACCCACCTTCTTCTATTTCCTACACTATTCACCTCTTAACCACAACCCACAACAACCTATCTCTCTCCTCCACATCATTTCGGGGTTCATCTTGGTAAAATTTTAAAAAAAAATCAAAACAATTATAAAATGTATTTTCAAAAAAAATTAAAACAAAACTAAAACAAAAAAAATATTTTTTTGTTTGGTGACCCGATTTTCCATGTCGTTGACCCGGCCGTTTCAACGTCCAGGTAACAGGCGTGGTCATCTTCGACCTGACCGGGGCACTGGAAATCCTTGTTAAGGGATGCCCTTAAAAGTCAACATATGCTTTACTATTTGGTCTTTCCCCGTCAAAAGCACAATGCAACAAAAAAAACTCAAATGGTACTTTTGTTGGCATTTGTTATGGACGTTATAAATATCAACTCAAATTTTCTTCAAAATTACAATGCAACCACACTAAAATTGTTAATGGTGTCCTCGAAAAAACATAACGAAAATGGCAAAATTGTGACAAACACGAATACAAAGCTCATAGAAGCAATGATAAACTTCTAAAACCAGTTTATTCACAAACGAAAATAAAACCCTAAAAGTTGTACGACATAGTAATAGATCTTGATTAAAGTTACTCTAGATTCTCGAAAAATTATTATTACTTCCTAATTTATTTTTGTTGCGGTTAAATGATTTTTTTTATATGCCGTATATTGACGCACTTAAAGTTGTATTATTTTTCTTTATAAAAAACAATTATTTTTTATTTGCCTGGTTTTATATTTGATAGATATATTGTTTTGTTAGATATATTATTTTCAAATATTTCGTTCATATATTCCGACATTATTTTCACAATCAAACTAATAGATAACATCATGGATATTTGACCCAAATGGGTTGGAGTCTGATAACATGTACATATAATTGGAAAATCAAAAATATGATGTCCAAACTTACTAATACTCCCAACAATGTTTCTCATACAAATCGAAATTCTCTTCGTCTTCAACAATATCGGCAATCTCTGTTTTATTCCATCACAGATATCTGAGTTTTGGAATTTTGCGTTAAATTCAAAAAAATGTCATGATACATGCGTAATTGGATTCCCATCTCTCTATCTGTCTACTAATATAAAGTAGATCGGACGATGGACCCATATTTTTCACTTTAATTGAATAACTCAGAACAAAGTAAAGTAAAAAAAAAATCACTGTCGCTCATCTCAATAGTAGCTGTAACCCTGCGTTACAAGGTCTTGCATTAAAACAACTTGAAGATAAATCTAAAACAAAACATCTATACATCGAGTCTAACGAAAATCCAGTCAATTGCATGTATCTATTGATCGGAAATAACAATCTCCAACTAATGCTACCAAGTATTATATTTTCATTATTTTTTCCCCTTTGAATTACAAAATATCAAAGTTTCCAATATTTCTAACCTTCATGTGATCACGAATGTGTAATTTAAACTTAACAAATTTAGTTAGATGTATCTTTTCTGATTTCCTAAGAAAAATATGTTTGAAACATTTGATATAAATACTACCAAAGAATAGATTTCCACTTATTTTAAAGAGAGCAAACCTCTTATTAGTCCAATGAGATTGGTGCAACTGACATAATTGACAATTCTAAAGAAAAATATCCTAGAAAAAAGTAAAGATCATAACTTTTCCTAGAAAAACCAAAATCACAAAAAAAAGAACTTAAAACAACATTGAAACGCAGGCGTAATTTCCACTAACAACTTTATTATCCCAACAATCAAATTTAATAAACAAATAAGTTGAGTAGAGATGGGACATTCTAAAATACCAAGTAAAGACGTCAAATACAAAACGAGAATCTAATCACAACAATAATACTCCATACAATGACCACACCAAGCGTCCCTTGATTCACTGTTTTTTCGGTCATGATTCTCTTGCCCCTATCTCCAAACAATAATGTGCCATGTGCTATGCAACCCACGTTGAAGTTGAGTAGCTTATTGTAGTGTACTTCACTTGAAGGATCCAAATAGTATAATGTAAATTAAAGGAGAAAACACACACACACAAAGAGAAAACTGCATAGAAAAATACTAACCATAAAAATGTAAATTAGAATATCAAGAGAATAATATTATTTGACGATAAATGTGAGAGGGACAACTAAACTTCTAGCTTCCAACATTACATCACCATAAGATTCACAAAAACACCGAAGCAAAAAGTGAAACCATAAAACTACCTTAATGTAAGTGATATCATATCCTCTTTGCTTATCAAGGATGCCAGCTTACAACATTAACATGGTTAGAAGTTGTAATCCATGTCTGATGTAATTATGAAATCTAAAAGGCAACATTGTCATTTACTCATTTAGTTTTTTTTCTTTTCTTTTAAAGGAGCGATGCTTGGAATATATTAATTAGTAATAGGGGTACAACTACATCAAGGTTGACACCAGTGGTAGTCACTCTAGTTGCATACTTTGGACATTGCTCTAATAACTTGTAGAAGATTGAATGGTGGCGATTGGCCAAATCTGCATTTTTTTGGGGTTCCTAAGTTAGGTATATGGAATAAAAATAATCGAAAAGCATCATTAATGTCTTATTTCAAAAGATTAATAATTGGTTATATGGTTGAAATTTGAGTTTTAGAAGAAGTTCCATGGAAGTGAATTTCCAAAAGTGAATTTCCAAACTTCTTGAGTACCAATCACACATGATGCTACATGGAGGATTATTCGTTAATCATTTGGTGTGGCTACATGTGTGGATTATTTGAAAAACCCAAGCATATCTGCAAGCTACATGTACAATGTTGTAAAAGTGATCATTAGTTTGATAGTAGAATGCAGGTAATTCTATATTGATCATTAATTTGATCGCCATGCCTAATTAAAGGAAACTACATGTAACCCAGTTTGTTGTAAAAGTGACACTAACAAGGTAACGCTCTGTAAGAGTTTAATAACTATGTTGTTGTAGGTGTTACTAATAGGGTAACTTAGGTACAATGTGATTTTGTATGAATGGGATGGATTCGAGGTTGATTTTTGTTGTAAATATTTGTTGAAAGAAAGATTGAGTTTGCATGGGATGGTTTCAGAAGTGTCTTTGTTGTGAAAATTGGTTAGTATTATCTTTTGTCTAATTTATCTTTTGTGAAAATTGGTTAATGGAATGGTGGGAGTAGGGATGCGGCAGGATGATTTTTAGAGATGGTACATAGTTGTGAAGTTAAGTCTTAGCTTTTAGTTGTGTACTGAATTTCAGGGTAGAAAATGAATATTTCTTGTTTAAAATCTAGAGTACTTGTGGGAATTTGTTGAACAGATGGTTAATCCAATAGTGTTATTATGAAGTTGTTTTTCTCGAAAGCAGAAACTCAAAGAATGGTTTTGAAGTTGTTTTGTTCTAAAAGACATACTCCAGGAATGATTATGAAGTTGTTATGTTCTACAGGACTAGCATTACTTCTGTTGTAGTTTTGTTTTATTGCCTTCAAGTAGTGAATTCATTAGTGCAATGGTGTTTCTTTGAGGGATGACATGTCCAGACCGTGTTCTCCCTATTCTTTCTTTTTTTCCCTACATCTCTTTTTGTAACCTTTGTATAGGTGGATACTGGTAAAAATCTAAGGTGACCATTTTGTATCAATTTCTGCTCCACCATCTTCAGAAGTAAAATGTTATATATGTTATATGTGATAACATTACGTGGTTGTTATGTTCTACTCTTTTTTTATTTCATTTATTCTTGCGTGCCACTGTTATTGTCAATAAGGGCTTTCTTTTGTTTGAACAACAATATTTTCATGAAATTATACTAATTTCGTACTTGGTGACAAGAGAATTAAGAGATTGATGATATTCTTGAAATTACAGCTAACTTTTAATTAAATACTTACCTACCATCATCAAAAGAGGACCATAGCAACGTGCACTATCGATCTATGCCAACACTTGCACACGGTCACTACTTCTGCAAGCGTTTTGTTCCTTTCCGTCAGCGAACACCTTCTTCATATCCATGGCTTTAGCCGTGAAATGCTCGAAATTCTCGACCATAACCTCCCTCACGGCCATCGCCACCCCATCTGCGGTGAATTCGCCACTCTCCTCGTTCCTATGCACCTCGACTCCGACCTCCTTCTCCACCATCACTCTGGCATTCAGCCCCTGGTCAACGAATATTGGCAACAGCACCAACGGCCTCCCTGTCTGCATCCCCTCCACCGTCGAACTCCGCCCGGCGTGGGCCAGGAACCTGCCGACCGCCTCGTGGATCAAAATCGCCATTTGAGGAGCCATTCCCATCGTCACCATGCCTTGAGCTCTGGTTCTCTCCTCAAAACCTTCCGGCAGAAATTCCACGTCCTCCGGCATACCCAAGGGCCTTCTCAGTGCCCACAGGAACGGAACCTTCGACCTCTCGAACCCGAGAGCCAGTTGGTGGAGCAATTTGATGCTAAGCATCGCCTCGCTGCCCAACGCAACGTAAAGCACCGATCGCCGCTGCTTCTCCTCGTTGAGGAACCGAAGAGGAGCGATATCTGTTTTTAATATCACCTCTTTCGGAGGTGGGAGGAGCCCGACGGGGACGACGGGCTTCTTGAAGACGTCTTCCTGGAGAAGTTCGATCCACTTCAATTCGTATTCGTCGCAGGTTCTGACAAGCACAGCATCACAACCATTAATCGTGGTGCCGCTCCGTTGCGCGTCGGATACACCAGAGGCGTCGGGGTCACCGGCATGGGCCAAGCACTTCGCCTCGTGGAGACGGAAGGCGACGTTGGAAGGGAACGTCACCCACGGAGGGGACACAGTCATTTCCTCGGTGGACCGCAAAGGTTCTTTTAAAGGCGGTCCGAAGAACCCGAGCACAGCGGCGAGGAAGGTGCTGAAGTAGGCGGATGGGATATTGTGCTCGTGCGCAATGGACGGGGCCCAGTGGTGGGCGAAGTCGACGATAACCCAGTCGGGTTTGGGAGAGGTATTGCGAAGGAACTCCGAGAAAGGTGTCGGGAGGAGAGTGTCGAAGGCGAGTTTGAGGTGTTTGACGAGGTTCGGGGGGATATTCATAGTCGAATCTGCGTCGGAGGGGAGGTTCGGGGAATTAGGCCACCCTTAACGGGTCGGGGCGCGCCCGACCCGGGTGCCTGTCAAGCGCGCCCGCTCGGGCGGGCAATCGGGTGCCAAAGCACCCGAATTGGCGCCCGCCCGCCCATCGGGCGGGGGGCCCGTGTTCTCCCGAATTTTTTTTTGTTTTTTTATATATTTTAGTGGAGATTTTGTTATTATAGTTTATTGATAATGTATTGGGTGTTTTTTTTAGTAATGTGGGGTGATAAAAAAAATTATTGTGGTAACGGGTTGGATTACAATAAGTTTTTTTACAAGTGATTCAGATAAAAAAAATTCTAATCCAAAAAATTTCTCGAACAACCTGTCGAGGTGAGTTAATAGTATGGTTTAAGATGATTAATTCATGGTCTAAAACACATGGTTAAGGTTATTTGATAATGTATTGAGTATTAATTGATAACGTAGTAATTTCAATTAATACAAATGTTAATTGTTAAAATGTAGTGTAAGAACTAAAATTGTTTAATTAATAAATGATGTGGAGAAAAGAAAGTGTAGGGTGGGTGGGGTAGCTCGGACATGGGTAAGGATTTTTTTTGGTAAGTTAGATGAGCTGACGTGACGAAAAGAGGAAACATGACGTCCGGAGTAGCTCGAGCATGGCACGGTCTCAGAGAGGGTGGGGAGGGGGATTAGAGTAATGTGATGGGAAGAGAGATGAGTGGGGACAGAGGGGAGTCGCTTGAGGTTGCGTGGTGTGCAGAGGAAGCTGATCTTATGGCCTTTGGATGTGAGGCCGTAGGATCTGATGGTATGGATCTTACTGTAATTACAGATCCTTAAAAAATTATGAAATAGATTTATTATAAAAATAATTAGCATAATACGTCTCCCATGAAAATTCACAACAATATTTAGCAAACTAATCGTACATTCACCATGTGGCGACTTGGGGTTGATGTAGATTTTTGTCTTTTAGCTTCGCATAATTCTGAAGTACAATGTCTGAGTTCTGATTTTAATGTTTGGTTTGCAATAGATTTTACATTACAATTCTAATACGATGGAAACTTAAAATAAATATTTTTAATAGACAAAAACTTCTATGCCTAAAAATAAAAATATATTATTTAAACATAAGTAATGAAAATGCATCTCTACCGGGGTTTTAGCAAAAATGTCTTTTGGTTACATTGTTTTGGGAGTTTCGAAGGAAAAGTATTGGAATTACAGTTTGGTGTTGTAGTGTTAGATTTCGGTGTTTTGAGTCTAATTAACTAATTGATATTTAACATCTAATTAGTTTGAAATTTTAAATTACATTTAAAGATTGTAAAAAAACTTTAGGGTAAAGAAGCTTCCTGGGACGAATAAAATTGTGAACTTGGTCTTTATTTCGTGCACATAGGTATTACGTGAAGGGAATGTGTTCTAAAATTTACTTTTATATGTTAATTATTATGAATAAATTTGCAAACATTTTGTTCATTAATTAATGTATTCGTCTTTTAAAGGTGTTAAAAAAGAGGTTCTTGGTCCTTAACTGTATCTCTAAAAGGTATGGTTTACATAAATAAAAAATAATTCACAATCATGGTACTTGACATGGAGCATTAATTATCGAGATAAGATTGTCATGTTAGTTATAGATTATTGTAGTTTTACAAATATTTGACGACACGAGTATATAAAAAATAAAAGTGGTTACTTTTATATATTGAGTAGAAGTGCAAATGAAACATTATGGAATTGTGTTTGATGTCATTAATGTTTATTGTGTCTTGAATCCTAAGATATGAGACTTATGTCTTTTCACATAAGAAGTGTTTAATTTGATTATTGTCAAAATCTATCATTAAGCACGGTGATAAAGACAATAGTTTGTTAAACATGACTTATGCTGGAAAAGATAGTTTGTTAAAAGATTATCATTGCATCTCTTTACTTGAGTGATGATAAAACAAAATTATAATGTGCACAATGTGACTTGTGTTAAGTTACATATTTATAATAAGTTCAAGAGATCGAGAAATGAATATATAATACAAAGGTGACACGCATCTACTTTGTATGATATTCTTAATATCATGATGCAATGGATAGACACAAGTGGTGTTCTTTACATCACTAAATGGATCGTGTTTAGTTCGAGTGAACAAGACATGTTAATTGGGTAACTATAATGTATAGCTATATACCGCTTATAGTTTATGGTATTGAGTGTTTAATATCATTGTCAATATAACTTAGATCCTCATATAGGTCGCACCACAAAATTGGGAAACAAGAAATTTGATTTCGAGTTCATATGATATGTCGTGTTTCGTGTAAAATGTCATACATGTGGTGAATTGAAAAAATCATTATGTCGTGAAAATGACATAATTAGAATCATGAATAAATTCTTATGAGATGCATGTATTATGGGGTGTAATAGTTTGACATTACATATGATAACATATTACATAATATATGAATTTGCTAGAAACCTCAAAGATCAAATTTTGTTGGTGATAAATCCAAAATTTGACAAAGGCAAAAAACGGACAAAACGGTCGAACATTTTCAGATCGGTCGACCGGGTTCTTCAGATTTGTTGACCGGACAAAGATCATATGTGCATGGGTTGACCGAAAATTGTCATGGCGTGTCTTGATAATAAAATCAGTCGACTGGGCGTTATACACGGTCGATCGAAAATCTCCAGGAAATGTTTTGGTGATATAACAGTCGATCGGTATAGGAACATCATCGACCGAAAATTACTATGAGCAATTTTGGTAAGGGAACAGTCGACCGGAGTGAGACGTGGTTCCACCGAATTTTTCCAGGGATTTTTCCTTATGAATATTCAGACGACCGTCTAGCTCACGATTCGACCAAACTTGTCAAAATCATAATCGTTCGGTCAACCGAGTGGTAGTTTCGGTCGACCGTTTGACACGATTCTGCCTTGAATTATTAAGAGATTAGTGTTGATCATGAGCTGGATTTATTCCAATTGTGGTCAAACATTTTTTAGTATGATTATGTGTCATTTTGTGATTAGTTTAAGCGAGAGAAAAACAAGAGATCGTGAGTTAGTGTGTATCCCATGACGTGGGTGTTGGGAGAGTCTATAAATTGACCTTCTCTCCCTACTTGTTTTAAGTTAATGCAAAAATTCTCTCTCTCCCTAACCTCTCCACTAATCCATCCGAATTTATCTTAATTATTTCGACCTTTTGGAGATTAAATTCTCAGGGAGCTTTAGATGGGTTATTAGCTAGATTCTAAACTTGATTTATAGATTGAATTAGCTAGTTTCTTTCTTTATAATCTTGTTTAGAGTTTGGTGAACACTTGGAGGCGAATCGACCGACGATTCGACGAGCAACGTCACTCCGGATCTTCATAAAGGTTTTAGAGAACATTTGGGTATGATCCTCTTATATTTATTTTAATATATATGTAGATTACATGATATTAGAATAAATATAAAATAATATAAATGAAATCACTGAAAATATGAATATCGATCTTGTATGTATGTATAATTTTTTTAAAATACACACATACATAGAGATACGAAATCCTATACTTAATATATAGACAACAACAGAATCACAAGTTGCAGTTCAGTATTGCAAACCCCACACTTGGCACTAATAATATTGATTGTTACCTTGATCAAATCCAACTTAGCTAGTTCTTCTCTTCCCTAACCACATCAAGTGGAAAAGACTAGCAGAAATGCATACCAATTTTTACAACTCTTTTACAGCCAATTCAGAACATTATTTGTTGTTTTTTGGCATTAATCTATGTTTTGATGATTTAATCAACCTAATTTTAATTATAATCAATGTAGAATATCACACACTATGCATAACATATATATTATATTGTGCTAACTTCTACAAATGATCAATACTCAAGAATGAGGGAAATGAAGTCAAAAGATGTAATTAAAACTATATTGAAGACATGTAATCTTGATTTCTTTTGAGTCTTAGGTTCATTGTGTAGTTGAGCATACTTGAGCTAAAAACTAATCAAACACACATTATGTTCCCTATAGAAGTCACACACAAAATATCACATCAATTGGACTTCAATAGATAACCCAAACTTAGACAGAATTCACTAACTAGAACTGTCGGAGCCATTTCGGTCGACCGTTCAGACCTTCGATCAACCGTTTGTTTCCTTTAACAAATAATGAAATTTATTACCCGATTGGTTGACCGTTCAGACCTTTTCGATCGACCGTCTACACATAGTTTTTGACCGTTAGACTTGTCGTATTATACCAACGGTCGTATTCTCATTATTCATCCAAACCCCAAAATACAAATGTCTATCGGTCGATTGTGGACCTTATTTCGGTCGACCGAACCTAAATGTCTTGACAAACCCCAAATGCCTGGATGTTTCTGGTCGACCGTGGACCTTATTTCAGTCAACTGAATATGAACATTTTTGTCAACACCATAAAGTCTAGAAGTTTACGGTCGATCGAACCTATCTCAGTGTCCGACCGACGACTTAAGTGAACCTAAGTTATAGCCTGATCCGTTCTATCGAACCTTGTTCCAAATTGTCTACCGGTCGATCGTAAGACCCGATTTGGTCGATCGAACTTGTTCTGAAATGTGTGCTGCAGGTTTCTATTTTGTGTATCTTACACAAACACTTACCAAACTTGCTCCAACGGCTATAACCCCTAGGAGCTTATAAATAGACTTGTCCAAGACACAACTACATAACTCTCCCACACATACTGAAAGGAATGTGTTCTAAAAGTTTTACTTTTAAATGTCAATTATTATGAATTGAATGAGAAATCATTTTGTTCCTTGTTTATGTTATTCGTCTTTTAGAAGTGTTAAGGAAGATGCTATTGGTCATTAACCGTATAACTCTAAAAGATATTGGTTTACATAAAACAAAAGATATTCGCAATCATGGTAATTAACATGGGACATTAATTACCGAGTTAAGATTGTCGTGCTGGTCATAAATCATTGTAGCTCTGCAAATGAGTGACAACACGGGTACGCAAAAGAGGAAAATATTACTTTTGTATACTGAATGGACCTAATAAGTAAAATATTATAGAAATGTGTTTTATGTGTCATTAATATTTTACTGTCTCATTAATATGGCGCAACAAGAAGCGACGATCATCATCCTCAACGTCTCCAGATCATCAAGAAGTTTTAGAGAACTTCTAGGTATGAAATTCGGAGCCCATGTTTGTTTTAATAAAGTTTTGAAACTAGTTATTGAAACAAACTGATGCATGTGTGAAACAAATCATAGAAAAATTGTAATTGATTCTTATTGTGCATAAAAATTTCGAAAATATATATGTACAATTAAACTAGAAATCCTACACATACTTGCCTCCTACATTAGAGAGATCATTACATACACTCCAAACCTCAATTTCCACACTTTAGATCAATTCTTATCTTTCTCAAGTGTGCTCAAGTTTAGAGAGTGATTGTCTCACTCAAGTTTGTTGTTGTCAAAGTCTTGTAAAGGTTTCGGTGAAAGCCCGAAGCGTCCCTCTTGGATTGTGAGAGGATGAGTCAAACTCGGTGAGGGTTGTTTGCGAGCTTGAGGATTGTAAATTCGTTCTCTCCCGGCCCAGAATGGGGAGTGGATAGTGAAGTCGTGAGCGGAGCTCAATGATTCGAGCGGAGTTTGCAAGAGAGGACTAGGGTGAGGTGTCAAACCTTTATAAAACGACGTCTTCTTTTGTGGTTTGCATATTTCATTCGATTACATGCTTGCTTGTTTTAAATTCCGATATGCATTTCTTGATTGTTTAAGTAAGTAGGTAATTAGGTTAAAAATGATTAGATTACCGACCTATAACGATCCTACCTTATTTACTCACATGATTGTTTCAATACTTGAACTAGATGAGTTTATTCTCATCTAAAGTAGTGTTCTTGCATTATATAAAATCATTTAAATTTTCTTTTGATTCAGATCATACAACATTATTAATCTCAACATGAAAATTAATTTTAGAAAATAGAAACAATCAGTAATTTTGGAGTGAGTTTCACCCTACTTCAATATTACTACTCAATGTCGATTCGATGGGCCATATGCCTAGAAAAACGTTGTTTAAGTGAATCCAAATGCATACCTGCGTTTGTGAGTCTCTCTAACCGATCAAGCCCCATTTTCGAACCACCATTCATCTTCGATGGTGACAACACCCAAAGAGCGTTAGTTCTTCTTCCTTGGATGAGTCCCGTCGAGTTTTATAGGCTTCAAAAATGTGATTGCAGTCCATTGCTGAAGAGGAGAAAGTGGTCGCAGCGGAGGCCGGAAAAGAGGGTAAAAGGTGCAAGCGGACGAAGATCGAGAACCGAATCGCCAACGATGTCTCCTACGCCATCCTCCTCCTCCATGGTGTTTCTTCTTTTTCTTTAGGAAACTCTTTTGGGGCTCGAGAAGAAGTGGCTTTGCGATGCAAGTCTTGGAGGATAAGACAAGGGTGAGAAAACTTGCTAAATAATCCTACAAAAGTTCACAAATTGTATTCATTTTTCAACCAAGACTTCAAATTTAAGATATTACAACTTTCTACTGAATTTTATTTTTGTCTCCTTTCCGGTTGATTCCAAAAAATCAATCCCCAAAACTTTTCTTGTTACGGTTTCTGAAAGGAATGTGTTCTAAAAGTTTTACTTTTAAATGTCAATTATTATGAATTGAATGAGAAATCATTTTGTTCATTGTTTATGTTATTCGTCTTTTAGAAGTGTTAAGGAAGATGCTCTTAATCCTTAACCGTAGAGCTCTAAAAGATAATGGTTTACATAAAACAAAAGATATTCGCAATCATGGTAATTAACATGAGACATTAATTACCGAGTTAAGATTGTCGTGTTAGTCATAGATCATTGTAGCTCTGCAAATGACTGACAACACGGGTACGCAAAATAGGAAAATATTACTTTTGTATACCGAATGGACCTAATAAGTAAAATATTATAGAAATGTGTTTTCTGTGTCATTAATATTTTACTGTGTCCTTGGTCATTTGATATGAGACTTATATTCGATCACTTAAGAAATGTTTGATTAGACTAGTGTCTTGAGCTATTGATAAGTGTAGTGTAAATGCATTGGTTGGTTAAGTAAGACTTTTGTTGGAGAAGATAATTAGTCAAAAGATTATCATTGCCTATCTTAATTGAGTAATGATATTAGTTGGCCCCTTGATAAAACAAAGTTGTAATGTGCACAATGTGATTTGAGTTAAGTCACATATTTATAACTAGCTTAAAGAGATCAAGAAATGAATATTAATACAAAGATGACATAATACTACTTTGTGTGTATTCTTAATATCATGAGGCAACGGACGGACACAAGTGGTGCACTCCATCACTAAATGGATCGGGTTTTGGTTCGAGTGGAATTAAGACATCTAACTAATTGGGAGCTATAATGTGTAGCTAGATACCGCTTATATCTTGTGATATTAAGCTCTTAATATCACTGTTAACTTAATCTAGATCCTCCCATAGGTCACACCGCAAAACGCGGGAAACAAGAAGCTTGATTTTTGGTTCATATGATGTGTCAGGTTTCTTATAGAAAATATGACACATGTGGTGAACAAGTAAAATCAATTATGTTGTATATAACATAATTAGAATCATGATAAATTCACATGAGATGCATATATTATGGGGTGCAATAATTTATTGTTGCATAGGATAATATATTGCATAAGTTGTGAATTTGCTAAAACCCCCTAAAGTTCAAATTTTGTTGGAAATAAATCCAAAATTTGAAAAAGGCAAAATCGGGTAAAAGTTCGGTAATCCGTTTATGGTTCGATCGACCGAAGGTTCTGTGAATCGGTCAACCGAACGTGGAACGAAAGGTCAGAGTTGATTGACCGAACTTGACCAAAGTGCCTGGAACTCTGCTACGGTATACCGAACCAGGAACGGTCGACCGAACAATGTCCAGTTCTGATATTTTCGGTTAACCCGAATGGCATTCGGTTATAGACGCGAATTCGTTCGATCGGTTAAGGAGAAATTTTCTCCTTAAGAATCGGTCATCCGTCTAATACACGGTAAGACGAACGTGACATATTCGGTTAACTGAGTATGTCTCGGTAAACCGAAGCCCGATTGATTTTCCGCCTTTGATAATTAAGAAATTAATTTGATCAATGGTTGGATTAGCTCCAAACTTGGTCAAACGTTTTGTGGATGCATGTAATGCATTATGGAATTAGTTTGTGAGAGAAAATGTCAAGAAAACGTGGCTTAAGAATAACCATGTTTGAGAGTAAGATTGGAGCATATAAATATGTCCTTATTCTCCTTAATTAAGTTAGTTTTTGCCAATTGTTTTCTCTCCTAATTCACCACAAAAGCCACGAAAATTCTCTTAAGTTCCTAAGTCTTTGGAAGGAGAAATCTCAGAGATTAAGGAAAAGGTTTGTAGCTAGATTCTAAGCTAGTTCGGAGATTAATTGACTAGCTCCTTTCTCTCCGACCTTGTTTAGGGTTTGGTGAACACTAGGAGGCATCTGGCGCAACGGGAAGCGACGATTGTCATCCTCAACGTCTCTGGATCGTCAAGAAGTTTTAGAGATCTTCTAGGTATGAAATTCGGAGCCTATGTTTGTTTTAATAATGTTTTTGAAACTAGTTATTGAAACAAACCGATGTATGCATGAAATAAAAATTCCGAAAATATATGTTTGCAATTAACGTTTTTGTGTTTTTGTGTAGCGTCGTTGAATGTTGAAGCTTGGAAGAGTGATCGTTCTGTTCTGCTCGAAATCGTATTCATTTTGGTGTTTTCTTTTGTGCTTAAGTGAACCGAAAATCGAGATGTATTGGTTACGGATTCTGCAGGGAGTGAACGGACTTTAGAATCGCAATTTAAATGGATAAATTTGATTTTTTTTCCTTCTTAGAAACGATCACTTGGTGTAATTTTTTGGCATCGAATCATTTGCAGGGAAAGAGTGTGCAATGGAAGGAGAAGCCAAACGCATCATCTTCCAATGCGGAGGGGTTGCCGTCTACAGAAACTGTGTCCGACAGCCTGACTGCAAGTCTGAGTGGCTTGAGTTTGGCTGACAGATCAACCGATGCTGGTTTAACGTCTTCTCCTCTGCAATTTGGAGGCGTTCAGCTCCAGAATCAGTCTCCAAAAGGGCCCCAGAAGAGTGTGTGGATGCCCAAGTCTTATGCTATGACAAGTGAAGCACCTGCAGCCAAGGAATCCACAGCTGAATCTGTAGGCACTCCAGCAAAGGAACAAATCCTTCTTGATGCCCCTTTGGGTGCCAAATTTGTTGTAGATAACCAGGCATATGGTAAAGCTCAGATAAGAGCCACATTTTACCCTAAGTTTGAGAACGAAAAGTCCGACCAGGAGGTATTTGCATGCTCTTATTTGATGTGTCATTTCCTTTTTGTCCTTATTGCATGCACATAAGATACATAGTTTTCTTAAATGAACATTTTGTTGGATTATTGAGTTTGGGCTAGGCTCATGAATAGCTCAATTGAAGAAATCCAATGTTGAGATGAATATGAGAACTATTGTCCCATGTGTCATGTGCTCACCTCACTTTTAGTCCCACATTGGTGAAGTTAACAAGTTGAAGGATGTTGATAAACATACTATTCACTTGTCACTTTGTAGGTGGAAAGAGAGGAGGAGAGAATTCTCCACATGCGCGCGCGCCCGTCCCGGTCCGGGGCGTGGCGAGGCGAGGCGTGACGTGACGTGGCAGCGGGGGATTTGAGGGAAATTAGAGGTTTTAGCCTCAGGGTGATGGGTGTATTTATTTTTGAACTCAAGATAATTGTTTTTGCAATTAAGTCATTGACGGTTACAAGAATAAATATATATATATATATATATATATATATATATATCATGACGGTTTCCTCCTGAATACACACAATTTATTTCCCATCATCTCTCTACGAAAACCGTCCCTCTCCGGCGATTTCCTATCTCCGAATCCAGAGTTGTTCAACGCCCGATTTTTGCGAGGTTCCGCGCTGTTTTCGTGGTCCGTCGACTCCGGTGTGCGCCCAATCGACGGTGAGACCGTTCTATCTTGGGAGAAAACCGGCAGACCATCAAACGCACTGGTATGTGGACCGATATTTTCTCTGAGGCAAGTCGCCTTCCGACGGCTCGGTCTTTCAGGTCCTTTCTGATCATTGTTCCTGCGTTTCTTGTTTTCATTTACATGTTTTTGTATGTTGGCTTTATCTGGATTCTTATGGAATATTTATTCGACATATGTAACCTACTGTATTACATGATCATATTTGTAATTGTATCAACACATTTTACAAGTTCCTAATTGAACTTTACGACCTTTTCCAATGAATTTCTTTTTATTCTTAATCGTAATGCTTATCAATACCCTGTTTGCATTACACTTGCTCCTTGAAACAAAGTTTTCTAGAGACTTTGTATCATTATTCATTAGTTTTATGGTAGGGTCGCTAGTACCTAGGTTGTGAACTTATGTTGTAGCTGGAACAAATTATATTACATAATATATAAATATTTCCATCTCACAGATCCGAACAAGAATGATAGAGATGGTATCACATAGGCTCTCCACCTTAGAGGTAATTTCTTCTTTTTCCTTTAGAGGATTTGCTTTCCATTTACAAAGAGGAATATTAGCCCATGGTTTTTAACCTCCAACTACTTATTGAAGGTTGAGATTCTGAAAGATCTATTTGACAATTTTCTGAGCTACGTGAAGTTGAAGTTCTTATTTTATTTGCTAAATTTGTGTACTACCTTAGGTCTCCCTCAAACATTCTGGATCTCTTTTTATGTATGCTGGGCATGAAGGTGGTGCATATGCAAAAAACAGCTTTGGAAATGTGTATGGTCTTCGTTTCAAATATCTGAACCACTTTGAAATCATTTTTTTATGGTTCTATATTTTCTATTAGAAAGTTACCTTGAAGAACAACATCAGGAACAGTCGATTCCTCATTCGGTCGACTGGAACATATCTATTAGAGTCGGATTGAGAATTTACTGGACTCCCAGAATCGGATGACCAAACCCTATTCAGTCTACCGATACTCAACCAACATAGTCTTTTTGGGATTTACTGATATCTGGAGAACGGACACCCGAATCCTATTCGGTCGTCCGGATCCGGTTCACCGTTTGGACAACGGTTGACCGAAACCAAGTAGACAATAATTGCTTGGCGATTCACTGGAACCTGAAAAACAGTTGACCGTTCCCCAAACGGTCGATCGAAATTTGGACACGAGTAGTTTTCATTAAGGGTAGGTTGGACATTTCTTAAGTCATTTAGGCTTGCCTTAATCTTCTCTTATAAATACTTAAGTTGCTTAGAACCCTAATGTTGTTGAAATCTTGAGGGAAATGAGAGCCACCACGTTGAGATGTAGGTTTAATCATCAATACTCCTTAGAGTTTTGAATTTGGGGAAAATCTTATTGTTGGAGGATCATCCAACCCCCAATCTGATGTAGCAATTCATCTCCGGTTCCATTATTCCTTATCTTCCAACCATTTTTATAGTGAAACTCGATTCGTCTCCGTCGTCATGATTTTTTCCAATTGGGTTTCCACGTAAATTTGGTATTGTGCTTGTTAGTGTTTGCTTGATTGCCTGTGAGATTGCTAGATGCACGCTAAGTGTTCGATGGATTGCTTAGCTTGAGTTATATTGGTTTTATTCATCATTCCGCATACGAACCACAACACTAAAGATTCTAACATAACATTTACACTTTCAGATTTTTTTCCTGCTAAAATATTACATCTCAACTCATTCAGGTACACAGCTGTTGGTGTCTTTGTCCTCAGTCATATGTTTGTTGAAGCATGGGGTTCTGAAGCTGCAAAGAAACAAGCAGAATTCAACAACTTTCTTGAGGTTTGCATGCTTTGCTTAAATGAATGGACGGATAATTTTCTGTTGAAATTGATTTCTGTCTAATATATGATCTAATGTTGATAAGTGATGTGCTCTTTTTTTCTGTTTCAAATATTGCCCAATAAATATCACGTTAATACACCAGGTGGATAGGTAAGGCCAACCGAAACAAAAAAAGAGAGTTGACTGACCATCTTAATGAGCGGAAGCTCCTTGCGACATGACATCTTTTGAGGCTCTAATTTTTATGAATTTATGATATGTTCAAAATTCTGCTCTCTGATTCTCATATTGAGATCCAAAGTGATCTGCAAAGTGTCTGTGTATTTCCTCTTCCTTTGTACTGGGCCTTTTTGTACAGGCAATTTGATTTTTTGGACCTAGACTTGTCAAAATTAGATGTCATCACTAGCTTTTATAAAATCCAAGCACTTATGTTTTAGGTGGTAGAAAGTGGATAGCTCTCTCAAGAGTGTTACAAAGTTCTAACATGGAGCAATTTGATACAATACTAGATCTCCAGCACTCCCTGGAACACATTACTGATCTAGCTTGCGATCCATAAGCAGCAGTTGCTTCTTCCACTTCCATGCCGAGAGCCACTACTAGGGCCCAGTTCTTTAAAAAGGCCCTATGCTTGAGTAGTATGGATAGTAGTTGGCCCTAGAAGTCTAATCACTACCATTGTACCATGTGAAATTTGGTTATTCTACTCTCTTAACACTTACAAAACTCAAGCACCTTGGTGGGTACAAAATCCTTTCTGTTATCCTTGAGCAATGTCAGATTATTCTAACCTCGACGCACATGGCCTTCAACAATTCCATAGGAACTGATATTATCATACATGTCGCAATGTGCAGGCTAGACAACTTCCCAGTGTTGAATTTTGAAACCCACTTAAAAAAGTAGTCTTCATACGTTAGAATCTCAGTGTAGATCACACTTCCTTCAAAGGGAATATCTTCTCTCTTGTATCTTGAAATGGTATATCTTCACTTATGTCTCTGTATTCAAACACTGATCACCTGAAATTTCAAATACATTAGCCTTCGCTAGATCTTTGAAACAATTACTTATATGAGGATGAGAGGGTGACAACATGCAGTAGGTCATCAGAGAAATAGTAAGCTGTATTTCTGCTTAATGGTTACCATCCTGCCGACAGAGATTTAGGCATCTTCCATGATTTTTTTGGGTATTCTGCACCACTCTCGAGTCAGAACACATCATTTATTTGTTGGGTATGAGAGCTCTGTGCAATGTTAGACTGACAGCCATATTATCTTAAAAATGCAAACAAAAATTAGTTGCATGTTGCCATGTTATAGGTTTATCTGTTCTAATTTGTAATTCAGTGGCATGCTGTATTTCTTTGTGATTACCAATCATAGAAACACACTGATGCTTGCTCCAGCAATAAATGCGGGAAAAGTATAAAATGCCTATTCTATATCTTTTGTTTCTATGCACTCAGATTTGGTATTTCGTGTCAATTGAGTACTGAATCATTCGGAATAATATTTTCCTGTTCAGAAAAATCACATGTGCATATCAATGGAATTGGTTACAGCAGTTCTAGGAGACCATGGACAACGGCCCTTACAAGATTACGGTGTGCAAATTTCCTCTCTTTTACTGTACAATTTTCTTAAAGAGGATATATTTTGGTAGACTATTCATTTGCCATTTGTTTCAACTTCACGGATGTGTTTTTTCATTGCCTTTCTTAGACATTGCACGACCTTTTTACGATTGCTCGTTGCTGCCTTTTTTTGCTTATCAAAGATATTTCCAAGTTATTTATGAAGTGGCATAGCTTGTGGTTGCGTATAGGTTTCATCAGTTTATTACCTAGATTTTGGTACCACCAATAATGATGTGTGAGAACGATGGAAGTACATGGTGATTCTAGATATTGGAAGGTAGTTAGGCTCAGATGAACAAAAGGAACTTCCAAAGTCCTCTGCTTCTAAATTATTGAAGCTTGAGAGACTGGGGTTTGCACTCGGAAATTCTTCCACATGATTGTTTGATATACCTTCGATTGAAAATACATATCGTTGTGTTCATCAGTTCTTGTCTAAACCCCAAAAAACATGATCAAAATGGTATTCTGAATTCAAAGGGCTGTGGCCCCACCCGCGTCTGAAGTAGTTTTAGGTTGGCATATGAATGGGATTTAGCACACTTGTTTCCTTCAAATCTGTTGCAGACAATGAAAACTGTACTTGTTTCCTTCAAGTAGAGTTTTTGCTCTTGTACATGAAAATATTTCTGTAGAACCTTGACTTAATTGCCACCTTTCATGAGCCCCCCCGTATTATGTTTTGGTCACCATTTTTATCTTTAAATCTACACAGCTGTGGTGACAGCAGTGACGGAATTAGGTGAAGGTAAACCAAGATTCTTCTCCACTCCCGAGATAATTGGATCCTGTAGAAAATGACGTCTCCCAACAAATCATGTTTGGCTATTTTCCACCAGGTGAATGTTTGCCTCTCTCAGGTTTGTGACTTCCTTTGGACAAGACTAATACCTAATTTTTTATTATATTCTTTCCACTTTGTAAATTGTAATTGGACTAAGCAACAAGCAAGATGGTGACATTTTTCTGCTAACTGTCAGACCGACTAATGTTGAACAGCGTTAATCTTCATATGCTGTGGATATATTATTTTAAAAAGTCAAGGGTTGGACTTCAATTTGTATGTATTTTACCCTTTATTTGTTTTCTTATATGTTTATAGATACACTTTCTTCTTGTTTTTCACATCATCGTAATTATGCCTTGGAGATATCTATTGTTTCCTGGCATTTCCGTAACATAATGTATAATTGGTTACTTGTAGTCAGGAGGCTGTATAGTTATTTCTATCAGTTCGTGTGGAGGTATTTGCCACTTTTTAAAACTGTTGCTAGCTGTAAAGAAACACCAGTCCATGGCATAATTCGTAGATACTCTGGCCTGGTCTAGTCGTCCTTTTGTTTTCATACGTTAAACTCTATAATATATCATGCTAAAATTTATCAAAATTGACACCTTTGCTCCTCCTTTACCATGTTAAACTTTTTTTTTTGTCTTGGTGCTTCAAAGATAAGAATCCACAGAGATATTAGTGAGCTGGACTGGTTTTCAGTTAATTGATGGGAACATATTTGCATATGAATAACTTAGGGTACAAAGTAATCTTGCGTAAGTGTTTTGACTTCAGAGTTAGAGTTAAAGTGAAATTGAGGTATTAAGGTTACTTTAAATTTGCCCATCATTAATTGCTAAATGTGGTCAGTGAAGGAATTGGTAGGATAAAAAAGTCAGCTGGAGCCCCATTGACCATTTTCTTTCTCTTATGTTGTTTGTGAAGAAAATCGGCGACTTCCTTTTTTGCTGCATATGATGCGTTATGCGAAGAAGGAACAGCAACGCCTGTATGTAAGGCTCTGGATGAAGTTGCTGACATATCTGTTCCAGCTTAATATTTGAAATAGCAACTCCATTCAGTCATTTATGTCCAGTGCAATTCTTTTGGAAAAAAATAGTTTTTCGGTGATGCAATCGTATAAATCAATTTGTAGGTTCAAAGGATCACATTAAAGCACAAGGTGAAATTTTAGAGGGTCTTGTAGCTCGCATTGTGAACCGTGAAAGCTCAAAGCACATGGAGAAAGTGTTGGTTTTTTGGCCCTTTAATCTTATTTTGATGATTAACAAACTAATAGTATGCATAACTTCAATTACAATATCACACACATCATATTATCAAATTGCATAGATATTGTGTATTCCTAACAATGTAGGTGATCAAACCAATGGACTAATCAACTTCAAGATCAAGGCTCAAGACTTGTAATCAAAGCTCAAGGACTTCATATGTAATTTTCCATTTATTTGAGTTGTAGGATCAAATGTACACTTGATGCACTAAAGGATAAACCCGTCTGCCGCGGTCGACCGTATCCACATCGGTTTACCGAACAAGGTTCCCAACGGATAACCGAGTGTCTCTCGGTGAACCGTTCCTTCTAGAGTCAGTAAACCCTTGATCTCCTGGAACCTTTGTGTCGGTATACCGAACCGTATGCGGTCAACCGTTCCCTATAGAGTCAGTAAAACTTGATCTCCTGGAATCCTCGTTTCGGTGTACCGAAATTTGTTCGGTCAACCGTCTTCTTAGAATCAGTAGAAAACTTGATCTCCTGGAAACATCGTTTCGGTGTACCGAAATTTGTTCGGTCAACCGTCTTCTTAGAATCAGTAGAAAACTTGATCTCCTGGAAACATTGTTTCGGAGTACCGAACCTTACCCGGTCGACCGTGTCCCTATTCCCAGTAGCTTCGAATACATCTCTGGACATCTCTATTCGGTCTTCCGAATAGATCTCGGTCATCCGAACTTCTATGTATCTTTAGGCCTAAACCGACTTCATCTTATTGGCCTACGTGGCACAACTAACTCCACCAGACTTATATTTTGTCGTTTAGCCTCATCTTTGAAACATCCATATCGGTCTACCGATGGATTGTCGGATTACCGAGTTGTTCTTAGATATAAGATCGTAACGGCTATTTTTCCACGTAATATTTCGACCGTTATCGATAAACCATTTTCACACACTATGTCAGCCGAAAATCCGCACATGTATCGGTCAACCGAACATATCACGGTCGACCGAACATGTTCACCGAGTCGCACCAAATCTTTACTGTCCACTCTTGAACGGTGCACCGAAGTGATCTCGGTCAACCGAAATTAATTATCCGATATTAGGAAAAAGTTACTGGAAGTTGGTAAACGGTTATCCGACCTATATTCGGTTAACCGAGTTCTTGTTTCTGACCATTTCTTCGGACTACCGTGTTTCCAACGGTCGACCGAATATGTCTCGATTTCTGCCCGAGCTTAAGTCACATCTTGTTTTCACTTGGTCCACTCCTCACCAACTTACCACAACGGCTTTATTTGTTTTGAAGGCTATATAAGCTTCACTTAAGAGACACATTCAGCACCTTACTTGCCAAATATCAATCCTACTCTTGTGCTCTCAATCTTCAAGCCTTCAAAGCTCCACCAACTCTCATACTTCCACTTAATTCACTCCAAGCCTAAATCATATCCTTGAGTGCATTCAAGTTAGAGTTCAACAACCACATTCAATTTCCATTGTGTTGTAAAGCTTCGAGGAAGCACCCTCTCGGGTTGTGAGAGGAGATCCGAGCAAGGCGAGGGTGTTCGCAAGGCTCCGATTGTAAGAGGGTTTATCTTCGACCCGGAACGAAGATAATAGTGAATTCTCGAGTAGGGATCGGAGGATCGATCGGAACTTGAGGAGAGGACTAGATCACGGTGGTGTGATCGATCCTCTATAAATCTCCGGAGTCATCTTGTGGTTTGCATTCTTTCCCTTATTGTTTTAATTGTGCAATAGTATAAGAAAATTAGGAGATAATCTATTCACCCCCCTCTAGATTAGTGACCGATTAACTTACATTTGGTATCAGAGCGTAGGTTTACTCATCTAATCCATTTAGCCATGGAGAGTAGCACTAATCAACTTAGAGAATGATTATCTACCACTAGACCCCCGTTGCTTACCGGAAATAATTATGCACATTGGAAGAATAGAATGAGAATCTACATCCAATCAATTTCCTTAAAAATGTGGATATTTCTTGGTAGTAAATATGTTCCACCCACTAGTGAGCAATTAGCAACATTAACCGATGATATAATTGCTAATGCCGAGATGAATGCAAAACTCATGAACATATTTGCTTGTGGAGTAGATACTCAAGAATATGGTAGGATTAGCGGATGTGATACCGCTTATGAGATATGGAAATTACTTGAATCTCATCATGAAGGATCATCTAGAATGAAAGAAACTAGGGTTGATATATTTGTGCGTAAATATGAATTATTCTCTATGCAACCCGGTGAAAGTATAAGCGAGATGAACACTCGCTTCACCGAGATTACTAACAATTTGAAAAATCTTGGTAAGAAGGTAAATGAAGGTGACAAGGTGAGAAAGATTCTTCGATCTCTCTCAAACGATTGGGAGAAAAAGACAACCGCCATTGAGGAAGCTCAAGATCTCAACACATTATCGATGGAGGATCTCATCGGAAGCCTTATGGCTTATGAGATTCAAATGAATGGGAGAAAAGAGATGGAGAGCTCGAAAAAGAAAGAAAAAGTCATTGCTCTTAAGGCCAACCTTGAATCCGAAAAATCGGATGACGATGAGAGTGATGAAGAGCTTGCAATGATGGTTAAGAGATTCAAGAAGCGATGGATAAAAGACAAATTTCAAAGAAAGAGAAGGGATGATGGAGAAAGCTCAAAAGGTCCTATTTGTTATGGATGTGATAAAATTGGACATATAAAGAAAGATTGTCCCTTGATCCAATCCAAGGAAAGGAAAGAGAAAAAGAGAAGAGAGAATGAAGAAAAGGAAAGGAGATTCAAAAGAAGAGAGAAGAAGTATAAGGAGAAGAAAAAGGCCCTCAAAGCAACTTGGGATGGATCATCCGAGTCATCCTCCGGCTCTTCAAGTGAGTCGGAAAATGAAGAAGCCCATCTATGTCTCTACACTCAAGAAGAAATCGATGGAGAATTAGATGGTGCATCTTCGTCAAGCGAGCAAGACGAACCCAACACTTGCAATGTCGCCAAAGATGGAGAAAATGAGGTAATATCAACTCATGAATCAAACTCATATGATGAATTACTAGATGCTTTTCATGAATTGCTTGAAAAATGTGACATACTAAGGCATAAAAGTAAATTATCTAGGAAAGCTAATCATGATCTAGCTTGTATAAATGAATCATTATCAAATGAAGTTGATAAGCTTGTATTAGAAAATAAAAGCTTAAAAGAACTCAATGTTGAATCTCATGCTAAAGAAATACATGATCTTAGAGAATGCAATAAGCAATTAAGAATTGATCTTGAGAAATTCACCAAAGGGAAGAAGATGCTAGACATGTTACTTGGTAGTCAAATTCAATCTTTAGAAAAGCATGGTTTAGGATACATGAATCAAAAGAAAAACTCTTAGAGTTATTTTGTGCATGCTTTAAATGGTATAGTGAAAAAGAATTTCTTTTCAAATGTTTGGGTACCTAGAACCAAACAAGTTTGGGTACCTAAAGCTAACCCCAAAGGACCCAAACAAATATGGGTACCAAAGTTATCTTCTTCTTCTTTGAATGTAGGTGAAAAAGAAGGGGAAGTGGATCGTAGATAGCGGATGTTCGAGGCACATGACGGGAGACCACTCTATGTTCAAAACATTGAAATCAAAGAAATGTGGAACCGTCACATTTGGGGATAATTCTAAAGGTCACATTATTGGCATCGGCGATGTTGGTAATGACTCTACTACTCAAATTCAAAATGTGCTTCTTGTTGATGGTTTAAAACATAATTTACTTAGTGTTAGTCAATTAACCGATAAAGAATTCTTAGTTGTCTTTGATCAACACATCGTATACATCATTTCTAAAGCTACTTTGAAAACCGCTTTTAAAGGATATAGATATGGAAATGTTTATGTTGTGCATGTCGATAGCATTGACTCATTTTCTAAGGAAACATGCTTAGTTGCTTCAAATGACGAATCTTGGTTATGGCATAAGAGGTTAGGCCACATTAGTATGAGCCAACTTCATAAACTTGCTAAATTTGACTTGGTAAGAGGATTGCCCAAATTGGATTTCAAGAAAAATAAACTTTGCAATGCTTGTGAATTTGGAAAACAATTTAAAAGTTCTTTCAAGTCTATTAACATGGTTTCTACTTCAAAACCTTTGGAAGTCTTGCATATGGATCTCTTTGGTCCATCTAGAACGTTAAGTCTAGGTGGCAAGAGATATGCATTTGTCATCATTGACGATTTTACTCGATTTACTTGGGTGTTGTTTCTTGCAAATAAGAATGAAGCTTTCAAACAATTTGAAAAATTTACAAAACGAATTCAAAGAGAAAAAGGGTCTTTGATTTTGAAAATTCGTAGTGATCATGGTGGTGAATTTGAAAATGAAGGTTTTGAGGAATTTTGTGATTCTAATGGTATAGAACATACATTTTCTTTCCCAAGAACTCCTCAACAAAATGGGGTAGTTGAAAGGAAGAATAGAACTCTTCAAGAAATGTCAAGAACAATGCTTTGTGAAAATGGCCTACCAAAGTATTTTTGGTGTGAAGCGGTTAACATGGCTTGTTACATTCTTAACCGTGTTTTGATTCGACCAAATTTAAACAAAACTCCATTTGAACTTTGGTTTGGAAAACCCCCAAAAATTTCATATTTCAAAGCTTTTGGTTCTACATGTTTTGTTCTCAATACCAAAGATAATTTAGACAAATTTGATGCCAAATCCGATGAAGCAATATTTTTAGGATATTCAAGTAGAAGTAAAGCATATCGAGTTTATAACAAGAAAACTAGTTGTGTAGAAGAATCCATGCATGTTCACTTTCAAGAAGAACCATGTAAGAATAATTCTAACATTGATGATGAACTTATTGACCATATTCGTGATATCACAACTCAAGAACAACCAAATGAAACATCTCAAGAAAAACAAGAGTTTCCAAAAGATTGGCAATATAAGAAGGATCATCCTAAGGATCTCGTAATTGGTGATGTATCAAAAGGAATTATTACTAGGTCTAATGCTCTTGTTATATGTGACTCATATGCATTTATATCTCAACTTGAACCTAAGAAAATAGAAGATGCATGTGATGATGAATTTTGGTTATTAGCTATGCATGAAGAGCTAAACCAATTCATTCGTAATGATGTTTGAGAGCTTGTTCCGAGACCCAAAGATCAAACGATAATTGGCACCAAGTGGGTTTTTCGAAACAAACTTGATGAATCCGGGCAAGTGGTTAGAAACAAAGCTCGATTGGTCGCTCAAGGTTACAACCAAGAGGAAGGTATCGACTTTGATGAAACCTATGCTCCGGTAGCTCGATTAGAAGCAATTAGAATGTTATTAGCATATGCATCATACATGGATTTTAAACTCTTTCAAATGGATGTTAAAAGTGCATTTTTAAATGGTTTTATTATGGAAGAAGTTTATGTTAAACAACCACCCGATTTTGTGAATGAAACATACCCGGATCATGTTTTCAAGCTTAAGAAGGCTCTTTATGGGCTTAAGCAAGCTCCTAGAGCTTGGTATGAAAGGTTGAAGACCTTTTTGCTTGAAAACGGATTCATCATGGGAAAAGTTGACACCACATTATTTACTAAGACCAAAGATAAAGATTTATTAATCGTACAAATATACGTTGACGACATTATCTTCGGTTCTACTAATGATTGTCTATGCCAAGAGTTTTCTAAGTCTATGCAAGGTGAATTTGAAATGAGCTTGATGGGTGAACTCAACTTCTTTCTTGGACTCCAAATCAAGCAAACCTCGGAGGGAAACTTCATCAACCAAACCAAATACACAGAAGAATTACTCAAACGATTTGGATATGAAGATAGCAAACCTCACAATACTCCCATGAGCACAAGCTTGAAATTGGATAAAGATGAAGAAGGCAAAGAAGTTGACATTAAAAAATATCGAGGTATGATCGGTTCACTTCTTTATTTAACCGCTAGTAGACCCGATATTATGTTTAGTGTTTGTCTTTGTTCTCGTTTTCAATCTTGTCCTAAAGAATCTCACATGCATACATTGAAAAGAATTTTTCGATATTTGAAAACTACTTGTGACTTCGGATTGTTTTATCCCAAGACTCGATCTTTTGATCTCATTGCCTATAGTGATGCCGATTATGCCGGATGCAAATCCGATCGGAAAAGTACTAGTGGGACATGCCAATTCTTGGGAAAATCTTTAGTTTCTTGGTTTAGTAAGAAACAAAATAGTGTTGCACTCTCAACAACCGAAGCCGAGTATGTGGCCGCCGGATGTTGTTGTGCACAAATCCTTTGGATGAGGCAAACCCTCAAGGATTTGAGACTTGAGTTTCAAACTATACCCATTTTTTGTGATAATACAAGTGCTATAAACTTATCTAAAAATCCAATTCTTCATTCAAGAACCAAGCATATAGATGTTCGCCATCACTTTCTTAGAGATCATGCTCTTAAAGGTGATATTGAATTACAATTTATTTCAACACATGATCAATTAGCGGATATATTCACTAAACCATTGAATGTTGATCAATTTGATAAAATTAGAAAAGAACTAGGGATGTGTAGTGCAAAAGAAATATTATAATTCATCTCATTTGCTTAAAATTCATTGCATTGTTTGTTGTGTTTGTCTGTCCGCACAAAACGGATGACCGAACATGGTTCGGTACACCGGATTGTGTCTGGACAGGGATTCAGACTTGGTCTGGATTCTCTGTTTCGGTACACCGTGCCTTACACGGTCGACCGACTGTCTTGCTGTGCTTTAATTAGAATTCTTCCCTGTTCCGAATCTATCGGGTATCCGAACCCTGTTCGGACGACCGCGTCTCTTGGATGTGTTTTGAATTCTTCGTTGACCCCTTTTTAAACGAATCTTGTTTTTGAATTCTTGGGTATCCGATTTTTAATCGGATGACCGTTGTGGAAAGATTCTCCCACAACGGATGTCCGAACATGTGTCGGTCATCCGTTCACCTGTTGCAGTATAGCTTTTGAAACTTACTGTTATCTTTGTGACGGTATACCGACGCCTGTTCGGTCGACCGAGAGGCGACATTTTCTAGCCGTTGGAACTGGTCCAACGGTCTTCCGAGGCAATTATGGATGACCGTTGGACACGTTTTTCCAAGTTTGCACACCCCTTTATTCTCCCATCTTCTATATTTTTGGCTACCCTCTTTCATTTCTATCATCCCCAAAGCCAAAAATCTTCCTAAGCACACTTTTGCTTCCTACTTTCTCACTTCAAACCCTTTCCAACTTCAAAACATTTCATCACTTCCTCCATTCCTCTTCATGGGTCCAAGAAAAATTTGCACTTCCAAGAAAGCGGTGGAACCACCGACGAAACCAACAACTAGGAGAGGAAAGAAACCCGCTCCACCGGCAAAGAAGACAAGGCTTAACCCCGACATACCATCTTCTTCTACTAATCCGGCGAGCGAACCCGTCGACGAGTATCTTCGGCCCTACAACAAAGGCATCTTCTACAATCAAAAGGCGGAGGAGCACTACTACACTATTAGTGGTGCAAATCCAATTCCGGAGCGGAAGATCATCCTAAAAGATTTCGAGTCGATTGGTCTATCCACCTATTTCATGGTTGATAATCTTGGCATCTTCTTTCATGACAAACTTCCGGTCCCTTTCTCCGCGGAAGCTTGTCGTCAATTTTATGCAAATCTCCGGGAGACCACCGCTCTTGATGGTACTCAAGCGGCGCTAACGACCCAAGTCGATTCTATCTCTTTTACTCTCACCGCCTCTCTCCTCTCGGAGATCACCGGACTTCCTAGCGCCGGGGAGGACATCTACAATCTTTCTTGGGAGAATGTTTGTGGCTCTATGAGTCAATTTCTGGAGGTGACTCAACTGGAAGTTCCTCACGATGGCAAGCTTTCCATTCCTCATCTTCCGGTTGTTGGCCGTATTCTTTGCCGCTTCATTTCCACCAACCTTTTTGTGCGCAAAGGGCACCTCGACGAGCTTGGACATCAAATGATGAAGTGCCTTTTCAACCTCTCTACCGGAACACGCACAAATTGGCCCTTGTTTATCATCAATCACATGATATACATTTCCCGGAAGAAGCGTAACTTTCTCCCTTTCCCCATGTTGATTTCGCTGGTCATCGATCACTTCAACATCCAATTCGACCGCGATCTCTTCAAATCATCCAAGACGGTCATCGATAAATACTCTCAAAAGGATGCGCTCGGGGAAGCAAGCACATGTCGAAGAAGAAGTGGAAGACGACTCCTCTGAAAATGAGGATGATGATGTCTCTACCGATGCTCCACGTTGGTCTCCTCCTCCATATGATGGCGAAGTGAATCCTAATTGGGATCCTCGCTTGTCTCGTGGTCCACGGAGATACGTTCGTCCCGAATGGTCATCCGGCACCGATGCTCAATGGAACCAACCGGCATGGGCCTATCGTCATGAGAAGCTCTTGGATCGGAATTGCGAAGAGATTCACGAAGTTAGGAGTTTGGTAAATCGTAACTATCAAGGTATTCAAGACCTCACCTCCGACTTCCAAAACTTCCAATTATCAACGTCGAACTCGCTGAACGACATCCACAATCAAATTCGTGAGGTTGGAGACTCACGTCAAGCCTTTTTCGACTCGCAAAATGAGATGATGGAACTTCTTCGAAACATGAACAAGCCGGACAACTAGCCTATCTTTGTTGCTTGTTCTTGCTTCTTGTTGTTTGTTGTGTTTGTTTGCTCTGTTATTTGCTTATGTGTGTTTGCTTTTGCATTGGCTTTATGCCTTATCTTCCCTCTTAAGTAATGAAATTTCATTTTTTTTTCATATTGTGTGTCTTTTTGTCCCCAACTTTCATTGCAATGTTCTTTTTTATGGATGTCAAAAGGGGGAGAACAAATGGATACAAATTGCCTAATTCAAATATATGAAACTCATGCATTGAGTAAGGGGGAGTTAACATATATTTTGCATATTGATAGGGGGAGAACTTACACAATTTGACATTAGTTTGTCATCATCAAAAAGGGGGAGATATCTGAATTAGTGAGCTTTTTTTTTTACCATGTTAAACTTTTTTTTTTGTCTTGGTGCTTCAAAGATAAGAATCCACAGAGATATTAGTGAGCTGGACTGGTTTTCAGTTAATTGATGGGAACATATTTGCATATGAATAACTTAGGGTACAAAGTAATCTTGCGTAAGTGTTTTGACTTCAGAGTTAGAGTTAAAGTGAAATTGAGGTATTAAGGTTACTTTAAATTTGCCCATCATTAATTGCTAAATGTGGTCAGTGAAGGAATTGGTAGGATAAAAAAGTCAGCTGGAGCCCCATTGACCATTTTCTTTCTCTTATGTTGTTTGTGAAGAAAATCGGCGACTTCCTTTTTTGCTGCATATGATGCGTTATGCGAAGAAGGAACAGCAACGCCTGTATGTAAGGCTCTGGATGAAGTTGCTGACATATCTGTTCCAGCTTAATATTTGAAATAGCAACTCCATTCAGTCATTTATGTCCAGTGCAATTCTTTTGGAAAAAAATAGTTTTTCGGTGATGCAATCGTATAAATCAATTTGTAGGTTCAAAGGATCACATTAAAGCACAAGGTGAAATTTTAGAGGGTCTTGTAGCTCGCATTGTGAACCGTGAAAGCTCAAAGCACATGGAGAAAGTGTTGGTTTTTTGGCCCTTTAATCTTATTTTGATGATTAACAAACTAATAGTATGCATAACTTCAATTACAATATCACACACATCATATTATCAAATTGCATAGATATTGTGTATTCCTAACAATGTAGGTGATCAAACCAAGGGACTAATCAACTTCAAGATCAAGGCTCAAGACTTGTAATCAAAGCTCAAGGACTTCATATGTAATTTTCCATTTATTTGAGTTGTAGGATCAAATGTACACTTGATGCACTAAAGGATAAACCCGTCTGCCGCGGTCGACCGTATCCACATCGGTTTACCGAACAAGGTTCCCAACGGATAACCGAGTGTCTCTCGGTGAACCGTTCCTTCTAGAGTCAGTAAACCCTTGATCTCCTGGAACCTTTGTGTCGGTATACCGAACCGTATGCGGTCAACCGTTCCCTATAGAGTCAGTAAAACTTGATCTCCTGGAATCCTCGTTTCGGTGTACCGAAATTTGTTCGGTCAACCGTCTTCTTAGAATCAGTAGAAAACTTGATCTCCTGGAAACATCGTTTCGGTGTACCGAAATTTGTTCGGTCAACCGTCTTCTTAGAATCAGTAGAAAACTTGATCTCCTGGAAACATTGTTTCGGAGTACCGAACCTTACCCGGTCGACCGTGTCCCTATTCCCAGTAGCTTCGAATACATCTCTGGACATCTCTATTCGGTCTTCCGAATAGATCTCGGTCATCCGAACTTCTATGTATCTTTAGGCCTAAACCGACTTCATCTTATTGGCCTACGTGGCACAACTAACTCCACCAGACTTATATTTTGTCGTTTAGCCTCATCTTTGAAACATCCATATCGGTCTACCGATGGATTGTCGGATTACCGAGTTGTTCTTAGATATAAGATCGTAACGGCTATTTTTCCACGTAATATTTCGACCGTTATCGATAAACCATTTTCACACACTATGTCAGCCGAAAATCCGCACATGTATCGGTCAACCGAACATATCACGGTCGACCGAACATGTTCACCGAGTCGCACCAAATCTTTACTGTCCACTCTTGAACGGTGCACCGAAGTGATCTCGGTCAACCGAAATTAATTATCCGATATTAGGAAAAAGTTACTGGAAGTTGGTAAACGGTTATCCGACCTATATTCGGTTAACCGAGTTCTTGTTTCTGACCATTTCTTCGGACTACCGTGTTTCCAACGGTCGACCGAATATGTCTCGATTTCTGCCCGAGCTTAAGTCACATCTTGTTTTCACTTGGTCCACTCCTCACCAACTTACCACAACGGCTTTATTTGTTTTGAAGGCTATATAAGCTTCACTTAAGAGACACATTCAGCACCTTACTTGCCAAATATCAATCCTACTCTTGTGCTCTCAATCTTCAAGCCTTCAAAGCTCCACCAACTCTCATACTTCCACTTAATTCACTCCAAGCCTAAATCATATCCTTGAGTGCATTCAAGTTAGAGTTCAACAACCACATTCAATTTCCATTGTGTTGTAAAGCTTCGAGGAAGCACCCTCTCGGGTTGTGAGAGGAGATCCGAGCAAGGCGAGGGTGTTCGCAAGGCTCCGATTGTAAGAGGGTTTATCTTCGACCCGGAACGAAGATAATAGTGAATTCTCGAGTAGGGATCGGAGGATCGATCGGAACTTGAGGAGAGGACTAGATCACGGTGGTGTGATCGATCCTCTATAAATCTCCGGAGTCATCTTGTGGTTTGCATTCTTTCCCTTATTGTTTTAATTGTGCAATAGTATAAGAAAATTAGGAGATAATCTATTCACCCCCCTCTAGATTAGTGACCGATTAACTTACATTTGGTATCAGAGCGTAGGTTTACTCATCTAATCCATTTAGCCATGGAGAGTAGCACTAATCAACTTAGAGAATGATTATCTACCACTAGACCCCCGTTGCTTACCGGAAATAATTATGCACATTGGAAGAATAGAATGAGAATCTAAATCCAATCAATTTCCTTAAAAATGTGGATATTTCTTGGTAGTAAATATGTTCCACCCACTAGTGAGCAATTAGCAACATTAACCGATGATATAATTGCTAATGCCGAGATGAATGCAAAACTCATGAACATATTTGCTTGTGGAGTAGATACTCAAGAATATGGTAGGATTAGCGGATGTGATACCGCTTATGAGATATGGAAATTACTTGAATCTCATCATGAAGGATCATCTAGAATGAAAGAAACTAGGGTTGATATATTTGTGCGTAAATATGAATTATTCTCTATGCAACCCGGTGAAAGTATAAGCGAGATGAACACTCGCTTCACCGAGATTACTAACAATTTGAAAAATCTTGGTAAGAAGGTAAATGAAGGTGACAAGGTGAGAAAGATTCTTCGATCTCTCTCAAACGATTGGGAGAAAAAGACAACCGCCATTGAGGAAGCTCAAGATCTCAACACATTATCGATGGAGGATCTCATCGGAAGCCTTATGGCTTATGAGATTCAAATGAATGGGAGAAAAGAGATGGAGAGCTCGAAAAAGAAAGAAAAAGTCATTGCTCTTAAGGCCAACCTTGAATCCGAAAAATCGGATGACGATGAGAGTGATGAAGAGCTTGCAATGATGGTTAAGAGATTCAAGAAGCGATGGATAAAAGACAAATTTCAAAGAAAGAGAAGGGATGATGGAGAAAGCTCAAAAGGTCCTATTTGTTATGGATGTGATAAAATTGGACATATAAAGAAAGATTGTCCCTTGATCCAATCCAAGGAAAGGAAAGAGAAAAAGAGAAGAGAGAATGAAGAAAAGGAAAGGAGATTCAAAAGAAGAGAGAAGAAGTATAAGGAGAAGAAAAAGGCCCTCAAAGCAACTTGGGATGGATCATCCGAGTCATCCTCCGGCTCTTCAAGTGAGTCGGAAAATGAAGAAGCCCATCTATGTCTCTACACTCAAGAAGAAATCGATGGAGAATTAGATGGTGCATCTTCGTCAAGCGAGCAAGACGAACCCAACACTTGCAATGTCGCCAAAGATGGAGAAAATGAGGTAATATCAACTCATGAATCAAACTCATATGATGAATTACTAGATGCTTTTCATGAATTGCTTGAAAAATGTGACATACTAAGGCATAAAAGTAAATTATCTAGGAAAGCTAATCATGATCTAGCTTGTATAAATGAATCATTATCAAATGAAGTTGATAAGCTTGTATTAGAAAATAAAAGCTTAAAAGAACTCAATGTTGAATCTCATGCTAAAGAAATACATGATCTTAGAGAATGCAATAAGCAATTAAGAATTGATCTTGAGAAATTCACCAAAGGGAAGAAGATGCTAGACATGTTACTTGGTAGTCAAATTCAATCTTTAGAAAAGCATGGTTTAGGATACATGAATCAAAAGAAAAACTCTTAGAGTTATTTTGTGCATGCTTTAAATGGTATAGTGAAAAAGAATTTCTTTTCAAATGTTTGGGTACCTAGAACCAAACAAGTTTGGGTACCTAAAGCTAACCCCAAAGGACCCAAACAAATATGGGTACCAAAGTTATCTTCTTCTTCTTTGAATGTAGGTGAAAAAGAAGGGGAAGTGGATCGTAGATAGCGGATGTTCGAGGCACATGACGGGAGACCACTCTATGTTCAAAACATTGAAATCAAAGAAATGTGGAACCGTCACATTTGGGGATAATTCTAAAGGTCACATTATTGGCATCGGCGATGTTGGTAATGACTCTACTACTCAAATTCAAAATGTGCTTCTTGTTGATGGTTTAAAACATAATTTACTTAGTGTTAGTCAATTAACCGATAAAGAATTCTTAGTTGTCTTTGATCAACACATCGTATACATCATTTCTAAAGCTACTTTGAAAACCGCTTTTAAAGGATATAGATATGGAAATGTTTATGTTGTGCATGTCGATAGCATTGACTCATTTTCTAAGGAAACATGCTTAGTTGCTTCAAATGACGAATCTTGGTTATGGCATAAGAGGTTAGGCCACATTAGTATGAGCCAACTTCATAAACTTGCTAAATTTGACTTGGTAAGAGGATTGCCCAAATTGGATTTCAAGAAAAATAAACTTTGCAATGCTTGTGAATTTGGAAAACAATTTAAAAGTTCTTTCAAGTCTATTAACATGGTTTCTACTTCAAAACCTTTGGAAGTCTTGCATATGGATCTCTTTGGTCCATCTAGAACGTTAAGTCTAGGTGGCAAGAGATATGCATTTGTCATCATTGACGATTTTACTCGATTTACTTGGGTGTTGTTTCTTGCAAATAAGAATGAAGCTTTCAAACAATTTGAAAAATTTACAAAACGAATTCAAAGAGAAAAAGGGTCTTTGATTTTGAAAATTCGTAGTGATCATGGTGGTGAATTTGAAAATGAAGGTTTTGAGGAATTTTGTGATTCTAATGGTATAGAACATACATTTTCTTTCCCAAGAACTCCTCAACAAAATGGGGTAGTTGAAAGGAAGAATAGAACTCTTCAAGAAATGTCAAGAACAATGCTTTGTGAAAATGGCCTACCAAAGTATTTTTGGTGTGAAGCGGTTAACATGGCTTGTTACATTCTTAACCGTGTTTTGATTCGACCAAATTTAAACAAAACTCCATTTGAACTTTGGTTTGGAAAACCCCCAAAAATTTCATATTTCAAAGCTTTTGGTTCTACATGTTTTGTTCTCAATACCAAAGATAATTTAGACAAATTTGATGCCAAATCCGATGAAGCAATATTTTTAGGATATTCAAGTAGAAGTAAAGCATATCGAGTTTATAACAAGAAAACTAGTTGTGTAGAAGAATCCATGCATGTTCACTTTCAAGAAGAACCATGTAAGAATAATTCTAACATTGATGATGAACTTATTGACCATATTCGTGATATCACAACTCAAGAACAACCAAATGAAACATCTCAAGAAAAACAAGAGTTTCCAAAAGATTGGCAATATAAGAAGGATCATCCTAAGGATCTCGTAATTGGTGATGTATCAAAAGGAATTATTACTAGGTCTAATGCTCTTGTTATATGTGACTCATATGCATTTATATCTCAACTTGAACCTAAGAAAATAGAAGATGCATGTGATGATGAATTTTGGTTATTAGCTATGCATGAAGAGCTAAACCAATTCATTCGTAATGATGTTTGAGAGCTTGTTCCGAGACCCAAAGATCAAACGATAATTGGCACCAAGTGGGTTTTTCGAAACAAACTTGATGAATCCGGGCAAGTGGTTAGAAACAAAGCTCGATTGGTCGCTCAAGGTTACAACCAAGAGGAAGGTATCGACTTTGATGAAACCTATGCTCCGGTAGCTCGATTAGAAGCAATTAGAATGTTATTAGCATATGCATCATACATGGATTTTAAACTCTTTCAAATGGATGTTAAAAGTGCATTTTTAAATGGTTTTATTATGGAAGAAGTTTATGTTAAACAACCACCCGGTTTTGTGAATGAAACATACCCGGATCATGTTTTCAAGCTTAAGAAGGCTCTTTATGGGCTTAAGCAAGCTCCTAGAGCTTGGTATGAAAGGTTGAAGACATTTTTGCTTGAAAACGGATTCATCATGGGAAAAGTTGACACCACATTATTTACTAAGACCAAAGATAAAGATTTATTAATCGTACAAATATACGTTGACGACATTATCTTAGGTTCTACTAATGATTGTCTATGCCAAGAGTTTTCTAAGTCTATGCAAGGTGAATTTGAAATGAGCTTGATGGGTGAACTCAACTTCTTTCTTGGACTCCAAATCAAGCAAACCTCGGAGGGAAACTTCATCAACCAAACCAAATACACAGAAGAATTACTCAAACGATTTGGATATGAAGATAGCAAACCTCACAATACTCCCATGAGCACAAGCTTGAAATTGGATAAAGATGAAGAAGGCAAAGAAGTTGACATTAAAAAATATCGAGGTATGATCGGTTCACTTCTTTATTTAACCGCTAGTAGACCCGATATTATGTTTAGTGTTTGTCTTTGTTCTCGTTTTCAATCTTGTCCTAAAGAATCTCACATGCATACATTGAAAAGAATTTTTCGATATTTGAAAACTACTTGTGACTTCGGATTGTTTTATCCCAAGACTCGATCTTTTGATCTCATTGCCTATAGTGATGCCGATTATGCCGGATGCAAATCCGATCGGAAAAGTACTAGTGGGACATGCCAATTCTTGGGAAAATCTTTAGTTTCTTGGTTTAGTAAGAAACAAAATAGTGTTGCACTCTCAACAACCGAAGCCGAGTATGTGGCCGCCGGATGTTGTTGTGCACAAATCCTTTGGATGAGGCAAACCCTCAAGGATTTGAGACTTGAGTTTCAAACTATACCCATTTTTTGTGATAATACAAGTGCTATAAACTTATCTAAAAATCCAATTCTTCATTCAAGAACCAAGCATATAGATGTTCGCCATCACTTTCTTAGAGATCATGCTCTTAAAGGTGATATTGAATTACAATTTATTTCAACACATGATCAATTAGCGGATATATTCACTAAACCATTGAATGTTGATCAATTTGATAAAATTAGAAAAGAACTAGGGATGTGTAGTGCAAAAGAAATATTATAATTCATCTCATTTGCTTAAAATTCATTGCATTGTTTGTTGTGTTTGTCTGTCCGCACAAAACGGATGACCGAACATGGTTCGGTACACCGGATTGTGTCTGGACAGGGATTCAGACTTGGTCTGGATTCTCTGTTTCGGTACACCGTGCCTTACACGGTCGACCGACTGTCTTGCTGTGCTTTAATTAGAATTCTTCCCTGTTCCGAATCTATCGGGTATCCGAACCCTGTTCGGACGACCGCGTCTCTTGGATGTGTTTTGAATTCTTCGTTGACCCCTTTTTAAACGAATCTTGTTTTTGAATTCTTGGGTATCCGATTTTTAATCGGATGACCGTTGTGGAAAGATTCTCCCACAACGGATGTCCGAACATGTGTCGGTCATCCGTTCACCTGTTGCAGTATAGCTTTTGAAACTTACTGTTATCTTTGTGACGGTATACCGACGCCTGTTCGGTCGACCGAGAGGCGACATTTTCTAGCCGTTGGAACTGGTCCAACGGTCTTCCGAGGCAATTATGGATGACCGTTGGACACGTTTTTCCAAGTTTGCACACCCCTTTATTCTCCCATCTTCTATATTTTTGGCTACCCTCTTTCATTTCTATCATCCCCAAAGCCAAAAATCTTCCTAAGCACACTTTTGCTTCCTACTTTCTCACTTCAAACCCTTTCCAACTTCAAAACATTTCATCACTTCCTCCATTCCTCTTCATGGGTCCAAGAAAAATTTGCACTTCCAAGAAAGCGGTGGAACCACCGACGAAACCAACAACTAGGAGAGGAAAGAAACCCGCTCCACCGGCAAAGAAGACAAGGCTTAACCCCGACATACCATCTTCTTCTACTAATCCGGCGAGCGAACCCGTCGACGAGTATCTTCGGCCCTACAACAAAGGCATCTTCTACAATCAAAAGGCGGAGGAGCACTACTACACTATTAGTGGTGCAAATCCAATTCCGGAGCGGAAGATCATCCTAAAAGATTTCGAGTCGATTGGTCTATCCACCTATTTCATGGTTGATAATCTTGGCATCTTCTTTCATGACAAACTTCCGGTCCCTTTCTCCGCGGAAGCTTGTCGTCAATTTTATGCAAATCTCCGGGAGACCACCGCTCTTGATGGTACTCAAGCGGCGCTAACGACCCAAGTCGATTCTATCTCTTTTACTCTCACCGCCTCTCTCCTCTCGGAGATCACCGGACTTCCTAGCGCCGGGGAGGACATCTACAATCTTTCTTGGGAGAATGTTTGTGGCTCTATGAGTCAATTTCTGGAGGTGACTCAACCGGAAGTTCCTCACGATGGCAAGCTTTCCATTCCTCATCTTCCGGTTGTTGGCCGTATTCTTTGCCGCTTCATTTCCACCAACCTTTTTGTGCGCAAAGGGCACCTCGACGAGCTTGGACATCAAATGATGAAGTGCCTTTTCAACCTCTCTACCGGAACACGCACAAATTGGCCCTTGTTTATCATCAATCACATGATATACATTTCCCGGAAGAAGCGTAACTTTCTCCCTTTCCCCATGTTGATTTCGCTGGTCATCGATCACTTCAACATCCAATTCGACCGCGATCTCTTCAAATCATCCAAGACGGTCATCGATAAATACTCTCAAAAGGATGCGCTCGGGGAAGCAAGCACATGTCGAAGAAGAAGTGGAAGACGACTCCTCTGAAAATGAGGATGATGATGTCTCTACCGATGCTCCACGTTGGTCTCCTCCTCCATATGATGGCGAAGTGAATCCTAATTGGGATCCTCGCTTGTCTCGTGGTCCACGGAGATACGTTCGTCCCGAATGGTCATCCGGCACCGATGCTCAATGGAACCAACCGGCATGGGCCTATCGTCATGAGAAGCTCTTGGATCGGAATTGCGAAGAGATTCACGAAGTTAGGAGTTTGGTAAATCGTAACTATCAAGGTATTCAAGACCTCACCTCCGACTTCCAAAACTTCCAATTATCAACGTCGAACTCGCTGAACGACATCCACAATCAAATTCGTGAGGTTGGAGACTCACGTCAAGCCTTTTTCGACTCGCAAAATGAGATGATGGAACTTCTTCGAAACATGAACAAGCCGGACAACTAGCCTATCTTTGTTGCTTGTTCTTGCTTCTTGTTGTTTGTTGTGTTTGTTTGCTCTGTTATTTGCTTATGTGTGTTTGCTTTTGCATTGGCTTTATGCCTTATCTTCCCTCTTAAGTAATGAAATTTCATTTTTTTTTCATATTGTGTGTCTTTTTGTCCCCAACTTTCATTGCAATGTTCTTTTTTATGGATGTCAAAAGGGGGAGAACAAATGGATACAAATTGCCTAATTCAAATATATGAAACTCATGCATTGAGTAAGGGGGAGTTAACATATATTTTGCATATTGATAGGGGGAGAACTTACACAATTTGACATTAGTTTGTCATCATCAAAAAGGGGGAGATATCTGAATTAGTGAGCTTTTTTTTTTTACCATGTTAAACTTTTTTTTTTGTCTTGGTGCTTCAAAGATAAGAATCCACAGAGATATTAGTGAGCTGGACTGGTTTTCAGTTAATTGATGGGAACATATTTGCATATGAATAACTTAGGGTACAAAGTAATCTTGCGTAAGTGTTTTGACTTCAGAGTTAGAGTTAAAGTGAAATTGAGGTATTAAGGTTACTTTAAATTTGCCCATCATTAATTGCTAAATGTGGTCAGTGAAGGAATTGGTAGGATAAAAAAGTCAGCTGGAGCCCCATTGACCATTTTCTTTCTCTTATGTTGTTTGTGAAGAAAATCGGCGACTTCCTTTTTTGCTGCATATGATGCGTTATGCGAAGAAGGAACAGCAACGCCTGTATGTAAGGCTCTGGATGAAGTTGCTGACATATCTGTTCCAGCTTAATATTTGAAATAGCAACTCCATTCAGTCATTTATGTCCAGTGCAATTCTTTTGGAAAAAAATAGTTTTTCGGTGATGCAATCGTATAAATCAATTTGTAGGTTCAAAGGATCACATTAAAGCACAAGGTGAAATTTTAGAGGGTCTTGTAGCTCGCATTGTGAACCGTGAAAGCTCAAAGCACATGGAGAAAGTGTTGGCTTTTTGGCCCTTTAATCTTATTTTGATGATTAACAAACTAATAGTATGCATAACTTCAATTACAATATCACACACATCATATTATCAAATTGCATAGATATTGTGTATTCCTAACAATGTAGGTGATCAAACCAAGGGACTAATCAACTTCAAGATCAAGGCTCAAGACTTGTAATCAAAGCTCAAGGACTTCATATGTAATTTTCCATTTATTTGAGTTGTAGGATCAAATGTACACTTGATGCACTAAAGGATAAACCCGTCTGCCGCGGTCGACCGTATCCACATCGGTTTACCGAACAAGGTTCCCAACGGATAACCGAGTGTCTCTCGGTGAACCGTTCCTTCTAGAGTCAGTAAACCCTTGATCTCCTGGAACCTTTGTGTCGGTATACCGAACCGTATGCGGTCAACCGTTCCCTATAGAGTCAGTAAAACTTGATCTCCTGGAATCCTCGTTTCGGTGTACCGAAATTTGTTCGGTCAACCGTCTTCTTAGAATCAGTAGAAAACTTGATCTCCTGGAAACATCGTTTCGGTGTACCGAAATTTGTTCGGTCAACCGTCTTCTTAGAATCAGTAGAAAACTTGATCTCCTGGAAACATTGTTTCGGAGTACCGAACCTTACCCGGTCGACCGTGTCCCTATTCCCAGTAGCTTCGAATACATCTCTGGACATCTCTATTCGGTCTTCCGAATAGATCTCGGTCATCCGAACTTCTATGTATCTTTAGGCCTAAACCGACTTCATCTTATTGGCCTACGTGGCACAACTAACTCCACCAGACTTATATTTTGTCGTTTAGCCTCATCTTTGAAACATCCATATCGGTCTACCGATGGATTGTCGGATTACCGAGTTGTTCTTAGATATAAGATCGTAACGGCTATTTTTCCACGTAATATTTCGACCGTTATCGATAAACCATTTTCACACACTATGTCAGCCGAAAATCCGCACATGTATCGGTCAACCGAACATATCACGGTCGACCGAACATGTTCACCGAGTCGCACCAAATCTTTACTGTCCACTCTTGAACGGTGCACCGAAGTGATCTCGGTCAACCGAAATTAATTATCCGATATTAGGAAAAAGTTACTGGAAGTTGGTAAACGGTTATCCGACCTATATTCGGTTAACCGAGTTCTTGTTTCTGACCATTTCTTCGGACTACCGTGTTTCCAACGGTCGACCGAATATGTCTCGATTTCTGCCCGAGCTTAAGTCACATCTTGTTTTCACTTGGTCCACTCCTCACCAACTTACCACAACGGCTTTATTTGTTTTGAAGGCTATATAAGCTTCACTTAAGAGACACATTCAGCACCTTACTTGCCAAATATCAATCCTACTCTTGTGCTCTCAATCTTCAAGCCTTCAAAGCTCCACCAACTCTCATACTTCCACTTAATTCACTCCAAGCCTAAATCATATCCTTGAGTGCATTCAAGTTAGAGTTCAACAACCACATTCAATTTCCATTGTGTTGTAAAGCTTCGAGGAAGCACCCTCTCGGGTTGTGAGAGGAGATCCGAGCAAGGCGAGGGTGTTCGCAAGGCTCCGATTGTAAGAGGGTTTATCTTCGACCCGGAACGAAGATAATAGTGAATTCTCGAGTAGGGATCGGAGGATCGATCGGAACTTGAGGAGAGGACTAGATCACGGTGGTGTGATCGATCCTCTATAAATCTCCGGAGTCATCTTGTGGTTTGCATTCTTTCCCTTATTGTTTTAATTGTGCAATAGTATAAGAAAATTAGGAGATAATCTATTCACCCCCCTCTAGATTAGTGACCGATTAACTTACATTTGGTATCAGAGCGTAGGTTTACTCATCTAATCCATTTAGCCATGGAGAGTAGCACTAATCAACTTAGAGAATGATTATCTACCACTAGACCCCTGTTGCTTACCGGAAATAATTATGCACATTGGAAGAATAGAATGAGAATCTACATCCAATCAATTTCCTTAAAAATGTGGATATTTCTTGGTAGTAAATATGTTCCACCCACTAGTGAGCAATTAGCAACATTAACCGATGATATAATTGCTAATGCCGAGATGAATGCAAAACTCATGAACATATTTGCTTGTGGAGTAGATACTCAAGAATATGGTAGGATTAGCGGATGTGATACCGCTTATGAGATATGGAAATTACTTGAATCTCATCATGAAGGATCATCTAGAATGAAAGAAACTAGGGTTGATATATTTGTGCGTAAATATGAATTATTCTCTATGCAACCCGGTGAAAGTATAAGCGAGATGAACACTCGCTTCACCGAGATTACTAACAATTTGAAAAATCTTGGTAAGAAGGTAAATGAAGGTGACAAGGTGAGAAAGATTCTTCGATCTCTCTCAAACGATTGGGAGAAAAAGACAACCGCCATTGAGGAAGCTCAAGATCTCAACACATTATCGATGGAGGATCTCATCGGAAGCCTTATGGCTTATGAGATTCAAATGAATGGGAGAAAAGAGATGGAGAGCTCGAAAAAGAAAGAAAAAGTCATTGCTCTTAAGGCCAACCTTGAATCCGAAAAATCGGATGACGATGAGAGTGATGAAGAGCTTGCAATGATGGTTAAGAGATTCAAGAAGCGATGGATAAAAGACAAATTTCAAAGAAAGAGAAGGGATGATGGAGAAAGCTCAAAAGGTCCTATTTGTTATGGATGTGATAAAATTGGACATATAAAGAAAGATTGTCCCTTGATCCAATCCAAGGAAAGGAAAGAGAAAAAGAGAAGAGAGAATGAAGAAAAGGAAAGGAGATTCAAAAGAAGAGAGAAGAAGTATAAGGAGAAGAAAAAGGCCCTCAAAGCAACTTGGGATGGATCATCCGAGTCATCCTCCGGCTCTTCAAGTGAGTCGGAAAATGAAGAAGCCCATCTATGTCTCTACACTCAAGAAGAAATCGATGGAGAATTAGATGGTGCATCTTCGTCAAGCGAGCAAGACGAACCCAACACTTGCAATGTCGCCAAAGATGGAGAAAATGAGGTAATATCAACTCATGAATCAAACTCATATGATGAATTACTAGATGCTTTTCATGAATTGCTTGAAAAATGTGACATACTAAGGCATAAAAGTAAATTATCTAGGAAAGCTAATCATGATCTAGCTTGTATAAATGAATCATTATCAAATGAAGTTGATAAGCTTGTATTAGAAAATAAAAGCTTAAAAGAACTCAATGTTGAATCTCATGCTAAAGAAATACATGATCTTAGAGAATGCAATAAGCAATTAAGAATTGATCTTGAGAAATTCACCAAAGGGAAGAAGATGCTAGACATGTTACTTGGTAGTCAAATTCAATCTTTAGAAAAGCATGGTTTAGGATACATGAATCAAAAGAAAAACTCTTAGAGTTATTTTGTGCATGCTTTAAATGGTATAGTGAAAAAGAATTTCTTTTCAAATGTTTGGGTACCTAGAACCAAACAAGTTTGGGTACCTAAAGCTAACCCCAAAGGACCCAAACAAATATGGGTACCAAAGTTATCTTCTTCTTCTTTGAATGTAGGTGAAAAAGAAGGGGAAGTGGATCGTAGATAGCGGATGTTCGAGGCACATGACGGGAGACCACTCTATGTTCAAAACATTGAAATCAAAGAAATGTGGAACCGTCACATTTGGGGATAATTCTAAAGGTCACATTATTGGCATCGGCGATGTTGGTAATGACTCTACTACTCAAATTCAAAATGTGCTTCTTGTTGATGGTTTAAAACATAATTTACTTAGTGTTAGTCAATTAACCGATAAAGAATTCTTAGTTGTCTTTGATCAACACATCGTATACATCATTTCTAAAGCTACTTTGAAAACCGCTTTTAAAGGATATAGATATGGAAATGTTTATGTTGTGCATGTCGATAGCATTGACTCATTTTCTAAGGAAACATGCTTAGTTGCTTCAAATGACGAATCTTGGTTATGGCATAAGAGGTTAGGCCACATTAGTATGAGCCAACTTCATAAACTTGCTAAATTTGACTTGGTAAGAGGATTGCCCAAATTGGATTTCAAGAAAAATAAACTTTGCAATGCTTGTGAATTTGGAAAACAATTTAAAAGTTCTTTCAAGTCTATTAACATGGTTTCTACTTCAAAACCTTTGGAAGTCTTGCATATGGATCTCTTTGGTCCATCTAGAACGTTAAGTCTAGGTGGCAAGAGATATGCATTTGTCATCATTGACGATTTTACTCGATTTACTTGGGTGTTGTTTCTTGCAAATAAGAATGAAGCTTTCAAACAATTTGAAAAATTTACAAAACGAATTCAAAGAGAAAAAGGGTCTTTGATTTTGAAAATTCGTAGTGATCATGGTGGTGAATTTGAAAATGAAGGTTTTGAGGAATTTTGTGATTCTAATGGTATAGAACATACATTTTCTTTCCCAAGAACTCCTCAACAAAATGGGGTAGTTGAAAGGAAGAATAGAACTCTTCAAGAAATGTCAAGAACAATGCTTTGTGAAAATGGCCTACCAAAGTATTTTTGGTGTGAAGCGGTTAACATGGCTTGTTACATTCTTAACCGTGTTTTGATTCGACCAAATTTAAACAAAACTCCATTTGAACTTTGGTTTGGAAAACCCCCAAAAATTTCATATTTCAAAGCTTTTGGTTCTACATGTTTTGTTCTCAATACCAAAGATAATTTAGACAAATTTGATGCCAAATCCGATGAAGCAATATTTTTAGGATATTCAAGTAGAAGTAAAGCATATCGAGTTTATAACAAGAAAACTAGTTGTGTAGAAGAATCCATGCATGTTCACTTTCAAGAAGAACCATGTAAGAATAATTCTAACATTGATGATGAACTTATTGACCATATTCGTGATATCACAACTCAAGAACAACCAAATGAAACATCTCAAGAAAAACAAGAGTTTCCAAAAGATTGGCAATATAAGAAGGATCATCCTAAGGATCTCGTAATTGGTGATGTATCAAAAGGAATTATTACTAGGTCTAATGCTCTTGTTATATGTGACTCATATGCATTTATATCTCAACTTGAACCTAAGAAAATAGAAGATGCATGTGATGATGAATTTTGGTTATTAGCTATGCATGAAGAGCTAAACCAATTCATTCGTAATGATGTTTGAGAGCTTGTTCCGAGACCCAAAGATCAAACGATAATTGGCACCAAGTGGGTTTTTCGAAACAAACTTGATGAATCCGGGCAAGTGGTTAGAAACAAAGCTCGATTGGTCGCTCAAGGTTACAACCAAGAGGAAGGTATCGACTTTGATGAAACCTATGCTCCGGTAGCTCGATTAGAAGCAATTAGAATGTTATTAGCATATGCATCATACATGGATTTTAAACTCTTTCAAATGGATGTTAAAAGTGCATTTTTAAATGGTTTTATTATGGAAGAAGTTTATGTTAAACAACCACCCGGTTTTGTGAATGAAACATACCCGGATCATGTTTTCAAGCTTAAGAAGGCTCTTTATGGGCTTAAGCAAGCTCCTAGAGCTTGGTATGAAAGGTTGAAGACCTTTTTGCTTGAAAACGGATTCATCATGGGAAAAGTTGACACCACATTATTTACTAAGACCAAAGATAAAGATTTATTAATCGTACAAATATACGTTGACGACATTATCTTCGGTTCTACTAATGATTGTCTATGCCAAGAGTTTTCTAAGTCTATGCAAGGTGAATTTGAAATGAGCTTGATGGGTGAACTCAACTTCTTTCTTGGACTCCAAATCAAGCAAACCTCGGAGGGAAACTTCATCAACCAAACCAAATACACAGAAGAATTACTCAAACGATTTGGATATGAAGATAGCAAACCTCACAATACTCCCATGAGCACAAGCTTGAAATTGGATAAAGATGAAGAAGGCAAAGAAGTTGACATTAAAAAATATCGAGGTATGATCGGTTCACTTCTTTATTTAACCGCTAGTAGACCCGATATTATGTTTAGTGTTTGTCTTTGTTCTCGTTTTCAATCTTGTCCTAAAGAATCTCACATGCATACATTGAAAAGAATTTTTCGATATTTGAAAACTACTTGTGACTTCGGATTGTTTTATCCCAAGACTCGATCTTTTGATCTCATTGCCTATAGTGATGCCGATTATGCCGGATGCAAATCCGATCGGAAAAGTACTAGTGGGACATGCCAATTCTTGGGAAAATCTTTAGTTTCTTGGTTTAGTAAGAAACAAAATAGTGTTGCACTCTCAACAACCGAAGCCGAGTATGTGGCCGCCGGATGTTGTTGTGCACAAATCCTTTGGATGAGGCAAACCCTCAAGGATTTGAGACTTGAGTTTCAAACTATACCCATTTTTTGTGATAATACAAGTGCTATAAACTTATCTAAAAATCCAATTCTTCATTCAAGAACCAAGCATATAGATGTTCGCCATCACTTTCTTAGAGATCATGCTCTTAAAGGTGATATTGAATTACAATTTATTTCAACACATGATCAATTAGCGGATATATTCACTAAACCATTGAATGTTGATCAATTTGATAAAATTAGAAAAGAACTAGGGATGTGTAGTGCAAAAGAAATATTATAATTCATCTCATTTGCTTAAAATTCATTGCATTGTTTGTTGTGTTTGTCTGTCCGCACAAAACGGATGACCGAACATGGTTCGGTACACCGGATTGTGTCTGGACAGGGATTCAGACTTGGTCTGGATTCTCTGTTTCGGTACACCGTGCCTTACACGGTCGACCGACTGTCTTGCTGTGCTTTAATTAGAATTCTTCCCTGTTCCGAATCTATCGGGTATCCGAACCCTGTTCGGACGACCGCGTCTCTTGGATGTGTTTTGAATTCTTCGTTGACCCCTTTTTAAACGAATCTTGTTTTTGAATTCTTGGGTATCCGATTTTTAATCGGATGACCGTTGTGGAAAGATTCTCCCACAACGGATGTCCGAACATGTGTCGGTCATCCGTTCACCTGTTGCAGTATAGCTTTTGAAACTTACTGTTATCTTTGTGACGGTATACCGACGCCTGTTCGGTCGACCGAGAGGCGACATTTTCTAGCCGTTGGAACTGGTCCAACGGTCTTCCGAGGCAATTATGGATGACCGTTGGACACGTTTTTCCAAGTTTGCACACCCCTTTATTCTCCCATCTTCTATATTTTTGGCTACCCTCTTTCATTTCTATCATCCCCAAAGCCAAAAATCTTCCTAAGCACACTTTTGCTTCCTACTTTCTCACTTCAAACCCTTTCCAACTTCAAAACATTTCATCACTTCCTCCATTCCTCTTCATGGGTCCAAGAAAAATTTGCACTTCCAAGAAAGCGGTGGAACCACCGACGAAACCAACAACTAGGAGAGGAAAGAAACCCGCTCCACCGGCAAAGAAGACAAGGCTTAACCCCGACATACCATCTTCTTCTACTAATCCGGCGAGCGAACCCGTCGACGAGTATCTTCGGCCCTACAACAAAGGCATCTTCTACAATCAAAAGGCGGAGGAGCACTACTACACTATTAGTGGTGCAAATCCAATTCCGGAGCGGAAGATCATCCTAAAAGATTTCGAGTCGATTGGTCTATCCACCTATTTCATGGTTGATAATCTTGGCATCTTCTTTCATGACAAACTTCCGGTCCCTTTCTCCGCGGAAGCTTGTCGTCAATTTTATGCAAATCTCCGGGAGACCACCGCTCTTGATGGTACTCAAGCGGCGCTAACGACCCAAGTCGATTCTATCTCTTTTACTCTCACCGCCTCTCTCCTCTCGGAGATCACCGGACTTCCTAGCGCCGGGGAGGACATCTACAATCTTTCTTGGGAGAATGTTTGTGGCTCTATGAGTCAATTTCTGGAGGTGACTCAACCGGAAGTTCCTCACGATGGCAAGCTTTCCATTCCTCATCTTCCGGTTGTTGGCCGTATTCTTTGCCGCTTCATTTCCACCAACCTTTTTGTGCGCAAAGGGCACCTCGACGAGCTTGGACATCAAATGATGAAGTGCCTTTTCAACCTCTCTACCGGAACACGCACAAATTGGCCCTTGTTTATCATCAATCACATGATATACATTTCCCGGAAGAAGCGTAACTTTCTCCCTTTCCCCATGTTGATTTCGCTGGTCATCGATCACTTCAACATCCAATTCGACCGCGATCTCTTCAAATCATCCAAGACGGTCATCGATAAATACTCTCAAAAGGATGCGCTCGGGGAAGCAAGCACATGTCGAAGAAGAAGTGGAAGACGACTCCTCTGAAAATGAGGATGATGATGTCTCTACCGATGCTCCACGTTGGTCTCCTCCTCCATATGATGGCGAAGTGAATCCTAATTGGGATCCTCGCTTGTCTCGTGGTCCACGGAGATACGTTCGTCCCGAATGGTCATCCGGCACCGATGCTCAATGGAACCAACCGGCATGGGCCTATCGTCATGAGAAGCTCTTGGATCGGAATTGCGAAGAGATTCACGAAGTTAGGAGTTTGGTAAATCGTAACTATCAAGGTATTCAAGACCTCACCTCCGACTTCCAAAACTTCCAATTATCAACGTCGAACTCGCTGAACGACATCCACAATCAAATTCGTGAGGTTGGAGACTCACGTCAAGCCTTTTTCGACTCGCAAAATGAGATGATGGAACTTCTTCGAAACATGAACAAGCCGGACAACTAGCCTATCTTTGTTGCTTGTTCTTGCTTCTTGTTGTTTGTTGTGTTTGTTTGCTCTGTTATTTGCTTATGTGTGTTTGCTTTTGCATTGGCTTTATGCCTTATCTTCCCTCTTAAGTAATGAAATTTCATTTTTTTTTCATATTGTGTGTCTTTTTGTCCCCAACTTTCATTGCAATGTTCTTTTTTATGGATGTCAAAAGGGGGAGAACAAATGGATACAAATTGCCTAATTCAAATATATGAAACTCATGCATTGAGTAAGGGGGAGTTAACATATATTTTGCATATTGATAGGGGGAGAACTTACACAATTTGACATTAGTTTGTCATCATCAAAAAGGGGGAGATATCTGAATTAGTGAGCTTTTTTTTTTTACCATGTTAAACTTTTTTTTTTGTCTTGGTGCTTCAAAGATAAGAATCCACAGAGATATTAGTGAGCTGGACTGGTTTTCAGTTAATTGATGGGAACATATTTGCATATGAATAACTTAGGGTACAAAGTAATCTTGCGTAAGTGTTTTGACTTCAGAGTTAGAGTTAAAGTGAAATTGAGGTATTAAGGTTACTTTAAATTTGCCCATCATTAATTGCTAAATGTGGTCAGTGAAGGAATTGGTAGGATAAAAAAGTCAGCTGGAGCCCCATTGACCATTTTCTTTCTCTTATGTTGTTTGTGAAGAAAATCGGCGACTTCCTTTTTTGCTGCATATGATGCGTTATGCGAAGAAGGAACAGCAACGCCTGTATGTAAGGCTCTGGATGAAGTTGCTGACATATCTGTTCCAGCTTAATATTTGAAATAGCAACTCCATTCAGTCATTTATGTCCAGTGCAATTCTTTTGGAAAAAAATAGTTTTTCGGTGATGCAATCGTATAAATCAATTTGTAGGTTCAAAGGATCACATTAAAGCACAAGGTGAAATTTTAGAGGGTCTTGTAGCTCGCATTGTGAACCGTGAAAGCTCAAAGCACATGGAGAAAGTGTTGGCTTTTTGGCCCTTTAATCTTATTTTGATGATTAACAAACTAATAGTATGCATAACTTCAATTACAATATCACACACATCATATTATCAAATTGCATAGATATTGTGTATTCCTAACAATGTAGGTGATCAAACCAAGGGACTAATCAACTTCAAGATCAAGGCTCAAGACTTGTAATCAAAGCTCAAGGACTTCATATGTAATTTTCCATTTATTTGAGTTGTAGGATCAAATGTACACTTGATGCACTAAAGGATAAACCCGTCTGCCGCGGTCGACCGTATCCACATCGGTTTACCGAACAAGGTTCCCAACGGATAACCGAGTGTCTCTCGGTGAACCGTTCCTTCTAGAGTCAGTAAACCCTTGATCTCCTGGAACCTTTGTGTCGGTATACCGAACCGTATGCGGTCAACCGTTCCCTATAGAGTCAGTAAAACTTGATCTCCTGGAATCCTCGTTTCGGTGTACCGAAATTTGTTCGGTCAACCGTCTTCTTAGAATCAGTAGAAAACTTGATCTCCTGGAAACATCGTTTCGGTGTACCGAAATTTGTTCGGTCAACCGTCTTCTTAGAATCAGTAGAAAACTTGATCTCCTGGAAACATTGTTTCGGAGTACCGAACCTTACCCGGTCGACCGTGTCCCTATTCCCAGTAGCTTCGAATACATCTCTGGACATCTCTATTCGGTCTTCCGAATAGATCTCGGTCATCCGAACTTCTATGTATCTTTAGGCCTAAACCGACTTCATCTTATTGGCCTACGTGGCACAACTAACTCCACCAGACTTATATTTTGTCGTTTAGCCTCATCTTTGAAACATCCATATCGGTCTACCGATGGATTGTCGGATTACCGAGTTGTTCTTAGATATAAGATCGTAACGGCTATTTTTCCACGTAATATTTCGACCGTTATCGATAAACCATTTTCACACACTATGTCAGCCGAAAATCCGCACATGTATCGGTCAACCGAACATATCACGGTCGACCGAACATGTTCACCGAGTCGCACCAAATCTTTACTGTCCACTCTTGAACGGTGCACCGAAGTGATCTCGGTCAACCGAAATTAATTATCCGATATTAGGAAAAAGTTACTGGAAGTTGGTAAACGGTTATCCGACCTATATTCGGTTAACCGAGTTCTTGTTTCTGACCATTTCTTCGGACTACCGTGTTTCCAACGGTCGACCGAATATGTCTCGATTTCTGCCCGAGCTTAAGTCACATCTTGTTTTCACTTGGTCCACTCCTCACCAACTTACCACAACGGCTTTATTTGTTTTGAAGGCTATATAAGCTTCACTTAAGAGACACATTCAGCACCTTACTTGCCAAATATCAATCCTACTCTTGTGCTCTCAATCTTCAAGCCTTCAAAGCTCCACCAACTCTCATACTTCCACTTAATTCACTCCAAGCCTAAATCATATCCTTGAGTGCATTCAAGTTAGAGTTCAACAACCACATTCAATTTCCATTGTGTTGTAAAGCTTCGAGGAAGCACCCTCTCGGGTTGTGAGAGGAGATCCGAGCAAGGCGAGGGTGTTCGCAAGGCTCCGATTGTAAGAGGGTTTATCTTCGACCCGGAACGAAGATAATAGTGAATTCTCGAGTAGGGATCGGAGGATCGATCGGAACTTGAGGAGAGGACTAGATCACGGTGGTGTGATCGAACCTCTATAAATCTCCGGAGTCATCTTGTGGTTTGCATTCTTTCCCTTATTGTTTTAATTGTGCAATAGTATAAGAAAATTAGGAGATAATCTATTCACCCCCCTCTAGATTAGTGACCGATTAACTTACAGAAAGTATTAAAGGATTTCCCTTCATCAACATTTGCAGGTGACTCTTGTTCCGATACATCCTATTGGACACTCATTAGTCATTTGCATCTTCGCTTTTATATTTCCACATCTCCCCATCCATTGATGCTGAAACTTGACACATCAACAGCATATTGTGATGATTATCACTTCTTTTTAGGCATTTGTCTTTCAACCGTAAGTTTTATTTTTGATTTTTGGTGACTTTATTCCAACTAATGTTTTGTCACTGATATTGTTACAGGTTTGTCTTAACAGAATTATTTAAGTGGCCAAATAATTTAGCATTGCATCGTTCATTTGGACTATACAACCAATACATCATCCGGAAAACAACTTTTCATGATCGCGTTTGCATTCTCTTGTTTAGTTAAATTATTTAATCCACTGCAAATTCCCCTTTTCCAGTCAAGAGGTAGATCATTGATATACTAATACTACCTCTGATATGTACTGTAGTCAATGAGGACAGTGGACCATGCCTTCGTGAAATATGTGCTGCTAATAGATTGGATGAGAAGCAGGTAGTCTTTTACAGTCCTTGTGTTAACTGTTGCCCCGACAACCTCTTGTTTTTTTCTAAATAATGCTTCTATGATTTTTATTTCTGGTAAAATGTGCAGCAAATCAAAGCACTTCTTCAAAATGCTGGATCATCCATGTGTCCTGATGACTCAGACTGGTTTGGGGATGTAAAATCCGTCGGTCATACACGAAATCCCGAGGTCCTCTCTAAATTTTTACAAGCTCATCCTTCGGATTTCTCCACTGCCAAGTTGCAGGTAGATCTTCTTTTGATGCAGATTTACTTCAAACGTCATTTTTGTGAACATGTTTGGTCCATTAACTATTTGTGTAGTGGTATTATCCTAGCCTAACTGTAATGTTAGTTTTGGTGAAAAAATTGATGAAGCCTTCGATCACAGATGCATTTAAATTTGTTCTGTCAAGAAGATAGGCTTTCAACTCAAATTTGTACATGAGGCCTCCATTGGTATAAAGCTTTTGATGTAGACCACAGTCACAGCGAAAATCACCTGCATACTGGTGCATATTCATATGTACTATACTATTATTACATTTAAATGCCCAAGCAAAATGACATGGCATGCCAACCTTATGTTCTTTTTACGTACTATTCAACTGAACTCATACAGCAAATGATGCTCTAATTTGTTCTGAAATTGATATAATTTTAAAATGGGGGTATTTCTCATCTGGATACTATTTAAGTTTGTTGAACTTAACTAGGCTGTACACCAAGGTCAATCGTACTTTGCTTGTATCTATTTACCATTTACCGATGCATGTTTATTGTGTTATTTTTGTTTTGCACCCATGATGTCCCTTGCTTTGGATTTTATGCTTCGCATAGTAACAAACAATGTTCACTATCTTTGTGACATGGGAAATTTATATGACCCTGTGGAATCTTTAATGACAATTTATGAAGTATCTATTTCATTCTGCAATCATATCTTTTGATATGTTGGTATATGCCTCCTCTTTATAATAATTTTATATTGGCCTGTGTTTGAAAATTTTAATTGTAATTCCAAGAAATGAATTCAGGATATTAAAGTAATGGTAATGGATGACATAAGTTTTTCTATAGATGTTATTAATTCAGGATATTTGCCTTAATGTCATTTTGCTTTGCCCTTTAAACATGTTCTCTAACTTGTCGAGAACCAGAATTTGCTATAAAATGGATCTCAATCTTGTTTCTACATTGATCCAATTGGCTTTTGCCTTCCCATTATGTCCGTTGAGATTCATTAAATGCCCATACCAAACAATGATCTACATTTTGATGTGGATCACCTACATCTTGAATTTTGATGCTGAACCACACCTGATAAAAATTTACAACCCAGATTTGATTGAAAAATGCAGCTCCGGTCTCCCTTCTAAATCCTGTCAGCTTTTCTGAAGCTCTAGAAGTGCTCATCTTTTTCTCTTTTCTGTAGGTTTTTTTGTTGACATCAATCTATTCAAAACACAAAAAGAGAAGGCATCAGAAATTGTTCAAGATGGTAAATCTCTTCTTAACAGCATGAACGGAATTGCTTCTTCTAGTACAGAGGCAATAGGTGATCTTGCCGATGAGGATGCTAATCTGATGATCAAGTTGAAATTTCTAACGTATAAGGTAGGGTTGCAATCAATTTGTGTGATTCATGAGTCTTAAGTATAGATAACTGTTTTGAGATTGTCTAGTTGTTTGAACTGTTAGGACATAATCTTGTTGCTACGTTGGTTTACATTCTTGATTTCTCTCCAGTAATTTCAAGGGTGTCAGTCAGGCATTGTCATAATTGTTATGTTTTTCTGCTGTTTTAGTGCATAGCTACGCACATTTTTGATCCGCAATGGCTTGCCAATACTTTTTAAAGAGGGTCCATCGGCTTATAGAACCTATTACTTGAGGTAAGATGTAAAGTTTTTAGCAAACGTGCGAATGACCCTTTTTTCCGTTCAATACATAATCTGTTCACTGTTCCAATGCTTTCTATTTTTTTTGAAAAGTTCAGAAGATGCATCAGATTACCTAGTAATTTGACCTATTTTCTGGTAAAATTATTTAGATATTTTGCTGTAAAAAAACTGACTTCAAGTGAATTATTTTATATAGGTCAGCATTAAGAATCCATTTAGGATGCACGATTTAGCATTTTTTTAATCTTTGGCTAATAAATTGAGGTAAGTAAGGTCAGGATGTATTGCCTTTTGCCTCCAATCTTCACAAAGAGAAAAGGCTGTGAAAATTATGGACAATACACAAAATATTTACCATTGGGAATTTTCACAGGGAAGAAAAGAGGTGTAATTATTAGTAGCGGCAACTAGGTCCAATAATAAACCGCAATGTAGTCAAGAGATGGCAGAAACCAAATTATAATCATTAGGCTAGTATTTTCCTTTGATGGGATGTTGCCGTTCCCAATGTTTTTTTATAGCCCCAGAAACAATCATTGACGGATTCCAAAGAAACCTCCTTAAGACTGGGACCTCCTCATCCACGTGGAAAAAGTCAGGAAGAGGTCCTGATGTTCCTAACCTGAATTCCCACGCGACGTTTATCCCCTCCTTCCGCTCATCTCCACAGTGTCGTGTGTCTGAATGCAACGGGAGGCTCACTCGATCTGTGGAAGTCGACATGTATATATGGTGGCCAAGCATGTTAAGATAATCATAAAACTTGAAATGCAAAAAGTCATTTCTATTTGAGCCTGTGCAGCTGCTGGTGCACTAATTTTTTTTTACTTTAGCGACTTCTGATCTCATGTGCTTCTTTATATGCACAGGCAAATGAAAAATTGGGGAACTTCTGCTAGAAAGCAAAGGGAGCTCAGTAAGATGTTAGATGAATGGTATTTATCAAGCCTAAACCTGGTTCTTTCTTCCATGATATTTCCTGCAGCTTGCAGTAGATATATCATTCATTCTGTTCCATGAGTGAGATATAATTCTCTATGCAGGGCTGTATATATTAGAAGGAAGTGTGGAAACAAACAGCTGTCTTCATCTACGTATCTTAGTGAAGCTGAGCCATTCCTGGAACAATATGCAAAACGCAGCCCAGAGAATCAGGCACTTATAGGGTCTGCTGGCAATCTAGTCAGTTCAGAAGATTTTCTAGCTATCGTTGAAGGGGGTAGGGATGAAGAAGGTGATCTTATTCGTGAAAGTGAAGTAACACCTTCCACCCCTAATCAGGCAGCTTTAGATGTGGTCCCAAAAGATGAAGGTCTAATTGTATTCTTTCCTGGTAATGATCTTCAAATCACTTATCGATTTCACTTGCATATTATTCAGAAAGAATAGGGTTTTACCATGGTGCTTGCTTGGGCAATTGCATTCTGTCCTGGTAATGATCCTGAGAAGCAGTAATGCGGATTCAACTGGAATCGTGTTATTGTATGAATTGATGTGAAGGTACTTTCAATAGAATTTCAACAAGTTGAATGCATGGTTTTATCAGATTACTAAAACATAGAGGATCACGTAGTTGTGATTGACCTTGGATCTGCTGGTATGGTTTCAAACAATATACCTTGCATGTGAATGATGTGACCCCATGTTCTTCACTCGTCATTCTTTTAAAAGTAAACTACCTTTTACACATGATGATGTGTCACATATTGAAGCAAGTATATCCAAGTATGGTAAAACCCCTACCAACTTTCCAAATCTTTAGCCCTATCAACGATTAAAAAAGATCTTTAGACCTTATTTTCCGAATCTCTTCAGGTATACCTGGTTGTGCAAAGTCTGCTTTATGCAAGGAGCTTCTAAATGCACCTGGTGGCCTTGGCGACAACCGTCCCATGCATAGTTTGATGGGAGATCTCACAAAAGGTTCAGATTTTTTGTTTATGATACCTTTTGCATAAAAAAGGTTGTTGGTACAGTATTGATAATGGAAAAGCTCTAGCATTTTATGGTTAATATCCCTAAGATAATGGTTGTAGTTGGTCTATAGTAATTAGAAATTTAGATATTTACCAAAGAGTGATTTCAAAATTCAAAAGATAGTTCTCGGTATATAGTAATAAATAATTATGTAATATTAGAGTTTGTCTTATGACTCATCATAACTAGGACATGCGTAATGTCTGCATTGTGGGTCCAAGGAATTTAATATAGTGTGACCTAACTACAATTACATTTTAACAAGTTTTGAATAAGTTCGGAAAATACTATTGATAAAAATAAGATTGTGTTTGTGTGTGTGTTGGGGGGATGTGTTAATCACATGAAGTATTGCATATGCGATTCCAGTTTAAAATCTTAAATTCTTAAGGCTATAAAACCTCTCATATCCTCTAAGACAATTTAATCAACAACCATTCTCGATGAATCCACACAAAAAATTGATGCACTAAATGTATGTAGGCCCTGCCTAATTTTTGTGGACCATAATTTTATAGGGAAATATTGGCAAAAGGTTGCAGAAGAGCGAAAGCGAAAACCATTCACTATCACTCTTGCTGACAAGAATGCTCCCAATGAAGATGTCTGGAAACAGGTAATTGTTTTATCTAACCTTAATTTTTTCAACAATTTCTCAAAAGACATGCGCATAATCTTCTGTGATTTTTTTCAATTTAAGAAATTATTTATTTATTATTTTATGTTGGCAAAGCTGTTTATAATTAATTTTCTTCAAGTGGGACAAATCAATCAATAAGTAAGAATTCCATGTTAATTGAACATCTCTGTGTTGCTTTTTTCCTGTTTGGGGATCACTAAATATTTTAAGTTAGGGTTCATGTGATAAAGAAGATTTGAAATCGACAGCCTCATTCACATGCTTTTCAGATTGAAGTCATGTGCCGTACCACTAAAGCCTCCGCTGTACCAGTTATACCTGACTCAGAAGGCAAGTTACTTCTTCAACCTGAAATTGACACTGACTAGAATACATTTAAAGATAACACTAGACATCTTTAAATTTTACCTGCTCACATCACCAATGCAAGCTCTCATGATTTTCAAGGGCTAGAAGATCCAAGCTCTTCATCACCCAGCTTGTTGCTAAATACCTTCTTGAAAAGCTCTAGATGGTCTGTTTATTGAATTTGCAAAAACTAAGTTAGTAGAAATGGATTTAGTATCTCTGTGTCAAATATCAGCTTGGTTCTCACCACAGGTATTCATGCACATGGCAGTAATCTTGTCAGAGGATATAATGCCTCATTTAGAGTAGTTAATCCACTGGATTTAATATTTTTCTTCATCAGTTAGGTTTTGAGGCCTTGCTGCTGCAACTTGCATGTAATAATTTGTCATAAGTACAGGAACCGTTTCGAACCCATTTTCACTTGATGCATTGGCTGTTTTCATTTTTCGGGTTCTTCAACGAGTCAATCATCCGGTATGATTAATTTGTTCTGTGATTAATAGAAAACATTTGTTTAGAGATTCTTCCTATAACTTATTCTTGCTTTTTGAAGGGTCATCTTGACAAGGCATCACCAAATGCTGGTTATGTTCTGCTCATGTTTTACCACCTTTATGAGGGCAAGGCATGTTATAATTCTGTAAAAATGTTTATATTAGGCTTTCTTCAGTGTCAATGTTTTGAACTCTGACCTTTAATTTTATAAATCTCAGGATCGTAGAGAATTTGAAGATGAACTGATAGAACGTTTTGGTGCACTTGTTCGAATGCCTTTGCTCAAGCCTGACAGGTAAATAATTATCATTTTGTGAGGATGGATCTCCAATTTGTAGATGGAGTTACAACTTGATATTTCCTCAAACCAGTTACTATTGAGATATGATAAGGATAATGGTTCTGCGAAGATGTACCAAATCCCGCAAGTTCAATTTTCAAAAAATGACTGTATGATCCCAAAGTTGTTATTCCCCAGGGAACCCATGTCTGTAAAATCTGTATTAGAGGAAGGTATTAGTCTATTCAAGCTACACTCCAAAAAGCACGGAAGGTACCATACTGTTATTTATTTTCAGATTCCTGGTTGGTTTTTTTCTTTTACCTTAGACCTTTTGAACTTTCAATATGTCAATAATATTCTTTGGGTCTGGTTGACGAAATTACATGCTAACATGAAAATCAGAAAGAACTGGCAGCACAGTTTAGGTGTTGGTTTCATAAGATGTGAGATAATTTTCGTTAGCTAGCACTTAGGGACCGTCACATTCCTTGCATAAATAAACATCTGGTTTCATTTTAAATCAAATTTTATTCCACTCTGGAAGAACATGAAAATGCATTATTCGGGCAAGCATTTGAAGTTCGTCTGTAGTCATGTGCATTATAACTGACACGATGAGGTAGTTGCATGTTTAATTCTGGTATTGTTATTTATGACTTTTCTTAAGATAAAAATCCAAGGTGTTCTGTTGTCTATAAAGTTCTCGTAATAGTTTTTCATTTCACAATTTGTGTTTTTACCTAGCATATAATTTTGCCTTCGCAAACTTGTATGCTAATGTCTTCTTCCTCGGGTAAACAGATTGGAACCATCAAAGGGCACATATGCTAAAGAATGGGCAAGATGGGAAAAACAATTGCGGGAAGTCATTCTACAAAATGCTGATTATCTAAATTCTGTTCAGGTTGGGAACAACTGTTTAAATTTTAAATTCTGATAACACATTTAGGTTATTTCTCATTACTCACTGGGGTAAGCACAAATAAGACTGCTAACAGGCTGCTGTACGTCATAGGTGCCATTTGATTCTGCTGTTAGCCATGTAAGAGAGCAGCTGAAATCGGTTGCAAAAGGTGGGTACAGAGCTCCTAGCAGTGAAAAGAGGAAGTTTGGAAACATAGTGTTTGCTGCTGTGACCTTGCCTGTAGGAGAAGTGAAGAATGTCTTGGTTGAGGTAACTTCCAGAATTTTACACTAGTTAATCTTTCTTTTCATGCTCTAATCCCTCACGCTGAAAGTTGCAAGAATTGGTTTCACCAACACCATCTTATGTCTTGCATAACAACTTTTGACACAGCCAAGCATCACAATTTTTGTTACAGGTCGGTAGGAAGGACGCCGAAGTGGCTGGTTTTCTTAAAGATAATGACATGGAGAATGCTTTAAAAACGGCACATATTACCCTGGCGCACAAGAGGAGCCACGGTGTTATTGCAGTCGCCAATTATGGAATCTTCGTCCAGCAACAGGTCCCTGTTGAGCTCATTGCCTTGCTCTTTTCCGACAAGTTTGCAGCTTTTGAGGCTCGGTTGGGCTCAGTCAACGGTGAACAAATAACCTCGAAGAAAGAATGGCCACATGTAATGATTTGGACCGATCCGGAAGCTTCAGCCAAAGACGCAAACACTTTGCCGCAGTTGGTTGCGGAAGGTAGGGCTACAAGAGTTGACATTCCACCTTCCACCTTAATAGGCACTGTTGACTTATACTAGTATATATGTATATTATTATGGTCGGTTGGCCCAATATTTCCATTCAAGTAGCCTAGGTTTACTGTATTTATTGTGCGTGTTGAGCCTTGAAAACCTACGGGATGTCTTTCGTGATATAGCGAGTCATAAGAGCTTGAGTTTTGACGGCATTATAGAATGGATAACTACAGTTTCAATTTTGTTATAATAAATATGAAGATATTTATTTATGAAGAAACTCGGACATCAAGGTTTGATTTCAACTCATGATTAGGCACTTATTCGGTTTGCACCTATATTGTATTCTTCATTGGTTTATGAGATAGCGAGTGTTACAGGATAAAAGATAAATACACATATATGTAACCTTGACAAGAAGTATGCTGATGAAATCTGTTTGCTGATGCCGTCTTAGCCAACGGTGAGATGAATGCAGTTGAGAGAAAGCTAAAGTTTTGCATACTTCTTCAGAGTTGTGGCGGCGGTGGCATCTGGTGGGACGGGGATATTGCACAGGAGAGTGACCTTGGAAGATGCCACCAAGGATCCCTTCTCCTTACTTTCAGAATCCACTTTCCATATTTGGACGCTCCACACCTGAGAGCCACACCAACAACAAAAGACTCTTTTCATAGGAAGTGGTCCTTCAGTTTCGTCAAATTCATTTGAAGAAAAAAAGTGATTTCCACAGGACATTTGACGTGATGGTCCTATAGTACAATATCATCTATTTATCAACCTAAAGGTAAAATATCTAATCAAGTAAATTGATGGTGCATGTGTGTATAAATTTCGACCCTACTTAAATAAGTTAAATCACGCCACCCGATTGGGTGTCATGTGCATTAGTTTTGCCATGGTCCACACTCCACATCTTCCACCTAAACGTACAGCTAATATAGCTTTGTGGATTAGGTGGTCCAACTAAATTAATTCCATACTTCTCTTTGGTGACGCCTAACCAATAATTGAATGACAAACTAAGAAAGATACACGAGATGCATGCCTGGATGGTTTTGCCGACGTTGACCGGCGTGGCTTCGGCGACGATCTCTTCCCCAACCTGCGCAGCCTTGACGTGGTTAATACTAAGCTGAATACCGGCGACACGATTGAAGCCGGCGGCGACGTGGGCCCCAATGCTTCCGAGCGCCTCTGCTATGAGCGCCGACACCCCTCCATGAAGAACCCCAAAAGGCTACGAAACATATATTTCTCAGCTTTACTTTGTTTTCGATCTCGTTTGGTCATGGTTTAGTTGGTTGCCTAATTACCTGGCAGCACGTGTCGGTGATTTTGAGGCTTCCGGAGACGAGCGTGGGTGAGATGACGTCGATCTCGAAACCCAAGGCGTGGAGTGGGTTGTCGAGCTCAGCTGTCTTTTGGATTGCTGTAGAGGGACGGGTTTGTTTCGTCATATGGTTGGGCGAGAAAGGTAGGACTGTAGGACGATCGATGGTGGAATTTTTTCTTCGTTTATGGTGAAGAGAACTAGAGAAGAGACGGCGATGTGACTTTTTTGTTAATGGATTTTTTTTGTCGTTTGTTGGGACGTGTGCGGACAACCCATGTGGTTTCGTCAAGGACGCGTTCTACGTGGATATCCATGTCAGCCCTTACGTGGCCAAAACATGAATGTTTTTTTTGTTTTTTTCTTCCTGATGTCCACTCAAATCACATTAAATGCGTTTCAACTCAGCACGTTCTCTCTCTCCACCCAAATACAAATATGATGATACTCTTTCTTTCTTCTTCATTCTTTCTCTCCAGAATAAATCACCATTTCTAGCAAAATAATATTATGTCGAAGAAGCGTCTGATGCCGACTCCCAGGATTCTTCACAACGTAAGCAGCGTGAATGAGACGGTGCGAAGACTTCCTGATATTCTTGTCAGCGTTAGCATCGTGAATGTGACGATCCGGTGGTGAAGACTTTGCATCACAACATCTTTGCTGCATTGTTGGGGTAAAATATACAGTGGGAGGTTTGTTGAGTTTGTGCGGGGGTGGCAAGGGGCGGCAGGGGGTGCCATTGTGCGGGGATTTGCATTCCATATATTGATTCGTTTATTCCGACAATAATGAAGCCATATATTATTCCGGACTGCAAATACACTTATTCCGGACTGCAAATACACTTATTCCGATTCCGGACAGCAAATATACTTATTCCGGACAGCAAATCCACTTATTCCGGACAAACTTTAGGTTCCGTTTCTGGACACACTTTATTCTTAAACCGGACAACAAATACACTTATTCCGGACAACAAATACACTTATTCCGGACAGCAAATACACTTATTCCGGACAAACTTTTTGTTCCGTTTCTGGACACACTTTCTTCTTTTTCTGGACAACTACACTTATTCCGGACTGCAAATACACTTATTCCGGATAATAAATCAACTTATTCCGGACAAACTTTATGTTCCGTTTCTGGACACACTTTATTCTTAAACCGGACAACAAATACACTTATTCCGGACAAACTTTCTGTTCCGTTTCTGGACACACTTTCTTCTTATTCTGGACAACTACACTTATTCCGGTCTGCAAATACACTTATTCCGGACAACAAATCAACTTATTCCGGACAAACTTTATGTTCCGTTTCTGGACACACTTTATTCTTAAACCGGACAACAAATACACTTATTCCGGACAGCAAATACACTTATTCCGTACAGCAATATACATTTATTCCGGACATACACATAACGTAAACAGGACAAACACATAATGTAAACTGCACACACATAAAGTAAGCTAGACAAATTAAGTTGATCCAACGTAAAACTTAAAAACAAATATTTTATTATGATAAGTGTGGGCTCTGCACGAATAATGAGACTGCACGATATCATAGGGTCTGCACACTGTCTTATCTGTGTATTGGGAAATGAATCGTTCAACTTAAAGAACCGGCGTTTTTTAAAAAGACCAAAACGCGCGAAGAGAAATTTCGCTGACTGGACGCTGACTCAAAGAAAAATATCTGAGCTGTACAGATCCACGTAAGGCGCGTCCGTGACGCGCGCGTCCGTCTATCATGAGTCTTTGTGAATTAAGTATACGCTGGAAAAAAATACGGGATTTATTAGAGGTTGCCGGCGTCATGCGGATTACGTGTTCGTCGATTTACCGCACAGTGGGCGGTTCATGTGTTAGCTTGTAATATTTCGTGGTAGGTTCGTTGCTTTTAACTTCATTCGGAGTTCAACTTAACGAGAGATTCTATACTGTCTCACAAGTCAACACATTCAATTTGGTTATGAAATCTCCTACTTCTAACTACTTCCAACTAGCTTTACGAAAAAAACAAGTTCCAACTTTACAACTACCAAGAACTGTTTGAGATGTGTATGAGAATAATGTGTGTGACGAATTTGGTGATTTACTACGTGAAAGTTGTTTCTAACGTACGTGGAATTAATCAAAATAGTTGTGCCATACCTTGGTAATCTGCTTGCCCATCCAAAGATTTAGGAAAAGTATCCCAATGTTTTCAACAAATCTTGGTTTGATTACACGCCTGCAACCGGCACATCCATAAAAACTCTGATAAGATTACAGTGGCAAACCAGGGCGATACGAATTAACACGTCAAAAAACACCACATTTAAGTATTTTACCTCTTATGATACACATCCACATTTTCTGTAAAACACAAAATAATATTTGTAGACTATTCTTTTTACAACACAAGAAATGAACAATAAGACGTACAACATGATGTCAAACCCAAAGTATACACGATATCATACCTAATTGTAAACATCCGCATCCTAGATCAAGAAAACAAGATTCAATTCTTTGTACTCAAATTGTACTTCAACGCTAATTGTTTAGGTGCATTACTTCTCCCATCGCATGAAACAGGCGATCGAAAAGGGGTCTTCTTTGAAAGACTTCATTACTCTTCCTTCTCCCAATGGGATATTTATTAGAGGATGAAGCCCAACATGGGTATGACAGCTGTGCCTTCAACGAGAACATGTACAACCCAACACCGTGCTTCGTCTCCCTTGAGGAAAGAAAGTGAAGGTGAGAAATTCATTTGATCAGAAATTTAATCGTACAACCTGCAGTTCTGCTCGTCTCCTTCAAAAGATGGATGTATCTGGATCTATTGCCCAATCATTGACTGCATTTCACCTTCATTGGGGACACCGGACATGAAAAGCCATGTACATTGTCCGGTGTCAAAGAGTAGTGATGAACAAGTGCTGCCAATCATATCTGCAGTAGGGTCAGACCACGGTCAACCTGTTACTCTGTTACAAGCAAGGTAAGGACCCATCCATGATTAGATACACCCAGACAAGTTCTCATGTCCAATTACACAAACTTATTCAACGCTAAAAGAAAAAAAGGAACCTCAACACTTCATGTTTTATCAGCATACATCATTAATGTGTCAGTCTCACCATCGAGGGCCAATGTATTAATTTGGTCAAGTTATCTTTAACCACATAACTGCAGAGTGTAGGCACACTACTTTAGGTCTTTTGGTTTTGCACATATTCGAAGTGAGAAATACATGTGTTGGGGTGTTATAATCAGAAGACCAATATGGTATATTTTAAAATGACAAATTTCCAATGGCACCAAAAGTTCATCTTTCTCCAAAAAAAAAACTCACAAATAAAAAATACCTCAAGTAAAACATACCAACAAATCACAGTATTACAACATTGAAGTCGTATAAATTTAACGTGACAAATGTGGCAATAAAAACGGCACTTAAGTCTAAAAGGGTTGATTTAACTAACAAACAGGCAAATGCCAAGCCAGAGAGGAGTAGAGGACTAGTTTGATAAAAGGTACTTGTACTTCCACAGTTCCACCACAGAGAAATAAAACTAATATTTCAACAGAAATCTCTTGCTTCTCCATCCCTCCTAAAACACGAGCCAATGTACTCTTTTCTCAGATCCCAAACCTCCCACTCTCTATGCCTCTCCACAAGAAGAATGTCAGCCTTGAAGGTAATTAAGGTTAAGGACCCCAACACACGTTTGTATGGTTGTTTCCATTTTGGAGATTTTAGTGAACAAGAAGGAATGCAGACCCAGAGCGGTGGGCATAGAATTGCTATATGAATTAGGATATCAACTTTTTTTTGATTGGTGAATTAGGACAAGAACTTCACGGATACAAAGCACAATACTAGTGTGAGCATGATCACGCAGAAAAATTAGGAACCACATAACAGGTCTACCAACAATTTATTGTAATTACTACAGATCCCAATTCACAGTGGTTGAGGACAGAAAACTATCTTGAAGAAATTTGATTTAAAAAACTAGAGCAATGAAAATTGTACAAAAAAGAAAAATAGATACCTTATAAGAGTACTGCCAGAAATGACGTAATCTTTACCTGGTCATATTTCTCCACTTGTCCTTCAAATCAACCTGCAAGCATGGAGTCACCCTCCTAAAACACATCTGATAGGCAGCTCTATTTGAAACCAAACTAAATGATAACTTAGAAAACATACCTCTGTTCTATCTATAAATATGTCACGGTAACAATTCAAGATGAACTTCCAATTTCCTTTCCCATGTCTTTCCATGCAAAAACATACACACAATAAGAATCTGATGTGTTATATGTAATAAAAGCACACAAAAATTGTCACATACAACGACATTTCAAATCCAAAAAGGGATAAATCCAGGGAACCTACCTCTCCACACCTTCTCTTAAAGTGTCTTCTTCTAGGGTACTCCATCTTTTAATTGCCCTTCTTTTGGCTTGCTTTGGGAAATTTCGCAAGTTCAAAGGAGAAGCTTTTCTTTTCGTGAGACTTGGTAAATGTACTTTCTTTGAACTACTTTGTGATCCTTCGTTTGAGGATTCAATGGAATCTTCCCACTAGAAGCAACAAAAACAAGCTACCAATGACTATAGATTTAGAGAACGTGAACAAAAATCATTTTTGAAAATAACACGATGAAGGGATGAAAAGAAAAGTGGTGAACAAGCAACCTAACTACCTAAGCAATTTGTTCAACTCATTTGATATCTAGTATATCTCCTATTGGAAACGTCAAGACTAATTTTGCCACTTGAGGAACTTCAAGATAACATTTCGAGAAATGAATCATATTCATAAATCCACCGTATAGTGTGCACAAAGATCTCATATCAAAGTTCACAAACTTTGATCACTACTTCTCATGTGGTATCACTGCATTAAATTTTAAGACATACTCCTCACTGTACCATTACGGTGTCATTAAAGTCATAATAACCACAAGCGTGACTGGTACTGGAAGTGAATGAAGAGAGCTTCATCCAACAACAATAGCTGCAATACCTCCTTTTATTTTTGGAGAATATTCTATTTGATTGGTCTATTTGAAAAATAATCAACTCAGTGTGAATCCTTTTTATTGCTTCTACACAAATAATACTACTAACCATTGTGTTGAAGTAGTTGGTCTCCTATTCCTTTTAAATTTCACTGTCTTTCTATATCTATTTTATTTTTTTGATAAGCTTGCTATCTATATTAGTTAACATTACAGTTGAACATTAATGAAGATCAGACAAGAATATAGAAGACATTTCTTAATATTGACTTTTAATCTGAGATTGACATCTGTATCTTAAATTTCATTCAAGCAGTCACTAGGGAAGTTTCAGGTTAGCCCTGAACCACCCAGCTATGAGCATCATCGGGTGTTCGAGTCCTTTGCCAAAAAAGCACTTTTTAACAATTAAATGATTTATGAGGTTGCTAACTGAAATGTCATCCCAGGCAGTAAGTGTAATTATGTTATTTGGTTGGTACTGTAGGTGGTGGTGATGTGAATTGTAGTTGGTTAAACCGTCAAACAACTTCATCTTTAAGCACCCGAAAGTGCGCATTTACAAGAGGAGTGATTTTGAACATTAAAATCAGTCTATGTTAGTTCCTAGAAAACTTGCTTCTACATCATTCAATCAAAGATCAGCATAACTCAAGTGTTTCATGGATTTCAGATTGAGTCGTTAAGGATAATGTTATCATTCTAAGTGGTTCCTTCCTGCCACTTCAATGTGGAAGAAATTTCATTGAAATTTAGTACTGAACAGTATTGACTAAAATAACAGTATAGTACTTCAGTATTGATCCCTATTACCAATGAAAATATGTACACCAGGTATGCCATAATGAGCTGACCCAACAAGCAATATACAGTCTTATCTTGCTTGCTTGTCCAAAGAAAATGATGAAAAAACAAGTTAATATAAAATTGCACCTCGTGTGTTCGAGCTGTTGGATTCCGTTCCATGAGGCTTGGCCTAGCTGTTATTGGCCGATTTGTTGCATTAGCCTTCATAGGAGCATCCCTTCCTTCCTCATGAGAAGTTTCTATGCCTCTGTTTGAAGGACCAGGGTCGGCATTACCTCCTTGACTTGCATCATCTTCTGATCTGCCAACAATAGGTTGTTTGCCTGTGATACCGCGCAATACTTCAGCTGCAATGGCAACTGCACCTGGCAACAGATCTCGCACTGCATTGTGCAGAGCAGAGCAACTCTGCTTGAGGGATTCTTTTGCTTTATCAACCTCACTCTTGGTCAATGGACCAAACATATCTGACGGTAGCTTGGCATCACCTGTTATAAAACAAATAAAAAGAAAAAAACAAACAAATAAATAAATAAATTTCTTCTCGCAGCAATGCACCATATAAGAAACGAAACATTAAAACATAATGGCCAGACATAATATAAAGCCAAAACATACATTCACGACCCTCCAAAGGCGCCACCATTTTGTCCCGCACGACAACCGCTTCACTGGAAAGGTGATCTTCCTCTCGAGGAATTGCTCCACCATCACTCTTAACCCGGTCCACGTATTCCACACCTTCTCCATCCAATACCGCCGCAGCAGCGGCATTGCCGGCCTTTTTCCTAACCTCTTTCTCGGCAACGAATTCAAGAAAAGAACATCCCAACTCCCCGAACGCCTCATTCAAATAAACCTGAAGACACTCCAAAGCCTCCGCTTTCGTCTCGTCCTCGTAAAGGCGATCCCTAACACACGGATCATCCAACGCCGCCAGCATCTCGTTCCGCTTCTTCCCCAGCAAATCCCCAACCAACCCCACCTTATTCCTCTCGAGATCCCCAATCCTCACGTTCCAAATCCTCCTCACCGCCTGCTTGAACCTTCCCTCCACGTGCCTCACCGTACAGCACAACGCCACGGCACAATAAGCCACCCTGATCGAGTCTAACGCCTTCATGCCGTTCTCCCGGTCGAGCTCCTCGACGAGCTCCAGGGTTCGGAGGGTGAGCTCGGTGACGACGGAACGGGACAGGAAGGATTGGAGGCAGCGGAGAAGGAAGGTCTTCTTGAGGCGGTAGTGGCGGTCGATGGAGTCGGAGGGCGGGAGGGATTTGAGGATGGCGGTGGCCATGGCGTCGTCAACGGTGGGGTTCCGGAGAACGAACTCGAGGATCCACCAGGGGATGCCGACGGACTCCATCGTCTCGACGGCGGCGGGGGGGTCTTCGGCTTGGAGGTTTTGGGGTGGAGTTGGTTCGGTGGTGGCCATTTCTAGGGTTTCGGTTCGTCGGAGATGGAGACGATTGGGGGTTTCGAGTTCGGCGGGAAGGAAGAGTGGGCTTTTTTTTTGCGGCCTTTGGAGGCCTATTCAGGTTCTTTCGGGCATTTTTTAAAGAAGATCGGCCCAATATGCTACAATAACTGACTAAGTTGTACTCAGCCCAACCCCTCTTGTGGTGTATTCTCTCTTTAATACCGATGTGTTATTAAGGAGTGTAAAGTTCGATCCGGACCGAATCCGACCAAATTTTCTCGGTCCAGTTTTCGGTTCGAGGGATACCAAAAATTCGGTCTATGGTTCGGTTTGGTCCGGACCGAATCGATTTTTTGTGAATAAAATTCAGATTTTGGTCAAACCAACCCGAATTTATTGAGTCTGATCTTCCCAAAAATTCTAGGAAGAACATTAATTATTCCAATATCAAATATTGACACCCAATACATAATTTGGTCCTTTTATCCATAAATGCTCCGGCTTTCTACTCTCGAAATGGGTGGGAGTCTTAGTTATTATGATGTCAATAGATTGCAGACAGGTCTACTACTACTTCAACGAGAAGGAGATGATTCATTCCGTTTCTCATGAAACACACACATTTTAAACTTTTGAGCTCGTAATTGTTCCATTCTACGGAAACAAGGTTCTCTGCTCTCAGAACTTTCTCCTCTAGATATTTGTTAGCAATTTTCCAATATTTCTTTACAGAATCAGAATGTTTTATATGCTAAACAATATATTCTCTTTAACTATGTTGACCTTTCTTTCAAGTACATGACATTATAAGTTGCATTAGAACGTGGTAGTTCAGTTGAAAGATATCTTGTCGTGAGTTAGTCAAAATCATAAATCGGATCCTAATACTCTCGTTCGTATGTTTGCGATGCTGAAATTTAAAATAAGAGGTGGAACACTGGAATGGAATAGATTAAATAAAAAAATTGTTGTAAGGTGCATTTTATTTAGGAAAATTTTTCAAAATAATTTTTTTTAAAAAATTGTCAAAATAAACCTCCATTAAAAGTAATTTTCAAACTAGACCCGCTGCCACCACGTGGTGACACGTAGCGACGGCGGGTTTTGTTTTTTTGTGCATAGAGAACTCGGCATCACCAGTGCCGACTTCATCTTTTGAGAACTCGACACTGGTGATGCCGAGTTCAACTGAGAGTACGGAAGATTCGGCGTTGAGAGTACGGAAGATTGTCGTTCTTTCTGGGATAAACGAATTTTCCCAACGAAAGATGATTTGGTTCATGCTCTACAATCTTGGCACATTAAAAAGTTTGTTCAGTATTCAGTTGTGGTTTCTTCAACGAAACGGTATATTGTTCATTGTATTCGTCGTGATGAAGATAACTACAAATGGCGTCTACATGCGTCTGTTCCAAAAGGATGCAGATATTTTTAAGTTAAAACATACGACGCCGAGCACACTTGTTCCAATCCGATATTGCTAAACGACAACAAACAATGCAATGCTAATTTTGTATGCGACTTGATAATGTCATCTGTTAGAACTAAGTTCACAATTACTCCTGCTGAAATAATGGAAAGGGTGAAGACCAAATACTCACTTGAAATTGGTTACGCTAAAGCATGACATGCTAGACAAAAAGCGTTGAACCGAATATATGGTGCCGAAGAAAACAGTTTTAAAGATTTGCGAAGGTTCGTCACAGTTCTCTGTCAGAACAATGAAGGATCTGTTGTCAAAATAAAGTCTGTCCAGGTAAATTCAGACGAGGAGATGTTTAAGCGTGTGCTTTGGGCGTTCGGGCCTTCAATTAGTGAGTTTCATTATTGTAGACCCGTTGTCAGTGTGGATGGAACGCACCTCTATAGCAAAAATAGAGGTTTATTGCTAATTGTTGTGGGCACGGATGCACACAACGGAATTTTTCCTTTGACATTTGCTGTTGTAGAGAGCGAGAATACAGAGTCGTGGACGTGATTCCTTCATTTGCTGGCAGGTAGAGTTAAAAGGCGACCCGATTTGTGTATTATCACCGACAGATTTTCGGGAATAAATGCTTGTGTGCGAGCCGCATTTCCACCTTCGGAGGGCCATGTACATCGATTCTGTCTTCGACACATGAAAGCAAATCTTGCTAAACATCGAAATTGTAAGGAAAGATTGGGACAAATCAAGTTTTACGAAGCAGGTAAAACTCATTCATTTATGAAATTTGAAGAGTTAATGAAGACTATTGCAGATGAACATAAACCGGTATACGAGTGGATTCAACATCAATGTCCTTTGTAAAGATGGACTTGTTGTCACGACGGGGGTCGGCGTTTCGGATGTATGACAACAAACATGTCAGAAAGCTTCAACAATGTCTTACGAGGGGCACGCGGTATGCCAATTACAACCCTGATTTTGATGACCTTTCTCCGCTTGAACAAATTCTTTGTTAAAAGAAGGGACGTCGCCGAGTCGTGGAACGAAACATATGGACTGACGGTCCACACCGTGGTGATAACAAACAGTAATCTGGTCAGAACACATACAGTAACTCGGTACCACCAGCTGATGTACCAGGTTGAAGCCAATGACCAGAAAAAATACCTCGTGAAATTTGAAGAAGGAGTTATTACTTGCACTTGTGGATACATAATTGCAATGCACGTCCCATGTTCACATGTACTAGCAGTTTGCAGTGACAGACATGCAAATGTCAACACTTCACATTTGGTGTCCCCGTATTATGAGGTTCAAATGTACAGGGAGGCGTACAAACCGATATTTGTCCTGATTCCTGATGTGGGGTATTGGCCAGATCGAGACAACATCACAATGAAGTCTCCCCAAACCAAACGACCCCCCGGTCAGCCTAAATCAACGCGAATCCGAAACGAGATTGACAAACACTCTGGAAGAAAGGTAAGGTGTGGGAGATGCGGCGGTATAAGGCATAACCGAAAGCGATGCAAGGAACCTATATAGCAAAATATTTTGTATGTGAGACGAATGAATGTAAGAGTTGATTAATTGTAAGACGAATGAATGTAATGTATTTTTTAGGACCGTAAATTTGCCTACTTCAACCTATTAAACTCACTTTTTTTAAAGTGAAATCGGCGTACTCGACATTAGTAACGCCGAGTTCTTCCTTTAGAACTCGGCACTCTCCGTGCCGAGTTCTATTTAAGTAACTGTTCTCCTGGCAATCAATCTCATACATCGTCAGGAGAACAGTTTCTTAAATAGAACCTCAGAAAAAAATGTCGAAGTGTTGGCCAATAAAAAACCAAGTAGAACTCGGCATCATCCATGCCGAGTTATACCAAAGTTGAACACAACATCATCAGTGCCGAGTTCTCAAAAGATGAACTCGGCACTGGTGATGCCGAGTTCTCTATACACAAAAAAACAAAATCCGCCGCCGTCACGTGTCACAACGTGGTGACAATGAGTCTAGTTTGAAAATTACTTTTAATGGAGGATTATTTTGATAATTTAAAAAAAAATTATTTAGAAAAATTTTCCTTTTATTTGTTAAGCCTCGGAGAATGGACGTTAAGGTAGGTGAAGCACCTCTTTTGTCTGAGGCCAACGGTTCCACATTAGTCCGAATAAGCTCTGAGTCCTTTATTTCCCCGTCACTGTCGCCCAACCAACATACAAATCTCCAACAAATAAATCAAATCAAAGATATGACGCATCAACCTTTGCATTGCAAGGTCGTTGGCTACTGTATCTGTGTGAATTAGGAGCACCAAACATTCCTATGTTGTGGGCCTGCGGAGTCCAATTAGGTCCACGTAGGTGCTAAAGTGTCCTTAATTTGCCCTCATTAACTCACATACGATTATATTTATAGCTTAAACCTTACAATTTGGAGTAAACACAACTCCTCCCAACTAACAGAGTAACAAAACAACTATGCTAGTCAAAGTGGCCAAGCTGAGGTAGCTCCAGTGAACTTTAAGGTTTACTATGTTCTTGCAATCACGAGTTGCAAAATCTAATTTTAAGCGTATCGAGGATATGAATGTAGCGCGGATCAATAAGTAATCTTCCTCCTCTTCATTCCCTACTAGCTCGAAAAAGATAAATAACTACGATCAATTGAGATAATAAAAAATTCATTAAACGATGGATTGGTTATACAACAATGTCAATAAAATAACTAATAATAAGTAAATGACCTGAAGCAAGTACAGGAGGAATTGAATTGACGACTTGTAAGGGCACCCTTAACGGGGGTGCCCCGCCCGGGCGCCCTGGTCGGGCGCCCGGGTGCACCCCCGTTAACGGGGCGGGCGCCCATCGGGTATCCGCCCGGGACTCCCACCCGGGCGCTTGCCCGGGCGTTGGGCGTCCCGGGCAGACGCCCAGGGCGCCCGCGGGTGGGGGACACGTGTCCTCCTCCCATTCATTGATTTTTTTTTAATTTTTATTTATTTAGGGGATGTTTTGTTATTAATGGATTGGGTATTTGTTATTAAAATGGGGTAATAAAAATTTCCAAGCGAGACCCCCGAACGAAATGTTGAGGTGATTTAATAGTAAAAATTAAAAAAAATCAAGTTAAATAGAAAAAAATATTAATACAATAATACCATAAGAACAATACATTAATAATACTAAAATACGAAATACAATCAACCACATGAAACATATGTTAAAGGGAAATACAAACCATACAGACTACAACAACACGAAATACAAAAGGGAAATACAAATCATACGAAATACGGACTACAACAAACTACACATACTCATTCTCTTCTGCCCAGGTGAGAAGTTTATCCATTACTTTTTGATCCTTCTCCGTCGGGTTGTCCTTCCTCATCAGAGAGTGAAGCATGTCCAACTTATTTTTTATTAAATGCCTCTGGAAATTCCTTTCCGCTAACTCATCTTGCTTGGAGAAACCATCTTCTCTGACTTGGGCAGTGTATCGAATCTGTTGTGCAAGTTCTCTAACATCGGTGTCTCTTTCGGGGCGTAATGCACTCTTAGCCTTTTTCTTACACTTCTTCACACCTTCTGGGCGTGTAGACGACTCCGGCATCAGCTCTTCTGCATCCGAGGGTGATTGCGTCCTGGAGCCATCCGTGCTCTTTCTTTTCCCAAGGCTTCCTGACTGGGGACTATTTTTTCATCGTGCAACTCCGGGGACTCCCAGTCAACACACACGACATTAGCTACGGATATCACAGACTCCCATTTTGGGTACCTACGCAACATAACCCAAGCATCAAAATAAAGAAATTTAGGCCCATGAGTTCGCTCGTAGATCACGTGCGCTTGTCGGACAACATCGTCGTCATTCTGGCCGCTCCTTTTCCGTCGGAATGCCTGATCGAAGCACTCGACCCACTTGTTCACAGCAGGTACAATTCTCCTCCATCGTCTTTTTAAGGACTCTGCATTCCTCTCGGGTAGGCCTGTGCCTTCCACGGAGATGTCGTACACACGTTTCACTCTAGCCCACAATGAAGTAGACTTCTGGGTTGTCTCTGTCACCGCATCGCAACTGATTTCCAAATATGCAGAGACAAGTCTCTCGTCCTCAGCTGTGGTCCACAACTTTGGATTGGCTTTGGCAGTTTGGACTTGCTTGCGGTGGCGACGCTGTGGAGGTGGGGATGGTGGTGTGGCGGTGTGTCGTGGTGGGGACTCATCGTCGTCGTGACCAACTTCTTCAGTGTCTGCCATACTCTGACTACTTTGTTGAGACATGTGTTGGCCAAACATCTGGAATTGCGGTTGATTATGTGGTAATGGTGGTGCATATTGAGAGAATTGTGGGAATGGTGAGTTTTGATCTGGTTGTGCGTAGTGGGAGAATTGTGGGAATGGTGAGTTTTGGTCTGGTGGTGGGAATGGTGGTGCGTAGTGGGAGAAGTCTGGTTGTTGGAATGGTTGTTGGTAAAATGGATGTGAGGGGTATCCTTGTGGATAGCGTGGATACATATTTGATTGTGGACGAGGGGGGGAACGGTTGTAATCCGGAGAAGACATTGCAACGTTGTGTTTTGTGGAAGAGATATGAGATGTAAGTTGAGTTTTGTGTAGGGTATATATAGAGAAAAAATTAGACACTGTGCAGTCACACGGATTACTTCTCACGCACGCGTATACTGTACATTCACGCGGACTACTTTTATTTCACGCGTATACTGTGCAATCACGCGGATTACTTTTCATGCACGCGTATACTGTACATTCACGTGTATACTGTGCATTCACGCGCGTTTCAAAATTCAAATATTCAAATTTCAAATATTCAAAATTTTGTGGTTTAATAGTGATTAATATTGTTAATGAATAATTATTATTGTTAATTAATTAATAGTAATAATAATTATATCGTGAATTAGAATTATAATGTAATTAGAATTAGATTTATATAAAATGTAATTTGTTAAATGTTGTGTGAGAATTAAATTTGTTTAATTAAGAAATGATGTAGAGGAAAGAGAGTGTAGGGTGAGTGAGGATAGCCCGGGCATGAGTAAGAGGATTTTTTGGGTGTGTTGGGTGAGTTGATGTGGCAGAGAGAGAGAGTGCAGGGCGCCTGGGGTAGCTCAGACGCTGTTATTTGTGCTCTAAACTTTCTAAGTTGCAACCTTTTGAAGATGTATACCTATTTGTTTGCATGGTGAGGTTGGCAAACTGTCCCTCAATGGTCAAACACCGCTCACTGCTGACCACCGAAGTAGTGATGGATTTGGTTCAACAAATTTGGACTTGGGAGCACTACTGATGCAAGTACTTCACGAGGTCATGTATGTCTATTTAATTTTGTTTATTGCTCAAGTCATGGGCTCGACACTTTTTTCTCCCTCTGCTTGTCTGCTTATGTCTTCATATTTGCTAATCAATCAACTTCCCAAACGACCAACTTAGTTGCACAGTTTGATAACTAAACTAACGGTGTGGGTCCCACTACTTCATCACGTTGTGGGTCCCACTACTTCATCTCAACTCCACTCTCCAAATAGTTTAACTACATAATTTGAAATTCTAATTTGCAATTACTCTGCCTTTACTTCTCTTTCGTCATGAATTTTGTTGTTGCCGTCATGGATATAATTAGCCACCTTATGGATAGTTGTTGGCTATTATCTAGAGGTTAATCAATAGATGAAATTGAACGGGAATGAAAGTAAATGGGTAGCAAATTTAATTGAAATTGTTAAGATGCCGTAAGGCAAAATATCTTTCTTTTAGCCTGTATGAATTAGTACATTGAACAATACCAATACCAATACCAATACCAATACTTTATAAAGGACTCCAAAAATTAATGTTGTATTCCTATTTTCAAACTATTTTTTAACGTCTTCTTTTAAAAAAAAATCTCTGTAAACTTTATTTAAACTGGTCAACATACCACAACAACGAATCACTGTAATATAAGAAAACAGGAGTCAAACGTATAAACACATTCAACAAATCAAGTATTTCGGCACCGTAATACCCAACCCATACAAATTTTTTTTGCTTCGAGGACATGAAAACAAACCGTCTAAATTAGAAATCCATTAACGAAATCCGCCGTCCCCTTGGTTTAGTAAATCCATTAACAAAATTAGTTTAGTAAATCTATTAACGAAATTTTATTTCTAAAATTAAATTAATAATCATCGGCTTACCGTGGAGGAAAAGAAAAATCGATTCCCTTATGTGATGTGCATAGTTTAGAAGATGAGTCTGATCTCTGTCATCCACGTAGACGGGGTATTTCTGTTTCAGTTAGGAGAGAGATATATATTTTACGTCGTCAAACACGTGATGATTCTTTCAACGACGAGGATGATCCAGATGAGATGGGGAGTCACGATGAGAGTGACGAAGGGGGTCGATATTGCTTGGAGTCGCAGGAGAAGGCGATACAGCAGCATGTAGTCGAGGACAGAGGTGGCATTCTGGTCCTTCGGCTGAGTGGGTCATTAGGAAGGGTCGAGGTGACCGGTTTGTGACCGGTGATTCAAGTTCGTGCACTGCAGACGTCCGAACTCAGAAGAAGAGGATTGAGGACGATTCTTGGCTCGTGACGGATATGATGCCCGATGGTCCTCTAGATGGCAGCGTCATTCCTAGTTTTGGAGGCCACATCGCCAGACGCATTTGGGAGGGCGATGATCGGAAGGTTCTGAAGTATCATAATCGGCACAAAGCATGTACTACATTGCAGGCTTGGCGATCAATGATGATTGTTGATATGACGACTACCATTACTGATAGCGGATTGGGTCACTTGTCGTACAACATGTTCACCTGCCTTGACATGTCTTTGATTTCGGCATTTGTGGAGCGGTGGCAGCTTGACACCAACACTTTCCACTTGTCTTTCGGAGAGATGACGATCATATTGCATGACGTTTTCCAGATTTTGCACATTCCTGTTGAGGGACGTACGGTCAGTGCGCAGGCGCCGACGTCTGAGCTGAAGATTTTTGTATCAGAGTTGCTTGGGGTCAGCCTCGATGGTATTGGGCGAGATAACTCATTTTGGAGTGGCAGTCGTGTTAGCATCGGCGTTGTGGATGACAGTTGCAGACGGGAACGACCACCACAGACTTGGGATACGCAGATGACTGCCTATCTCTTCTTGCTGCTAGGTTGCGTCTTGTTTGTCGATAAGAACGGTTGCAGAGTCAGACCATGCAATCTATTGGAGGCGAGGGAGTCAGATACCATTGGTCAGTACTCATGGGAGTCGGCGACGTTGGCATATATGTATCGCCAGTTGGGTATAGCCAATCGTGCTGATTATTTTGGCATTATGGGTTGTCTTACACTGCTGCAAGCTTGGATATATGAGTATTTTCCTGCTTTCCGCCCTCATCGGGAGCGGAAGATTATTGAGCGTGGTCATCCTCGTTCCCGTATGTGGGTTGTCCGGACCGATGATAAGAGTGAGGGACGACTCATTTCCATTCGTAGACCGCTAGATCAGATGACTGCATCGCACATATAAAATGTATATGTCATTCACCTTTATTTAAATTTCAACTTTATTATTATTAACGTATAAACGTTTAGGTGGAGTGATTGTCGTATGATCCTGAGCCTGCTGTAGCTGTGCCGAGGACTACATTTATGAGCGTTATTTGTTATCGGGATATCATATGGTACATGCACAAGGAATCTCATGTGATGTCAGAAAAGCACACCCGCAACGATATTCAACTTGATTGCTTAAGTCTTACATTCTCTTCAACTCCTGAGTCAATAATGACAAGCAGTGATGCGAAACTCGACCATTTATATGCTGAAACAAAGGACCTATATAGTTTGTCAAATTTCAACGTCTCGAACCTTCAAGAAAGTTCTGAATATTCGTCAGCTGCATTTCAATGGCCGAGTTCACGCGGTCGAAAAGATTGTCCAGAGCTACAGTTGATGTAGTAATCCACTCTTTCAGAGCCGAATGTGCACTTTCCACCCTACAATTCGTAGTGTTGCCGAAATGAATGACTTTATTCGTCTAATTCAACACAAACTTTTCTTTATGCACTAAACATTTCTGCAGACTTCTTATCCTTGCCGAAAACGTGGTATGCGTAGTTATACACGTCTTTGTTGATATGTCAGGTGCAAAGTAAATGAGAAGACTCAGGAAAAACATCTGCCACTGGTCGCATCAGACCAAACTCCCGGTCCGTTATTATTGCAATCGGGCTAACATTATCCAATAACAGATCTCACAACCTCTCCAACACCCACTGGTAACTGGACTCGGTCTCATCCTTCAAAATCGCATAGCCGACGAGGAAATTCATGTTTGTTGGAGTAACCCCAATCATCTCAAACAAATGCATCTTGTATTTATTCGTCTTATACGTCGAATCCATGCAGATTACGAAATGGTGTATGCGCAACAACTGAACTGACGTCGGATGTGCCAAAAATGCGTGAGTGAGGACATTAGTTTCTTCATCTGCCACAATCCAATGCAAATACTTATACTGCACCGCCTGACTGAGAAACTATTGAGCGGGATTCCTGTCTTCAGATTTCGTCGTCCTCATGTACTCTCTGAAGTTATAAATGTGCCTCTGATTGGGATTATCATACGGAAATTTCTCATTTTCTGCCAACAAGATGTTACGCGGTCTCGCTTGTGCCTCAGTCATATCATGAACAATTTGCTTAGCCGTAGAACTAAGACCGCTGATCTGTCAGTGACCCTCTGGATAAGCTGCAAGTCTGTGGTTGTGCTACCCATGAGTACTACTAGAAACAACTCATCCATCACGATCCCGCCACACGACGACCTTTATCAAAAACGACAACCGCAACCTTTTCTTTTTGTATTCTTCCGTAGTGCAATATTTGTATCACGATAACCCATTTCATTTCTGCGATCGCATCTGAGGTAACAATCCATCCGATTATCTGTTTTTGATTTGTATGATGATATTACCAAAAAAATCTTGCTTCTATGACAACTTATTTCGCCTATTTACACGCTTCCTCGATTGTTGTAAATACTTGTTTACTATCAAAAAACTCAGTATAATCTACTCCATCACAGCTGAAATCTTGGATCGGAACCTGAATAATTTAAATTAACACAAAATAAATAAACTAAATAATAATAATAATTACATGAGGCTTCTAGCTTAGACACCTCATACAAGGAGTGAGGCGTCTGGCGGAGACGCCCCATCCATGGGCGAGGCGTCTTAGCCAGGCATCTCATCCATGGATGGGGCGTCTGGCTAAGCCGCCTCCGCCTTGGTGCGGGCGTCTTAGCTAGACGCCCGAGACCAAAAAAATAATCCATCTCGCTTACCTCACCAGATGTATGCGCTTCGTCAGAAATTTTCGTGGTGTTGGTACTGGGAATGTGAGGAAAACTAAGACAAAAACCTTGTTTTAGGACTTATGACGAAATTAGTATTAAATGAATTGTGAAAGGCAAAATGGTAATTGGTGGGGACGATTTAAGTAGTTTTCCGACGAGAGATAAGTAATTCCCAGGAGATTTGAGCACAAAAATGTAGAAGTACGCAATGTTTTTTAAAGATTTTTTTACTATACTTACTGGGGGGGGGGGGGATTTAACACCTTAACAATTTACTAAGGGATCGAATTATATGGCGCGAGTATAAACCGGCTTGTTGCTTGATAAAGTGAGTGACACAATCCAAACAGATTATTACAAAAATGCTCTCTTGCTAATTTAAAAGTCAACCATTTGGCGTGTCATAGTGTCTTAAATACCTCAGATGTGCGTAAAAGTTTCAATTGCACATTATGGCAACCATTTTAATCTTAACTTATACATAGGAGTGTAGAACAATTTTTACTTAATCGGACTTTGATGTTCCAAATATAGCCTTAGGATGAGAGTACAATTAAAGTCTTGTCCAAATTGAAAAATATCCAAAATAACATGAATTCAAAAGGATAAGTAGATTATTATTTTGATGACACCCAATAAGATATGTTACGGCTAGTTTGAGAACGAAATCCAAGTCGCGGGATCCACGGAGGATACGAACATGGCCCGCAAATTACGGGACATGCCATTCCCATGCGGTCTTGCTTTGTTCGAGAGTCGTGTCGTGTCTATAAATAGCGGAGGTTCGGATTCCAACCAAACCCTACACTGGCTACACACCAATCTACTCTGCTAACTCTACGAGCTTTGGTTTGTTTGGGATGGGGCATAATTAGAGACGAATAACTGCACGTCAAGGAATGCTTTGTTGTCTTCTCTTGATTCTAATCTTCTTCCATTCCCCCATCCTTCTTTTGTTTACGAAAAGATACCAGTCTTGAGGAGCCCAATGACTGCAGACGAAAGTAAATGAGATATGATGAGTTAGATTATATTTCTTTTCGTTGGGTTTCTTATTTGTGATTTTGGTGTTAATAAATGTTTTTGTTGTTTGGAATGCAGAAACGGGGGATCCAAAAGGCACGTGTGAAGAAGAGGCTTCTGTTCCTCTTCCGGAAAGCATTGAACCCCAAAAGCAGGTTTCAGAAAATCCACTGGATTCTTCAAAAGAAGGTAAACAAACTCTTAAAATCCAGTATTTTCAACCTCTACATGTCCAAATAAATATGATCACATAACAAAACCCAGAAATGATTTGATTTTTCCTGTTAAAAACATGTGTTGGGTGTGTTTGTTAGCTAACAACAAAGAAGGTAAACTCTTTCCATTCTTATTTGTATCCTCCAAAGTCCAAACTTTTCTATCACGCAACAAAACCCAGAAAAGATTTGAATTTTCTGTTAAAAAATGTGGTGGGTGTGCTTTTTAGCTAACAAAGACGGGGCTGAGGAAGAGAGCATGGGATCAACGGACAAAGAGGAGGAGAACGACTCCGGCCAGTCCTCCCCACGTGGGGTCCTCGAGAACAACCCGGTCATAGGTGGGTCGGATTCCGACAGCACGACCAGCAGCAGTAGTACTCTCGCGGTCGGGGCGGTGTCCGAGTCGCCTCATGGGACCCAATGGAGGAATTTGATTTGCAATTTTCTCCAGAGGAAGAAGCAGCCAATGCGGAGGCTTTCGACATTTCCGCCTGGTGAGGTTCGGAGGAAGGGTCTGATGAGGAGGTTTGGGAGCATGAGATCATCTCGGGATGTTGTGGAGGAAGACGATGTTTGTCCTTCTGTGGTTGTTAGGGGAAAACCATCGTGGAGGAACTTCGATTACAAGGAGCTTCAGGATGCTACTGATAACTTCTCCTCTGGTAATCTGTTCTTGTCATTTCATATTCTTTTCTTGTGTTGGGGAACTTATGGTTTTGAGTTAATGAAATTTTAGTTTAAGAACATGGTGGATTAGAAATTGGGTCGAAGAAGTAGAAGGATGCAAAAACAAAATTTGAAAGCTGAAGATTATATTAAGTAAGATATATTATATAATATGCGAAAATTGAGTCAGAAATAGGAAAATGTATTAATATAAACTGAGTATTATATGCGTGAGGCTTATAAAACAAGAAGCAATTAGCATGAACTTTTGTCGTCACTATTTTGGGAACTTTAGGGGGTTTGCAGATCAACACATTGAATATCACTTAAATATCTTGCACTTCCACAATACCTTTAAAAAGAGTTTTATTTCAGAACTCTCAGTAAGATCTTTCTGAGAGCCCAAGATAAATAAATTAATACCACTTATAAAGTTTAAAGTGCAAGAATGACAAAGAAGTATAACTAAGACCATTGAGAAGAAACTAGCCTTGATAATTTTTAATTTAAGAAGACTAGAAAGAAATTTCCATGACATAGTCAGATAAAGTGCATGCAGAAATTGTTCTTCAATTGTTAAATTTTCTACCAGCACTCCAGCAATAGTGGTCATTACAAAACCTTATTCTCAAAACAAAACAAAAAACGAATAGTGGTCATTATCATCTTTATTCGCTACAGTGTAGCACCATGTTCCTACTTCCTACAGAGACATTCTAACTATTGAAGGTATAAATATTTGTACCTAACATTCATTTTTCCCCCTATGTTGGTTAAGTGTGCTTTTCATGACCACAATTAGCGCACGTTGATGTGCTCATCTTTGAAGTATTCATTTGACGTCCAAAATATATAGCAATTTGTGTCACCAAGTTAGTTCATACCTAACTCTTAGTTGACCATTTTACTGCTATTTTACCAAACCCCCAAAGAACATATTTTCAAATAAATACCAACTGTTGACTTAGATAAGTGCTCATTTTTACCTCTCTATTAACAGCATGAACAATCTTGTTTTATTTCCATTAAGCCAGTTAGAATGTCAGTACTGTTTAGGGGATATTTTACTTGGTTTATCTAAATCAAAACAAACCCTAAACAAGTGCTGGCTTCCAAATCAAAACAAATTACTGTTGAGAGGAGTAACTGAAATTTCATCAAGTTATTGTTCATAATGATGTTACTCAAGTTCTCCAATGCCGACTATTCACAATACCATCTCTTCTATATGATATATTTTGGTTATGGTTTAACATGTGTAAGTTAAAATATAAGTGGATTTGTAAAATGTCATTAGACTTTCAGGTTCCTATACCATATTAACATATGAGCTTCAAACTCAAAATTAATTGGTGTTGAGTGACAGAGTGAGGTGTGCTATGATCTTATAGTTTGTGGAAATATTTCTTATTCTAAGGTTAAAGTACTCTCGACAATAACATGACAAATGCTCTGAAAATATGTAAGTTTGATCTGTGAAATGAAATTTTGCAGAGAGATTGATAGGAAAGGGTGGTCATGCTGAAGTATACAAAGGATCATTACCAGACGGGGAGTTGGTAGCCGTGAAGAGACTGATGAAGAAAGATAGCGAGGAAGGGAAAATAAGTGATTTCCTATCCGAGCTGGGGATAATTGCCCATGTCAACCACCCCAATGCCGCACGCCTCCTTGGTTTCAGCCTTCATGGTGGCCTTCATCTGGTTCTGAAGTTTACCCCTCATGGAAGCTTGGCTTCCGTTCTCCATGGTAAAAACTAGGACTAACTTCAGTTTCCAAAACCAGCATTTGTTTAGACCAAACCTTTTTAATCAGCTCAATTTTATCAAAGTTTGCATAAGTTACTAAAGAAGTTAAAATATTGTAAATGTGTTTTCCGGCCGTTGTGCCATTGTCTCAACTACCATGTAAAAATTTATTATTTAGATCTTCATCAATTGATGTGGAGTGGAAAGATTCATTTTTTACGTTATAAGCCCCTAAAATGCTTGCAATATTTTAAATTGTTTGATGAGTACTATTATTGACTACTACTATCAAGAGTAGGTTCCTCCAAGGAGAAGCTTGAGTGGGGGACCAGATTTAAGATTGCACTAGGTGTGGCAGAAGGGCTTCTATACCTCCACAAGGGCTGCCACAGGATAATTATCCACAGAGACATCAAAGCCTCCAACATCTTACTGACAGAAGACTATCAGCCACAGGTACAACTCTACTTCATTCTCCTCTTGTTTTGTTTTGTTTTACTTGAATATAGGTGGTTGCTTATTTTTATGGTTTTATAGATTTCAGACTTTGGCCTCGCAAAATGGCTTCCGGATCAGTTGACTCACCATGTAGTTTTCCCAATAGAAGGAACCTTTGGGTACATGTCCGACACAAGCTCCATCATTTTCTTCGTCTTGTCGGATGCAAAACTGTGCGTCTGTGCCTGATAATTCTGTATTATATTTGTCAGATACTTGGCACCAGAATATTTCATGCATGGAGTAGTCAGTGAGAAGACCGATGTCTTTGCCTTTGGTGTCCTGCTGCTTGAGCTTGTGACAGGGCGCCGGGCGGTGGATTCATGCCGCCAAAGCCTAGTGATGTGGGTATGTCCTTATAAATAAACATTCGACAACTAATTAAACACGTAAATGTAACACTTCGGACCAAATTCTTTTTCTTCTGTACAGGCAAAGCCACTGTTGGATGCGAAGGAAGTACTGAAATTAGTGGACCCTTTTCTAGGTGATTCGTATGATTCAGAAGAAATGAACCGGTCAGTCACAGTGGCGGCAATGTGTATTAACCACTTGTCCACAAATAGACCTCAGATGAAGCAGGTAGACGAAACATGTGTACCACCCCATCTGTAATAACCGAATCTTATATGAGCTTCACATTGACACAACCTTTTCATTTGCGTAGGTGGTTGAGATTCTGAAAGGCGAAGATAGATCTGTTACGCCTACACGAAAAGAAGTAAAACTTAGTGGTGGGAAGCCACCGGTTTCTGATGCAGCATGTGAGATGGAAGACTATACTTGTTCGACATACCTGAATGATCTGAACCGATACAAGCAACTTGTGCTCAATGGTGAATAAAATCCTAGTTTGCATGCCTCGTTGAAGGATAATATTAGAATTACAAGTGTTCTCAGCTATAGATAAATGTTTAGCGTATGGATTTTGCGCTTGTATCTCAAATGAGAAAATATGTGTGCACCAATTCAAATCTGAAGAGCTTCCTGGAGGTATGGTTCATGTAATTTTTTTTCATGGCCCATCGCGGAGTGCAGTATTCCCCAATTCTCATTGTTTTGTTTGGAATCATGGTAGTTTTTATCTACTACGTATCCCTCAATTGCTGTTGGCAAGGTCATTCTAACCGATATCCAGTTGAACACATCACTGCTGCACAAGGCACAGCTCACAATTTCGTAGGCAATTGGCACTTAAAATGTCAGAATGGTGCGGCACTTGGATTAGGTTTTTTTTTTTGGGTCCACTATTTACTCAAATACATAAAAAGGATATAATAGACCTAGCTTTTCACGAAGTGTTACATTTTTTAGCATATATGACACTTTTATCATAACGAAAATAATTTTTAGCTTAGTACAAGATTACGAAGAAGCGCACCAACCACGCAAGGATGAAAGAACTACACATAAAGAAGAAACAATCATCCTTAGTAGTAAACGATGGAGATTGATGAACTTGTTGCTTAAAATGGGTTTAGTACCACAAAAAAGAACATAGTATAATGTGCTCAACAAAATCATTAAGCCAAATTGGTTAGCTGCAGTGAGTCAATTACTGTTTACTAGGCATACTAGTTATTTTGTTAGCTTCAATAGGTCTCCACCATTGCTTGGTTGGCTGCCATTGATGTGGAGGTTATGCTGACCAGCCTCTGGAACCCAATTCAAACTCGGCCACAGAGGCTGAGGTTTGGATCTGAAGACTTGCAGGTTCCATTTATGGAGAAAAACAGGTTGCTAAGAGCAAGATCCGGGTGTGGTGGTCTGACCATAATGCAATTTACTTCATGTGGCCTCTGAGATTCGTCTCCAGAGGTCAACTTCAGACGCTTGGCTAAATTTCCAATGGGCAGATCACTTTTTGCAATTGCTTCCAGATTGTATCTGTTCCGCTCAAAGTTTGTCACTGCATTTGCACCACGAAATTTGATCGCAGCAACATCATACGCTTCCGCTGCCTCTTCTTCCGAGGCTGAAAAAAGGCCTTGTTATTCACATGGAAGGCAAAAACAATTCAATATAGTTGAAAAATGTCAACTTACAAAAGGTTCCAAGGTAAAGATCTTTGTTGCCAGCGACACGCCCGATTCTCGCTTGCCAGCGACCATGTTGGTGATGCCTGAGAGTACTAAATTCATAAATTACCAACTTCAATAAACAAGTAACCGAGTGAAAGATTGTGAACTTGAAAGGTAAAGATCTTTGTCTAGTAATTCTGAAGTCGAAAACAGTGTCAAAGATACAATACTTCGTATTCGATTTGCACCTTGTAACACCTCTATACATAGATGCTCCTCTTGAAAATCCACTGCTTCTTCTGAAAAGCAGAAAATATACCAAAGGATTGTGGGTGTGAATGAATTGGCAGATCTAGAGGAGTGGAATATTTGACCTGTTTACCACTTTACCTTCTAATGGATGCAATGAACTCCTGCTTGGTCATGCTCTTCATCTCCTCTATTTCTTTGCTATATGTTGAAGCCTGGAAGCAATTAAAGAAGTGTAAAAAAGCGTGTACTTGACACTAACCATGACCAACAATTAAGTGAAATTTACTTACAGGGAAGTTTGTAGTAGCAGAGGAACCCCAATACTTCAAAGATGCAAGGTCATAAGCTCTAGCTGCCTTTACTTCTTTGTCATATCCACCTTACAGAAGAGATGAAATTGCCATTACATTGAACAGTTAAGAACGGTAACTATAACAAACTTGAAGAGAGGAGAAATCACTGCTTACCTAAATAAACTGAGCAAAAGGTTGCAATGTTTGAAGCCAGAAAAATTCCCATGCAAAACAAGAAAAATAGGAATACGTTAGATGAGGAATACTTTAGATGAGCATGCCGAGGAAATAAATGAGGAAGGAATGACAATGCAAAAATAAAAATAAAAAACAAACAAATATTGGATACGGAATATTTCAGAGTTTTGATTACACACAGTAGCAAATGGGGTCTGAACCTTCATCTAAGGACTAACTAGAAAAAACTGTCTTAAGACCACCACTTTATCAAAGGAATATATTTTATAAAATTTGAAATACTATAATGTTCAGGGCCTCGGGCACACTTTCCATCTGAGGAAATTGCTAGCACTAAGTTATTTGTATGGAGGCGGAATTACTGAATATCAAGATATTGTCAATGATTGACACGTTCACAAGTTAGGGACAATTTTTTAAATACCATGCAATTTTTCTCAATTACACCTTTTCGCCACCTATTTGACCGTTGATTTCGGCTCAACAAGACAACATATAAAATTGAGTTCTCAATTTAAATACAAAAATTCAGCATCATGTCTATTGAAATATCATCAAATAAGGAAACATATCACCTGCTCCGACGAAACCTCCACATAGCCATTGGGATGCATCTTCTATTCTACAACGCAATATCTCATACAAGGAAAGAATCAATTGCCCCCCCGCTCCTCCTAATTAGGAAAGCTTCCAACGGTCCTTATGTTTGTATCTTCTATTTATACACAAGTTCTTGTAAATCAAATCAATTAAGAAATAATAATCGATCTTTCTTCTTCCACAATTCAATATGGTATCAGAGCAATAAAAACGATCTCAGAGCTCCCCCGGAGGTCATCACTGATCGTTGTTGGTGATTAAAGGGGGTTGAAGGCTAACAAGCCGACATCCAGACCCAAAAAACCCCATGGCTGAAAATGCAAGCAGCTCAGAATCAAGCTCGTCCTCGCGCCTGGTCTCAACCCTCTTCAACGGGTCAAACTACCTCACTTGGGCTCGCGCGGTCACCCTCTCCCTCAGTGGCAGGGGGAGGCTTGGCCACATCACAGGGAAAACAAAGAAACCAGAAGGCGCCGGGACAGAAAACAAACAAGAATGGCAAACCAGGGATCACCTGGTAATGTCATGGATAATCTCTTCCATGCAACCCAACATTGGCGAAATCTTTCTATACAAAGAGAGCGCGCAAGAACTATGGGAAGTCGTCCATGAACAATATGGAAAAGCGCACAACTTCGCTCACGTTTTCAAAATCAAGCAAGAGATCGCGCAGACGCGTCAAAACCAGAAATCCATCACAGACTACCTCGGAAGTCTCAGGAAAGCGTGGGACGAGTTAGGGGTTTATGAACCCCCGACCACCGACGCCGAAATCATCAAGCAACGCACAGAACAAAATCGCATCTATCAATTTCTGGTGGGCTTAGATGCAAGCTATGAGTCCATAAGAAGCCAAGTGATCATGTCACAAGAACTCCCAACCCTTGCTGCAGTCACGGCGATGATCCAACGCGAGGAAACTCGCCGCAGGACCACCGCTCCTCCGCAAGGACACACCCAAACAGATACTGGAGGCGAAACCAGTGCATTTTTTGGCATAAAAACCCCAAATCCGACCGCAAACCACAACAACAAAAGGAGATACGGAAATCGGAAGGATGAATACTGCGAAAACTGTAAAAAATCGGGACACAATAAAAACCACTGCTGGTTTCTTCATCCGCACCTCCGACCGTCAAGGGATGGCGACAGACGAGAAGGGAACGACAGAAACAACATGAGATCATCGGGTGCCGGCGGCTACTACACCGCCATAGGGAGCGGCGGCCACCAGACAAACCCTAGCTCAACCCCTTTTCTCGCTCAAACCCAAAATGGAAATAACGGAGGCGGATCGTGTAGCTTTTATACGATGGGAGATCCGACAATGCATCCGGATCCAACCGGCTACCACCCGAATCATCAGCAACACAGCAACATGACCACATCTTCAAATCGCGTAGGCTTGGGCCCAAGCCATTCTGGACCAGACCAGCTCAACCTTCTAGTGGACCAGCTTAATTCATTGTTGCAAAACAACCCCCACACTTCAGGTAATAAGACAGGTATGAAAAAAACCTTGAATCATTACACTGCATTATTTTGTGATAATCCTTGTAATAAAAAGTGGATAATTGACTCAGGTGCCACTAATCATATGACTGGAAATACTACCATGTTAAGTAATATCAACAATAGATTAGAAATGCTTGATAAATTTGTAACTGTGGCTAATGGTAATCAAGTAGAAATTAAAGGAATAGGGGACACTAGATTACTAAACCAAATAACCAAAGATGTTCTTTATGTACCATGTTTTAACTCCAACCTATTATCTGTGGCCAAACTCACAAAGGCATTAAATTGTAATGTTATATTTACTCCCACTGATGTACTCTTTCAGGATCGCTCCACAGGGAAGACGATTGGTAGAGGCACTCTTCAAAATAATTTATATATTCTAGATTCCAATAACACTGCCTTACATGTCAGCAATAGCACCGTACATGAACTTTGGCACAAGAGGATGGGACACCCCTCTCATTCTGTTCTGAAAACTTTATTTCCATTTATTAATTCTGAAATTATTTGTGATGTTTGTAGTTTATCAAAACAAGTCAGGTTACCTTTTCAGTTATCTACTACTAAAACAAATAGACCCCTTGAGCTGATTCACTCCGATATTTGGGGGCCCGCTCCCACTGAATCCTATAATGGGTTCAAATATTTTATTACCTTCATTGATGATTTTTCTCGTACCACATGGATTTACTTACTTAGATTAAAATCTGATGTTTTTGAGATTTTTCGTGAATTTGTGACATTTGTAGAAAATATGTATGGTTTCAAAATCAAAATTCTTAGATCCGATAATGGTTCTGAATATACCAGTAACATGTTTCAAAATTTTCTAAAACAAAAGGGCATTTTTCATCAAACCACTTGCATTAATACTCCCGAACAAAATGGGGTTTCTGAAAGGAAAAACAGACATTTATTGAATATCACCAGATCCTTGCTTTTTCAACATCATGTTCCAAAAAGGTTTTGGTCAGACGCGGTTTTAACGGCTGCTTATCTTATTAACAGACTCCCTAGTCCAAGACTTCAAAACAAACAACCTCTAGAAATTTTAAATGGAAGAAAAATGACTCTTGATCACCTCAAAACCTTTGGTTGTGTTGTCTTTGTTCACAGGACCAGGATGGATAAGCTAGACTCTAGCTCTTGTAAATGTGTGTTCTTAAGATATTCTTCTAAGAAAAAGGGATATAAATGTTATGATCCCCAAAATTGTAAATTTTATGTTTCTCGTGATGTACAATTCTTTGAAGATAGTCCTTATTTCCAAAGGGACAAAGAAACTCCTTCTCCCCAAGGTACGTCTCCTACAAGCAATGTTCCCCTCCCGGTCAACAACTTCGACACTCCCAGACAAGACACCATCACCAACACAAGACCGGAAGAGACAACCCAAGATGTACCAAGAACAGAGGAGGAAGAAACTCATCAAAGACGGTCAAATCGCCCTACTCGTCCTCCCTCCTACTTACATAATTATGTTACCTCTCACGTCACTTACCCTATCGAGGACCACTTGTCCTATAATCAAATAAAAACCAACCATAAGGCCTTCATAACAGAAATAGATAGTCACATAGAACCCACCAACTTTAATAATGCCATAAAAGATCCTAAATGGCTCAATGCCATGAAGGATGAAATCAAGGCCTTAGAATCCAACAAAACTTGGACTCTTGTCCCTATTCAACCAGGAATAAAACCCGTAGGATGTAAATGGATCTATAAAATCAAATATAACAGTAATGGCACCATAGAAAGGTATAAGACTCGTCTTGTAGCCAAAGGATATACTCAAACTTACGGCCTTGACTACTTAGAAACCTTTGCACCTGTAGCCAAAATGAACACAATTCGTGTTCTCTTATCCATAGCAGTAAATAAAGGGTGGAATATATTCCAAATGGATGTGAAAAATGCTTTTCTTCAGGGAAATCTTGAGGAAGAAGTATACATGACACCTCCACCAGGGTTCAACTCTTCTCCAAATCAGGTATGTAAGCTCCACAAGTCAATCTACGGATTAAAGCAGTCACCCCGCGCCTGGTATGCCAAACTCAGTCTTTCTCTAATTAATTTTGGATTTACTAAAAGTACTGCTGATGCTTCTATGTTTGTTAAAACTTACAACAATAATACTGTACTAGTCTTAGTATATGTCGATGACATCATCATTACAGGAGACTGTGATAACGAAATAAACTTAGTTAAAATGCACCTAAAATCATCCTTTGACATAAAAGACCTAGGATTCCTAAAATACTTTCTAGGAATAGAATTTGCTTATTCAAAAAAGGGTTTGTTTATGTCCCAAAGAAAGTATGTCCTCGATCTCCTACATGAAACTGGCAAAATAGGATCTAAACCTACTAACACTCCTATCGAAACTAATCGTAAAGTGAGTCCAACGGGCGGAGAACCCGTTAAAGATATAGGTCAATTTCAAAGACTTGTGGGTAAACTTATATACCTCACAGTTAGCAGACCAGATATAACGTATGCTGTAAGCACCATTAGTCAATTTATGCATAATCCTCATACACATCACTTAGAGATCATTGACCGGATCATGTGTTATCTAAAAAGAACCCCTAGACAGGGACTATGGATGAAAAAGAATAACTCTAATGAAATCATCGGTTATTCGGATGCAGATTGGGCAGGAAGTCATGACCGGAAATCTACTACAGGCTTCTGCACATTCGTAGGGGGGAACTTGGTAACTTGGAAAAGCAAAAAGCAAAACGTTGTCGCCAGATCCAGTGCTGAGACTGAATACCGCGCCATGGCTTCTCAAAGACATGAAACAACCCTATAATCAACCTATGCAGATGTTTTGTGACAACAACGCTGCCCGACACATAGCTTCCAATCCAGTCTTTCACGAAAGGACTAAACATATCGAGGTGGATTGTCACTTCATCCGAGAAAAGATCCAGTCAAATGAAATAGAAGTCCCATACGTTCCAAGTAAGGAGCAACTCGCCGATATCTTCACCAAAGGATTGGACCACAAAAGTTTTCAACAAATTCTGCTCAAGTTAGGCTCCTTCAACATCCATCTGGATCCAACTTGAGGGGGCGTGTTGAAATATCATCAAATAAGGAAACATATCACCTGCTCCGACGAAACCTCCACATAGCCGTTGGGATGCATCTTCTATTCTACAACGCAATATCTCATACAAGGAAAGAATCAATTGCCCCCCCGCTCCTCCTAATTAGGAAAGCTTCCAACGGTCCTTATGTTTGTATCTTCTATTTATACACAAGTTCTTGTAAATCAAATCAATTAAGAAATAATAATCGATCTTTCTTCTTCCACAATTCAATAATGTCATCCTAAAACATGAAACAACAGTTCTTGGGTAATCACAGGTGACTTTAACCCTACTAGAGAGTTAAATGACCGCTCCCACCCCAATACTAGATATAATGGGATCCCACGTACCACTTGAGATTCAAAAAACAACCTGCAGGGAAAAAAATGATCAAATTCAACGCAAATTTCTTTGGAACAACTCTCTGGAGGGAGACGAGACGGTGAAAAGTACTTACTTGATTAAATGGAAAACAGTTTGTAGGCCTAAACTAGGGGTGAGCAAAATTTGGTCCGACCAGAATTTTTGGACCGAACCAGTTCCGATCGTTCAAGACTGGACCGGACTGAATTTTTTTTGTCCAGTCTTCGGTCCACCACAATCACGAAATTCGAGTTCGATCAAGTCTGGTCCGGTCTAAAACCCGAAAAACCCAAATCTGGACCGAAACCCAAATATACACTCAAATTTGCAAACCCCTAACACCGAAATCCCTTCATCCGAATCCTCTTCACACCAAAATCCTCTCTGAAATCTTGACCGCCGCACACTTCACCCTCTACTCCACCGTCGAGCCCACCCTCTAGTCCGGCCTTCCTTCCGGTTTCTATCCACAGTCCACCGAGCCCTACAACCGTCCACCGTCTTCACCCTCGACTCCGGCCTTCGACGAGACGAAGAGTACAACCGTACTCCGGCCGGATCCCGACCTTCACAGACTTCACCTTTAACTCCGGCCTCCACGACTCCGACTGTACTCTAGCCTCCCTACATTATCGAGTCCGACTGTACTCCGGCCTCCCTTCCTATTTCCGACCGAGCATGTGCAAGATGTGTTGTTTTCTGTTCATCTTTATTGTTAGATGTAGCAAGATGTGTTGTTTTTTGTTTGGGTGATAATGTTTGGTGTTTTATTTTGTTAACTTGAACATTGTTAACTTATGATGGTTGTGATTTCTGAACTTGTGACAGGTTGTGTCTTTGTGAAGTTGTGATTGATGGTTATAATTGTTAACTTAGGGGGTGTTTGGTTGGCTGGAATGAGAATCTCATACTAGGTTGGAATGAATTCTCATTCTGGAGTAAGTAGGTAAAGTTCTGATTCTGGGCTGAAATAGATTCTAATTCTGGGACTAAAATAAACAAACCAAATACCAGAATGGAATGAAATCCATTCAATTCAATTCCAGGTACCCAACCAAACACCCATTGGAGTTTGTGAACTTGTGATAAAAATTCAAGAACAAACTTATGGAAATTAAAAAAAAAACAAGACAAACCACTCAAAAAATAATTTTAAAAAAACTAATATGATTCGGTCAAACATGGTTCGGTCCGATCCGGTTTTCGGTCCAAGATTTTTGAGAGTTCGGGTTTCAATCCAGTCCCGGACCAAAACTCACCCACTAGCCTAAAAGTTTCGGAGGGTTAGGACTTGGGAATCCTCAACTTGCACACTAAGGGCCTGAGCATTCCATTAAAAAACTTTGGAACCTTATGACCCAAAATTCGAGGCTAGACTTCAAGGCAAAATGGCTAGACGTTTAAACGTCGGTTCAAAGCAGCATTAAATGAAGAACAACTTTTGAGGCCATACCAAGAACAAGTGATACGAGAAGCTGGAATTAAAATTTCTCTAGAAAGGGAAATTGACATCTAGGAGCATGTACAGATTCCTAATTGATGGTGGAATCAGATATAAGCTGCACAAACAAATTTGGAGATCTGTGGACCCAACGAAAGTTAAAATCTTCAATTGATTGATGGCAGAACATAGAATTCTTATAAAAGATATTCTTTGATTGTCAGGTGGCAGCCTTATTCTGGGATGCAACTAGCATCCTAGATTTAAACCTTATTAGAGGAAATAACTATTTTTTTCCGATACTCGGTCCAAAATCGACTTGATTTAGGATTACCCGAGTGGAACGCACTAATAAATGCTTTCAATTCGTGTCTTTAGAAAGAGAGAACTAATAGATTTTTCAGACAAAACTCTATTTCTATTGGTATGTTGTTTCATAATTGTTTTGATTTACTCGAACTTTGGTCAGGAACATAAAGCGCCAGGGAGATGATCTCCAAAGAACTAGTGGGATCAAGTGAGCTCGCACCACAGACCTGGAATCAGTTACTTCCCACGTCATCTCGGTCAATTTGGATCTATCGCCTCTTGTTACCGCATCAAATGCTACTGCCCCTGGAATCACCTTCCGAAACAGTGTTTTCTAACAGTAGGTTGTTCCCATGATGAACAATCTTAGCGACTAGGCAATGGACAGGAAAAGGGACTGATGGCGACGTTGCAGGTGATTAGGGGAGATGAGGCACCAGTTTCCTTGGCCTCCACCCGTGAGCTTTGATCAACTGTGGCTGGACTTCGCTTCAAACTAGGACTCTTGTTATAATTTACTACTTTGAAACTTTTGTACGATGACCTCTACCCATGTGGTTCATAGGAAATGGTATTTATATTTAATGCAACCCACCTTTAGCAAAATAAAAATTAAAAGTTGAGTGTCAAACTCTCTCAGTCAACATAAGGTTTAGTTACAATATAATTAAAATTTAATGGTATTTATAATATTTAATAAACGTCAAAGAATATCGGTGTTATCTCGAATTATTCAGAATATTAGCTTTAAAAATTTAGAGAGCAGCAAAGACCACGCCGTGCTCATCTATGGACCAATGGTTATCGCGATGCAGCCATATATATATCCATCTATGTTAAGAGGAGATCCCGCAATTTTCAAGGGCCAGTCAACGGAGAACACAATTCTCCATTAGATATTAAAAAAACTAACATTTTAAGCCGAATCGTGCATAGAAAAACACAATTACCCAAAAATAAAAAAGACAAGGTTGCATGCAAACATTAACTTTTACTGAAGGAAAGGGAAAGCACGAAAGAAACGCATTAACACCAAACAGGCAAACTAATTTTCCCATCATAAACTCCTCAGACGCAAACACGAGAAAATAGAAGTGACACAAGAGTCACATCTAATCATCCATCATCCCAGGGGCGCCGCCCGGAGAAAAGGGTGACTGGAGCGGTCAAAGATGCGGGTCGGCGAATAGAGAAGCGAACCCAGATCCCAATAGGGGCCGTCGACAAGCCAACACGATACCAACAGTACCATCCTTACCTATTTAATCCATTAGGGTAGTAGAGTAGATTGACAACCGGAGGTGTACGGGTATGTGTCTAATCAGGAATGTACGTATGCTGCGATTGTGGTACCGTCATTATTAACCGTAATAGTGGTGCGGGATTAATGGGGAATAGTGGAATGTAACAACCGCAGATGTTGGAGAACAGCGAGATCAATCATGCATTCATGCTTAACGCTTGGAATGGAGCTTATGCACTAACTAGTTTTATTTATGACCAGACGGATTAAAATGATTTTAAAAAAATGATAGACGGAGTTATCGATTTGGGCCAAGGTTTCTTACGTAAACCACACTAATCCATAAAGAGCGTGCCTTTGGAAACGAAATAGAAGTCTAAAGGCATTTTAATTTGACCATTTTGGGAGGCAACGGTAGAATCAGTTTGATATGAGAAAACATAAACAATATGATCTAACTGGAATATAAACAACGTAGTTAAAGATAATATAGGTGTGAATAGCACTTAACTTTAACAACAATCGTAGACAAACATTAGAATGAGAGTTGGATATAATGTAAGAGCCGCACCACCAGACGAAGCGAAAACAAAACACAGACAAGATAAAAGGTATAAAAAAAAAGGGTGGGACGTGTACCTTGACGTCCTCTGCGCTTCTGGCCTTCCCTGACGCACGTGTTGTCCCACAGGTGCGCCTCATACCTGCCCGTCCACCTATGCCTGTCACCAATCACCATTTACACATACTTATTATTATCAAACCCAAACCCTCCCTAACAATACTAAATAACCAATCAAATTTCAAAAATACTAAACAATTAATCACATTCTAAACGACAAATTGCTATCATTGGACTGGTCGATTTGATTTATCTCAACCAAAACATACGGGTCCGAATTTTCGGCGTGTTTTTTTTCTTTCTTATAGTGTTTTCCTTCTGCTAAAATTTTAAAAAAAAACTTCAATTTTTTAAAAATAAGACAACCCAATATTAACTTAATCTCACCTCGTCACGCCTCTGCAAGACGAAGTCCGACTAGGCGGCACCACCACTCTCTTCTCAATACCACCACTATTCTCCCCACAAGCAACACCCACCGAAGCGTCGAGGCCGCCGCACTTCTCCGATACAAAAACCTCCGGCTTTTGCACCACCGCCGACGACGACTCCTCCTCCGGCAATACACTCTTACCATTCACGTTCACGTCGTTGCACAACAAGTACTGCAGCGGGAACTCGCTGTTGAGCTCCTCGTTAACCGTCGACGACGAGCCTTGCGCCTCGTAGAACTGCGCTGGGCAACACCCCATTCCTCCCAGGAAGTCCTCCAACCTCGGCGTCTCGTGTCGAACTGCCATTTACCAAGAAAATTATAACAAATATAGTGACAAAGACGATAGATAACGAGAAACAGAAGCGAAATATCTGAAGATAATATATCGATACATCCAACAACGACTACCTTGGAGAGGTGGGTAGAAGAAGTAAGGGTTGAAAGGGTAGTACGCGGGAAAGAAGTCGTCGAAGGGCATGTACGCCGCCGGGGCGTTGTGATCCAACGACATGTTTGGTTTTGGTTCTTGTGGCTTAGAAACAAACAAAGAGGGGATATGTTTTTTGTATGTTAATTTGTAGATATGGGGTATAATGTTGGGAATGTTTGGGAATGTGGGGTTTCAGGTGGAAGGATGGGGTGTAGTATATACGTGACATGCACGAGGTGGTGAGTGAGTGGGCCACAGTGGAATGGAATGGAGTGGAGTGGAAACCTGTCACCACCAGCAAAGTTTAACTTTGCGGAAGCCCGGGCGGCGACATGAAAGCGCAACAAGACAAATCGCAGCATGTTGGACTGACCATTTTGCCCTTCTAGTTGAGTCACGTGAGGAGGCTGTGGGGGAGTGGGGTTTTCGTAAATTATGGTGGTGGGTGTGGATGTTGTGGGAATGAGGGGTGAGGGGATACGGATGGGGGGACGAGACGCCCCGTTTTTGCGCCACTGCTCGCCCTGAACCTTGGCTTTGGGGTTTTGTCTCGGCGTGCGGTGCTACCTTTTTTTATTTCTCAACAAAAATTTGTCCTCCGATTCAAACAAATTTTGTTGGTTTGTTTAACGTTTTAAGAAAGTCGGCCATGTCGCGGTTTTATACTACACCTACACGATATCTTTTTGTTTGGGCGGAAGATCGAACGAATAAAAAATTATGTTGATTGTAGCAAATTAAGAGTATGCTCCAAACCAAAGACGTGGTAATTTTTTTTGATAGTTATAGTACTTAATAAAAGGTGGCTTTTTTAAAGGTTTACTATTCTATAGAAAGATTGTAATAGAAGTTATCTTCTGTGAAATAATGAAGATAAAATCGATTTTACAATAGCACCTAATTGATTTTAACGTACCATCTGATTGACTTCATACATCAATATTGGGAAAGAAATTACTCTTGATGATATATTTGATTCCAAAACGTAAACGAGGTTTTAATAAACGTATATAAATATCAAATGAAAGTAAATAGTCTCTAGCAGACTAGTACGGCTCGAACTTTTTATATATATTTTTGAATTACTTTGGAAGAATATTCATAGATATGCCAAAGCTATGAACCACAACTTTGGTGAAAGTAGCCTACGGATAGTTTGGAATGTTACCTCCTAGTTTTCAAATAAAGCAAATATTACATGAGATGGAAGTTTCTCATTGATTAGAATTCTAAATAGTAGTAGAAGCAAAGTGATCCTTTGAACCATTCCATTTAGAGAAGAGATCTATCGGCGGAATCGGTGTCTGGCCTCTCTTCCTCTATTTGTTGACCTCAAATTTAGCTTGTGCCCCTCCTGCGGGTATTCTTCCTCCATGATTTGAGCTCTTTTGACCTCATCAGTCTTCTTTTTTTTTGCACGGTGTTTTTCAGATGACAGATGAAGGAGAAGTCAGCTTGAAAGCAGGAGCAAGCATGGTAGTGAACTAGCTAGTGATGATGTCATACACAATTTTCCTTGCTCTTATGATATGTTTGGAGTTTTCGGACTCCTAGCCGGCTCATTTTTTGTGATGTTACGGGTTACCCGTTCAATTCAATGTTAGATCAAAAGCATTATTATGCAGCAATTGCAAATAGCCAACACACGATTGTTCCTTTCTTGTCAGACCGATCATAAAAAAATATTTTTTAGTGAGAACCATTTTTTTCCAGCCAGGTTGCTTTTTTTTTAAGACTTGAACTTTGATGGACATGCTATTTTGTGTGTTGCTACGAAACATTGACTGTGTGCAATGCAATATATTAGAGATTTAGAGCACCCTTAACCGTTGCTCTTTCCCCGGACGCCCTCCCTTAACGCGAGGGTGCACCCAGGGTGGGGCGCCCTGGTGGATTCCTGGGCGATAGGCCGCCCGGAGATCCTCCCTGGGCACCCGGGCGGGGGGCCACGTGCCCCCATTCGTCCATGTTTTTTTTTAAAATAAAGATTATTTATATATAATTAGAATAATGTATTAATTAGGTAAATGAAATTTAATTAATTAGGTATTACAAAATAATTGAAAAAATGTTTTATAATTAATTAACAATTTTTTGATTTACTTAAAAATAAAAAAAAATAAAAAACAAATTAAGTCATGATCCAATCGTCTCGTCTTTAGTGAATCACGCGCGTACTCCTCGATGTTTGAGAAGTCCAAGCCTCGATCCAATCGTCTCGTCTTTAATGAATCACGCGCGTACTGTAAGTCCTCGATGCTTGAGAAGTCCAAGCCTCGATCCAATCGTCTCGTCTTTAGTGAATCACGTGCGTAGTGTAGGTCCTCGATGCTTGAGAAGTTCAAACCTCGATTCAATCGTCTCGTCTTTAGTGAGTCACACGCGTACTGTAGGTTACTTCTCAGAACTATAAATGTACCCCCTCCTGGTTGGTTCTCTCTCATTCATCTACGAACAATGTCTTCACCCGATAAGTCTTCCAGTTGGAAGTCTTCATCATCTTCAACATCCAATGACGAAGTTTACGACCAAGTGTTGAACTCCTTAACAGAGTATGTCACCCAAGTTGTGGGCCAACGTCCTAAGAGACGTAGAATGCGAACTTTGAACCCAGATAGAGATAGGGAGCTTGGTTACAACCGTTTGATTGCCGATTATTTTTCTAACGACCCTTTTTATCCTGACAACATTTTCAGGAGAAGATTTAGGATGCGAAAGCATGTATTTCTTTGCATTGTGAGTGTCATTGAGGCGTCTGATGTCTTCTTCCAACGTAATCCAGACGTCACCGGTAGGATGAGCATCTCTGGCCTGCAGAAATGTACTGCGGCGATTTGTATGCTAGCGTACGGTGTTGCGGCTGATGAGGTGGACGAATACTTGAGGCTAAGCGAATCCACAGCAAGAAACACACATGAGAAATTCTATGATGGTGTAATTAACAACTTCGGCGGTGAGTATCAACGAAGACCTAATGCAAATGACCTAGCACGACTACTTCACGTTGGTGAGCAGCGTGGGTTCCCAGGCATGATGGAAGTATCGATTGCATGCACTGGGTGTGGAAAAATTGCCTTATTGCTTGGAGGGGCCAATATCAAGGGCGTAGTGGCAATGCCACTCTTGTTCTCGAGGCAGTGGCGTCGGCTGACTTGTGGATATAACACTCTTTTTTTGGCACACCAGGTTCATGCAACAACTTAAATGTCCTGCAACGATCTCCGGCTTTTGACGACGTAATGGAAGGACGAGTTTCACCTGTGTATTTTGAGGTAAACGGTTCTCGATATAATATGAGATATTATCTTACTGATGGTATTTATCCAAATTGGGCAGCATTCATTCCGTCCATCGTTCATTCACAAACACCGAAGGACAGGTTATTTGCTGAACGACAAGAAGCAACACGCAAAGATGTAGAACGTGCATTTGGAGCCTTGCAAGCACGATTCGCGATAGTGAAGAAGTCATCTCTTGCATGGAGTAAGATTGTACTTAACAAAATAACGACAGCTTGCATTGTAATGCATAATATTATAGTGGAGGATGAACGTGATTCCTTCGGTAATTTTGGAGATTGGAACGAATTTGTTCAGGATCAACCTGGAAATTCCGTGAACGACGCGGTTCGGTATTCCACTGACCGTGTATTGGATATTACCAGGTACTTGATAAGGAGAGATCAAGTGCTTGATCGCACCACACATTTGACCCTTCAAGCCGATGTGGTCGACAATATATGGCAACGCTTTGGAGGAAATGCGTCTTGATGTATTTGAAGTTTAGTATTTAAGCATGTATTTTTAGTTTTAGTTTCTAAATTTCCGGTTAATGTACTATGTAATGTGGTTTTCTAAATTTTAATAATATTTTCGTATTTATTAATTAAATGTTAATTAAAAACGAATGAATTGTTGATATTAAATAATTACGATAATGATTATTAATATATTTTTGTTGATTGTTGAAATAGTTTTTGAGAGAAGAATAAAAATAATGACGTGACAACAAATACTGTAGCGTGACTGTGCGGATTGGGTAATGGTTAATGATTTTGTAGGGGGTGGGATTGTGCTGACGTGACAGAGAGAGAAGCTGACGTGGTTGAGAGAGAAAACAGGACGTCCGGGAACTGCTTGGACGCCGTTAATGATGCTTTTAGAGCGTCAAAAAGATAGTCAACTATAAAATAATAAAAACCAAGGCAACCACCACGATCTATGCGTTTCACGCAACGTTGGCTGGTTTTTGAAATTGGTTTTTTTTTTAATTTTATTGGCAGTAGAACTTACATTTTGTATCAATTATAATTAAAAGATATTATTGTATTATTTTAAATGCATAATTCTTAGAAAAAAATAAAATATAAAAAAATTATTATAATTATTATATTCTGGTGTTCTACTGATAAAATAAACACTCATATTGATATATAAATATTATATTTTTAAATACTAGTTTTTTTGGTGGTTACTTCATACTGATAATTAACAAAGTTGAAACAATTGTATTCTTATCTTACATTTTTCAAATGAAAGAAGGATAATTATAATTAGATTAATTATTTACTTTTTAATCATATAAAATTGTTATTGTTGAATAATAGTACACATAACGAGTATATGTAAAAACATTACAATAACGATTATATACAACTAAAAGTAACGATTACAACTAAAGCTAAGTAATTAGTTAATTTTGGTAATATGTAATTTTTACTGTAATACGATTACACATAACTAAAAGTAACTATTTATGTAATCGTTATTGGAATGTCTATCAATTTGGTTATCATCTCATTGTTATGTTCACACTTAATAAATTAATTATTTTACCTATTTGTCCAACAATTATTTTGGAAAAATGAAAAATAAAAAAAATTGTATCAAATTTTATTAATAATTCAAACATAAAAGAGATGAATGATGATATATTTATCATTATTTATTTGTAAAATGTAAGAAATTAGTTTGGGGGGAAAGTTGATTTGACAATCTTTTTTATAAATATAATGGTTGAGAAGACGAAATAGTAAATATTGTGAATGAATATTGTGAAATAGAAAAATTGAGGTGACAACAAATGACATCTAGGATAAAACGACAACTGAGATTATACTTTTATAAAGAGGAAAATGATATATGGACGCGGGTGTCAGGGACGCTGGTCAGTTGGTTGCGACGGTTCGATTCTAAATACATATTTAAATGTTTTTTTCTTCCCACGTCCCTCGTCCCTCTACGACTCTACCATCTCCCTAAACTTTCATATTTCGTCTTCCTTATCCCGAACGTGTCAAGAATGTAATTCCAGGATATGTCCAGAATTAGTCCATAATGTATCCAGAATGTGTCCATAATGTGCCACGATCAGTCAATAAAGAATGTGTCCATAATAATTTCAGAATGTGTTCATAATGTTTCGAGAATGTATCCATAATGTGTCCAGAATCAGTCCATAATGTGTCCATTGTGTGCCAGAATCAGTCCATAAAGATTGTGTCCATAATCATTCCAGAATGTGTTCGTAATGTTTCCAGAATCATTCCATAAGGTATCCAAAATGTGACATAATTAGTTCATAAAGAATGTGTCCAGAATCATTTCAGAATGTGTTCAAAAATTTTCTAGATTGTGTTCATAATCATTCGAGAATGTTTTCAGATTCAGGTTATAATGTTTCTAGAATGTGTCTAGAATTAGTCTGTGACTCTTCTTTATGGGAAAATTTCAAAGGATTTGTCAGTTCAATGCTTATTTTGCCGATGTGTTTGCTAAGTGGGTACTGACGTGTAGAACGTCACTGGTGCGCAGCGTCCGTGTATCAACTTTCTTACAAAGATGAGAGTACTCTTAGAGTGAAGTATTAGTGTTTTTTTGTGGCTGCGGGAAGTTTTTAGAAAAACAGAAGACAGAACTGTCAACAAACCATAAAGTTAGACGCAAAGACAAATGACATTAATGGTTAGTGTAACTAAAAATTAAATTCCACCAAACCCATTCTCAGGATGCATAATGTTAATGGTTTGCCTACCCTTAATATTCTCACGATGCATAATAGCTCTTCTAATGAACTACGGTCTCAATTACCAATTAGGATATTTCTGAAGTCAGAAGTGTACTAAAAAATATGCCAACTAATCTAACCCCTACTAATTTCTCATGTCGAAGATTGATTTAAAGTGGGGGCTAGTGCCGTTGGAAAGAAAAGGAAAGTAACGGAAAGTTACAGGGTTTCCATTTGACTGTAACGGAAGGGGGTGTTTGTGCTGTTTCCACTCGATTCCTTTCCATTCTGAAGTAGGTCTCAAGATTTGTCCTTCCTTTCTCACCTTTAACCCTCCGAATCCGAGGGAAACCACACTCACCCCTCCGTTCCCGAAACCCTAACCTCCTTCGACAACCTCTCCTCCGGTAACCCCGACCCCAACAACCCCTCCTCTGGCGACCACGACCCCAAATACTTCTCCTCCGACAACCACAATCCAGACCTCGACCCTAGCAACGACGTCCTCATCTCGTCTCCGGTTTGTCCCTCTTCTCTGCATCTTCGGGTTTGTTGTTTGTGGGTTTGGAGCATATTAGGGTTTGGGTTTGGAGTGCTTCCCATCCGCAAGCTTGAACATGAGATTCGTTGTAGTAAAGAACTAATAGTTTCAGATATTTGGTTCATGAAATTGAGATAAAAAAAACTCCGACATGTATGATCATTTTACCAAAACCATGTCCTGACAAGTTTGATGCTTACAAAAATTAGCAAAACCCCAAATATATAGTACTCCAACCTCATTAAACCATAGCAAATGTTCTTCGATGCACTACAAAATTGTAGTTCTGATTCCATTGGAAATTGCTTGTTTATTGGACTACCAATTAGAACTCATCAATTGTGTCGAGGAGATCATCAATATAAATCAAGATTTGTCCTTCGTTTCAGCAATTTTCTGCTGAACTGGAGCAATTCTATTGTCTATATCTCGTGCACTTTGTTTCAAGAACTGTAAGCTTCAAAACTGGGACGGACAATGGGCCTATTGGAAACTTCCAAAAAAATGACAATGGGCCTAACGGACCACATCACAACCCAGCACTGGACCTCCTCAATGAACTGTTCTTCTAATTTAATTCCCTTACGGGAAACACGATACCACAGTTCGTAACTGTAGTCGGATAATATAATAACACACCACTAATCAATCTTATACCATCAATAAGCGCCAATATTTACCAAGTCCTTTTTTTATTTGACATAATACAAAAAGCAACAAGAACATATCCAAACTGTTAATTTTCCCACCAACCACCATCAACATCAATGACCAACTAACTAACCGCTTACCAAATCATAACTACACAAACTAATTAATTCCCCTCCCCACCACCTTCCTCCTCCTCCCAACCCCTCTAGGCGCAGGACAGTTCCTAATCAACTCCCACTTAATCCCTTGAAAAAACACGTGACTCTTTACCTCCAACGCCCCCAACTCTCCCCCCATCCTCCTCGTCTGATCCTTCACCAGCAACCTCCCGACCAAATCCCTTGCCGCCGCCATCTCTTCCCCTTCCATCTCCACTGGAAAAGTCAACGCCTTGGACTTTATGTTCCTTAGCGTTGACTCCTTCGCCCCGCCCTTGAACGGCGTGTTCCCCGTCAGCATCTCGTAAATTGTTGAAATATAAACGGCTCAGACACAAACGGTCATCACAGCCATATATGGACACACATCCTCAATCAAGCAAATCATTCATCCAGCAAATCTTCACCAAAGGCAACACAACATTCACTCATCAAATGACAACGGCTAGATCTTGTATTAGGAAATAAACCAAACTCATATATATACATGTATCCGTATTATTTTGAAAACGATATACAAAAATCATACATACACAATTTCTTCATGGTACCAGAGCAATAACTGGGACTCAGAAAAAAGGGGGAGTCTCCTCACCGGTGACGGTCTCCGACCATCCCTCAGAAACAAACCCACCAACATCATCACAGTCCCACCCACCTTCCGCTTCACCACCAAAACCAAAACAAAATCCACCAAAACCGATCATCACTGGTCAATCAAACCTCAGAAAAAACCCTAACACCTGAGAAGGGGTTGACATAAACGACATCCATACCTTCATCATGGCCGAAGGAGCAGCACACAACCCTCAAAGGTTGACCACCCAGCTCCTAACAGGGGCGAACTACCTCTCATGGGCACGCTCAGTAACCCTTTCCCTCAGTGGCAAGGGGAAGCTGGGTCACATCACCGGAAAAACGCCAAAACCGACCACCAACAGTACACAACAAGAGGAGTGGCAGACCGCCGACCACCTCGTAATGACGTGGATACTAAGCTCCATGCAACCAAATATCGGCGAACTTTTCATCTACTCAGACTCCGCCAAAGAACTGTGGGATGCCGCCCACGAGATGTACGGCCAACAAAAAAACTTTGCACATACATTAAGAATCAAGCAAGAAATTGCACAAACCAAACAAGGGCAAAAATCCGTCACCGACTATCTAGGAGCACTCAAGAGCCGATGGGACGAGCTGGGTGTTTACGAACCACCTAGCATCGACCCGAAGGTTCTCCAAGAGCGGCTCGACCAGAACAGGATCTACCAGTTCCTGGTAGGGCTCGATTCAAGTTTCGAAGCACTCAAATCACAAATATTGCTATCATCAGAGCTTCCGCCCTTCAACACAGTAGTCGCCATGACCCAACGAGAAGAAACAAGACGACAAGCCATGACACAACCCACCGAAAAAGAAAACCAAGCATTCGCGGTATCTCGCAACCAAAACCAAAGCGCAAAAGGCAAAAATCAATTCGGCAAAAGAAAAGACGAACACTGCGACAACTGTAAAAAACAGGGGCACAACCGGGAAAGGTGTTGGTTCCTCTACCCTCATCTCAGACCGTCGCGAGATGGGGTGGGAGATCGGAGAGGAGAGGGAGGCGGAAACATGGGCGGGAGCGGCAGAGGCCCTAACCCTACCTCCGGAAACCCAAACCCTAGCGGCGGAGGCGATTGGAACAAATGGGGACAAGTCGGATCTGGGGCTTCTTCTCGGGGTTTTATATCCGAGACTTGCGCGGATCAACCCGGATCCGAATCCGATCTCCACAGACGAGTGCATCCGATAAACCCAGACCACCACCGTTTTTCTCAGCCCACAGTCCAGCAACAAATGGGTCAGGTGCTAGCCCAGTTGAATAGCCTTCTCCAGAGTCAAAATCAGGGTCAACACTCAGGTAATCTCTCAGGTATTGACTCTCCTAATGATCCTTTTAATTCCAGAGCTAATCACGTTAATTCTAGTAATACATGGATTATAGATACGGGTGCCACAGACCATATGACAGGAAATAAAAATTTATTAAATAATATTCATTTTGACCCCAAAATAAATAATCGAGTTACTGTTGCTAATGGAAACCAAGTCGAAATTGATGGAGTAGGAGAATCAATTTTTTTGAATAATATACCTGAAGAAGTACTCTTTATTCCATCATTCACATCTAACCTATTATCTGTTGCAAGGGTCACTAGAAAATTGAACTGTAATGTTATTTTCTCACCTTTTGACGTACTGTTTCAGGACCGTCTATCAGGGAGGACGATTGGTAGGGGCACTCTCATAAATGGCCTTTACGTATTTGATAGTTCCGAAAATTTCTTACAGGCTAATAATGTGTCCTATCAGTCTCCTGAACTGTGGCACAAGCGCATGGGTCACCCATCATATGCCGTTTTAAAACATTTATTTCCCAATTTGCGTATTCAAGTTGATTTATGTTGTGATATTTGTCGTTTGGCAAAACAAAGCAGACTGCCTTTTTATTCTTCCACAATTAAAACAGGGAAGCCCTTGGAATTAATCCACTCAGATATCTGGGGACCTGCCCCGGTAGAATCATATAACGGTTTTAAATACTTTATCACTTTTATCGATGATTTTTCCCGCACAACGTGGTTGTATTTACTTAAATCAAAGTCTGATGCTTTCTCTGTTTTCTGTGAATTTGTCACCTTGGTAGAAAATATGTATGACTCTAGAATTAAAATCCTTAGGTCTGACAATGGCTCAGAATATACTAGCAATGTTTTTCAACATTTTTTGAAAACTAAAGGTATTTTTCATCAAACTACTTGCATCAACACCCCTGAACAGAATGGTGTTTCTGAACGGAAAAATCGTCACCTTCTTAATGTCACTAGGTCTTTGTTATTTCAAAACCATATTCCTAAAATTTTCTGGTCTGAAGCCATATTAACTGCTGTTTATCTTATTAATCGTCTTCCTAGTCCTCTTATTCAGCATAAACAACCCCTTGAGATATTAAATGGTAGACGTATGAGCATCAATCACCTTAGAATTTTTGGATGTGTTTGTTATGTTCATAAAAAAAGGGTCGACAAATTCGACCCTAACTCTGTCAGAACTGTTTTCCTTGGATACTCATACCAAAAAAAAGGGTACAAATGCTATGACCCTCAAGAATGTAAACTATATATCTCTAGGAATGTCTCCTTCTTTGAAAACGAATCTTATTTTAGGACTACAGATAACCTCTCTGCAGGTCAAGATGAGACATCTCCGTCCCTCCCGACTATGGATTTATTTGAAGAAATACCTTCAGGTCTTGAGGAAACAGTCATCCCTCAAGAAGGGGGAGACGACAATATCACAGGTAATACAGGTAATGAGAATATTGTGCATAATGAAGATCAAGGTAATACAGGAATAACCCCTACAAGAAGGTCCTCACGACCAACTCGTGCTTCGTGTCTCCTACGAGACTTTGTTACTTACAATGTTACTTATCCTATTCAAAATTACGTTTCTTACAAAGCCGTCACTCCTAATCATCACAAGTTTCTAACTACAATGGACTCTCACCACGAACCAACTTCGTATCACGAAGCTCTAAGAAATCCAAAATGGGTTAAGGCCATGGAAGATGAATTAGAAGCTTTAGAAAGGAATCATACATGGTCCATGGTCCCCCTTAAAATGGGAACCAAACCTGTAGGATCCAAATGGGTATATAAAATAAAATACAATAGTAACGGGACGATTGATAGATATAAAGCTAGGTTAGTCGCTAAAGGGTACACTCAAACTTACGGCATTGACTATCAGGAGACATTTGCTCCTGTTGCAAAGATGAATACTGTTAGGGTCCTTTTATCTATTGCTATTAACCATGGTTGGAACCTTTTTCAAATGGATGTCCGAAATGCCTTCCTTCAGGGGACCCTTGAAGGGGAAGTCTTCATGACCCCACCTCCAGGCTATGCTTGTTCCCAGAATCAGGTTTGCAAACTTCACAAATCTATCTACGGTTTGAAGCAATCCCCCAGAGCATGGTATGCAAAACTCAGCCACTCTCTTCTCCACTTTGGTTTTTCAAAAAGTTCTGCTGATGCATCCATGTTTATTAAGCATTACGATACCAACACCATCATTGTCCTTGTATATGTAGATGATATCATAATAACTGGGAATAGTGATAATGAAATCAACCTAGTAAAAACTTACCTAAAAACCAAATTTGACATTAAAGACCTAGGGTTCCTGAAATACTTTTTAGGCATTGAAATTGCACACTCTAAAAAAGGTATGTTTTTATCCCAAAGAAAATATGTCCTTGACCTACTCCAAGAGACAGGGAAATTAGGTTCCAAACCTGCAAATACTCCTATTGAGACAAACCGAAAGGTAAGTCCCACTGATGGAGAACCTCTAAAAGACATAGGACAATTTCAAAGGTTAGTAGGGAAACTTATTTACCTCACTGTCACCAGACCCGACATTACTTATGCTGTTAGTACAATAAGTCAATTTATGCATGCTCCCCACACTCATCATCTTGACATTGTAGATAGAATTCTCAGATACCTGAAAAGAACACCTGGTCAAGGAATATGGATGAAAAATAATAATTCTAACTCAATAATTGGCTACTCTGATGCAGATTGGGCTGGCAGCCACGACCGCAAATCCACTACAGGTTTTTGCACATTCGTTGGTGGAAACCTAGTCACTTGGAGGAGCAAGAAACAGAATGTGGTGGCGAGATCAAGTGCAGAAGCAGAATATAGAGCCATGGCATCTACTACAAGCGAGCTCACTTGGCTTAAACAACTTCTAAAGGAAATGCATATCCCATGCCAAGGACCAATGCAAATGTTCTGTGATAATCACGCTGCTCGACATATAGCTTCCAACCCTGTGTTTCACGAACGAACAAAGCATATCGAAGTGGACTGTCATTTCATTAGAGAAAAGATCCAAGCAAAGGAAATCGAAGTTCCTTATGTTCAAAGCAAAAACCAACTCGCAGATATCTTCACCAAGTCATTAGATCAAAAACAATTCAATAACATCCTTGACAAGTTAGGATCCTTCAATCTCTTCCGGACACAACTTGAGGGGGAGTGTTGAAATATAAACGGCTCAGACACAAACGGTCATCACAGCCATATATGGACACACATCCTCAATCAAGCAAATCATTCATCCAGCAAATCTTCACCAAAGTCAACACAACATTCACTCATCAAATGACAACGGCTAGATCTTGTATTAGGAAATAAACCAAACTCATATATATACATGTATCCGTATTATTTTGAAAACGATATACAAAAATCATACATACACAATTTCTTCATAAATCAACACCCCCAACGCCCACCAATCCACGCCCGCCGCGTGTCCTTCTCTCGTCAACACCTCCGGGGCCAAGTACTCGTGGGTCCCCACGCAGTCCCTCGAGCTCGCGCCACGTGGCTCCAACACCAACTCCGTCACCATCTCCTCCGACTCCGGCTCCTCTTCCGTCGTCCCTCCTCTGCAGAGAAGATACCGGAATATTCGGTTTGACTTCTTCCTGGGTGGGGCCCGTTTGGTGGTTTTGTGGAGGAATGGGGTGACGTCGGATTTGAGGCAGAGGTCGAAGTCGGAGAGGACGAGGTGGCCGTCGGATCGCCGGAGAATATTCTCCGGCTTCAAGTCCCTGTAGACGTACCCCAGCGCATGCAAGTACTCCAACGCCACCACCATCTCAGCAGCGAAGAATCTGACGGCCTTAAGAGGGAATATTCCGTTGGGTTGCCTTCTGAGAAGCGTGTTGAGGTCTCCTCCGGGGCAGTAGTCGATGAGGAAGCACGTGTGTCGCGGCGACTCGAGCCTCGCGTAGAGAGTGGGAAGAAAAGGGTGGTCGAGGGTGGAGAGCACTTCGGCTTCGGTTCGCACGTGGGAGAGTTTTTCGGAGTCTTTCGCACGTGCGAGGGCGTCTGTGTCGATTACTTTCAGGGCAAAGTCCAGGCCGGAGGGGTCGTCGGTGAGGCGGCAGTGGAAGACGCGGGCGAGGTTTCCCGATCCGAGCTGGCGGAGGAGCTTGAAGTGGCTGAGGTGGAGGTTACCTTCGGGGGACAGCGCCGCGGCAGCTTGGACGGCTGTCCAGTGCGCGTCGGAGCTCCGGTGGGGACGTTGCTTGAGGGGAGACGACGACCAAGAGGAGGAGGAGACGCTTACACTGCTCCTCGCACTACAACACGTGGACGTGGAAGAGGAAGATGTGAATGTCGTAGACGAAGTTGTGCTCGTGAAGCTGCAATCGATGTCGGAATCCGGTCGCGAACATGTCGAGGTCATCGAAACTGCACTAACGTCGGCTTCTTGGATTGTATCCATTGCATTGATGGTTAAGGGGTGTCGTTGGGGGTGTATTTATAAATATGCGATGGATGTGGTAAGTTCTGTTTGAGCCTTTGAGGTGGGATGGAGACAGATAATGTCATAATGGTGGATGCTTGTGTGGGTTGGGTTTTTTTTGTTGACTACTCCTTCTGGGAAAGTAAGTAATAAATGACCCTGACACTCAGATCACAGAAAGAACTGCAGGGCATGGGAATCTGAGATGAAAATGGGTGTTGCCGTCTATGCGTTGCAGAAATCTGATGATCTTAATCAAATTACAGTTTCATCTCAACTATGTCTTGGTATCACTTTATCCCTCTAAACTTTCAAAGTTAACAGTTAACTCCCCTGAACTTTAATTTTGTAACATTTTGCCCTCCTGAACTTCAAAAACTCATTATTTAACACACATTCGACGTTTTTTTTCTTAATTTTTTTTGTTGTATTCCTAATACACTTCTAAACCTATATTTACATGAAAGTTTGGATCGAAACGGAGGTCGGATATGGTTGGAATTTGGGTCGGTTTGACACCAAATTCCAACCATATCCGACATCCGTTTTGATTCAAAATTTCACGTAAATATAAGTTTAGGAGTGTATTAGGGATACAACAAAAAAAATAAGAAAAAAAACGTCGAATGCGTGTTAAATAATGAGTTTTTGAAGTTCAGGGAGAAAAGTGTTACAAAATTAAAGTTCAGGGGAGGTAACTGTTAACTTTGAAAGTTCAGGGGATAAAGTGATAGCAAGGCATAGTTCAGAGGGTCAAACTGTAATTAAACCTAAATAAAATAAAACCGTTGGGATTGAAGAAGCTGAGCGATCCATGCTTTAGCCGGTGGCTTACGTAATTCCTAGTTTCCTACACCGTAGTGTTTCCTTTTGCAAATACTGCCAATATCAAGGGCCTTTGGGTTTGTCGTACCGAGGTTTGCCGTGTAAACAAGCCAAACCAGGTCTAAACCTGTGGAACTCACATGCAGTGGAGCGGTTAATTTGACCAAAATGCCCATTCCCGGAGCCCCAGATATTCTTCGCACGCAGGACTTCTTATTAATGTGGATCCGATGTTTTGCTTAGCATTAGCTGTCTCTGACCTCAGTTCGGATTAAAATTTTCACTTACCCATGATGAAACCCCGAATGGGTACAGACGTATAGTTGGCATTGTCACTTGGAACTCTTTTTAATTAATTTGATGGCATGAATTAGTTGGTGTGTGGTTTGGAAGGCAATAGATTAAGAAGGGTGATGGGGTTAGGAATGGGGTCGGGAGCAGGTCGGGAACAAACCCTGACGGTCGATCACCACGTTATGGGTCGACCACTCTATGTTCTCAATATAATAATATCACGGCATTTATTTTGTGGTTGCTGTTGGGCCAACATGGGCCTACCCTCTCCGGCCCTCTCATGCCGCCGACCACCATATTCAACTAATATATTTGTACGTTACATTTATCGTTGAGGGGACAAAAACAAAAGGAAAAAAACAGAAAAGAAGAAAACATGACTCCGATGTACATTATTCATTGGGAGGATGATCATATATGTAACTTCATTTGTTTGATTTGTACGCACATAATCATCTCAGCTTTTCATGCATTGCAAAGGTTGCAGTTGTAAGACATTTTCAAACGTAGAATCATATGCTGTGGTTGCACTCTTCACCTTCTCAATCACATGAGCAACTTGACCCTTCGTTGTCAAACTTCAATAATAATCTTTGTTCGTTGTCAATTATATGCGGGCGTCTATTAGTATATTAGAGATTTGTGACGCCTCACCTAAGATGCCTTTTGTACATGGCTTCATCTGGGATGAACACATGAGGTTTGTTGCTTTTCTCTTATGTACATATTGAAGTTTAGTTGATTGGAATATACACACATAAGATGGTGCAACATGGCTGTGTCAGAAGTTCAAGCAAGCCCAGGAATTTAATGATTACTGAAACCACAATAAAGAGAACATGCATGTGTCATATAATGTGTGCCCCACTTGAAAATATAGTTCTAACGCTGCTCTCGTCAAGTTACTCTGCCAGTGTTAGTTAAACAAGAAATGTGTCGTTCAAATAATTCTCGTAGATAATATTTTAGGACTCATTAATAATATACCGAAAACAGAAAGCCCACCCCGTACTAATCCTGTCATAGGCCCACTAAAGTTAAAACGAGGAAGGATCCGGCACGGTGGAGCCGAATATTAATTGAACAAGTCATTATTGATCACACAAGAAGGTTTTGGGCTTAGCCGCTTAGGGCTGCCGTTAACGGGGTGCGGCACCCAATCAGAGGGAGCACGTGACCCTCCCATTGGTGGGTTTTTTTAAAATAGTTTTTTTTAGATAATGATTTTTAATGTTTTTTAGGATAATAGTTTTGGGTGGATTGAATAATTGTTAAGGATTTTATAGAGATTGAATTGTGCTGACGTGATAGAAAAAGAAAATCAAGACACCCGAAAAGAAGGACGTTGATAATGATGATCTCAGGGTGGTAATTACTTGGAAAGTTTTTGTACTTGTAGAGGTGAAGTTTATTTCAAAACAATACTTACCTTTTAAGTACTGGACTGCTATTCATCGTCGGAAAACTACTTAAATCGCCCGTACAGATTACCATTTTGCCCTTCTACCATTTCTACTTATATAACTTTTCATTTCACTCTACTTACACAACTCTTTCTTCATATTACTCTTATATTCACCAGAAAGAATGTCTCGGAGGTCGAGAAAAGAATCAGCGGACGCCCAAGATTACTCAAATCTGGTAAATTGTCTTGTTTAGTTTTTTATTTCTTTTTTGGGTCGGGTGTCTCCCGCGGACCCCCGATTGAAAGGGGAGGCGTCTGCGGGAGCCGCCTCCCCCAAGGTGGAGGCGGCTCCGGAAGACGACTCCCCGATGGATGGGGCGTCTCCGGTAGACGCCCCATATTTTTATTTTTAATTATTTAAGTTGATTATAAATTGTGATAATTGTAAAATAAATTGAATATTATGTTAATAATTAATTAAATTAGTTTAGTAAATCATTTATTGATTATAAATTGTAATAATTACTAAATAAATTGACTATTAAGTTAATAATTAGTTTAATTATTTTAGTAAAGAATTATTGATTATAAATTGTGATAATTGCTAAATAAATTGATTATTAAATTAATAATTAGTTGTAGACGATTTTAGTAAAGGATTATTGATTATAATTTGTGATAATTGCTAAATAAATTGATTATTAAGTTAATAATTAGTTTAATTATTTTAGTAAATCCATTAACAAAATTTTATTTTTAAAATTGAATTAATAGTCATCGGGTTACCGTGGAGGAAAAGGGAAATCAATTCCCTCACGCGAGGTACGTAGTATATCAGATGAGTCAGGTCATCGTCATCCACGTAGATGGGGTATTTCTGCTTCAGTTAGGAGAGAGAGAGATATTTTACGTCGTCGTCAGACACCTGAGGATTCTTTCGACGACGAGGATGATTCAGATGAATTGAGGAGTCACGACGAGAGTGACGATGGGGGCTGGTATGACTTGGAGCAACAAGAGGAGGCAATACAACAGTATGGTCGAGGACGGGGCAACAAATTTATGTAACTCCCTAAGTGAGCAACGACCAACTCTCTGACAGGCATCGTCATGGCAGACAGACTCTTCCAAGGTAGCACAGTAAGACACGGGAACAACGAACCATCCGTTCTCATTGATAAATACATGACCGCCCAAACCTCCATATAATGATCCTCGTCACAAGCTCTCCCGTCTCAATCAATTTGTTGACGAGCCAGTACCACATTGTCGAAATAGACACTCTCATAAATAGGATGTGCATCTATCTCATTAGAAATCACACGACAGGCGTACGACCAGTTGTTTTGACCACCATGGTAGACATCGACAACACATCGAAATCCACAGCTGTCATCAGCACGTACGTAATTCCACCTCTCCAGAAATGGTAAAATGATTCCTGACAGTCTATCAACATATTGGAAGTTATCCACGTTAGTCCGTTCGGACGCTGTAAGATAGGGAAATAACAATTCATTAAAACAACAAAATTAGGAGATAATCTATTCAACCATATCTAGATTAGTGATATATATTAAATAACAACAAATATATCGTCATACCAGATCCCGTGCCCGTGTTCACGGACGCTCGAGACGAATTGGAAGACCGACCACGATCCCTGCTCCCACTACTGGCAGACCGACCACGACCTCACTCAGCATAGTCGAGTTCACGCGGTCGAAAAGAGTGTCGAGAGATGCAGTCGATGTAGTGATCCACTCTTTTAGAGCCGAATGCGCACTTTCCACCGTGCAGTTCGTAGTGTTGTCGAAATGAAAAATTTATTCGTCAAATTCAACACAAATTTTTCTTTATGCACCAACCACGTGTCTTCCACATACTCCGTGAGCACTGGCTAGGACTTGAAATAATCTTTCAGATTACAGACTGATCTATCATAATCCGTCTGTGAATCAGAAACCATAACTCTCCTCCACTTTTCACGCCAAAAACTCTCTGCAAGTTGTTTGCTCTTGCCGAATACGTGGTATGCGTAGTTGTACACGTCTTTGTTGATATGTCAGGTGCAAAGTAAATGAGCAGACTCAGGAAAAACCTTTGTCACTGGTCGAATCAGACTCTTCTCCCGGTCTGTTATTATTGCAGTCGGGCTAACAATATTCAATAACAGATCTCCTTCAAAATCGCATATTCGACGAGGAAATTCATGTTTGTTGGAGTAACCCCAGCCTTCTCAAGCAAATGCATCTTGTACTTGTTCGTCTTATACGCCGAATACATGCAGATTACGAAAGGATATGTACGCAACAATGAACTGAAGTCGGATGTGCCAAAAATACGTGAGTGAGGACATTAGTTTCTTCATCTGCCACAAACCAATGCAAATAGTTATACTGCACTACTTGATTGAGAATCTGCTGAGCGAGATTCATGTCTTCAGATTTCGTCATCATCATGTACTCTCTGAAGTTATAAATGTGTCTTTGATTGGGATTATCCTCCGGATATTTCTCCTTTACTGTCAACAAAATGTTACGTGGTCTTGCTTGTGCCTCTGTCATATCACGAACAATTTGCTTGGCCACAGCACTAAGTCCGTTGACCTGTCGGTGACCCTCTGAATAAACTGCAAGTGCGTGGTTGTGCTACCCATATGTGCTATTAGAAACAACGACACATCCATCACGATCCCGTCGCTCGACTACTTTTACCAAAAAACGTCAACCACAACCTTTTCTTTTTTGTGTTTTTTTTGTAGTGCAATACTCGTATCACGAGAACTCATTTCATGTGTGCGATCACATCTCAGGTAACAATCCGTCCGGTTATCTGCTTTTGGTTTGTATGATGATATAACCAAAAAAAATCAACTCCTATTGCAACTTGTTTTGCCCATTTACAAGCTTCCTCGATTGTTATAAATATTTTTTTACCATCAAAAAACTCACTGTAATCTACTCCATCACCACCGAAAATCTTGCAACGGAACCTGGAAAAAATTAATTTAACAAAAAATTAAAAAAACTAAAAAAAATGGAGTGTTTGTGCCAGATGCGTTGGGGGCGTCTTGGCCAAACACCTCCACGTTGGGGGAGGCACCTCGCTAAGATGCCTCAACCATGGTGGAGGCGTCTTAGCCAGACGTCCGAGTCGGAAAAAAAATCCTGCTCCGTTACCTCGCCAGATCCAGGTGCTTCGCCAAACATATTCGTGGTGTTGATACTAGGAATGTGAGTAAAACTGAGTCAAAACCTTGTTTAAAGTCACGGACGAAATATGTATTAATTGATTTGTTGAGGGTAAAAATGTAATTTTAGGACGATTTAAGTAATTTTCCGACAACAAATAGTAGCCCCTTTGAGTATGATAGGAAGAGAAGCAAAATAATTCCTTATTTCGTTAGCCCGTAGCCTAGTACCGTTGTTTCAATATTGGTCCACCGTATATAATAAGGAAAATGTTTTATGAACGCAGCGCGTCACGGACGCGCTCTAGTGGACATCCATGTCAGCCCTTACGTGGCCAAAGCATGAATGTTTTTTTGTTTTTTCTTCCTGATGTCCACTCAAATCACATTAAATGCGTTTCAACTCAGCACGTTCTCTCTCTCCACCCAAATACAAATATGATGACACTCTTTCTTTCTTATTCATTCTTTCTCTCCAGAATAAATCACAATTTCTAGCAAGATATTATGTCGAAGAAGCGTCTGATGCCGACTCCCAGGATTCTTCACAACGTAAGCAGCGTGAATGGGACGGTGCGAAGACTTCCCGATGTTCTAGTCAGCGTTAGCATCGTGAATGTGACGATCCGGTGGGGAAGACTTCACACCACAACATCTTTGCTGCATTGTTGGAGTGCCCATGACAGAAAAAGAAGGAAGAAGAAAGAAAGAGTGTCATCGACCGTCCTATTCACGCTGCTTACGTTGTGAAGAACCCTGGGAGTCGGCATCAGACGCTTTTTCGAAATAATATCTTGCTCGAAATGGTGATTTATTCCGGAGAGAGGTACAACGCTCCGTGGTGAAGACTTACGTCTGTTCAGTTTATGTCGTACATCTCTCCGTAATAAATCACCATTTCGAGTAAGATATTACGTCGAAGAAGCGTCTGATGTCGACTCATAAGGTTCTTCACAACGTAAGCAGCGTGAATGAGACGATCATGTTTAAGTCTTACATCTTCTTTCCGATTTACTGGGAAAATATATATTATCTTTGTAATTTGTGTGTGTTTGTATTGTTTGTTTGTGTGTGATTTACTTGGAGAAGATATATTATTTTTGTAATTTTTGTGTGTTTGTGTTTGTGCTTGTATTGTTTGTTTATCTTTGTGCTATCATTGTATCTTATTGTGTAATAGTTATCATCAATAATATGTACCATCAATATCTCATTGTGCTCTCATTGTATCTACATAAACATGACAAACTTTCTACATAAACTGGACAAACATTCTACATAAACAAGACAAACTTTCTACATAAACTGGACAAACATTCTACATAAACAAGACAAACTTTCTACATAAACAAGACAAACTTTCTACATAAACACGACAAAACATGACAAACTTTCTACATAAACAGGACAAAACAGGACAAACTTTCTACATAAGCAGGACAAACTTTCTACATAAACAGGACAAAACATGACAAATTTTCTACATAAACAGGACAAAACATGACAAGCTTTCTACATAAACAGGACAAAATAGGACAAACTTTTTACATAAACAGGACAAACTTTCTACATAAACAGGACAAAACCGGACAAACTTTCTACATAAACAGGACAAACTTTCTACATAAACAAGACAAACAGGACAAACTTTCTACATAAACAGGACAAACTTTCTTCCTAAACCGGGCATGAACTACACTTATTCCGGACAACAAATACACTTATTCCGGACAAACTTTCTGTTCCGTTTCTGAACACACTTTCTTCTTATTCTGGACGACTACACTTATTCCGGACTGCAAATACACTTATTCCGGACAACAAATACACTTATTCCGATTCCGGACAACATATACACTTATTCCGGACATCAAATACACTTATTCCGGACAAACTTTCTGTTCCGTTTCTGAACACACTTTCTTCTTATTCTGGACGACTACACTTATTCCGGACTGTAAATACACTTATTCCGGACAACAAATACACTTATTCCGATTCCGGACAACAAATATACTTATTCCGGACAGCAAATACACTTATTCCGGACAAACTTTATGTTCCGTTTCTGGACACACTTTATTCTTAAACCGGACAACAAATACACTTATTCCGGATAACAAATACACTTATTCCGGACTGCAAATACACTTATTCCGGACAGCAAATACACTTATTCCGGACAAACTTTATGTTCCGTTTCTGAACACACTTTATTCTTAAACCGGACAACAAATACACTTATTCCGGACAACAAATACACTTATTCTGATTCCGGACAACAAATACACTTATTCCGGACAGCAAATACACTTATTCCGGACAAACTTTATGTTCCGTTTCTGGACACACTTTATTCTTAAACCGGACAACAAATACACTTATTCCGGACTGCAAATACACTTATTCCGGACAGCAAATACACTTATTCCGGACAAACTTTATGTTCCGTTTCTGGACACAATTTATTCTTAAACCGGAGAACAAATACACTTATTCCGGACAACAAATACACTTATTCCAGACTGCAAATACACTTATTCCGGACAACAAATACACTTATTCCAAACTGCAAATACACTTATTTCGGATAGACACATAACGTAAACATGACAAACACATAATGTAAACTGCACACACACATAAAGTAAGTTAGACAAATTAAGTTGATCCAACGTAAAACTTAAAAACAAATATTTTATTATGATAAGTGTGAGCTCTGCACGAATAATGAGACTGCACGATGTCCTAGGGTCTGCACATTGTCTTATATGTGTATTGGGAAATGAATCGTTCAACTTAAAGAACCGACGTTTTTTAAAAAGACCAAAACGCGCGAAGAGAAATTTCGCTGACTGGACGCTGACTCAAAGAAAATATCTGAGCTGTACAGATCCACGTAAGGCGCGTCTGTGACGCCCGCGTCCGTCTATCACGGCCCAATAATACTCTTCAAGTTAATTTTAATTGATTTTTCTTGATTTTTCATTTCCATGCGTATATCACCACAAAAGACAATAGCATAGTTCATAATTTGTTGTAATATTCCTATAATTTTGTAGTCAACTTTCTTTCGAAACATGAATGTAGTTGAATATAATATTCCTAAGGGTTAATGTTGAAAAGTGGAAACGTAGGGAAACGTTTCTATATCTGTACTATATGTTGTTACTGAAAAGAAATACGAATATGACAGGGTTTTTTTTATAATACATAATCATCTTTGGAATTTACTGAAAGTAGATGACAACAAAAATATGATTCGAATATTATATTTCAAACTTATAAATTTATGAAAAATATTGCAGTTTACCATTTCTATATTCATTATTATCACATCTCCAAAATTAACCCCAAATCCTCCCCCAATCTCTCGATTTCCGCCTTCTTCTTCTTCTTCTTCCCCAAAATTCTCTAGTTGGTCGGCATGGAAGAGTCTTCGGTGAAGAGGAAGGAAAGGTTAAGAGCGATGCGAGAGGGTTCTTCAACGTCTTGGCAAACTGCTTCCGGCACTCCAACGTCTCTTCTTCTGAATCCGCTGGATCAGCGACAGGGTTCCGCTCCATCACCCGTGGAGACCTCGTCTTCTTCTTCGTCTTATAACAGATTTGATTACTACACCGATCCGGTGGCGGCTTTCCAAGGTGCCAAGCGGAGTTGCCCTAACCCTTCTCCTAGGCTTCCCGTGCAATCACATTTTCAAGGTACAATTTAAGAGTATGTTGATTAGTAATTAGTCGGGTATTGAGCTTGTAGGGTTAGGAGAAGGATGTTTGTGAATGATTATAACAAAGCATTTGGTGTTTAGAAATCTAAATGCATAACTGTTAGTTCAGATCCCTATTTATCCAAGAAACAGTTATCACCCTTAACACTGTTTCTGCTGTCGTCATTAGCAAATAACAATATCTCCCAAGAAAATTGCAAACAGTTATATACTTGCTGCTGTGGTCCCTATTATTATTATTATTCCCATTGGATGCAGTCTGTGAGAGAGTATAAACGAACTTCATCCACTTAAGAATAATCCCTAATCTTGTAAACATGACGCAGTTGATTCGGAAGCCAATGCATTTTATTTTTGTAAGCTAAAACGAACATGGTGTATCGATATAGAATCCTCAAGGCGACTTGTCCTGTTTTTCTTAAATTATGAACCATAGGTGTGTTTATGAACGATTATGAGAAAACAATTGGTTCTTAGAAATCTAGATGTATTACTGTTAGTTTAGATCCCTTTTTATCCGAGAAAGAATTTTCATCCCTAACAATTGGTTCTATGCAGTACTGTTGTTTCTGCTGTCATTATTAACAGATAACAGTGTTGCCGAGAATTTGCAGACCATGATATGCTTGTAGCCGTGGTCCTTAACTTTTTCTTTAACTGCAGTTTTGTAAACATGATGTCTAAATCCACTTAGAGTCATCCCTAGCTTATTCGTAAGTCAATGCATTTGAGAAAACATACATGATGTATTGAAGTGGAATGTTCAAGTTCCAGTGTCTTCATGTACCTGGTGTTTAAGTAACAACATGTCTACTGTTATTACCTTTTTCATGCAGTGTCTTTGGAAATGAGATTATTACAATTTTCCATGTTGCTGTGAATCGTATTTTTATTTCATTTTCCAGGACTCTTCGTTCTTTTAACTCATATCTGATTCAGGTTTGTGTTCACATTTCCTTTTTACTGATTAAGCAGGACCCAGGAACATCTATATGAACCACCCTCCCAACCAACATCCTGGAAACAATTTTCAACATCAAGGGCCATCACCTCAACAGATTGTGCCTCAGCCTGCTCATTGGGCACCTCCTGGCTATCGGCCAAGTCCGTTTCCTGTCAGGGCTCCTCCTCGTAATCCAATCTGTCCTGGCATTTGGAACAGACCACCTGGTTATTCTGGTCGGGCATTTCCTCCAAGTTCACCAAGGGGTGGTTATGACTCTTGGAACCAAGCAGGTAGGCCTAGAGCAACATATTCTGGAACAGGCAACAACTCATATTTTGGAAATAGTCCTGGTGCTCATTCTTCACAGAGTAGTGGGCATAAAGGTTTCCAAGAGCATGCCTCAGCCATTGAGAAGCCAGAAACGTTTTACAGCAAGATTATGGTTCAGGATCCATGGAGTCACTTGGAACCTGTTGTTGGCAACATACTGAAGCCTATAACCAATCTGCAGAGCACTGAGTCTTCAACTTCTTGGCTTCCTAAATCAATAGCTTCCAAGAAAGCCAAAGTTGACGAAGTAGTCCAAAGTTCCGGCTCACAGTTGAGCCTTGCAGAGTACCTTGCTCAATCCTTTCAGGAGGCAGCAGCTAATGATGCACCCAAGTCTTGAGTTGATTGTCCAATTGTTTGCCCTGTGTAACTTGCTCAATCCTTTCACGAGGTGGCAGCTAATGATGAACCCAAGTCTTGAGTTGATTGACCAATTGTTTGCCCTTGCAGTGTAACTTGCTCAACCTTTTCATGCGGTGGCGTCTAAGTTGTTAACAGTGAAACCAAGCCTTGAGTTGATTGTCCAGTTGTTTGTGTCCTTCGATATACATGTGAGCTTGATTGTGTTCCTCCACGCTAAATTTTGAACGTAACAAAACAGTAGGGTTTTTTCTCTTAAGGTTTATGAGAATGGCGGCTCAATGTCAACATTCTTTGCAGATTCTAGCTTCAATATCATGTATCTCATAATATGAAAGAATGGGTTCAGAACTTACTGCTCTTTATTCATTCTCAATGCTTTGAGCACGTGGAGAGGTTTAATTCAGAGCAAATGCCCTACCGTACGGAACGTAAGGTGCATGCATCTCACTAATGCCAAGTAGGTTTGAGAATTTCAGTTCGCAGTTAGCACAGACGAATAGAAATAAATACTTAACTAGATTAATAAATCATATAGTAACCGCCGTTAGTACACAAAATCGTAATCATCAATAAAATTTATATTTGTACTCTTAAGTATTACATTAAAACCGTATCAAAAAGAAAGGAAAGAAGAATATACAGGAGTTAGGTCAAGAACCAACACATTTGGCCCAACTGAATAATCGACCGATCTTCTCTGGCAAGTAGTAACCTGAAAGGGATGGGTCGTGCCCGTTTGCTTCAGTCCCATGAGGGGCTTTGGAAGACCATATGTATGCTCCCCGTTCCTGCCTGCTGCCTGGAACTGTATTGTCAAGGACAAATGCCACAACTAGAGCCACCACCATGTTGAGCGACAAGAGAGCATTTAGCGCGTAATCAATCTGTTTGTATTCAATAAGATCAGTAGGAGCATGATAAACATGCATCTATCTACTAAAATAAAGACAATCTAGTCAGTTATTTTATATACATATACATATTCTTAAATCTGGAGATGCTCGGCTGTGTGAAATAGTTGTTCTTGTATAGTGAAAGTGCACAAATTTTCGATAGCTTCAGACTATTAAGTAATATGTCACAGGAATATAAAGGCATGCTTGTAGATGCATACCGATTGGTTGCCGGTGTTGATTGGTCCACTGGATGCTGCTGCATAAGGAAGAAGATAGCTGGGAAGAATAAGAGTGGAAATAGGCTGATACTGTTGAAAATACGAGGGAACTGACAAAGATATAAATATGGAAAATCCAACGATAATCATGTTTCTGGAGCTTGCAGATTGTGTATATTGTAATGTTGACAGCCCAAGAGCCACAATAAGAGCCCAGGTAAAGCACAGAACTGAAGCTGCTAAGGCAAGTGGTATTGAAGCAAGAATTGCACCTACTTTTCCTGTCAAAATGCAGAGCCTATTAGAATCATAAATAAAAAGCGTAAAAAGGAATAACCGAATAACCTAATAGATCCATGTAACTATTATATTTGACAAATTTGGTTGTCACTGCAGAAACCACTGTCATGGGCCGGATCAGAATTTTCAGATAATCATATTACAAGGGTTCCTACCTACACAAGAGCAGAGGATCAAAAAGCCTGCTCCAATTTCGATAACTCTTCTGCTTGCCATTTTAGTTACATCAATAGTATGGACATTCTCTGTCAATGTTGTGGATCCAGTGCCTGTACCCCAAATCCCAGCAAGAATGCTCGTACAACCTTCCAATCCTATCCCTCTGCTGACAATTGCACGTGTTGGAGGCTTAAGATTTATCAACAAAGATGTAGCATGGTATGATCCCACCTGGAAAATCACATTGATTTAATTGTTATTTCAAGAAACATGGAAGAACTACCTTCACCTTTGAAGGAAAAGTAACTCACTGAGTCAACAGAGGCGACCAACGAGAAAAAAATCATTATGAAAGAAGTTTTGAAATGGAAGGTAGGAGAACCCCACTGCAACGGATATGGAATCCTAACCCAGGATGCTGTTCTCCAAGCACTGGAGGCATCAGTTCGGCAATGTCTCATAGTAAGTGCTTGTTTTTGACATGCATCTAACAGGATATTTGAGCTAGGTACATTTGAACTGCAATCTTTATAGTCATATGCCCCAGCAGCCGTCACAAAGAAAGCACATGCCCACATGATGGCAATGCTGAGAGGAACCTGAAAATTGATAAAGAACATACCATAAAGAACTCACAGACTAATAAAAGCACAATGAAAAAAATTAGTGAACATCTTGTGAAGTATTTAAGCCCATACCGCGTAAATGAGGAACACACGATGCCCAAATAATGCAACCCTTCTAAGGTACTGCAGTAAAGATATAAATAATTTTAAAATGTTAATAGTTTTGATTTAGGTGTCTTGAAATTCGAAGTATTAGAGAATTGCATTTGTGTTGGTTAAAAAAGGAATCCATGTTACGATTTAACTAAGTTACCAGTGTGAATATGAGGACCAGCAATATTTGAGGGACACTGATTTCAGCACATGTACCAGCTTGAGGAAATCCATAACTAAAATATGCTAAACCTACTGCTGCAACCGTTGGGGCAACCACTATAGGATTTATCCACCTGCAAAAACCAAATATCGAAACTCCATAAGCATCAAATATATCATATCATACGTGCATGGCCAGTCAATGCCTCCATTCCCATCATATATAGTTTAAGTTTCATATATATATATATATATATATATATATACAGAAATTATAGAATGAGCCCGGGGCTCAATTAGGCTTAAGTGAGCCCCCTAAACATCCACTATCCAAATCAAATCCAATGGTGGATGTAAATCTATGTTATTTTTAGATAGGAAAGGATAAAATTGGAAAATCAATAATCCCTTCACCTTCACCCTAACCATCACCGATCCCCTCCCTCTCCTCCTTCGACCCTATCCCCTTCCTCTCCTCCCTCGCCTCCTCCCTCCTCCGATCCACCCCCATCTACTCTTCCACCCTCACCGGGGCGCTCAAGATCGGGGAGGACCAGGCTCAACGCTTCCTCGACGCCCTCGATGATGTCGATCCGAAGGCAGGGGAGGGTGGCGTTGGGGTTGACGGGCTGGTGTTGTTTTTGTACGTGCAGACGTATAAGAGGTTGGTGCCGCGGACGCATAAGGATTCTTCGGCGGTTCCGGATGTATGGCGTCGACGAGTGCGTTTGATAGGTGTCTTTCGGCGCTCTCGCTGATTCAGGTTCGGTTCTTGGGTGTCTTTGTGAAATGTGGTGGATTAGGAATGTGATTGATCTTTAAGGTTTTTGGAGTGGTTTTTTGTTGAATTTATAAGTATATGATCTTTTGGAAATCAAGAGGCAACGCGGCTTGTGTTGGTAGGAAAACAATGTGGATAAAAAACCCCAAATAATAGGAATTAGGAGTGGATGATATTTTAAATTTCTGAAATGAGCTCCGTTGGATGTAGCTTTAGGAAATTAATTCATTGAAGCATGGAGAATTATTGATTGTTGTTTGTAGCTTTTAGGAAATGTCACTCTGTTAATAAATGTAGTATGTTCTGAGAGCAAATTGTTATTGATTCCATTGGATGGAGTTTGGTTTTGGGATGAGGTGTGGATTTTGCATCTTTCGTGAGAAGTTGGAAATTGTTTAGTTTAAATAGAATAAAGTACTTTCTTATGGAGGCACTTCCTTAATCATCTTTTACTTTATCTAATGCAGAATTTCTTAGACAATAAATTGCTTCTGATCTTGATGACGTGGTAAGTGAAGCAGTAGATAGTTTTTTATGTGGAAAACGTTTCCTGTAATGAAACGTAAATTATCATATACATCACATTTTTCTTAGGGAAATGACTATCCAAATTTTCATATTCATGTTTCAATTCTGTCAATTGGCAATCTGTCATGCAGGAGAGCACAAGGTCAGAGAATCTGACATTTTCAGCTATGGATGCATCCTGCGCGAGTTGATAAGTAAGCACCTGATGCAAGAGGCTAACAATAATCCTAATGTGAAAGTCCACGATGTTCTAAAGGGACAAGGGTGCGGTCCTAAGACTTCTAAAAAGATCATCAACCTTATAAAAAGATGCATGGGGACACGCCACAAACGACCATTAGCCCTTCAAATTGTTGAAATACTGGAAGAGATGCAGGGAGAAGCAGTAATATTATGCAGGGTGAAGCAGCAAATTTAGATTAGAGGAAATTTTTGGGATTCTACTAACTTTTTGAATTATACAACATTACAATTGCATGCAATTGTTGTATGTATGAATGAATATTTATAGTTATTATTACATACGTCTAGCAAATTAATATTATATCTTGATATTACTTATGCTTAGTGTAATATCCTTCTAATATTACGTGTTGACTAATAATATTACAGCAGCTTGTCGATATTACAGTTTTTACCATAATATTACAGTTAATAATTTCAGTCAAACATGGTACATAACTTGTTCTCATTCACCGTTGCGTTGAAGAAAAGTTAACATATTCAACAAAGTAAGAGTATATAGAATTTTCTGTAATATTATAACTGATAGTAAACTCTATTCATACAAGTTACATAACACATGTTGTACTTCTCCATCACTTCTTTTTAAAACGTTTGTAAACCTCAAATTATCTTAAGATCCACATTACATTTTACACATTATTAGACATCCATTTTTTAAATTGGACAAGACTAAAATTAATTGTATCTTACATCTCGCAAATTAATATTACATCTTGATATTGCGTATGGTTAAGGTAATACTATTTTAATATTACGGTTTATAAAGTTATATTACAGCAGCATCCCGATATTACAGTTGTTACCGTCAAATTACAGCTACAATATACAGACAAACAAGATACATAGCCAGTACTCATTAACCATTGCGTTGAACAGAACCTAACATATTAATCAAAAATAAGACAATATAGAATGTTCTATAATATTACAGCTAATACATATATTGTACAAGTTACATAACACATGTCGTAATTCTAGATCATTTTTTGAAACGTTTCTAAACCTAAAATTATATGAAGAACCAAATTACAATATACACATTATTAGGCATCCATTTTCTTAATTTGGAATGACTAAAATTAATTGTATCATACGTCTAGCAAATTATTATTACATCTTGATACTCCATATGGTTAATGTATTACTATTTTAATTTTACGTTTTGAAAAACAATATTACTAGCAACCCCTCGATATTACAGTTAGCACCATACTATTACAGCTAGTAGATATAGTAGAAAAGTTACATAACCTATAGTCATTCACCATTTCTTGGTACAAAACCAAAAATATTCAACAAAAAAAAGATTATATATAATGTTTAAAAAATATATATTATTTTTACTAGAGTATGTATATCAAAACATTAAAAAATGATGTATATTCCTGTAGGAGATTATTTGCATGTATATCTTGTCCACGAATATTAATCTTCCTTGCAAGTCATTCCTGCCATTTATTTGTATCTTTTGTAACTCTGCAAAATCCAAAAAAAAAAAAACATAAGACAATTATCAAGTATAATTCATTTTGAAAAAGATGATTAACTACTCACGAGTTCTTATTTTCTTTTAGTAGGACAAGTTCTCGAGTCGTGGTCGGAATATTGCATGCACGTTTTACATTGTCTATGACAATTATATTATTTTTTCTCTCAAGATCTGATTGAATGCTATTACTACTAATTTTTTGTCTATCGAGTCGAACTCCTGGCCATACGTTGGTTTGAGCTCACTTTTAACGTTAGGTATAAGAAAAAACTCTTTGGCATGCTCCTCATTCTGCATCTTTAAATTATCCTAAATGGTGCACCATTAGGTGTACAATATTATTGTTTTGGAAACGATATAACAATATTACATTGTCAAATCCACATTACTTCACTATATTACGATTACAAAAGAGATATTCTAGTTACAACTAAAACGGTCAATATTACAGAAATCAATTTTATATTACGGTTCGAAACATCAATATTACAGTTTTCAATATTATATTACAGTACTCATATTTATATTGCGGCTACCATTACGATCTTCCGGTTACAAGCCTAAAATTATTTTCGATTTTACTTTATATGTTAATATCACAGTTTTCAATTTGAAAATCCACTTTCAAAATGTAAAAAAAATCAAACTTACCACATTTTCCAGTAGACATGATTGGATTTGGCCGGACTTACAAGAGGTTGGATTTCTTTCTACAATCTCCATAATTTGGAATTTTGCCCTCTAAAAACAAATAGTAGTTCAACTGAATAAACTCCAAGTTAAAGAAACAAAATTTTCACCACTACAAATAAAAGGAAACTAAGAAAAAAAGCACAACTAAGACCTAAATAATCGATTTAATTAAACAAATACAGATCAAAATGAATTCCAAAGCCACAAGTCAAGTTATATAAACCCAATGTTCTACCAAAAATATATATAGATTCCAAATAAACCGCAAGATTAAAGATCCACAAAATAAAAACGAAAATCAGCAACCAAAAGCCAAGCAAAATCGAATCGGCAGCAAAAAATTAAAAAAAAACAAAACAGAAATTAGGAGCCAAAAACCAAACAAAAAACGAAATTTGCTGCAAAACAGAAAACACTTGCAAAAACGAAATCATTTGCTGCAAAATTTCGTTATAAGCAAGAAAACCCAAGCAAAATCGAAATGAACAACAAAACCTAAAACCAAATAGAACCGAAATTAGGAGCAAACAACAAAACAAAAACGAAATCAACATAAAAAACCCAAGCAAAAACGAAATTTACTGCAAAAACGAAATCACTTGCAAAAACTAACCAATTACGGTTGGGAGGGTGAGGAGAAAGGGATGACGAAAATAAAAGGAAGAATATTGGGTTTCTTTTTGGTAACGTGGATTAAAGGGTTTGGGAAGACCACTATATTTACTTTTTTACCCTCACTTAAAGTAAAACACCCAAAACCATTCAGATTAAGATGAATGGTTAGATCTTGAGGGGCTCATTTAAATAAAATGAGCTCAGGGCTCATTCTAACCTTACTCTATATATATATATATATATATATATATATATATATACATATACACATACATATATATATATATGTGTGTGTGCGCGCGCGCATAGCAAGACAACTAGAAACCTTAGGATACCATAGTACAACAACTAGCCCACATGTGAGAGAATAATATCAAAATGGTTCGAGAAATTGATATTCATAAATACCTTAAGATAAGTGACATAAGGCCACTATATCCCAATATAGTCTGGAACAGCGAGCCAACAATAATAGCACCTTGCAATTCCCTCATTATGTGCTTAAATTTCTGAAAAGATTAAAAAAATGATAAATGTAAAAGGCCAACATAAGCTTCAACCCAAATGTATTTTGATTCTTAGACAAGTGGTCAAAGCTGGTGAAATAATAATCAAATCGTAGAGTGAAAGGACTTAATAGGATGGCTATTACTGGATTTGGAGGATAAGTATTTATATTAAGGATCATAATATGTTTTCTGAAATGAAGCTTACATTCTCACTTAGATTGCGGAATTCTTCAGAATTAATTATAACCAGTGCAGGGGCTAAGTAAACAAAAGAGCTTCCTTGAACCAGTGGTAATCGTGTTCCAAAATAGGAATGTAACAACGTTGTAAGACCAGAAACCAACAGCATTGTCGAAATAACTGTTGTTGTGTCTTTCTGAAACCAACAAAAGGTTAAATGGGACTTAGAAACCAAACAAGATAGTGCCCTTTCATTAACAGAAAAAACATGGCAAGTTAGAAGCTCACATCAGTTCCTCCCATGACAGGAACCATGATCAAAGGAATAAACACAAGGGAGCCAATCAACGACAAATAGTGCTGCAGAGCGTAGTAGATGAGCTTGGCTGCAGTTGGCAACACCAAGAAACTGAGATAGTTATACAAAAAATCCACTAAATTATATATAGATGTGATTTTTTTATAAAAAAAGAGATCATTAAGAGGCTTTATTTATTTTTTGCAAAAAACATAAAGAAAACTATTTTAAAGCCTATCCTGTTCGAGATAATGTGGGTAAATGATCAATGTTTCTCTTGAAATTTAGGGAGTATTTGTGCATCTGGAAACAGAGAAAAGAAAACAGTTTCCCTTTGACCAAATTTTTTGAAGGTGTTTGTGTCAGTTTTCGAAAAGGAAAATATTTTACATCTATCATCCAGAATACACAGAAATCTCTACCCCCAAAAGGAAACCAACGGAAAGTGCAAGAAATTTGTAAAAAATGTACAAGTTATCAAACTTATTTAATAACTATTTTTATAACATAAAAACTTAATTACAACAACATTAAAATCATATTTTAAAAATTAAACAATACGATTATCTTTAAAAAACTATGACAATATGTTAACAAATTATACCATAAACTAGATAATAAAGATTAAGAATACAACTTGAATTTCATATTGTCTTGCTAAAATACGAATATATTATTCAAAATTTAATTTAGTATATTGTTTAAAAGTACATGACTACAATAATCTTATATATTAATTAATTTACTTTTCAACAAGAAATATATGTATATAATATATAATTCACACATCACATTTTTGAGTTAAACTAAACTAAAATGTGCAATGCTTATTTAAATCTTAACGTACAAGATACTCTCACAATAAAATTATACATTTATATATACAACATTTACAGATAATATCAATTTTCCGCGAATAACGGTTAATGAATTCAATTTTTTTTCCAGTGGTGACTTGCACAAACAATAGAATTTTGGTGGAAACTAATTTCCTCTAATTTCTATTTCTATTGTTTTCCTTTGGATCACATGATATATTTTCCAATGGTTTCTTGTGCACATTCTCAGATATGATAACTTATCTCTCAAGCATGCAATTAACTAGAATAACTTAAAACGACCTGATAAAGAAATGACAGAGTTCAAGAGATTAAAAAGGAAAGAAACGATAAAACTATGAGTGTCAACGGATCGGATATATCTATATTCGTATCCGTATGAAATTTACGAATTCAGATACAGATTGTTTGCGGATATGAAAAGTCTATATTCGTACAGATATTTGACGGATTCGGAGCAGATACGGATAATATCCGCATCCGTAAACATAATTCTCAATCTTATAACATTTTTCATTTTCACTTAGACAAATTCTTATACAGTCATATTTATAACTTTATTTGGTTCAAATATTAATTTACTTTATCTTAACTTCTAACTCATATTCTGAAAATGAGAACAATATTCAATGCTTGAATAAATGTGATCAGTAAATGTATTTTTATTTGAATAAATAAATTTAAACTATATATTCAAAATATAATCACACAATGTTGAAATATAAATACTTCTAGGTATAACAATGTATTACATAAGTATATGATACAAATATGAATACGGATGTTGAAATACAGATATGTAGTTTCGAAACGGATATTATTCGGGTTAGTACTTTAGGGTTAGTAATTTAGAATAATTTATATAGTTGGGTAATTTATAGAAAAAATACCTAACTTATATATATCATTAATTTAAAGAATAACTATATATATAATACGAATACGAATACGGATGTTGTACTACGGATATTCGATTCCAGATCGGATATTATACGTATCGGATGTACCAATAACCATATCCGCTCCACGACTTTACACAAAAAAAAGTGAGTGGTACTGATACTCACTTTTCATTCAATCAGATATATAAAAAATCCCGCTTCATGCTAGCCTGTACTCGGGCCAAGGCTATTCCTTGGATACGAATACGGTCTTACGGATATTTTTTTCTCGGATCGAATATCCAAATTCTAATACGGACGGATGCTGGGATATTCGAATATCCACTGATACCCCTAGGTAAAAAACCAAGTTGACATCAATTGAAGCTAAATTTAAACTCTGAAATGAAATTGCCGAACCAATCCATTAACCCATCCAAACATCTTTAAAATTAATAAAAATAAAGACCACTGAACCAGAAACCAACATAATAACTCTATCATATAAAGAAAAGCAAACCAAATTGAAAGAACAGATATTCAAACTTACGGAATCCCGGATTTTCGGTGAGATGGCAGTGAAGCCCGGAGGGCCTACTGGGCGCGGGATTCTCCGGCTCTTCCGACCCAGAAAACATATCGAATTCCACATTCCCCTCATCCTTCCCAATCCGAACCCTCCTCTCCTCCTCGACCACGCCCCCTGGAGTCGGATTCACCCTCGGAATCCCCTCACCCACCCCATTCCTACCAACATCCACCTCCTTCTTCTCCGCATTCCCTCTGTTAGGCGTCAAATCAGCCTCCGCAACGCCGCCCCTCCTCCGGCCGAGAATCGGCTCGATCTCACCCTTGGAGCTGGACAAACTACCTCTTTCCCCTCTCTGGCCCCTTTCGAGGTCGAAATCGGCCGGATCCGGTTCGCTAATCGTGGTGGTGGTGGTCTCGCCGGAGAGGTGGAACCCCGTGCGCTTGGCCCAGTACTTGAGGTCCCTCGGGTTGTGGTCGGCCTTGGGAACGTACGGGTCGAGCTTGGGCGGCCACGGGCCGGGCTTCCGGGCCCGGTCGGGTTGCTCCGGTAGGTTCGAGGTCGAACCGGCTCCCATTTGGCCTCGTGGGTTTGCGCTTCTCTGCATTGGAAAAGTTGAGGACTGGAAAAGACTAAAGAATGGAACTGAAGCGGAAGGGTTCGCTTTTTTTTTCTGGAACTTTTTTCCTGGAACTTTTTTTTGGGGGGTTATTCTTCTTCTTTTCGTTGGAGTGTTGAGAATAATAATGCCTTTTTGTTTTGGTGTTTGGGTGCGAAGTGGGTTTGGTTCTGCTGCTTTTATTACTGGGAGTGAAGTGGAGGTGTGGAGTGTGGTGATGTGAAGTTACGGTTTTGTCCTTGGAAGTGGCGGTGGTGTCAGGGATTTGGTGCCGACGGGGTTTTCGATTGGGACGTTGCAACGGACTTCCCTTACTTTGTCCGTTTTCGATATTACGTAACTAATTGCATACAGTTTATACACATCCACCCAACTAAATCTTAGATCTATTAGAATACCCATTAGATTTTATGATCTAAAATTTCTCGACATCGGCGTGACCCAATTCGGTCCATCGACACTTATTTTTAAGTCGAAGACTAATGTCCAAAGGCAACGAGACCACTGTCCAAACTAACTGAGCCATTCCCGGGGGCGGGGGCACCTTTCTTATTAGTCGAGTTGCTTCTGTACTGTAGTGCGATGTAGATAGCACAACCTTCAACGGCATCTAAAAATATATTATGTTTGATTGCGTCTCTTAAAGGACCTATCAAAAGTGCAACGTCACATTTGTAAGCTCGTTTAGCACCTCCAAGAGAGGATTTTTCTTTGGTTTAGCTCTGAATTGATTTGTGATCTTACATCATGTTCAACGAACAACATATTTAATTTTTCAAAACCGCAATACTTGTTGACTTGTAGAACATCTGGGCTCGATCGATGAGAGGCATCTTGTTTCTCTTTTAATCACTTTTCCATTTAATACAATTAACAGTTCTATTCCATTCTCTCCATACCACATGGGGAATATCACAAGTATATCTCAAGGATTGGAAATTTAATCTTTTCCAGTAACATTGTAAAGACCTCAATCTCATAACATAAACAACCTAAACCAAACTCACAATCTCTCAAACTACAAAGTAAGTACTAAGATGAAATTCACAGTAGGTAGATCTATATACATACTTATGGAGGAAGCCCAGCTCTCAAATCACTATATTGTTTCTGCAATGCTGGATTCATGCACGCAAACAACGATGGCTTCTTTGTCTTGGCACCGAAAATGAAAGATCTTAGTGGTATTCTCGTCCGGCTCGAGAAATTCCTGAAGTTATGGTAGTGGCCTTTTGAACCTGACAATTCGAAATTTTCTGTTAGTTTAGCCAGTGTCATGTGCACCTCAACTTGAACGCCCTTCACGCGTTTGAGCCCAGACTGTAGCTCGTCCGCCACCTTGTTGTTCTCTTGAAGCATGTTTAGAACTTCTCCTTGAAATTTGGAAGCTTGATACGGTGAGAATTGGAGTTCTTGACTTCCCTTGTTATCTTCCAGCGCTTTGGATATTTCTTCTTTTATGTTGCACAACGACGAGAATCTTCTCTGCAGCTCTTCTTTCAAGTGCGCGTTCTGCTCTATCCATGTGGACAGACCCGTCTGCATATCCTTCAGTTGTTTGTAGTATGCCGTGACTTCTGGTTTTACCGATGGCTCCCCTCTCGAACTGCTACTACCTTCTTGCCTCCTGTTGTCCCTCAGTTTCTGCAGTTTTAGTTGGATCTCGCGAACTTCAACTTTGTACTTCTGTACCTGCTGGAATGAAGAGCTGAATCTCATCCAAAATTGAAGGTTCTCCTCGAGCAACTCATCAATCTCTTTTCTGAATTTTTCCTCAGTGGCAGTTGTGGCGGTTGGCTCATCAATTTGAGGGAGATCATCACTCTGTAGATGAAGGCTTTTTGCATCTGATTCTTCTGGATTTGCATCAGTCGTCATGCCCCACTGCACACGTCTATGTTTCGGCTTTCCAACCACATTCTCATTTGAAGCTGTTGATGTCTCCTCATTTTCGGTGCTCGTGGTTTGGTGGTCCTCAGATGATTCAATTCCCACTACATGGTCGTCTCCTTGTTGTACCAAACTGGATTCCAAGAAGTTCAATTTTTGTTTGAGAGAATTTATCTCTTCATCTCTCATCACAATGACACTTTTCAGGTCTCTTACCTGTGCCACTGTTTCAAACAGATTATCTTGATTCTTCTTCTCAGCTTCAGTGAGTTTTCTCTTTGTGTCTTTGAAATTTCTTAGTATAGATGTGTACTCTGCTAGCAGTATCTTCTCTCTATCCTCCAATCCACTCAGAAACAATTGCTGCCAGTCAGGTAAATCCATGTCATCCTGGTCATCGATACTTTCTTGACTTAGATTGTTGTAGCCGTGCTCATTTTCTGGTACAACACTTTCGCTAGAGTTATTTGTCTGCTGGCTAGAGTTATTGGTGGCAACCTCACCTTCCTCTTCCAATGGCTTTGTGCTATTCTCTTGATCATCTGATTTTGATTCCTTCGGCCTTTCTACCCCGATGTTTTGGATTAAAGCCACCTCATGGTCAGCAGCATCAACGAGAAAAGTTAATTGTTTACTGGAGCACCCCTCTTCTAATTTATTGCTTGTCGAATCTGCTGATCCATCAGCCAGGTTCTTGAAATTTTCTTCTTCTAGAGTTTTTCTTACCTTTTCATCACCCAAACTCACAGAAATTTCTTCTCCTACTTGTACCATTTCTGGTTCTCTCTTATTGCTTGTACCTTCCTCTTTTTGTGAGCCTGAACGGTCAGTCTCATCTTGTTGTCCAGGTGATTGCAATTTATCGGAAAGATAGTTAAAAGTGCCACACACTTCTGAAAAACTTATCTGCAGCTTAGTATTCTCATCTGTTATAAATTTATCAAGATCTTGAATTTTATGCAACTCCTCCTCTGCATGCTTCAGTTTGTCACACAAATCCTTCGTGTTGTGAACCAATGTAGTCTTTTCTTCTTCTAAACTATGCAAGCTTGACTGAAGCTCATCATTTTCCAGTCTGAGCCTCTGTATCTGTGCCTTCAGCGATGAAACAGTAGTTTCCATCACAACCACCTTTCCAACAAGTTCGTCAATCTTCTCTGCGAGATCCAACACCGACATCTCTGAATTCATCTCAAAGGTTTTCCTGACTTTCTCACATACATATGGCAGTTCTAGTCTCTCCTCGTTTAGGCCACAGACTTCTTCCTCCAAACTCTCATTTGTAGAGTTCAGCTCAGCTGCATCTTCAGATGAGTTGTGGCCGTCAGGTTCAGGTTGACCATACTCTTTCCTGAGAGCCCTAAGTTTCTCCTTCGCATTCTTCATCCTTTGCGACTCCACCCTTGACTCTTCAATGGTTTTTTTCTGCTGCTCATGCAATTTAACCAAGGTGTCTTCGCACGATTTGAGAGCTGCAACTGCCATAACTGCCCGGGCCTCGTCATCTTCAATGATGGCATCACCACTGTAATTATCCTGCAAACTACAGATCTTCTCCTGCAAATCCGATATTTTCTTCTCTATATCCCAGTACTTGGCCAGTCCAATTTCATAAGAGCTTTTAAGGAATTCTTTCTCAGTCTGTAGGACCAAAATCTCCTTATGAAGCTTATTGATCTGTTCTGGTGCCTTTTCTGTGTTCGCTTCTGAACAGGCTTTATTGAGCTTCAACTTCGTCTTGGTTGTTGGTGATTTGATGTCCTTATTTGCCTCCACAAGTCGGTTTTGAGGTGATCGCTTCTGAAATTTACTAACATCGATAGCGGTTGTCGTTGTTTTTGGACAGTTCACGTCATCATCATCGTCATCCATTCCGAATTGAACTTGGTCAGGGAACACAGTAGCTATGGCATTGTTGGCCTTCTGCAGTTCCCCCGATATGTGATCGTATCTTTCTGCTAGAGCCCTGTATGACTTGTAAGATTCTTGCACAAAGTTAATCAACTCTGGCCTCCTTTTGAAGTACATTTCTGCCTTTTTTGCAAAGGTATCTGCATCTTCCTCAATCAGCCTAAGCATGGAATTTACTTTGTCCTCCATATCTGCAATATAGAACCTCAGGCATTAGATTACAGTGCTGAAGATCAGTAGTACATTTTTTTAATTATAATAAAAATATTTTTTATTGAATTCTCCGACTTTTAGGTATGGCATTTTTAAGTACAAAATAATAGAAAATTCGTAAGTATGGCATTCCATATTGGTTCGTGCTGCGCTGACAGAAGTAACGGTATGGAATTTATTCAGAAATTTAAAATATAAAAACGATATATTTGATTAAGCAATAGAACATGACAATCTCATAAATCCTTCAATTGTTAACGTCAGCAATGTTCTATCAGAACAAGAGCCAATTTAGCTCCAAAATAATTTCGGCCTCCTGTCTTCATCAAACACATGGTGCCCAGACATCGGATCATCAAACTCAATCATATTTGCATTAGTATGGCAGAATCTCTTAATGTTCACGTATTTGATGAATATTTGTATGCTAAGGTTCGATATTAATGTTTATAACCATCAAAGTTAGCACGCATCTATTGGCAATATAATCCCATGTTGCTCAAAACGACTCAGGTACTTGGGTCTAAGAGGTCGTGAACCAATGAAATTTCATAAGATCAAACTTTTGGGATCGTTCTAATTCATAATGCATGGTTCAACTATAGTGACTGGGGAGAAATGGAGAACAATACTTGGAAAGTAGAGAAAGATACATAAGGAAAAAGAAATAATTTCACTTTCATATCATCAATGAGACAATAAGCAAGAGTTTTTTTTTTGTTTTGAAGAAAGGTGGCCTAATGTAATGTTTAATCAACAAAGATATTCCAATTTCTCTAGCTACCATTACGTTAAAAAACAAACATGGAGAAGACACAAAAAATGCAGAAACAAAACAGAAAATTAAGACCAACGTACCTTGAAGATTGTTGTCCAGCCATTTGGATTGCTTTGTTCTGATGTGACTTGCCCACCACCAAGAGTAAGCATTGCTTGCCGCCCTCTGCAACATCTTCCTCCAACTCCAAGATGTGCTCTGCAAGCTTCCAGGTTATATTCTTCTTCCTTTCTAGAAGGAGGAAGAAAAAAGAGAACAGGGAAAGAATGATGGCCTGAGCCTGCGATGTGAACCAACAACCAAAAGAAAACATGAGATGTGTTTTTCCTTTTAAGTTTGCATGCACCATGTGGGGTCATCCTTGCTTTCCGCCAAATTCACAAAAATAGGATTTTGCTGTCAACATTCAACCACCCAAGCTTTTCTTTTCCTCCATATCTATTTCCATCTATATTAAAATTGTAGAGAAGACAGAGTAGAAAGATAGACTTCACATGGCGAGATTGTCTTTACAGTGGCGCCCAGAGAAAGAGATGGAGAGTGCACCTCTCCATCTCTACTTTTGCTTTTTTCTCTTCAAGTGGAAATTCACCATAATATTAAGTGAGGTCACAAGATCTAAGGATTTGATATGGGCTTCTTTATTCTATGTTACATGTATTTTCATAGACCAAATGTACATGCTAGATTAAATGAACTGTTACTGCTGTTATATAAATGGTTCTTTGCTCCCTTTTTTTGTCTTGGTAATATCCCTTTCTCTATACAGTGAAATCTACATTTTTAGTCCTCTTCTGTTTGAAGGATGTGCAAGCTTCACGAACATATTTCGGGGAACAAAGATCTAATTTACAGATTTAGTCTAGTTATTATGTATGTGTGATTGATTTGCATAAAAACTCAAAGAACTAGACTTCTGAGATAATTTTTAGGTGATTAATTTGCAAAAAAAATTAAAATTTCTAAAATTGGAGTTCCACAAGTTCTAGGACTTCCAAAACAAAATTCATATTAGAGATGAATTCTTCCACTTCCACTCAAAAACTAAAATCTAATTTCATATAATTTACCTAAAAGTGTTCTTTTCTAATAATATCAAAAAGTAGATTATTTTTCCCAACTTTACGAAATGATATATTTTTGTACCATTCACCAGAATTTGAGTTATGAGAACTAAATTTCTAGATCTTATCTCACTAACTTCGAACCAATCACATCATGACAGCGGGCCACAAGGATATGAGCTGGACAAGACAACGACGCGATAATGTCATGTAATGTCATTTGTGGGAGAACTATGAGCATATAATCGATATCATGAAATATTTGATTTCAACAGAAGCATATTCAAAATGTGAGGTTATCAATTGATCATGTTTAGTCTCGCCTTCATCTTGATGGAAAAAGAGGCAAAAGATTTGTTAAAATGACAAATGAATGATAAGGCTAAAAAAAATCTTATTTCTAAGCAGGAAAATAATATTATATTTCTGAATCTACCACCTAAATATTGAAAGAATTCAGAAAACAATCAAGATAGAGAAACAAGCTGTCTGGATTCAGTGATAGAGTTACTTATATACAAAAATTAAGCAAAAGTGCTTTCATATATACAAAAATATATTTACAAAAAAGAATCACAGATATGTACAGCACACGAGTGCATTCACTAGAGCAAGCAACAAGGGAGCTAATTACTTCATACTATACATTTTACTGCACATTGAATTTTTAGCATCCATCAACTTGGATGGCAGTATTTTCCCTTCAATACATCACAGGACCAAACCTTTGCATTAGGAGTAGACAATAGACATGCACCGTGAACCGTCTTTATTTGATTCGAACAGCACTTGGATCTGTCCAAGAACCTAATTGTTCTGAAGAGAAGAGAGAAACTCCTCCACATACTTCCTACTCTCTGTTGCCAAACAAGAAAAAGACTTCATCAGGATCACCATGAATATCAGAGGTATCACAAGTAAATATGAGAAATATCAGCTTCTGAAGAATAAACCACTAGCAGGACAAAAAGGTAAGGAGTAATTAAGCTATGAATAACAATCATTGCATGCCATCCAATAACGACCCAACAACAAAAGATAAACAATAGAACACACAAAAGAAGTGATTATCAAGAAAACATCAACGAAGGGGTCTTTTCTCAAAGAGGAGGGATTGATACTTAACAGACAAAGAAAAGTTGTAACTAAGTGATTGCTGAATATAGCGGCCACTTAGGACGAAACAAGTGCAAAACCAGTTTCAAACTGTGAATTGTTTACTACCTAACAAAATTTAGGACATGTATTACCTACTCGAGTAGAAAACCAGCAGCCTTCACAATTATAAAGAGTAGAAAACCAGTGGAAAATCCTACTAACTAATATAATGAAGATCCACAAATCCCTTCCAATTTCACCAACGTGTAACAATAGTAAATCCTACAACAATGAGTATAAGTGTATAACACATGAGAGATCAAAACCAACGTTCAATTACACAAACAAGGAGCCTAACTTTCCACAAAAAGTAAAAACAATAATTAATTTAATGAAAGCAATGGTTTTAGAACCAAATTGAATATCATAAAGACCCACCATGGGAGTAACCATCTGAGAGGTCGCTTGCTGCCAACATCCCACTCCTGGCATTCTCCAAACCGCAACCGCCTTTCACGTAGCACGGAACTATCACCGCAAAGCTGCTCTCTTCCTCGCCCTCTATAAAGAAATCGGACGAGTGGGGCTCCATCCACCCCACAGACAAATCCATTTCATCCGAGTCCGATTCCGATTCCGACAAGAAACCATCATTGGACGAAACCACAACGACATCGAACTCCTTGTCAATCCTGTGCTCCTCTCTCCTCCTGGGCTTCCACTTTGGCATTATTCTGGGGTAGTTGACGGACTCCGGTTCTCGTAAACCCAAACCGAAATCGAAAGAGGAGCTCATGGAGGAATCGTCTTTGGCGGTGGTCTCCTTCTCTTTCCCACGCCAAAACCACGTACAGAGGCTCGTGAGACTCACAGCCATTTCGACAATAAAGATCCCACCTTTCCTCACGGAATTGTACTAAAAAATCGCAGAGAAGGCGGATTTCGTGTTCTATAACACAAATCGAGTGCAAGATTGGGGATTTCGAAAGAAACTTTCCCCAATTAAAAGTTCACAAAAAATAACGTGAAGAAATCAAAAGGTTAGTTTTTTCTCTCTCGATAAGAGGAATCAAAAGGTTAGTAGAAAGATGAAATCCTCCCAAATCAAGCCCACCAAACACATTAAAAAAGCCCAAATAAACGAATAAATTAACCAAACATTTATTTAAGAAAAAACACTTTTCTAAGATGCGTAGAAAGAAAGGAGATTTCCCTTTATAACACACTTATAACATAACAAGAACAGAAACGGAACCCCAAAAAAGACATGTTTTGGAGGAAAATCGGAATTCAAACCCACGACCCCCACTTCCGGAGGAAGATCAAACTAGACATTCCCACTCCTCACGCCGCCAACAAACCCACGATTTTGACCATTCGACCCGAAAACAGATTTGGGAATTCCCGATTCCTCTCCTACAGTCCTACTCTCTCTTTCCCCGAAACCTGTCTTCGTATTTTTATAAGCTCAGCGGTTGGGATTCTGCCGCGAGGGGTGTGGACGGTGGTGATGCGAGGTGGAGGGGTGAGGGAGGTCTGGCCGTTGGATCGCCACCCACTCAAGGCCAATCATTAAGAATCTTATTGGGATTAAATGGTGGGAAATGAGTGCCACGTCGGATATTGGAGGTACTACAAGACAAATTCTGACGTGGCTGTAGTGCCTGTCTTGTCATTGCGTGACTTGCGGTGCTTCAGGGCGACGCGTGTAGTGTTATGTTCGGACTTCGGAGAGAGTTTTGATGGGGGGTTATTCGGATCCTGAGATCCGAATTCTTTCTATGTTTGGAGACGATTAAACTAATCAAGGATTCAATTCTAAGAACTTTAATTTCAACAAATCTAGTTTCGAGGAGTCCGATCATGGGTGGTGCTGGAAATTCAAAGTGAAGCTGGTGGTATTTGTAAGGATAGTGATGTTTTTTTACATGACAGGTTTGGTTCGATTCGAAGTTTATGTACTAAATCCACAGCTATGTAACTTAGTACTATTGTAGTTGGGTATAAGCATATTTACTGATCTTATAATTTTTGAAAAAAAAAATAAGATGCCAAAATCTAAAAAGATCAAAATCCAAGTAGGTTGAAAATTATAATGTTCGATAATTATGTGAAATTTCAAAATTCAAATTGACACCTGACCCCTTCCTAGTACTTTAGCCCCGCCATTATATCCTTTTTATTTTCCAACCATTAGATGATAAGTGTATGCATATGTAATTTAATTGGAAGGAACTCATCCTTTATTTTGTTCTTCCTTTGGTTTTAGAATAGAAAGAGATCAATATCTAAGTGCAATAGTTTAAGATAAAAACTCTAACTTTACAAATTAATTATCTGAAACTATTTTCATAAGGTAGCTTGTATGCCAACCTAAAGTAGCAGTAGATAGAGATGTAATCTGAAATTTTGATTACTTCAATCCACCAATTACCAACTAGGCTAACTTTAGTTGGATACTTGGATGATGTTATGGCTTATACTTTGTTTCTCGGTTGGTTAGTTTGTTTTGTTTCCTCCCGTCCTTTGTGTTAAGTACAATGCATATGGATGGATTGGAATTAAGTCCACTTTTTAATTTGTTAATTTTTTTAATGAGCAGTACGCCTCTTCGCTCTCATTCGCACCGCTCACTTTAAAAAAATCTTTGTTGTCCATGAAGATTGAAGCTCAAGTAGGGCTGAGCATCGGTCCGGTCCGGACCGAAAACCGGACCGGACCGGAAAAAATTCGGATAGGTGGACCGAAGACCGGTCCGGTCCGGTCAAAAAATCTGATTTTTTACCTTAAATTTTAAAAAATAAAAATGGACCGATCCGGACCGGATCGGACCGAAAAATGTAAAATTTACCGGACCGAAACCCAAACCGGACCAGATTTTTTCAAAAATTTCCAGACCGAACCCGGACCGACCGGTCCGGTCCGGTTGACCGGGTAAAACCGGTCAATGCACAACCCTAAGCTCAAGTAACATCAAGTAATGACACAGAATAAGAGCTTATGGTCTAATTGATTTGATATCATCTCTGAATTTTGAGGTTCAAAGTTTGGTTATCCTGCCTTTTAATTTGACTTATCTTTTACTTTATTAATTTTGCATTACTTTCCATATCTCTCGAAATAAGTGGCACTTAGACGTGTATTGTAAGAATAAAACCAATAACAAATAATATTATAGAAAACAAATGACGTCTCTCTTTCCTCTACGATTAAGTTCAGTTGATGCTCACTCAACCAGCATCATATCTTTTTTTATCTTAGCGATTGACAAAGAATCCAAGACCGGTATAGCACACTGAAACTAAAAGTGGATACATCCTACGTAACTTAGCACCTATTGTCACTGGGGTACGTATCATAGCTTTTAAAAAACAAATCGCGAGTAGAGGGCAAATGATCAAGACACATGAATCGTTAATGGTTGAACGTGAGAAGTAGATAAGATTAGTAGCTAATGTATTGGGTTAGCTGAGAAAATAAACACTTCTCATTACTTATAAAACCTTCTGTCTAAATACATCCACAGTCATCCGACAAACTCCATTTGCAGAAATTTCTATTTTTAGTAAATGGATGCAGATAGACTTAAGGTCCTCCTAGAAGATGACGAGGAGGAAGACATGTTAATATTGGGTATGATCGATCGTGTAGATCAGTACATCAAACATTCTGTGGATAAAGGTTCCCGTACATACCGCACCCATTACAGGAAATTAAAACCCTTAAATATGTTATCGGGTCATTGGCGTATTTGTTTTGATGGCTGTAGAATGCATAAGCTACATATGACTAAAACCCTTAAATGAAACTTTGTCATATTATGCAAGCAAACAAATGACTAAAACACACTGTGAAGTTAGTGTTGAAGAACAAATACACACGTTCCTTTACACCTTAGGTCACACTCATGTTAATAGAGCAACTCAAGATATGCTTCAACATTCTGGAAAAATCGTTAGTCGACACTTCAACAGAGTCCTACGAGCACTAACAATTTGGGCCTGCGATATGATCAACCCAATGGACCCTTTCACTAAAAACCCTCAATACATCCGAGACCATGGTGGTGGGAAATTTTATTCATACTTGCAGGATTGTGTAGGAGCACTTGATGACACACATGTACACACTTGGGTTTTGAGGGACCAACAATTAGCATACCGATCTAGTAGAGATCCTAAGCACACCACACAAAACGTATTATGGTATTAGGTGTTTGTGATTTTAAGATGAGATTCATATATGCTATTTTTGGATGGGAGGGAAGCACACATGACATTCGTATTGTTAACGAGACACTGACCGAGCCGAGCTACAATTTCCCTTTTATCCCGAATGGTAACTTCGAATCTCAAAATTGTTGCTTACTTCCATACCAATATTGCATCCCTTATTTCTGATTTCATGAATCAACAGAGAAAAATTACCATGTGGATGTTGGATCCCAGAATCAGAAAGAGTTTCTAGCACCATACCGTAGAACTCGTTATCACTTAACAGAGTTTCGTGCTACCCAACCTTGTACTAGGAATGAAGTGTTTAACAACATGCACTCTTCATTGAGAAACGTAACTGAGAGAGCCTTTAGAGTCCTTAAGAAGCGATGAGCCCTACTAACTCACATTGGCCCTTATCTGTTAGAGTCTTAAGCAATGATTGTTACCGTCGCAATGACACTGTAATAACCTAAACTAAACATCTTAATTAACTAAACCTAAACCTAATTAACCCTAATTAATCTTGCATGGAGAGGTGGAGGTGTTGGACATGTGGAGGTTGAGGTGGATGGCTTTGGTTGGTTGAGTTTTAGGTTAAGTGTGATTGGATGAGGTGTAGGTGGATTTGGCTATTTAAGGTGATGTTGTTAAGAGATAAGGGTTTGGTCGTTTCTTTCATCATTGCTTGTTATCAGAGAGTGAGAGGAGGTGAACGTCGGAGAAGAAGAAGGAGGTGAAGTAGAAGAAGAGGAGAAGAAGGAGAAGAAGGAAGAAGAAGAGGAGTGAAGTGACTCAAGCTTGGGAGGCTTCTTCAACCGTCAAAAAGGTATGCCAAATCTTCAATATAACTCACTTGTGCCTTGTGAGTGTTGGGGATCGACGTTGGTGTCGAATTCCCCGTCGGAATTCAACCAATTCAGAGGTTGAAGACGACGATCGGTCGACCGGTGCCTGTGGGCAGTCGACCGATCCTATTATTATATTGTTGTTTACCCGCGAACGGTCGAACGATGTCGTTAGACGGTCGACCGTTATGCCAGATTTGTGCGGGAAAAAGGGGATATGCTGTTATCGGTCGAACGGGACCACTCAGCCGGTCGACCGAATAACGATGAGAATGGGTCGGTTGGGGATTTTGACTTATTAAACGGTCGAACGTCCTTTACCTTGTTCGACCGATCCATTCGATGCTAAGTCGGTTGGGAGCTTTGACCATCAAAACGGTCGACCGCTCTTTAACTTTCGGTCGACCGACTGAGCATTTAATTATGCGGTAGAGTGCTTGTGTTGTTTCGGTCGAACTGTATTTCAGTTCCGGTCGACCGAACGAGACTTGGGCAAAATATTGAAAGTCCTGTTATCGGTCGAACGGCCCCTTGGTTCGACCGGTCGGATATATATATATTATATAAAATTGTATAGCGTAGACCTTCCAAACGGTCGACCGCTAGATGACTTTTGTTCGACCGATTGGTCGGTATTTCGGTTGGCGTGGTTCGACCGGTAGACTTGTTTGTACAGTACTGTGTACTGTGTGGGGGACCGGTCGACCGGTGTGCTTGTAGCGGTCGACCGATCTGCCGCAGGTTGGTGGATTTATCCACACGCGATCCGTCGATGTCAGGTCGACTACCGGCTCCGAGGCGACGGTTGATTACCGGCTTTGAGAGCTACGGATTTCACCTTCGACGAAGGCGTATTATTGTTGTACCTTTTTCCTCTCTTACCGAGCGGGGTGTGAGGGATGTGTACCGTAAACCTTGGGCAGTTTGCGAGGGTTTAGCGGTAGGCCGAGGATGTTCCGGCAGGGTGCGCGCTAGGCGACTCTTGGGGGAGCAGTGGCTGTCGTCTGACCCGAGTTGTGTATTCGGCGGGCTGACTCGCTCCTTGGGTGCGGCGTGTACCGGGGGTTCCTTCCTGCACTTTTTGGGGAGCAGTGGTGTCGACTGACCCTTGTGAGGCAGCGGTGGACTGACTTGACCCTAGTGACAGGAGTGGTTCAGTGCCGCGGAGGCGGTGAGGGCATTATTGTGGGCCCGAGGCGGATGATCATGTGCATAGCATTGCATTGTATTTAATTCCTTTTTATATTTTAGGAGGTTTGGTATACGGGGTTCCTGCAGGGAACTCAGGCATGTTTGTTGTTTGCATTTCAGGTAGCGAGCAGGGTTAGAGTTTGAGGTGGTGACCGAGGACGGTACCCCCGAGATCGGATCCTGTAGTGTCTTCTTCTTTTGAGGTGATTACATGTTGTATAGCTTTTGTTGTAATCACAGTCAGTCGGTATAGTCTGTATAGTTGACTTCCACGTGGGTCTGTACATTATATATTTTATATATATATGTTGGTTATTTTCCCGTGACGTGCCCAGTGTTGACCGTTGACGGTCTTTATTATTGTTTAAATTTTCCGCTGTTTTCGGGTACGTTACAATTTAAAGATCGAGCACCAGAGACCAGCAGGGCAGATGCAGAGGATTGAGTTGCCCGAGTGGAAGTGGGAGCACGTGACGATGGATTTTGTTACGGGGCTACCGAAGACACGGAGATTCCACGATGCGATTTGGGTTATAGTCGATCGACTGATCAAGTCGGCGCATTTCTTAGCTATTAAGACCACTCTTGCTCTGGAGGGCCTAGCTAAGTTATATATTGAGGAGATTGTCAGACTTCATGGCGTACCAGTCAGTATCATTTCAGACAGAGATCCCAGATTCACTTCGAGATTTTGGGAGAGTCTACACAGAGCACTGGGGACACGTCTGAAGTTTAGCACAGCTTTCCACCCACAGACAGATGGCCAGTCAGAGCGGACGATACAGACTTTGGAGGACATGCTGAGAGCGTGTACACTTGACTGGGCAGGACATTGGGATGAGCATTTGCCGTTGATCGAGTTCGCCTACAACAACAGCTACCACTCGAGTATTGGGATGGCACCCTATGAGGCATTATACGGAAGACCGTGTAGATCGCCGGTATGCTGGAGTGATGTGGGCGAGAGACAGCTAGTTGGACCTGACATTATCCAGTTGTATTCAGAGAAGGTCGACGTGATTCGGAGACGGCTAGCTACGGCGCAGAGCAGGCAGAAGAGTTATGCTGATACGCGGAGACGTGAGCTGACTTTTGATGTAGGAGATCATGTCTTCCTGAAGATCTCGCCTTCCAGAGGGGTGATGAGATTCGGGAAGAAGGGGAAGCTGAGTCCGAGGTATGTCGGACCTTTTGAGATATTGGATCGGGTCGGTGAGGTGGCATATAGGATTGCACTACCACCACAGTTCGCAGGACTTCACAACGTCTTCCATGTTTCTATGTTGAGGAAGTACGTGGCCGATCCAGCTCATGTGATAGAGATATCAGTACCGGAGATCCAGCAGGATTTGTCATTAGATGAGAGACCAGTTGAGATCGTGGATCAGATGGTACATCAGCTCAGGAGGAGAGCGATTCCTATGGTGAAGGTCAGGTGTCAGCATCACAGTGTTAGAGAGGCTACCTGGGAGATCGAGGAGGATGTCAGGAAGCAGTATCCAGAGTTATTCCGGTAAGTCAGTTATTTCGAATTTCGCGGGCGAAATTCTTTTAAGGAGGGTAGATTGTAATAACCTAAACTAAACATCTTAATTAACTAAACCTAAACCTAATTAACCCTAATTAATCTTGCATGGAGAGGTGGAGGTGTTGGACATGTGGAGGTTGAGGTGGATGGCTTTGGTTGGTTGAGTTTTAGGTTAAGTGTGATTGGATGAGGTGTAGGTGGATTTGGCTATTTAAGGTGATGTTGTTAAGAGATAAGGGTTTGGTCGTTTCTTTCATCATTGCTTGTTATCAGAGAGTGAGAGGAGGTGAACGTCGGAGAAGAAGAAGGAGGTGAAGTAGAAGAAGAGGAGAAGAAGGAGAAGAAGGAAGAAGAAGAGGAGTGAAGTGACTCAAGCTTGGGAGGCTTCTTCAACCGTCAAAAAGGTATGCCAAATCTTCAATATAACTCACTTGTGCCTTGTGAGTGTTGGGGATCGACGTTGGTGTCGAATTCCCCGTCGGAATTCAACCAATTCAGAGGTTGAAGACGACGATCGGTCGACCGGTGCCTGTGGGCAGTCGACCGATCCTATTATTATATTGTTGTTTACCCGCGAACGGTCGAACGATGTCGTTAGACGGTCGACCGTTATGCCAGATTTGTGCGGGAAAAAGGGGATATGCTGTTATCGGTCGAACGGGACCACTCAGCCGGTCGACCGAATAACGATGAGAATGGGTCGGTTGGGGATTTTGACTTATTAAACGGTCGAACGTCCTTTACCTTGTTCGACCGATCCATTCGATGCTAAGTCGGTTGGGAGCTTTGACCATCAAAACGGTCGACCGCTCTTTAACTTTCGGTCGACCGACTGAGCATTTAATTATGCGGTAGAGTGCTTGTGTTGTTTCGGTCGAACTGTATTTCAGTTCCGGTCGACCGAACGAGACTTGGGCAAAATATTGAAAGTCCTGTTATCGGTCGAACGGCCCCTTGGTTCGACCGGTCGGATATATATATATTATATAAAATTGTATAGCGTAGACCTTCCAAACGGTCGACCGCTAGATGACTTTTGTTCGACCGATTGGTCGGTATTTCGGTTGGCGTGGTTCGACCGGTAGACTTGTTTGTACAGTACTGTGTACTGTGTGGGGGACCGGTCGACCGGTGTGCTTGTAGCGGTCGACCGATCTGCCGCAGGTTGGTGGATTTATCCACACGCGATCCGTCGATGTCAGGTCGACTACCGGCTCCGAGGCGACGGTTGATTACCGGCTTTGAGAGCTACGGATTTCACCTTCGACGAAGGCGTATTATTGTTGTACCTTTTTCCTCTCTTACCGAGCGGGGTGTGAGGGATGTGTACCGTAAACCTTGGGCAGTTTGCGAGGGTTTAACGGTAGGCCGAGGATGTTCCGGCAGGGTGCGCGCTAGGCGACTCTTGGGGGAGCAGTGGCTGTCGTCTGACCCGAGTTGTGTATTCGGCGGGCTGACTCGCTCCTTGGGTGCGGCGTGTACCGGGGGTTCCTTCCTGCACTTTTTGGGGAGCAGTGGTGTCGACTGACCCTTGTGAGGCAGCGGTGGACTGACTTGACCCTAGTGACAGGAGTGGTTCAGTGCCGCGGAGGCGGTGAGGGCATTATTGTGGGCCCGAGGCGGATGATCATGTGCATAGCATTGCATTGTATTTAATTCCTTTTTATATTTTAGGAGGTTTGGTATACGGGGTTCCTGCAGGGAACTCAGGCATGTTTGTTGTTTGCATTTCAGGTAGCGAGCAGGGTTAGAGTTTGAGGTGGTGACCGAGGACGGTACCCCCGAGATCGGATCCTGTAGTGTCTTCTTCTTTTGAGGTGATTACATGTTGTATAGCTTTTGTTGTAATCACAGTCAGTCGGTATAGTCTGTATAGTTGACTTCCACGTGGGTCTGTACATTATATATTTTATATATATATGTTGGTTATTTTCCCGTGACGTGCCCAGTGTTGACCGTTGACGGTCTTTATTATTGTTTAAATTTTCCGCTGTTTTCGGGTACGTTACAATTTGGTATCAGAGCGTTGATCTCGGCGTACTTGTCCAAAGAAACCACCTTTGAGTTAGGAGTTAGGTCTAGAGGATCATGCATGCACAGATTATATTGATATTGTCTTGTTTCCTTTGGCAGATGCCTCCTAGACGGGAGAAGGCGGTTGCCCATACTCGCGGTGAGAGTGAGACTGCGAGGGATGAGGCTTGGGAGGATGAGCGTCGGACGTTGTTCGATACGGTCGGACGTCTGACGGAGATGCTACAGCAGCAGACGGCACAGACTGGGCAGACGGGGACTGGCGCTATGCATGACCGGTTTATGCGCCAGCATCCGCCTACCTTTCTGGGGCAGTACGACGCGGAGGCTGCGGAGGAGTGGATCTTCACGATGCAGAAGATCTTCAGTGCTATTGGTTGTCCTCCAGAGGCGAGAGTGGGCCTGGCTACTTATGTTTTGGGCGGTGCTGCGTCCAACTGGTGGAGGTCCACATCTGCAGTGGTGTTTGCGGACAGAGATGATATAGCCTGGGAGGAGTTCGTTGGCGAGTTCAACGAGCAGTATTTTCCGCAGCATGTTCAGGACGAGAAGAGGGAGGAGTTTCTGAGTCTTCAGCAGGGAGACATGACCCTGGCAGGCTACATCGGGAAGTTCAACGCCCTTGAGCGTTACTGTCCCGAGATGTACGTTACACAGGAGCAGAGAGCAGGGAAGTTCGTCCGAGGGCTCCGGAAGCAGTTGAGGACGAAGGTGCTGACACATATGCCACGCACATTAGCTGATGCGGTGAAGAGTGCTACTGTTCTTGATCGTGACTACAGAGAGAACTACCAGGATGAGAGGAGGCCATCGGGTAGATTCTCTGGGCGGCCGGGAGGTCAGACTGGAGGGAATCCGGGCAAGAGGCCCAGATACGAGGGAGCAGGAGTTGCAGTACCACGACCTGAGCCTTGTGGTACTTGTGGGAGGTTTCACTCCGGGCCATGCTTCACCCCCGGAGCGTGTCATGGTTGTGGCCAGATGGGTCATTTTATCAGGAGCTGTCCGAGCCGAGGAGCTGGGCCGAGCAGACCACCGGGTTTACCCGCACCAGGCAGAGGAGGAGGCGGAGGTAGACCACCTTTCCGACCACAGCAGGGGCAGCGCACTGGCAGAGTTTACACCATCCAGGCAGAGGAGGCTCGGGATGGAGGCGCTGTGGTGGAAGGTACACTTCTTGTCGCAGGTTCAGTAGCTAGGGTGTTATTTGATTGTGGCGCGACACACTCGTTCATCTCAGAGCGATTTGCGGGAGTGTTGGGCTGTACCCTTGCGATGTTGACTGCCACTTTGGAGGTCAGCACACCCCTGGGTCTGGTGGGCACTGTGGGGAGATTTATCCCCGGCGCCACGGTTGTTTCGGGAGATCAGGAGTTTCCGGCAGACCTGGTCTTGCTACCGATGGAGGACTTTGATGTCATACTTGGGATGGATTGGCTGTCCCAATATGATGTTCGAGTCTTGTGCCGTGAGAAGAAGATTTTGATCCCGAGGAAGGGTTTGCCTGATATTCTGATTAGAGGGATCAGAAGCAGAGGGGGTCGCATTATTGTATCTGCTGTGAGGGCTCAGAGACTGTTACAGCAGGGATGTGCAGCTTTTCTGGCGACACTTGTAGTTGCGGAGGCAGAGTCCCAGAGGCTAGAGGACATTGAGGTGGTGCAGGAGTTCGCGGATGTTTTTCCAGCGGAGATTCCAGGTTTACCACCACACCGAGAGTTGGAGTTCGGCATTGAGTTGGTAGCTGGCACTACACCACAGTCGAAGGCTCCATACCGGATGGCACCTGCTGAGTTGACAGAGTTGAAGAAGCAGTTGCAGGAGTTGATGGACTCTGGATTTATCAGACCGAGCGTCTCGCCTTGGGGTGCACCAGTTTTGTTTGTGAAGAAGAAGGACGGATCCTTGAGGATGTGCATAGACTACAGGATGCTGAACCAGGTGACGGTGAAGAATAGGTATCCCTTACCTAGGATTGAGGACCTCTTTGACCAGCTGCAGTCAGCGAAGGTTTTCTCGAAGATTGACCTGCGTTCAGGATATCACCAGTTGAGGATCCGAGATGAGGACATCCAGAAGACAGCCTTCAGGACGAGATATGGACACTATGAGTTCTTGGTGATGCCATTTGGATTGACGAATGCTCCGGCAGCGTTCATGGATCTGATGCACCGGACATTCAGGCAGTACATTGATATATTTGTGATTGTCTTCGTGGATGACATCTTGATCTATTCACCAGATGTGGAGCAGCACAGAGAGCATCTGAGGATTGTACTCAGCATCTTGAGGGCTCAGCAGTTATATGCTAAGTTCTCAAAGTGCGAGTTTTGGTTGGACAGAGTGGCGTTCCTCGGACACATTGTATCGGCAGAGGGGATATCAGTGGATCCGGCGAAGGTAGAGGCGGTGACACAGTGGAGGACCCCTACGAGCGTGACAGAGATTAGGAGCTTTGTTGGACTGGCGGGTTATTACCGTCGCTTCATCAAAGACTTCTCGAGATTGGCAGCACCACTGACAGCTCTGACGCAGAAGGGAGTCACTTTTGTTTGGTCGCAGAAGTGCGAGGACAGCTTTCAGGAGCTGAAGAGACTGTTGACCACAGCACCAGTTTTATCATTGCCGAGTGGCACGGGTGGATTCGTGATTTATAGCGACGCTTCAGGTGTTGGCTTAGGATGTGTACTTATGCAGCACGGGAGGGTGATCGCGTACGCATCCAGACAGCTGAAGGTCCATGAGAGGAATTACCCGACACATGATTTGGAGTTAGCAGCAGTGGTTCATGCACTGAAGACCTGGAGACACTATCTTTATGGCGAGCAGTTCGAGGTGTTTACAGATCATCAGAGTCTGAAGTACCTGTTCTCGCAGAAGGAGCTGAACATGAGGCAGCGCAGATGGCTTGAGTTCATTAAGGACTATGACTTCACTATCTCTTACCATCCGGGGAAGGCGAACACAGTTGCAGACGCTTTGAGCCGGAAGGTGGAGATATCAGTAGCAGGCCTATGCATTCAGGAGTGGAGACTGCTGGAGTCTCTAGCAGAGTGGAGGCCATTTGCAGATAGCTCTGAGGGTGCAGTGATTGCCGGATTGAGAGTAGAGCCTCAGACAGTATCAGCAGTGATTCGTGCTCAGACTACAGATGAGGAGTTGAGCAGTTTGTTACAGTTAGCTGCCAGAGATGGGTCAGACTTCAGAGTTGGAGTGGACGGAGGTCTGAGATTCAGAGATCGTATCTGGGTGCCGAAGACAGAGGACCTGAGACATGATATCATGGAGGAGGCACACAGATCGAGATATTCCATTCATCCAGGGAGCACCAAGATGTACAAAGACCTGCAGCGGAACTTCTGGTGGCGAGGTATGAAGAAGGACGTTGCAGACTTCGTGTCGAGGTGTTTGGTCTGTCAGCAGGTGAAGATCGAGCACCAGAGACCAGCAGGGCAGATGCAGAGGATTGAGTTGCCCGAGTGGAAGTGGGAGCACGTGACGATGGATTTTGTTACGGGGCTACCGAAGACACGGAGATTCCACGATGCGATTTGGGTTATAGTCGATCGACTGATCAAGTCGGCGCATTTCTTAGCTATTAAGACCACTCTTGCTCTGGAGGGCCTAGCTAAGTTATATATTGAGGAGATTGTCAGACTTCATGGCGTACCAGTCAGTATCATTTCAGACAGAGATCCCAGATTCACTTCGAGATTTTGGGAGAGTCTACACAGAGCACTGGGGACACGTCTGAAGTTTAGCACAGCTTTCCACCCACAGACAGATGGCCAGTCAGAGCGGACGATACAGACTTTGGAGGACATGCTGAGAGCGTGTACACTTGACTGGGCAGGACATTGGGATGAGCATTTGCCGTTGATCGAGTTCGCCTACAACAACAGCTACCACTCGAGTATTGGGATGGCACCCTATGAGGCATTATACGGAAGACCGTGTAGATCGCCGGTATGCTGGAGTGATGTGGGCGAGAGACAGCTAGTTGGACCTGACATTATCCAGTTGTATTCAGAGAAGGTCGACGTGATTCGGAGACGGCTAGCTACGGCGCAGAGCAGGCAGAAGAGTTATGCTGATACGCGGAGACGTGAGCTGACTTTTGATGTAGGAGATCATGTCTTCCTGAAGATCTCGCCTTCCAGAGGGGTGATGAGATTCGGGAAGAAGGGGAAGCTGAGTCCGAGGTATGTCGGACCTTTTGAGATATTGGATCGGGTCGGTGAGGTGGCATATAGGATTGCACTACCACCACAGTTCGCAGGACTTCACAACGTCTTCCATGTTTCTATGTTGAGGAAGTACGTGGCCGATCCAGCTCATGTGATAGAGATATCAGTACCGGAGATCCAGCAGGATTTGTCATTAGATGAGAGACCAGTTGAGATCGTGGATCAGATGGTACATCAGCTCAGGAGGAGAGCGATTCCTATGGTGAAGGTCAGGTGGCAGCATCACAGTGTTAGAGAGGCTACCTGGGAGATCGAGGAGGATGTCAGGAAGCAGTATCCAGAGTTATTCCGGTAAGTCAGTTATTTCGAATTTCGCGGGCGAAATTCTTTTAAGGAGGGTAGATTGTAATAACCTAAACTAAACATCTTAATTAACTAAACCTAAACCTAATTAACCCTAATTAATCTTGCATGGAGAGGTGGAGGTGTTGGACATGTGGAGGTTGAGGTGGATGGCTTTGGTTGGTTGAGTTTTAGGTTAAGTGTGATTGGATGAGGTGTAGGTGGATTTGGCTATTTAAGGTGATGTTGTTAAGAGATAAGGGTTTGGTCGTTTCTTTCATCATTGCTTGTTATCAGAGAGTGAGAGGAGGTGAACGTCGGAGAAGAAGAAGGAGGTGAAGTAGAAGAAGAGGAGAAGAAGGAGAAGAAGGAAGAAGAAGAGGAGTGAAGTGACTCAAGCTTGGGAGGCTTCTTCAACCGTCAAAAAGGTATGCCAAATCTTCAATATAACTCACTTGTGCCTTGTGAGTGTTGGGGATTGACGTTGGTGTCGAATTCCCCGTCGGAATTCAACCAATTCAGAGGTTGAAGACGACGATCGGTCGACCGGTGCCTGTGGGCAGTCGACCGATCCTATTATTATATTGTTGTTTACCCGCGAACGGTCGAACGATGTCGTTAGACGGTCGACCGTTATGCCAGATTTGTGCGGGAAAAAGGGGATATGCTGTTATCGGTCGAACGGGACCACTCAGCCGGTCGACCGAATAACGATGAGAATGGGTCGGTTGGGGATTTTGACTTATTAAACGGTCGAACGTCCTTTACCTTGTTCGACCGATCCATTCGATGCTAAGTCGGTTGGGAGCTTTGACCATCAAAACGGTCGACCGCTCTTTAACTTTCGGTCGACCGACTGAGCATTTAATTATGCGGTAGAGTGCTTGTGTTGTTTCGGTCGAACTGTATTTCAGTTCCGGTCGACCGAACGAGACTTGGGCAAAATATTGAAAGTCCTGTTATCGGTCGAACGGCCCCTTGGTTCGACCGGTCGGATATATATATATTATATAAAATTGTATAGCGTAGACCTTCCAAACGGTCGACCGCTAGATGACTTTTGTTCGACCGATTGGTCGGTATTTCGGTTGGCGTGGTTCGACCGGTAGACTTGTTTGTACAGTACTGTGTACTGTGTGGGGGACCGGTCGACCGGTGTGCTTGTAGCGGTCGACCGATCTGCCGCAGGTTGGTGGATTTATCCACACGCGATCCGTCGATGTCAGGTCGACTACCGGCTCCGAGGCGACGGTTGATTACCGGCTTTGAGAGCTACGGATTTCACCTTCGACGAAGGCGTATTATTGTTGTACCTTTTTCCTCTCTTACCGAGCGGGGTGTGAGGGATGTGTACCGTAAACCTTGGGCAGTTTGCGAGGGTTTAGCGGTAGGCCGAGGATGTTCCGGCAGGGTGCGCGCTAGGCGACTCTTGGGGGAGCAGTGGCTGTCGTCTGACCCGAGTTGTGTATTCGGCGGGCTGACTCGCTCCTTGGGTGCGGCGTGTACCGGGGGTTCCTTCCTGCACTTTTTGGGGAGCAGTGGTGTCGACTGACCCTTGTGAGGCAGCGGTGGACTGACTTGACCCTAGTGACAGGAGTGGTTCAGTGCCGCGGAGGCGGTGAGGGCATTATTGTGGGCCCGAGGCGGATGATCATGTGCATAGCATTGCATTGTATTTAATTCCTTTTTATATTTTAGGAGGTTTGGTATACGGGGTTCCTGCAGGGAACTCAGGCATGTTTGTTGTTTGCATTTCAGGTAGCGAGCAGGGTTAGAGTTTGAGGTGGTGACCGAGGACGGTACCCCCGAGATCGGATCCTGTAGTGTCTTCTTCTTTTGAGGTGATTACATGTTGTATAGCTTTTGTTGTAATCACAGTCAGTCGGTATAGTCTGTATAGTTGACTTCCACGTGGGTCTGTACATTATATATTTTATATATATATGTTGGTTATTTTCCCGTGACGTGCCCAGTGTTGACCGTTGACGGTCTTTATTATTGTTTAAATTTTCCGCTGTTTTCGGGTACGTTACAGACACTATACAACTTCATAATCAATGAGATATCCGATCAGTTAATACAAGAGGCAGAAGAAATGATTGAACTTAATATCCAACAATCATCTGCTCAGTCTACCAGTCTTAACAACGGTGATGATATTAATATGTGATGTTTCGAGACCATATTCGTGATTCGATTGTCCGTGGTCGAATAATATAATTTGTATATTATGTTTGTAATCAATATGTTTTGGATATTAATGTAAACTATCATCATGTGTTTTCTTACAAAACTATAATATGAATTGTATTCGTATTTCGATAGATGAGATGCTTATTATCATTAATTGTCTCTTCTTTTACCGCCATATATAATTCGTTTGTTTGGACAAAACTTGTCTACAAATATGTTGAATTTTGGGTCACTTGTCATTAATTTATCCCCAATCATCTTCCTATTTGAATGCAGCATTGCATTACTACCTTGTCGAATGTTGAAGATGGATTGCACTCAAACTTCGAAGGATCAGGATCACCGAGTCACCGTCTATACACCACTGATTGTAACGACATGTTGGTTCCCTATTCGATTTCATTTGAAGATGTATACACCAGCGAGCTACGAGAATGCTATGTTGTCTCAGCAAACACTCCCATCTCCACCAATCATGTGGTATTGGAACACCAAACTATCGTTGATGTTCGAGCGACTGAAATTTCAACCACAATTGTTGAGTTAGTACCTAGTCAATACTCAAAGAAGGCCAACTGAACGACATGCAATTTTCATTCATTTGTGTGTTGACGAGGTACGAGCAGGCAACAAGCCAGGAACTTGCCTTAATGACGTTGGAAGGCAGATCAAACTGAAGGGAACGTGTTCTAAAAGTTTTACTTTTAAATGTCAATTATTATGAATTGAATGAGAAATCATTTTGTTCCTTGTTTATGTTATTCGTCTTTTAGAAGTGTTAAGGAATAGACTCTTGGTCCTTAACCGTAGAGTTCTAAAAGATATTGGTTTACATAAAACAAAAGATATTCGCAATCATGGTAATTAACATGTGACATTAATTACCGAGTTAAGATTGTCGTGTTGGTCATAGATCATTGTAGCTCTACAAGTGAGTGACGACACGAGTATGCAAAAGAGGAAAATATTACTTTCGTATACTGAATAGACCTAATAAGTAAAATATTATAGAAATGTGTTTCTGTGTCATTAATATTTTACTGTGTCTTTGGTCCTTTGATATGAGACTTATATCCGATCACTTAAGAAATACTTAATTAGATTAATGTCTTGAGCTATCGATAAGTGTAATGTAAAGACATTGGTTGGTTAAGTACAACTTTTGTTGGAGAAGATAGTTAGTCAAAAGATTATCATTGCCCCTCTTAATTGAGTGATGATATTAGTGGGCCCCTTGATAAAGCAAAGTTATAATGTGCACAATGTGATTTGAGTTAAGTCACATATTTATAACTAGCTTAAAGAGATCAAGAAATGAATACTAATACAAAGATGACACAATACTACTTTGTGTGTATTCTTAATATCATGAGGCAAGAGACGGACACAAGTGGTGCACTCCATCACTAAATGAATCGGGTTTTGGTTCGAGTGGAATTAAGACATCTAACTAATTGGGAGCTATAATGTGTAGCTAGATACCGCTTATAGCTTGTGATATTAAGCTCTTAATATCACTGCAAACTTAGTTTAGATCCTCCCATAGGTCACACCGCAAAAACCGGGGAACAAGAAGCTTGATTTTTGGTTCATATGATGTGTCAGGTTTCTTATAGAAAATATGACACATGTGGTGAACAAGTAAAATCAATTATGTTGTATATAAACATAATTAGAATCATGATAAATTCATATGAGATGCATATATTATGGGGTGCAATAATTTATTGTTGCATAGGATATTATATTGCATAAGTTGTGAATTTGCTAAAGGGAAATGTTTTATGAACGCAGGGCGTCACGGACGCGCTCTACGTGGATATCCATGTCAGCCCTTACGTGGCCAAAGCATGAATGTTTTTTTGTTTTTTCTTCCTGATGTCCACTCAAATCACATTAAATGCGTTTCAACTCAGCACGTTCTCTCTCTCCACCCAAATACAAATATGATGACACTCTTTCTTTCTTCTTCATTCTTTCTCTCCAAAATAAATCACCATTTCTAGCAAGATATTATGTCGAAGAAGCGTCTGATGCTGACTCCTAGGATTCTTCACAACGTAAGCAGCGTGAATGGGACGGTGCGAAGACTTCCCGATGTTCTTGTCAGCGTTAGCATCGTGAATGTTCTTCCCTATTTTTTTCCTAAACGTAATTCTTGTGGGGTAAAATATACAGTGGGAGGTTTGTTGAGTGTATTGATTTGTTTATTCCGACAATAATGAAGCCATATATTATTCCGGACTGCAAATACACTTATTCCGATTCCGGACAGCAAATACACTTATTCCGGACAGCAAATCCACTTATTCCGGACAAACTTTATGTTCTGTTTCTGGACACACTTTATTCTTAAACCGGACAACAAATACACTTATTTCGGACAACAAATACACTTATTCCGGACAGCAAATAAACTTATTCCGGACAAACTTTCTGTTCCGTTTCTGGACACACTTTCTTCTTATTCTGGACAACTACACTTTTTCCGGACTGCAAATACACTTATTCCGGACAACAAATCAACTTATTCCGGACAAACTTTATGTTCCGTTTCTGGACACACTTTATTCTTAAACCGGACAACAAATACACTTAGTCCGGACAACAAATACACTTATTCCGGACAGCAAATACACTTATTCCGGACAAACTTTCTGTTCCGTTTCTGGACACACTTTCTTCTTATTCTGGACAACTACACTTATTCTGGACTGCAAATACACTTATTCCGGACATCAAATACACTTATTCCGGACAGCAAATCAACTTATTCCGGACAAACTTTATGTTCCGTTTCTGGACACACTTTATTGTTAAACCGGACAACAAATACACTTAGTCCGGACAACAAATACACTTATTCCGGACATCAATATACATTTATTCCGGACATACACATAACGTAAACAGGACAAATACATAATGTAAACTGCACACACACATAAAGTAAGCTATACAAATTAAGTTGATCCAACGTAAAACTTTAAAACAAATATTTTATTATGATAAGTGTGGGCTCTGCACGAATAATGAGACTGCACGATGTCCTAGGGTCTGCACACTGTCTTATCTGTGTATTGGGAAATGAATCGTTCAACTTAAAGAACCAGCGTTTTTTAAAAAGATCAAAACGCGCGAAGAGAAATTTCGCTGACTCGACGCTGACTCAAAGAAAAATATATGAGCTGTACAGATCCACGTAAGGCGCGTCCGTGACGCGCGCGTCCGTCTTTCACGGCTCTTTGCTAAAACCCCTAAAGTTCAAATTTTGTTGGAAATAAATCCAAAATTTGAAAAAGGCAAAATCGGGTAAAAGTTCGGTAATCCGTTGAGGTTCGATCGACCGAAGGATCTGTGGATCGGTCAACCGAACATGGAACGGATAGTCATATTTGATTGACCGAACTTGACCAAAGTGCCTGGAACTTTGGTACGGTGTACCGAACCAAAATCGGTCGACCGAACAATGTTAAGTTCCGATATTTTCGGTTAACCGAATGACACTCCGTCTTAGACGAGAATTCGTCCGATCGGTTAAGGAGAATTTTTCCCCTTAAGAATCGGTCATCCGTCTAGTACTCGGTCAACCAATCGTGACATATTCGGTTAACCGAGTGGGTCTCGGTCAACCGAACAGCGATTGATTTTCTGCCTTTGATTATTGAGAGATTAATTTGATTGATGATTGGATTAGCTCCAAACTTGGTCAAACGTTTTGTGGGTGCATGTAATGCATTAATGAATTAATTTATGAGAGAAAATGTAAAGAAAACGTGGCTAAAGAATTGTCATGATTAAGAGTAAGATTGGAACCTATAAATATATCCTTATTCTCCCTAATTGGGTTACATAATTCAATAATTATTTTCTCTCTTAATTCACCACAAAAACCCACGAAAATTCTCTTAGTTTTCTAAGTCTTTGGAATGAGAAATCTCAGAGGCTAAGGAAGGGGTTTGTAGCTAGATTCTAAGCTTGTTTAGAGATCGATTGACTAGCTCCTTTCTCTCCAACCTTGTTTAGGGTTTCAGTGAATACTCGGAGGCATCCGGCGCAACGAGAAGCGACGATTGGCTTCCTCAACGTCTCTGAAATATCAAGAAGTTTTTGAGAACTTCTAGGTATGAATTTCGGAGCCCATATTTGTTTTAATAAAGTTTTGAAACTAGATATTGAAACAAATTGATGCATGCATGAAATAAATCATAGGAAATTGTAAATTGATCCTTATTGTGCATAAAAATTTCGAAAATAAATATGTACAATTAAACATGAAATCCTACACAAACCTCGTTGAGAATTTCAATACGAAAGCCAACTTGAATTACACATGAGACAAAATGAGGAACCACGGGAACAATCAAAGGAGAAATACATGACTTGGAAGTGGGTACAGTCACACACAGGGAAAGGATGAGACAAAAATCAGAACACAATCAATGTGGATGACAAATGGTGGAAGGACAATTCAACGGTAAATTTTATTATATACGAACATAATATAACTCCAATAAATATGTAAATTTAAATCCATCATTTTGCATTTGTGTCTTAAATTTTTGGACCATGTTCGAATAATTTAATTTATGGCTGCGTTGTTCTGTGAAGGGACGGTCGAGGCTGGATGACCTTAGGCATGCACCTATTAAATTTGAGGAGGAAATGCGTTTGATTTGTAACAAAGACTTAGTAGGTGAATCCTAGGGTTATGCGTCATGAATAATGGGACCAAAAATAATCTCAACAATGTCGGTCGTTCCCAAGGTTCAGAAATGCAGGATGTGACGAGGTACTACATCCAACATATGAGAGTGTAGATGCGATATTGGTGCATATGCGGTTTGCAATTTGACAATTAAATAATATCATATAGATATATTAATTTTAAATTATATACATGCAACTAAAAAATTAGTAAATTTTTTGAATAATTTCTAAAATCAATAATTCAATTTTAAACCAATCAGGAAAAAAAACAAAAAAATGATGTTTTGAGATGTGGCCGCATCGAGCCGCATATGCGGGTAAGGATGCATTGTGTCACGTCCCTGAACAGTGGTCGTTCCTCGCATGCTAGCGGAGCATATGACATGATAACGAGCAATGCAGTGAGGACTCCGGGGATAATGTAGCTGGACCAGTAGATCCACCAGCAAATCCCCCGGAAAGACATCAGAAAAGCAAAAAATTACGCATACCACCGTTTGTTCAATACCTAGGTGACACTATTACAAGCTTCATGGATGTAGCAACGAAGAATGACCTTTTATATGGGGAGTTGAATTCCCACTGAGCTTATAGCCCAACTGAATGCGTACAATTGGCTAGGACGTGCGGCCTTACTTTGGGATCAAATGATATGGTGGATTTAACTGAGGTTTCCGAATGTAGTACCAAACAGGAGTTGTTCGTCACATTGGGAGAAGGAAACCAGAGGGAAATGGATAACGAGGGAGCTTTAAAAACTTAAGAGTTCGAGTTCTTATCAGAAGGTTGTGTGAGTTTGATCTTCGTTTCTTGTGTTCGAATATTTGGTAAATTTACGTTAATGTTGATTTGAATTGGAGTACTTATTCCCATATTCAGACTGTAATGGCGGACCAATATCATAAATGAACATGTTATCTTTAAGTACCATATCTAAGAAATAAGTATTTCTTCCTATTGTTCATTGTTCAGATAAATTAAAAGAAGCATTTGACAAAGGTTTCGTGATCGTTTCGTTAAGTTCCAGATTTGGACTTGAGAGGAAATAGGATTCAGCTACGTTTCCCATTGGTCATGCATGTGGTGCTATGACCAATGGTCCCGTTTTCCCCTTTTGCTTTGTTATTCCCCTTCTTACAACTTGGTTGAACCCATGGAAATTCTGTCTTCGGCAGCATCACAACGATGGCTGTCACAGAGGATATGGTCTCCAGTGGGGTCATCTTCGTCGATGACGCTTCCTGTGAATGAATAAAGCGAAATGTAATTAACGCATGTTCCACCTTTTAAGAAGGTCGGTATTAATGGCGTTAAATAAGTTCAGTGGTGTGGGCAACAAACAATTACTTATGTTTAACCATTTCTGTTATAATAATACGTTAAATGTGTTTCGGTGCCTTAACTCAATCTTTTGGCAGAAGAATTTTAATGTTCAACAAAGCACAACAGAAACTTAAAGTCCAAATAAATTGCAAACTGTAACTGGAAATTACGCATTCATTAATTTAGTTTCCCCAAAATTTGGACATCAACTTTGTCACATTACAAAAACTGTTTGTATGTACAAAAATAATCTGAATCTTAAACCTGGGCTTAGCAAGTTTTTAATCTAATCATACCAACTAAACATAACCAAAAGCCAACGTGATCAGTTAGGGTGAACTTAGCCAGGGGTTGTGCGACCCCACGACCCCCCACAACCGGGTCGTGGGGTTGTACCCCCTTAACGCGCGGGACGATCCGCACAATCTTATGTTGTGAGCATTGAATGACATCGTTATTGAATTAGGCAGATTACGATTCTAAATTGAAAATGCTTCGCACCGTTTTCACCTGAATCATTTGATATATTAAGTGTGAATTGAAGTGCATCTTCATGCACTCACTTCTAACCACGGCGACGCATCATCAAACGTTGGAAACGAAGAAGATGCCATGACGGCCAAGTGTGTGTCGGGGGGGGGGGGGGGTAATATTTGGTTGGTGAACCTTTTTGCATTGCGAAGCGGCACATTTCGGATCACACGAAGTTAATCTGCAATCACAGCATCCTAGATATTTTGCTGTACCACTTTGGATGTTTCTTTGATTATTTCTCTCTCTTTGGACGTACGTTTCGCTTTCTAATCTAAGAGACAAGCTAATCGCAAAAAGGAAATATTCGGATGAAACGTAAAAGGGTCTGGTTCAGACTTTGAAGCTTCCATTTTCTCGCGATTTAAATCATGGTTAGATTTTGAATTTTCCGACAGAGTTGATATGATCCAGATGGAATTAACAAAAAAAAACTAGCTCGTAGTCAGTCACGTCCATGGGCGGACCCATGCGTTGGTACGCATAGGCAAATGCAGACGCTAGGGTTTGTATGTTAACAATATTATGTATCATTTTCTTGAAAGGCGTCACTTTTATTTTTCGCAACAAGGGTGTCTACCTTTCGATTTTTAGGTCATCTTTAATAGTCTTTTGATTTCTCTCTATGTCCACTATTAAAGTTGCCCTGAACCCCCAAACATCTACATACTCCCACTTCACGTCATCTGGAAATCGATTCCGGTTAAAAATAATAAATAAATGTAAAAAATAAAAACAAATAAAAAACATATTTTCAGAAAAAAATGAAAAAAACTTTAAAATAAATATATTACTATTATTAACTATTAACAAAATAAATAAATAAATAAATAAATAGGGGATGTGCCACCCACCTGCCATGGCAGCACGCCCATCCTAGGGATGCAAATAGTTATTTTTGAATTTGATATAACTTGGATCTGAATTCCAAATAAACATATCAAATCTGAATTCAATTTTTTATAACTTACAAATTTCATATCCGAAACTTTTCGAATTCGGATAATGTTCAAATTCCTATAACATTTTTCTATATATTTTTTGTTGTATAATCTAAAAAAAATTGGAAAGTTGTTTTAAGAGAATTATATTATAATTTATTTTTGCATTTCTGTTATGTTTATATTTACATAAATAACTTAATTTTTTATTAACCCACAATACAAATATTAATAGGCACATATATTGGATGTCAAAATTGGTATTTTTGGATATTCGGATATGGTTTGACATATATCCGAACTTATAAACAGTAAAAAAAATTAAATCAATTTCAATTCCAAATTGTATTCGGTAAAATCTTTTTTACTAAGCATCAAGCAAATTGTAATTTTCAAATCGAATACTCGGGTTCGGGTTCAACCCGACCCGTGTGCACCCCTAGATCCACTGGTTCGGATTGTGTTGGCGAGCAACTTGGGTTTTGGGTATCCAAGCTTGGTATCACTTACTGATATGGGCAAAGAAACCATCTAAACAGCTTTGTTAAATTTTGAACGAGATGCCAGTAGGCCATAGAGTAAAACTTGGTTCAATTAGCACTGCATTTTATTGGAAGAACTGATCAGATGCATGCGTTAATGAGTTTTCAAGCAGGTAGGTAACATCAGGGGTACGTGAGACGTGAGAGTACAACTGATGTAATAATCATTTTTGACTTTGTAATCGGATGGACACAAGTGGTGTAAGCTTATAGCTGAACTCGTGGTTTTAAGTGAAATAATACTTTGAGGTCACCGGTTTGAATCCAGTGACGACATTGTATATATTTATTTTCAATGTACTATACAAATTTTAAAAAAAATGAAACATTGTAATCAGATGCCTTCAAAGGGCAAAAAATCGTTTGTATTCCTTTGTGGAATATAGTCAAGCTAACTTGTGACCTATAGTCACCCAATCTCACCCAATGAAATAACATCTACTTGAGTCTCGTATTGTCTTGAGATATAATAAATTCTGATTATAAACTTAGACTTGAGAGTTGAGACTCAGACTAAATTGCATTAAACCCTAAGGCCATTCACTATCCTTCCCAAAATTTCCCAAAAAATCATCATTTCTCGCTCCATCGGGTCATGTTATCCGCTCAACACCAAACTTCATCTACTACCATCCCTGACTTTTCAACATTTTCTTCCTTCACATCATTTTTTACCTCATTTGTTTTTCTTTCACAATAATGTACAAACTACATAATAAATTATTTTGTAATTACTTAATCTAATTAAATAGTTTATCAGTGTTGTAATTCAATTTCTAATAAATAAATGTATTTTTAATTTACGAATCATTTACTGTATATTTACTAAAACAAATTAAAAATATAAAATAAATAAAAATATCAACCAATAGCCAATGGGTTGGGGACGTGTGTCTCCAACCCCGCCCGGATTTCCACCCTCGTTATGTGGCGAAAATCAAGCACCCAATTAAAGGATGGGTGCCCTAAGCTATGCATGCCTTTCGTGTTCTGATGGACAATGTGTAACATCCCCGAAAACAATGGAAAATTTAAACAATATAAAAGACCGTCAACGGTCAACACCGGCCACGTCACGAGACAACAAGGAGAAATATATATATATAAATAAGATATAGATCCACGTGGAAGTCAAAATACATCTGAGTCAACTGTTATTACAACCGAAATAAATACAACTTAGTAATCACTACCTCAACAAAAAAAGGATAAGAGAACACAGGATCAGATCCCGGGGGCACCCTCCTCGGTCACCACCTCGACTTTAATGTTGCTCGCTACCTGAAATGCAAGCAATTGAAACATGCCTGAGTTCCCTGCAGGAACACCGTATATCAAACCTCCTAAAATACAAAATGGAATTAAAGAAAATGCAATGCAATGCATATGATCATCTGCCTCAGGTCCACAATAATACCTCTCTCCGCCTCCGCGGTACTGAACCACTCCTGCCACCACAAGGGTCAAATCAGTCCACCGTTGCCTCACAAGGGTCAGTCGGCACCTCTGTTTTGAAAACCGGACCAAACCGGCAGTCGGACCGGGTTGGACCGTGAACCGGTAGCAAACCGGTCGGTTCAGTCAAAAAACCGGTTTCTCTCGTGAACCGGAGCGAACCGAAGAAAACCGAAAAAAACCGATCAAACCGAAAAATCCGGTTTTTTCAATTTATACAAAATTTGGTTTTTATTGTTTTATTTTTTGTTCAATTTTGACTCAAATTCTAAGATTTTTACTTTTTACTACTCCTTCCCCAACCCCTCACCACACCTCTGTTAGGATCTATGGCCCTCTAATCGATAGAAAAATGCGGAATTAAAAATACTAATCGGAGGATTAAGGAAGAGACAATTGCAAACCACAAATTCGTCGACACCGGAGTTTAGAGAGGTTCGGCACCCACACCCGGGTCCTAGTCCTCCTCGCAAGCCTCGCTCGATCCCCCGAGCCTCGCTTACGGTTCCACTAACCGATCTCCGTTCCGGGACGAGACCAACGCCGTTTACAACACCGAGCCTCGCGAACAACCTCGCCTCGCTCGTGTCTCCTCTCACAACCCGAGAGGGAGCTTCCTCGAAGCTTTTACAACTCTTTGATTCTTTGATATGGAAGTTGAATCACACTCTAACTAACACTCTATACTTGAGCACACTTGGATATGATATGGAATTGGATATGCAAGTGGTGAAGTTTAGGCTTGAGTGTTGTGGATTGAGAGCTTGAAGATGGAGAGGATTTGGCTTTGAGTATTGGAAAGATAGGAAGTGTTCAAGATGTCCAAAGTAACCAAATGAGGTCCTATTTATAAGCCTTCAAGCTCATCTAGCCGTTTGGGAGTTGGTGGGGAATGGACCAATGAGAAAGCAAGATGTGACTTAAGCTCGGCCAGAAATCGAGACAGATTCGGTCGACCGTTATCCACACGGTAGTCCGAAACAATGGTCTGAACAAAGAACTCGGTTTACCGATTATGTATCTGATCACCGTTCACCAACCTCCAGTAGCTTTTATCTATTTAGCCCTAATTAAATTCGGTTCACCGAAGTCCATTCGGTTCACCGTTCCAAGGTGGACAGTAGAACTGATTGGGCTCTGATCTACTCAAGTTCGGTTGACCGTGTATACTTCGGTATACCGAAGTAGCGCGGGAATTGCGCTGACAAAGCGTGGGAGATTGGTTTACCGAAAACGGTCAAGTTAAATAGCCGTTGGTCTCCTAAAGCAATATGATTCGGTTGACCGAATGAAGTTCGGTGTACCGAATATGGATAAGTCAATTTGGCTTTAGGTCAAGATTTAAATACGACCGTTGGAGCAAAGTCCAAAACCGATCCAGGCTAATTCGGTCTACCGAAGGCTATTCGGTATACCGATGTGGTTATTCCAGGGAACACCTAAAGGATTCTACACGGTTGACCGCAAGGTGTTCGGTGGACCGAACTCTACAAGATTCGGTTTACCGAGTGGGGTTCGGTTAACCGTGGGGATACGGGACAGAATCCTAATGTGCTCAAGTTTACATTAATCCTTAGGACTCAAATTATACTACATTACATATTGGTCCAAAGCTTGATTACATGTCTTGAGTCTTTATCTTCTTGTCCCCAAGCTCCTTAGCTTGATTCTTCATCAACCTATTAAGAATATCGCAAGTACACGAATATATATGCAATGCATGTATTCATGTTTGCTTACTTTGATTGTCTAGGTTGATTGATTAAATATAGATTAAGATTAGATTACTTAATCATCAAAACTAAATAAAGATTAAGGCTAAAAAGCCAACAACCTCCACCCTCGCGATCTCCACCGGTTCACCCCTCGTCGCACCGCCACCGCTCGCGATCTCCACCAAGGCCGGCAGACCGACGGATCTCTAGGACAGTCTACCACCCCTACTGCTTTAGATGTTGAAGTAAATGTTTGTTCATTTGTTAGAAGAAAGACTAATATTACTTAGTTACATGTTTGTTCATTTTTTTACTGATTTTAATTAAGTTATTTTACAAATGGATATTTTTTGTTGAATTGTTCATAGTTTAGGTACTTGGTTATTACTTATTATGTTAAAAAAATAATAGGAAAAATTGGTTCAATCGGTCGGACCGTCGGTTGGACCGCCGCTATGGAGTCGGTTCGGTTCAACCCTCGGTTCACAAAATGCTGATGTCATGCTGACGTCATCATCGGTTGGACCAGGTTGAACCATCGGTTCGACCACTTTGAACCAAACCGAGATGTTTTCGGTTCACTTTTCGGTTCGGTTTTTAAAACATTGGTCGGCACCACTGCTCCCGAAGAGCCGCAGAAAGGAACCCTGACACTACGCCGCCACCGCAGTAGCGAGTCAGCCCGCCGAATGCACAACTCGGGTCAGACGACAGCCGCTGCTCCCCCAAGAGCCGACAGACGCGCACCCTGTCGGAACATTCTCGGCCTACCGACAAACCCCAGCAAACAACCCAAGGTTTACGGGAATCATCTCTCACACCCCGCTCGATATGAGAGGACCAACAATAATATGCCCTCGTCGAAGGTGAAATCCGTCGCTCTCAAGGCCGGTAATCGACCGTCGCCTCGGAGCTGGTAGTCGACCTATACTCGACGGCTCGCGTGTGGATAAATCCACCAACTTGCGGCAGAGCGGTCGACCGCTACGAGCACACCGGTCGACCGGTCTTCCGCACAATACTCTGTACTGTACAAACAAGTGTATCAGTCGAACCACGCCAACCGAATTACCGACCAATCGGTCGAACTAGATCGGTCGAACTAGGTTAAGGATGTTCGACTGTTTAATAAGTCAAAATCCCCAACCGACCTATTCTCGTTGTTTTGGTCGACCGGCGAAGTGGATCCGTTCGACCGATAACAGCATTAAACCCCTTTTCCCGCACAAATCTGGCATAACGGTCGACCGTCCGCAAACATCGTTCGAACGTTTGCGGGTGCAAAACAATATAATAATAGAATCGGTCGACTGCCCACAGGCACCGGTCGACCGGTTGTCGTCTTCAACCTCTGAATAGGTTGTAATCCGACGGGGAATTCGACACCAACGTCGATCCCCAACACCCACAAGACTTATGTGAGTTATAATGAAGATTTGGCATACCTTTTTGAAGTTCGTGGAAGCCTCCTAAGCTTTGGCAAACTCAACCCAACTTCTTCTCCTTCACTTCTTCTCCTTCTCTTCTTCTTCTTCTTCTTCTCCTCCAAAATCGCTTCTCTCACTCTCTGATCACTCAAGGATGAAGAAAACGTTTTAGATAAACCTTACCCTCCTATTTATAGTCAAAACCTAAAAATCTAATTCTTATCCAAACTTCCACCTCACTCTTTACTGTTCACGGCTCAATTAAGGGTTGATTAGGTTTAGTTTAGGTTAATTAGGGTGTTTAGATTAAGGTTATTACAATCTACCATCCTTTAAGGAATTTCGTCCGCGAAATTCGAAACAACTGACTTACCGGAACAACTCCGGATACTGCCTCTTGACGTCCTCCTCGATCTCCCAGGTAGCCTCTCTGATACTGTGATGCTGCCACCTGACCGGGGAGGCATCTGGTTAAGACGCCCAACTCGATTCTTTTTTGCTGGGCTTACTTCACCGAATCCAGGCGATTTGCCAAACATTTTTGTGGTGTTTGTACTGGGAAAATGAGGAAACGTAGGCATAAACTTTATTTTAAGAGACGTGACGAAATGTGTATTAAATGAAATGTGAAGGGTAAAATGATAATTGTTAGGACGATTTAAGTAGTTTTTTGACGATAAACGGTAGTAGTTCCATTTGCAGAATAGTCTCTCTCTAAGTTATCATGTTGTTTTCTGCACAGTAGATGTTAAAACTTTCTTAGAAGTGTTTTTATTCTTTTAAAGTTTTGTTTGAAAATTTATCAAATAAAACTTATATTGAAAACTTATTAACTTCTTCTTGAATACATTCTAATAATTTGTTGCTCAGACATTTAAATCGTGATCTTTAAGGATACGATGCACGGGATAGTCGCCAGTTTCAATCTATGATGTGTTGGCTGAAACCGATAAGTTGGAAATCTTTTCAACCTTTTGCTGTGTTATGCCCTCCAATTTTTCCTGTTTATTCGATTTACGTTAGAATCCATATCCAACATTCCATCTTCTTTTCTAATCAACACTTCACTAATGCATGTATAGAATTGATTTATCAGTGACACGTTTTTCTGATAAGTAAGTTAGACTAATTGGTAATAATAGAATAATTCATTATTTGAAATCAGAAATGAGAAAATGTAAATTGGTTAGTTAAAGAAGAATGTTGTTATTTTAACGTATCAGAGAGGGGCACATATTTAAAACCCAAGTAACTAATGGATAGATATCCACATGACATGACATGACATTCTTGTGATGTGTTTTATACTTCTGTTTGTAGAAATATGGAACTACACTTCTAATAAGAAATGGTTTATATGAAACATTTTGGACATTCAGCAACAGAGTAGTAAACAAGGGTGCTTAACTGCCTATGCATTCTTTATAAAACAACGGTAGTTATGCAATTGAGATAATGCAATGCAAATAGGCAATATAATAAGGAGACGTGGTTAAGAAGCACTTAGGGCACCCTTAACGGGGGTGCCCCGCCCGGGCGCTTGCCCGGGCGGTGGGCGTCCCGGGCAGACGCCCGGGCGCCCATGGGAGGGGGACACGTGTCCCCCTCCCATAGGTTAATTTTTTTTTGAATTTTTTTCAGTTTTGGTTTTGTTATTAATGGATTGGGTATTTGTTATAAATGTGGGGTAATAATTTTTTGTAAGTGATTAAAATTAAAAAATTTCCAAAACCAATACACTGTTTAATCACGGGTGCAATATTTAATCACGGGTACACTATTTTCAATCACGCGTGCACTGTTTGCAATCACGCGTGCACTGTTTGTAATCACGCGTACACTATGTGCAATCACGCGTGAACAGTGCAACAAATACATCCAAACCCTCCCAACTATAAATACATCTATTTATCTCCTGATTCCTCACATTTCCTTAACTTCTCAACTTGTTAGCTTCTTCTCTCATCAATGTCGGATAATAGTTTAAACTCCGGTCAATCCGACGATGATAACTGGAATGAGACATTAAATCTAATGGACCGTGCTATTGAATTAGCCGGACATGTTGTTTACGAAAGGACTACACGTCCTAAGCAGCGTCGAAGGAGAACGACGAACCCAGATAGAGATCGTGAACTAGGTTACAGACGCCTTGTAGACGATTATTTCTCTGACAACCCTGTGTATTCTAATACTCTTTTCAGGACAAGATTTCGGATGAGAAAGCATGTCTTCCTGCGCATCCACAATGCCATCGAAGCATCTGATGTCTTCTTCCAACGAACACCGGACGCAACTGGTAGGATGAGCATCTCCGGTCTACAAAAAAGTACGACAGCAATGCGAATGCTAGCATATGGCGTTGCCGCTGATGGGATCGATGAGTACCTACGAATGAGTGCGGCAACATCCAGAAATGCTCTCCTCAAATTCTGTGAAGGTGTTATTCGCATCTTCGGCTCTGAGTATTTACGTCGGCCAACTGCAAATGACTTGGCACGCCTACTTTACGTTGGTGAGCAACGTGGGTTTCCAGGTATGATGGGGAGTATCGATTGTATGCACTGGGAGTGGAAAAACTGCCCAGCTGCTTGGAAGGGACAACATCAAGGACGTGCTGGGAAAGCAACTCTGATCCTTGAGGCGGTGGCATCGTACGACTTATGGATCTGGCACTCCTTCTTCGGAATACCGGGTTCATGCAATGACTTGAACGTCCTGCAACAATCTCCGGTTTTCGACGACATACTAGAAGGCCGAGCACCACCTGTTAATTATGAGGTAAATGGTGTTCAATATGATATGAGATACTATCTTACTGATGGTATTTATCCACAGTGGGCGGCCTTCATCCAATCCATCCTTCACCCTCACACCCCGAAGCACAGATTGTTTGCTGAAGTGCAGGAGGCAACGCGTAAAGATGTTGAACGCGCTTTCGGAGTGTTGCAAGCGAGGTTCGCGATCATCAGAAACTCGGCTCTTGCCTGGAACAAGGATGTTCTGTCCAAAATAATGACAGCTTGTATCATCATGCATAACATGATAGTGGAGGACGAACGCGACTGCTATGCTAATTTTGGAGATATTCGCGAATTTATGGAAGATCGTCCTGGAACTTCAGCTGAGGCAACGTCGTATTCGACCGATCGTATAGCGGATATTCATGAGTTTTTTGTCAATCAAGATCGAGTGCGTGACAGGAACCAACATTTGGATCTGAAAGGCGATTTAATTGAGCATATATGGCAACGCTACGGACGAGGAGCGGTTTGAAAATCGGTTAACGTAGTTTGTCATGTAGTATTTAAAAGTTTAGTTTATGTAATATGTACTGTTGTTTCTTAACTTTGATTGTAATATTTCATATTTCAGTTTGTCTTAAATGTAACGTGGCTCCGTAATATTTAATAATAATTTCGTGATTTACCAGTAATTATTAACAATATTTCGAGTTAAAATATAATTATAATGTAATTAAAATTATATTTATATAAAATGTAAGTTGTTAAATGTTGTGTGAGAATTAAATTTGTTTAATTAAGAAATGATGTGGATGAAAGAGAGTGTAGGGTGTGTGGGGGTAGCCTGGGCATGGGTAAGGGTTTTTTTGGGTGGGTTGGGTGAGCTGACGTGGCAGAGAGAGAAGCTGACGTGGCAGAGAGAGAGTGCAGGGCGCCCGGGGGTAGCCCGGGCGCTGTTAAATATGCTCTTAGTAGACAGCCAAAGGTGGGAGTTGGTTAGGTCTCAGACCATGAATACCATGTCCGGTTTACTCACATCCACTCTGTTTTCTCTCTCTACCACGTCAGTTTCTTTCTATCACGTCAGTTCACCCCACCCACAAAAAATCCTTTTAACTACGCCCGGACTACCTCACCCACCCTACACTCTCTTTCATCCACATCATTTCTTAATTAAACAATTTTAATTCTTACGCAACATTTAACAAATTACATTTTACATAATTGTAATTCTAATTACGTTATAATTCGTAGTTCGTGTAGTTTTTATTACATGTAGTTTGTGTATTTCGTACCGTTCTGTATTTACTTCTACTTTGTATTTCGTACCGTAATTTGTTGTTCCTATGATGTTTTACTATTAATATATTTTCTAATTTAAACATTAAATATAGATTTACCTTTGATTTAGCTAATAATAAAATTTAAAATATTTTTCAGATTTATCACATCAAAATTTATCACCCGACATTAATCAGAAATACGACCAAATACATTATCAATTACTTCTAATAATAAATTCTCCACTAAAATATAATAAAAATTGGACCAATAAGAAACAACACATACCCCTACTCGAGTACGCATCGGGCGTCCAATCCAGATCCCCGACGCACAAACATGTGTCCGGGTGGGCGCCCGGGCGTGCCCCCACCCGTTAAGTCTGCTCTCGTAAATTCAACAATATTAGGACGATGATACCATCCACTTGTTACTACATAAAATTACCAATATTAGTAAGGTAATGTTTTTCCCCTCAATGACAGTTAGCTTGCAGAAGAAACTGGTCTATTTGAATTGTCTGAGGTGCTCCTTTTTAGGTGCGCCTGATTTCGCAAAGTACTTACTGTCGGACAGATGTGAAAAGAAAAGCAGGACGGCTTGACACGAATATGAATGATATCATGTTGAATGTTTGACGTGAATTTATTCGTTAGGTTGTCAATCAATGTCTTGGGTTGATTCTATATGTCTTGTCCTTACCAAGACCACCAAGTTGCACAAGTGGAGTTTGAAAAAAAAAGTGGCCCATGCAGGTCTCGAACCTGCGACCTTCGCGTTATTAGCACGCTCTAACCAACTGAGCTAATAGGCCAATTGATACCTTTATTATGTCAATAAAGAAACAGTGACTTTATCAGCATCAAACCACAATTTACTTGAAGCATGATATGGTAAATCAAAGACTTCGTACTTCGAGAAAAACGATTGCATTTGGTTTATATGTTATTCAAGCTTTTGTTTTTATACAGGTTGACGGCTCGAGTGGAAACCATTTTGAGTTAGGACATATCACTCCCACTCTCAATAGTGCGTTTCCATTTTAAGATTTATAAAACCAGAATAAGACAATGACACAACTATCAAAGATCGCGTGTGCAACACTCGGACGTTTCTGAATTCTGTATCCGTTAAAACCAGAGGCTTAATATCATCATATACTGATATACATGAGTTAAGAGTGTCCTTGTGTGCGTTATATTCCCGCAACACACTGCCGTTGAGATTATTGAGGAGAAACAACTCGCAAAGCCATAATCATAATCTACATCTTCTTTGTGACTATACAAGGGCCGGGTGATATTTGATCAACATACTTGCAAATAATTAATATACCACATTATAACTCCAAATTCAACAGATTTTATGTTTGTAAAGCTCAAGTTCAAGCGAGCGAGCTCAACAATGTTTGAGAATAACCTAAGAGGCTAAGACGTTTGTTTTCAAGCATACCCCGTTACAAAGACATAAGTTGCAATACATCGTCTGTCAAAACAAGAGGAAGATCTCCTCTAAACAGATTACGCAAAGATAATTGTAAACTACAATGGTATTAGATACCTTGGTCTAGAATCCCCCACTTTATTCAGAGTTCTCAGAGTACAGAGAACGAGAAAAAGAAATCAACTCATCAGTGAAACAGCTGGAGGATAAAGAATAGTAGGCGGGAATAGCATAACCACCCTCCAACTCCTACTTACCACCCTGTGGGGGCGACGCTCATAAAACTATTACATGCTGCAAAATTTGCACGGATTAAATTAACATCAAAAGAGGGAAAATGATCGAAAGATGTTGAACTGCTTCTCTGGTTCCGTCATGATTCTTCGCTGACTTCCAAGTACTGGGAGTGAGATGCAGCAAGGAGGGATGCTCCGATTCCAGATCCATCGTTTGCATGAACAATCACGACAGAGCTAGCCACCTCTTCACCGAGCATTTCGTTTAGTGTGTTCTCTAAGCATTGACTGAATATTGTATAGTGCTCGAATAAACCACCATCCATCGCAATCACAGTTCTTTGCCTCTCATTTCCGCCCTTTCCAGCAGCAGTCTCCCTACCTAACTTCTTTAGGATGCCTACAATTCCGGCAGCAGCTAAGCGTGCTCCACGCCTTGCGATAACATCGCAAACACCAACAATAATCTTCCTTGTTTGCAGGGATGTGCTAGAAATCTGTTTCAGAAGAGACACCAGTTTAAATAACATATTTAAGGCTCTTATAAGAATTACTATTTTCTTGACCTGACATACTAACATTGGGATCAAAATATCCCTTTTCACAGCATTGAAATAATATCATATAAAATCACAGACAGAGACGCCATCCAAGTAATAATCACTTAGAGAATGCAAAATTTGAAAATTGACATATTTTCCTGGTTGTCTTTTACATTATCAAATAACTTGTACCATCTGGTCAAAAGTGTGGTAGTTAATTTTTCGAGTATTGATTAACTTTTTGGCGTTGGGAACAAGAGTATGGTGCTAATCATAAAACAAATACATACCCCTAAAATATCTTTCAACTTCGTTACAACAACTTTGAGATCTGACGACGAGTCATGGTGCATGGCAGACACTTCCGGCGTCCTGCAGGCATATGCAAAACAAAATTTTATTTGAAATCCATATTGTACAATGTTAAAAAGTCACAGTACATATGATGATTGGCAAAATTCCCATATTATTTCAAAACAAAGAGGTTCTCTTGAAGAGCTTTGAGACTTTATGAAGATAAGATTGGTATTTGACAACCATAGGACATTTAAAGAGCCAAGGTAACCTCCTTAAGAGAAGGGATCCATCAATCTTGTATGACAACAAAATGCATCCGAACAAGATGGGATTGCACAGTACATCAAAATTGTCTTTTCATGCTTTCCATTACGGATTTTTGATTATGCAAGAAGCTCTTGGTACATAAAACTTGTCTGGCCATTTACACTTGCTTACTTCAGGTTCACCAGTTTGCGATGATTTCAATTTTCAAATGGAAAAGAAATAAATAAAAGCATATCTGAATACAGGTCAACATAAAGAAATAATATTAAGACTCTTGATATATGAGTAAATTCTAGAAAAATAATTCCAGTAGTCTAATATAGCTATTCTTCATATGCAACTACCTACTTCACTATGCAGTAAGTAGAAAGAAAAATAAGACCCTGCCTTTGTTTCAAAGTTTTGCTCACCACAAGGACAAATGGAAATGAGAAAGGAAACAAATCCATATTGTAATTCTATACAGTAGTAGTAAACAATCCTTGAACTCATTCACTACATCAAGCTGCTTCCGTTCAGTGCTAGAGGACATTGTTAGAGCTAATATGGTGAGATGAAAAGCACATATGGCAACTGGATTTTGTACTCTGCTGAATTCATATGCCTCGTGAGATTAAACATCTAGTGTTAACTACTAACTATTTCAATTGTCTGCAAACCAACAATAAAGCTAAGACGTTAAAGATGGATCTTAAATGCCAGACATTATCATGGATCATTCTCCAACATGTTTATAGTAGTGGATAATAATCAAATTATGTGGAAAAACTCCATAGAAAAGAAAGGGTATGGAAAGACGTGATAAATCAGTTTTCTACAGTAGATCAATCACCAACATAATTTGCATTTCTGCAGCAGTTAAACAAACTTTTCACAAAAATAAGCAAACAAATCAAGGTGAAACAGATGGGGTTTTCAAAAAAGAAAACATGTATAACAGCATACCGCAGTACAAATGGAATTTCCAGTTTAACGGGGACAACATCACCAAACAAAGCTGCATCCTGGGCCATTTTCAGCAGAACCCTGCGTACAATCTCTCCAAGATACATTCCTGAGATTAACTTCTCAAAGATCTGCAGAGTTAAAACAACAATGAGATGGGAAGCCCAATTTTAAAAATCCATAGATATACTTGAAGTTATACCTGTTCACCAGGGTTCAAGCTTTCATAATCCAAAGCATTATCATACTCTGTCATGGGAAGATGAGATGACCTAAAATTGCCCCACTCCATGTTTATAACCTGCCATTGAACAATTACAACGAAATTCAATTAATTATTAAAACAATAACTTTCTAAGGAATTCAGTCAGGGGAACTTGATTTTGTAGCCAAGCATAAACGAGTAAAAAGCTGCATACATATTTTGTTAATGAAAAATCAAAATATCCTCCAACAATATTATTACCATCTCTCCTGATTTTGGAAGAAGACCATGCCACTTAGGAATTGCATTTGCACGCTCTACATATGCAGCATTTGTTCCAGTTCCCAATATCACAGCTGCAACTACATCATTATCTTGGTATCTTCCTCCAGCCAATGTTCCTATAGTATCATTTACCTGCAATCAAGTTGAATAGTTAATAATCTACATCAGTTTGGGCATACAAAAGTAAACAAAGAAAGAAAACAGATGAAAGGAGACCCACAAGTGCTGATACGCGCATATCAACACCTTTTCTTTCCAAGGCTGCCATTAATTCTGAGACCACGTCTTGGCCTACCTGGTTTCATAGAGAAGGAAAAAAGCATAAGCAGAGCCAAAAGTATAGCACATTTATACATAGAGAACCAAAGGTTGTATCATCTCACTAAATTTATGTGGCATCTCTTATAGACATATTAGAACATTATAAACGTAAGTATGATGGAAATTGAAACAGTATATACAATACTATGAGCTTTAACATTAGACATTAAAGGAACATATATTGACTTGTAACATGCATTGCCCCTCAGCCAAGAAAATTGGTTCCACATGCATTGGCAATCCTATAATTTGCAGAATGACAGGGCACCAATCCGACTACGCATGATATGGGATGCAATTCTATGATTGTACACAGCAGGCACATGCAGGAAAAGAACATCTATCATCTTGCATGCAGCTTAAGAGGAATCCAGTTAATCTAAATGCTTCCGCTCACTGTTCTGGAAACCGGACCGGACCGGCCGGTTCAACCGTGAACCGGAGGCCTGTCCGGTCCGGTTCACCTCCCAAAACCGTTTTTGCCTAGAACCGGGTTGAACCGCCGGTTCAGGAAAAGACCTTGTTTTTTTGTTTTTTGAATATTTTTTGCTTAATAAATAATTAAATATGACTATTATATTTATAATATATATTTAGGACGTCATGCTGACGTCACCGGTTCAACCAGTTCGATTCCGGTCTGACCCCGGTCGAACCTCTGAACCTTTGAACCTTTGACGTTGCCGGTTCGACGTCCGGTTCGGTTCTGAAAATCTTATTTCCATTTAGGGAGGACAAGATAAAGAGAGGGGGTCTTCTTCTTTTATTTGTAATGTAAGAAATTGACTGGATTTAAGAATATAAAAACAGCAACCAAGTAATGATAACAGCAAACAAATCAAGGAGCAGGGTAGAAAGCTAACTGCATCTTCGATGGAGAAGCCCTTTGTCCATTTTATAAGTGTTCCCGATGAAATTGAAGTCTGCTTTACAGGGAAAGAGAAGGTGAAACCCAGCTCTCTCTGTTTACCTTCCGGAAGGTGAAAATCTTCTCCTTCAGTAGCAACAAACTTTGCCAATTCTTCAGCAATATAATCAAAAAGTTCCTGAACCAACATACCAATCATCAGAAGGGAAGAATTCTAAAAGTTGACAAGATTAACTTCTACACACTTACATTTGAGGTTCCAACCATCAAATGTGGGGGGATAGAAACTTCCTCAGACTCTTGCTTGAAAACTCGCCCCTCGGTTCCACCAAGCTGCACACGTAGAACCCGAAAATTCGTTCCTCCAAGATCCAATGCATAGAACAATCCTTCTTCATCCCTAAAGCATAACCAATAGAATTTTCAAAAATCAAGTTTAGTGTGGATCAAATCCATGAGTCAAAAGAGACAGCAAAATGCTAACAAGAGAATCCAGTCAATCAAACAGACACATACAAACAAAAATGATCCATCTACTATCCTATACACACATGCATATTTCCCTTGTTTCAAATCAAGCTGATCTCTTATGAAATCATAGCCTCTAAAAGTTTTTGCCTAAAATCGAATCCAAGAACGAAACTTTACTTAATATTGCATGCGACAATTCGACATCCCTATTAACACATGTAGTTGTACGTAACAGTTCGATTTACATCCGTCACACACACTAATCACATCCGCTAATACAACCACATGCACTGATTATCCCCAAACGGCTCAATCACTGCTTCACCAACACATGCAAGGCATGCAGTTGCAAACTAAAAATCTCAACTTCCCCACAAGAAATGAGAAATCCAAAATTTAGATCAGGAAATCATCCGATCAATAACCAATCATAACAACAAAAGAATCTGAAAAAAATAAATTACCACATCATCAGACGAAAAGGATCGAATCCAAGACTGAACAAAACAGATCCAATCCGAAGGCATACCCTTTGGGGAGATTATCGACATAGCTGATGATCATCTTGAGCTTGCTCCCTCCCTCCGACGCCAGCCCGGCGTGCATCTCCACCGTCATCGCATCGGCGACCTGCCTCAGCTTCGCCGTCGATGTGGCGCACTTCTCCTCCAACTCCCTCAGAATCGCCGCCGCCTTCGAGCACCTCCCGCTGCTCCTCATCTTGTGCCGCACCACCAGCGCCACCACCGCCACCGCCGCCGCTGTCCCCACCACCGCTATTCCCACCGCCACCTTCCCCATCTCAGATCGAAGCGGATTCCTTTCGAAAGGGTTCGGAGTCGAAATCGAGATCGGAGATTGCGAATGCGGGTTTGGTGGCTCTTCTCATATAGTATACCAGAGGTGGAGAATAGAATCGAGTCGCGGAGCGGCCTTGATTTCCGAAACAAGTGTTTGGGTTTTTTGATAAATTTTCGGAAGTTTGAGGGGTTTTGCGAAGTTTCCACATTCCCACCTTTCCGGTTGGTCAATCGGGATGACGACACGCGAGATGCTGCTGGAAGAGGGAATTACGCAAACGCCCTCCTGGGGTTGTCGTGTCGTGTGTGTCCCCGACGCCCGGGGATCCGACGGTGGTGCGGCTTCGGTTCGGATGTCGATAAGATGGGGTTCTTTTCTTATCTCTTGAGTTGAGTGGAAGGCTAGAGATGCCATTACGTGTGGGGCCCAGATGAGACGAATGGACGGACGACACGTGGAGTGACGTGGGGTGAATCTTTTGAAGATTCCGCAATCCAGAGATTTTTGAAGATTGAAACTTTTTTATTATTTTTCAACCTTTTATTTTTTAAACTTTTGGTTAAGATTTTTTTTTTTTGATCGACGAGAAGATAAAGTGCAATTTTCAACGGACATTATCGTATGAATAATTGCATTCGGGCAAAGTGTGGAGGTGAAGGTTTTGTTTGGATGGATCGGCGACTACGCCGGGGAATTGTGCTTGCTTTTTGTTAATGGGATCTTTTAGAATGAAATGATACTTCACCACCAGTCACCACTAACTGTTTTCCCTATTTGTACCTGCCACTTTCCAACTTGGGCAAAGCTGGAGGGGGATTTGCCATTGGGTGACAAATGATTCGTAATTTTGCAACCAGGACTATGTAGAATTCTTCCGAATTCCAGTAATAGGAAAGTCGAAGTGACTTATTGACAAGGAAAGTAATCACAATTGAATCAAATATTAAATCAAATTGAAAGACTGGACTGATTTCAAAGAAAAACAAAGAGTCCCTAGTGGCTCATGTTGGGCTACCTACATTAACACGCCAACCCTGCAAGAGGGATGCATCACCCATATCTTATCTAAAAAGTTGGGTCAAACAAAGAACAGTTGGACTTGGAACCTCCGAAAGTATATTATTAGATATAAATTAATTATAAAACTTAAGAAAGGGCATAAAATATCAACATCAACAGACAATCACGCGCATGTTTCTTCAGAATTATCGCCTCTGCATTTTCTTTCCTATCCTCTTGCATCAGTTTCCTTGCTTTCGCTGTCCTCATTGTTATTAGCCTGTTCAACAAACTATCATCTTCTCCAAAAAGAATGCAAACAAACCCAACAACAACGTGTTTACTTCGCTCGTTTTATTGCTTGGTTTGACCACAGCGATGACTTCGGCATGCGTGGATTGTTTATTAGCAACAAATATGCCGTCATTTAGACCAAACATTAACATTTGAATTCACATTGACCGAGTTTTATAAAATACAATCACTCATTTAGGCCAACAATCACTTCTAGTGTAACCCCAAAGCCTCTAAATAAGCTCCCATGCTGAAAAACTCAAGTGTACGCACATACCCATGCAGTTACGAGGAGGTCAACAACTCTACGTACAGAAACAAGAAATTCAAACAATTTAATGAATATCGTATTCATTCGTTAGTTGCTTGCCAACCATAAAATAACTACTTCAAGCTAAGAGTGGATTTATATTTGTCCAGAGTAGGCACAAAAACTAACGTCTCCCCCCGAGAAGGCGAGAAACAACCACTTTAAAGACGACCATTTTACAACCTATAATATCTGATATTAGCATGTAAAAAGTAAAAATTACGCCATGTTATGTAAATAAATCTTGGGCAAAACAACTAGCTACTATATTAACTCTCTCTCGAAAAGAAGAAGAAAACCTAGCTACCATGTTCTTAGTAGGTGAAAGGGCCTTTCCGTACCTGCTCATATATAAACCCACCCCTAATGAAGCCGGAAAAGAACAATCAACATATTTCAGCACAAGCTGCACAATGGTAGATTTTTAGGTGTACTTTAAACCTCCCACTATTAAACCTGGATAATTAACATCCAGATAAACGAGTTAATCTTAGCATTACGTTCCAACACGAAATGCTCAAATTACAAATCTATTAAATAGCCACAACACATAAGTGTAAAAATCTTAAAGATGGATTGTAGAGCAAAAGGCCCAAGGGCAACACGAAAAGAGCAAATCAGTGCACAAGTGCAGATTCACAGTGACCCCAAAATTTCCCATGACATCACTTAAAACTCAAACTATTTGATAATGCTCAGTCATCAGCTGCGTCCTTTGACTGAACTTCGGAGGAGAACCGCCTCTTAGTGGCAAAAGATTAGTAACCTGAATAAGAGGGAAAAAATTCCTTCACATCACATGAATTATCAAATCTGGATGTGCATGCCAATTCATACTGTTCAGTCCCATATAAGATAATCCCAGGAGGTAGGGACCGAGAACCGGCAAACTTTGCGTCTAATGGATACACAACAGAATTAAGGATTTTTTCTCTTTCCAAACCTTGCATTCACCAAGCGTAGTTCTATTTAAATAATTTAGTGTTTCAATCTTGAATCGTGTCTCCTTTATCGTAAGAACTAAGCTACAAAAATCAAGTTGCAGGATTCGGTGCAAACAAGGGATTTATGAGCAATTGCATAACATTTGTTAAGCCAACAGATGGAACTCAGAGATAACTCATACACATTCTAGTATTATCAGTAAAAGTACAGAATAAGAAGAAAATATATATCAAGGTAGTTGGTAACACTTTCAGCAACTGGAATAAGTTAAATCCCTGAAACTTAAGCATCACTTCTTTTAAAGTTGCAAAAACATAGTAAAACAGTTGCTATTGCATATCTAAGATAATTTTTGCAAATTGAAATTCTTTTACTTAGTTGAAATTGGCAAGTATAAGTCTATTTCCTACCTATGTCTAATACAGTCTTTCCTTAGGTATTCTGCTGATTGACCTTTACACAATCTTATTCATGAAGTGTTGGACTCAAGGTTTTCAGAACCGAACCGGACGTCGAACCGGCAACGCCAAAGGTTCAAAGGTTCGACCGGGGTCGGACCGGAATCGAACCGGTTGAACCGGTGACGTCAGCATGACGTTATAAATATATATTATAAATATAATAGTCATATTTGATTATTTATTAAGCAAAAAAATATTCAAAAAACAAAAAAACAGGGTTTTTTTTCCTGAACCGGCGGTTCAATCCGGTTCAACGGTTTTAGTAGGTGAACCGGACCGGACAGGCCTCCGGTTCACGGTTCAACCGGTTGAACCGGCCGGTCCGGTCCGGTTTTCAGAACAGTGGTTGGACTACTGTGTGCCATATGAATTGCAAGTCATTTTAGGTTAATCGTTGTCATAAGCCATGTACCTAAGCAAATCAGCCTGCCCAGACATCAGGATATTGTAGTTAAAAAGATCATGATGTCATAGTTTTAGGATAATGGAAAATGATATTTATGGACGACAATTACCACTTTTTGTACAATTTGTGTCATTTGCAGATGTCAAGGGGGTAAAGTGGAAGGCATGAAATGTTGGATAAGAATTGGAATTTCAGTTTATTTAAGAGCATAACCCAATTTCTAGTTAAGAAGCTATGTCCTGTTTTATAGGCCATGCTCGGAGCTCCTTTTCCCCCCTTCCTATGAGATATTATTTAGTTTAAACTACAAAATGCCACTTCAGAGATCATTCACATTTCTTAATCCAGACACACTCCTAATGCTAATAGTTTGCATCTACAAGTAAAGGAAACAGCTACATGAACAATACCTTGACATCACTATATGTGCTTGCAGCTGAAAATTTGATATCGATGGGAAAGAAACTTGATGTATCAACAGGCGGTACAACAAACTCCATCGATCCACTAAGAATTGGACAGAAATGATAAGCAGGTTGCCATCATGTCACAGGATGATTTCTAGAAAGCTTTATCAAATGTTCAGATATTTTCAAGTCATGTTACCTGTGATTGGATTGATCAATCAGTAGAATTGACCACTCCAAAGTGGAAGCTCTGGAATTGTACCTGCAGTTGTAAATAATTTGTCAGAGATACAAACAAACAACATGACAGGCCAGTATCATTTATCCATTAGCTATGACATTTGATTCCAAGTAATAAAAAAACAAATACACCATTTGAATGAAATGATATGTAAACAAGGGTACGGAATATTGAAACAATGCCATGTTCCAAGGGTAAGAAATATTGAAACAACACTATGTTTCAGTTTGAAGTGATTTAATATTCGAACTTCACTAACAATGGACAGAATTGTTGAGCAAAAGGAATTAATTAGACAAGAAAAGAAGAGAGCTTGCCCACCTCCATTCTCCATCGACCTGCCTTACACTTGGTGATTCACGGAGTGCCGGAAGAGGAACAGATATCACAACATTTTGAAGATCGAACATCTCCGATGCTTCATATTCAATGTTAACAAAAGTCTCATTACCAGAAACAGATGGCCAGCAGTTCACTGTTAGAAACCAGATAAATAAAATTGTGATGTACAAAGATATTTCCAGTTCAAGCTGAGAAGATTATGTATTACTCAGATTCTACCAGTTAATGGCAGGGAAGACTCATTCATCCCCTGAATTCTCCACTTCATTAGACCAACATCATTTTGACCAGTTGGAAAAGGCCTGTTAGGGTCCTTCAAACCGATAATGTGTTCATGATTGAATAATTCTTTGTTGATGTTGGGGTGAGTTCTGAAGGTGAGACCTGGAATTTCTTTGTTGTCAATCTACAACAGACCAAAGTATGAATAACAATTAGAACAAACAAGATATCACATGCATATAAATACAGATCCACCATCCACGTCATAAAGATATTCCTTTTCTACCAAAATACAAAGGGTAAATAAATCGAAGTTTCTAAATTCTAATAATTTCATGTTTCCGAGAAAGCGAAGAGCATTTTGTATTATTAAGCAAATTCAGATGGGTATTCTAAATTCTAATAACTTCATGTTTCCGAGAAAGCGAAGAGCATTTTGTAATATTAAGCAAATTCAGGTGGGTATTATATAATGTACTAGGCTTTTCGGAAAAGCAAAAGATAATTTCTTGTATTTGGAGTAATCTTGGGAAGTAGGGTACAACACCTGTATCTGAACAAATCCGTCATCCTGGTTGAGAATTTGAAGAGAAAGCGTCCCTTGAACATCGAAGTTGCTCACTCCACCATCTCTCTTAATTGTGACATTAAGTTTCTCTTCAATCGTTAATGTAACAGGATCAGTGGGTGGAATAGGCACCCGTGCTTGGATAGAAGTGGGCTGAACATCTTCAAGAATAACTTCACCTTCAGCTTTAAGTGATTCCAAGAACTGATTTGTCCTTTGCGACTTCCCAAGTTTCATACCAAGGCCCTTTGAAGGTGCAGTGGCTGAGGAAGTGGGTCGACCTTCCAATTTAGGGATGCAACCATGTCAATGTCATTGAATCAAGCATGCAAAACTCATCACAGTTAACAAACTTATTGCTGATCCTATTTCTATAAGAAAGGGGTTTAATTTAAGGATCACCTACAAATTTGGAACATATGCTGCTATTGGCAACTGAGAATCAAAGATTTGTGCATAGTATCTTTTGCGCAAGGGAGGAATTGGTTTGATTACTAATAGGCAGAAATATCAGAAACTAGAGTCATCATATGTTTAATTGTGTATGAAAATGATGGAACGAACTGTTATGTGTTGTCTACTTCAAGTTTAGTTATTTCTTTCAACATGAAATTGGTGTCGATACAATTCATGTTAACCAAGAGCAAATTATTTCATGGGACGCCAAAAAAAGTTGATGATATCGAAAATGTGAAGTTATGTGTTTTGTTTTTATAAATATATTTCTTCTAATTTCTACTTACTATTTTCCAAATAGTCAATTTTTTACAAACTAATCTGATGACCGTAAATGGTACCTTTTGACTTGCTAGAGAATGCATCCATGTCAGTACTCAAACCAAATGAAGAACCACTTCCAAACCCAGTTCCACTGCTGGATATGGTCATATCGCTAAAGCTGCTTTCCATCCTTGTTGGTCCTGACAGAGCCGTAAGCCCTCCTTTATCACCTCTGGTCTTTTCAATCTGGGAGAAAAATATACAGGATACTCAGAATATATAGCTGTTTAGATCAAAAGGAAAAATTAAGACATGTATAGAACTGCTTTCCAGTCATAATCTAAATTTCTTTTACATATCTCTAGTTCCAAATGAAGTGAGAAAATGCTTCTTTCCTCTTCACTATCTAACAATTGTCCTTTACAGAGCACATCATTTCAATTCCCATAATTTCAAATTATCCTCTACTTTTTTTCCCAACCAGATGTGAGGAATCTGATCAGATATCCACTAATATGGATTTATCTTTTGTACGGTGAGTATGTAGTTATTGTCTAAGAATATTAGTCTTAGGAAAATTTGGCTAAACTATTGGAAGATAAATTACCTTGCTCTTGTCTATCTCGTTAGCCTTACGTTTCATAACATCCTTTGTCTCATTAATCTTACTCTGCATTACCAACTTATGTAACTTTTCTTCATGGCTCTCCATTTCACAGTATTGTTTAACCTGAGCAACTGTCACATTTTCCTTGTGTCCAAGAGAGATGACTTCATCAAAAGCAAATATCAGTTCAAAAGCCGCTTTGCAGATGCCTTCCTCATCCAGTGATGGGGAATATTCTGGCACCTAAGAGAGTAAAAAATTTATAAAAAACACCTCAATCAATTTTGAACCTAATAAAATGACTCATTAGATAGAGGGAAATAGTTTTAAAAAATTAAGAGTAAACTGGCATTCATCCATGGAAAACAATGGTGCTTCTTAAATACTAAAATTAGCAAAATTCTAAGGTTGAAATTGAATACCCTATTGCTCAATTGAGTTAGTAAAAATGCTTAGTATCATCCACATGTCATTATGTCAAAGTTACAGAATGTTGATTAAATACTACTCTCGTAAACTGCAGGACCAACAGAAAAAGAAAAGGAAACTGGTAGATGAAAAATAGATTCCATGCTATGATAAATTAATAACCCTGACAGGAGGACAGCTTTAGTTGCATTTAAAGTTATTTTTTAGAATCGTTTGTGATCTAGGTCGTTGCCAAAAGAATTTTGGCCCGGTTGTCAAAACTAGCAAATATTTGTATAAATCAAATGAATCAGGCATGTAGTCCTCTTTGGAGTTCACAACTGGGAAAGAACTCAAGAAGTAAATATTTCACACATTTTCAGAGAAAAGTTTGCAAGATATGACACATAAAGGTGAAACATGTCCGAAAGGAATAGTACAAGTTTTGAAAGAAGCCTCAGCGTCTCCAGGTCTTCAAGAATGTTGCTCTGTTTGTTGGTAACAAGAAGCAAGTAAAGAGCTTCCATTGGTTGATAAACATAGCGCACATTCTCAGTTTCAATATATGTGTGCTGCTTTCCACTGCCAACCAATTTGGGGAAAGCAGCCAGCAATCCTTCAATCCTTATCCGAGACATCTCCACGAATTGGCGGGAAACTAAAGCTGCAGTTAATAAAACAGGAAGCAATGACCAAAAGACAACCAACAAAAAACTAAGCAATATAAGCCTGTATATTTAGTTGCTTATTCCATAAGGTTATATTTCTAAACTTCTTAATCAGCACCTTCATTATATTTAGTTGGTTAAGCTTGACAATCTGTAGTAACTGTCGTCAATGAATGTTAACAGAAAATGAGGATCAGGTAGAATGGTTAAGTTTCTCATATATTCTAGACTGGAAAGGTGTAAAAATAATTGTATGAGCATGAGGATGTGGTTGTGCGATATGGACTATGTAAAAGTAAAAAAGGTGTATGGCCTGCATCAGGCTTTCTATACCGCACTAGCTATATGTTCTAAATAAAATATGGACCATTTTGATATAGTAAAAATGCATGACTTGCACATTCAAGCTCAAGTCAAGCCACAGATGACCTAAATTGTATTTGCTCTATATGCTCAAGCACAAGTATGAATGCTGAAAATAACAAGTAAAGAATCTTGTGTAGATGAAAATACAATGGCATTAACTAAAATAGAACAGATAGTGATGACTCACGCTTTCCCGACTTCGTCACCATAGAGGCTGCTAGAACCACCTATTAACATGCAAACTCCGTTAGCATACAATAAGGGACAAAATCAAATGAGCTTTCACAATTCATGGATATGACACATGTATCATCGGTCTGGTTAACATATACCGGTGGTTAATATACAGTTGGATCCACTCAGCGGTGGTTCCAAATAGAGACAAGGGGGGGCGACCCCCTGGATTTCGAAATTTCACCTTGTTTGCATAGACCGCCGTGTAATTTGACAGTTGACACCCTAGTATTTTGACCCCTCTGAATTTTAAAAGAATACGATTTTGATTTCTCGGGCTTTTAGAAACACTGTAGTATCAAATGAACTTTTTCGGGGGCCTTCTTACCTAGAGTTTGTTAACTGTTAAGTGTTAACTACACAAATTTTGATCCCCTGATAAGATTTACTAGCACCAGCCTGGATCTACTCCTGTATTTGTTTTGTTAATATTCCAAACCAAAATTCAGTGCATTTGACGGCTAAAGGAGAACAGAACAATTCCACCCGAGTTCTCATAACATCATTACCACTAGCAAAAATTCTCCCAAGACCAGAGCTAAATCCTAACAACATCAACAGGATCAACACTTCGAACCAGCAAAAACAAATCTCTTACCATTTTCAATGCTATAGTAAAACACGCAAGTTCCGACTCCGGCCGATGCGAGCGTCAACCGATTCCGATCTGCAAAAACGCAGAGCAAACATCACAAAAACGTGAGAAGAAACAACGATTAATGCATTGCTAACGGTAAACACTCCAATCTCCACCGCGCAATTGCGCGAAGACCTAGTTTCCACAGGGATCTGGACGGCGTGGAAATGGTTCCGAAACAGCAGATCTGACGCGGAGGTTTGTCGATGTGAGGATGGAAGTTGAGATCGGACGGGGAAGAAGAGAGAGAGAGAGAGAGAGAACGAGATCGGGAGTCGAAACCCACCGATGTGGTGCGGTTTGTTGGGTCCGGAGCAAGTGAGAAGCTTTGCCAGGAAATGGCCGGGCGAATGGTGTTCAGTGTTCTTACTTTTGGGGTCGGTCAGTTTTGGGATTTGGGAGAGACGACACGGTTCGGACCCGTCCGGTTCGAGTAGTCGTCACTGGACTGGGTTTTGATGGGCGATGTGCATTAATGAAAAGGAAAAGTATGTATTCTACTCATTTCTAACGTATTCTTACGTGATGTCTTTGTTTCAGCTCTCATTTAGCAACGTTCCTTTAATCGTCAAAAGTACTCTCCCATCAAAAAAATCACATTCTATTTCCATGTACACCTGCGAAATATTCTTCGGTCATCAAATTCTCTTATACTGTAATTTTGCATAATAGTACAAACATCAACACGTCTCATTTAATAAGTGTACATACTAGTCTTTGAATTCAAAAACAACATTTTGGTTTGGAGAAAAGATTCTTCAACAATGGTTTTGTTCATCCTCAACCTCCAGTCCCTCATCCACCAACCTCTAAGGGCTTCTTTTAGCAATAAGTAAAGCCCTCCAACGTGATGTTAATTTTTTCGGTCTTCATTTTATGCTTATTTCATTTATTGGGTGGAACAATTTTTCCAATGCAGGTTCCTCCATTCCCCTCTTCCATTCATCTTCCATTTTGTTCTTCCAAGTGTTTTCTACGTTAATGGGTTGCTATTCAAAACAATATGCTTATTCTTCTTTTTTCATGTTTTCCTTGTAATACAATCATTTTATGTTCTTGTTATCATTCTTTTCTTTGTCTCATTTATGCATGTATCCAAACCCAGAAGAGCGTTGCTACAGTTTTGCGACATCACATCTTCAACAATGAAATTGTGATGGAAAGCATACATAGGATTTTTGACCATTTTAGTTATTTTGGTTGACATTGTGCTTCTAAGCTTGTTTTTTGTATCAAGTATGAGAAATTGAGACTTCTTGAACTTTGTGGCAACATATGTGCTTTACGAGAATGTACCACAAGTGAAAATCCCAAGAGAGTGTTTTTTTGTTGTTGTGGAAGACATCATTAGTATGGTTTTCTTACATGGTTGGAACCTCCATTGTGTTGGGTGTAAATACGTGGTGTTAGTGTTGAATGAACATTTGAAAGTTAGATCCATCGTTATTTGTTACTACAAACATTTGTCTCCAGAAACAAAAGAGTAAACAAATCATTTTATTAGGGATATTACTGCAATCTTTTGTTTTATTGTTATGTTTATTTGTATCTTTGGTTATCAGTGTTCTTGCATTTTGTATAGTATGCAACCTATGTGATCTATACCATACGAGAAATCAAATGAAGTCAATATTTGAAAATAATATAACAAAATACAACCAGACTATGAATTAGTTACACTTGTTTTAAGCAATTCCTACGTCGAACACTCGTTTTAAGCAAACATAGAACGTCCATAAAAGAAACGACCCCAAGCCTAAATAAACTAAACATCCCAACGCATTAGAATGGGGTTGCATCAAGGTATCTACTTCTCGTAGTTCATCCCAAGCATTTGTTGGTCTTCGTACTCTACATGAAAATGCATCGACTTACTGATTAAACTACCATATGCTAGTGTTTTGAATTATATTCACATGTACATGAAATTACCCCTATGTGTGTTGGTGTTTGATACTACACTCACTTCATATATCAGTTATACCGTAAGATATGAAATTACCCAACTATCAATATGGAAGTACCCAACATGTAAATATCTTGTCATTTAGTTGCCCACGTCATATTGACTCCAAATTGCACGTCAACGTTGAATCCAAACCTCAAATAAAAGTTGAATTACACATAGCTTAATCAATAAATAACAAAGAAAAAATAATAAAGGAGGGTGGAACAAATATCATAGTGTTATGGAAAATAGTGTAATTTTTACATGGATTTTAAATAAGTTTAAAATTGAAAAGGTATAGTATCATGGAAAATAATAAAATCAGATAAAAATAGTAATTCTCTCTCTTCTATCCCGCTAAATTCAAACAAAAATAACTCATTTAGAGAAAAAAACAAAAAACAAAACCACCTCTCACACATGAAAACCACCACCCATAAACTCATTCCTTTTGTGAATCTCGTGTGCTGACGTGCATGAGGAAGTGGGGATGGGCATCCCGGGATCCTATTGAAAATGGTCTGGATAATATATAGTCATTATATATAAACCGATATATTTGAATATGTTTAGAATGATATAGTGATGGTACTGATATGATTATATGTGGTAATAGCTTATTTGTATTCGTATCTAAATTCTTAATATTAAGATTTTCATAAATTTAAAAGCTAAAAACATAATATTTGATAAATATTTGTCTATGTTTGTTTAATCCCGAATATGATCATTTATTATAAAATTAAAACAAAATAATATCCATATTTGTATTTGTTATACAAATATAGCAAAGTTAATATCAACTGTTTTCAGCCTTAATGTGGACCACTTGAGTGAATCAAATGGCGTTAACCCGATGAGTGGTCAGCCCAAGTGACGGGTTGACTTATCTCCACACTCACTGCTCAATATACTTAACTTAGCGAGCATCACTTGTGATGTCAACTCAACATAAAAGTAGGATGCTTATGAAATGGTGGGGACCCCTTCTCAATGTCGCGCTATTTCATCGCATGCGGTAGATATGCGAGGGGAATTAATACCGTGATTTAGTAGTTGCAATAATATGACTTCATACTGTATATGTATTAAGATATGTTATTATGTAATGTATATGATTAGGATATGTAATATGTTACATTGATCTAACACACTCCATAAAAAGTAATTATTTTTGACACATGAGAGTCGGAAATTTCTTCACACGATATTTAATCGTATTGAATGCCATAGCAAAAAATAGCAAATCCACAAATACGGAATTTCAAAGTTCCAACAAATGAAAAGAAAACTTGATAATTACTAAGTATTAACGTAAAATAAAAGGGATAAATAAATAACCCAATCGTTTTCATGCATGCAATTTTCCCGCCTTTTATAATGCACGACTTCAACTCACGTTCTCCCAACACCGATCTGGTCAAAATTAGGAAAAACACCACAAACCCTGCACTCCCTCTAAATCTCCACCCATTTCAACAGACACAACAGGATCCATCACTGACTTCTTCATGTCTTCTTCTACTCTGCTGCCTTTCTACTCGAGGTCTAAGATTACCAAAGGCGTGGGTGGTGGTAGCGGCGGTGTAGTAAGAGAAGAAGTAGAACCAACCAATGCTGCTGTGCCTTCAGATTTCCAGAGATCATCGAGCAGTGTGAGGCGAAGAGCGATTAGAAAGAGAGGCACTAGTACCAGCTCGATGGCCTCTTTGTTGTCCTTGCAGAATCATTACTATCAGCATAACGTTGGCACTTTGGCGGTGGCAATGATCCTTCTCATCCCTGCCCTGCTACCCTCTCTGTTCTCTCCTTTTGGACGAGCATCGCCTTCCGTGTTCTCTGTTAAGTACTTCTGTCAATCAGAAATCGTAGAATATCACTTGATTGAAAAGTGCTTGAATTTCAAAGAACCTTGCAATGATAATATGTACAAATTTGCAATTTAAAAATGATAAGATTATATTTATTTTGAAACTGTACTAATCATAAAGAGTATCATTAGCTTTTTTATCACTTCCACCACAGTATTGAGGATTATCACATACAACATTCTGCATAACTCATTTTCAAATGAAGTACTTACAAATTGATTGTTAATCCCGAATTCCTCAGTTACACCATCACATAACAACGTGTTTTTGACAAGAATCCCTGTTTTGTGCTTTTCGTCAACAGTTGTTAGACCTTGGTTTGTTACAGTTGTATCTTTCTGCAATGGTTCAACATTGTTGTTGTTTTTTGGTTGCTCAGTTCTCACAAGTTTGATGTTTGTGACTTCCACCCTCTACTATACATGTTGATCTTATCATTTCATATCTTCATGAATTGACAGTATTGTAATATCGAAAATATGTTGCAGGAATGGAATGCTCCTACACCTCAGCATTCAGCTCTAGTGAAGGGTGCTCTGCAACGGCAAATTGTAAGTAATTAACAATAATCTGATAGCCATCAAGTTGTTTGTTAATGATTATTCATGTTTTTTCTTTTAGCCAGAAGAACAAAAGTCTGATCTCTGGGTTCCACTGGCTTTTCAAGGATGGAAACCTTGCATTGAGCCTTCAATTGTTCCTTGTGAGTATTTCATGTTTCTACCAGTAAAATTTTAATCTCTAGCAATTTCAACATTTACTTGTGGTTATTGTTTTAATGTCCTGGTTGATTTTTTTCTCATGATTATAGCACTGCCAGAGTCACGGGGATATATTCATTTTTTTCTTGATGGTGGTCTGAATCAGCAGAGAATGGGAGTAAGTACCGTTAAATTTTCAGTGTTGATTGTAGAATTTATCCATTATTCACTTAGCTTTTGAGACCGGAAAAATAAATTTTAAAAATCATATATTACCTGAAATTGGCAACTACCTATTTTTGTTCTCTAATGTCCTGTCTGCATGCAGATTTGTGATGCTGTTGCAGTTGCTAAGATTTTGAACGCAACTCTAGTGATACCCCACCTTGAGCTCAATCCTGTCTGGCAGGATCCGAGGTAATTAGTATCTCAATTCAATACACAATTACAAAAACTAATGATCATACAACTCTTACCCATTGTTGAACTTGAAATATTTGTCCAGCACATTTGAGGAAATCTTTGATGTGGATCACTTTATCGATGTTTTGAAAGAGAATGTTGTCATAGTCCATGAGTTGCCACCGGAATTCTCTTGGAGCACAAGACACTATTATGCCGTTGCAGTTAGAGATACCAGAATTAAAACTGCACCTGCTCATGCTCCAGCTAACTGGTATTTAGAACATGTTCTGCCTATCCTGCAAAGGTTAGTGGACAATAATCTTCTTCAGTTAAGATCACAGTGTAAATATAGTTAACTTATTTTGAACTGAAGAGGGTTATGAAGAAGTATTTTCTAAACGCACTACTCTTTGGTTTGTAACTTTTTACCGACAGACCATTTGTTGCACAAATTATTCTCACAACAGTTATCTGGCTTCGGGCATGGAATTGCTGCGATTTCACCATTTGCACATCGTCTTGCATTTGACGGTTTGCCAGAGGAAGTTCAGAAATTAAGATGTCAAGGCATTGGGAAATACTATCATTACACGCCTCAAACATCCTGCGTATTCCTACTTAAGCTAAGACTACCTTCATCAAACCACTGAAGAAGCCAGGAGATTTGTGGCTTTACATCTAAGATTTGACATGGTACTTCAATGACATGTTAAACCCATTTCAATGTAGGTCAAAATTGGAAATTAAGATTTACAAATGCACGCAGGACATGGCTGCACATTCAGGCTGTGTGATTTTGGTGGGGGGAGGGCTGAAAAACTAGCCTTGGCTAAATACCGGAAAAATATTTGGAAGGGGAGAGTTCTGAATTCTCAACTTACAGATGAAGAGCTGAGGAATCGAGGGAGGTGTCCATTGACTCCGGAAGAAGTGGGATTGCTTCTTGCAGCTTTGGGCTTTGACAACAGAACACGTTTGTACCTCGCCTCGTACAAGGTTGAACTCATACTACCACGAAATTTCCCCATGAATGTAAGTTGAGATAATTTTCTTGGCCAATATAAGACAATGAATATATATTACAGGTATATGGTGGAGAAGAGAGGATTTCAGTTTTGCGAGAACTTTTTCCATTTATGGAAGACAAAACCAGTTTAGCCTCTGAAGAATTTCAGATCGTGGAAGGAAAGGCTTCTCTGTTAGCTGCTGTCGATTATTACGTCAGCATGCATAGTGACATTTCCATTTCAGCATCTCCAGGAAACATGCACAATGCAATGGTAATCGTTTTGTCACATATTTTCCAGCTTCTTTGTTTTTCTTCTAGTAGAGGAAAATAATGAGGATCGTGTTTTGGTGTGTACCAGGTTAGATATCGAACCTACAAGAACTTGAAGACAATACTACCAAACATGGCTCTTTTGGGTCCTTTGTTTCTGAATAAGAGCAAGGAATGGAGTGAGTTCCAGCGAACTGTACAAAATGGCCACAGAAACAGACAAGGACAAATTAGGATCAGGAAACAATACCAATCCATCTACACATACCCAACTCCAGATTGCATGTGTCAGACATGATTATATACAGTGTAAAAAAAATCATCATTTATTTTCCGGAAGTATTAGCTTCTTATAGGAACTACTGCATTTGGCTGTGTGGGCAGCAGAGGATCAAATAGCTTTAATGAAACAAGCATGCAAAATTATATATATTTGATCATTAGGGACACAATGAAAAAATATTTTTCTTTTACCTATGAGCACACAGAATTCATAATAAAAACTCAAATAACATTTTTAAAGTTACTCATTTGCAATAAATGGTGTAATATAAACTATGGCATCATCACTATTTATCTTGGTGTCCAACCCACGATGTTCCTCTGGGAATGGTCAGTTTGTATTTCTTGTTCTTGGTAGGCAATGCAAAACTATCCCCTTTTCCTTTCCTGTTAGCAATACCAGCCAGTTCCGATTCTGCACGAGAGGGCATATCCATTTGTCAACAGGAAGTTTACGTTTTCCTCCAAGTCACCAAAGTGTCGTACCGAGGATGATGTTTCCAGACTTGGTCTGCTGGTTGCCTTCGGTGTAGCAGCAGCTTCTCACTATTACTCTTAGTATTGGCAGGCAAAGCTTCACCTGATGATTTAACCAAAGATGTATCATGTATGGCAGTATGGGTTAGTTTCGTTTTTAGGACATAATTCTAACAGATAGAGAAAATGCCAAACAGTGGGCAGTGAACTAGACAATTTGGCTTCCTGTGTAGGAAAGAACTAGCAGATCCAACATCCTGCACAAACATGGTTCGGAGTAAACAAACATGCACCCTAAAGAAAATAGATAGAATGAAAAATCAACTACATTAAGATTCCCAGTATTAGCTACTTACAAAAGAGACTAGTTCAGCTCCATGGCAACAAAGGAGTAATGTACGATATGCTTATACAATGAGTTGTATTCTTTTTCCAGGTAGCCTCATTACATCTAAAAGAGATCTTACAAGCTCACAAGAACTTATAGATGACTCACAGATACAACAATCAGATTACACAGCTAATTTGGCTCGAAGCAGATCATGAATACATCATACTTCAGCTATAATATCATCATAACAGTAGGTTACAACTTACAACTGGACCTTGCAATCGATCTTTCAATCAATTATTACTTGGTAGAGCAGAAGGAACTATTGTATCACTTTTTGCAGTAAAATCAGAGGAACCCAAATGCCACCCTCCCCAAAATTATATTCATACACCGGAATGGGTTGTTAAGCTCTTTATGTATTGAGTTAAAACAAATATCGGATCACAGCTGAGGAAGAACATCTCAAAACTGAATTTATACATCCTGGCAATACAAAAGACAGACATCTAAAACACGATAAGGGGGGCTATTTATCTCTTTGGACAGATTCAGACCCCAAATGTCCTCATACTATACAACATACCATTTCTTGCAACTAGGGGGCAATTTCAAATCAAATTAAAAGGGTAAATGCAGGAAACAAAAGATACCAAGATGTTAAATAGACAAAAAAAAGACCATGAACATTACAATGTAAAATGCCCTACCCGCATAAAAATTAGAATTCAATGAAGAGAAAAGTAAACCACTATATGAAAGTATATAATAGTTTAGCACAATCACTATGTATATATTGCTAACTTAAAGGGTTTGGAAGTAATGTGCCGATAAAACGACAAGTGTTACAGCGTTATTATGTAGAGAATCAGGTTGTTCCAGGACGGTACAAGAACTCACTGAAACACAGGAAGAAAAAAATGTTGAACCCTCTAATTATACTTAAACATCAAAAAGATAAGTTTTACCAAATTTATGATCAAACTACTAAATCACAAGCAGAAAAAAAAAATCTAAAATTTTCACCTTGCACTGCTGGAAACAAGCATAACCATAAGAGCCAAAACAATTCATCTGAAGAAGGCAAAGCCTTAGCAACGAACATCGTTTGAAATGTGTTGTAAGAGTTAGATTCACTAAATGACGTAACCATTACAACAGTAACTGATCTGTAGCCTCTACCTGTAGAAACTGATCTACAAGACCTACCTGTAAAGATACAAATGGAAGGAACAAAAATGAGAAATTATTGTGGAGAAATACATCATAATTAAAGAAAGAGCACCATAAGTGTACCACCCCATCTTCATGACGAACAATCACTTATGACTACGACAAAATATGAATCTCATCATCTGTCTCTCTCTACATCACCGTCCAATAGACAAGTCTGGTCTTTAGAGACCCCAGATGTACAAGTTCCATTTGGCGACAGTATAGATCAGTGCTAATTATAGCAGAGATGACGAATATGTTCATATTTACATTGACACGAAATAGAGAACACAAGCAGAAACATAAGATGAACAGGAATAACAATTATGTTTTATTTGCACCAAGGGGGATTAAGCAATCGAGAACATAATAAACCCATTATTTACCTACAAAACAATCCCAGAAAGATGACTAGAAATACAGATGGAGAGCTAAACAAGATAAAATTCCTGGCCTAGCCATGTAGTTTCTCTGAGACATTAGCACTTGTCCAACTAACAGATACAGATATGAAGGGATCTTTAAGAAGGGAACACACATAGCTACATCAGAGCTTTGAATCCTTCGATCACATTATGTTTCTCGTGAAAGCCTTAATTCACTCCACAATGGCAGCAACTCCTATAAAGCCATGTCAATGCATCCTCATAGCTTGCAAAAACAGTAGATCTGCGTCTTGTTCTAGCAGATAAACATAGCTTCTACAGAGCAAGAGGGGCTTTGTTTCAGGCAGCCAACAGAAGAAAATCCTCCACAACAGGAAAGTAGATGGGAACCCCTCTCCATGCCACCTTGCCCATATCTTCAAGATCCTACTACCAAAGTTTTTTTTCAAGGTTGGAAATGAAAACCTTCAACGGAGCTTTCCCGCTGTCCGAATATATCCTTCCTAATCCACAATAGACAGTTAAGTAACACTGACTCCCTCGACTAAAATCAGGAAACTTACGGTTTTCCTTCAGCAAGGGCAGGCAAAAAACCCATCATACAACTGAAAATGCTTGTAAAAGAGGAGCTTCATTGAAGCAGAGTCTTCATCAGGATCACCACATATTTCTCCATATGGTAGCAACATCTAAAACAGAAAAGAGAACCTCTAAATATCCATCACAAAAGGCAAACCACAACACAACAAAGATGCACAAACGCATTGCAAATTATTACCTTCTAATCCGTGGCTTCTCATCTTCATCGACCACACCGAACACTCTCACAAAACAACATACTTCTCAACAAGCAAACAAACACACCAAGACCAAAACGAAACAAGCACACACTCTAATTCCCAAAAGCAGAGCAGCACCTAAAGAAACCCTAACTAAATCACTCAAATCCACAAGCTCCCTACGAACATTAACTCTAACCTAGTGAAATCAGAGACTACCATATCGAACCGAACAACATCAATGGAACCAACCGAAATCAATGCTGCTCGTCCTCCGTCCTCCCCGCGGGCCCCACTGGCGCCCCGGACAGCGACGCGAGAAGATTCAAATGCCCCTGCGGCAAGTAATTCCCAACCCTAGCCGCTGACGCTTCCCCGACCGGCTGCGTAACCGCAAACCTCCCATTCCCAGGTGGCATAACCATCTCCGGTGCCGCAAAGCTCCACAACTGACCAAAATCCGGCCTAGCCGGCACCGCCCAGAACCCGCCGGCAACCCCAATCCCGACTCCCGCCTCCTCCTTCTCCTCATCCTCCTCCGACCTCAGTCGCTTCCCCAATATAAACTGCGCCGGGGAAGCCAAAGCCGAAACCGCCCCGGGCAGCCCCTGCCCAAACCCCTGCACCGACGTGGAGGACGGAGACGACTGCGACCTCGACGCGGTGTTGCGGAGGGAGACGGTGACGGTGGAGAAGGACGCGGGAGTAGTTCCAGTCCCGGTGGCGGCGATGATGGACGGCTCGGCCTGCCGGAGGAGCCATTCGATGGTCTGCCCGTCTGACTTGTGCCCCAACTCCCTCGTCAGCTGAAAAACCCTGGCGGCGCAGACGATCGGCATCCGAATCCTCCTCCCCCGGCCATCGACCTTGCTGTGGCGGTCCTTCGCCGGCGTCTTCTTGACGACCGTGACCGCACCGTTGCTCCCTCTCGGCGTCTCCGGCGTCGTCATGACGGAAGTCTCTTCTGAATTGAGTAAGCGGAGTTTGAGAGAGTGAGGAGTTGGTGTGGGGAGTGAAGCAATGATTGAGGGACAAGAGCACATGAGAGTGGGGCCCACGCCAACTCACTCCTCATTTATTACGAGCTGCCTTGGTGGGACCGTGATGGGGGATGGCTGACGTGGACCGGGATTTGTCGCCCCCCCCCTCGAAGTGCCACTGGGGTTGGGGTGGAATTGCCACTGTGTCTGGGTTGATGTCTTGATGATGATTGGGTGTGGGATACACCGGGACGAATGGTCTGATGGAGTTGAGTTCCCAGGAGTAAAGCACTTGGTTGGGAAAGTTGAACTTTTTTTAGGGAACTACTAAACGTCGCCCCAAAACTACTTAAATCGTCCCTTGAAATTACCAAATTGCCCTTAACAATATATTTAATACCCAAATCGTCCCGTGTCTATAAATAAGGCCTATGGTCTTGTATATTCATAATTTATCAGTAAAAACACCACGAAAATGTCTGGCGAGGGTGATGCATCGGGTGAGGTAAGCCTGGCGCGGGGAAATTTTTGGGCCGAGCGTCTGCATTAGACGCCTCCCCCATGGTGAGGGCGTCTGCGTAGGACGCCCTCCCCATGGCAGAGGCGTCTAACGCAGACGCCTACACAATGGGAGAGGCGTCTTATGTAGACGTCCTCCCCATGGGTAAGGCGTCTGTAGTAGACGCCCTTCCCTTCGGTCAGGCGTCCTACGCAGACGCCTTACCGTTGGGGAAGGCGTTTAACACAGACGCTCCATCCATGGGGCAGGCGTCTAACACAGACGCCTTTTTTTTTTTGATTTTGATTTTGTTTTTTTAATTTCGAGTTTATTTTTTAATTTTTTTAATTTCGAATTTATTTTTTTATTTTTTTAATTTTGAATATATTTTTGTAGGTTCCAGATTTCGGTGGTGATGGAGTGGATTACAGTGAGTTATTTCAAACTACACAAATCTTTGAAACAATCGATGAAGCATGTAAATGGGCCAAACAAGTAGCTATCGGAGCTGGGTTTTTTTTTGCCGTGTCATCGTACAAAACAAGATCAGATAGTCGGATGGATTGTTATTTGAGATACGACCGGCGAAATCAAATGGAGTCTCGGGATATGGATACTGCACTTCGAAGAAACACCAAAAGAAAGGGTTGCGATTGCCGTTTCTTAATAAAAGTGGTGGAGCGACGAGATCGTGATGGATGGGTTGTGGTTTATAATAGTGCTCACGGACATCACAACCACAGACTGGCAGTTTATCCAGAGGGTCATCGTCAAATTAGTGGTCTAAGTTCTGGGGCGAAGAAGATTGTTCGTGATATGACAGAGGCGCAAGCAAAACCACGGAACATCTTGAAGGCAGTAAAAGAAAAATTCCCGGAGGACAATCCAAATCAAAGGCATATTTATAATTTCAGAGATTACATGAGGAGGACAAAATCTGAAGATCGGAATCCCGTCCAGCAGTTTCTCTACCAAGCAGTGCAGTGTGAGTACTTACATTGGATTATGGCGGATTCAGAAACTGATGTCGTAACTCACGCTTTTTTGGCACATCCGACGTCAGTCCAGTTGTTGCGGACATATCCTTTCGTTATCTGCATGGATTCGACTTACAAGACGAACAAGTATAAGATGCCTTTGTTCGAAATGATTGGGGTCACACCAGCAAACATGAATTTCCTTATTGGATATGCGATTTTGATGGATGAATCTTACTCCAGTTATTTGTGGGTGATGGAGAAGTTGAGAGATCTGTTATTGGGGACTGTCAGCCCGACTGCAATAATAACAGACCGGGAGTTAGGCCTTATGCGACCAGTGAGAGAGGTTTTTCCTGACTCTGCTCATTTACTCTGCACATGGCACATCAACAAAGACGTATTGAATTACGCATACCACGTATTCGGCAAGAATAAGGAGATGGCAAAGACTTTGAGGCGTGGAAGATGGAGGAAGATCATGCTTTCTACTTCAGAAGCCGAGTATGATAGAGCTGTGTATGCTCTGAAAGATTTGTATAGATCGTGGCCGGCTATCACGGAGTATCTGGACACCACGTGGTTGGTGCATAAAGAAAAGTTTGTGCTGAATTGGACGAACAAAGTCCTTCATTTTGGGAACACCACGAATTGTAGGGTCGAAAGTGCTCATTCGGCTCTAAAAGAGTGGATTTCTACATCGACTGCAGCTCTGGACACTCTTTTCGAGCGCGTCAACGCGGCTACTGAAATGCAGCTGACGAATATTCGAAACTTTCTTGAAGACTCGAGACGGCGAAATTTGACTAATTTCGGACATGTTCTATATCGTCACATAAATGGTAGAGTTTCGCATCACTGTTTGCAGTTGCTGAGTCAGGAGGTGAAGAGAATGCAACAGTTAGATGATGAAGTTGAATATCGTTGCGAGTGCGCTTTTCTGACTTCTCATGGGATACCTTGCGCATGTACCATCCGTGGATGTCTTGAATCAGAAAACGGAATTTACTTAGAGCAGATTCATTCCTTCTGGAGGACACTTGTCATTGGGGAAGGAGTCGGGAACGCAGAGTTTGTGTCTCAGGCAGCTCAAGACGCCGAACATTTTCGCAGTCTGGTTGATGAGATTGCAGGAAGTGACCCTACCGTAATTCGATCTGCCTCTCGGGTTTTATTCGAGCAGCTACACCCCGAACATTCGAATTTGAAAGAGCCTGCAGTAAAAACAAAGCTACGAGGTCGACCAAGGGGAAAGTCGACACGACGGGACCCTAGTGCGTTTGAGTATGCAGAGCGAGGTAGTGGTCGATCTTCAGGTAGTGGGAGTAGAGGTCGTGGTCGTTCTTCCGGTAGTGGAAGCAAAGGTCGTGGTCGATCTTCTGGTTCTTCGTCAGTGAGAGGAGGATCAGGTATACCATCCTTACATTTATTATTATTATAATTTTGTTATTTATTTCAGTAAATATGTATCTTTTGTTATTATATCTAACTGTATTTTTTGTTCATATTGTAGTGACTGGGCGGGCTGACGTAGACGACTTCCCATATGGAGATAGAATTCCAGGAATCATTATGCCATTCCTACACCAGTGGAATGATGTACGTGCTGATGGAAACTGTGGATTTCGATGTGTCGCCGATGTTTTCCACGGTGGTGAAGACAATTGGCAACTCGCCCGTCGTTCGATTTCAAATGAGATAGCTGCGAACCCATCTTTTTATGAGCACGTATACTACGACGGTGTGGCGGAGGCTCGTCACCGGATTACTTGGGGCGGGGGACCTTGTGGCGAGAATCACTATATGGAGACGTGGACGGACTTGTTTCCCATTGCAAATTTTTACAAGTGTGCAGTTATGTTCTTCTCTCTCGGAAATGATGGTTCGTTGTACCCATGTCTTACAGTTCTACCTTGGGAGAGTCCGCCTACCGTGACGAGACCGTGCAGAGAGTTGATTATTGCTCATTTAGGGAGTTACGCTCATTACATTCGTTTGGAATTGAATGAGGGATTCCCCGTACCTCCTATAGCGACTCTGTGGTATCAAATACGAGATGAGAGTGTTATTGGATGGGAGCTGGAGTACCAACATAGGATAGCATATTGGCAACAATTATGTAATATGTTTTGATATGTTTGTATAATTATGTAATATGTTTTGATATGTTTGTACATTATATAGTGTTGCTTTATTATGTAATATGTTTTGATATGTTTGCTTTATTTGCATTATATATAATAGTACGAAAGGTTATCAAACACAAATACAAATAATAAGGGTACAACAGATAAGCAAAACACAAATACAAACAATAAGCGTACGACATGTTAGCAAACACAAACACAAATACAAATAATAAGCGTACAACAGATAAACAAATATAAATGCAACAGATAAACAAATATAAATACAAATAATAAGCGTACAACAGATGAGCACTAACCAGACGACCATCCACAGGAAGTCGCAGGATCTGGAAAACATCGTGAAGCATGATCGTCATCTCTCCGAAAGGCATGTGGAAAGTGTTGGTGTCAGGCTGCCACCGCTCCACAAACGCCGAAATCAAAGGCATGTCGAGATAAGGGAACATGCTGTACGGTAAGTGCCCCAAATGCGTGGCACTAATCTCCTCTCTGATATCAGCACTCAGTGTAGACCGCCAACCCTGTAGTGCTGTACAGGCTCTGTGCCGATTCTGGCACTTCAGAACCTTCCGATCCTCTCCGTCCCAGATCCGTCTAGCAATGTGACCCCAGAAACTAGGAATGACGCTCCCATCTAAAGGACCACCAGGCGTCATACTGCTCACGATCCAAGAATCGTCCTGGACCCTCTTCTTCTTCTGAGCGCGGGGATCAACAGTGCACGAGCTCGAATCCCCGGCCGTAAACCTCCCACCCCTACCCTTCCGCACCATCCATCCGGCGGAAGTAGAAGTACCCGCTCGACCACGTCCTCCGCTATAATCCCCCTGCCTCTCCACCTCCGGCCGCACATCATACGGGCCATCATCGTCGCTCTCGTCGTCGAAACTATCCACATGCTCATCATCGAAGGAATCATCCTCCTCCTCACGACGACGTAATGCCTCCCTCTCCCTCCTGACCGAAGCAGATATCCCCCGTCTACGTGGATGACGCGGTGCTGAATCATCCTCTAAAGAACGGAAGGCGTGTAATGGTATCGACTTGCCTCTCCCTCCACTGTGACCCGATGACTATTTATTGAAATTTTAAATACAAATTTGTTAAATTTGTTAAACTAAATTATCATATTTATCAAAATTGTTAAACTAAATCAAAATTTGTTAAACTTAATTATCAAAATTGTTAAACTAAATCAAAATTTGTTAAACTAAATTAAAACAATTGTTAAACTAAATCAAAATTTGTTAAAACTAAATATCACAAATGTTAAACTTAATAAGAATTTGTTAAATTAATTTTTTTGATTTATCACTATTTTATTAAAGTAATTATGATATTTATTAATTAAAAAAACAAAAAAGGAGGAGGCGTCTGCGACAGACGCCTCCCGCAAGGTGGAGGCGTCTGTCGCAGACGCCTCCTCCTACGGGGAGACGTCTTCGGAAGACGTCTCCCCCATCGGGGAGACGTCTTCCGCAGACGTCGCCCGCTTCGGGTCGGCGTCCGAGGGAGACGCCCCCCGCATGGGTCGGGCGTCCTCGGAAGCCCGCCCCATGCGGGGGGCGTCTCCCTCGGACGCCGACGACTTTTTTTTTTTTTTTTTAAAAAACAAATAAATAACGTAATGTTACCTCATACGGGTACACCGGGGGAACTGCTGGCTGCTTCCCTGGCCTCCGAGACATTCGTAATCTTGTGTAGTAGGTATAGGAAGAGAAAGTTTTGAAAAAAGAGTGAAATTGTGAGATATATAAGCAAAAATAGGAGGAAGGGCAATTTGGTAATTTCAAGGGGCGATTTAAGTAATTTTGGGGCGATGTTTAGGTTTTTTTATTATCCAAGTTTCAATTTCAACGACATAATTATACTAAAAATAGTGTTGGATCATTTTTAGTTTCAAACTGCCGCTTATCTATCTCGAATTGAGGTGATTGTTCGAAAATTCTAGATCATAAAAAACTTGATTTGAATGAGTGGAACTTTCTCTTTGCTATTCGGATCAAACTTTCAATTGATGTAAAAATACACATTCGGTATCCGATATTGGATCACTTCTACTTTGGAATGTTACAAAGTGGGGTGGGTATCGGAGTATTCTGGGTAATTAAAAAAAAAGATTGGATGTGGGAGTAGTGGTGGGAGATTGGACTATTGGAGAGGTTGTGGATAAGCCTGGGGTATGGGTGTGGACTGAGGATGACTTGTGGGGGCAAAAGTCAAGTGGGTGGTTGTTTTGTTTGGGAGTGATCTTGAGTATTCTTAGAGAATCCTTAACGAGTGCTTTTTGAGGTCGGGTTTGAGGGGACCTGACCCCAGCCCCCCTTGATGGGGGGCGGACCCAGGTCGGGTCCAGACCTGGGTCTGCGACCCGACCAGGGAGGCGACCCAAGTTAGCCACGTGGCCAACTCGGGTTGGCTTAATATTTTTTTTGTTATTTTTTTTTTTGGAATTTTTATATTTGTTATTTAATATATAAATGATATATGTATGGTAATTTATATAATTATAATTTATTCGATATAATTAAAATAATTGATGAAAATTAATAAGATAAATGTAAATAATTAGTAAAAATAAATATAAGTAATTAAAAAAGTAAGATAATTGTAAATGTATATAATTAAATAAAATTACCTAACAAAATAGAACACATGAATTTACCCAGGTTCACCCAAAAACGCATTAGTAACCCAAAAAATCGGCAGAGAATTATTAATAAAAATCTCAAAACTAAAAAATCTTCAGGGGGCGCTGCCCCCTTGCCACCCCCGCCACCTCACTGGCGAGTTTAAATAAAATCTACTTTTTTGAAATTATTTGATAATTAGCGTAATTTAATTAGATTAAGTTACTGTAGAAATAAATTATTTAGTAGTTTATGTGTTTTTGTGATGAAATAGAAAATGAGGTAAAAAAATTATATGGATGTGAGAGAGTGTTGAAAGTGGGATTGAGGTTAAGAAGCGAAAAATGGGTTGGGTTGGGTTGGGTTGGGTTGGGTGGTAGGTTACATAATGTTTTTTCTGACGTGGAGGAGAGAGAAACTGGATTGGAGGAAAAAATAAGGTTAGGGAACAGTGCTCTTAACAAAACGTGGAAGGCTTGTGTGCTGGAGTGGAATGTGGTAGGGGTGTTTTGGTCATTTGGGTTGTGATGAAGCTGCAGAGTAATATATGTCCGTTTCGGAGGGAAAGCACTTCATTCAATGTGTAGAATTATGTTTGTCGGGTTCGGACCGTTTGATTAACAATTTAGTTAACAAACAATTGGATTTGATTTAATTTAAAAATAATCATTAATTTACAAGGTAAGACCGTAAGAATGTGATATTTAATTAATGTTTTTATCCAATACTCGTACGCATCCTTTTTCCAGAATATGTATATATTTGCAAATATTTTAAAAAATAAATATAAATTTATATTAGTTACACAACTATAAACAAAAGTAAAATGTTATCGTCTGCTTCATATCTATGACGCTAGGGGTGCACACGGGTCGGGTTGAACCCGAAAACCGACTGGTTGGGTCGGGTTGGGAAGGAATTCGGGTTGGAAAAATCTGAAAATCGAATTTTCGGGTCGGGTTCGGGTTGAGAGGTCGGGTTGACCCAACCCAACCCGAATTTTTTTTTTCCAGATATATCTTGATCGTCCATCCCTAAGATATAACTCTATAACCCTAACTAAAAACACATTTCACCAAAGCCTCCTCAGCCCCTCCTCTCTGCGCCTCAACCCACTCCTCCCCCTAAGCCCTCTCCTCTCCGCACCTGGGCCCCCTCAGCCGATCTCCACTCCTCGCCTCCTCAGTCGATCCTTTCATCCCCAACACCTCATTATTTTGTGTGATAATGTGCAGTAGAGTTCAATACCCGAAGAGAGCAACAAATCGAAGTTCCTCTATTCCCGTCGGAATCCGCCAAAATGCCGAAAGAAATACATGAAATTAAGGACTTCCTTCTTAATGCCAGAAGAAAGGATGCTCGTTCTGTGAAAATCAGGAGGAAAAAGGATGGTTCCAAGTTCAAGGTTCGTTGCTCAAAGTATCTTTACACACTCTGTGTGCCTGATCCCGAAAAGGCTGACAAGCTGAAGCAGTCTCTTCCACCTGGTTTGAACGTTCAGGAAATTTGAAGATTTAGAAGTTTAGCCAGAAATTGACGACCAGATATTCCTTTTTGTTTTTTGTGCTTGATTTATCTCTATGACTCTATCTAGCATCAACTTCTATCTATTTTCAAGGTGCAAGGATTTTGGAACCTCTTTGGTTTTTGTTATAATTTTAATTAGTATGTTAACATTATGATTGGCTAAAAAAAAGTTCAAATACCCAATGTTGATGTTGGTTTTTAGGTGAAATTTGATTATGCTTAATTTATTCGGGTCCAACCTGAACCAACCCAATCCAACCCGAAAATTTCGGGTCGGGTTGGGTTGAACCCGAATCGGTTTGGGTTGGGTTTTTCGAAAACCCGGATTTTTCGGGTTGGGTTATGACCCAAACCCGACCCATGTGCACCCCTATATGACGTTGTCAATATAGTGAATAGTTGAAATGGGTGACTTCAGAATTTGGAAAAAATCAGGCTGTAATTTTTTTGTGAATATTAAAATTTAGAGATTTGACGAGATAATCTATCAAAAATAGTATTAGCCCAAAACATAATAACATTACTATCATATTTTAGCATTTAAATACATTTAACAACACAAGATCAAACACTTTACGAACGCAATTACATAAAAAGTACTTTCAGCTAGTTTTTCGTTCATTTTCTTCTACAAGATTATATCACTCTCATCCCTTTTAGAGTTATAAATGGGATAGGATAAACTTGCCAAACCTCCGAATCTAATCCGGTGAATTCAGATTAGGGTAGAAATTTCCAACATATTCAAAAATAAAATCCATCAACTAGCAAACCTGCCAACCGGCTCATTAGTGGGTCAGGTTAAGGTGGAGCGAGAACCCAAACATGTCAACTCATTAAAATAAAATAAAATAAAATAATGATAAATAATATTAATATTATATACTCATATATTACTTACCACTTATTGACTTATTATTTAACCAGGTACTAGACCTTAATCTATCAAATTACAACATCCTTAGACATTTCAAGTTGACAAGCATACATAAAATGTTGTGTTGTTTTCTTTTGTTTTTATTTAGTTAGACAATGCTTAATGATTATATTTATTTGATTTTAATTATGATTTGTTTGTGTTGTTTTGTTGCGATTGACTATTGTGGCTTGGAATGTTTTGGGAGTTACAAACCATGTATTTTTCCTTAAAAATATTGTTACGTAGATTATTCCTTCAACTCGTCAACCCGTCCCGCAGCCCGACCTGTTCACACCCTTAATTCCTTTGGGAACTACTAAACGTCGCCCCAAAACTACTTAAATCGCCCCTTGAAATTACCAAATTGCCCTTAACAATATATTTAATACCCATATCGTCCCGTGTCTTTAAACAAGGTTATTGACTCAGTTTTACTAACATTCCTAGTACCAACACCACGAAAATGTCTGGCGAAACACCTAGACCAGGCGAAGTAACGGAGGCGGATTTTTTTTTCCGACACGAGCGTCTGGCTAAGACGCCTGTACCATCGTGGAGGCGTCTGGCTAAGACGCCTCCACCATCGTTGAGGCGTCTTAGCCAGACGCCTCCACGATGGTGCAGGCGTCTTAGCCAGACGCCTATACCATTGTCTAGGCGTCTGGTTAAGACGCCTCGACCATGGTGGAGGCGTCTTAGCCAGACGCCTCCACGATGGTACAGGCGTCTTAGCCAGACGTCCCATTTTTTTTAATTTTTTTTTCAAATTAAAATTATACGGTGTGTTATCTCAAATTATTTGACGTTTCTTTGCAAGTTTTTGGTGGTAACCGGTCGGATTACAATGAGTTTTTTTGCAAGTGATAAAGATTCAAAAAAATTCCAGATCCAACATTTTTTAAGTTCCAAATCCCCCGGTGGTAAAACATCATGACTTACAAATACCACCTCGACAGGTCGTTCGGGGGTCTCGCTCACGGTCTCGCTCCCCGGTGAGCGAGCGGCATTCCACCTCGCCGGTGAGGTGGCGGGGGTGGCAAGGGGGCAGCACCCCCTGGAATTTTTTTGGATTTTGAAATTGTTGGATCTGGAATTTTTTGAATTTTCGGTGTACCGAAGAGGTATCGGTCATCCGAATATAGTAATTATTAACTTATTAATTAATTTAACAATTATCTAAATTTATAATCATTTATCTTTTTAAAAAAATAATAAAAAATTACGGGCGTCTGACGGAGCCGCCCCCACGTAGGAGGGGGCGTCTGGCTAAGACGCCTTCCCCATGGAGGAGGCGTCTTACACAGACGCCTGTCCCATGGGCGGAGCGTCTGGGTAAAACGCCTCCCCGATGGGTAAGGCGTCTGGGTAAAACGCCGCCCCCATGGGGAAGGCGTCTTAGCCAGACGCCCCCTCCTACGTGGGGGCGGCTCCGTCAGACGCCCGTAATTTTTTATTATTTTTTTATTAAAAAGATGTTAGATGTTTTACCAGATTCGAGTACACTGGGGCGTCCGTTAGTTCATTACTGACCTCCAAAACATTATTTTTTATGATTATAAGAGGAATATGAAGAGAGATGTGTGATAGGAGGGTAAAATGTCGCGTTATAGCAGTAGAAATGAGAGAAAGGGCAAAATGGTAATTTCAAGGGACGATTTAAGTAATTTTGGGACGATGTTTAGCAATTGAGATTCCTTTCGAGAATTAGTTAAGATGGCAAGTGGGTCCTTGAGCGTAACATTTATGAAATACAAAAAATTAAAAAAAAGAATGTAGTTGTTACTTAAAATTCATAAATAGTAGACTTTCTTTAACATGTAGAAGACAACCATAGGTTTAATTCATACCACCACGACACTGGATTCACTACGAGTGTTGGTTGAGATAATTTTCCGACCAATTTAAAGACATTGCAGGTAGATGGTGGGGAAGAGAGGGTGTCAGTTTTACGAGAACTTTCCAACTGATGGAAGACATCCAGTTTAGCTTCTGAAGAGCATTGCAAGCTTCTCTTTGAGCTGCCGTCGGTTATTACTTAAGCATGGGAGATTTACATTTCAGCTTCTTCAGGAAAAACGCACAATGGAGATGGTGTGTTTTGGTGTGCGAAAGGTCGGATATCGAACCTACAAGAAACAAAACTAATCCATCCACAGATCCACTCATCCACCTCCAGATTGCATGTGCCAGACATGATTGTATACAATCAAACAAATTCATCATGCCTTCTCCTGAAATATTAGATTGTAGGAACCTACTGCATTCGGGAGCGTGGCTAGCACAGGAATAGAGGATAACAGAACTGTAACATAACACACGCATGCAAAATTATACATATTTAATCATTGTGGATAAAAACTTATTTTTCGATTGTATTTTTCAGTTACATATGAGAACACAGATTTCATAAAAAAAGCTCGAAAAACATTTTAGAGTTGCTCAGTCGCTATAAATGATGCTGTACAAAACTAGTGGGAACATTTGGCATCGTTATTTTTCTTTATCTTGTTGTTCAACTGGAAATGTTCCTTTGGTAGTTGTTGACGTCTGTCCGTCTTTCTTTTTCTTGGTGGGCAATGCAGACCCATTCCCTTTTCCTCTCTCTTTAGCGATAGCAGTCATTTCCGACTCTGTACATGGGGCCATATCCATTTTGTCAATAGGACGTGTTCGTTTTCCTCCATCAAGTGGTCCTACCGAGGATGATTTTTTCTTTCAAACTTGGTTTGGTCGTTGACTTTGTAGTAGGCAACTTCCCATTTTCATTCTTAGAGTTAGCCGGCAAAGCTTCATTCGATGATTTGACTGAAGATGCAGCTTCACTGGTCTTCAGTGCCTCCGCATGTGGTATGGAGGATAAATTTGATGCATGGGTCGTGCTTTGGTTGGCTTTCATGCTTTTCACATTAGTATCTCCAGATTTGCCCTTCGAGTTTTTCTTCTCTTCCAAGTTACTTTTTGAGGGATCTTCTGATGCCAAAGTAGATTTACCGGAATTAGGCACTTTCTGGGGCTGCTTTTTATCCAAAGCAGGTCCTTCAGAAACATGATCTATTGTATCCACTTCCACTGATTCGGCAGCCTTTGGGGATTCCCCATTTAACTGAGATGTTGTGTGACCTCTACTTATGTCATCACCATTGATTCTCGAAGTAGAATCAATAAGATATAATGGGCCATGGACAGGAGCTTTTGTGCCAGTAAAGATTGCCTCTGAGAAGGGAAAGTTCTCCACTTCAGCATTAGTGTACATTTTTTGCATTGTGCGGATTGGAGTAGCCAATCTTGCTCGATGATGGCTGATAACTCTTAAGAGATCCAATAAGATGACTTCCTGCAACACAGACAAAAGGTTTTTTCCTACTTTTTCTGGGAGAGAGAAAGTTAATTAATGGGATTTCATGAATCATCATTTGAGATTCTACAAGAAATCTAGAAGCTTGATAAGAAGAAAAAAAACAACTAATATCAGATGAAAGGCAAAGATAAACAGTCAGCTTCCCAAACGTAACAATGAATGTCTGTTCTCAGAGATAGCTAACTCTTTTTCTTTATGCATTGAACATCTGAAATATCAACCAATGTTTATAAACATATGAAAAACTATTAAAACATGGAAAGGCCAGTTCGACATCACATTTTTTACACTCTAGGGCACAGAGAGACAGAATATAACTTCTATTTTTTAAATAAAAAATACTGATTAGTAAAAAACATGGTTCTCTCACCTTAACACAGAGATACTCTTCGAAATGTGAGGTCTTGACAAAGCATGATATAAGAATCTGCCATGGAAACAAGCAAGGAAAAAATAATTATCTTAGTAATAAAGTATCCACTTCTTAAACTAGAGTATACACAAGAGGAAAAAGAGACCATAAAAGCCTGGTTTTCCGTATTTATATATTCCAAAAACACTCTTCTATGTAACCTTTGCTGCTCTACTTGAGGATTTTTTGCCAAGACTTTGCGCATGTCTGCAACAATGTTCTGCCACAGAAAAGTTACCCAGGTCATAAAAAGAAGGGATTGGATCGTGATAAAAATTCGCAATAATCTCCTCACATTAATTTTGCGAGCATCCAAGTGGCTGATGGCAAAATGTGTTTTTACACGCCAATGTGTTTTCTGGGTGAGATTCCGTACAACATTAACAGTAAACTTATGGTTAGGAATGTGGATTGCCTCACGGTCCTCACCTCTTATTATCGTCGGAGACCACCAACCAACTTGCTAAAAGAAATCAAAAGTACAACATAATTACTATGACAAGAAAGTTAAATAAGGGATCATTACAGGCCAAATTATTAGCACAAAGGAAGAGCATAATTCTATACTAAACTAACCTCAACAGTACCAGAAACCTCATAACCCTGGATCGTTGTTTGTATCCATTCATTGAAAACAAAAGGTCTAGTTGTATGAATCATAATACTTGATAGGAAGTTTGTAAAGATCTGCAAAACATTTCTTCAACATACAAGTTGGAGAGAGACTCATGACTTAAATTGGCAAAAAGAGAAGAAAGATTGTTCCATTGATTGGGAAAATGAAGGAGAAATCAAAAGCTTTACCTCACGGCCAGCAAGTGTCAATAAAACTGTTCCAAGACCTCCAGCCGTGAGCCATCTTTGTGTAGAAAAGCCCAGCAATTCTATGAACAATGAAATTGCAGCTATCCATACAGCAGTATACACAGCCTTTCCAGCAAACTGGAAACCCATCTGCAGAAAAAGTAACATACGAAGAATTCAATTGCAAAAATTCATGGCCATATCCTGATTTCTGAAATGGTGTAAGTAGATAGAACAAAAAGAATCTTACAATGTAAATATAGTAACCAAACAAAACTACCATCACCAACCACAACATGTTTAATAGTTAGAATGACAAATGCACTAAAAAGTGCAGCAAGAAACAAACATGGCAATAACAATGTTTTTGCAATATCAACCAACTGGCTACTCAGGATAAATGCATTTCTGAGATCCAAAAGCCACCGATTACATACATTTCTAGCATCATTGTGATCATTAGTCTCCATAAAGTTTTTCTGCACCTGTTGAATCAAGCTGCACAAAATTGGGAGAAGAAAGCATCGACTTTTAGTTAAATATGATCAAATTGAAACAGAAAGATTAGACTATTAGAACAGTAATAACTGATAAGCAATTGCATACCATACAGGAAGAAAGAAAATGAGTATCAACTAAATACGAAACTGGAATACATGACAATAATCAGCTAGGATCCATGTTAGTAATCACTAATCAACCAGCAAGGACATACAGTTATTTGAGAACTGATGCCCGAGTACATAATGACATCCAAAACATTAACATTGTACGGCTAGGTTAAGTTTCACCATTTTGAGTCTACTGGTAGAGTTGTACAAATATGAAATAGTATACAGTTCCACGAGAAAATGTACCTCGACAAGCAAAAAGAAAATGCCAATACAGTGGACAGCGATCTGACAAAGTGCAATAGACGTTGCTTAACAATTTGGCTTCTTTCTGAGGAAAGAACGAGAGGATCCAATGCCCTGCAGAAAGCTTGATTGTTCAGGGAAAACAAAAAGATTGCCTGAAAGAAAACAGATAGAACATGACGTTGCCCAAGTGGATACTAATATTAGCTACCTGCAAAAGATAATAGCTCCACTCCATAGCAATAAAGGTGTCAGGTAAGATGTGCATGCATAATAAGTAGCACTCCTTTTCCAGTTAGCATCACTCCTCTGCATATCATTGAGAGATAATATTTAACAAAGAAAAACAAGAACACGCAAGGGGATGCATCAATATAGTTACAAAAGGTCATATAACATACATGAAAAATGAGATGCCTGCTGTAACGTGTAAGAGGTTGAAGACCCCAAAGTGTAAAAGTAACCACACCAAAGGCAGGAAGAAGTTGGAGCAACAAAGGGTGACCACGCAAAGCTTCATACAGCCTGCATATCAGAATCAGCTCTAACTCTAAGCAAGTATGTTGCTTTATTAGCTTAATACTATATAATCAACATTATTAATTTGTCACTCTTTCAATAAGGAAGATTACTCATACAAACAACTCAGTCTCAAACAGTGTAACCATAGGTTAGAAATAAAATTAGTTGGTTAGCACAACTTTTAAGATTTTCTAAAGCAAAATAAACATGGGAAAAATGAGCAACAAAGGCTACTTAACTTACACCATTGAAAACAGCAAAACTTATCACCATGGAAGCGAACCAAGTGAAAAAAACTACGTATAGTTGCCACTAAGGCACTAAATTTAAACGATTAACCCACGTGAACGATATATGAAAGTTGAAAACTGATGCTAAATTGCTAACAATCAGCCAAGCAGTAAGCACTCTATCTTTTTTCCCTTTTCGATAATTAGTATGCTCTCTATTCATTTTATTTTAAAAAAATACTAGCTTACAATAACTTCTAAATAAGCTAACACCAACAATCAGATAATGCATCTGATTCAGCTCCGAGATAATTACTTATCAAACAAACAACTATAATATTATCATAAAGAGCAAGTTCCAACTTGACCATGAAAATGATCTTTCAATCAATTGTTACATTTTTTCCAGTAAAATAAGAACAAATGCTTTCTCGAATTGTATATCATACATATAGGATTAGGAATAAGTAGTAAAGCACTTTTTATTTCAAATGGAGACAATTACCGGGTCACAGCTAAGGAAGCGGATCCGAAAACTGAATCTGTGCATCCTGTTAGTGCAGACTGACATTTCATTTCATAGTATTTACAAGAATTATGATATTGTGGCCTATTTATCTCTCCAGAGACATTTAGACTCCACACATCTTGACGCTGCAGAAGACAAAAGAAGTGTTTTGTAAAACTATGGAACACTCGGTGACAAATCAGATAGAATGAAAAACCAAAAGATCTTGTGATGATAGATAGGACAAACTAAAATATGAAGATGAAGATAAATAACAATTTAAATTGTCATACCACTATATCATTGTTCATAATTTAAATTGTGGTTAAATTTTGGAATTAAGTGAAGAAACAAATACACCACTATATGCAACGTCTAAGCACAATCTACCGATAATAAAAGCACAACCAGCTGTTAAATTGGTATAGATATTGAAAGCACTGATCTCGGCATACTCATTTTTGAAGCAATATATTTAATATGATAAATGGATACCATTATAAGCAAGAAAATGCAGATTTCAATCAGCTTTTGAAATGTAATTTAGTTTTTTTAGTATCAATAAGAAAACAACAATTACAACACTAACATGTCGACCATCAGGTTGTCAGGAATGTAGAACTCACCAAAACACGCGAGGAAAGATATGCATTTAACTGGTGGCGTTTCTTATTATCTCTATCTCTATATGTCTGAATAAACAGTTCAAGTGATCAGACTGCAGTGGTTAGCCCACAAGTGAAAAGGTGAAACGTGCAGCAAAAAAAGCTTAATTTTTTTTACCTTAATTTGGTTTGGACAAGCATAATTCCTAGAGACGAACAGTTCATTCGAAGAAGGCGACGGACGACAAACAAACATTATCGCAGAACAAGTTGTAGTGTACTCTGTGTTTGGCTAAATCACGTAACCATTACGAGGGTAACTACTTCGGGCAAGCAGATGTACAAGACCTACCTGTTAAAATACCATATACAAAACGGAGAATTAAAAAATTCAGAAAACCTTATTTCCGAAATACAACTAAAGCGTAACTCAACCTCAATAGGGTGTAAATGAATAAACTTCTGATTATTTCAATCATAAAGTACGAAACAAAACTCCATATGATAAAAAGGGATAGAAATTACAGTGGCTGCAATTGCTTCTTCTTCTCCAAATCATTAGTTATAAAAACAAGTATGCATGACGTAAACAATTCAAGTTCATTACTCCAAATTGTATCCCGAGGCTATATTTCTTCCATCACAGGTAATGCTTAAAATCTCAAAAAAGTAAGATCGACGCCAAAATGGTGGAAATTGTGCGGATTTTTTGAGGTTTACACTACATGAACATCATCAGGGAACAACCAAACTCGTTTTGCCCCTTTCCGATTCCAAATCAAACCAACAAACGGCTATTCGAGAAACGCAATAGTAAGTACCTCCAGCGAGTCAAGCGATTTGGGGATTTTCCGAAATTTAGGGTTCGTTGGTAGAGAGCGCGTAAGATTAGTTTATTAGAGTTCAGAAGGAGACGAATAAAATATCGAGAAAGTCGACATGTAAAACGTCATTTGCACGTGATTTACGGGGATTTGCGTCTCGACTAAATCGGACCGTTCATTCATCAATTGTCCTAATCGAACGATCGAAAAAACTCCATATTTACTACCAAACATAGAGCAAAATTATTTCCCACGTCTTATGTTTTCCCTGTAAATAGGACATGACTCGTTGGGAGAGAGAACGAACTGCAAATCTTAAATCTTGTAGCAGCGTTTTGAATGTATAAGAATAACATCTTTCTTTTATTGTACAACGCAAAAAATGTTTTACCAGCTTTGGTTCTACATTTTAGAGGTATAACAGTAATTTTCTTATTTTGCTGTGCGAAAAATAGTATTTATTTAGCAGATGATACGATCATTGATGTGTTTTAACTTTTATGCAGCTTTCGTAGAAAAACATTTTTATGTAAAATAAAATTTATTAGAACTCTAATATATTTTTCTCGAGTTCATGATTCTTAAAAAAACACTTACATGTTATTTAACGTACCCGAAAATAGCGGAAAATTTAAACAATAATAAAGACCGTCAATGGTCAACACAGGGCACGTCACGGGAAAACAAACCAACATATATATAAAATATATATAAGATACAGACCCACGTGGAAGTCAAACTATATAAATGAGTCAACTGTGATTACAACAAAAGTGAATGTACATGTAATCACTACCTCAAACAAAACAAGATAATAAGGAGAACAAGATCTAATCCCGGGGGCACCGTCCTCGGTCACCACCTGACTCTAAACCTGCTCGCTACCTGAAATGAAAACAAACAAACATGCCTGAGTTCCCTGAAGGAACCCCGTATACCAAACTTCCTAAAAATATAAAAAGGAATTAAAGACAATGCAATGCTGTGCACATGATCATCCGCCTCGGGCCCACAATAATGCCCTCACCGCCTCCGCGGCACTGAACCACTCCTGCCACTAGGGTCAAGTCAGTCCACCGCTGCCTCACAAGGGTCAGTCGACACCACTGCTCCCCAAAAAGTGCAGGAAGGAACCCCCGGTACACGCCGCCACTCAAGAAGCGAGTCAGCCCGCCGAATACACAACTCGGGTCAGACGACAGCCGCTGCTCCCCCAAGAGCCGCCAAGCGCGCACCCTGCCGGAACATCCTCGGCCTACCGCTAAACCCTCGCAAACTGCCCAAGGTTTACGGCACACATCCCTCACACCCCGCTCGGTAAGAGAGGAAAATGGTAGTACAATAATACGCCTTCGTCGAAGGTGAAATCCGTAGCTCTCAAAGCCGGTAATCAAACGTCGCCTCGGAACCGGTAGTCGACCTATACTCAACGGATCGCGTGTGGATAAATCCACCAACCTGCGGCAGATCGGTCGACCGCTAAAAGCACACCGGTCGACCGGTCCCCCACACAGTACACAGTACTGTACAAACAAGTCTACCGGTCGAACCACGCCAACCGAATTACCGACCAATCGGTCGAACAAAAGTCATCTAGCGGTCGACCGTTTGAATGGTCTACGCTATACAATTTTATATAATATATATATATCCGACCGGTCGAACCAAGGGGTCGTTCAACCGATAACAGGACTTTCCGCATTTTGCCTAAGTGATATTCGGTCGACCGGAACTGCTATACAGTTCGACCGAATCAACACAGGCACTCTACCGCTTAATTAAAATGCTCAGTCGGTCGACCGAAAGTAAAAAGCGGTCGACCGTTTTGATGGTCAAAGCTCCCAACCGACTTAGCATCGAATAGATCGGTCGAACAAGGTTAAGGGCGTTCGACCGTTTAATAAGTCAAAACCCCCAACCGACCCATTCTCATTGTTATTCGGTCGACCGGCTAAGTGGTCCCGTTCGACCGATAACAGCATAACCCTTTTTTCCCGCACAAATCTGGCATAACGGTCGACCGTCCTAAGACATCGTTCGACCGTTCGCGGGTAAACATCAATATAATAATAGGATCGGTCGACTGCCCACAGGCACCGGTCGACCGATCGTCGTCTTCAACCTCTGAATTGGTTGAAATCCGACGGGGAATTCGACACCAACGTCGATCCCCAACATTCACAAAGCATAAGTGAGTTATATTGAAGATTTGGCATACCTTTTGGTCGAGTGAAGAACCCTCCCAAGCTTTGGCAACATCTTCTCTTCTTCTTCCATTCTTCTTCTCCTCTTCTTCTTCTTCTTTACTTCTTCTCTCCTTCTTCTTCTCCAAAGAAATCTCCTCTCTCTCACTCTCTGATAAACCAACAGTGAAGCAAAACGTTTTAAATTTAATTCTTATCTAACTATATATAATTATATATAACTATATATCTAACTATATATAATTACCTCAAAACTCATCACCTCCATCTCCTCCAATCCTACACCAACACCTCATCTCTCAATTCTTATCCAATTCTCCACCTCATCCTTTACTAATCAAGGTTTAATTAGGTTAATTGGTTTAGTTTAGTTTAATTTAGGTGCTTAGATTAGGTTATTACATGTTACATATGTTATATAATGGAGAAACATTTATAATTTTTCTTATTTTCAGTTTCTCTGGTAATTTTCTAGTCATTCTTTTAAACAGTTGTGAGTTTGGGATATCAGTAACACAACTGTGGAACACATTCATGAAGACACAAAGAAGAAGAAGGCCAAGAAGGGGAAGTAGAAAACCAACACGAAGCCGAAAGGATCAATGTTAGTAGTACTTAATTCCAACCTTGATTTATTGACTTTCACTGTGATATATATGTTTGTATTTTGGTACCCATTTGTTTGGTTTTCAGGTGGAAAAAAAATCTTAAAAGTTGGTAAAAATAAATCCTACTTTTAGTCTTGGTTTGTTGGTTGTGTGTAGTTGGACGTCATGCAAATAAACCATTTAGTTCTTTTTCATCTAAGTAAAGTTTGCTTAATTTATCGTGATGATCGTATAAGATAATGTGTTTTTAGAATACATACAGTTGTATTCGATTGCCATTGAATAAGGATATTTGTATTCGATTACCAAATAACTTCTATGATAGTATGACACCCTTAAATTCAATTCAACCAAAAGCTGTCATCATAGAGAGGATCACAAGAGCTGCAAGAGCACGATCAAGCAAGCTGAGCACATTTAGAAGCTTATGAAACTTGCAAAATATTGGTGATTATCAAACACTTTCAAGATGTTAATTACATAGTTACAAGATCCATATCAGATATCTTTTTGAAAATGAAACCGTGATCAAGAAAGTAAATTGCTTAAAAGTACGATAAACTAATCAAAGTGAAACATCAAATATGGTCTAGGAAGCACAAATCCAGTAAAGATATGAGTGTACTATAAAGATACATGGATGTCATTTTTCGTAAAAGTAAGATACAGTATGAAACACACAGAGAGACGTCGATGTTTATTTATGAGTATCACGTTACTTTGCCCTGAAATGAAATAAATAAACATTAAAAATATACAAAGGTATTTACAAAGTGAATTGAATTGAAATGATACCATGGGCTCCACTCTCAATAAGAATATCTCTTAATCTTGTGGCTGCAGGATTTACTCAGCTCTGAATCCAAGTCTTTACTCAGCATGCTCCTTGAGGTTCATGAGGCAAATAGAGAAGTAAGTGGAACTTATGTGTCTTTGCTTGACAGTCTGTGGTTGGACAAGACACTCACTTTGAACCCCTCGTTCAAAGAAACCACCTCTTCAATATATCAAGCAGGGACCTATGAAGTTGATTTCAAGAACAAGGTACTAACTATGCCTCTCTTACAAAACAATATTGTAAGGTTATTATGTCAATTGTTTGTTTAATTAGCAGTTTACAGAACTCGGTAAAAATCTCTATAAGAACATTAGAAGAATTTACCTTTTTTTAAAAGTAACTATTACTTAATCCATTGGTAATTGTTTTTTTAAGTTGATTTTAGATATTTTCTCGTCTTTGAATATTAGTCATGATAATGATCTATGCTTGGAAAATGAAACCCAGGTAACTTATGCTTCTGAAGTTTTTTTAGAGGGTTTCAGAATGTGATTAACACGTGAGAGTGAGAAGCACCGTTCTCATGTTATCGTTGTATATTCAAACTAGTATAAGATTAAATTCATGTGAAGTGAGAAGATTACCGGTGTAGTGAATTTATGGGTGTCGAACGGAACCAATGGTTTGATTGCTAAAATCGTGGACAAGAAATTAAATCGGTCAACCAGCAAACAGCTGTCCTCTTAGCCAACACACTCAACTTCAAAGCCAAATGGCAGAATACCTTCTCCGAAAGATCAACGAAGAAGGACGAGTTCTATCTTGAGAACAGGACTTCGATTTCGGTACCCTTTATGGCTTTATGCACGGTTCCAAAAACAAACGTGTTGCCACCCGCACCTTCAATGGTTTCGAAACTACAATCCGTCGTCCACGAGTCCACTGACTCACAACACATTCCTTGAATTTCCCACAAAAACTTAAACCGGTTGGCTGATGTAAATAGTAAACTCGTATCATCAATATATCCCACACTACCGATTTCATAGTAGACAACGTGAGACTAAACATTTTTGAGGTGTTACAACAGTTGTCGTACGAGACCAACTTGCATTATTATCCTATCTCCCTTATGTGTAGGTGAAACCTTTGCTACAGAGGATGACCATCTCCTCCGACTCCTCTACTTCTTTCATAAACATGCATGTTCCTAAGAGCATGAATAACAGTGTCTGGGCTATCCCTAGGCGTCTTGCACTCTCTCTCTGCCACGTCAACTTTTCTCTCTGCCACGTCAGCTCACTCAATCCACCCAAAAAAACCCCTTTAACCATGCCCGAGCTACTCTCACCCACTCTACACTATCTTTCATCCACATCATTTCTTAATTAAATAATTTTAATTCTTACACCACATTTAACAAATTACATAATATTAATTGTAATTACTACTTCTAATTACTTTAACTTGAATTTTTTTAATTTTTACTATTAAACCACCCCACGTTAATAACAAATACACAATCCACTAGTAACAAAATCTCCACTAAATACTTAAAAATTAAAAAAAAAATTGGACGAATGGGAGGTGTACACTTGCCCCCCCCCCCCCCCCCCCGGGCAGGCACCCAAGGGGCGTCGGCCCCTTTAATAGGGGTGCACCCGGGTGCCCGAGCAACTCACTCTGCCCTAAATGCAATGTAGTTATTGGCAAGTTGGCACTACCGATTGAAGTTTAAGATATCAAGCGGGTTTATGGCTTCAGAGGTGTTGAACGTCATGGGACTACATCTGCCCTTTGATGGCAAAAGAGCAGAGTTGAGTGAATTGGTCATGCACCCTGAGGGATGGCCTTTGTTTGTGTCGAAGGCGAATTAGGGGGAAACCGAGGCTTCGGCTGCTACCTTCATATATATATATATATGTATATGTATGTCTATTTGCGTTTTGTGGTTGTGCTCCTTTCGAGCCGAAGCCAACAGTGGACTTTGTAGCAGACCATCCTTTTGTGTTTGTGGCTGATTCTTCTTCCTCTGGATGATTGATCCAATGGTTTTACTGTTAGATTTGGCTGGTTGTAGATTTAATTTAGGTTTCTTATAGGACGTTGGGAGACTTTTCATTTTGCGTAACGTCATATCGTATGTTTAACTGTTAAAGGCTTTAAACTTTTGAGATTTTTTACATGTCTCTTATGCTTCATTATTTAATCGTTAATACTCCTTCAGCTTGCTTGTTTATTTTTCTTTGTTTACAGACCCTCCTTCTATTAATCACATCACTATTTCCTTCGGCTTCAAATTTGGTTCAACAATGAACGTGAGGTCTAATTAAGCTCCTTTCTAATTAAGGCTTATGTTATCTTTATCGTTTACTGAACTCGGTATGCAACGTAAACCAGTCAACTTAACTAACTCGTGTATAGGAAATGGCACGAGATAATACATCCTAACGCACTTATCTCCATTAATAAACATAGTAACTACCATTCATGATCAAATGTTTTCTGAAGAATAGGATGCAAATATCCATGACAACAGGATGGTTTAGTCAACCAATTCGTCAGCTGGAACAAAATTCATCACAACCCAACAAGCTATTGCCCCTATTATCACAACTTCACAATGTAAAGATTGATTTATTTATTTTTATCAAATAAATATCACCAAGTATCTGCCTAAGAACACCTTCAAATAATGCATGGGGGAAAAATGTCAAAACTGTTTAAAAATACAGGGCATAGGTTCTATTTACATATATTCATCGTTTATAATCTGGACACCAAATCCCTTAAGCATAACCACGGGCCGCATTGCCACAAACATTTCCTAATGTATGAAACTGCATTAGTCATTATCTTCATAGGGTATTTTTTATGTGAAGACATTGGTGTTAGATTGGCAAAACGAATGTAAAGCACAAGCTCCGAAGAAAATGGATAAGAAAATGATAGTCGATCGTTAAACAACAACTGGATTCAAATCATGTATCTGTTGAAGTTACTTCAAGATGACCGACCAATTGAACTATGTAACTTGCCTCGTTGAGAAACAAGTGACGCACTCACTAGGCAAGTCGATGAGAAAGTACACTATAATCAGAACGGACAGTATTTATATCATTTGTTTTTTTTCTTCCAATACAAGAACATTTGCCTAAAGTTTATATTACATATTTCTTAAAGTTCAACTGACTTACCAATTAGTAATGGCAATAACAAACACTGTCGAGATTTCCTATGACAACTTTCAACCATATTTCTGTAAGATTCAATACAATATTATATCACAAGAATGCAGACAGACCATGCAGACAACCATTGTGTTCATTCTTAATGGAGTCGAAGATTAAGAGATTTTTTGGCTTTTGGATTAAAATGGACTAAATCAATGTCATTCATATATAGTTGTATGCAAATCTTATTTATCATGAATTAGTGGAGAATTTTATAGGTATCATCACATCACATGTTAATTAGAAATAACATCTCTATCACAAGGTGACAAGATTATGATTGCATACATTGTTAAAATAACGGTTTATCCGACTTGATTGTTCAGATTAGATCTCATCACCTCCACATAAAATCAGACAAATCGCGCATCAACTTATAAGGCAATGCTACAACGGCTACATGCAAGAATAGAAAGATCACAACGACTATACACAAAGATGACAACCAGGATCTCCAAAGCATCATTATTTCCCTCTTAGTTCTTGTACACTATATATGTACTCACAAAATTGTAATCAAATAATAATCACAAACAAACACACATTCGTCCTCTCATGAGTCTTCAATTCTAATACACATACATCCGAGTATCAGACCATCTTTACTTTGCTTAATGTAGGACCATCTTTTGAGGTGTTAGAATAATGTTGACGTTGAATGCAAACAAACCTTCTTTCTAAGAGATCACAAAAACACGATAATCTAGTGACCTCGATGCAAAAAACTCATGAAAATAGCGCCAATGTTGGAACTTTGGTGCATTCGGTTTTCATTTCCAGGAAGAGGAGAGGAGAGGAGAGGAGAGGAGGGTCACCGCATCGCATTGGCTCCCGTGGCCACGAGGCGTGGACCCCACCCAACTCAACCCAACCCAACCGCACAGCGCAAAACGAAACCAGCAAACCCAAAGCGCGGAGCAAAAAAAAGGGGAGCGACACGGGAACGGGACAGCTCGGCAGGCCAACCCCAACCCCGATTCGATGGCGAGGACGACGCGTCCAGGGTTAGGGTTCGGTTCGGGCCACCGCCGGCGAGCATAGCCAGAGATGTCACGATGCCGTGGTGGAAGCGACGAGCCAACTCCGCCTCCTCCTCCTCCCCTTCTCCCTCCTTCTCCCCCTCCTCCTACGCCGCCGCCATGATGCCTTTTTTCCCCCGCCGTCGCCGTCGCAAGGACTCCCGACGCCACCTTTCTAATTCCAATTCCGATTCCGATTCCAATTCCGATTCCCCACACAAGGCCCCGCCAAGGCTCACGCGCCAGAGGAAGCTCAGGCATCTGCGTGATCTCGAGCTGCCGTCCGAGGATGAGGATCAGGATCAGGAGGATGATCCCAGGAATGGGAGGCATACGCGGTTGCCCAGCTCCACGCCCGTTTCCAGGTCCACGAGTTATGCGGATTATAGGACCAAGTTGAAGGGTGGCTCGTCTTCGTCCGCCATGTTGACACCTCAACCGCTTCCCATGCCCGAATCTACGGGTCCTGGACGGGGTTCAGACAATGACGGTGCGGAATTCAGGACGCTGTTGGTGGAGAATGCGGGATTGGGGGACAGGTTAGGATTTGTGTATTGGAATGTTTTTCCTTTTCCCTCGTCCGTTTTTTTGAGGTTCTTGTAAGCTCATTGATTGCTTGAATTGCTCTGCGTTTGAAACTTCCTACATGATGGTTTCACAATGGTAGACGAACATATCGTCTACCATCAGCAACTGCCATGAATTCATCTATTTCCCTGTGAGCCTTGATGGCTAATGCTATGTTACACACTTACACTTAGAATCTTAGATAGCTCGCGAAGTCTCTTCTTGATATTTTTCTTTACGATTTTTGTAGTGAACGTTATAAAAGCATCATTAGTTCTTTCTGCTATCGAGAAAAAACATTACAAATTCTTTATATGGACTCTCACGAATCAGGTGGGAGAGAACATGCATTCATTCATCAATGAGCTCTCTTTTAAATGCAAAAAAACAACAACATACAAATTGGCTTCTTTTCCTTATTACATACTCCTGTTTTTGCTTCCTGTCGTTCTCTTTTTGTGCAACTATAACAACTAACCAGTTTACATCCAAATTAATTAAACGCCTCAACAGTGCAATATCCATGGCTTTAATTTACTTATGTTTTCAAACTTTTTATGACAAGGCATGTTGGCTTTATTGTATTTCTGTAGGTTGGCACATCCGACCATTAACAAGACTCCCGAGCGTGTTACCACCTCACATCGTGCATCCAGCCCTGCCATCGGCAAAAATGACTTTCAAGATTCAAATGTTGCTAAAGACGCTAACTACATGCTGCATTTCCCCGATAGAAAATCAACAAGTGGTATCTCTAATCTTGCACTAACCCCAGGAAGACTGAGCCCAGGAGAATTTTCACCTTCCACTTATTTGCCTAACCACCATCCTCAGATTTGGTCTGCTCCAGAGATTTTCTCCTCAGATTTCGCAATGGGACATTCTCCGCATCTGTCAGCTGGGAGAATTCCTGGAAGTTCTGAACAGTCCCCTCTTAGTAATTATGCTATTCGAAGTCCCCACAGTAGATCATCCCCATCCACTTCACACCTGAAGGCATCTCCTGAGAATTCTTGGCATGAGAGTAACAGTGGCACTAATGTTCATCCCCTACCTCTTCCCCCAGGATCTCTACCCAACTTGCAACCACAATTTGCTCATCAAACTGCAAAATCTGATGCATCCTCCAAAACGAGCCAGTGGCAAAAGGGAAAACTCATTGGAAGTGGTACATTTGGAAATGTTTATATTGCGACCAACAGGTTTGAACTATTCTTGACAAGAGAGATTTTTTCAGCCGTTTATTGATCAGCTATAGTTCGTTGGTTCTTTAACAGGCATACTGGAGCTTTATGTGCTATGAAAGAAGTTAATCTCATACCAGATGACCCTAAATCTTCAGAAAGCATAAAACAACTACAACAGGTCTATTCTTCGTCTCTTCTCCTATACATGCTTGGGCAAACATCTGTCTCAATTCTTAAGACCATTATTTACTATAAACTGGATGAAAGAACTATTGAAAAGGATTTGCTTCATTACTTTTTCTGAACATACCTTCTTTCGTGGTATTCTTATAATTATCATCAATTGTATGTTGAAAGTGGGTTGGCTAACTCACAAAACAAACATTTTAAACAATATGGAGTAGATTGAGGTGGGTAGATTGGGTGGTCAACGAGGCAATGGGGCCTGTGAATTGATCATCTAGTTGAAGCCTTGATGTGCATTGCACCTTATTACTAAAAAAACAATATGGTGGTACATTAATGGTTGTTGCCTGCCGGTGCCTAGGAAAGATAATCAAGGCACCTGGGCTGATGTTGCTTCTTCTAGGTAACCTTGTCGATTGGTGATTACTATTTTCTAATGTATGAAAGATGTTAATTTTTATCATAATTTCTCTAAGCAAAAGTCAATCTCAAAGGTGACGAGCCCTTAAATAGCCTGAGAGCTGAGGCCACAATCCCACTGAAGAAAATGTTTTAAGAAGTGTGTAAAAAGAACCGATTTTTCCTAATTAAAAAGTTTTAGATTCCAAGGTTCCATGGTTAAAACAAAATGTAAGCTCAATAAATGGCATAAAACAGAGATTCCATGTTTTAAAATAGATTTTAAAATGTAATAATATGACTAAAAGTGAGATAACACACATAATACATCTTCTAAATTCTAATAAAAGGTAGTAAGGTATCCTTCTAGAAATCTTTAATTCAATGTTTTAGTATAAGTCCAACAAAAAACTACAAAAAGATAATTGTATTGATGGTCATTATCGTTTGCACAAATTCATCAAACAATGACTTCGAAAACAAATTAAGTGGACACTTGAGACGTTCTCGGTTGTAGAGGGTATTATACACACCAGAGGTGATAAGGCGTTTTAGGCAATGAAGACGCTCAAAAAGGCAAAGAGGTGATAATCTCTTTGAAGGGAGGAACCTCAACAAAGTCTGAGGCACTTACCCCTTGCCCCGGACTGATTGGTAACCTTACGTGATGAGGCAAGTAGCCTCAGTTCCGACTTTAAATAATTAAATAGAAGGTCATGAATTAGTCAAATTAATGACTTGACGTGTTAAAAAAAATCAGAAATGAAAGTAAGAAAAGGATAACCAACAATTCATACAACAAACTTAAGTTTTAACTCTACTACAGTTTAGGGTATACTATTAACTGTGTTGACTTGTTTTTTATTTGCCTCACTGTTGTAGTTCTACTATTTTTTTCATATGCATTTCACTGCATTCTATAGAGTTGATTCCTAAAGACACTAATCAAGTGTTTGAACGACACTAATCAAGTGTTTGTATATTGGGTTGCCTTGTGCATTTGGCCTTTGCTTCATATCAATGATCATGTATGGCATATTTTCAAGTGTTATGTGTTTTAATATATTTGATAATCATTTGTCAGTTCATGAGTTTTTGTTTAGAAAAGCACCAAAAGCACCTCGAGATATTAATGGTGCTTTTGTCTTTGTGAATGAATGACATGTACCAGGAAATAAAGCTTCTCAGTCAACTGAAACATCAAAACATAGTGCAGTATTATGGAAGTGAAGTGGTTAGTTTATTACCTGATTCTCCAGTTTATAAGACGATGTTGATTAATTTAAACTGAAATTTTGTTTCGATCTACCCCTTGTACAGATTGAAGACCGATTTTACATATATTTAGAGTATGTATATCCTGGTTCGATAAATAAATATGTTCGTGAACATTGTGGAGCTATTACAGAATCAATTGTTCGAAATTTCACCCGCCATATCCTCAGGGGGCTGTCTTATTTACACAGCAAACAGACAATACACAGGTTTTGTTTCTTCATTCCCGATATGATATTCCTTTTTTGTCTGTTTCAGAATTGACGTTACTGTTACTTCATGCTGGTTGGTTCCCATGTTGGGGTATCACCACCACCACACACACACACACCCAAAAAAAAGAAAAATAATAATTCTGATGACCAGAGACCATGGCTTTTCTTTAACACTTGAAATCCATGTTTCTGCAGGGACGTGAAAGGAGCAAATTTGCTTGTTAATTCTTGTGGTGTTGTTAAGCTTGCAGATTTTGGGATGGCAAAACATGTGAGTTTCTTCTGAATATAAACATATTTTAGCCTATATGTTCCAATGTGGTCAGTATAAGTGTGATTTTCTCCGTAATCCTTGTGGCGTTTATCACTTAGAAATATTGATCTTGGTGCAGTATTGCGAGTTAAAATTAGCCTCATGCATGAATTGGTGATCTTTAATCTGTTATTCCCATGTAGATCATTATCTATTTCATTTAGACATGCATTTTTATATATATGCGGGAAGGGCTACCTTTTTATGAGTTGATATAACTATGTCTGTGAAAGAAATGTATAGGCACTAAAATGGTCACCAGGTCAGGAAGTGGAAATTGTGGAATTCAGATCTTTTCAAGCAATAGGAAGTTGACCTTTGACAATAAATGATTGTACCAGAGAAAACAGTATAATTGTCTCTCCACGTTACCAACAGAGAGCAACCCCGTATTCCCCTTCTTCAACTTGCTCTAATATGATGAAAATGGGAAATTAATGATTTTAACCAAGTTTACAACTTGGTTTTGGTTTCTTGTTGGTAAATACTGTAACTTGAATGAACTTTGATACCAATCTCAAAAGTGAGGCATCCCCAATTATTTAAATTGCATATTCTAGGTGTTAATTAGATTCCTCTACATTTTTTACTGAGCAGCTCAGTGGAACCAAAGATGTGTTGTCTATGAGGGGGACCCCGTATTGGATGGCGCCGGAGGTGATCCCCATTTTTTCGTCTCTTGTTAAAATGCCCTGTTTTTCATTCTTTTGACGTCTGATTAAGCTAGGTAAATTTCGACTGAGACATCAATCTTATGCAGGTGTTGCATGCCACAATGAACAAGGAGGTTGGCTATGATTATGCTGTTGATATTTGGAGCTTAGGTTGTACCATAATCGAGATGTTCACAGGAAAACATCCTTGGAGTGGTTTTGAATCAGTAAGTGGACCATTGGTTCCTTGGATCACACCGAAGGATATCCTTTCACCTCATTCTTGTAATTCATACATTTGAATATAATGCTAAGCAGTTATGTTTAAGTTCTTGCAAGCTTTCCCCAGCACGTCACAGCCATTGTTTTCTTCAAATGGCAGGCTGCAGCATTGTTCAAGGTGTTGCTGGAGTCCCCTGAGATACCAGAAGCATTGTCATCTGAGGGTAAGGACTTTCTTCAGTGTTGCTTTCGTAGAAATCCAGTGGAGAGGCCTACAGCAAAGCAGTTGCTGGAGCATCCATTTGTGTCAAACACGCCGTACCATGATTTTTATAGTTCAATGCAGGCTTTGGAAGGAATGAAACTTTCTGTAAGTTTTTTTTTTTTTCCTTTTTGCGTTTTACTTTTTTAGTCTGGCATACTTGAATTGTGCCAACAAAATGTCTTTGACTGTGGAAGGACTCTCTGCCTAGCCCCAAGAACAATAACAATGTTAGAAGCAATTCTAAAGTAAAGACTACAAAATACGTCTGTAATGTGCATAGTGGAATCTCACCAGCTTTCAATATCTGAAACGGGCATCATGCAATCGGCACGATAGCTGATTTACATGTGAATAGCAGTTTCCTTGGGAGAACATTTTCTTGTTGATCTTGACGGTATCATATCGTATGTGATCATCAACAGGAGAACAGCTAGTTAGTACAACAAGAAGATGTTTAATTGATTGGAACTTCTGCAATTGCTGAAACTCCAAAGGGGACACGACTACTTGAAGATACTGGAACAACGAAATTAGAACATAGTTTTTTTAACACATTTTTTAATGTATTTATTCATTACAGGCAATACATGTTGTTGTAAAATGTTCTTTTTGTATCAGCTGGATGCGTACGAATGTAACATAATTTCATATAAATGTACGTAGTAATGAAACCCTCCTGCCCTATCGGTCGGTTGAGTTCTGCAGGCCAAATTCAATTTTACCTGTTTTATCTTCTCTCCCACTCCAATTCGAGTAGGGTTGTAAATTTTCGTTCGACTCGTTAGTTTGGTTCGAATTCTACTTGAAAAACGTTCGACTCTGATTTAACTTGAAAATGAATGATCTTGATGAAAAATTAAAAAAAACTTCCAACTTGGTTTGGTCTCAATAGGTCGGCTCGAATTTTTTATTAGTCCATTTATAATTATTTTTTAGAATTTGGTAATAACATAAGATAATACGTTTGACTCGAAATTTAACTTGACTCGACTCGTTTACATCCCTAAATTCGAGTGATGAAAGATGCATTAACGACAAACATGCATAAAAGATGTTAAAATTAGACGGTTTATAACGTGTAGATATACTAACCTAAATGTTATATTTTAGAATTTAGTCGAGTTAGTTGAGTCCGCAATCTATCATATCAATCTGGGATTAAGTTATTAATTTCCTTAACTGCTAGCTGAAAGATGAAATTGAGACGCATGGAGGGTTTTTAGCACAAAGGAACAATACGGACGGTATTTTAATACAACAGAGCTATGAAGAGTATTTAGGCAAAATTGGCAAATCCAAGAAGAGTATTTAGTCATTTAAACAAATATAATATATGGAGCTAATTGTGGCAAAATCGAGACGTGTGGTATTTCATCCCAAAATAAATAAATAAATAAATCCAATTTTATATGTTTTGGGTAAAGTAATTTGTAGGTAAATTCAATAACAAGATTTAATGTTAAATAACCATTGGTTCCTTGGAGCTAGTAGTAGTAAAAATATTATTCGAGGTGAATAAACAAATATCCACATTGACTTTGCAAGTTCACTGACAATTGGGTTTGCATGGAAATACAACCTGAGCGGATTATATGCCATTAAGGCAAACACAAATATATTTACGAATAGGACATAAGCAATTAGGCATGTCTTTTGTCAAATGCAATTACTTTGCTTTTCTAGATAATAATATACATATGCATGTCAGCATGTTTGTGTAAATTAAACCTAGTTTGAACTTTGAGTCAACATATGTGTTTTTCATATAAGATGACGTTCACTGAGTTGCCAAACATTGTAAGCTTACATCATTGCAACCTTAAGTTGCTTATTTTAAGAAAATCACACCAAGGAGTGCTCCCTCTACAATATATATTCATCATCCAAGCTGGATGCAAAAAATAAAATATAGAATCGATCACCCTTGTATAAAAAAAACGAATTAAGTATCCCAAATCATAAAGAATTTCGGGGAACACCAAAAATAAAGAGCACGCAAGTGAGAAATAAACAACCGAAAACCATGTGAACACGTTATAGATGGAGATGGGCGCCTATCTTCGCGGTCGGTGCCGTCCCTGTCCAATTTTTATACAACAACCTACTTATTTTCCAATATTACCCCTGCCTAACCTCACAATTTACAAATCGAACATACCTATACCATGCTATGAATAAATCTTTTGTCGAGCGTTACCAATTGAAGTTAGCTTAGTTAGAAGATCTCTGGTCTTAAGATAATTAAGACTAGAGATATATTCCAACAATCTTATTTACATGTTTGAGATGTTAATATTAAAATGTGATGAAATAACAGGGTAGATAAAAACTATTAAAAAAACTGGAGGGATGCGCCAGTGACATATCATATGTGGTATTAGCGTAAATATGAGAAAATGGTTATTGCCCTTGACTTCTAAGTGCCGCCAAATTCTGGATCTCTAAGCGCGCCCACTAATGATCACGTCATGACATCTCCACAGCAGTCCAAAACGAATCACATTTTTTAAATCAATTAAGAAGATAAATGTAACACCTAAACATCATTAGTTTTAGCCACCATATTATTAGAGGTGAGTGTGAAACTAGTCTTACATCAACTAAAATCGGTAGTGCTTTGAAGTTATAAGTCACGTATGTACTCTTTCATCTACAAACTAATTTATAGATAATGATCTTCATGTGTATGTAGTTTCAACGTAAAATCAGAAGTAATGCTCCCGCACCAACTCAGTTCGTTGTCAAGGGAAAATCGAATAGTCTTGGTTGTACATGAGGAGCCAAATGCGATTAGTCCCACATAGAAGTACTGGTGAGGTGCTGAGTACAATAAAATAATAATATTTTTTTCTACAAAATTCATGCAAATGAACGTGTTTAATTTCTTTTCTTATTGTCAACACCAGCTATCACTTTCAACTGAAGTTTCCACTTTAATCTATGCTGCAGTAGTCAGAAGATAAACTCTAGTAATCGTATCAATCTCAGAGGAAGAATTGAAGAAAGCAGACAAATCTTCACAGAAAGAAGAAGAAGAGAGAGAGAGAGAGAGAGAGAAAAAAATGGTAGAAACAGTTGTTCCTCCTATGGGAATGCATGGAGGAATGCATGGTGGAATGGTGCAGCAACCAGTTATGCCCACAACTGCAGGGGCCACTTCCTTCCCACCATCTGATCAGCTCCACCAGCTTCACTTCTGCATCCACTCAAATCCTTCTTGGCGTAAGGGATTACTCTCTCTAGCTGATTTGTCTTTTGGGATGTTGTTCACTGGGTTTTGTTGGGTTTGTTTAATTTTTTCTGGGTTTTGTTACTGGTTTGAGAATTTTGATTTTGTTGCCTTCATTCTGTTGAATTTTTTAAAGATTTGATTTTTTTTTTGAGAATAAAAAAGGCAAAATATTTGGTTTTCTCCTATGACTTCAGATTTTTTCCCCCTGGATTTGTCTTTTCTTTTTGGAGAACAAATTATATTTCTCTTTTTTCTTTAAAAAGTACCATTTTAAAAATTTGAGATTCTGTTTATAATGACAACTGTGTGAAAAATTTCAACCTTCAGTCAACTTGTGCTTCTTCTATTGTTTAAATTTTTTCTTCTCTTTGGCATGTCTTCCTCTTTGGAGAACAATATTTGTTTCTTCTTAAGTATCATTTTGTCTATTCTCAATATCAGAATAAACTTTCTACTGTCAATTTGTCTCAAAATATTCACCTTAATTCAACTTGGGATGCTTCTCAGATGAAGATTTTTAGTTGTTTATACACCTAAATTACTTCAAGGTGATTAATTTCCCTGTCTAACGCAACATGTTATTTTGATGTCTGAATTTGCAGCTGAAGCAGTGTTTCTAGGATTTCAGCATTACATAGTCATGTTGGGAACAACTGTGATGATTTCTAGTCTTATTGTTCCATTGATGGGTGGAACACATGTAATTATTTTTTCTTATCATTAAACTTCATCCTTTATTTTCCCTTCTAAAGTTCTATTCATCCACTAAATCTAGTTTTTTGTCGTAAAATTTCATACAGGGGGATAAAGCTAGGGTGATTCAGACATTGCTGCTCATGAGTGGAATTAACACACTTCTTCAAACTTTCCTCGGAACTCGCCTTCCCTCTGTGATGAATGCATCCTTTGCCTTTCTCATCCCTGTTATGTCAGTGATTCAGGATTACGCCTTCAAATCGTTTGACAATGAGCATCAGGTTTGTATTTCTTTCAGTTGTGTGATCTAATGATGATCTAAGAAATCTCTGTTAACACATCATCCTATCATATGATGTTCAAGTTCTGTGGTTAAACGTAGCAGCTCAGGTTAGAAAACAACATTTAATCATAAACTGTGATGCTATTCTTAAAATCCACGTCTTCTATTGAAATTCAGCCAAACTTTATTTCGAATTTGATGATATCATATGAGTTCGATAAAACACCATTTTGTTAGTGGTGTACACGTCATCACGTCGAATCCAGATACTGATATCCAATTTCTGGAATTTGGATGCAGAGATTTGTGCACACAATAAGAGCCATTCAAGGATCGCTAATAGTCGCTTCATTTGTAAACATTATCATAGGATACAGTCGACTCTGGGGTAGCTTTACGAAGTACATTTTGTTATCTTTACTAATTACCATTAGTTTATCAAGAGAATAGACACTCTGTGTGTTAAAATTTCAGTTTTTTCACAGGTTCTTTAGTCCTCTGGTGATTGTTCCAGTGGTATCCTTGGTTGGTCTCGGACTATTTGGAAGGGGATTCCCCCAGGTACATATTATTTGAATTTTATAACATAAATTTCTCGAAAGAAATTATCTGAAATTTGTTTTCCTCTTCAGGTTGCGAAATGTGTTGAGATTGGTCTCCCAATGCTAATACTTCTCGTTTTCACTCAGCAAGTACTGAATTCAATCCAAATCATCAAAATTCTTATCCAACATGATTTCCAAATTGATCGATGTTGTTTATATTTGCCTTCAATTTTATTTTTGTTGTTATAGTATCTGAAGAACGTCCACGAGAGGACACACTTCTTCTTCGAGAGGTTCTCCATGCTATTATGCATCGTATTAGTTTGGTCTTTTGCTGCCATTCTCACGGTTTCTGGTGCATACAACTCCGTTTCGGAGAAAACCAAGCAGCATTGTCGAACCGATAGGTCCTTCCTCATATCTTCTGCTCCATGGTATGCTCGATTTTCTTAAAACTTGATTTCTTTGACATAATGCACATTTCTTGCAATATGTTGAAATCCCGATTGCTTGTTTAACTAGGATAAAAATTCCATATCCGTTCCAATGGGGCGCTCCTATCTTCAGTGCAAGCCATGTCTTTGGGATGCTGGGCGCCGCGATCGTTACAACTGCTGAGGTCAGGACATGTTTTTATCAACCAAAAACAAAGAGAACATGTTTGAGTGAGCCTACATAGTAAGATCTAACAAATGTTCTTTTTGTGCAGTCCACTGGAACATATTACGCGATCGCAAGACTAGCAGGTGCTACACCACCTCCAGCACACGTTCTAAGTCGAAGTATTGGTTTGCAGGTTAATAGTCAGATTCTTCAATCTTTATGATTATTACTATTGGTACTTAATAAGTGTAACCCCAAACGTGCGACTGACGTAAAAATAATCTATGATGACATTGTGAGAAGTAATTTTTTGCACTGGAGTGCAGGGTGTGGGGATGTTTCTTGAGGGCATATTTGGAGCTGCGGTTGGCACATCAGCATCAGTGTATGTAAACCTTTCTATAACATTATTGTTTCAACTTGCCTATTCTGCAATATGATGTTACTATGAATTCAGAAGGATGGTGACAGGCTAACAAGCAGACAATAAAACAGATGCAGAAGATTGATTTTGGAAGTCTATCGTATCTGAATTACGATGTTGGGACTTTTTTATTATTGAGGTGGAAATTTACATAGGTAAATTTATATTGTTTTTGTAGTGAAAATGCTGGGCTTCTAGGATTCACAAGAATTGGAAGTAGAAGAGTGGTTCAGATATCAACAGCTTTTATGATTTTCTTTTCCATTTTTGGTATGTTTGGACTTACTTTCAGTTAGAAAAAATGCAACTTGACTACAATAATTCATATAATTTTGTCCACATTGCAGGAAAGTTTGGTGCCTTCTTTGCATCCATCCCTATACCCATCTTTGCTGCTATTTATTGTGTTCTTTTTGGTATTGTTGGTAAGTACAAAATTCACACTTGTTCCGTAGAACATTATACTACATAATATCAATTGTTTGCAAAGCTACAGTGATATAATTTGGTAATTTTTGTTTGTAGCTTCGACAGGAATTTCTTTTATTCAGTTCACAAATCACAATTCTATGAGGAACATCTACATCTTGGGGCTATCACTCTTCCTTGGGATCTCTATTCCTCAATACTTCAATGAGTTTGTTCTTTCATCTGGTCATGGACCTCTTCATACAAATGCTGGCTGGGTAAGACAATTAATTGTACCTAAAGGTTGTTGTAAGTACCTGAACAGCTCGGTTTCCATGTTCTTCAACTCATCCAAGATTGTTAATGATTAAACACACAGTTACAACATATGATAAGGACTCTTATAAATGCCCTTTCGCATTTTAGAGTATATGATTCTGCAGTTCAAAATATTGGTTACCATTTTTGTTATGAAGTTTTCTATTCGTTATCACTTCTTAATTACATGCAAATGGCTGACCAACACAAAAGATGTGTTCTTTGACAAAAGTTAGAAGATTTGATTTCTAAGTCACCTACAATTTTCTCCTTCCTTATCTGACCTCTCCCTGAACGAGGATTTGCAATCAGTATTCTTTTCGCCCCTCCCACTTCTCTAAAGTTTTTGGTCTTGCGTAGATTAGTGTTTTTTCATGGATGACATATTTGTTGAATATTGACTTATATTTGTTAAGGAAGCAAATCCAGGAAGAGTCGGTCGACCGGATTGGATTCGTCTACCGACGCACAACCTAGGAAATTTCGGCGAAGACGGGTCGGTCTACCGAACCGAGGATTCCAGGCACTCCGTGTGCAGCTGGGATCGGACGACCGAATTGGATTCGGTCTACCGTCAGAGAGCAAGTGACATTTCGGAACAACAGGTTCGGTAAACCGTTGAAGAGATTTTTGGTGTTCCGAGAATCTAAAAGTGTCTCGACAATTTGGCCCGGTCCACCGAGGGGTTCTCGGTCGACCGAATGGTTGTTGGAGAATTCGTTAGTTCGTAGAAGAATTGTTCTCGCGGTCTACCAAGCCGCGTGAGAAGCGTTTCCTCGGTCAACCGGGAAGGGTTAGGTTAACCGAATCGGAACATGAATCGCTCATATTGAAGCACGCTCGGTTAACCGAACGAGCATCGGTTAACCGTGTCCCCACGAATAGTTCTGTTCGATTTTGCTTAATTATTGCTCGATTTTTGAGTCTATAAAAGAGCTTGTTTGCTCATATTTTCAATATACAATTGCATACAACATAGTTTCCTTCATTGTGAGTTGAGAGATTAAGGCTAGAGATAGATCTAGAGTGATTTGGAGGACTTATTGCCTCCATATATTTGTAATCTCGGTTGTTTCTCTTGTCGGAGAAACGGAAGAAGGAAAAGAAACCCGCAGGAGACCCACCAAGGACGTAGGCACGTTGCCGAACCTTGTAAATCGCGTGTGTCGTGGTTGTTTTAGGTATGCATTTGTGTTTGCTTGTTTATTTCCATCTTATTAGTGTTCTTGTTGCAGTTGAGTTTGGAAGAGGGTCCAAAGTTAATCCCGCAATCAATATTTGGTATACGTGGTGTATTTAATTCGTGTTTCGAATTAGTGCATTGTTAGATCCCCTCCCAACAATATTCTCATTTTCATAATCAAATTTATGTGATCTTGTTGGCGTTACATGTGCAGTTCAATGACATAGTGAATTCCATATTTTCATCGGCTCCAACAGTTGCAATGATGGTTGCAACATTGCTAGACAACACACTTGAGGCCATCAACACAGCAGAGGACAGAGGACTGCCATGGTGGATACCATTCAGGAGGAGGAAGGGGGATGTTAGGAATGATGAGTTCTACAGCTACCCAATCAAAGTGGATGAACTCATCCCCACTAGATTTATATCATAATTAATTACATACAATCTTTGATTTGTCCTCCCTTGCATGCATGTAAATTTTTGCTCATACTCGCAACAACTTTTAATGTTGTCTCTGTAACTCATATTTTGACGTTGATGCTTTGTTTGATTATTTTTTAAAGATCTAAACTAATGTGGTACCGACAACAAGGTGACATTGTGATTTTACATTTGTATCTGATAACAAAGTGTGATTTATTTTTATTTTTTGGCATATTCGTCCACGCGTGTAAGCGCTCCCGTGTGGGAGAAATAGGATTAATCCTGTTAATCCAGATCCATCCAGATCCTACTCTGCTTCAGTCACCTACTCATTACGTGCATGCATGGCAGACACGTCGTGAATTTTCCTCCTACGTGTCATTCATTATCTACACCACCACTTCATGACATACCTTCACCCTACTTTAATTTCAAGCGTGATATTCTACCAACACATACAATTGTAACAACCTAATTTCATCAATCACCTCTGGTCTTCATTCTTCAATATGTCCGATGATACTACTACTCCACCTTCTCCCCCTCCACCACTAAACACAACCACCGTTGCACCCCAGCCTAGAGGTACGTACATAATTAAACATATATAGATTATTGTTAATGTCATGTGTTGGTTTGTGTTATGATCATAGTTCGACCAAATTAAACATGTCGCAGGGGTTGTTGGTGACGTAGTGTTGTGGAGAGACAAGAGGCTGAGCCTGTTTGTTGTTGGTGTTTCCACGGCAACATGGGTGCTTCTCCAGCTCAAGGGCTACAGTTTCTTAACTCTGGCTTCTTGGGTTGGGATTTTCACGCTCACCCCTGCGTTTGTCTTCGGCAATTTGGCTCCTCTATTTGGCAAGTACGTTAAGAGTGTCTAGTTTACTGGAAAGTCCCTTGTATTTAGTTGAAGTTTCATTATGGTATCATCAACATAGTGGCTAAATGTTTTGTACCAACATTAATTATTTATGTTTACTTAAAATAAGATGAACATGCTTTCCAGAAGAAATAGACCTCATGTATTAATAGTCGTGGTATTTTTCTTAAAAGTATTATATACTTGCAATGAATTCCAACATTTCCAGAAGAAATACTGAAATAGACATCATGTATTTGTCGTGGTATTTTTCTTAAAGTATTATATACTTGCAATGAATTCCAACATGTAACTCTCGATCTTTAATCTTAATTAATCTAAGATTAGAGATCTACTAATCGAACTAATCGTGATAATATTGTGTTGTTTAGAGAATCTCCAGAGTTGTTGGAGCGGGAGGTGTCAGTGGAGGCTGCAGTGGAGAAGGCGAAGTTGATGAGGGCGAAGATGGAGGAATGGATTCAATGGTTGCTCGGAACTTTGTTGGTCCGACGTGATTGGGTGGTGTTTGGGCAGTTGGTTGGTGGTCTGCTGCTCTTGGCCTGGTTAGGCACATATTTCGACCTCATCACACTACTCTATATTGGTAATTGTACTATTATCCACGTGAAGATGCTTGGCAAACATGCCCAGCTGGTCTCCTTGACTAAGCAAGCTCTTGTGATTATGTTAATGCCTAATGTGCAGGAGTGTTGCTGGGATTGACATTGCCTCCAGTTTACGTCAGGTACGAGGACAAGATTAAAGGTTTTACAGAGAAAGCAAAGCAACAAGCTAAAAGGTGCAGTGAACTGTTCGTTGAGAAGGGGAGAAGGTTCAAGAACCTGGTGAATCACGAAGTGCTGAAGAGAAAGGGGGGAGCTAAAGAGAAGAAAGTAGAATAGATTAAAGAACCTAAATCTCATCCTCTGACGTAGTCGTAGTTGTTTTATACATAAAGTATCAAGTGTGGATCTATGTATATTTAGCACAATAAATTCCACATGGAGGTCCTTTCTATTTACGAAAATATCCAAGTTGCTATTCAGAATTTAAGCCAGTGAGATATTTTTCCACGTCAATGTCTATTCTGATAGGTGGTCCTGTGAATGGCAATCCATATGTCTAGACACTATTGGATAGGATGGAACAGTGACGCACGTATACAATAACTAAATATTATGATGATCTGAACCTCATATCTGTCTGTCAATGGTACAAATAAACAGAAAATATTACATGGAACGAAACACCAACCAGCGATTGAAATACATAGCAATTAATATCATGTTTCGACCTATACATGCAAAGCAAGCACTTCTATAAACATGTGAAACGGGGGTGACTTTCTAAATCCTTGCATCTTTGGTTATGGTGGGTACTGCCATTGGCGTTGGCTATACGCATGGAGTTACAACATAGCAGCGCAAAGTCATCACATGGCATAAACAATCTCACCGCTGCTATCCACATCCAGTTCAGAGTCAGATTCCAGGTCATCCATGTCATCGTCGAGGTCGAAGTCATCAAGGAATCCCAAGTTAGCATGAGAGCCGGCGGGCGGTATGGTGGCCTCAGACATAATCTGCATGACCGTATCGACACTTTGCATGGGCTGATCCGGTTCTTCAAATTGATTGTTCATCATGTTGTCATCCATTAGATCTACAGGGAGGTTCTTTAGGAACCACTCATGGTTCCGGATCTCTTGCATTGTTATCCTCTGCAGATTGCAAACACCAATCAGGTCAAAACAATTGAACGTCTGGGGCATGATAGGGATGGCAAAGCATATCATCTTGATGAGCCTTTTGACTAGCATCTTGCCAAAGAACGAACAATGACATAAAACCAATCTGGCCCACCTTATCAGAATCTTTATGTAGATTCCTAACATGTTACATTAAAAGTGAAATGATATTTTATAATATTGACTTTTCCAATAAGCAAAGACTTCAGATGTTTTCTACTTAAAAATCCAGAGTATTTGTGATCAATGAAACACAAAAATGTGCTTGACTGTGTGTTCATTTTCTGGAAGAATAAAGAGAGGTGCATGATCCATAAAGCAAAACTGTCACATTAATTCTGGTTCTAAGATAATGTGGAATAAAATTAAATCCAACTTGAAGCTGCAAAAGAAAATGAATGCATGCTACTTCATTGAAGAGCATGAGCATAGTTCTATAACCACAACACAAATAACACAAGGCAATAATAAGTAGGTTACAAACCGTAGCCGGGTTGCCATCAAATATCCTTGAGACCAGATGTCGACATTCAGGAGATATTCCGTAATCAGGAATAGAATACTGGACATGCAAAATTCGCTGCAGGAAAGAAAACAAATAATCTGACAACTTCCACCACAAAAAAACACAAAAAGAACAGCATAACAGTCAAGTACAACCTGTATTGTCTTCCTGAAATTCCTGGGTTCCTCTGGATCCTCAAAAGGATATGAACCCACAAGCATAACATAGAGGGTAACACCACATGACCATACATCGGCAATCTATAGGTACATGGAAAAAACAGTCAGAAGAGCATTTTTGCATTATAGCATTTCCAGACTATACAAGTCATCAACACTATTTGCAGGGTCTTAGAAGCATAGCCTCCACAAACTTCACAGATAGTTTGAGACTGATTTTAGTAGGTAGAAATACTAAGTTGTTATTTGAAGTGAAGACTGACTTTTTTTAATATTGGGAATAGAGCCCCTTAATGAGTAAACTCGAAAAAATCCTTTCTAAGTATCTGGGTCTTAGAAGTCTTAATGATGAAAGAACCTTGGTTAAATTCAGTGCCTAACATAGATTCTCAGTGGTTTCCATAAAACATCAATCATGTCCAAGAACATACTTCAATCTATAATGGGGTGGGAATCAAAATTCAAAAAGAGACATCAGTTAGAGGGACAGAGAGCTGATTTTCAAGCACTTGATGTAAGGAAATAAGATTACCTTCCCATCATATTCCTTCTTAAGCAGCACCTCAGGAGCTATATATGCAGGAGTTCCAACAGTTGATTTTGGCTGAGAGTGCAGCACTGATGACTGAAATGTGCAACTAAAAGTGAGAAAAAACAAAAGATATGTTTTCAAGAATAAAATAACATTCTATTATTCTGCAATGTAATTGCACAGAAACTGCAGTATCAAAACACATATGGCACTATGTGGAAATATTTCATTTAAAAAAAGAACACCAAGCAGCCAAACCAAGGACTGCATCTGCATGGGGATACATTTATTTATTTTGATCAACCACGAGTCTTAAATGAGGTTTATTGCAGGAATAAAATTCATATTACAATGTCACCTGGTGCTGTGTCTAAAACAACATAATGAAAATTGGACATAAAGGATGCACCTTAGAATAGCCAAAGTCACATATCTTTAGCCGAGGAGCAGGGCTTCCATCTAACAATGTATTCTCAAGTTTGAGATCTCTATGACAAACTTCCTTCAAAAAAGGCAAAAAGAAAAGAATTTTTTTGTATGGAGATCATAAATAAAATAGAATTCCAGACAGAAATCTTTATTTACCATTGAGTGGCAATAGCTAACTCCAGATATAAGTTGCTGGAAGAAGAAACGAGCCTGTTGAAGAATGCAGAACAAAATTCTCAAATGACATTAAAAAAACAGAAATAGAGAACATTGTTCACCGAAAGAAAGACAACCTCATCCTCGTTAAAGCGACCAGCATTGAATATACGTTCAAATAGCTCTCCACCAGAAGCATATTCCATTACAATAGCCAAATGAGTAGGTGTTAATATAACCTGGAACAACATGCCATTCCAAGAAAGCAATACTTAGTTAACAAACAATAGAAGTTTGAGACAAAGACAAACACAGGTTAGAGGAATACCTCTTTAAATCTGACAATGTTAGGGTGTCTCAATGATCTATGGTTGATAATCTCCCGGCGGACATTTTCATCAATCTGTCACAAAACAACACAGAGTAAGAGTGGAAAACCAAAGAGATGCCTTCACAATAGTTAGCTACTAATTGCGACCTTGTACAAAAACTACAAACCAATATGTAACAGACAGAGATGAAACTGAAGCTACCGAAACTAGAAACTATCACCGAAAATAAATGAGCTGCTGATAGTTGATAACTCGGAAGATTTCAAATCAATAAGGTCCTCTTACCCATCTCATTCATTACCCATTTTTACTGTTGTAATCTTTTTGAATAATTAAATTCCCAATGTAGGCTATGACTCGAAGAGCATAAGATTCTTTAAGGAACTTATCAACGCAAGTGCAGTGATCCTAAAGTATCAGTTTTAGTTTCAAGAAACATAGGCATTTAGGCCTTAAGTAATACAAAATTCAATGTAGTCAAAGCAATATGGTGGGCAAAAGCAATATGGTGGCCTTAAGTAATACATTTTCAGATAGATTCCAACTCCATTTCTCTAACCTAGAAATTTCAAAATTAGGGTTGAATTTGGAAGGTTGCTTGAAACCAATTGGAACCTTAAGGTAGAAAATGAGGGCTATCACGTGGGCCATCCAAAAGTAATAACACAGGGAATTCAAAGTAGGGAGTGGGCAAGTGCCACCCACCCTCACCACCAGATAACTCCACCACAGCTACACCGTATTCCAAACTTCAGCATGGGCAAAGACTAGACAACCAACACGTACATAACAATTAATAAATACCAAACTTTTTTTCTTCTAAAAGCTTTAGAGTATCACGTTAACTTGGTGAAAGTAATCACATGCAAGCTACGTGATCACCAAAATTCCATCCTACAACCTTTGGTTGATGTTACTATAAGACGACCACAATAAGCACCAAACACAAAGTCAAGAATTGCAACTAACAAATCTGGTTGGTTATCTCTCACAACAAAATTTCACATCATTCCTCAAAAAAGTCAGCACTTACAATCAGTAGCGAATGTACGTAGGGGCACGCGTAGGCAACTGCCCACGTGTCGATACAAAATTTCCCTTAGATAATATAGATGGACGCCCACATAAAAAAAATTATACATTACTTATACGGTTTATATAATTCATTTTAAACTCAGAAACCTACTATAAAATTGTTATTTACTAGGTTACTAAATTTACTAAGTTACGTGTAAATTAAACAAAGCCCAAAACCAAAACCCAATTTCCACCAATCAATGTTTTAATGTGCGACCGCATACTCGATATGCGGTCGCACAATGCATCCTGGAGGCTGGGAGTCGCATATGAGACCCCCGCATAGTCTCACCAACCTTGGTGCGACTTATGCGTCGAAAGACTGTCACCAACTTCAAGGCACACAATCAACTGAACAAGCGGATGATGCATGCCATTCAAGTGATTTAATTCGTCCAACCGTCACCCGTTTTACAACCACATTCCTTACACTCCATAGGCTTGAGTGAAACGACAATCTTTGAAGACATTCATTGTTTCAGAACAAATTGCCAATCCAAATACTTTTTGGCAAAGAAATGTCAAGGTGAAGATAGAGACCGATAAGGTCTACGAAACAATCATATCGACCGTCTTGTGGAACAACGTCACCAATGCTTGAAGGCAAACCAACTGTTGGTGACTGTTCTTAGGTTGGTGGATGGCGACGAGAAACCCGCAATGGGTTACTTATACGATGCAATGGAGAAAGCGAAGTGACAGATCAAGGACAATTACAAATTCAGATCGCAATTATTCCAGTCTGTTATTGAGGTCATTGATAGAAGATGGGGACACCAAATGTCAAGTCCTTTGTGCTCCGCGGGTTTCCTCTTGAACCCGGCTACTTTCTTTGGTGCTGAGAACCGATCAGAAGTCATCAATACACACTTGACAGGCTGGTTGGATGTTCTGGAGAAGATGGTCTCGAACCCGAAAGAACAAGACCACATAACAAAGCAACTAGATCGTTGCAAGAATAGCGAAGGATTGTTCGGTCGAGATATTGTTAGGAGGCAAAGAACCATGAAGATCCCAACTAATTGGTGGTCTGATTACGGAAGTGAGGTCAATAGCGGAAACTAATCTTTGAAGGAGTTGACACTTAAAATTTTAGGTCTCACTTGTACAACATCCAGATGTGAGAGAAACTGGAGTGTGTTTGAGCAAAAAAAAAAAAAAAGAGGAATCAGTTATTGCCGCAGAAGTTGAATGACCTGGTGTTTGTGAACTACAACCAGAGGTTCAGGAAACCATTCATAGAATGGAGGGAAAAACCAAGCTTCTACGACCCTATCAGCGTAGATTATAACTTGATGGAAGATCATCCGTGGTTCGTGGAAATAGAGGATGCAGTCTTTGCAAGAGATGATCTGACATGAGCGGATGTGGAGGAGGCTACCTTTGGTCCATCACGAGGACGACCACATCGTGCAACAACATCAACCTCTAGGATATTACAAAATGTTGTGGAGGAAGACTTCAACTTCAGACATCACCACGAAACATCAACTTCGTCAGCGGTGCCAATTCAAGACATAGACAAGCAATTTGTGGGTACAGACGATGATGTAACCGAGGAAGAAGAGACTTATCGTGATGACCCCAATGACTTAGAAGACTCAGACGACGTAGAGGAAGACATTCCTTAGTGGGTTCATGACCAAACATATCCGTTGTAGAAATGTAGACTACTAGATCTAAGTTTTCTTCTATAGTTGTTTTATGGTACTTGTAATACCTAAACGTTAATAAATGAAAATGAACATAGTAGTTTGGTGGGTAGACAAGATTTTCAGTGAAGCAATGATGTCGATGAACTGGTTGTTTTGTCGAAGCCAAACCAACTAGATTTTTATGGTATACATTGTTTTTATTTTTCCTGATTTTTTAACTAAATTTTGGGGGGAAATAATTAAATTAAATTTTTTAAATTAATTTTACCGTTGTGCGGTCGCATACATGGTCACACAACCGATTATGCGATCCTGAGCGCCCAATCGCACAGGATTGCATAATCGTATTGTAAACATTGCCACCAATACTAAGGCCTTGGTCCACTTTTCAGTTAATTTTAACCTTAACCAAACAAACATTCTCACTTTCTCAACTTCTTAAACCCGTCTATATTTGATTGTATTGTTCTTGATAGTCAATTGGAGACATACGTTCGTGACGCCATATCCAATTTAGAATTTTTAAGGATTTGAATAGCCTAACAGAACTTGTAGAAAAAATGGTTCAGAAGAAGAAAAATATCACTTTTCCATTGGTTTTCTTGTTGATCATATAAGCATTGGTCTTTGTTAGTTGCAACAGCAAGTGTTGAGAGAATATTTTCAACCATGAACATAGTAAATAATAGATCTTGCAACTGATGGGAGTCGATTGAGTCAACGATGCACTCGTTACCTACATCGAAAATGACATTTTCGATAAGATTAGCAACAGAGTAATAATCAAAAGATTCCAAAGCACAAAATCTCATTGGGGGCAATTACAACAAGAAATGTGTAATGGTTCGAAGGTAATCCTGAACTTTTTTAAATATTATGCTATTTTTGTGTTGAAGTTATTTTGTATGGTGCCCACCCTTCTTTTCTTCGGGATCAGCGGCTGCTTACAATAACTACCAAAAACAACAAAGTCGATCCTAAAACAACAAAATTCCACAGAGATAAAGTCAATCAACAATTTTGCATAAAAACCCAAACATTCCCGAAAATGAGAACGAAGACCAACCGACCAACCTTGTCCCCCCGCTCGATGTACTTGACGGCGACGAGATCCCAGGTGTGCTTATCCCTCATCAGCCTCGCCACCCCGAAGTTCCCCGACCCGATATCCCTAACCAACTCATACCTATCGCTGTCGTGCATTATCGGAAGCACGTCCATCGCCGATCCCGCCGCCACAGCTGTCCGATCCATCTCGCCCAGTTCAGATCTCGATCTACTCCTCCTCTCGCCCGCCGATCATCTGCTTCCGGAGAGAATCTGGTGGTGGATTAGGGTTTTGGGGTGGGATTTTGATCTGGTGTGGACTCTGGAAAGGAGGATTAAAGAAATAGGAGATATTTTCGATCCTGCGCGCGAAGGGCAGTGTCGGAAGTCTTGGGGTAAATTACTGTTTTGCCCTTGGTTTTCTTTCTGGATAATGCCAATGCCTCGCGGGAATATTGGCTTTTTAGTTTTTATACGTTCAACATCATTGTGACGTACACGTTAGAGTAAGAGTGCTGGGTTTGTTTCCATTTACACCCTCATCTTTAGCGGTATTTGTGTGTCCCACATTTTAGGGTCCATTTTCCTTGTTCCCCTCTGGAAGATAACTTGTTTACTGAATTGTTATTCATCGTCCCAAAATTACTTAAATCGCCCCAACAAATTACCATTTTGCCCTTCAGAAACTTTAAAAAAAAAAATTTAGGGGGAGGCGTCTGCCTCCTATAGGCAGACGCCTCCCTCCTATGGGGAGGCGGCTCCGGCAGACGCCTCCCTCCTATGGGGAGGCGGCTCCGGCAGACGCCTCCCCCAAAAAAAATTTTATTTTGGGTTTTTTTTAATATTAATAGAAAATAGGGTTTACATTATCAAATTTAATATGTTTGTACATTATGTAGTGTGGATTGATTATCAAAAAATTTGAAAGATAGGATACTCATCATAAAAAAATAACAGTACGACAGAGAAACAAAAACAAATACGAAAACAAACGTACGACAGATAAAAAAATACTAATGGGTGAGGCTCAATACATCTTGGGAATCAAGATATATCGAGATAGATCTCGCAGACTCATTGGTCTCAGTCAACGTGCATACATTGACAAGGTCTTGGAAAGGTTCAAGATGAACAACTCCAAAAAGGGCAGTGTGCCAATGAGTATGGGTGTGCAACTCAAGAAGTCTCAACGTGTGCAATCACGTAAGGACTTAGAGTACATGAAAGATGTCCCTTATGCTTCGGCAATTGGGTCGATCATGTACGCGATGACTTGCACAAGACCCGATGTCTCGTATGCTCTAAGTGTGACAAGTCGTCACCAATCCAACGCAGGTCCTGAGCATTGGACTGCGGTCAAGAATATCCTGAAGTACCTTAACCGGACTAAGGATAAGATTCTTGTTTATGAAGGACAAAGGGAATTGATAGCTGAAGGTTACTCGGATGCGAGTTTCATGAGTGATCCAGATGATAGAAGGTCGCAATCAGGATACGTCTTCCTTCTGAATGGTGGAGCTGTGAGTTGGCGTAGTTGGAAGCAAAGCACTACTGCCGACTCAACCACTGCTTCCGAAGTGATGGCTGTCGCTGAAGCGAGCAAGGAAGGAGTGTGGATTAAGAAGTTCCTTGAAGAGCTTGGAGTAGTTCCCTCGAGCGAGGGACCAATAGAGCTATTTTGCGACAATATTGCATCTATCTCGCAAATCAAGGATCCCAAATCACACCACAAAGTGAAGTACATGGATTGTAAGTACTTCGTGACGCGTGACCTCATCGACGAAGGCAAAATAAATCTGTTATGGGTGGACACCAACAGCAACACAGCTGATCCATTCACAAAACCCTTATCCCAAGCCAAGGGCGAAATGCATTTCGAGTCCATGGGATTGAGGAACCATGTAGATTGGCTTGATGATTGATATGTAATGGGGTTTACCCTAGTTATTATTGTTTTATGCATTGAGTATGTATGAGAAAGAAAACTTTAATAAAAAGTGGGAGATTGAAGGGAATGTGTTCTAAAAGTTTTACTTTTAAATGTCAATTATTATGAATTGAATGAGAAATCATTTTGTTCCTTGTTTATGTTATTCGTCTTTTAGAAGTGTTAAGGAAGAGACTCTTGGTCCTTAACCGTAGAGCTCTAAAAGATATTGGTTTACATAAAACAAAAGATATTCGCAATCATGGTAATTAACATGGAACATTAATTACCGAGTTAAGATTGTCGTGTTGGTCATAGATCATTGTAGCTCTACAAGTGAGTGACAACACGGGTATGCAAAAGAGGAAAATATTACTTTTGTATACTGAATAGACCTAATAAGTAAAATATTATAGAAATGTGTTTCTGTGTCATTAATATTTTACTGTGTCTTTGGTCCTTTGATATGAGACTTATATCTGATCACTTAAGGAATACTTAATTAGATCAGTGTCTTGAACTATCGATCAGTGTAGTGTAAAGGCATTGGTTGGTTAAGTACAACTTTTGTTGGAGAAGATAGTTAGTCAAAATATTATCATTGCCCCTCTTAATTGAGTGATGATATTAGTGGGCCCCTTGATAAAGCAAAGTTATAATGTGCACAATGTGATTTGAGTTAAGTCACATATTTATAACTAGCTTAAAGAGATCAAGAAATGAATACTAATACAAAGATGACACAATACTACTTTGTGTGTATTCTTAATATCATGAGGCAAGGGACGGACACAAGTGGTGCACTCCATCACTAAGTGGATCGGGTTTTGGTTCGGGTGGAATTAAGACATCTAACTAATTGGGAGCTATAATGTGTAGCTAGATACCGCTTATAGCTTGTGATATTAAGCTCTTAATATCACTGCCAACTTAGTTTAGATCCTCCCATAGGTCACACCACAAAACTGGGAAACAAGAAATTGGGATTTTGAGTTCATAGGATGTGTCGGGTTTCATGTAGAAAATATGACACATGGGGTGAACAAGCAAAATCAAAATTATGTTGTGATTAATAACATAATTAGAATCTAAATTAAATTCATATGTGATGTAAATATTATGGGGTGTAATGATTGATCATTACATAGGATAATATGTTACATAAGTTGTGAATTTACTACTAATCCCGAAATGTCAAATTTTATAGGGGTTAAACCGAAATTTGACAAGTCTGCAAGACTGTGCAAACGGTCGACCGGTTAATGGTTAACGGTCGACCGAAGGTGCACGGTCGACCGGACGTGTCTCGACCGATAACAAGGAATTTTCGTCTGTTCGGAACGGTCGACCGAACATTGCGATGAAATATTCTACGTTAAGAACGGTCGACCGAATCTTTCACGGTCGACCGAAATTGGGTTCGAGCGGTCGACCAGACCTTCGTAACGGTCGACCGGTCCAGACGGTTTTATGCAGAATTAATTTAAGAATTAATTAGATCATGCATGGAATTGGTCCATAATTGATTTAATTCGTGGCTAATATTATTTATTAATAAATAATGGATGGTTAGATGGAATTTTGCATGAAATCATGGGCAAGAGGTTGCACATGAATAGGTAATTTGGAGAGAACCTATAAATAGAGGTTATCTCATTGCATTCCTACATCTTAATTAATATTGCTTTTCATGCAAAATCTCTCTCCTTAATTCTCCACGAAAATTCCATAAATTCTTAAGTTTAGTTTAGTTCTTAAGAGATCATCTTCTCAAGGGAATTAAAGAGGGGTTAGTAATTGGATTCTAAACCCTATCGGAGATTGAGAGACTAGCTTCCCTCTCTCCGATCTTGTTTAGAGTTTGGTGAATACTCGGAGGCATCCGGCGCAGCGAGGAGCATCCCCAACGTCTCCGAATCTTCAAGAAGTTTTAGAGAACTTCTAGGTATGAATTTCGGAGCCTTTGTTTGTTTTAATAGAGTTTTGAAACTAGATGTTAAAACAAACTGATGCATGCATGAAATAAATCAAAGAAAATTGTAATTGATCCTTATCATACATAAAAATTTCGAAAATATATATGTATAATTAAACATGAAATCCTACAAGACGTCTGTCCCATGGGAGGAGCGTCTGGGTAAAACGCCTCCCCGATGGGGTAAGGCGTCTGGGTAAAACGCCTCCCCCATGGGGGCGGCGTCTTAGCCAGACGCCCCCTCCTACGTGGGGGCGGCTCCGTCGGACGCCCGTAATTTTTTATTATTTTTTATTATTTTTTTATTAAAAAGATGTTAGATATTTTACGAGATTCGAGTACACTGGGGCGTCAGTTGGTTCATTAATGTCCTCCAAAACATTATTTTTTATGATTATAAGAGGAATATGAAGAGAGATGTGTGATAGGAGGGTAAAATGTCGCGTTATAGCAGTAGAAATGAGAAAAAGGCAAAATGGTAATTTTAAGGGACGATTTAAGTAATTTTGGGACGATGTTTAACAATTCAGAATGTAAATCAAAGAAAAGGTAGGACAAGAAAATAGCAAATTTGCGAGGAAATCTGTGTGTGAATAGATGGACTCCAACTTTTCATGGATAGGTTGTGATACTAACGTTTGTCTCTTTGGCAACCACATCCACCAATTTCAGGGTTAGAAATTGCCATCAAAGGCTTGGCAAATAATTACTTGTTTACGTGTCTAAACCTATAACGGTTGCCACATCCCGACAATCCTAAATAAGTCAAAACTATTTCAAAACAAGCTAACTAGATACTTTAGTTCGCCTAAAACAAAGTTCATTTGAGATCGACAGATCGTAGCTTTACGCCCCTACTTATTTCCAGTAATGACTATTAACATTATTATTAGTTAGAAGTACATACGGAGGCACGAAGGGAAAGACACCATCATACCAACAACACAAAGTAAAAGAAAAAGGACAATACATATTTATGCATTAAATAGTACAATAGTTCAAAACATGAGAAGAAGGTATGGTAGAGCCATAAACCCACGACAGAAGATTATTAATAGGTATTTAAATAAGTCTGGTACAAATAGATACAAAACCAGTAACCAGGTTGAACCAAATTCAAGCAGTTAACAGAGGATTGAGTACGTGACCAGTGAACAACACTACTCCTGTCATATCTTCTCTGATGAGGAAAGTGAAGGGATGATCAGCTACAAAATCCACAGGAGGCATGGGTGCTGACCTCAAAGCTATAACAGCACCAGAAGCAGATGCAGCCTCAGTTCCTTCTTCATTAACTTCGATGAATGATTTGTGGAAAATGCCCGACACATACAGATTCTGACCAACCAAAGAATCCACCATTTCAGTTAGTTCTCCTCCATGGAAAGGCAACACAAGCCCCAACTCCTTCAACACTTTAGAAGCTTCAAAGCCAAAGGAGATCTTAAACTTTGGGAGCTTGAAATCTCCAATGGAAGTCTTGTGCATTGGTAAGTGCCGATCCAGAAACCCAGGTTCAGCAAACTTCTCAGTCAAGCTTTGCAGACCATCATGTGCATCAGGTAGAAATATGTACATAGAGAACTGTCTTTTATCCTCTCCTTGGCTGTAAGGAAGCTTGAGGCCCTTAAACCCATTGAAGCAGCTCACGAACTGCTTCTTTTTGCTAGCCATGAAAGGCACTTGGACAGATTTCCCATCAAGAAGCTTGAATTCCTGGTCCTTGGTCTCAGAAGCATCAAACTTTTCAGTCCAGGATCCCTTGAAGTAGAGTGCATTGCCAAGGACTAATCGAGTATTATTGTCAATCGAGCCAGAAGGAAGAAGTTCCTTAATGAGGCCATTGGTCTCCTTCTCAACCCATGAGTTCACATCGTTAACCACTTCAGTAGCCTTCACAAATCAAGCGGTACCAAGCATCAGTGTAAACAGTCACACAGTGTATATGCAACAGTAATAAAATCCACACCCTAACATAATATCTCAAAATGGATCACTACGTTTGGAGCAATGAGCCAATGACACTAGAAAAATGGCACAACAATGACATAATCAGCAGCAAAAGGAAGATCTATCATGTATGGCAAAATTAGCACTGCATCGATAAGTCTATAGATGTTAACAACCAATAAAGGAAGAACTATTTGGTTTTGTTTGTTGAAGTTCGATATGACAAAGAAATAAACAGTCCTAGTTAGCACAATATACAAAGCTAACCACCGTAAATCTACTTGTAGTGGAAATTGGTTATGGGATGTTGGCAGGCAGTTTGCATCCGTGGAAGCATATATTTCAGATCTCTGCGATAACATATATTCCAGATCTATGATACAAAATTATGCAATGTAACCAACTAACGCTAATGTCAGCCTACATTTCCCTTGATGGAAATGAAATGGTACAAGCAAAAGATGTTGGATACCAAAGAGAGAATAAAAAATTCAGAACTCTTTTTTTGAGTATTGATGGATAGCAAAAAAGGTGATAAAAGGGGGAAGAAAAAAATACCAAAAAGGCAAAAACTAACAAAAATGGCTGGAGAGGTACCAGAACAAAAAAGAAAAAAAACCTAGTTCATCAAAAAAGGAAGAAAAACCCTTAAAAACTCCCCCAATCAAACAGAAAATTAGCCCTATTGCCGCTTTGTTGCATCCAGAAATAACCGTCTCTAACTGTCCTTTCCCAGATTTCCCCAACAACCACCTTTTTGCTATAAAAAAGGACTAAAAGTGTTAGAACCCTAACCCGGTTTAGGGTTAATCATGGTGTTTAAGGATGTATGGTGGGGCTTGACTTTTGTGGTGAGAGAGAGAAAGGTGATGGCGTAGGGGAATGGGATGGGTGTGTAGGAGTGTGGTGGGGAGGTCGTGCACTGTAGCGGCGAGGGGGTTTTAAGGGTGCACTTCCTTTCTCTTCCCCTTTTCTTCTCCTTCTATTCTCTTCACTTCCTTCATCTCTTTCCAGTCGAGGCTCCAGCTGAGGAGTCGATCAGAGGAGGCGAGGACGTCGTGCGGGAGAAGGTCAGACGTCCGGAGGAGGAGAGGCGCGTGCTCGAGGTCTACCGGAGGCGACGTGCGTGAGCGAGCTCCGGCGGTTCATCGTCGTTGGTTGAGGTATGCCGTCTCATTAGTGTGGTTTTCTTGCTCCCCAAGCGTGGGGGAGGTGTTGGTCGGTCGGGGAGGGGTCAGAGACCTCTCCGGCGGTGGGTTTCTTCGTAAAACCTCGGCTGGCGCGAGGTTGAAGATGACCAACGGTCGACCGGTCCCTTCGGGCGGTCGACCGAATGTACTGTTTTACCCGACTTTAACCTTCACCGGTCGGACGATGTCGTGTGGCGGTCGACCAGTAGTGCGTATTTGCTGGTGAGTTGGGACTGCCTGTTGTGTTTCGGTCGACCAGGGTCTTGTGTTCGGTCGACCAAAACTTAAGTGTACTGGATTTTATTGCATGCTTGTTCGACCGATTGTTGGTTTCGTTCGACCGTTTATGACATAGAATTGCTAGGTTGACCCTGTAGGATTTCGGTCGACCGGGACCCCTGAGTCGGTCGACCGATAGATCCGATTTTGATGTTGACCAGACTCCGGATTTTGACCTCGTTCGGTCGACCGGTTTTAGACCTTTGTTCGATCGTTGGGGGTTCTGTTTTGAGCGCAGCGGTAGACCGTTTTAGGAGTACGGTCGACCGATTCCTTTCTGGAACCGGTCGAATGGAACCGGTCGACCGAATCACCTCTTTCGGTCGACCGTTTGGGCCCAGAACAGAATTCCTGGTTCCCATTGTGAACGCCAACTTTGTCCACGGAAACCCGTGTCCTCGCCTTGTGCGTGAGCCGGGAGGTGACGGTGGGCGCGTGATGCGTGCCTGCCCAGGGACCGCCGTTGGGAAGAGTGTGGGTGTTCGGGACACGTCACCTCCGTGTATGGACCGTGACTTGAGATAAATTGATTGGGCACTTTGTAGTATAGCAGGCCTGAGGGATCGCGGATCCCAGTGTTGATGTTTGTGCGGGCACGCAACTGGCGTCGGGTGAGGTGACTACCGGCCCACGGGCTACGGAGGTCGCTGCCCTGCTTTTATAGCGGCGCGGTTGGTGTTTGCGGCTCGAGGAGCCTGATGACCTGACAGACTTCGGTCTGGACCCGTCCGATGTTGTGCCGGACGTTGTGATGGACCACCGATGCTGTGCCGGTGATGCCGCCGAGGTTGTGCCGGCGATGATGATTGTTGGGCCGAGGCTGTTCCGGCTATGTTGATTCCTCGACTGGGCACCTATCGAGATGTTGTTGTTATACCTTCCGGGCGACGGCCCCGTTGGTCCTAGTGGCTCCGACCACTGAGATTTGCAGATCTGTATTCTATCGGCGCGCAGGCGTGACAGAGGCTCCTTGCCGAACTCTTGAGTAGTGTAGCTACGTGTGGAGGGTGCGATGTCGCGTGTTGTAAGGCTGCATGTGCCTGCAGTAGGTCTCCTCGGGAAACTCGTTGTTGACTGTCGGACTGATGTCCCGTTTTACCCTTCGGGGGAACTATTTTCCATTTCTGTCGATGTCATGACATGCTACTAGTATGATAGGTTCATTGTGTAATGCATGCATATATAGGTGAGTTGGCATACGGGGTTTCCTTCTGGAAACTCAGGCATTGTTGTTATAAATTTTTCAGGACCACAGTAGGTCCAGTGAGGTGGTGATCGGCGGACGCGCGCATTTGGAGTCGGATCCTCTAATCGGACCACTGAGGTCAACATGATTACGTTTATCTTCCTTTGTCGTTTTGTTGTAATCATGTATTTATTTGGCAAACTCTGTTGTATTCTGGTGCACCGCTATTTGTTTATGAGAAGTAACAGTCCCGCCTTTGATTATTGTGCTATTTGTCTTAATTATGAATTTTTAAATTTTCCGCTGTTTCGGAATGTTACAAAAAGACCAAGCTTTCCAGCGTCCCTCAAGTACCCATTTAAGACGTCCATGAACCAATTTCCAAAAATGAATGGAAATCAATCCCAACATCTAGAATTTAACTTCCGGGCGAAACTCCTCAATACTAAAACAAGGAAAGAAAGAAAATCCATACATTCTCTCCAATTCTTTCTTAGATATAAGCCTATAAATTTGACATGCGAAAGATCCCACAGGAACATCCCTGTACTTTATAGGGAACCATCAAGTACGCAGTGGTAAAAAGTAATTACTTAGATTGTTATGGATGCTATTTAACTGAATTTATTATCACCGGGGGTGTTTGTTAAAGAGTGTAACAAGTTTCAAAGTAAATTAGAAAAATAAGTTCAAAACTTAATAAGTAACAGACTCCATCAGCCTCCATCTCATCATCCAACCAAATCTACACTACCAATTCACACCCTAAGCCCTAAACGCGAAACCATCTAAACTTCGATTATCGATAAAATCCCCCAAACCTCACCTTGGAAAGGAAATCGACATTCTTAGCGTCCGCCTTGAACGTCCTGGACGCGATCTCCTTGAACGCCGCTTTAAGTTCAAGAGATTTCTCCACCCACACCCCGTTGGCGAACGAAACCTTCGGGCCGCCGGAGGCGGAGGCGTCGGCGAGCACTACGGCGAGGATCTGGGACGCGAGGTTGTTGAGGTCGTCGGCGCCGTCGGATCGTAGGAAGGAATGGATCTGGGTTAGGGTTTGGCCCTTGGATCCGGCGGCGACGAGGGCGAGGATGACGTGGAGGGAGAGGGGGGAGAAGGCGAGGTTGGAGGAAGGGGAGTTGGCGGCGCTGACGTGGCGGGTGAGGTGTAGGGCGAAGTCGGTCTGGTTTGAGATGGATTTCTTGAGGTCCATGTTTGGGATCGGGAATGGGGTTTGTTTCTTCGGAAGTGGAAGGAGAAGATCAGAAGACTGGAGAGAGAGGAAGAAGTTGGGACGCGTTTGTCTCACGCCCACTTTGAGTTGATGGTGTGTCGACACGTGGGATGTTGATATGGCAATTGTTTTATTTTTTTCGAAATGCATATCGAAATATTCTGTTTTCTGTTATCCTTGGGGCCCATATCGAAAAGCCTAACTAACGGAAGTGTTAAACGTGCAAAACAGTGTTCATGCAAGATATGGGCTCCTGCGTGCCGGTGGAGATCTGTTTATAAGGTAGTACTTTTGAAGTTTGAACGAGGGTAAGATATGAGATATTATATTATCAAAGATGGTAGAAGTAGCAAAACGTAGGGAAAATTATAAGAGCAGATCTTAGAACCCTATGTACAACTTTTGTTGTATTTTTTTAAAGGGCTTAAAGTTTATTAGTTAGGGTGCATGATAACATAACAATTGTTTACTTTTAATAGGTTATAGTGGTTCTTTTTGTCGTTTCGTTTATTTTGTAACTTTTTATTTGTGAATAATACGCATGCGGAAACTCGACTTATCTGCAAAAAATAATATTCGTGTAAGATATTTATGCATGTGTGGACTACTATCATTGTACATGGTATTGAATATCTTCCGGTTTGAAACTGCAACTTGTCTCACAAAGTGAGACGAGTGTTGAGAAATTATGAATCATGGAAAAAACATTCATGCTAGATAATCCCACAGGTTCATGCTCCATCGCGACAAGATGATCAACTACGATTGTTCAGGGCATAGGTAACATCACCTTTCGTGTAGCCACCGGAGTTGACTACAACATCGATAACAGGCCAAGCTGCCAACATCGAAAACATCTATTTTCCGATTGTGAGGTGGCTAGACTTTTTTGGGATAGGTATTCTATCTTGGATTTAAACTTAATCAGAGGCAACAATGCCTTTTTCAGAAGCTCGGTTTAAAATCGACTTGATTCAAGGAAAACTTAATGCTTTCAATTGGTGCCTTTGCATAGAAAGAAATAATAGAAATTTAAGACGTACAACCACCACAATCAATTTGTTGAATCATAACTCCTTTGATTTATTTGAATTTTGGACTGAGAACTCTAAAATGACAAGCCGACAATGTATACGAGAGACTTCGGGATTAAAAGAGCTAAAACCCTTGTTTTGCACTCGTGTTCCACAATCCCCGTTCCGATGCAGCTGGACACACCTCCTCTAGGAGTTAGTCCAAATCATACTTCGAGGGGAGTCACTTTCAGAAATCCGGGCCCCAACCAACAAAATCTACCATTGCTGGAGGACTTGGGTGACCACAAGGCTGATGAAAGAATGGTTGCGGGTGAAGGCAGAGGCGGATGCACCTATGGGCAGGGGTGGATCAATTATTTTTTTTTTTTTGAGTGGGGCGGATTATCTACACATTTGTTGATTTTTTTTTCGAGACTCACAATTTTAAAATAATACTTTAAATAAATAATTTAATTAAAAAATTATTTTTTGAAAAAAACTTCCTATTTTTAATCTAGGCTAAACATTTACCTGAAATTGGAGATAATCTAGCTTCGTGTATATAATATAAATGGATAAGATCATTCTATCTAGAATGATCTAGATCCTCCAACTTGTTCACTGATCAAATTGTACTTTGTGATTTCTACTGCACATTATTAAAATCCCATAATTATCATCAACTTGGATCATGTGATGACAAAAACTTTGCATAATGAAAGTTTTTTTGCCTTACTCAAATGATACTTTAAGATGGCATGTTATTGTTGGCTTTTTGACTTTAATCTTATGTTTTGATGATTTAATCAACCGAATCTTAATTAGAGTAGCACACACTATGCATTGCATATATATTGTATTGTGCTAACATCTACAGGTGATCAAGACTCAAGAAAGAAGGAAATGAAGTCAAGACATGTAATTAAAGCTAAATCGAAGACATGTAATCTTGATTTCTTTTGAGTCTTAGGAACAAAGTGTAATTGAGCATACTTGAGCTAAAATCAACTTAATCACACATTACGTTCCCTATAGAAGTCACACACGAAATTTCACATAATTTGGACTTCAATAGATCACCCAAACCTAGACCGGAAAACACCAAAACCTGAATTGCAAAAGTCTGCCCACATTCGGTCGACCACAACGTACCGTTCGGTCGACCGGATGATCAATTAATCCTGTTTGTGTTTCCCTGTCTAGTTTCGGTCGACCGCACCATATCTTTCGGTCGACCGTCAGATCATATTTTCTCGACCGTTACTTTTGTCGTATATACCCAACGGTCGTATTCGTATTAAACCAAAAATACCCCAAATGTATTTCATGTATCGGTCGACCGAGGACCTCGATCGGTCGACCGTTGTTTCATCACTTGACAAACCCAAAGTGTCTGTCTAAAATCGGTCGACCGCCAAAACCAGTTTCGGTCGACCGTTTAACCTTGTCAAAATCCCCTGCTATCAGTCAACACAATTTCGGTCGACCGATCCATTTTTCCCTCTACCGAAACGCTTGTTCGGTCGACCGGTAATCTTGTTCGGTCGACCGTTTTATTAATTGACTTAAGTGTTCAGTCGACCGATTCATATTTCAGTCGACCGTATACCTATCGAACCTAAGCGTTCGGTCGACCGTTGCACCTTTTCGGTCGACCGTTTCTGGACAGATTTGCAGCCCGATTTTCTGCTTTGTGTTCTTTGCACAATATCCAACCAAATCTTGTCCCAACGGATCTATTTTCTCTAATGCTTATAAATAGAGTTGTAAAACACATTTTAACACAACTCTCCCACTACAAACTTGTCCCAAACTTTAGAGAGAATTCCATACACTCCAAACCTCAAATCTTCACACTTAATCATATTTCCAATCTCATTCAAGTGTGCTCAAAGTTCAGAGAGTGTGTTCCACTCAAGGTTACAATTGTTGTAAAAGGAAGCAAGGACTTCGGTGAAAGCCCGAAGTGTCCCTCTCGGATTGTGAGAGGAAGATTCCAAGCTCGGCGAGGGTTGTTCGCGAGTTTGACGGTTGTAAGGCGTTGTCTCCCGGCCCAGAACGGGGAGCGGATAGTGAAGTCGTAGGCGGAGCTCGGTGATCCGAGCGGAGCTTGCAAGAGAGGATTAGGACCCGGGTGGGGTGCCGAACCTCTATAAAAATCGACCCGACTTCTTGTGGTTTGCATTATTCCTACACTTGCTTGTTTTGTTTAAATTTCCGCTGCGCATATCCATTGCTTAAACAAGTAGGTGATTAGATTAAAAAGTGATTAGTGAACCCATAACCCACACGATCCTACAGTTATGTCTTGTTCTCGCTTCAAATTTAATTTTTTTGAACTGTTAACTAGTTCGAGATTAAAGACTTGTATTGTTATTGCGAAGTCATTCATGTCATTACAATTTGAATCACTACGATGTCGAATTGTAAGTTGACATATGAAATCAGATCACAATTATACAGGGATTAAAGCAAAACAAATCCAAATGGACAAGAATAAAAACAAGATCAAATAAGGAAACCACCACAAAACTCCTGACAACAATCTAACTTATTTCCTAATCCAACAACAGATTCACTCGAACCCCAAATAACAAATAACAAAAAAAAAATGAAAACCACACCCATCACTCTTCTCCCAATCCAAACACAACAATCCACCTCAAAAGCCCAAATATGGGATGTCAGAAATCTGGGTCTGTCCCTCCCTATGGGTCGGGTGGGCATGGGCCCACCCACTAAATTAAGAAAGTTAATAAAAATTTGTTTCCTAATTTCTCTTCCTCCCACCTTTCCAACTCCCTTCTCGATTTCTCATCTTACGTCCGACCCTACGACCATCTCCATCTTCCTCTTCCTCCCACCAGTTTCCAATCTTGAGTTTTCTTCTCGATTTCTCATCGGTTGGTTCAACTTTCGTGAGATTTCGTGGTTTTTTGGGTTTCAACTAAATTGTTAATTTTTTTATGTTCTCAACTCAATCATGATGTTATTTTTTAATTATTGATCCAACACTAATATCACATTATGCAACACGTTTTATAAACAACAATATTTATATCAAGATTTTTCTTTTATTTTGACGGTAGTATGAAATTGTAAAATGATAATTTCTTTGGTATACTATCGACCGACCAAATTATTTTAAATATATCATACAATGTGCCTTTTGACTTTGATGATATTTTTTTTTAGAATGGATAAATACATAGGAAGTTTTTTACAAGTTCAAGCATGACTAAACGGCCTCGACCAGAACCTCCAGCTCTTGAATATCCTCCAGAGCCACTTTGTGAACCCCCTTTGAAAGATGGTATTGTGGTTGATCCGGGTGAAAGACGACCACTTAGTGAGCTCGCAAAGACTTGTGCAGAATTAGAGAATCTTTAGAGGTTGTATTTGATCAATTGCACTCATCAACCCAAACTCAAGGAATTTCCCCAAACATTTTTCAGTAGGAAACCACGAAGATTTAATCCAAAATGGTATGAACAATATCATTGGTTAGAATATAGAGTCTCAAAAGATGTTGTATTTTGCTTGTATTGTTATCTTTTTAGTTGCGAGCATTCACGTTTTGGTCGTGATGTGTTCGTAAAGCAAAACTTTAGGAATTGGAAAGACAAAAGGAGATTGATGAAACATGTGGGAGAAGTTGGAAGTACCCACAACTTGTGCTTTAGTGCTGTTGAAGATTTAATGAATCAAGCCCAACATATTGATATTATTTTTTCTGATGCATCTGATCAAGCCAAGCGTGACTATCGTGCTCATCTGAAGGCAAGTGTTAGATGTATTAGATGGCTTCTAATTGAAGGATTGAATTTTCAGGGACATGATGGGACAGAGATTTCATCTAGACTGAGTTTGTTTCTCTCACTTTTAAAGTACTCGTGCTTACCAAACGAGAACATAGAGAGAGTAGCGCTGAAGAATGCTCTTGAGAATCTTAAATTGGTAGCACCATCAATCCAAAAAGATATTGCTTGTGTGGCTGCAACTTTAACTGCTCGATCAATTGTTACAGGTATTATGTAAAACAATACATATTTGTTTCAGCTTGGTTCAATTATTATTTTCATTAATTCAATGTTAAATTGCTCGACACATTGTTACAGATATTGGTGATAACATTTTCGCTTTATTGATTGACGAAGCTCGGGATGTATCAGACAAATGACAATTGCTTTGGGATACATGGACAAGCATGGTTGTATTATCGAGCGCTTTCTTGGTGTTGTTCATGTTATGGATACAATGGCTAAATCACTCAAAAAGGTAGTTGACTTGATCATCAGTAAGCATGGTCTGAGCTTGTCTAATGTTTGAGGTCAAGGGTATGATGGTGCAAGTAACATGTCTAGACAGTTGAACGGTCTAAAAAGTTTGATTTTGTCAGAAAATAATTGTGTTTTTTATGTGCATTGCTTCGCTCATCAACTTCAGTTAGCTCTAGTGGCATGTGCGAAGAATGTTCAGTCTCTTTCCAACTTCTTTGATTATGTTTCTTTGATTTGTAATATTGTTGGTGCTTCTTGCAAAAGGAAAGATAAGTTGAGAGTCAATAGAATTCCACAAGTAATTAAAGGTGTTGCAGTTGGCGAGCTATGGACAGGTCGAGGCTTGAATCAGGGAGTTAGTTTGGCAGGACCAGGAGACACACGTTGGAGTTTCCACTATAGTTCTCTTGTGAGTTTGCTTACATTGTTCGATCCTATAATTAATGTGTTGTAGATTGTTGAAGAAGATGGTACAAACATGTAGAAAAAGAGAGAGGCAAATGGTCTTTTAAATCGAATGCAAATCTTCGAATTTGTGTTGAATTTGCACTTAATGCTCAAAGTGTTGGGAATAACAAATGATTTGTCACAAGCACTTTAAAGAAAAGATCAATATTTGATGAATGCAATTGAGCTTGTTAATGTGTCAAAAAGTCACTTACAACAATTGAGAGAAAATGGATGAGATGCACTGTTTGCGAAAACTTGTGATTTTTGTGCAAAGCAACATATAGATGTTCCAGATATGAAATGTGTAATAACATTTCGAGGAAGGAAAAAACGTGGGCATAGAAGAGTTACACATCTTCATTACTTCAAGGTTGACATTTTCTATGCAGTGATTGACGCTCAACTTCAGGAGCTCAATGATCGTTTTACGGATGTTAATAATGAGTTACTCTTATGTATGACGTGTTTGGATCCTCGTAACTCATTTTCATCATTTGACACACATAGAATATGTGAATTTGTTGACTTTTATCATGTAAAGTTTAATGGGAATGGTTGTCTGATGCTTGAAATTCAATTTGACAACTATATTGCTCGTGTGAGGAAGTCTTCACACTTTTTAGATTTACACAACATTACAGATCTTGCAAGGAAGATGGTCAAAACAAACTTGATGTGGTGTATCCTCTAATTTATTTGCTTATCAAGTTAGCCTTAACATTACAGGTAGCAACAACAATTGTTGAAATATCATTCTTAGCTATGAAGATTGTCAAAACTAGGCTTCAGACTCAAATGGGCGATGATTGGCTGAATGATTGTCTTATCACATACATAGAAAATAATGGTTTTCAGTCTATTGAAGACGAAGAAATTATGAAGCAAATTCAAGACATGAAGCCGCAAAGAGTGTTATTATATAAAAAATTATGTATGATTTTTGCCCTGGGTGAAGGATCTCGCGAGAGTGAAGCTGAGGCAACAAAAGGCTTGGCACCGCACTTTGCCCATTGATGGCTACAACTGGATCCTGGGTTTGGAGTGTTTGAAGAAAAACATTTACCTGCTGCTGTTTTTTCTGTCTTTTCTGAAAAAACTCGACTTCTTGACAAACTTGAATTCCCAACCAGGGAAAATTCTCTCATTTTGTACGTTTTTGCTAGCCTCTTGTGATGTACCTACTCCTCAAGTAAAAACCATGTCTGCCCAAATTTTTAACTACCTCGAGTTGCTCAGATTTGACAACATCTTCCATCTCACCCAACTTGACTAGAATGCTAAGTAGACAACTTCTACAATCACAAACACACACAAAGTGACACTTGAGATGTTTTTTGCTCAATATGTGATTGTATTATTTACAAATATTGAACTACAAGATTTGTTTTTCAAATACACAGACATGAGTACCCTTCAAATGAGAGGAGAATACCCCTTTATATAGGAGTGGATCTCCATTGAATACAAAAGGAGATTAACTTTCTCCTTTATGTAAAGCTCAACACTTGTCTCTACTTAGAGTATACAAATACACTTCTACTTCTTGGATATTTTAACTACCAAACAAATATCACTTAAGTATCCAATATATATTTGGTTTCAAGTTAACAAATATCTTGCTTATAGAAAGATTTTATGCAATCTTTGAGAGGTAAGAATAATTTAGAATTCTCTTTTGAAGAAGTCAAATTCTGTCACTTTTGATATTTATTGAGGAAGCAAAATGTCAATTCATAGTTGTTGCAATTAGGCCTGACAATTTGACACGGAACACGAGAACACGACACGAAAAATCTATGTCTGGGTTTAAGGATTTCGTGTTTCGGGTACACGAAAAAAAATTCGTGTCGTTTCGTGTCTCTCAGTCGTGTACCTGAAAAGCACATGAATCACACTAATTAACTATATCCTAATAATAGAACAAGTTACTGAGTTGGTGCAGTGGTTTCACATGTTGGATGAGTACTAGGAGACCGAGGGTCGATTCTCACCACCCTCTCCTTTTCACGTGTACTCAGGACACACCTTACATCAGGTCCAACCACTAATCCAACTTCGACTTTTGCATATGTCAAATGTTTAAACATTTTACGATATCGTTTAAAATTTAGTCACACATCGCTCGATTCAACTTCCTACCATCCACTCCACCCCTATAAAACCAACAACAACTCTCACCTCTCCTCCATTTGGGAGCTTTCCTCCCTAATGTCCTCTAATGAAAAATTGTTAGAGTAAACACTGAAAACTTTAAAATTTAATAATTCTTGCTTAATATTCGTGTTAGTTCAGGTAGTGTTCGTGTCCTTTTTATTGGACACGAAATTTTTTCGGGTCGTGTTCGTGTATAGGGAAAATTGTCTTGTTCACGGAAAAAAACATGACACGAAAGTACACGACACAGTTGTCTAAGCCTAGTTGCAATAAATTAACTTTCCTAAAAAAAGAGATATTTTGTTCTCGATTCCATCAGTGGACTTCATGACCACAATAGAGGGCTTTTAGATGGACTGGACTGGGCCGCTGTTGGGCTACACAGAGGCATGGCGTTATTTGCTTGGGGCCCACGTACTGTTGGGAGTCTTCTGACGCCGATGTTGTCAGGAACAGCTCATTCTTCATCCCATACTTCCCTGCTCAGCTGTCGCCACCCGTATGCACTCAATGGCGGAGAAGGGTATAATAAGTAAATACACACCCGATAGTACTACTATTCCCAAGAAGATCAGGTTCGGCCATCACCTTCACTTTCCAGTCCACACCACCAATTCAACCGAAACACTCCAAATGGTCGTCGATAGACAACATCTAATAAATGAACTTTCACGCCAATGTGTACGTTATTCCTTCTTTTAGAAATCTATTTGAATAATTAAATTGTTGAGTATGTGCCTATGTGGGATTCTTCGGAGATAGCGGGGGTGACAGTCAGGCGACAGTCAACAAGATCAACGAGTTTACTAAAAAAAATTCAGAATTCCGAATGTATATCCGTTTATTTGTAATTTGATATACGATGAAGATTGTACAAGGTTTAGAATTTTGGTAAAATTTCTTATAAATACTCGTATCTCTTCTCTCATTGTTGTAACTTTTTTGGTGAAATATTAGATTCATGAGTGTGTGCCAACTGTGATTTTTGATTTTTCACATACAAATTTTATGTCTTTTGTACGCATTTTTCCTTTTATTTACATGCTCTTACAAGTCGAATTCGTAACAAAAATAAACAAAACAACGGTTAATCAACTAAATGTGCCATCACTGGGACCCAACCTCGTCCAAAAAAAAAACATACCTTACTAGGGTAAAGTACAGTCGTCCAGCAAACAGGTTGGACGACCCGAAACGCGTTTTTGATGGGCCCTACTTGCAAAACAAACATGGTTCAAGTAATCAGTACATAAAAACACACCACCCTACACCAACAAAAATAGGAGATACTGTAGTTGCTCTCCAAGCCTGCACTACTCGTAGTAGCAATGGAAGCTCGAGCGACAAGCATGACCATCTTGTCATTGCTCCTAACACTTTCCTTCGTGGCGAGATCAGAAGATCAGTATCGGTACTACACTTGGACTGTGACTTACGGAACCATCTACCCTCTTGGCGTCCCACAACAGGTTGGTTGGTTGATTTGTTCTTAAGCACTTGTGATGTTCCCCAAAGTTGATTAATTAGTACGGTTGATTAAAGGTTGGGTTTTGATCTCGGCAGGGCATTCTCATCAACGGGCAGTTTCCTGGCCCACAGCTGGATGTTGTTACCAACGACAACATCGTCCTAAATCTCATCAACAACTTGGATGAACCCTTCCTCCTCACATGGTACTACTCTCACCTCTTACATGACTTTGATGCTAACTTGTCTAGCAAAGTTAGTAGGATATTTGCAAGCCTTATTAAGTTCCAAAGTGCTAATAATAGTCCTACATTTTAACAATTTATGGACTTTCTCGTGGGTTATGAGATCATCAGTACCTCCATATAACATTTAACATCTGTTGGTTTGAGTCGAAAATGTACACTTTAATACGGTATGAAAGCCAAAAATGCCAAAAGAACGGCCTAACTCTTCTACCCATATGTAGACATGTGATTATGTGTGTTGGATTTATGAGACACTACTTGTGTGAGAGAGTGTTAAGAATGACCCCACATCCGACAAATCAGAGACATTCACAAGCTATAAGATTTTCAGTACTGATTGGTTTTGAGTTGAAAACTCGCAATTTAATACTAAGGTTATTGTTTTCTTGGAAACCATCATGCAGGCAGGGAATAAAGCAGAGGAAGAACTCCTGGCAAGATGGAGTTTTGGGAACCAACTGCCCCATTCCTCCCAAGCAAAACTACACCTATGTATTCCAAACCAAAGACCAGATTGGTACTTACACCTACTTCCCATCAACTGGGATGCACAGGGCTGCTGGAGGCTTTGGTGGGCTTAATGTTTTCAGAAGAGTGGTCATCCCCATCCCTTACTCTCCTCCTGATGGCTATTTCACTTTGTTGATTGGTGATTGGTACAAGACAGGCCATAAGGTGATAGATCACTTCTTTGAAAGATAACATCCAAATATATAACAATTTAATTGGGCTCAGAGCATTTGCAAATCCATAGTTAAAACAAGTTTATGACATTAAATCCTAATTGATACATCCTTGGTTTCGAAATAACCAAGCCCAAAATGACACTCCACAAAACACTTCCTGAAGTTTGGTTAAAATAAGATAGAATAACTTCCAAATAAATAATAGTAGGAGCATCAAATAAGATAAAATAATTTCCTGAACAAGGAGATGGTAATTTTGCTAATGCTAAATTTAATCCAACATATTTAGAATCAGAAGAATAATGTTGCAACATGTATAGAATCTAGTCAGATGCCATTTTACAAGTATAATGTTGCATCTTTTGTGTGAATTCTTGTAGTGATTTGTATATATTTCCTACAAAAGAATGACTCAACCTAAATGTAAGTCATCATATGTCATCTTGTTGATGTAGGTGTTACAACAAACACTAGATTCTGGAACACCCCTCCCATTCCCTGATGGTCTCCTCATCAATGGACGCCCACAGTACTCTTACTTCACCGGTGACCAAGGTTAGTAGTAAATAACATCTTCATTTAAAGTTTCTTTTTATCTGTTATCATGCTAAATTTATGAATAATTGAATTCATGCATGTTGCTGACTTTAATATATGCAGGGAAGACGTACATGTTCAGGATTTCCAATGTGGGTCTGTCAACTTCTTTCAACTTTAGGATCCAAAACCACAGCATGAAGTTGGTAGAAATAGAAGGATCACACGCTGTTCAGAACATGTATGATTCCATTGATGTGCATGTTGGACAATCCATAGCAGTACTTGTGACCTTAGACAAGCCTCCAAAGGACTACCAAGTGATAGCATCCACTAGATTCACAGATACAATCCTCAATGCAACTGGAGTTTTGCATTACTCCAACTCCAATTCACCTGTTTCAGGACCACTTCCCTCTGCTCCAGCCCTCCAAGCAGATTGGTCCATGATGCAAGCCAGAACATTCAGGTGGTCAATCGTATTGATTTAGTTTCCTGTGTTTGAAAGTAGACTGATTTAGTGTTGGTTTTGATTGTTTTCAGACGTAATTTGACCGCAAATGCTGCAAGACCAAACCCACAAGGGTCATACCACTATGGGAACGTTACAAGGACCAGATCGCATGTTTTTGCTAATTCCGCACAATCAAAGAATGGGAAGCTTCGTTATGCTGTTAACGATGTTTCCTTTGTTGTTCCTGAAACACCCCTGAAGCTCGCAGACCATTTCAACATTGGTGGTATTTTCAGTTGGGATAGCATTGCCTCCCAACCGAGAGGAGGTCAGGCTGTGCTAGGAACCCCAGTTATGCGATTTAACCTCCATGATTTCGTAGAAATTGTCTTCCAGAACACTGAAAATACCATCCAAACATGGCATTTAGATGGTTCTCACTTTTGGGTCGTCGGGTATGGACAGAACAATCTTATATTGATTTTTTTAAAGTTCTAGATTTTGTATCTCATGAGCTGGAGCATTAACAAACTGAAAACTGTAGGTATGGTTCTAGGCAATGGACTCCAGACATGAGAAATGCATATAATTTGATGGATGCTGTTAGTAGGTACACAGTAGAGGTATGCTGGTTCACCATTTTTGCATGTATATATGTGTGAATTTAGGTGTAAGCGAAATGATGTTATTAACTTCTTATTGTAATGTTGACTTATGCAATAGGTATATCCCAATGGATGGAGTGCAATCTATGCTTCATTGGATAACCAGGGAATGTGGAATCTTAGATCTGCGATGTGGGCGAGGCAGTATCTTGGACAACAACTGTACATCAGAGTGTGGACACCAGAGAAGAGCTTCTTCAACGAGTATGATATCCCTTCAAATGCTCTGCTATGTGGGAAAGCCGTGGGCTTACACAAGTAGATCTTACTTTGTGTTAGTTTGTTTGGTTCCACTACATGGTTTTATGTCATGAAAATCAAGTAGAAGTGAAAATTTGGGGTACTTCTGTCACGGCTCTAATTGGTGTTCATTAATTTTATTAAGTTTTATGCAAGTAATTCTACTTTCTGGATTAAGATTTTAGTTTTTTTTATTGCTTCAAACAAGAAGCCCTTGCAAAATTTAAAACCAGGATAAACCAATCTATCTCACCTCATTTTTAGGCAGCGCACAAGCATGTCGAGAAATTGGAAAGACTTAAAAGTGTGTTAAAATGCTTGATAGTTATATGACTTGTATCACCGTCGAAATGAAGTGGTGGCTACATATATAAACAAGTACACAATGTGAAGAATTAGTATTGCAGAGAGAATTTTATAGAGCAGTAAATCCACTAATTCATTGTCGTCTTCACAGGAACAACTCAGATTGTTCCAGACTTCATAATCACCTCTTGGATAAAATATACAATGGCATAATCAATGAATCAACTTCATACTGTGGTCAAATATACAAGAAACGTACCATATTTTAAAGGAAAGTTAGGCCACAAGCTAGACTTGGTACTCGTGGTTTCTCGACTACACTTATCAGCGAAACATTGTTTTCCTCTTAAGTCAACAACGATGGTTGTCCTGGGCGTTAAAGGACTTTTACTTCTTCACTGCAACATCTAGTCCTGCAACAGAGCAGTTTCTTGTAAGATATTCTAGGCCTTGAACAAAATTAACCCACAGAAGTTATAGCAAAACTAAAATTGTCAATACATGTAGCATGATAAACCTTACTGTCCATATCTATGTACTAAATTTCTTAAGTTCATATGAGAACCTGCAATCACAATGATTCTAGTTGAGTCAATGAGTCTTGCCTTCGTATTCATATGATCATATCTTGTAATTCATATCTTAATGAATGGATCTGGTCCATTAGCTCATTTGTTGCTTCTTCTACGATAGAAGGATCTATGTCAGGTATTGGCTGTGTTATTCCAGCAACCTGCAAGAAAATTTGCTAAACTAAAAATACAGCAAGCAACAATTACTTGAAAGAGAATGGACAACGATGTAGTACCTTCAATGTACATGTACACAAGCTTAATAGCTTCTGAGCCAAATGTACTCTTTCGTGTTCATAATCCTGAAGTGTCCATCAGCGATTCAGGGTCCATAAAATTTATGTGAAAGGAATTTTCTTTTATATGAGTTGGATATAATTAGGTATGCACCTGTAGTTAGTCTCTAAGTCGCTGTCCTTCGTCAACATCTCTGCATACTCTTTTTGCACTTGAATTTTGGTATGCAGCAAGTTCAGCTCTCACAGCTGAAAGGATCTCTTCAGATCTTTCTAGCTTCTCAATAAGGTCTTGTTTCTGAATTTTCAACAAATTATTTTCTTCCTACAGAAAAATTCACTTCATTAACAAAAGCATAAAGCTATTCAATACTCGAAAGCAAAGTAAGAGAAGGTACTTGCAAAAAAAAGATAGAATAAGTTACCTTTATTCTAGCATGATGATGTATACGGTGCTGGAGATTCTGTTGGCCCTGCAGTTTACCAACTTCATCCTCAAGTCTCAAAACCATCTTTTTGTGCCTTGCATTATCGCCCTGAAATAGCCATGACAATTATTTTAAAAAAAAGTGTTTTAAGGTGAAAGGTCGATTGCTAGAGAGAGGTCTCCTTTTCAACCTTCCACGCTCCATTTTCAGCCATGAGAATTTGAACTTGCTGACGTGATCTTTCCAAAGCAAGTTTTGTACTTGTGAGTTCTAAATGTTGTCTATCCAGTTCCTCAAGCCATCTGCCAGGTAAGATTTTAGACATGGGTGCAATTTGGGACATAACATTGCTATAACCATATCAATAACAGAAAACAAGTAGCCCACCCTTTTCTCTCGTCGCACAACTTGTTTAGTTCTGTCTTCAAGCCAACCATGTGATGATCCTGCGAGAATGAAAATCTCAAAATTGCTATTAACTATGTAAAATTGTAAGCAGAATTTCTTTCAGACATTAGACCTTTTCTTGAGTTTCTCCACTCTGAAGACATGAGGACTCTGATATTTGTTGCGCCTGCTGATCTACCATCGACTAGCATAGGAAGGAACAACAATATTTAGAAAAGAACAAATAAAAAGGTAGAGACATATGAATACAAAGACGACTGCCTTCGTCTGTCAAATACCATATGAGCATGATCAGAAGTTTTGACTATGAATGAAATAATTAGGATGGGGCATCATCAACAATTGACCCTTTGGTAAGATAACAGATGAAACTAACAATATCAACAAAATAGAGTAAAGGAAATAGTCAGCAAAAAATCCACATAGATACCTAACATGATTAATAAACACTAATCATAAACGCTATTCAAAAGATAAATAATTTACTGCGTATTTGGTTATATCCAACTTCACCCCGAGCAAATCCCGGATCACATCATGTGTCATACTCTCTGATGCTGCCAGTCTTGAATTCAAACTGAATATCTGAGGATTAATAACGTCAATCATTCAAATGCAATGCAAGGTATAGAAAGGTGAAATCATTTTGCAACTTGAGAAGCAATTTGTTAAACCTCCTTTTGATGGCTTGCAACCAATGACTCAAGTTCCTGGACACGAAGACGCCCACTTGCAATCTCTTCATCTTTCTCTGAGTTAATTTGTTGGGCCAAGCCTAAACCTATGCATTTAAAGGGAGACCCAGACCCTCTGATTCTTGCTGCATTTTTCTCACATTGGGGAGCTGTCACGCCCAGTATGGATGAAGGTTCAATCTTGACTTGTTCCACGATTGTATCCAATTCCTTGATCTGGTTGGCATTTCCTTGAGTGAATAATAATTAAGTAAATAAGAAATTTTATAGGTAAACATCTCCAATACCTTCTGCGCGTTTTGTTGTGCTTGAGCTTCTGCATGCATATTAATCTCGAAAATATGTGTCTGGTATTGACTGATCTGTGGAATAAAAGAAGTTCAGCACAGGTGTACTAAGGGGCATTTGCATGCATTTACCTAAGCATTACCCTTTACACATAAGGCAAGATCAACTAGTTGACCACAGTCAACACCATACTCATAAACGAGAGTTGAAGTTGACACTATGTATGGGAAGTTGACAAACTACAATTCATCACAATGGTACAACACAAGTCTAGATAATGACATCCTGAAATCCTTTAACAAGCTCACCTCTTTATTCTTGTCAGCCATATCCTTTTCCAGAACACATATCTTATTCTTCATCTCTTGTAACTCACTCTCTAGATCTCCAACATTCCTAGCAAAGTGGAAATCAATTATCCACCCACTACCACATGTTAAAAACAGAAAACACCAAGAAAGGAATAAGTGCAGACTTTTGCAATTCTAATTTTGCAGTATCTGTAACAGTACTTATGTTGACAGTATTCTCTTCAAGCAACTCATGTTTCATTCTTTGAAACTTTATTTCTAGATCTTCTCTTTGCAAACGTTGTCTCTCAGCCTCATCCTTGACGAACTCCACCTGCAATGTATTCAACAATATTGATGTTGTTAAGAACGTCGTTATTACAACTACATTTACTATTATTACTGTTACTACTACTATTATTAGTACTGCTACCACTGTTATTAGTACTTTATTATTATCTACATTGATGCAGAAGGCATACATTTCCGTTAAACGGGTATACCTTATTTTGCAACACATCCACGGTACATTCAAGCTCTTCAATGGATTTTTCTAACAACTTGATCTCGTCTTCTTTTTCTTCAGCATATGCTTTTCTGGCCTCCGCTACCTTAGTAGACGGTGAAAGAACTAGTTTTACACAAGTAAAAGATGGACAGTAAGGTAGCAAATATATTAGCAATTACAAACCTCACGATTTTCGGCAGCAATAGCCTCATTTTCTTCAGAAAGTGTGTTGGCCGTCTCAAGCTGTTTTCTTAGGATAAGTAGCTCCGAACAAAAACAAACCCTCTCTTCTGCATATCTAGCCATATCATTTTGTAGACTAGTCGTGAGACTATTTTGGTTATCAAGTGTTGCTCTCAGTTCAAGTATTTCAACACCTAAAATTCTAACTGAATCATTTTTGTAAGCCAATTCCATTTCAACAGAATTTTTCGCAAGTAATAATTTTTCCATGTCCACTTCCATAGCATGTTTTGCGGTAGAAAGATTGTCAAGTGAATGGTGCTCCTTAGAAAGGTCCAACTGAAGAGCTGACATTTCGCTGCATTTGTGCAGCAATTCAACTTCAAGTGCGTGACTCTTTGCTGTCAAACTTTCCAGCTTACAAGAATTTATTACCAGTTCTTGTTCCAAAGATTGGACGGAACATATCATCTTTTCCAAGTCATTTTCCTTGCTTTCTGCTAAAGAGAACATACTATCAGTACATGATTCAAACCACCTAAGCTCTTCAAGTAACTTGGATACCTTGCCCTCGCACAAGCTCATTTCACATAACATCTTATCCATCACTGTAAACATTTTCTGAGGAAGTGTCTGTGTCATCCTGTTCAAGACTTTACTAGCCAAGTCAAAAGACTGGAAATAATTCTTAAGATTCACACTATAAAGTGCAACAACTGCATCCTTCAGTTGTCTTGCCGATATCAGATCATCCTTCAAAGATTCATTTTCGAAGCAGAGGTCTGAATGGAAGTTGTTCATGTCAACTTGAAAGGACTGGATAATACCATTAAACTCATGGTTCTCCCTGTCAAAGCCATTTATACGACTGTAGCAGGATTCTAGCTCAATTTGCTTCTCCTTTAATGCTTCTGTGGCTCGTAAAAAATCATTATTGAGCTCAACGACATTGCTTTTCAGTGTGTCATTTTCATTTTGTAAGCTGATCAATTTGCAATGCAAATTTTTCACCACCTCATTTTTTACTAAAAGATCCTCATTAACTTTAAAACTGCAGCATTGAAAGATGGCAATCTCTGAGTTTCTCTTCTCTAGCTCATGTAGGAACCTAGACATTGTGGCCTGAGTAGACACAAATTCGTCTCGGAAAACCTGGTTTTGTTGGTGAAGCAAAGAATTGGTATTGACGAGGAACTCTAGAGATATTTCGTTTGCCAACATATCTTCAAGAATGTCACGGCTTTCGGCATAAAGAAGATCAATTTGCAAAGATAACCTTGCATTCTCTTCTGAAAAATATTTCAGTTCACCGTCAAAAGAAGAATTAGTACCGACCAAGGCATCAATCCTATTAAGCATGTCTTGTATTTCTTCGTGCTTCTCATCAAGGCTAGCCTGCTGCATTGTAATATGATTCTTCAGCTCCATTTCATTAAGAGCCATCTGATGGGAATCTTTCTCTAACATCAATATCTTCCTTTCTGCTTCCAAATTTCTTTCATTGCTCAGCTGCAATTCAACTAAAAGTCTTTGTAAAGCAGCATTTGATGTGCGCAGCTGTACAACATTGTCTTGCTTCAGGAAATTTAGTTCAGCTTCTAGGTCTGTCAAAAATTGACGATTGATATCCCTTTCCATCACAACTAAAATGACTTCTCTCTTAAAGTTCTCCAACAAACAGGCAAATGTATGTCTCTGCCTTTCACAATCAACTGTTTGACCTCTGATCTGTCTCAACTGGTCCACCTTTTCATTTACCTCTGATGATAATATTAATATCCCAAAATCTTTTGCAAACAAATCTACCAAGTCAATTTCTTTTTCAGCCTCAAAATTGTTCAGGAGGATACCAAACTCTTGACCCAGGACATCTGATCTATCTAACAATAACTTTTCTAGCAACTGCAATTCAACGACCTTCCCATCAAGAAAGCTAAGTTTGACCTTCAGTTCTGCACCTTTATTTTCTTGTCTTGCGATCCAATTAAAACTATCATTGAGGTCAGTCAGCATCTTTCCCTTCAGAACATCACACACTGCTAACTCATTTTCCATTCTGATGTTGCGGTCTTCTAATCCTGAAATTAGTTTCTTTGACCAATGGAGTTTGGAATCAAGGTATCCATTCTCGACATGCAGGTTATTTATTGTCTCCCAATAAGAACCCATTTCACAAAGATGTGACGCTGACACTACATTACCTCTTTCAACAATGCCTGACCACATGTCTTCAAGACAGCCCCTTCCCAAATCTGTTGAGAAATGAATATGAGACTTCAAGTTTTGAATCATGCATGACAAGGAATTGAATTCTTCCGTGAGTGCAATTTGAACCTCCACAAACACATTTTCTAAAGAAACAACCAAGCTTTCCAAGGTAGAAGTACTTGATTTAGAATTATTCACCAAGTCAACAAATTCTTTCTGTAGTGTAACAAGGCATGAACGCAAACCATGAACTTCAGCCGCTAAGTGTTCCTTTTCATGTGTCAAATCTTGCTCAATCTGTTGAAGCCTTTGTACTTCAAGATTGGTGATTTTATTATCAGCCCTCAATGCATTGATTGTCAAATCAGCATCTTTAAGTGTTTTATGAGCTTCATCAAACTGGGAAACAAGAACAGATACCTCAAAGTCTTTTTGGGTGGCAAGTATTTTGACATCATTGAACTCCAGCATATTCTGGAAAATAAAACCAGAAAATATTAAAACATAGATAAAATAATGGCAAAGTTGAAGATGATAAATATCAAACAAATTGAAATTCTTACCGCTTTTGCTTCAGCTAAACATGTGCCCAAAGCCTCTCCCTCAACGAATTGCAGCTTATGTTCCAGCTCTTGCAAACTAAGCTCCATCTTTTTCTCTTTGTATATCATCTCAATCTCCAGCTCACTTACTTGACATATCAGATCTTCAAGATCTGCTCTGCTCTGTGTCTCGTGCAGCTTAACAGCAGTTTGTTGTTCAAGAAGCCTGTACAAGTTAGCCTTTATACCATTCAAACAATACCAGATAGAAAATAATTCTTTTCTGAATAAGGCATTTGACTCCGTAATATGTGCATTTTCTGGAGCTCCTGATTCTTGTTCTGTACAGAAGTGGATAGTTTCTTTACAGCAATTGGAACTACTTTTACTGGCAGACTTCTCCACGCAATGATTAGCCAATCCATAGAGATTTATGTGACTCTCGAACTCACTGTGTGCTGATACAGTACCAACCTGCAAAATAGAATGGTGCCAATACAACCTTGAGTAAAAGCAATTGAAAACAGAAGTAAAACTTTACATATACAGGGAACTGATAGTGGTGTGGAGGGGTCATGGTTGTTCCATTAAAAATAGAACATTGGCTTACTTTGTCCACGTGATCATACTTTGCACCTGCAACATCTCTGTTAACTACCCTTTTCTCCTGCTCAATATATGCATCCAAGCAAGAACAAAGAGCACTCATTTCCAATTTAAATTCACTTAGTGTGTCGCCAGTTTTTGAAAGTTCATGTGCATAATTGCTATCATTGTTCAGTTTTTCCAGTTGATCCTCCAAGAAAATGACGTGTTCATGCTCTGCATGGAATTTTGTTTGCAGTTCAGAGACATTCTTCTCATATTCATCAATTTGGACTTTCAGATATTTTATATGCTCCTCCAATCTAGTATTGACAGATTTCTGCTCTCCTAGAAGGGCTTCCTTCTCGCAATTCATTTCCACAATCTCACTGAGCTGTAACTTTGTATTCTTCATTTCAGCTAGACGTAGTGTGGTAATCTCAGAAAAATTTCGGACAGTTAGGAAGGCAGCAATTCCAAATACCTCAGCACTCTTTACTTTATTGTTGATCCCCTTGATTCTCTTCTCCAACTCAAAAATGATCGTGCTTTTCTCTGACAACTGTGAAGTCAACAGAAGGATTTCTCTATCTTTATCACTGTTCTCCTTCTGTTGTTCATTTGTTATCACTAGTGTTGCTCCTCTTAGAGATTTCAATTTCGACTCTAGATCAGACCTTATATTGTGTGCATTCTCTAAAGACTTCTGAAGTTCTTCAACCATTTCATCCTTTTCAGATATGCTCCTTAGAATTTTACTAGCCTGCACTTGTATCCAGTTTCCGTAGGAAATTATACCTTTGGATTCGATTTCTGCAGCTTCAAACACCATGTTCCCATCGGCAAGAATTTCCCATGTTTCACGGGCAAAGGTTTCCCACTCCTCAATCAGGGTCATAAGTTGTGTCTCTTTCTTTCCAAGAAGTTCAGTTAGATGTGCGTTATTGCTTGACAAGACATGTTGTCTTTCTTGAGCACTCCTTAACTCAGCTTCAACTGCCAACAAGGCCTCTCGAGCCTCCTTTTCATTTCTGTTACTGTCACTAACTTGCACTTGGAGTGTGCATACCTCTTCTTGCAAGCACAGAATAACCTCAGCGGTCTCAACCTCAACTTGCCGACAGATTTTTTCCATTTCTTGTTCATGTGGTAATTGAGTCTTGCCGTCACTTTGATAACACAAGTTAATTAAACGAGCCTTATCAAGTGAAGCTTGCATTTGATTTATTTTCATGTGCAAGGTTGAGTCACGATCCAATTGTCCAAAATTTGGCTTGCTAAAATCTAAACGATTATCCTTTGTCTCTATACTGCCATAGTTTATTGCAGCTCTCTCTTTTAGTAAAGAGATCTCTAAAGCTTGCTTTGTTAACATCTCAACATCTGAATTGTAGTTTTTCCTCAGTTCCCCCATCTCGTTTATTAATAGAACTTGCTGCGACTCTAGAGCCTCGATAAGAGCATCTGCATCCTTCAGTGCGCATTTGGTTTCCTCCTGATTCTTGCTTAATTGTGAAAATGATTGCTTGCCTTGTGCCAACTCATTGCAAGCATGCAGAGCTTGTTCTTCAGCACTAACACGAGACAATCTTTCATATCGGAGAACTGTCTTTATTATGTCTAACTGCATCTCTAAGCTTACAATTTGTTCTAATATCGGTTTATTGACACAAGTAATTTCTTCACTGTTCGTTTGAACTTCAGCGAATGAGGTCCACCCCGAAAAGCATTCCTAACACAAAAACAATTTTAATAAGAATGCAAAGTACTAAATGGTAATCCAATTGTTCTTTGTCGTAACAGTGACTCAAGCTCATCATTCTAAATACCTTAAATATTATCATAACTTGATATCCAACTAAGATTTTGTAGTATGTTTGCATAAAAGTGAAACGTACCATTTTTTGATGTTCAACACAATGAGCAGCCTTAACTTCGCAAAGTTCATCCCGAATACCATTTATCTCCCTAAAGTACAAACGAAATTCCACGTAAGCATTAAGCACACATAGCGAAAAGCAGCAAGTGTGTGCTCAACATATACAGAAAAATGAAGAGGCTAAAGTAACAATTACCGAGTAAGCTGTTCATTAATTTCTATGCTAGATTTAAGGTTGTTCCTACAATCTTCTAATTCTTGGGATGTTCTCCTTAGCTGCAGATGCATATAACAAAGAAGTAAGGTAGCTGCATTGACTAAACTAAAAAGTTGTCAAACTAAAAGGACCACAAACCTCCATTTGAATAGGATCGATTTCTTGTGAGGAAGGGCATGGACGATCCTGCATAACCTTGATATTTCAGATAAATCATGTATGAGACAAATTGTATCTGAGGATGAGTAACAGTTGGATTTGAACCGACCTGTGTTTTCATTTTAGGATTTGGATGCTTATTTGTGGACACATTTTCATCGAGGATTTGAAGAAGCTGCATAAAAAGGATTCTCATTCAAGGAAAAGAAAGATGACATAGTAAAATAGAATGCTTAGATGTGTACATAAACTTGAACATTAACCTGGTTTCGCAACTTAGAAATTTCAAGCAATAGCTGATTTCTTTCACCTTCTTCATAGAAGTCATGAAACCTGTAGGCATCGTGATGTTCAATGTTCTAATTAACTCATTAAGCAACTAGCAGGTTTGATAAAAGCACTTGCTTGTAGGGCACGAGCCATACCTTTTTAATTGGTTCAGCAGCCTAACATTTTCTGATGCGAAACGAGTCACTTCTGAGTTCCTTTCTATTCTAGCTTGAAGTAACTGAACCTCTTTGTCCATAGCACTCTTTTCCTCCAACATATATGAATCTTTGGACATCAAACCATCCACAAGACTTGCCATCCTTTGGATCTTATCCTCTCTAAACTTAAGTATCATTTTTGTGCACCGAATGTCCTCCTCTCTTTCACAAACCTGCAATTGTAAGGCGACCTTACATATTACACTTGTACCGACAGCATCGTGCTTTACTAGAATTGCTAACATTTTAACGTTTAAAAATGGGGAGAATGCGTCCATCAACATGGTTTTACCAGCTGATTTAGATGTCCGATTTCAGCTTTAAGCTCCTCAATTGTAGCATCACTCAGCTTTTCTCTTCTCAAAGCACCAGCCAAAATTGCTTCCAAGGATGTATACTGAAATAAGCATTAAATTAATACTTCACAAAACATGAGAGCCTGCCAGCAAGCTTATGGGATAAATGGAGTTGGGACATAAAATATGAGGAGCTAAATCTATGTCGACTATGCTAGCTTTCATTCGCAGGAAATATACTAATATATAGATTGTCTGACTTGTAGAGGAATTCTTGATGGACCAAAACATTGATCCTAATTCTACTCAAACCGGTTATCAAAATAAATACCTGCTTCATCAAATCCTCGATGCCACTTGAATCACTGCTTTTTAGCTTATCTTCACCCGAAACTTCACATTTTTCAACCTCACAGTCTTGAGTTATCGGTGTCTGAAAGGAGAGAGCTCTTGAGATGTTTTGGTGCTTCAGTTTGGTGACTTCTTCCTGATCAACATGTGCATTATGAAGTATTAGTTTTACAGTTGCACCAGTAAGCAACTAATTCTTTAGCAACTAACTAAAAATAAAATACTACATGACCTTTAGGACACGTATTTGATGTTGTAGAGCAATGATATCTCCAGATGCGTCTTCATTCACAAAGGCCTGGTATTTGACATTAGAGAAATTAAACAAGTCTTTAATTTACTTGAGGAATACATGCATTTAATTTATTTGAGTAAAAAAAGTGATCCAAAGATTACATAAGGAAGTAAACGGGTGTGTAACTATTAACATGAGATTGAGATAAGGACATGGACCATTACATTGTTTTGAATGAACTTTGCACGTTGGGCGAATTTGAGAGTGCTCAATGTTTCACTTGCACAACTACATATAGTGTTACAAAGGTAGAAATGGTAAGGAAACGTGGAAAATCAATAAATCATACTCAATAATGAAACTATCATTAAAATTGAACACAGCTCACCAGATAGATGGACTGATGTTAGCAACAATAGTGGTTTTCGAATTACCACCCAGAGAATCCTACAAAAGAAAACTGCAAATGAGTAAATGTACCGACAATGAACTCAAAGAACAACTACATTATATATTTAACACATCAGATGGTTTATTTTGTGAACTCTCACTTGAAGAAGAAATGTGAGTCTGGAGTCTCTATAAGGAACATGTCGCTGCTTCCCATTTGCCACATCCACCAGAAGCATTATTACATGACTACAGAAGTTAACGAGTATCACAAGAATGATATTAAATATTTTTATGGTGTAAATTGTGTATAAACAAAGTAATGAAATAAAAATATTAAACAATATATCTAAATAAACAAATAAAAATAGGGATAAAGAAGTAAAATAACACGTACCCAAGAGCAGATAAGGACTTATTGATGCTTGCAGCTTCCTTGAGCCTCTCCCCTTCAGCACCTGACATTTTTTGTCTGTATTTTCCGGGGTAAATGAGAACTATGCTTTTATTCCGATGCTGTACTTGGATATTTAAGGAACACATGTTAGGAATTAATACCTTTCCGAACCAGCAAGATCGACAAGGTTCAACCTAGCAAATCTTAAGTTCGTCACAGAGTTTTTTTCCCAGCTACTCTCAATCACACAGGTGAAAACACTATGCGAACGACTGCTCTCACGATTCATATTTGTGGCTGCCACTTTTCTATTTGCAGCACCCTAGAAAAAATTTGAAACGATACAAGCACGTTGAAGCATACAAACTGGTCTTGTGTCAAAAGTTAAAAACAGCATCTTGTATTAGGCTTAGGCAGTTACCTGCATTAGAAGTCTTAGGATATCATTGGCATTGCCAACTGCAAATTCAGTTAGACTTTCAACGTACACACCCTTTTGGATATCTTCACGCAGCTTTATGTTGAAGAGTATCGTAAGTGTTAAACAATAGTATACAAAAAATATACTCTATAAAAGCAATTAACACGTAGAATTTCTTGATATCTGGAGTATACAATATTGGACTGAATCAGCTTAAAGATGAGTTGCAGGCAGGTTAAGCTCAATTCAATAATAAAATAGAGAAAAAGCAGGGACTTACAAGCAGATTAGTGGATGATGGTTGAAGAAGATCAGCTATCTGTTCATTGTAAATTTCTAGGAAAGAACATTTGCAGTTGTATTTAAGCCTTTCATCCCTTCTATTTTGTTCTTCCTAATCATGAAGAAAAGAAGGTAAAGTCCGACAACAATTAATTTGGAAGAAACCAACCTACTAATGCTAGATCTCTATTCTCTATGAATGGTACCTCTTTGATCCTGGCAAACAGAAACTCGAAAATTCGAGGTGTAATTCCACGATCTGAATGGGGCTCTGCTCCCATCCCATCGATCTCCCCAAGCATAGTGTACGTTTTCCCACTCCCAGTCTGAGGTTGGACATTTATTTTGGCGAAATAAGCAACTGACACTAAAAGCTCATTGAGAATCAAACATAAAACTTAAGCCATATCTTTCTGTTGTACTTATACCAACCAAAATAACATCATCATCAAAGCAGATCTGCATACAAAAAAATACCTGCCCATAAGCAAACATGCAACTGTTATACCCAGACATGCAATTCTCTACCATCGGTACGCCTACAACTTCAAAGAGTGATTCCTGAACAAGAGATCCACCCAAATCACTTGCATGCTTCAAATGACTCTAAGATGCACATTAAGCATAGAAGTTGGTGATCAAATGAATGTTGAACCTGATTTGTCGTTTCACAAGCAACATGGTCAAAAATAAAACGAGAATCTGGTCTCCCTGAGCATGTGATACTATGTGCATCATCCTGCTTCAAACACCGATTGTACCCTTGAAAACCTATCTCCGCACAGTTGAGAGGGCGTACTCGAATGACAACCTAACAACAATGATAAAGTAATGGTTAAATGATTTTATCGATAAAAAGTATTTTTTTAGTTCTTCATTCCAATGAAACGGAAGAGCCATGTATTCCTGTATTTTACTAGATTTTTAATAAGTTAGAAACCCTTAACAATTGATTCAGTTCCAAATTTCATTGGTCACATCAATTGATTCCCTCAATTACCAACCCCTTACAGAATTAGAAATACAATATCATCGCATACATTGCCATATTTCAGCAAAATGAGTCAACAAAAACAAAACAAAACAAAACAAAAATCACGTCACCTGCACATTGTGGTCCATCCAAAAAGATGGATCCTTTCTCAGCTCGAAGTGAGGTACTTCAACTGAACTAAAATCAGAAGTCGGAAAGTTAGACAATTGAATTCCCGCAGATGCAACTGCCACGTTCCCTCCACGACCTCCAGTCCCCAACGAAGGACGAGACGATCCGAACACAGGGTTAGGTGGCTTGCTCACACTCTTTGTCGGTGTACTTTGCCTCGAACCATTCTCCGAGCACACAGACGAAGCCTTACCAGCAGTCCTAACGGGACGAGGAGTCACAAACCCAAACCCACCCGCCACGCCGAGACTCCCACCTCGACTAGGCAGCGGCAACTGCACCATCGCATCATCACAACCAACATCACTTCCACGGTCATTCCTCGAAGCCCATCCGAACCTATTCCGACTGACCACGGCCGACTTTTCCGGAGTCCTCAACACAGAGTCACGCCCCTTGACCTGCTTACTCTTAGTAGGAGTCCTCTCCACCTTCTTCTTAGCCGATCTAGGGCTCTCGATGGGCCCCAGCGGTGGACGGGACGGATCGGAGTCGAGATGAGGAACGGACGGTTCCAATGGATCGGTATTCTCGTCATTGTCGTCCGCGTGCTTCCCCTTGGTTTGTCTGAGAGATTCTGTTCTCCGCAGCATTCTGCAGGGAATGGAGAGGATTAGACGGGAAATTCTTATGGATTGTGGGGGAATTGGAGGGCTTACCTGAAGGAGGAGGTGAGGAAGGCGATCTGGAAGCGAAGAATGGTGGATTTCTAAGGTTTGGAGGATCGAGAATGGTGGAGTAGAGGAGGAAGGTGGTTTGGTGGGGAGTGGAGCTCGAGGGGAGGGAGTGAGGTTTGAGTTTTGAAATGGGAGATGCGTGACGGATGAGTGGATTGGACGGTTTGGATGTCCGAGGGGATTCGGATCGACGGCTGGGAGGAGTTGGCGTTGATTCAAATCGGATTCCGGCTTGGTCGTTCAATTGAATTGTTGAAGGGCGGTGGGCTTCGTGGGCCGACGTCTTTTAGTTCGGCCCAGGCTTAATTGTACCTCAAAAGTCAAACGCTTGACGGTTGTAGTCTTTTTTAGATAGGTTATTATAATTGAGTAAGGATAGAATGAGCCCTGGGCTCATTTTGTTTAAATAAGCTCCTCAAGATCCAACCATTCATCTTAATCTGAATGGTTGTGGGTGTTTTACTTTAAGTGAGGGTAATAAAGTAAATGTGATCCAAAAAGAAACTCAATATTCATTTTACCAAAAAGAAACTCTTTAATCCATGTTACCAAAAAGAAACTCAATATTCATTTTTCTATTTTCGTCATCCATTTCTCCTCAACCTCCAAACCCACTATTCTTCATTCCATTTTCGTCACCCATTTCTCCTCACCTTCCAAACCCTCCTAATTTTTTTTCCATTCACACCGACTATCACCTCCCGAATGTCCCTCATTGTCATTCACTATGTCGGATTCTTTGAGACGTCTTGCTTTTTTTTTGTTAGACGTTGCTGCTGATTTTGGTTTTGTTTTTGTTAGATGTTGCTGCTGATTTCGGTTTTGTTTGGATTGTTGCAGTTGATTTCGGTTTTGTTGGTTTTTTGCTGTTGATTTCGGTTTTGTTGGTTTTTTGCTGCTGATTTTGGTTTTTTGCTGCTAATTTCGGTTTTTTGTTGTTGATTTCGGTTTTGTTTGGTTTGTTGCTATTGATTTCGGTTTTGTTGGGGGTTTTTTTTTCTGATTTCGGTTTTGTTGGTTTTTTGTTGCTGATTTTGATTTTGTTTGGTTTTTTGCTGCTGATTTTCGATCGTTTGGTTTTAGTTTTTTTGCTGCTGATTTCGGTTTTACTTGGTTTTTTGCTGCTGATTTGGGTTTTTATTATGTGGATCTTTAATCTTGCGGTTTATTTGGGATGTAGATAAATTTTGGTAGAATATATTGGTTAAAAATTAACATAATCGTTGTTAAGTTAACATTAAGTTATGTTATTTAATTTTAAATAATGTAAAATAAACAGATATGATTTTACTACCACTCTCCAATAACATACTGTCGAATTAATTTGAGTTCTTGTGCAGGTACATGTACATTACGATTCTTTTCAAGCTTGCATATATATTGGATTAGCTGTAACATAATTGTTATAATTGTAATATTAAGTTATGATTTTTAATAATACTGAATGTTACATAAACAAATATGAGTAATTCAGCCAGTTTTCGAATTCAATATCATACGCTTGAAATAAGTGGAATGTGATGTTATAAATTAAGCATTGTTTTTATTAATGTAGATTAGAAGTGACTCTAAAGCATCAAAGAGAGAATGAAAATAGATGGGATTATAATGACAATAACAAGAAATGAGAACTACTGACTGAATGGAACATTGAAGCTGAAATGAAAGAAATATACACTAGAAGTATCTTTCACATCTTTCAGATAGAGTTAAAAGAAGAGTTTTATGTGCAACGTTACGATTGAAATAAAGGATGAAAATTCAATTACATACAATGTCAGCAAGATAGATGAAGACAATGGAACGATGCATGTAAGGTTCGAAAGCATTGATCATGTGCCTGTTTGTGATTGTCACTTTATGGAATTTCAAGGACTTCCATGCAAACAAGAAGATTAATATTCGTGGACAACATAGTTTTGCAGTTTTTAAACACCTATGTAACATGTGTTGCTATTCGTATGAAATATTATATTAGGTTCACAACCGTAATATAATAATGTAACCATAATAGTAGTTTGTTAGCCGCAATATACTGATTTTTTTACTTAAGTCACATGAAGTGATAGATGATAGCATCATGTCTAACTGAAATTGTTGTTCGTAATAAAATTAATATTATGTTCGAAACTGTAATATAAATTTGGTGTAATAATATGATATCGTTAGCCATAATATAATGTAATTTTGTTTAGTAACGTTTCGTAAATACTAATGGATGACTGCGTCATGTGTAACGGAAATCGTTGTTCGTAAAAAGATTAATATTACGTTCTAAACCATAATATAATGTTGTTGCCGTAATATTAGTTTGTTAGCCGTAATATTTAGATTTTGTTATAAAAAAGTTCGTCAAATTCCAAGAACATTGGTTTCAATCTATTCATGTAACACATTCAAAAAATAATTTATTAAATTTGGAATATGAGAATGGAGCAAGCAAAATCTGGTTTCAGTACATATAAATCCCAAAAATAGGAAACTCGAACCATTTAGAAAAAGTAATACGAGTAATGGGAGTAAAGCATGTTACTAAATATTAGTTGTATCTATTAGCTGTAATATTACGGTAACAACTGTAATATCCAAAGGCTGCTGTAATATTACTTTTCAAAACGTAATATTAGAAGGGTATTACATTAACCATACGTAATATCAAAATGTAATATTATTTGAAGCTAACTCTCGACCACCAACAAGGTTCAAGTTTTTTTTTTGAAGGAGAACATCACGCGCGTCTCCACAAAACTAACTAATTACAACAATACATGTTACAAGTTCAGCAAAGAAATCAATGTGGAGATGATCCTCAAGGCCACATATTACAATTATGGTAGTGTGTCTACACGATGTTGTTTCAGCCGCTCGTCGTGCTCAAAGGCATCCGCTGCCATGCCCATGCGCATTATGTGATGTTCCCTATTTCTTTGGTCTGTCTGTGCCTACACAAATAAATAGAAATTATTGTTTCCAAAAACTTACAGAATGACAACATTTGGGCACACATATTTCAGAAAGTTATTTTACTACCACAACTATCACAAATCACTAAAGCTCTCTTGAGGTGAAAGTCTTGACACCAACTAGAAATCGTTCAGTAGTAATAGTAAATCTCCACAAACCCAGAATCAAGACCTTCTCAACCAAACCTTTTGCTAAAGGAATGTAAAGTACGAATACAAATCAGATAAAGACAAAGAAAAAATAAGCTTCAAATTACCACATTAACATGCCAGAACTCAACAGGCATCGACGATCCAAAGAACACATTAAGACGAATACATCCTTAACGCCAAACTTCTTCCAAAGTTCTATACACAATAACAATAAAACCAAAAACAGAAGTCTTATTTAAGCTACAAACTCTAAATTTGAGTACGAGTACAAATCAGATAAAGACAAAGAAAAAATAAGCTTCAAATTACCACATTAACATGCCAGAACTCAATAAGCATCGACGATCCAAAGAACACATTAAGACGAATACATCCTTAACGCCAAACTTCTTCCAAAGTTCTATACACAATAACAATAAAACCAAAAACAGAAGTCTTATTTAAGCTACAAACTCTAAATTTGTTTAGAAACAACCAAATCCAATTATTAATCCATAACAGTGTTTAGGCATCAAACAACTGAACAAGTATCCAAACCGATTTCTGTTTTTTTAAAGGAATATGCAGCCCAAACATAATCAAAACATTAATGTCCATGCAGGCACAACAAAAACTCAGATATAATCAAATAAAAATAACTACATATTGAAAACGATTTGGGAAAGCGAAAAGGAATTAAAAAAAAGGGAAAGCAAAAAGGAATCTAATTCTTTTGTAGAAAACAAAATGTATAGAAGCCAAAAATCTGAGTATCCAAACGCGATTAATGTGAGATGCAGAATTCGATTGCATTAAATAACCATAACAAAGCTTCCAAAAGTAAAAAATAATCACTAACAGTGTTTAGAAAGAAAAAAATAGATTGAAAGAAAAAAACAGATTCAAACAGATTCAAACTTGGTGAGATTAAGGAAATGAGATAACAATGTTTATAAGAAACAAAGGTATTTATGATCATAATATTACCAACAAAAGATTCATCCAACGAAAATAGGAACAAGATTAAATCGCATATAAAAGGAATACAAAACGGCAGAACACCTACCAACATCAAACACCCGTGTATCCAATGGAATAAAGGAATTGATAGAAATCGTACCTGTGGATTTATGCGTTCCACTGTCATCATCCATTTCGGATTGAGTTTTTCAGATTTAGATGAATGATTGTGTTGGTGAGAGGAAGGGGATGCTTATGCCTTACGTGAGGCGTTCTGTTGGGGGAAATGAGAAGTGTGTGAGATATTTGTGTGGATTAGGGAGAGGAAATGGAGGATTCGGAGGAGAGGATGACTATGTTTAAGGTTTTTGCAAAAATCAGAGAGATGAAAACGTGGGAAAGAAGAATATTTTCGGTGGAGGCGTGAGGATGAGGATTTCGTGGGTTTGGAAAAAAAACCTAACCAAAGGTAACAGTAAATACCAATCATACCCTTCTACTAGTAAAATTAACCAGAGCATTTAACAAACGTTGAATTGGTATTGAATGGTGGATGATTAAAGGGCTCACTTAAGCCTAATTGAGCCCCGGGCTCATTCTATAATTTCTGTATTATAATTATCATTATTAGATCTTATTTACGATTAATCTCATCTTTAATTAGTATAATTGTTTTTTTTATAATCTACTTACCATTTCAAATGTGTGTTGGATATAGTGGAAGTTTAAAATAAAAAATTAAATTCCAATCTCTATAGATAATTCATGTATTTTACTAAGTAAAATCATTACTCCACGAAACAAAAGTGTGCAGGACTATAAAAATATGGGTAAAATGAAGGAAAAAAATCGGCAAAGTTAAAACAAATAATAGTAAATAATTATCTTTAAGAAACATATTCATACATTTACACAACACCCTTGACATGATTGCATATGACGGACAACATTCGGGATTTTCCTGATGTCTTTGCATTTTCACAAATTGAACTTTACTTTGCAAACTTCAGACTTTATACAAATGTCATCAATCAAGACAACCATATATTTTCCATCTCATGATTTTAAAAATTGTGATTATCATTCATTTTTCGAACCATGAGCTTTCATGATACGAACTACTTTTTTCATTTAACACGGATCCATGATGAACCTGGTAATTTTCCGCAAACATCATTTTCCACCAAAAAATTGTTGTGATTTATTAATACAACTCTTGATTTGTATTTCAATTTTTTTTATACTTTCGCCGTGAATTTTCAAACAATGATTCTTTTAGTCCAAAATTTATTTTAAAAAGACAATGAAAAACTACTATATATATAAATAAATGTAATCGAGACATTAGTTTGAATGTTAAAATTTACCACTCCCGTGAATTTTCAACCTGTGTATTTTCAAAATTAAAAACCAATCAAATTTCGAAAAGTAACGTTCTAAACAAGTGAATAAGAGAGATGAGCGGTTACGTTTCAAGATATTGATTGTTGTGTAGGGCATGACTATGTTTCTACACCAATGCGTATAAAAGTGAATAAGAAATTATCACTTCAAACCATTATACAATCATTTTACACCAAATGACATTACACCAACCACTACTCTATTTTTGTTAGGTTCCTCGTGGAGTCGTGGTGCTGCACAATTGCATTATAGTCTATACTTTTTTCCTAGAGAAGATAAGTTTTTTAAATGGTGGTGGGTTGGCTTTGAAAGAGTCCGAGTATACGCATGGAATACATACAATAAACAAATATCACAAATGAAGTTGGTAACAACGCAGTTTCAGTAGTAAGAAAATGGTGATTGATAAATTTGCAATGGTGACATAAAGTGTAGTTTTGCAACTTTTTCTAGGGATGCGAAGAACCTAATTTGCAAACACAGACTAATGTTATTTCAGTTTGGCAGAGTCAAACATGTTAGTCGTAATTTCCTTGTGTCAAACTCATATTGCTCAACATTTTCCTACGTAATTCACACAACACGTTTTTTTATTGCTTCAAATCCTATATTTAAAGTAAATAAGTTATAATGATGTCACTCTTTCAAATATTTCTCTCCTTAAAAACACGTAATAAATTAGAAGCGTAAACAATTCGAGTCAAGTGAAATTTCAAATTTCAAATTTATTTTATGTTATTATCAAATACAAAATATAATTATAAATAAAATAATATCAAATTCAAACCGTACCCGAATCTCAATTTTTCCCATTGTTACCGAATTTAAGTTAAACCGGAATCAATAAAACATCTTTTTATGAATGAGAATTTGCAAAGTTATTTTGGGATAGTACTACCATGATTGATATAAATTTGATTCGTGAGAATATTTTTTCATTCAGAATTGGTATTCGGAATCACCTTGATTTAGAAACCAAGGAATGAAATGTCTTAATAAATTGTTATTTTGGACACTTTGTTGCGAACGAATTTTGTTGTGAACGAAACAACATGATTTTTCGAGGAATTGCTTCGTCTCATATTCTATTGCTCAATAATATTTTTGATCTAACGGAATTGTGGTTAAGTACCTTTACAAGATCGAGACAACCACTCAAACAAGTTTGTAGCATCAAAATGCCCGAACTTTGGCCGGAGCAATGGCAACATCCAACAATTGGCAATCACCAATGCAGCTCGATCCACCGATTCACAACGCACGTCCGCTATCTTCCAACTCTTTTGTCACTGTCCGAGTCACCACTGAAGTTAGACATGACTCCCTAACTTCTAGTGAAACCCAACACATTCAAGAGACGGACATGATAATGGCAGAAGAGAAGGAAAGAGATGAGCTAATCCAAGAGGAGGAGCGCCAACGTGTGGACAAAATTGGGGAATTTGAGGAGTATGGAAGCTAGACACTACAGACTTGACATACAAGACTGATGATTAAATTTTTGTAATAGGAAAATTCTGTTCAAATCATTTATGTTTTGGTGTATTTTAGACTACTTATCTGACTGTGAATCATAGCCAAATGATGTTTTATCCTCAGCAATATATACCAGAATTTCAAAATAAAATAAAATAATTTAAGTTAAACCAGAATCGAATCGGAGAGATAAGTTGACACTCGACAGCGACAACTGCTACCGACGATCCTCTCTAATCGTGCACTAGGTGATGACACCTAAGCAAGCAACGCGTCAAACAACCCCGAGATCGAACTCCCACCGTCCGATCTAACTTGATCAATCCCACAATCCTCCTCCGCGGGACCACCACACCCCATTCGCCGAGCAAGATCGAGTTTCAACTTTCGACCGGAGAAATCCTTCACCAAATTGCTCTCGTCCTCCTCCGGCGAGCAAAACCCATGGACGCGACGGCAAGGAAAACACTTTCGTTCTCCATCCACACCTTCGCCTCCCTCCTTTTCCTCTTCGCCTTCGCCTCCTCTGCTTCTCATCTCCCCGATTCCGCCTTCCTCAAGGTAAAAATAAATAAATCAAAAACGCTTATCTTACCACTGGAAAATGGGATTGTGTTGAAGTTGTTGAATTTGATGGTGGATTGCGTTAGGAGGTGGTATCGGAGATCGCGGCGAAGGAGAAGTGGGGTAGGGAGGCTGGGATTAGGGTTACTGGGTTGGAAAGCGAGACGGCTAGGGTTGGGGCGTCGCAGAGGTACGAGTTCTATGTTCGCGCGGCTAAGAAAGTGTGGGCGTTTAAATTTTCGGATGAGGTGGATTTGTGGCAGAGGTTCGGGGTTGGGAGTGAGGGGTTCGGACCGGGTTTGTTCGCCGATGGCAGTCGGGTTGAGTGGAGGAGTGGGGTTAAGGGTTTTGAGTTGGAGGGGCCTGTTGAGTTGAGGGGTGTTGGGGATGGAGATCTCTCGCTTCGATTGCCGGTGCGTGTTTGAGCAATTTTACTACTGAACTGGTTGTTTGTGTGTTAGTTTGGTGTGCTTAACTTCTGTTATTCTTCTATATTTATGGTCCGTTTGTGATGATATAATCGAACTGTGCGTTATCATTTGATTTGCTTTAGTTTAGACACCTGAAATTATTACAAATCGATAAGTTGCACTGAACTAGGACAAGTTTGAGCTTGTATATTACAAGCTCAAAAGTTACAAATGGATGGTTTTTTTTGGCATGTAACGTGTGCATTATACTAGATCATTTCTCTAAAAGGGAAATTATGCATAATTGTCAACTTTAATCATGGATTTAATTTCAATAAATACAATCAACAAGTAAAAATGATCAACATTTGCGTTATTGAACATGATGGTGTGCCATTGTTCCGTCTGCATTTTACTCCTTTTATTCGCTTTCACTGCTACTGACTATTATACTTGCTGGTTTGCCCATTTTTTTATGCAGCTGAATCTCACCCATACAGGCTTAAATCGAATTGTTATAGGTGATGGCATAAAAATAAAGATAGAAGGAGCTCAAGAAGTCTCCTTCGTTCTACCTCCCGATTCAGGATTGCTTCTCAACAGTAGTGTCATGGCAGTTAAAGAACAAAGGAATTTGTTATGGCCCGAGAATGATTCAAAATGCCCTCCATTACTTTCAGTTTATATTAGTGGAGCAGCTTCAATTAAAGCCAACAAGATTCAAGATCCTTGGGCTGCCGTGGAAACATCGTTTAGCTCTTCTGACATTATAGAGGTACTGTTGGAAGTTTCACAAGAAGGCAGTTATGTCAGATTCCATCCACTGTCGTCAATCAGCTCTCTAAATGCAAAATTCGATCTGCTGGAAAAAATCTTGAGAAGCTTTATTGGCGACAAAATCTTACACAGCAGCCTCCCAGATCTTGTGAAAGTCAATGTTAAGTCATCCACTCTAGTCAAGTTCTACTTAGAGCTGGAAAGGAGTGTTGGTGCTGATGATAAAATCTTGAAAAACCTAGCAGAATGGAAAACGAAGCCCCTTTTTGAGAAGGCTCAGTTCGAGATAGTGGCCAGAGTGGAGGAAGGCAAGGTCCTAAAACCTGTGAACCATAAGAAGCTGAGGAAACCATTCGTTATGGCAGAGTCCACTACCTTGAATAACTTGATGTCCAATATTTCTTTCACACAAATTCGTAATGTTGTTGTACCTCCTGAGCCTCTAACACTTGACGTCAAATGGTGAAGTATAGCCTCTGTCAGATTTGTGTTTGAGTTGGCGTCAAAGGTGTTCCTGATGGCTAGAAATATCATGTGTGGGTTTGTGAAGTGGTGATGCTTAATGTGTTTTAAATGATGCTGCTTCATAGTTATACAAGATGCAGTGTACTTTTATTCGAAGAATTGCTGTTTATGCATACTTAATGTACAGAGGTTCCACTTATTAATGCCAATAGATTCTTCTGCGTCTCTTTGAAGAGTTGAATTGCTATAGGTGGAAGATTTGATTTGTCACGATTGCATTACTTGTTGTTGTTTACCTTGAACATGTGATTAAAATATTCGTGTAATAAAACAGACGATCGGTCGACCAGAATGAGTGTTTCGGTCGACCAGATGTGTGTTTTGATTTGTCTAGCAAAAGTGTCTGTCAATATTCGGTCAACCGGAACTTAGGATTCGGTCGACCGGGCACACACGAGGAGTTGGGCAAAAGTGTGTCCATTTTCGGTCGACCGAGTATGCACGAGGAGCTGGGCAAAAGTGTCTCTTGGTTTTCGGTCGATCGGAACTTAAGTGATTCGGTCGATCGAGTATGCACTCGAGCAATCAAGAAAAGTTACTGTCGCTTTTCGGTCGACCGGTACTTTAGTTTCGGTCGACCGGTAAAAACTGATTTGCGATACGGTTAGAGGATCAGTCGACCGAAACACCCGTTCGGTCGACCGTTTGACCTATTTTCTGCCCACGATTTGCACATTTCTCCACGCGATTTTGGTGCAATTATACTTGTTTTGACCTACTATATAAAGGCAATTTCGTCCCATTTGTAAGAAGAGAACAATTAGATTAATTGTTATTTTCCACTTTGCATTCTTGAGAGAAAAAAGAGAGAGAGCATCTTTGTTGATTCGGTGGGAGAGTTTGAGCCGGGTATCCTCGTCGGTTCGTCCGTGTCTTCTGTAAGCCTCTTCTTGTAATACGTTTCTCTATAGTGGATTTGAAGTTGTGTCGTCCGTAGTTTTTCCCGCATTGAGTTTCCACGTTAAATCTTGCGTGTTTTGTGTGGTTTAGTTTTTGGATTTGCTCTCAATTTTTAGTCAATTGGATTTGCTATTTCGATTCCGCTGCGTATGTGGGATTGATTTTAATCCTTTAACGTTACTCTTTCGATTTCAGGACGTGATTAACATCTTTGGGTTGTGATATCTGATTTTGGTTCCTTATGAACTGGTAGAGTATCAAGGCGAGGCAGGTTTTCTGAGTTTGAAGTGAGCATCAATGCGGGTTTTGATAGGGTTATCCTTGTTTTCGGTTAAGGAAAAGCTTTGGTTAGAAGTGTAGAATGAAATAAGTGGAATCCTTGCAGTTGCATATGCACGATCATCTCCCAGACATGATAACCACTGATGAAGCTTTGCACATCGTACTTGGAATATGCCTTCCTTTCTAGTCTTGAATTACTGAACGATACCATGTTTTGAATTCAAAGCTCACAAGTAGACCTTAGAGGTGGCATGTGAACTAATTTCCACTGCAAGATTGCTTGTAATATGAAGCCACCACTTGTTTGTAATGGAAATAGCATTAAGAAAACAGAGACTTGGAATGTTCTTACAGAGAATGCTCAACAAGATGTCGGCAATAACCAAATCACAACCTTAACCTCGAAGATAGATAGGAGATACATAACAATACAATTGCTTGTAATAATGTAGGGAAAAACACATGCAATGCAGCCAGCATGGTCTATGTTTCACTTCCTGGAAGACTGGAACAAGTTGTGGGTGCGGGTTCTGAACATTTTGCTTCACCGAATGACTTCTAACTTACGATAAGCTATTCTCTGGAGGAGTGCCATCTTCCATTTGGTATCCCTATTTTATCGGAGAAAGTCATGTTGCATCTATTGAATGTGCAAACTGGGTAGGCACGTCAATAAAAACGAAGCTGAGCAACCGCTGGTGTAGGCAATAGAGCATGTTCGACAGGACGTCAGGACGAGAAATCCTTAATAGCATGAGCAGGAGCAAAAGAATATTGGACTTCTCGTAGCTTAAGCATGACTGCAAATTCGCAACCTCCCCGCTGTGAGAAGAAACAGGCTCAGGGATTTATGTTTTGAAACATTAACAGAAGAGCTGTGGCAAAGTTTCCTTCAAGCTAGAAACAACTTGGATTCCTGATGTAACAGTTCTTCAGGGTGAACAAGATTGATATCTACCAACATAAGAACTCTTCTTCTAAGTGCAAGAAGCATCATGAAACACTGAAGAGCTTTGATTAGTCACTGATTGGTAAATGGTGTTTGATATCTTGGATGTAGGCCAATATCTAAGAACAGACCTGCCAACTATATACTTGACAGGAAGTGGTCCCCTGCAGAAAAGAGAGAACATTTAGAAACATTTAATTGGTTCCAATTTCATTGCATTTTTCATGTCTAAGTACAAGTCGAAGTCTGCGGAATATAGAATCTGAAATACCAGTTGTGAGAATCAAAGCTCTCATTCCTGTTATCTCCCATCACAAACACACAGCCTTGAGGCACAAACTGAAAAGACAGGGGAGAACGAACACACCCCGTGTCCAGAAAGACTTCAAAATTAAAATGAATAGACGGAAAGGGCTTTTGTTTAACATAAAATTGCAACCAATGGGAGAAAGTACCACTGGTTCCATCTCATAAGCAAATGGCTCCAGAACAAACTCTTCATCCTGGATGATGCCATTCACCATCAATTTTCCATCTTTGACCTTTTATAGGGCAAAAGATGCAGATATAAAGCATAGCTTTGTATCAAAACTAGTTGGGTAAATTTTGGAAAGGCTAAAAAATGAGATGTTCAAAATGTCGATCAAGAAGGATCACCTCAACGAAGTCCCCTCCTTTCGCGACAACTCTTTTGATGAACACATCCCCTGGGCTGCAGCCTTTTTTCTATTTATTGAACAAACATGCACCATTGTATAGTGAAACAAATACAACTCATCCAATAGTGCATTGTATGTAATCCTAGTAAGTACCTGAAGAACTGGGGGAACCTTGAAAATGACTATATCTGTAACATCTGGTTTTCTAAATAGATAGGATACCTGCAAAACAATACAGACTCGGAGTTAAAAAATGATAGTGCTTAAAGGGCAAACCGGTAATAAAAGGCTCAATTTCAATTAACTATTTGATTTTACTCATGGAAACTACTCTTGCATTTATACGAAATCAAAAACAAATTATCTATAACTTCTAATCCTGTATTGATTACTCTTTTCGTGGATTGATGGAAATTGAGACATACTTATCGTTCGCCCAAAAAAAAAAGTTCATCTTGCTCGCAAGTAGACATAGGTAAGTAGCTCAGAAATATAAGCCAATTGGTCTAGAACTCACAAAAATTAAGCACATAGTGACATTCCGCGATAATTTTTACTCTCTTCTTTCGAAATTCACACAAGTTCCGTTAACATCTGTGAAATCACAGTTAACATTTGTAGCAAAAGATCAGCAAACGAACCCTAATAGTTTCTTTCAGCTACAATTTATAGACCGAATTAAATCCCAAGGAAAATTCAACAATTCAACACAAAACGACCTTTTCCGCCAGAACTCGATCTCCGACATCGAGGGTTGGGTACATGGACTTGGACAGCACCAGCCTCGCCTCCGCCAGGAAAGACCGTCGGAGCAAAGGAACCGTCACAACAACGAAAATCTTCTTGGCGGTTCCATGGAAGGACTCGACGGCCGAAGCGGCAGTGGAGGGATCATCGGCGGCGATGACCCCCCACCTCGAACTGGAACGTGAATTCATCGGATCGGTGGTGGGAGAGGCTACAGGAGGCGATTATGGTCTCCATGGGTGAGGTTTGGGGAGGAACGGGGATTTGAAGGGTCACAGGAACAGTGCCATCGGATTAGGGTTTGGATTCTGGAAGGAGGAGAGATGGAGAAGAAGGTCAAAGATGTGATTTTGTTCGGTCGTTAGGAGTTCGTGGGAAGTGGAAACCTGTGGGTTGTTACAGAAAGGGGTTCGGGTTATCGGTTATTTACGAAAATACCAGGAGGTTAACTCTACAAAATTGTTTTTTGTGGTTCATTTATTTAGGTAAACTGTGGATTGGATGTATTATAAAAATTAACTATAAGCTAATGAGTCATTTTAGCGAAGTTATATAAACTTATGTCTCTCACTATCATTGTATGGGAAATTTGTCCGTGGCATTTGAGGAGTTGTAGCCAAATGTAAAAGATAAAATGCTTTGGTGATTCACAATAAGGAATATATGATCTTGACCAAATGCTGGATTGAATTCACATTTATGTGAGTCTTTCATGCTGATGTTATATTCTAATAATGCAAATAGCATTAGTTAATCATTTCCATAATTCAAAAACAGGAGGAAAAAATGAGACAACTATTTTAAGTTTGTGTACTACCTTAAGTTATTTTAATATTTTATTTGGATAATTCGACTAGATTATTTATTTAAGGCTTTTGGTTGCTATTGGTCAATCTGATTAAGAAAAGCAATTGATAATTGTCTTGAAAATGACAACAAGGATATTACGTGTAAGCATAAAATGATCGCGACAAAATAAAAAATAGAAGCTACAAGGAACGAGTCACTAGTCATTAACTATATTTTCCCCCAAACCAACATTAATTAACAAAATTGACCAAATCAACATTCTTAAACCAACTAATTAAGAACGGCAAAACCGCAAAAGCGCCTCCAGGCCAAAATAACCACTCTCTAGTCTCTACTCTATTATATACCACCACCATCATCCATTTCCCCGCCCTTTCTCGTCCTCGCTAAAAACCCTAACCCTAAACCCCAATTCCTCAATTTTCTTCCAATCGGCGTCCCATTTGGAAGGATCAAAGGACGAATTCGTCTTTCCAAGGAATGACGTTATCCTTAACTCTCTTCTCGGCACTGAACGCAACGCCTCTCAGCCCACATTCCACTTTTGCCCCTCTTCCTCCGACGCACAAGGCAAGCAAATCTACTCCGATTAACTTGTTTTGCCCCTCTCTTCTAGTCCATTTGTGAAGGTTTTGTGTGTAATTACTAATTTTTACAGGGGCCAATCCCATTACTGAATCTTAAGTGGAATTCCAACAAAAACGTGTTTTTACGAGAGAGAAATGTTAGGTTCCGATCCATTCGGGTGAAAAGTGTGATGAATGAGAGTTGGGACGACGGGAGGAGGTACTTGGATCGGGTTCAGGACTTGACACGCGATGTGTTTGAGAAATTGCCTGAGCCAGCGAAGAGGTTTCCGTGGACGGAGGCGGTGCGTAGCTTCTTTGGGATTGTGTTTGAACTTACGTTGGCGGTCGTGAAGTACCTTTTTGTTCCATTACTGGCGATTTCGTCGTTGAGCGAGATGTCGTACTGTGCTCATGAGAGGAAGATGGTGGTCATTCCGCTTCCTTTCCTTGCTGGGATTTCCGTCGCCGGTGCGTTGAAGCAAACGTTTGTGGAGGTCTCCCCTGATCTTAAGGTAAATCTTGCATTTTGCATTGGCATTGGTTCAGTAGGTTGATTTTATTAGATAAATTGCAAATGTTTGATTAATAGGTGGAGAGGTTCCCGTGGCACCTTCTCATTATGGTGGTCTTCTTTTTGTTGCTAAAACTGCCTGGTCCTTACTATCCGTATGTGGGGCGTCTCGTTGTTCCACATTTTGCCAATGGTGGACTTTGGAGAACTCTTTGGTTTGCTTTTCAGTGGTACAGAAGGGTTCCGGGGGCATCAGAACCCGAGGAGCCTTCAGCTTCAAAAAAAACATCAAATGAGTTGAAGCACTGACCTGGTAATGTATCTGAAGTGTTTTTTCTTCGCTTCATATTTGTGGTGGTCGTGTGGTTTTTTACATTTTGAATAGTTGTATGGAAATAATAGCGACGTAATCTCAGTCATCTAGTTATTTACAAATGAAGTCAATCTAGCTCATGCGTGGTTACTTTACATTTTATTGTTAAGTAACTAGAATTTAAATATGTGATGGTTTGGCATTGTTTTTCTTACATCTTTCTGGGTTTTCTAATGCAAGACTTGGTTTCTTGCAAATGTTGACCTACTGAAGACGAGTGATGATGTCTGATTGGTTTATGTTTCTATATGACGTCCTTACATGTTTAGTCTGATTGTGGAAGTCTTGGAAGTAAAATTTTATAGACATAACCATATGTGATATGCCTGCTAGATTCAATTTCAAACACAGCTAATTTGTTTGCAAGCTAATAGTAGAAATAACATGATATCTGATTGGAACAAAGATATGGTGAAAATGTTCGACCTTCTAATTTTAAAATGGATAGAAGGGATTGGGTGTTGGTAGACAACATTGGCGTGTATCTTTTGATTTTCTTTTCAGGATTGGAATAGCTAGTTCATCCTACAACAATAGAAATTAGGAGTGTACAAATCTCCAATTGGACTGATGTTCAAAGCATCCATTGCCTTGTTCAATTTCTTGAATTTTTGTGCTTAAACCTACAAACGTATTATAAAATAATATGTTAACTAGATCAATACAGCTATTGTTCACCTGTGTGGGCTCTTTATTGGATATTGATTTTGCATATTGATTTTATATATCTCACAAATATAAATCATGAAGGTCTAAATCTATAATTTGTTTGCAGTTGGTGTCATCCATGGTGAGGTCTACATCCTTTTGGGTTCCTTCTCATTTATAACACAGTTGGACAAGTAGATGACAAAGCCTCAGTTTGTCGAGCATCCATATCATGAAGGTGGCATAAATCAATTCTAGTGATCACGTTTCTCCATACAAATAGAAGTTTTACCTCTTTTCTTTTCCTGTTATGTTATTTTTATGCTTTGTTGCAATTAACTGTATTTTAGTGTACACAAATATAAGCTGGTAGTCATTTGGTGAAACCTTGGTCTCTTTGTACTCACATACATTCATGTAATGCAAAGCATGTTAGTGTACCATGTTCTCCTTCCCCGCTGATTCAGTGACATTGTTGTTGTAAGTAATTTTAAGTTGTTTTACTGATATTATGCTTTCTTTTGCAGCATTTTAGAACTCATTTTCTTTAAAATACTTAATAGTTTTTTTAATACTTTAATAGTTTAGTATCTTTTTGTTGAAGCTTGACTTTTCCCTCGAAGTGTATATGTATCTGGCAAGTTTTGGGGAATACTTATCCTTCTAAAATTGAACAGATAATTATTATTTTACAATTGCAATCTCCAAAATCTCATGATCTATGAAGATCTATAAACTTCACCCTTTTGACATGTCCCAGTTGTCATATGTGAAGTTACTTTACCTTGCAAATAAAGGATATTGATAGATGATATTTACCATGGTTTACGTGCACCTTTAGTTTTATCAACCTTATATTTTAACTACAGCAAACATGTATGGCTGATGCTTCTTGAGTTTGTTTAAGGTTTCCTGTAGAAACGTAATGGTTCATGGTCCGTTAGTTGTCTCGTGGTGTTTTGCTATTTCATTTAGTTGAAGGTGGTCCTTGTTGATTACTACGATGCTCACTTGCTCAGTGTATCCATGAAGCTTTTATCTTGAAGTCCCAATGTTATGATACCACCGATAGAAAAGCATTGTGATACCTTTTCCACCCGAATGGTTAGTACAGGAAGAAAGTCCCCTGTCTTTCTGTTGGCATCTTTTGTAGAAAGAAAATGGTGCCATGGTGGCCGAAAATTCATAGAAAACCGGGTACTAGATTAACAGTTCTTTATGTGTATTTTAGGACATTTGTTATGGCAAGGCATCCTTTTTATGAAAATATATGTTGATTATAAAGAAGACACTCATTGGAACTTTTGTTTACAGTTTCTTCAGTAATGTTTTGTTGGTAGATGGTACGCTTTGTATAATTTTAAGGCTTGATATATCTGTTGTGGTTATCCACTGGGAAGCACATTATAATAACTTCCAGTGGCATTAATTTGGAGACGCTAATGGATTCCTACATGGCTGTCACCAAAAACCAATTGAGTGGATTCCTAACTAGCATTGTAATGTTTGGTAGTATGAGATGGACCCTTCTTTCCATCAAGCTCATGATTCCAATGAAATATCACCATCGAACTCTATACAGCAGTGCCTACAAAAGGGGGACAATATTTTTGATTTTTTGATAAAGTGCAAAGGAGATATTGATAACGACAGGATGAATTTCTATTTCATGAAACGACAACAGTCAATGCAGAATCTTTTGTTATGGATTCAATGCTTTGGTTTTATTAGGTGTGTTTAACTCCAATCAAATGGTTATGGGCAACATCCTAATGTTTATTCATAGGTTTTCTTAAAAGGAGACTTCATACTGTGTGGAATCCAAAAACTATGGAGGCTCGTGAGTTATTGTTGGTGTTTGTCTTTGCTTGCTTTGTCAACTTAACTTTTTGCTAAGCACTGCTTGTTACCAAGTTACGATACACTCTTGCAATTGCTTCAACACAGAGGGTTAAATTATTAATTTTTAAATTCTAACACAGCAAGCCGACGCCATGCTTCTATGATGGCGACCACCATTTCCTCCGATCTAGGCCTTAGGGACATCATGCCCGATACTAATATCTTGTATACTTTACAAATTTTAACATGTAACCGGCACTTTGCATAGGTTGATTTTAAACGTCAAATCTTACCCAAAAACTAAGATAGTGGGCTTTAATTAACAACAAGACTACGGAGAAATTAAGCAGAATCAAACAAAGACAGCAGCATACAGCAAGATTCTGTGCTTCAGAGTTCAGACAGTCTGCTAATAAGTGTAAACAAACAAATATTCTTTCCAAGTTGTGCTTTGAGAACCACCATTTTGATTCCCAAAAAAATGTTTTACTATTAGAGCAGTAAAACCACAAAAATGGGTTAAGAGTTAAGAATAAGACAATGGAGGAGTGGAGGGTCAAGAGAACACTATTTTCTCAACGAAGAAAAGACAAAATTCGGGGCCACCAAGATTGTTTAACCCACAAGTTTCAACAGTGATAAGCTCGATTTCTTTTGCTTATTTTGACCACTCAACTGTTGTGTATATAAAATGCGTTATGGTAACATGGTTTTGCAGAAGAGGAATAGAATAGAAAGAGTAGTTGGTCAAACGTCACGAGACTTACTTAACAGATCCATTGGAAATGTGAAAAAAAATTTGTTTTGGAGTGAGCGGAGAAGGTTTGCGTTTGGACTTGGAACTTCAAGACATAATTAATGCCTCTTAGTTCTTAAACAATTCCTCCCTGCGTGATTTCATTTGCTTGGCTCAATGAAAAACAGATAATTTTATGATTATTAGAAAAGGCATTTTTGTTTGTTTCAATGGGAAAAACCTCTTACTATGGAAATAATACCTGTCCGGCTGTCTCCGTCCCGTCCACCGAAAAGAATCATCTGACAGATGGTTAAGACTTAAGAGCACAGAAATATATTTATAACAAAAATACAATACAATTGTACAAAGCAGAACAACAGGATTTGGTCAACCACTTCTACTACCTGCAATATATCATCGATTCACACCACCACCTTAGCCTGGACGGATGGATATGTAGAGTTTTGGTGCTACTCTTAAGTTTTATACGAGACACAAATTCATGCTCCTGAAAAAAACATGTCGATTATTCTTTAAAAAAACACGTCAATTGGATTGAATACTGATAATTTGTGCACTAACATTTTCTCACGTTTTTTTGTGTGCCTTTTGTACAGAAAATAGGAAAATCCTTTTAAAAATTGACTTCATATATTCCAACATTTTGGCAGTTTATTCGCTGTGAAAGATTGCAGTATAAAGTTAATTAATACATGCATTTGTGAGTCTACTAATATCACTGCAAATCATAGTTTGTTTCTTGTATAAAAAAAAGAGCAAACGAAAGTTTAACATGAAGATACGATGAGTACCTAACCACTATTCTTTTGGGATAACACATTGAAACTTGAGTGTGACTATGATTTAAGAATATAATTTTGATTTTAAAGTCAATTTCTTATTCTATTTTCTTCTACAATTCCAAAAATAACACTCTGCCATGACCACATTACCGTAACAATTCCTTAGTTTTATTTTCGAATATCATCAAATAATAGTATTTATCAATTTCCTTTTCACTAATTTTGCTATGCCACCCTAACAACCAAACTTCCAATCCTCTCATTTCCAACCATAACCGTTAGGTTAAAGACGAGTGGGCAACGTTTAGGTGAATGCTCAGTGGACTGGTGGAGCATTTAATGATAAAAATTAAAAAAACAAGTATTTAATAGAGACATGTCTGGACCTCTGGTTGACCATTTAAGTAATGGCAAAGGATGGGCCGTCTTTATTGCCGTGCAGAGAAAAGTCACTCTCAAACAACACCCATTGAGACTCCACTCCTGATACTAACAATCTCACGCTTCTTGTTCCGGTCTTGTTTATGCTCCGCCCTTGTCTTGTCGATATAAGTTTAAGTAGTAGTGGCTTGTAAGTAAAGTTGTGATCTTTCTTTCTCCTGAGTTCGGATTTCTGTTTCGATTACGGTTGAGTGGCTTTCTAAGATTTCTGGTTTAGGGGCTTCAGATCTGTGTTTTTGTAGTCTTTGCTGTTAGTGCTGTTTTGCCAATAATACTACAAACTGTAATTTTCGTGTCTGGTTTGATGGACTTCTCTTTTTCTGGTTTTAGGAGTTTATGCTATTTTTTGTTATTACCATGTCTTTTTCTGTTGTTTCTGATATGAAGTAATTGTAAATATGTGCTTTTACAAATTTTGATTTAAGTTAGAGAAGATATTTCATAGTAAGCAGTTTATGTAAGGTTTTGCCTCTTTTGATATTTCATGTGTATTATTATTTATTCCATTTTGTATGTGTTATTGTGATTCTTAGGGTTCCTAACCTCATGGCTTCTTGAGCTCCAACTGGTGTTTGGTTCGTGGTGGAATCCCTGATTTCTTTGTTTCGCTGTTAACTTTGACCTCCATGCATCTGTCATTGTGGAATCCGATATCCCACTGCGCTGCTCTTCTCCATGTGAAAAGGAGGTGGAAAGATGGGTCCGCATTGGGTGATGAAGACAGCAAGCGCAAGTCCTTGATCCTCCGGAAGTTGCATGAGAACAAGCTCCGTGAGGCCCTTGAGGAAGCGTCTGAAGATGGATCTCTCTTTAAATCGCAGGGCGTGGACTCCGATGCGCTCGACGATTCTGAAGGGAACTTGATTGGTCGCTCGAGATCCCTCGCCCGTCTCCATGCCCAGCGTGAATTCCTTCGTGCCACTGCACTTGCTGCGGAAAGGACGTTCAACAATGTGGATTCCATACCGGAGCTCGAGGAGGCATTAGCCAAGTTCCTAAAAATGTATCCAAAGTACCGATCATCTGAGAAGATCGATAAGCTGCGGTCTGATGAGTATTCTCATCTGTGTGATGCTGCTGCCAAGGTTTGTCTAGACTACTGTGGTTTCGGTTTGTTCTCTTTTTTTCAGAGTATTCAGTGTTGGGAGTCGTCGGCTTTTAGTCTCAAGGAGATGAGTGGTAATCTAGGCAATCATGCCCTCTATGGTGGTGCTGAGAGGGGAACAATGGAAAATGATATCAAAGGAAGGATAATGGACTACCTGAACATTCCTGAGAATGAATATGGCTTGGTGTTCACCGTCAGCAGAGGTTCGGCATTTAAATTGCTAGCACAGTCTTATCCTTTTCACACAAATAAGAAGTTGTTGACCATGTTTGATCACGAGAGTCAATCGGTGAATTTGATGGCTCAAAGCGCCAGAGATAAAGGTGCTAAGACCTATAATGCTTGGTTCAAGTGGCCAACATTAAAACCTTGCTCCACAGAGCTAAGGAAGCAGATCTCAAGCAAGAAGAGGAGGAAAAGGGACTCGGCCACTGGGCTCTTTGTTTTCCCTGTTCAGTCTAGAGTAACTGGAGCTAAGTACTCTTATCAGTGGATGGCATTAGCGCAGAAAAATAATTGGCACATTTTGCTTGATGCTGGGTCTTTGGGTCCCAAAGACATGGACTCACTTGGCTTGTCCTTATTCCGCCCTGATTTCATTATCACTTCATTCTACAGAGTATTTGGGGCTGACCCAACTGGGTTCGGGTGCCTTCTAATCAAGAGATCGGTGATGGCAAACTTGCAGAATCAAAATGGTGGTACAGGGTCAGGAATGGTGAGGATTATTCCAGATTTCCCTCAGTATTTAGGTGACTCTGTTGATGGACTTGATGGGATGGTAAACTTTGACGATGAGTTGCTGAATGAAAATGACGGTTCATTAACACCTAAAGCTCGTCAAGGGTCTCAAATGCCAGCCTTTTCAGGTGCATACACATCAGCTCAAGTTAGGGATGTGTTTGAGAGTGAAATGGATCAGGACAATGGTTCTGACCGAGATGGGGCAAGCACAATTTTTGAAGAAACCGAGTGTGTTTCAGTTGGGGAGGTTATGAAAAGCCCGGTTTTTAGTGAAGATGAATCCTATGACAACTCGTTTTGGATAGATTTGGGTCAGAGCCCGCTTGGGTCAGATAACTCTGGTCAGCGGAACAGTGGTAAGGTGGGCTCTCCACTACCACCACCCTCATGGTTTGCGGGTAGAAGAAATCACAAAACACCATCACCGAAAGTCCAGTCTAAAATGTCCAAGAGCCCTAGCTATGTAGATCATGTTCTTTCTTTCGATGCTGCGGTGTTATCAGTATCCCAGGAATTAGTTCGTGTCAACGAGAAAATCAAGGATGAATCAATACGAAATGAGAGCAGACTTAAGGATATCCAGTGTGAAATGGAAATTCGGGAGGAGTCTGAAATCCGGGAAGAACCCGTTTCTCATGTTTTTGGTGTCACTGGTACTAAATGTAGCAGCCCAACTTCTACACTCGGACACCACAATGGCCCTGAGGATGAATCCGCCTTGAAAAAATGCCAGAAGAGCATATCTGGAGCAAGAGAAAGTGCTATCAGGAGGGAAACAGAAGGTGAATTTAGGCTGCTGGATAGGAGAGAATGCACCGGAAAACTAGTTGGTGGAAGATTTTTTGGTATTGAAGGAAATGATAGGACATTGAGCATGGGGCCCAGGGTTTCTTTTAATTTGGAGGATAATGTTGAAAGTGAAAGACCGAATCGTCATTCAGATGCTTGTGAGGTTTCCGGGTACATGATTGGTGACGATGATGTTTATAGTGACGGGGAAAGTGTGAATGCTCAAGACTGGAGAAAGGAGCCTGAGATAATATGCAGGCATCTTGATCATATAAACATGATGGGTCTTAATAAAACAACATCAAGACTGCGGTATCTGATCAACTGGCTCGTCACTTCTCTATTGCAGTTGCGTTTGCCCAATCAAGAGGGTGAAAGTGGGGTGCCTCTTGTTTGTATTTATGGACCAAAAATCAAGTATGAAAGAGGTGGTGCAGTTGCCTTCAACATTAGGGACAGGAGTGGGTCAATGGTTCGTCCAGAAGTTGTTCAAAAGTTGGCTGAAAAAAGAGGCATCTCTCTAGCTATCGGCTTCCTTGGTCACATTCGCATCATAGATCACCAAAAGCATTCCCCTGGAGCAACAGATTTTGGTGACACTTCCCTGTGTAAACCAGCTACTAATGGGCGCAATGACAATAAATGTGCCATGACAAGGGTTGAAGTTGTTACTGCCTCCCTCAGTTTCCTGACAAACTTCGAAGATGTGTTTAGGATGTGGACGTTTGTGGCCAAGTTTCTAGACCCAACTTTCCTCAAAGATGAGAGGCTACAACCTATCATGGAAGCTCAAGAAGTATGACGATGTTATCATTTTTGTTAAATCACTTTTTACATGTGTGGAGGGAATCACATTTGGTTTTCTGACCCAGAGCACCACATTTGAGAAGGGTCTGTCTATGAGAGAGTCACATATCTAATTTTGCTGTCACTTAAGTGACTCCCTTCATCGTGTAGAGTTTATGAAGATCTGCATCATTGTTGGGTAATTTATACCACTAGTATTTATTTTTGTTTTGTAAATCAGGAATGAGAAAAGTAGAAAATCAGTTTTTCTTCTTCTTTGAAATCGAATAATTCTTATTGGTTTGGATATGAATTGGATGACCATGAGTTGAACTGTTATCACAAGAAATTTAACTCGAGCACTTTTATTTTACAATCCTGTCACTTCTCAGAATGCACAAGCTATATTTTGTTATATTCTTCCATTGTTCACGTTGCTTCCATTTTACTACTGATCATGTAATAGTCTGGATATAAGTTTATGTGAAATTTAATCTATTATGGTGTTCTACCAAATGTGATCTACCAGATGCTCTGGTTGTTTCCCTGTTTTTAATCTATTTCATATTACTTGGGTTCCTTCGGTAGAACAAGTAGTAGGTGCAGGCTCTTCTATTATCAAAAAAGTAGTAGTCTCTCCCCCACTAAAAGAGATAGTTAATTACGGTTATCTCCCATAAACTATGCTTCTGCATCACTTACACCCATTCAACTTTAAAAAGTCACACTTGCCACCCCTGAAATATACTTTGGGTAACAAAAACACCCTTCTGTCAAAAAATCCGTTAATGTTAACGGGTAGGGGTAGGTGATGTAATGCAATAAATTTTGTATCTGAAGTACCCAAAACACCTTGGATGGTGTGAATTTGTGAAAGCCCACTGCCTACAGGAGGGTGATTTGGTTTATTTCAAGCACAAAGGGAGCTCTTATTTCAAAGTCTCGGTGTTCAATAGTTCTGGGTGTGAAAGGGACTCCTGCGAGACGAAGTTCCATGAACTAAACCAATGAGCTCCCTATGTGAATCTAGCTAGATCACCACCAGAAAGGAACATGAGGTGCCTACAACATTTCTCAATGGAAAAAAAATCATGTTTTTTTCGAAATCTTACTTCAATTTTGTAGACTTAAATAAATTATGTTGGTTTATTTGAGTTGTTCGACTGTACAATATGATTTCATTTTCCGAATATAGATGGTGGCATCTCGTTAAAAAATACCAACAAAATATCCTTAAATAATCTACCTTGACAATGATTGAGCTTTGCCAAATCATCAGGAAACCACAGTTTAGATTTCTTGAAGTTTCTTGTCGCAGAGATTACTAGTGGATGTAAGGATCAGCTAATTATAACTTTTGCTCTGTCAAATAACTCTGATTGATTTAACCCTTTGTGTTTCAAGCACATACTTGCCCTTCTGATCTCAAAGTGATAATTTTTACTTCCATTTACACTTTTCTTTCTCCCAACGAAAGTGTCTTCTCAGGTGATGATTCCTCGCCTTCAAGGAGGAGGGACAGCCAGAAATGGTGCAGATCCTGCAGCATACCAGAGACAGAACCGATAGAAGGTGAATGCAAGAACAAAGAATTGAAACGGGCTTCTGAATTCAGACCAAAGCGACCAGCGTTCTTTGCGCTTATAGAGCCCACCAACGTGGCTAGGAGATTTGTATTGGTAAATACATTTAAATTTGTTGTGTGGCACATCATTTCAGCAATGGATTTTAATCAAAGAAGTATCTATCATCCGAACACGAGAACATGATAATTAGGATACCAGACGTGAAAGAATGGCCTGTAAATTTTTTAAGGAAAGATCTAGCAGCTTCACCTGGGATGGGAGGAGGGATATCTATGTGCCTTTGAGCTTGCCAGAGACAACACCAACACACTCATGAAGTGCCGTATCTTCAAAAGTCTCACCAAGACACCGAACAGACAGCAAAAGGTAAGCTTGGGAAGCATTTCATATTTTCATGTTGTGATTGCCTGTTGATTTTATTTGCTATGTAACTACCTTTTTATGTGAACTTTGGTTGGGCTTTCTCGTTTTCTCATGGATATTCAAAGAAAGATATCTAGCTTTATAATAATTCAACTGCAATCAAATTCTTTCTTAAACAAGGTTACAGTTGCCAACACTAGCTGAAAGTTCATGAACTATGCGCATGACTATAAACTAGTGATTAGGCATGCATTTAGAACTCTTACCACATTCAACCAAGGTATTTGACGTTATGACCTTACTACAGTTTCAATAATATTGCTTAACAGCAATCAGTGTTTCCGGGGATCACCCTTTCATCAGTACCAAGAGTAATGCACCCCAAACTTCAAGTTCTAGTTATTAAAATGTTATGTCGAAGGGGCTTCCAATCTAAGGTAGTCATACATGATGCCTGCGAAAACCCCTCTTCCTCCCACCTGACTGAGGAACATAACATTCTGCCCTTCCACAAGACTACTGCCAGGGATGTCTCCAGTAAAAAGCCAGTATAATCCATGGATACCATGTCTTGCAATAGCATTATCTCTGCCACTTACGCGTCTCGTTGAGAACTGAGGTGTTCCTGTTTCTGAGTTGAATCGAGCCTAAGCCAAACATGTTTAAAAGATTCATCAATTTTGTGCCATTAAGACATCTAGTTTGAGATTATGTTAAATTTCCTACATGTAGAGTAGGTGATGTTGCAGAAGCCAGAGCTATCCTGAGCTTGTATGTTCCTGAGGGGACGACGTCAGGTAGATTGAATGTTATCCTCCAGGTGGTTGGAACGGTTGGTTTATTTGCATCATCGATTCTCCTATAACAAAAGAAATTAACTTAAGCTCAAATTACTCTGCTGAGAAATGTCTTGCTGAATGACATTCTCGTTATCTCACCTGTTGACATGCGCAAAGAACCAGTCCTTTCTGTAATCACTGATATTAACTGTATAATCTAGGTCTTCATTAGGGTACAAGTCTGTATATCTATCCCACAATCCATACTGCTTGTATCTGAAAAGAGTGGCTTAGAGAAAAATTATATTTGGTTCAATTATTTAGATCAGAATTACCATGATGAAGAAAATGAGTAATTACTTGAGTGTAGGAATATTAAGGTAAAGCTTGTTAACCAATGATGGTTTAGGGTCAGGAATGTAAAATTCAGCTGCAGATCTATCAGGAATACCAATCTCCCATATAGTTGGTCCATCTCTAGGTGGCTCATACACAAGATCTTTCAGATGAAGTGCACTACCTGTTAAAGTTCCCATCCATTTACTAAGTTAAATTGTGATTGGATTTGTAATTTTGTAGTTTGGCTTGAAATTTATAAATGACTTTCCTGGCTTGATAACAATAAGTTCCTTATATTTGTAGTCACCAATAAAGCCAGGGACCCAAGCATAGAGATTGTATTCACCAGCTCTGACATTGCTGATGGAGAAGGCTCCATCTTTATCTGTTGTTGTCCAAAACTGGTAACCCTGTTGGGAAAAAAACAATTTTTAAAAGCTATAAAAAATGCAGGTTGGCAAAATAATAATAATACTAGGAAATTTTAAAAGAACCTTGGATTCTCTTTGCCACGAACCAGGTTCACCTGGAGGAGCCAAACCAACATGGGCAGAACTTGCTGGTAGGTTTGTGACATGAGATAGCCTGACAAAATGGAAAAGGGGTGAATTTTTTAATAAAAAATAATTGTGCTATTGTTTGTATTTCTACTTGACTAGAAGTAATTAATTCGTAACATATTATTATCAAGCAACCTGTCTGTAACCAGTAGTTTGCCACTGATGGAACCTCTTTGGTTTGTTTTCGGGAAGTCCTCTGAAGCTGGAAAATCATATGGCCAACTCTTTGTTTCTGTCTCCATCTGAATATTTAAATGCAATTTAAACAAAAAATGCTTTCCAACAATCTTACATGGTTACAAATTTTACTAGTCAATAAATGTAAGAAGAATTAACCTTGTTTTTGGCATCTTCCCATAGTTTAGATGTGTCTGGATTAGAGTTGAGATAAATAAAGACAGGACCAAACACTTTCTTCCAGTGTTCCCCATTCCTGAGTTGGACTGCAAGTTCATCCCCAGCATAATGGAGGCTTACAAACATCTACATTCATCATCAAACATTAACACCAAGAAAATAAGAAATCAACAATTAAAATGGTCACTAAAGTAGTAAGAACTAAAAACTCACAGAAAGAGTTATAGGGCCTGCATGGGAGGTAAGATCTTGCTTGAGAGGACCTCCTGTTTTGAACTCAATGCTTGGTGTTATGACCCAGAAACCAAGCGAGGGATCAGAACCAGTCCAGCCATGGACCTTGCTGTCCTTGTTCTCCATTGCATATTGATACTTGTCATCGACCTGCCAATCGAAGTCTTAACCATGTTAAAAAGTTGGAAATTGCAAATATAATTGTGGAATTAAGTTAAATGGTAGTATGACCTCTCCCTTGAACATTGGATTCTTTGGATTACTCAAGAGGACTGCCTCCTTAAAAGCCAATGGCTCGGATCTTTCAGGTAGACGATCATCTTCCGTGGGCATTTCCCTTTTTCTATCATCTCCAATAACCATGGTCTTGAATCTACCAAATATTCGATATTAATAATATAACACTCTTTCTGTCTTCTGTAAATTTCCATTTAGTAAATATGTGTCGTATCGACTTAAGAATGCTCACCAGAAAAATAAAGAAAAAATTATAAGTTAAAGCTGAAATTCTTTTGTGTTATTACCTTTCCTTGTCAGGTCTGAATGCGACCCTTGCTTCATATAAGTTCATATCAGGCCATCCTTTTTGGTGCTCGAAGATAGCATATGTGTAGAACCCAGAACTGCCTTGAAGCATTACATACCTGCAACACAAGTATTATATGATACACATTCAACATAGGAATAGGAAACAGATATAAGTGTATAACATTCAATTTCAAACATACATGTCTACCTTTTGTCTATGTTCAAGGGAGGCATGCCTTTGACTTCATGAGTCCATGCAATTCTGAATGAAACCTCCACTTGGTTCTCCTTTTCCACTATCACCTTGAATTCTGTACAATTCACTCTGCACAAAGAAAACTATGCATGCATTAGTCTACAGAGAGCTTACTCATGCAGGCTGCAGCTATAACTAAATTAATAGTTAAAAACATTAGTGCAAAACATGGGTCTTAATTAAGGATTCATCTTTTTCCTCCTAGTTCATTCAACCAGTGCTTATACAGATTGGTTTGTCTTATGGTTTTCATGTATTTAAAATTAACTATATTTTGACACATTCGCATAATTTCTTTTCTTGTTGAATTAGCATCACACTATCACGTCACAGGTATACCCCCCGTTATGGCATAATTAGGCCTAGCATTTACACTCTAATCTCCATGAAATTCTTGGATTGTGTTCTGTGTGTGTTAAGTGTATCAAGAAGTTTGTACACTTGAGTCGTTAATGTGATGGATTACAACAGGCCTCTCTCTTGATGGGCTTTGTTTGTCGGCCCTCTTATGTAAACTTACAAATTGGTACATTATAGTAATAAAAAAATTACGTCGATTTACAAACGGGTAGCTTGTCCATACTTCTAAAACGTAGCTCATTAACTTAGCAAATGAATCGATCTAAAACAAGTTTCTACTCGGTCTGAAGTAGCTAAAGATTCGATACTACTTTTGAGTTTGACACCTTTAGTCGGTATTGGTTGCTACATCTAACTGATGAATTTTTGACATAAACATATGCAATCGCATTTATAACGAGCCGACATATTAAAGTGGCATGCTTCTCTAACAGCGTCAAGTTGACGAGTACGTATATGTAGTGATTATTTACTTAAATACGATTGTAACATACATAACACGTAGATACCCTAAATATTTAGAAATTAAAATCTTCAAACTTGATTCATATATAGCATCTAATGCATGTATGCGGCATTACGGTAGGGAAAATAATTTGGACGTACTGCCAACTAATTCCTGCCGAGGAAGGTCCACGTTCACCCCAAGACATATCCCAGTACCTGATCACATGTCAAAAACATCAATATATATCGAGTTTTTTAGGTGCACTTCCAGAAAAATGTCAATATCCAGAATACATTCGTATTTTCAAATATTACTTAAGTGCATTTTGCATTTTTTTTTGTTTTTTTACGGTGATACACCTCGACCATCAAAGGTTAGGAAAATTACAAAAGAAAATCCTCTTAACATTAAAGGTGATTTTAGGAGGGAGTTTTTGTAATTTTTCTAACATAAAAATTAATAGAGTTAACTCTTTTGACCGTCGAGGTGTACCACGGTAAAAAATGAAAACGTAAAATGTACTAAAGTAATATTAAAAAACACGGGTGTATTCCGAATATTAAGATCTTTTGGGGTTGTACTCAAGAAAAAACTCATATATATCAAGAACAATGATTTAAATTATAACATACGTATGTGACAAATATACAACAAAAACATTGCTTTGTAATTGTACATACGGATACGTACCCTCTTCTTGTTCCCAATCTGGTTTCCAGCAAATTTTCAACATCATTGTAGGATACACCAAAAACATCTCCGTCCGGTTTGGTGAGGTTCAAATTCACGATCCCATTGCTCAGAACCACCTTGATTAGATATCATTTCATGCATGAAAACGTACCACAAATCGTTATAACACGTAAATTTCTCTTGCCACAGACAAACATGAAAGAAAATATCAAATCAAAATACATGTTCATCTTGAACAGACAACGTGACGGGAGGAGAAGAAGAAGCATCAACCGATATTATTGCACCAAATGTGATGATCAACACAAAACATGAAAAAAGATCAGACATTGTTCTTCTGGTTGACCAATAGACACAAGAAGGGGGTGGGTGGGTTGACTACATTTATATGCAAAGGAAAACCGAATTAAGGAGGGTACGAGGAACTCAAGGTGATTTGCCTCGGAAAATGAACCGTACGTGTTTGAGATATTTGGATTTCTTCTTCTGTTCTTTTTAGTTTGCTTGAATGGTCGATTTTGCGCATCTTTAGCAATTGCTAAGGATGTTGTGCAGCTTGTGTTTTTTTTAGGAGGGAAACATCACTAAGTTATCCAACTCAAATTTCAAATAGAACCTTAGTATCTTCCTTTTGTAGAATTTTCATGTATTATTCTTTCCATGGACCGGAAGGTCAATTTCTATTAACAGTTAAAATTAAAGGCCACATAATGCAGATGCAGTAGTACGTGATAAGAATGGTTTAGGCAGATGCAGTCATCGACATCATGCTATATATATTTAGGGCATCCCTTAACAGGGAGAATTCAGGGTCATGACCCGGTCAGGTCAAAGATGACCGGGTCATTTCTCCCTTAACGGGGGAGATGACCTGGTCATCTTCGACCAGGTCAGTAACCCGGGCGTTGAAACGCCAGGGTCGACGACCCGGAATTCCGGGTCGTCGAATAAAAAAATAATAAATTTTGTTTTTTGTTTTTTTTCTTTTGATTTTTAGATTTTTTTGTTTTAGTTTTTTAAGTTTTTTTTTGAAAATACGTTTTATAATTGTTTAGATTTTTTAGAAATTTTTTTAATTTTTTTTAAAATTTTACCAAGATGGACCCCGAAATGATGTGGATGAGAGAGATATGTTGTTGTGGGTTGTGTTGGGTTGTGGTTAAGAGGTGAATAGTGTAGGAAAGAGAAGAATGTGGTCGAGGAAAGAGAAAGCTGATGTGGAAGAGAGAGAAAGCTGATTTTGAAGAGAGAGAGTGTTGATAACCGGATCGTCCAGGTCATGGTTAGTGATGGTCTTAGAAGATGTCTCGATTTGTGGATGCCGTCCTTTCGCAAGGACCATCCAAATATTATTTTGTCTCTCCAATTAATTTTATCAATTGTCTCTAAAGAAACGAGATATTTACATGTCCATCTCAGAAATTGTTGATACATGTTGATCACCAATAAGCAAAAAAATGATGGATGTGTGCATACTCGGAGACTATTTGTTTGGAATAGTACACCACAAATCGTTGTCCATTAGTAATATGCTAAATCTAAGACGCAAAACTTTGATTGCATGCTTAATTACAAGAGAATCCTCCTTTTCTTTCTTTAATTGTTAGCGTCCGGTCTCATATTAGTTTGAATCGATGATAAAATTTTAATATTGTAAGTTACACCTTTTGACTAAAGAATACCAAAAGTTTTTTTTTAAAATATTGTTGATATTTGCAATGGAGTATTTCGTCTTCTTTGTTTATAAGAGTGAGAAAATATTTATACACAATATATATTTTTTCCAAAGGAGTCTGAGACTCGGAAATTACCTTGATATGTATTAACAAGAGGACAAGCTCGGTTACAATAAAATTTTAGACTGAAACTCAACAAAATTATACATTGGTTGCATAGGTTGAATTTGCAAAACACACTAGTTAAGTATTAAACACGCGAATAATAATCAGAAAAAAACAATAAATATAAAAGAGAAAGAAGGAAGGAGATGGATAAGTGGATAGATGCATGTGGACGGTGAGGGAAGAAGATAAGAGAAGGAAGTGTTGGAATATTGAGTTTGGGCTAGGCCCATGAATAGCTCAATTGAAGAAATCCAATGTTGAGATGAAGATGAGAACTATTGCCCCATATGCCATGTGCTCACCTCTACTTTTTAGTCCCACATTGGTAAAGCTAACAAGTTGAAGGATGTTGATAAACATACTATTCACTTGTCACTTTGTAGGTGGAAAAAGAGAAGGAGAGAATTCTCCACACGCGCGCCCGTCCCAGGTCGGGGCGAGGCGTGGCGGGGCGTGGCGGGGTGATGGGTGTATTTATTTTTGGACCTCAAGGTAATTGTTTTTGCAATTAAGTCCTTGACGGTTACAAGAATAAATACATATATATATCATGACAGTTTCCTCCTAAAAAAACACACGTTCTATTTTCCCATCATCTCTACGGAAAAGGAAACCGTCCCTCTCCGGCGATTTCCCCTCCCCGAATCCAAAGTTGTTCAACGTCTGATTCTTGCGAGGTTTCGCGCTGCTTTCGTGGTCCGTCGACTCCGGTGTGCGCCTGTTCGACGGTGAGACCGTTCTATCCTGGGAGAAAACCGGCAGACCATCAAACGCACTGGTATGTGGGCCGATATTTTCTCTGAGGCAAGTCGCCTTCAGACGGCTCGGTCTATGAGGTCGTTTCTGATTCATGTTCCTTCGTTTCTTGTTTTCCTTTACATGTTTTTGTATGTTGGCTTTATCTGGATCCTTATGGAATATTTATTCGACATATGTAACTCACTGTATTACATGATCATATTTGTAATTGTATCAACAGGAAGCACAAGGAAATGTTGGAGGTATCAAATTAAGGGGTGATGTGTTTATTATAGCCATTAGCTCGGGATGCCTTGAAATGAAATAGTAATAGCTCGAATAATCACGTATTATTTGAAGTTAATATTGATGGTCGCTTTAATTACGTGCAAGTTTGTTCATGCGGCTGCCGAAACCAAAGAGCTGGAGATCAGACGTGATGGGACTCTTGCTTTGGATCTTTATCCAATAATTCTGTTTGATGAGCTGTTCCCGCGTGTGTTCTCTCCACATCTCAACATCATTTTTTCTTCCTTTATGACTAATTTGAAGTGAAAACCTCCGCGTGATACACAATCATCTCACGGATCTAGCAACTAAATATAAGTTAATTTCTATTTTAAATGTTTGCCCCCGTATCAATTGATATTATGATCTTATGCACTTAAGTAAAACAATCGAATAATAAAGTTTTGACGAGTGTAGACTCATCATATCATCCGTTCATACTCAGTATAAATCCAACTTTAGAGAGGGCTATATATATTTGGTATTTTAATTTGTCGAACAATCATATATACTGTGCTTATTGGCATATTCTTTGTGCTGCTCAGAATCGAGAGAGGATCAAGGTCAATCATCGGCATCGCAAAATTCAATTGACGAAAATAGCCCTGGAATTGGCGGTTCTTAAGCTCACAAGTCACGATGGTTATTTTGCATTAGTTATACGGTGTTTAATTGCAAGGTTGTACCAACTCAAATGGCTATCTTGATTCCAACAATTGAGATACTTCGAATGACACATTTTTAGTAGTTTATTGACACAATATCAACTGTACCATATGTTTCAGGTTAGATTTATTGAACATAAATTCACAACAAGAAGTCATTTTCCCTCTTATTAAATCCCAAGATAAAAAATATCAAGAATACCTTGTAAAATACGTAATGGCAGCAATTAATTCCTCAACAATGTGCAAGAAATAACATACTATTATACAATTTTTTATTCGAAATATAGTGTAAAAGAAAGGTGATGCATGGTTGTATGTGTTGGATTATTGAGTTTGGGCTAGACCCATGAATAACTCAATTGAATAAATTTAATGTTGAGTTGAAGATGAGAAATATTGTCTCATGTTTCATGTGTTCACCTCACTTTTAGTCTCACATTGGTGAATCTAAAAGGTTGAAAGATGTTGATAAACATCATCTTCACTTAACCCTTTATAGGTGGAAAAAGAAGATGAAAGATTCTCCACACACACACACTTGACCCTTTAAACAAACTTAATGAATAGACTATTTCGATATTTATTCTCCAGTGTCTCGTATGACTACTATCCGAGTGCTTTTAGCATTGACGTTTGTATATGATTTTACGATCCATCAAATGGATGTAAAAATTGATTTTCTTCATGGTGATATTGAAGAAGAAATTTATATGGATCAACCTTAAGGATTTGTAGCATCTGCAAATGAGAACAAAGTTTGTAAACTTGTTAAGTCTCTTTATGGTCTTAAACAAGACCCCAAAAGCTTGACGTGAAATTTGACACAATTATACTATCATTTGGATTCCAGGCTATTGATTCTGGCAAATGTGTCTATTGCAAAGTTCAAGGTAATGCATGTATTGTATTGTGTTTATATGTCGATGACATATTATTGTTTGACTATAATCTTAATATAATACATGAAACAAAGTCTTTCTTGTGTACTAAGTTTGAGATGAAGGATATGAATGTTGCAAATGTGATCTTGGGTATCAAACTGACTAGGTCAGTTGATAATATTTCTATATCTTAATCCCACTATGTTGAGAAGATTCTTGAGAGATTTGACTATACAAATTGCAAATCTGTGAAAACTCTATATGATTCATCAAAACTTTTGTACAATAACAAGAGTAGTATTCCAATTTCACAACTGAGATATTCTCAGATTATAGGTAGCTTGACGTATCTTGCAAATTGCACACGACCAGATATTTCATTCTCGGTGAACAAACTTAGTAGATACACAAGTTGTCTTGATCGTACTCATTGGGAGGCTTTGGATATAGTACTTGAAGGGTACTTCTACCCTTGGGCTACATTATGGGAAATTCTCAACTGTACTAGAAGGGTATAGTGATGCAAGCTAGATAGCCAAAAATTCTGGGAGTAACGGTGTTACAGTGTATGTTTTTATTCTGGGTGGATGTGCAATCTCCTGGAGGTCTACAAAACTTTGTGGCTCAACTTTGTGCTTTGGATACAAGTGTAATGAAATCTGAATGATTGAAATTATTCCTTTTTGAATTGTCAATGACTAGCAAACTAGTTCCTGCATTTTTTTGGCATTGTGATAGTGTGACTACTATTGTAAAGTTAAGAAGCTCAAAGTACAATTACAAACAAAAGAGACACATTCAAGTTAGACTGAAGTCTGTAAGAGAATTAGTCTCGAAAATGGTGATAGCTGTTGATTTTGTTGGTACCAAAGATAATACAACTGATCATTTTACCAAAGGACTTGATCTAACTCAAGTTCTGAAATCCAAGTTGGGATGAGACTGAGACACATTTTATGACTCATCTAAAATGGCAACCCAACCAATCTGAGTGGAGATCCCACAAAGGTGGTTCAATGTGGTAATAACAAGTTCTTGAGTGAGTCGAGAGCAACTAACTGGTGATACATTGTATCTGTGTCAATACCCCAAAGAATGGATATGTTGTTGAAACTGCAAGTTTAGTAAGAGTGGAGACTCTGAATGAGTTCAAGTCTTTGAGACAATATGTTAGCATTGCATATTTAGAGAAATTCAACTATGTGAATGCAATTGTGTGGCCGCAATTAGAGGAATGAGGGTAATTCCTTGAAAGCATTCATGAAACAGGATACAGATGCATGACCATAAAACATCAACCATGTAGATTGCATCATAACTTGCTTAGTGTTGTTCTCAATGAACATCTTCACTCAAAAGGTTCAAGTTCAAGACTTTGTTTCACTAAGTTCCTGTAGGGGTAAAGTTGAAGGACTCAGGTTGTGATTCAAACCCGAAAGGTATCATTACTAAAAGCACTATGATGCAATGTTTGGTCACTCGATCAACAATGAATTTGTGGGGGATTGTTGGAGTATTGAGTTTGGGCTAGACCCATGAATAACTCAATTGAGTAAATCCAATGTTGAGTTGAAGATGAGAACTATTGCACCATGTACCATGTGTTAACCTCACTTTTAGTCCCACATTGGTGAATCTAACAAGTTGGAGGATGTTGATAAACATCTTCTTCACTTGACCATTTGTAGGTGGAAAGAAAGGATGAGAGAATTCTCCACACACGCGTTCATCCCCGACGATTTTCGCTCTCCAAATCCAGAGTTCTCCTGCGATCGATTCTTGCAAAAGGTCCCGCGTTGTTCTTGTGGTCCGTTGACTCCGGTGTGCGCCTGATCGACGGTGAGACTGTTCTATCCTGGGAGAAAACCGGCAGACCATCGAACACACTGGTATGTGGGCCGATATTTTCTCTGAGACAAGTCGTCTTCCGACGCTTGATCTTTGAGGTCGTCTCTGATCACTATTCGTTCTTTTATTGTTTTCCTATACATATTTTTATACAGTGGTTTTATCTGAATCTTTATAGAATATTTATTCGACATATGTCTAACTCTTATATTATGTCCTTACGAGCACACAAAAAAGACCACTACGCGAATCTACGTGAACTATTTTGGCAACTTCATATTACAATATATATACACACAATCCAACAAGTCAAAAAGAGTCGGTTACCATAAATACACTTGCGTGTTTTTTGCTTGACTACAATCACATATTGGACAAAATCATATTACAAGCCAAATTATGATTAATCATTTTCTACTGATTACCAAAGTTCGCAGGAAGAATCACGTTATGACGTTCGAAATAGCAAATGCTACAAGGTGCTTCTCCAATGCAGAAAACTATAGGATCTCATATGCAAAATACAACGTCAAACGTTTTCTTGCTATAAAAAATCCCTCCTTCCCACAAGATTGGCATCACAAACAGAGTAAAGCAACAATCACAGAGACAAGAAGAAGGGAAAAAGGAAAACAAGGCAGCAAATTCATGTCTGGCTTGGTGAACTCTTGGGTTAGCAATATGGGCACACTTAGACAGTACAATCCGACCACATCCAAGGCGGAGCTCGAGGTCGAACAAGAGGAAGAGGAGAAGGAAAAGGAGCAGAAATCTCCCACACAGAGGCGCAAGAAGACCTCCACCCTCTCGGAAGCCACGGTCTCCATGCTCATGGATCGGTTCGCACCTTGTTAGAAACCCAGCCGTGTTATAGATCTAAATTGTCCATCATGTCTGTGTTGTGTAGGTGTAGATGTTGCATTTCAATGTGGGCTTTAAGATTTTCAGGAGTTGTTGTGATTTGGGAGTTGTGTAAATATTTGTTATCTTGGTTTACTTTGAGAAATCAATTGAAGCTTGATTGTGTACCATATTTCTTAGTGTAAAATTTATTAATATGTGTATTAGCAATCTAACTTGCCTTTTGAGGAACAAAATATTAGGAGAGATATATGTAGGGACCACGACCATTAAGATTTTTTTAGGTCAACATCAAAGTTGAGATTATATCTTTTCCTGGAAAAGGCTGGGATCAATAGCAGCCAACATGTTGAGAATGCTTGGTCGATTGTGGTTACATCAATCGAACGTTTTTTTTCTTCCAAATTCGAACGCGGGTGGGTTTTCCTTCTTCAGCGTCTGTTCTTCGGGTTTACATGCGTTTACATTCAGTCTGCTGAATAAAAATAAAATAATAAAAATGTAAAAATACACCAACTTCAAACACTTGCTTTTTCTAAGATTTTTCTTCTTCTTCTATTGTGATTGTTCCTCTAATGTAAAAATACATCAACTTCAAACACTTGTTCCAAACATTCACCCATCCAGAGAAGTTACGGTACATATATAGAACCATTAGTTTTTTGGTGCATGATTGAGTCTTGTGTTGGATGAGAGAGAAATGAATGTTTAAAACCACAATTGCAAAAAAATCTATGTCGCCCATGTATATATTGGACGGTCTAGATCAAAGATTTGGACATAAATCCTGATCGGTAGTTTTGTGTTGGATGAGAGAGAAATGAATGTTTAAAACCACTCGCCTTTTTATAACTAATTAAGGAGAGGAAATGGATGCTCAGAACCCGCCAAATTAACCACCTTTGTTGTCAAACGGAAAAATCAAAGTAACATATACCACATCATCGAGAAGTAGATATATATATATAATTTAGTATGGAAGGATTTTCGAAGCCTGCATTAGCTTCGATCTGTGCCGTGGCATTAGCCATGCTGATCCATTTGGGTCAGGCACAAAACCTCCCAGACTACTACCTCACGCCCCTCAACGAGGCCCGAGCGGCGGTGGGCGTTGGCCCGATGACGTGGGACGCCACCGTGGCCGCCTTCGCCCAATCCTACGCCTATTCGAGAATCGGGGACTGTGCGCTGCAACACTCGGAGAATCCAATGTATGGTGAGACCATCTTCTGGGGTGGCGGCGATTCGTGGTCGGCCGGTGATGCGGCGTCGACCTGGGTTGAGGAGAAGCAATATTATGACTATAAAAGCAACACGTGTTCAGCGCCGGCCGATGAATCATGTGGACACTACACCCAGGTGGTGTGGAGGAACTCGACTCAACTCGGTTGCGCACGCGTGGAGTGCGCCAATGGCGACACCTTCATCACCTGCAACTACTACCCTTCCGGCAACGTCGGCGACGAACGTCCATATTAAGAATTTAAGATATGTGCGTACGTGCGAATGTACATGTTTACGTAATAAGGTGTTGTATTGTAATAGCAAAACCATGTATGCAATAAAATATGTTGTTGTGTTGCATGTTTCTTGCGACCCCTATATGCAAATTGATGTAATAATTAAGGTGAGGTTCTGTTTTCGCCTTACAGGCCGGAGCTACTATCCATCATTCATGCTTCAAAAATAAAAATCTAACCACTGTAAGGTTAAATATATAATTTCATCTCTACAAAATAATAATAAAATCTTACTATAAGTTTATAACAGGCACGCACCATGCAATCCATTAAGCGTAATGTTTGTATCCTCTTCTCACGGAGAAGACATAAATGGTTGCTACCTAAGAATAGAAAATCCTCAGCGAAGTCCTTCTATCTATTTCTATCTAACGAGGGTCGGGCCGGGGATCACGCTTCAACCTTGGAAACGCATTAGGAACTCAAAATGCCTTCTTAAGGTGCATTAGGAACTTCGTTTGGTTAGCCCTTCGCGTTAGGATCCTTAGCTTTGAGAACCTCATGACGAGAGGCCGGATTCCATGGACCCAACCAATGTCCCCTGTCTACTACAGATCAAATCAATGACCGTGTATTTTTCAAAGGGAAATGTTTGTTGAACGCTTCGCGTCACGGACGCTGCAAACCCAGTCAGCAGAATGGCTGATGTGGGCAACCCAGTCAGCAGACGCGGCTGAGTTCGCTCTCTCCCCAGAAACAATTTCTTTGTTTAGTTTATTCCTCGTTTCGTACAAATTTCGCCATCCCTCGCCATCCCTCATTAATGCGTCTCAAATCACTCCATTCTTTCATCATGTTGGCGCTCCTACACTCAACATTCGTCCTCCTATTTCTTCCCTTCTCTTTATTAAATTCATTTTTTTCCGGACACACACATCATTCATTTTCTTTAGTTTCTGGACAAGCACGTAACTTATTCCGGACACAGTTACTATTTATTCCGGACAGTTGGAATACTTATTCCGGACAGACGGAACACTTATTCCGGACAGACGAACTACTTACTCCTGATTTTTTGTTGCTGTTGTTTTATTTTCCCGATGCGTCCACCATCGCATTTAATGATTTTCAAATCAGCACGTCCTCCGTCTTCTTTCTTATTGTTTGGCGCGTCACGGAGATACAAATATGAGTGTCTAGGTTATTCCGATCCTACGAACCATTCCTTCTTCTCTCCTTCCTCCATTTTTGTTGTACTGTAATGGCACTCGTAAATGTGTCCTCACAGCCGGCTCCTGCCTCCAACGTCCCTCAAGTGATGATGAATTTTCCTTCCTTCGAAGAAGCCAAAGCATTTTACGTTTCATACGCCGATTCCTGTGGTTTTGGTGTGAAGATAAGACAATCTCATTACGGTCATGGTGTTGTAATACGGGCCACTCTTACTTGCTCAAAGGAAGGTAATGCTCCCGGAAACCAAGGTGAAGGTAGACCGAAACATAGGTTATCCGGTAGGGTCGAATGCACTGCGCGGATTAGGGTCTCCGGTAATCCATCCAGAGGCTACGTAATTAACTACGTAGATCTCGAACATAATCACGCCATGCTGTCGGAAGACCAGATGCGCTTCCTCCGACAAAAACGATCCGTCCCGGAGTCCGCCAGAGCACGCATTTCGTGCAATGATGCTGCCGGTATATCTGCCGCCAAGACCATGCAATCTTTTGTGGTCGAAGCTGGAGGTCACGATAAATTGTCTTTCAACGAGCGGGACCTAAGGTTATTTATTCTCCACTTAACCTGGTTGAAGTTACGCATTTAGCTTTGTCATAAAAATTATGTTTCGCAGGAATGTTGTGAACGAGGTTAGAAACCTCAAAATGGGACCAGGAGATGCGCAAGCTATCCAAGATTATTTCATCAGGATGCAGAAGAATGATTCCCGCTTCTTTTACGTAATGGATATGGACGACGAAGGCAGACTACGAAATGTGTTCTGGGCCGACAGCCGTTCTCGAGCTGCTTACTCTTACTTTGGAGATGCAATATGTTTCGACACAACATACATAACAAACAAGTATGACATGCCTTTTGCCCCATTTGTGGGGGTAAATCACCACTACCAGTCCGTCCTACTCGGTTGCGCACTCCTCTCTTCCGAGACGACACAAAATTACATTTGGTTGTTCCAAACATGGTTGACGTGCATGAACGGTACGTGTTTTATTTTGTCCGGCTTTGTCCATTTTACGTTGTGTGCCTGTCCGGTTACTCTTTACGTCGGTCCGGTTTACGTCTTTTGCTCGTCCGGTTTATTCTTGACGTCTGTCCGGTTTACGTCTTTTGCTCGTCCGGTTTATCCCTTACGTCTGTCCGGGTTACGTTTTTTGCTCGTCCGGTTTATCCCTTACGTCTGTCCGGTTTACGTATTTTGCTCGTCCGGTTTATCCCTTACGTCTGTCCTGTTTACGTCTTTTGCGCGTCCGGATTATCCTTTACGTCTGTCCTGTTTACGTCTTTGGCTCGTCCGGTTTATCCCTTACGTTTGTCCGGTTTACGTCTTTTGCTCGTCCGTTTTATCCCTTACGTCTGTCCGGTTTACGTATTTTGCTCGTCCGGTTTATCCCTTACGTATGTCCGGTTTACGTTTTTTGCGCGTCCGGTTTATCCCTTACGTATTTTGCTCGTCCGGTTTACCCTTGACGTCTGTCCGGTTTACGTTATTTCTGTCCGGATTAACATATGTTTTTTATCTTGATCGCGTTGTGTGCAGATACAAGCCCCCCGGCGATCATAACAGACCAATGTGGCGCCATAGCTTCGGCTGTGAGGACTGTGTTCCCTGAAGCGCGGCACAGATTTTGTATATGGCACATAATGAATAAGGCCCCTGTGAAGCTGCCCAAGAAGTACCGGGAGCATACGTTGTTTGACCTCAACAACTGTGTATTCGATTCCAAGACTCCGGCAGAATTCGAGCGGAATTGGCAGGGATTTCTAGATGATTTCGAGTTGCATGACAATAATTGGCTCCGATCCATTTATGCAATTCGAGAGCACTGGGTACCTGCATTTTCGCGGGATTGTTTTTCCGCCGGAATGGCATCAACCCAGAGAAGTGAGGGTATGAACGCCTTCTTCGATAAGTACCTCACATCAAGGACGACACTTAAGCAGTTCGTTCAACAATACGAACTCGCACTACGCCACAAGTATGAGAAGGAAGCTCAGTCTGATTTCGATTGTCAGCATAAGGCTCCGCAATTGATTTCGAAATATCCATTCGAGAGGCAATTGAGCGAGTTGTATACGGTGGGTGTCTTCAAGAAGGTGCAGTTAGAAATTGGGAAGATGATGTACTGCGACATCAAGGATGAGTTCAACGAGGACGACACATTGCACTTCAACGTGACCGAACATGTATTGACACATATCCTCCCATTGTCGAAACGGTTCACAGTGCAAATTAGAGATGAGAAGTGGGTATGCGATTGCAGGATGTTTTATCACGTCGGTATCCTATGTTGTCACGTTTATGTTGTTATTGCCCGAATAAGTCCAAACGCGTTGCTCCCCGAGTCTTACATCGTCCACCGATGGAGGAAGGATATCCGAAGGAGCTATGGAGTCAAGTTTCCTCTTCAAAGCGGCATAACGGGGAACGATGCGCTTCGTCGACACGATGACATAATGGGTCGTGCGCTTTGGATCGCCGAGGCCGCTTTCGACTCAAACGACAGATATCTTCAGGCGGTAGAGGCACTTGAGTTGCTTAAGGAACGTATGCAACGACCTGATCCTGTGTTCGCTGGTACATCCGTTCTCAATCCGGATAAGACAATACGGAAAGGCAGACCGCCGAGCAAACGACGGATTTCTTTGTCTGAGAAAATAATTAAAAGTAACGTTAAGAAAATCAACAGGAAGAATGCTCTACCCCCGTTACACCCTGCAGCACCCAAACCGGGGGATCACGATTTCGATGACTGGGACATGAATTTGCATTACGAGGGAGTTCCTCCTTGATTATTGTATTTGTCCTTGGTTGGAATTATTCCTATGTAATTTTGTTGAAAGTCATTGTAATTTTGTTGAAAGTCATTGTATGTAATTTTGTTTAAAGTCATTGTATTATTGCATAAGATTCAACCCTTTCTTTGCTTGATCGTTTGTGAATTAATTTCTCATGGCGACAAATATATTAAGTAATTTTGGTTTGTTGTATGTCTGTCCTGATTACGTTATATGTCTGTCCGGTTTATGTTTTAATTAAGTCCGGATTAAGTGACCAGTATGTCCGGAATACGTAATTAGGCCGTCCGGATTACATTGTTTGTCTGTCCGGATTACGTTATATATCCGTCCGGAATAAGTTTTATTTATGTCCGGATTACGTTATATGTCTGTCCGGTTTATGTTTTATTTATGTCCGGATTACGTTAATATCTGTCCGGAATAAGTTGTATTTATGTCCGGATTAAGTTACCAGTATGTCCAGATTACGTTATATGTCCGTCCGGATTACGTAACATCAATGTCCGGATTAAGTGACCAGTATGTCCGGAATACGTAATTAGGCAGTCCGGATTACATTGTTGTCTGTCCGGATTACGTTATATGTCCGTCCGGAATAAGTTTTATTTATGTCCGGATTAAGTTACCAGTATGTCCTGTTTATGTTTTATTTATGTCCTGATTAAGTTACCAGTATGTCCGGAATACGTAATTAGGTTGTCCGGATTACATTGTTTGTCTGTCCGGATTACGTTATATGTCCGTCCGGATTACGTATCATGTATGTCCGGAAAAAAGAAAATCATTTATATATAAAAACCCAACACCAAATGTCCTTGTATTGATAAATCATTCAAATAGTCTATGTAATTTTAACATGTATACATGTATAACTTTGGGGGAAAAAAATTGAAACATTTTCAGGGCGTTTATTGTTGATCGCACATCCCAGAGTCTTCGAGTAAGAAATTGGCCAAATCGCCTCTAAAACGGTGAAGAACCTTGCTCTGCTTCGGCTTCGTCGGATCAGCATTCTCCATCAAACGCTTGATCCAGTACAAAACGTATGGCCCGCAGTCGTTACTCCCCGCTAGCTGTCGTTGGCTACCCTTCCTGTCAACTCTCAGTGGCCAGTCGACCGCCAAAAACCCTCGCCAGAATCCCGCTATCTTAGACGCGGTGCATTCATGAGTTCCGACAAAACGGTTAGGATTTTCACCTCTTTTAAGCGTGCGGGAGATGCTGTTGTACTGAATGAACTCTGATCGAGGTCCGTGGGCAACGAACAGAGTCCAGTGGCCGGACAAACAGCATGGCTGTGCGATGACGACTTCCTCCACATTAAGTCCTTCAATTTTTGGGAGTAAATAATCTTTCTTTATATCTTCTCCCTGTCCCTCCACAATCATTTCCGATTCGAAGGATGATAAGCAGACCACCTTTTGTTGCCCTCCTCTTCTGACGAGTACCTCAATTAGGCCGTCAAGAGTTTCGTTGGTGATTTCTGTGCCTCGCGAAATTATTTCCTTGAGATCACCCCTGCTGATAATGCTGAGAACCCCCCTCCAGATAATATCTTTTGCTTCTCGCTCGGGAGCCGTTGCATTCAATAAACGATGTACCTCATCATTGGTCAGCGTTCTCAAGGCGGTCTCATCCACATCTGGCCTCGTGGACGAAACATGGGCGGCCAGTGAATCTTTCGCTGTTTCTTCACTCGCTTCTTCGGGCCCTTTTGTTTTTGTAGTGGCTTCTTCGGCCTCCTTTATTTCTTCTTGTTTTTCTGCGGCAATCTTCCGTGCCTCATCTTGGCCAGATTTGCTTTGCGCTTCGTCTATGTGTTCTGTGCGCAAGCGTGGTTTAATGGTCCGCATTTTTTGAGGGTGCAAAAGCGGAAGCGCAACCCCAGCCTTCCTCTTTCTTTCCTCCTGTCTCCTCATAACTTCCTCCTTCCTTTCTTCCTCCTTCCTCTTCTCTCCCTCTTCCTCCCTCCGCTTTTTTCTCTCTTCCTCCTTCCTCTTCTCTCCCTCTTCCTCCTTCCTCTTCTTCCTGTCTTCCTCCTCCCTCTTCTTCCTCTCTTCCTCCCTCCGCCTTTTTCTCTCTTCCTCCTTCCTCTTATTCTTCTCATCCTCCTCCTCCCTCCTCTTTTTTCTCTCTTCCTCCTTCCTCTTCCTCCTCTCTTCCTCCTCCCTCTTATTCCTCTCATCCTCCTCCCTCCTCTTCTTCTCATCCTCCTCCTCCCTCCTCTTCCTCTCTTCCTCCTCCCTCTTATGCTTCTCATCCTCCTCCCTCTTCTTCTTCTCATCCTCCTCCCTCTTATTCCTCTCATTCTCCTCCCTCTTCTTCTTCTCTTCCTCCTCCCTCTTCTCCCTCTCTTCCTCGTTCCTCTTTTTTCTCTCTTCCTCCTCCCTCCTCATCCTCCTCTTCTTCTCATCCTCCTCCCTCCTCTTCCTCGCATCCTCCTCCCTCTTATTCCTCTCATCCTCCTCCCTTCTCTTCTTCTCATCCTCCTCTCTCTTATTCCTCTCATCCTCCTCCCTCCTCTTCTTCTCATCATCCTCCCTCTTCTTCTTCTCTTGCTCCTCCCTCTTCTTCCTTTTTTCCTCCTCTCTCTTCTCCCTCTCTTTCTCCTCTCTCTTCTCCCTCTCCTCCGCCTCCCTCTTACTTCTCTCTTCCTCCTCCCTCTTTTCCCTCTCCTCCGCCTCCCTCTTATTTCTCTCTTCCTCCTCCCTCTCTTCCCTCTCCTCCGCCTCCCTCTTATTTCTCTCTTCCTCCTCCCTCTTTTCCCTCTCTTCCTCCTCCCCACAGACTCTCAGCTCACGACACTCTTCTTGAGAGATCCGGAGTTCTTCCTCCAGGTTGTTAATTTTAACGGTCGCCTCCCTAAGTGCTGCTTCGGCTCGCAGCCATTTCGACTTCACCTCACTAAGTTCCAACTCTTGTAGCAGTGGGTCACATGGAATGCTGCATTCACTGAGTTGTATCCTTGGTAGAGTGGATGTTGAAGGTGTTTCCTTCGAGGCGACCGTTGCTTCTGCAGGAGTTGAAGGTGTTTCCTTCGCTGCGGGAGTTGCTGCTGCAGGAGGAAATTGATCCTCTGACAACAGTGAATGCTCCCGTGCACTGAGTTTTGGGGTGCCCTTCAACTCAAATTGGCCCGAGTATATCCGGGACAAGTTGATGCCTCGATCTTCCCATTTTCTAAGGATTTGGCGTCTGCTAAACATTTCGGTCCAACACTTGAACCGTGGAAATGCTGACCGGGGATCCCCCAATTTGAACTTCTCGCAAAGCCACACCTGAAAACAGGAATGAGTTAAAAAACAGAAACATAACTTCCCCAGGACAGTCTCATAACGTTAATCAGAAAGACCAAACACTAATTCCGGACAGACACAACTCTTATTCCGGACAGACACAACTCTTATTCCGGACAGACGCAGACGTATTCCGGACATACAAATTACTTATTCCGGACAGACACAAGACGTATTCCGGACAGACAAGACAATCATTCCGGACACATACAAGACTATTCCGGACTGGCAACACACTTATTCCGGACAGGCAACACACTTATTCCGGACAGAGACAACACTCATTCCGGACAACCTCAAGACACTTATTCCGGACAGAGACAACACTATTGAGGACAGACACAAAACTTATCCCGGACAGACACAAGACTTATTCCGGACAGAGACAACACTATTCAGGACAGACACAAGACTTATCCCGGACAGACACAAGACGTATTCCGGACAGACAAGACAATCATTCCGGACACATACAGGACTATTCCGGACAGGCAACGCACTTATTCCGGACATAAACCAACACTACTCCGGACTGACACAACACTCATTCCGGACAACCACAAGAGACTTATTCCGGACAACCTCAAGACACTTATTCCCGACAGAGACAACACTATTCCGGACAGGCAAGACAATCATTCCGGACACATACAGGACTATTCCGGACAGGCAAGACAATCATTCCGGACACATACATGACTATTCCGGACAGGCAACACACTTATTCCGGACATAAACCAACACTACTCCGGACTGACACAACACTCATTCCGGACCAAGATGCTTACTTGTAATACGGCAACGCAACCAGACACGTAGCCCTGCTTCATAGAGAAGTTCGCTGACGATCTCCTCCTCGAGAGGTCCCGTTGGGCTTCCTCCAGGCCTTCAACCAAGAAAGTGTGAACCGCATTTGCCCACGCATATCTCTTGAGGCGCTTGAGGTTCTTAAGGTGTTTCGTGTACCACGCTTTAGTTCGCAGTGATCCATCGAAGAACAAAAAATGATTGAAAATCATAGAAATAAGGAGTCGGACGTGCTCCTCCTCCTCGCCCATCTTGCTCGTGGCGGTAAGATGACCCAGTAGCTGGGTGTTGTCGAGGTTAACCCCGTCACGTTTCGCTACGTACATGGCATCCATATCCACTCTCTGCCCATGTACTCTTAGTCCAAGTAGAAGGGCGACGTCTTCTACCGTAAATGGGACCACCCCAGTGGCTATTCTCAGACCGACTTCATTGGCGTCGAAGTGTTCGACGAACCAACCCAGTATCTCGTTGTCAGTTGTGACGTGAGGAAAGCTGAGGAAGTGACCGAAAGGCGTCCGTTGGAAGACATTTTTCTCCTCCTCCTTCATCCGGTCGAACTGCTTGTGAAGGGCCGCGAAACCGCACTTGGTTTCGCGGAAGTAGTACGTGCTTCCCTTAAACCACACAAAAAAATTGTTAGAGGCCAATAATGAACCTTAAAATGAACCAGAAAGAACATGGTTGACAAAACACCTGCGCGGCTACAATTTCAGGAGCAATGGAGGTTTCAGGTAGAGAAGGATCCATTTTCGCCTTGTCTTGGTTTTCGGAACTGGAATGGAAAGGTTTTGGAGCAATGAAGGTTTTGGATGAGCGTATGGAAAGGAACTCCGGGTGAAATGGGGAAAGTTACTCGAATGCTGTACCGCAGCTAATGATGTACGTGAAGTCGAACCGTCTAATCGTGATTTAGGGAAATGAACCGTCGCACCCAACAATTCGTAATTTACATTTCCCCGCGCAGAAGTTTTGGCTGACTGGACGCTGAACTGGCAGCTGACGTGTTATTCCACGTAGGACGCGTCACGGACGCTCGCGTCCGTATATAACTACCCTTTTTCAAAACCTACTATTGAAAAAAAAAGATGGTACTATAAAGTTTAGAATGCTACCTAAAAATATTCTCGGGCAAAACACTTTAATTCCACTTATGTTGCTATTTGATAATCTTAGGCTACATCGTTGGTTTTCCGACCCTTATACCAATTTTGAAATTTCATACCCAAATTGCTGTCACACTTTCATAGTTTATCTTGATTTGTAGAAGGAAAAATAATAATCTAACTTCATGTAAAAAATAATATCGTCGTGTAACATTCCAAATAATCCAACTTCTAAACTCAAAACACAACATGACCATAGGGTTTCTACAAAACAAGATAACTATGTAAAAATGTAAGGACTAAGAAGAGTTTGGGCAGGAAAGTTCAAAATTGGTTAAAAAGTGGAAAAAAACAACAATTTAACATAAAAGTGTTATAACAACATAAGTGTAATTAAATTGTGACTTATCAAATAACAACACGATCTTATTAACCTCAATACCAACACACGTACGTTAGCTTGTTGACCCCTAAATATGACAATTCACTTATTTTGGCTTATATCTAGATTATCTGGACAACTAGAAATTAATGACTCTATTTTCGGGTCTCCAAGGCATCCATTATCTGTAATAATATATTACTAATTGTAACTATAGCCCTCCAGGCAACTATTTTGGCGTTGGCCAACGTCCGTACTAGGAGAGATGAACGTATGCATGACGGGTGTACGTGCGTATGCATGGGCCATGACAATGTCTATTATCTACGTCGTTAATGTATTCCATAAGATCCTTTGCGATCAGAAATAAGTTACTTCTACTGATCAGTTGGATTTTAGCTGTTTCTTCTCTGAATCCAAAGGTAATTAATAAGTAGACGGTTCTTTTTTTGGCGTTGCCAAGTCGAATTACCATACCTGTAATCTGTATGTCTCGTGGCGCTTCAGCTTTAAATCTTGATTTTTGAAAGAAAAAAATTATAATCGTAATCTCAAACGTGGTTTGAAGTATAAATTAGCAAGATAAATAACTTGCTTGGTACGAACTAGATTTATTGGAAAGCGCGTGCGGGGACATGTGAGGGTGAATGTTACCATGTCAGTAAGACCGGAGCCGGACATGTGAGGGTGAAGGTCCATCTCAAAATTTTGCAATATTTCTTTAAAGTAGTAGTATTTAGTATATATTTATTTTACTTTCAATTTATTCTAAGTCGCACCTCAATAAAATATACCACTTCTTAATGAATCTTGGGAATACAAAAAATGTATCAACCGAAGAAATGTCTCATTTTTTTTGTTTTTGTAGATGGAGTGATGTTCTACAGACCCACCTTTGGGTATTATTTCTTCCTTACGGTGCGTGGGTGGGAATTTGAGAGAATTATGGTAGTGGTTCCATTTGGGTGATCATTTGATATGATGGGTCAACTTTCGTGGATTTGATAATAATTCTCAACGAAGGCATTGGAATAAATTGTTGAGTTTGAAGAGAAGAATTTGAACGGTTCGCATCCAATGTATGTGGAAAGATGTGCTTAAAACTAAAATCATTCTTGATCGACGCATCGTCTTTTACTAAGCGACAAAAATTTTCATCTCTATATGCCTAAATTAGATGATTGTTATTTTTAGAAGAAATATGAGTTAATGCGGATTATTATATATAAGATAAAATTAATCAAATACGATTTGAAACCATATCATAGATATTCAAATCCAATATGTTTCAGGAGGGGCAAAATGCGTGCCAAAATATCTCCAGTCAAATCGTAGGATGGTTGAGAAAATAAACTCAAACCAGGGGTCTGGATGCAAAGTATCATTCCATAAGTAATCTCGAATTTGAAGTTGGCGGTAACATCCAATCCCCGCGATTCCCCCCCTTAACGAAGTTTCCGTTTCCACTCTCCTCCGTTGCGGAGACGAAAAATCTCTCTTCTTCGTCAATATTCTCTGAAGTCAAATATCCGACCTCGCCGTCGAAGTGGCAGTGTTCGTGGGGGATTCGCCGCCTCCCCCCAATTGGAAACCCTAGAATGCCCAAATTTCGCTTTCGCTGCAATCGAGGTGGCGGTGGGGATTTGTTTGAAGTTTTACATCTTTCGGTGTTTCTAAGTGCGGGATCGAGTGGGTTTCACGGATCCGATTCGTGTCCTCAAGGTCTTAACTCTTTTCCCTTTGACTAGTCCATTTGAAATCGTAAGACGTTATATATTTGTTTGGCAGTTTGATTGAGCTTTTTTTGCTCTTAAATATTTAAGCCTTGTTTTTGCAATGGTAGGGTCTTGTTGGTTCTATAAATTTGCTTTCTCAGGGTCTGTTTGGAATAAGATTTTGATAATCAGTTTTTCTAAAATATGATAAAATCTTAGAATCAGTTCTCGAACTTGCCCTAGCCTTTGTATGAAAGATCTATGTTTTTAGATGTCAATTGTAATTCACGTTTGATTCTTGATTTTCGGGAATCTAGATTATGATGATCAAAATGTGACCAAACGGACCTTTAGAGTTCTTGTGGAAGTGTCTAGAGAGTTGCTTGGAATATTCTTTTTCCCTTTTTTTAATATGAATTGTTCATTTGCAAGAAAGTAGTGTTCTGAACATTAATTTAATTCTACAACTGGAGTGAGTGTTTTTCAATCTAAAGAGGTCAATCCGTCAATGTGAGACTTGATTGACCGATGTGCTACAACCGCTCTGCTAATTCGTCCTCCCGATCTGCTCATATAATATAGAGCAAACAGAAACCCCCAACAAAGTAGAAAAATACCAGTGAAATCAAACTTGATGATCGAACAAACTTGAATTCAAGTAACATGGAAGTGCCAAAAAGTACAGATAGAGGTTAGAAATAAACAGAAGAAGTGTATGCAACAAATTTCTCTTTATCGGTCAGCAAGAAATCTAAATAGAGGGGTTATACATATAGGAACGTAATTAAAACATAGGCATATATTTTCTAACCCTATCAGTGTTATTTTCCAGGACATAAGGATTGCTTAATCTCCCTGTGATTATGTAGCATCCCCTCAGACAAGCTTGTTTTTTCAAAACATGGTGTTTATCAAGCTACAGTTTTAGAAACTTGCTCTGAGTGAACTTTTAAACTGCCAAATAATAATATTTCATTTTTCACTGGATACGTCTAGGTGGACCTCTGAATGTGTGATTGCATCTTATAGAGAAAAGTTTAAATATTGAAGATCTTCATATGACATAATAGTGTTTGTTCTCAGCTTTTTTACTTTTTTTTTAATTAGTTAAGTTCAAGTAAATAGCGTCGTCCTATTGAAATATAATCCCTCTTTTCACTTGTACATAGTTCCAACAACAAACACTTTGTCCTAGATTGTTGTGGTCAATAATCCTCGTGCAAGAAGTCTTTTCTTTGTTTGCTTCTGCTATTGTTTTATTTGCCTCACAATTAAATACCAATGGTTAGGTTCCTATTTTGTCCCATGCTGGATGCTGCTAAATCATACTGGTTGTGCTTCTATGAATAAGTTGCAAATTGAAACTCAGATACATGTAAGGAATTAGAGTGGCCAATTAGTGATATTTGAGATGGGGTTTTATATTAATGATTTTATCATTTTTGCGACTCTGCTTTTTTTTAGTTGCACTTGTGATATGCATTTGCAAACTCTTTATCTTTGTTAGACTAATGGGAAAACTCAATAACTCAATGTAAAATAATCTTGGTTGGTTCTTCCTCGTCATGACAGGCATATACTCCTGGTACATGCTCAACGTGATACCCTGAGATTCTGTGATTCCTGTTGTAACACTTCTTCACACACTTCTTGACTTTAATTTCTTAAGAACACATCTAATTCTATTTTTTTAAATATATGACATGTAGAAACAGTTTAGTGCCCACTTATTATATTCAATAATTGACATTAATGTCGTCTCTCTGAGCAGCACAATTTAGTTAGCTATTTGGCCCTTCTACTGGACAACTTGTGTTAGAACCCTAACCCTTGATTAATCTTGGATTAGAGTTGGCTTTGCATGGGGAAGCGTGGTGTGCATGGGGAAGAGAAGGGGGCGAGCACTGTGGACGTGAGGGGGAGGTGTGGGCTGGAGTGTAGGGTTACTGTGAAGAGGAGATGGGTTGGGTTTTTAACGTGTTTTCTTCTCTCTCTCTTATTCTCTCCCTTCACTCACTTGCTCTCTCTCATTTCTTTTCTTCCCGGCGTCCAGAGGAGGCAGCAGACGCGGAGTTTTCGGCGTGAGGAGGACGTTGCGAGGAGGAGGTCGCGCGTGAGGAGGTGACGGAGGCGTGAGCGTTGCTCCGACGTTTCCTCGTTTTCGTTGAGGTATGCCGCTCTCTAGTGTGGTTTTATCGTTAACCCTCATGAGAGAGTTGTGTTGGTCGGTCGGAGGAGATCGGAGAACTCTCCGACGTTGAGTTTTGGTGAAGAAACCTCGGCTGGCACGAGGTTGAAGACGACCAACGGTCGACCGGATCCTTCGGGCGGTCGACCAAATGCATGTATTTTGTCTGTCTGTTGTGTTTCGGTCGACCGTGTCCTTGGGTTCGGTCGACCGGAACTTAAGTTTATTGGTTTATTATGCATGATGTTCGGACGTTGGTTTTTGTTCGGTCGACCGTTATATGACGTAGAATAATAGGTTGACCCAATCTGTTATCTGTCGACCGAAACCCCTGAGTCGGTCGACCGATAGTTTGATTTTGATGTTGACCAGACCTCCGGATTTTGACCTCGTTCGGTCGACCGGTTTTAGACCTTCGGTAGACCGTTGGGGATTGTGTTTTGAGCGCAGCGGTAGACCGTGTTAGGCGTACGGTCGACCGAATGACCTCTTCCGGTCGACCGTTTGGGCCCAGGACAGAATTTCTGGATCCCTTTTTGAATGTCAACTTTGTCCACGGAAACCCGTGTCCTCGCCTTGTGCGTGAGCCGGGAGGTGACGGTAGGCGTGTTCCGCGTGCCTGCCCAGGGACCGCCGTTGGAAAAATGTGGGTGTTCGGGACGTGTCACCTCCTTGTATGGCCCGTGACTATTGTGATGAATTGATTTGACTCATTGTAGTATAGCAAGCCTGAGGTATTGCGGATCCCAATGTTTGATGTTTGTGCGGGCACGCAACTGGCGTTGGGTGAGGTGAATACCGGCCTTCGGGCTACGGAGGTCGCTGCTCTGCTTTTATAGCAGCGCGGTTGGTGTTTGCGGCTCGTGGAGCCTGATGACCTGACAGACTTCGGTCTGGACCCGTCCGATGCTGTGCCGGACGTTGTGATGAACCACCGATGTTGTGCCGGTGATGCCGCCGAGGTTGTGCCGACGATGATGATTGTTGGGCCGAGGTTGTTCCGACTATGTTGATTCCTTGACTGTGCACCTATCGAGATGTTGTTATACCTTCCGGGCGATGGCCCCGTTGGTCCTAGTGGCTCCGACCACAGAGATTTGCAGATCTGTATTCTATCGGCGCGCAGGCGTGACAGAGGCTCCCTGCCGAACCCTTGAGTAGTGTAGCTGCGTGTGGGGGTGCGATGTCGCGTGATGTAAGGCTGCATGTGCCTGCAGTAGGTCTTCTCGGGAGACTCGATGTTGACTTTCAGACTGATGTCCTGTTTTCCCCTTCGGGGGAACTATTTTCCATTCTGTCGATGCCATGACATGCTACTAGTATGATAGGTTCACTTGTGTAATGCATGCATATAGGTGAGTTGGCATACGGGGTTTTCTTCTGGAAACTCAGGCATTGTTGTTATATATTTTCAGGACCGCAGTAGGTCCAGTTGGGTGGTGATCGGCGGACACGCGTATTTTGGAGTTGGATCCTCTTCTCGGACCGCTGAGGTCGGCATGATTACGTTTTATATTCTTTTGTCGTTTTGTTGTAATCATGTATCATTTTGACAAACTCTGATGTAATTTTGGTGCACCGCTATTTGTTTTATGAGAAGTAACAGTCCCGTCTTTGATTATTGAGTTCTTGTGTCTTGATTATAAATTTTTAAATTTCCGCTGTTTCGGGATGTTACAACTTGAGCGCTTCATTTTGGGGATCTGTGGTCTTACTTATAAGAGGATACCCTTGAAGATGATCAGCTGTACAATATAAATAAATTTTCTTGCACCGTCTGCCTGTATTTTCTTTGATGTTTCCCATCTTCGTAGGAACTTCCTAGTGATGCATTTTCAAGAATTTTCACAATTTCGTGGAGTTTCTTTTTCCTTGCAATTTCTCAATTATATCTCTGTAAACTTAATATTTTCAATTTCTTTCCAGAAAACAATATATATAAGTGTTCAGAACATGCAGGTTGCTGTTGGGACATGAGAACAACAAATTCAGCCCATATTCATTGCTTTATACATGACGTCTGGAAAGGATTTTGTTTGTTTTTAATGATCCCGCAGGATTAAAGCCGTTTCTTTCGCTACCCTGATTGTCTAGTGATGGTGTCCCGTCAAGAAATAAGACAACTAGTAGAGTTATCATTGTTGAATTCTGAGGTGGCAATGTGGCAGTGAATGGTAACCCTCGGAGGACTGGAGGAGCATGGATGACTAATGATACGGTGCCTTTCTATTACTTCCTATTTATCCTACTTATTCCTCTTAATTACCGGAATTTTTATTACGATTATCGCCTTATCAGTATCTTCAAGGTTGTGGTCAAGCACCGATGGGGATCAGAGAGCACACTGTATAGCAAGCAGTGCAATTGAACTTCATGAAGTTTACTTTGTTGCTCTTATTATATCACTTCTTTGTGATACTGCTCCCTTTGGAGTTTGGCATGTGCTACCGTGTTATTTTTTTTGCTAATCTATTATCCATGGATTACTCGAACTTTGGGGAAGAGGTAAACTTCTAACTTCTTAAGCGTGCTGCCGAGGGAAGGGAACACAAACTGCAATGTAGCAACAGTAGAGACGGTAGTGTATTAGGTGAAACGAGAACTTTGTCTATTTATAAAATATGTTTGATGTATTTTTCTTAGATTCCACAAGGTAAGATAATATTTTTCAAAAAGATAATTAGTTATCACTTTAAGCAAAAACAATATGGTCTTAACCAATACCATTTAAAACAATCAGTAGCTTTTATTATTTCTGTGCTATATATGACTAGGCCTTCTAACTTCAACACCTATATAGAGCCGATGAGGTTCCAAAATTGCTGTAGATACAGGGAACATAACTGATATTTTAATCTGGAGATGTGTAATCAGGTAACTTATAACTAGTGATCTACTTTAGTTTCAAAATTCAGAGCAACCATGGACCCCTTCTTCGAAGTGTACAACTCCCAGTAGATATTGATGTGTACCTACTGAGTTCGTTTGTAATTACTGCTTGTCCCTTAGATGAATAGCTTTCGGCCTGTGGGGTTCCTTGAAGAGTCACATTTCCTCTTCAATGTAAGGCCTGATGCTGAAAAGTGCTGCTGTTTGAGCTAATAAAAGAGCTGCCTTACGAGGCTTTCCCTTCGCACTGTTTATTGGGCTTCCTCTTTCGACTCCTTCTCTGTCGATCTATTAGCATTTGGCATGGCCCCATTTCCTCATTAATCTTTTCTTCTCCATAGTGCGACACTGTTTGGTTGGTACAGTGTTGGCCCCTCCCAAATCTTGCAACAAATTGGGTGGTCCATCAGACCATTAGGTTATTTCTTCACCTCCTTCCGAGTCTCTTTTTTCTAATAGAGTGCTTCATGTTTAATCATTTTTAGAAATCTGACGTCATATATTATTATCTGCTGAAATTATTTTTAGTGACTTAATTAGTGGGCTTGCGATGTCATCTTCATTCTTCTCAGTCATTTGTTTGTTGCCCATTTGTCTCCGTGTATATTTATTTGATATTGGAAAGAAGTTTAATTGTTTGTTGCTAAAAAAAATCCCATCTAAAACAATTTTCAAGTAAATAGTTAATATAGGTTACTCTCACAGTCTCACCTCTTTATCGAAATAGAAATAAATGTCTGGTAACAGAAAATAATTGGATAGTAGATATCCATGTGATATGACTTCCCCTAATTAGTGCTTCCTGATTGATGTTTCCATGTACCACTCTTTCTATATTTTATCAATAATGCGACCCTTCTTAATTTTTTCACCTTCAACAAATAAACTTGTTGGTATTATCTTTCTATATTTTATCAATAATGCGACCCTTCTTAATTTTTTCACCTCAACAAATAAACTTGTTGGTATTATCTTATATATAAAAAATGTTAGGGTCGTCAGTAAAGACAAGCAGCTGCATTTTAAATGGATGGACCTTCATTCTTTCCTCTTCTTTAAAGCCCAGAAGAAATACCCTCTGTGGGCGAAGCCGTCATGTTTGAGGTGGAGAACACAGTTGTTGTGGCAGTGAAGGCTGAGAAGGAAATATCCAAATCCGCACTAGAGTGGGCACTAACACATATTGTCCGGCCTGGTGACTTCGTCACACTCCTTGCTGTCATTCCCAACCAAACCAAAGGTATTCTTTTGACCTCATTCCTCTCAATTATCGAGTTCTGTCTGTATTATTTGATTCTCCACATACCTCTGCAGGTCGGAGATGGAGTCGACTTTGGAATTTTCCCAAGCTTGGCATAGACTCGGGAAACCGAACACGGCAAAATTTCTCGGAGGATTGCCGGAGATGCCAAGTTTCAGCGTCATGCTCTCAGATGGCACTTATTGAATTTGAACAGTAAAAGATTAATTTTATTTAGGGTTTTGATGTTGTATTTATACAAAGGAATACTAAGAATACCGTTGTTCTTTCCTAATACATTGTTTCCATGATTTCCTTGATTTGGATTGCGAGATTTGGGAGATTTGGAAGATTTGGGAGAATCGTCGTTTCTGGTATGTCTTTTCCAACGTATCTTTCTTTCCATATTTCAACATTCCCCCTCAAGTTGACTCCGGAAGATGTTGAAGGAGCCTAACTTGTGAAGAATGTGTTGGAAGTGTTTCTGATCCAGTGCTTTGGTGAAGATGTCTGCTAGTTGATCATTACTCTGAACATAGGGGACTTCGATTTCTTTATTTTGTATCTTCTCACGAATGAAATGACAATCCACTTCAATGTGTTTGGTTCGTTCGTGAAAGACGGGATTGGAGGCGATATGTCTTGCGGCGTTATTGTCACAGAACATTTGTATTGGATTTTGATTGTCTATATTCATGTCTTTGAGAAGTTGTTTGAGCCAAATTAGCTCACTTGTTGTGGAGGCCATTGCACGATATTCTGCTTCAGCGCTTGATCTAGCCACCACGTTCTGTTTTTTGCTTCTCCAAGTGACTAGGTTTCCACCAACGAAAGTACAAAAGCCAGTAGTGGATTTTCGATCGTGGCTACCTGCCCAATCTGCATCAGAGTAACCAACAATTGTATTAGAGTTGTTTTTCTTCATCCAGAGACCTTGGCCCGGGGTTTTTTTAAGATAGTGCAGGATCCGGTCCACAATCTCTAGATGTCCTTTGTGGGGTGCATGCATAAATTGACTTACTACGCTAACAGCATATGTAATGTCGGGTCTAGTGACAGTGAGGTAGATAAGTTTACCAACTAGTCTTTGAAATTGTCCTATGTCTTGAACCGGTTCACCATCAATAAGACTAACTTTCCTGTTTGTCTCGATTGGGGTGTTGGCCGGTTTAGACCCTATCTTTCCAGTTTCATGTAAGAGATCTAGAACGTATTTCCTTTGGGATAGAAATAATCCTTTTTTGGAGTGAGCAATTTCAATTCCAAGAAAATATTTCATGATGCCTAGATCTTTAATATCAAATTTGGTTTTAAGATAATGTTTGACTAAGGATATTTCTTTATCATTGTTTCCGGTTATTATAATGTCATCCACATATACTAAAACAATTATAGTGATTCCATGAGAGTGTTTAGTGAACATGGAAGCATCAGCTGAACTTTTAGAAAACCCATAAAGAAGAAGGGAGTGACTGAGTTTTGCATACCATGCCCGAGGAGATTGTTTGAGCCCATATATGGACTTGTGAAGTCTGCATACCTTGTTTGGATTTGTTTTGTAGCCTGGGGGAGGAGTCATATAGACTTCTTCCTCTAGGTTGCCCTGCAAAAAGCGTTCCTAACATCCATTTGGAAGAGATTCCATCCTGAGTTAATAGCTACAGAGAGGAGAACACGAACAGTGTTCATCTTTGCAACTGGAGCAAAGGTTTCTTGATAATCTATCCCATAAGTCTGAGTATATCCTTTTGCGACTAATCGGGCTTTAAATCTTTCTATGGTCCCGTTGCTATTATATTTGATCTTGTAAACCCATTTGCAACCTACTGGTTTTGTGCCTTGTGGAGGGGTCACAAGACTCCAAGTTTGGTTAGTTTCTAGAGCTTTTAGTTCATCATCCATAGCTTTAGCCCAGTTTGGGTCTTTAATTGCTTCATGATAGTTGGTGGGTTCCTGAATTTTATCTATTTGGCTTAAGAAGGCATGGTAGGTGGGTTTGATTTGAGAGTAGGATAAGTAGTCCTCGATAGGGTATGTAACATGAGATACCACATAGTCTTGAAGCCGAGGAGGTGGACGAGTAGGACGGGTGGTTCTTCTTTGAGGAAGATGCTCAGCTCCCCCTTGGTCGTCCAGTGGAGGTGTATTTGCTTCATGCGGAGGAGTCTCGATGATAGTATCCGGTGAAGAGGTAACGTCGAAGATATCCGCGACCGGTAGAGGAGCTTCAGATGCAGCGGAAGAGTCTTGATGATTTTTGAAGTATGGAACATTTTCAAAAAAGGACACATCGCGAGAAATATAGAGTTTACAACTAATGGGGTCATAACATTTGTACCCTTTTTTTCTAACAGAATATCCTAAAAAAATACATTTGACTGAATTGTGATCAAGCTTGTCTATGCGCTTCCTGTGAACAAAACAAGTACAACCAAATATCCGAAGGTGGTCAAGGCTCATTTTTTTTCCATGTAAAATCTCCAAGGGTTGCTTGTTTTGAATTGTTGGGCTAGGTAAGCGATTTATAAGGTAAGTGGCAGTTAAAATAGCATCAGACCAAAAATATTTTGGAATGTTATTTTGAAAAAGTAAGGATCGTGTAACATTTAACAGATGACGATTTTTTCGTTCGGAAACACCATTTTGTGCAGGAGTGTTTATGCATGTGGTTTGGTGAAAAATCCCTTTTTGTTTCAAAAATTTTTGAAAATTGTTGCTAGTATACTCGGATCCATTATCAGATCTAAGTATTCTAATTTTAGAACCAAGCAAATTTTCAACAAAGGCAACGAATTCACAAAAGACCAAAAAGGCATCGGACTTAGCTTTCAATAAATATAACCAAGTTGTACGAGAAAAATCATCAATAAAAGAAATAAAATAATTGAACCCATTATAGGATTCCAAAGGGGCGGGTCCCCAAATGTCTGAGTGAATCAATTCGAGAACGCGACCTGTTTTATTTTCAGAAGCATAAAAAGGGAGTCTGGTTTGTTTTGATAAACGACACACATCACAAGATAATTCATTTTTTAGAGACGGAAATAGCTTTTGTAAAACCATGTGAGACGGGTGCCCCATTCTTTGGTGCCAGGTATCGTGATTAGGAACATTAACTAGCATTCCTTTTATTTGATTTTCGAGCACATAAAGTCCTTTGGCGAGTTTTCCTCTACCAATCGTCTTCCCTGTGATACGATCCTGAAATATTACATCAAAAGGAGTGAATATAATATTGCAATTTAAATTTTTTGTAAGCCTTGCAACCGACAAAAGGTTAGAATCAAAATTAGGTACATATAAGACATTTTCAGGTATTTGATTATTAAAAAAATGCATTTCTCCTGTACCCTTAATTTGTGCTTTGTTTCCATTAGCGACTGTGACAAATTTATTTAAAAAATTTAAACTTGTTTTTATGTTATTTATCATGGAGGAATCTCCTGTCATGTGATCAGTTGCACCGGAATCTATAATCCAACTAGAGTTATGAGAATTATTTACTAAATATGCTCTGTAAGAGTCGGAGACGGAATTTATACCTGATGTATTACCTTTGCTTGGGGTGTTGGATTGCTGTAAGAAGGCATTTAAGTGGGCCAGAAGTGCACCAAGTTGGGTTGGATCAGCTCCTGTGCTTGTGGATTCGGGCCCAGCTCGGGTGGAATAAAACCCGGATTGCTGAGAACTTGTCGGATTCGGACCAGTGCAATCGGATGCTCCATTTGTTGTGATATAAAACCCGTGCTGATCCGCTACCGACCCGATATGTGCCCATTTGTTTCCTTCCTTGTAAACGCTAGGGTTTCCATCGCCGCCGCCTCCCCCTGTGGAGTATGCCTGGCTGCCGCTCCTCCCATCCCCCCTCCTTTCCGAGCTGTCCTTGGATGGCCGGAGGTGTGGGTAGAGGAAGTAGCAAGTGGATCTGTTGTGTCCCTGTTTTTTACAGTTATCGCAATATTCTTGACTTTTATTTCCATATTTTGTTTTACCTTTGTCGCGGTGGTTTGCGATGTGTTTTGCGGCGACAAACGCCTGATTTTCTTGGTTGTCCGGCTGAGCGGTTTTGGTTTTCCGGAGGGTTTCCTCACGGTTAACCATCGCAATGATGGTCGAGAAGCTAGGTAGTTCCGGCGACATAAGGATGCTGGAACGGAGTGCTTCGTAGCTCGAGTCCAGTCCAACAAGAAATGTGTAGATGCGATCTTGTTCGGTTCGGGCTTGTATGGTTTTTGAATCTGTCGTCGGTGGCTCGTAGATGGCGAGTTCGTCCCATGTTTTCTTTAGCATACCGAGATATTCGGTCACGTTTTTCTGCCCTTGCTTGATCTGCGAGAGGTCTTGTTTTAGTTTGAAAATATGTGCAAAGTTTTGTTGCTTACCATAGTGTTCATGGACGGAGTCCCATAATTCCTTTGCGCTGTTTTTGTACATGAAGATCTCCGCTATTTGGCTTTGCATCGACTGGAGGACCCAAGACATCACGAGGTGGTCAGTGTTCTGCCATTCCTCTTGTTTGGCTTCGGATCCTTGGTCGGTGGGTCTTGCGGTTTTCCCGGTGAGGTGGCCTATCTTCCCCTTGCCACTGAGGGACAGGGAAATGGCCCGCGCCCAGGAGAGAAAGTTGGTCCCATTGAGAGGTTGTGTGGTGAGGCGCTGAGAGTCGCCACCACCGTCCATCATTGCTAGGAGTGGAGGGCGACAGAGGTCGCAACCGCCTGGCTGTCCCGGTCGATGATGAGCTCCGGGGAGCTTCTGAGGCGGAGGTGGGTTTGGGTTGGGGTTTTTTTTTTTTTTTTGGTTTTGTTTTTCTCAGAACGCACGCTCTGGTACCATATTGAATTTGAACAGTAAAAGATTAATTTTATTTAGGGTTTTGATGTTGTATTTATACAAAGGAATACTAAGAATACCGTTGTTCTTTCCTAATACATTGTTTCCATGATTTCCTTGATTTGGATTGCGAGATTTGGGAGATTTGGAAGATTTGGGAGAATCGTCGTTTCTGGTATGTCTTTTCCAACGTATCTTTCTTTCCATATTTCAACAGCACTACAGTTTCATGGCCCTGGCGATCGTAATGAGGTAAACATGGGATTCATTTGCGTTTCGAATATCATTAGGGTGGTAATCAATTTGATGCAGTTATAGGTGAACATGAGGATTAAGGTATTAACGTCGGAAGGAGCTTCTCCAGATGGAGCTGTTGCAGTGGAGTCAAAGAGAGTTGGAGCCAACTGGATTGTGCTAGACAAGTAATTCTATTGTCGTACCGATGCAGTTCGTTCTGAAGTATACAATTTTGTAATTGCTGTTCAGATCTTATTTTTGTCAAACTTGAATTATCACCCTAAGTCGCTGCAATTAGTGTTAGGGGTACTTCGTTTTGGCTTTATATTGGTGGTGGTTTATTAGCTTCTACTTTGGGCAATGAGCTAATTCTAGTACGAGTATATTCATAAATAGTACCTGGCATGGCAGTGGGTGCATTTAGTATAGCATGTGTATTCATGTGGCAGACATGAATAAGTGAGCTGCGTTTTTTACTACCATTAAGATGGTAGCGATGTAACACATGCACATACCAGTGCTAGTTATATCAGTATACAAGTAGTGCAATCCATATGGCATTGACAGAGTGATAGATCCTCGGGATCGAGTTCTGAACTTCTGGTAAACGATTTACGATGAAGTGGAAAAACTTTTAAAAAGGTCTTTTGCATCTAACATCTTCTATTTTGATTAAATGTGCATCAGTATGTTACTATTTGAGTTATTGTCATACCTTCCAACATTAACCATATTTGCAGTTACACCCTTAATGACAATGTAAAAAATGTCATCTTATTGTGTTATTATACATCCATATCATGTGGTCATTCGAATTAATGTTTTCTAATTTGGTGCGGTTATGCGTAATATCTCATTCCTAATTTCATTGCATCTTAACGTTATTACACATGTACCTTTGCATCAACAGTAGCTCATTTACCCTTAAAATTACAAAAGTATAATAAATTGAAAGTATACACCAAAATCGAGAAGCATTTCAAGAGAATTCCATGAGGGTGAGTTTAATTTCTTCCATTCTACCAGATATGTAAGCATTCCAAGATTTCTAGTAGAATGGAAGCAAATTGAGTAGTGTAATTGACAATGCTGCATTTTGGAGTGCATATATGTAAGTTTAAGCAAATGAATGACATATGCAATAATCATATAATCCGATAAAAGTAGTTGGCAGTGAAGCAGATAAAGTGAACCAATTTGACCGTAACAGTAAGATTATTTGGTCCATCTTTTTGCTTAATGATAGCATCATGACAGGCTCCAATTAAAGAGTAGTTGGGTTGATTGGGAATGTGATGAACGTGTACTGTGTTTGTGTGCCATTGTACTGTTTTCACACATCCAACAGTAGCAGGACAGTCGTATCTCTTGTGATATGATATGACGTTCAGTACAGGGAACCATCAGTTTTGGCTTTCTGGGCAATATATTTGAAAGTGTGAAGTTTGATAGTATCCTGCATGTGATATCCGCAGAAATTTCGGGTGGAATTCACGTTACTGTCCAAGCTTGTTGCATGGACGGACCCATTGCTAGACTTCTATTTTGATTTTTGACCCATCAGAATTTTAAATTATCATTTCAATTCTCATTTCAATTCTCATTATGCGATAATCATGATTATTATAGTGTTCTAAGCTCGTGACAGGCAACTGAAGCAGGAGGCAAAGCTGTGCTTGGAAGATTTACACTGCAACATTGTCCTGATGAAACACAAACATGCCAAAGTTCTCCGTCTCAATCTCGGGGCATTACAGCCTAAAAATCACTATAATCCATTCCCAAACGCCAACAATATTATTCCAGCAAGCAGCCTAGATGGAGAAGTGGAAGACGACCACAATCGCCGTGATGCCTCCTCAATTCAAGAGTCCAACTCGTCGTCAAAGAGTTTCTACAAACAGAACCCTCTGTTCGAGAATTTCCTCAAAGCCAAGTTGAGTTCTATAGATGAAGACAGTGGTGGTGGTGGGAGCAGTGGTTGTTTTGAATCCAACAGTCTAAGCCCGCTGTCCACCAAAAGCCAAATAATTCAGCAGAAACATATTCTCTATGAAGATACAACTTCAGGCAAGAGCAAACAATCTTCCACCACCAAAACTCTACAAGAGAACTTTGCTGAATCCGACACGCAACCATTCAGCATGTTCCTGGAGCATCACCTTGATCATGGTGTCCGCAACAAACCCGCGGACCCTATGGTTTCCATTTGCAGGTCTTCTCCTTCCGTTCCTCCACCACTTTGCTCCGTTTGCCAACACAAGACTCCAATGTTCGGAAAACCACCCAAATGGTTTGCCTACGAAGAGCTTGAGGACGCGACAGACCACTTCTCTGAAGAAAATTTTCTTGCAGAAGGCTGTTTTGGTTGGGTCCACAGAGGATTGCTGAGTGATGGGCAAGTAGTAGCTGTGAAGAGGTTGAAGTTGGCATGGAGCTCGAAGGACAATAGTGACTTCCAATCAGAAGTGGAGATCCTTAGTAGAGCACAGCATAGAAATGTTGTGCTTCTTATAGGGTTCTGCGTTAGAGGAGAAACCAAGATTTTGGTGTACGAGTATGTCTGCAACGGGTCATTGGACTTCCACCTATATGGTATGTTTCAAAAAAAAAAAAAAAACTAATTTCATCTATAGTTGCTTATATTTCATAATACCTTAGAACCCTTTTGAGTTAAGTGGTCCTCTCATGCCCTTCACAATGTTGAAACGGTGAATTGAAGCTTATAAAATCATGTTAGGTTGAGTGGAATCTATCCTACACCAAATTTAAGTTTAATCAGAAATAAAAAGACATAATATAAAGTTCCAGTCAAATTAGAGTAGTGTCTGAGGTTCCACTTTATTTGTTATGAATGAAACAGGGCGCTCAAAAGCAGCATTGGACTGGCATGCACGCACAAGAATTGCGGTTGGTGCAGCAAGAGGTCTACGTTATCTTCACGAGGATTGCAGGGTTGGATTCGTGCACAGGGATGTAAGACCAAACAACATCCTTCTCACCCACGATTTTGAGCCAATGGTATAAAAAATTCAATCCAATCTTGTGCATCCTACTCCATTTTCACCATATCCACATATGCTTGTTTAGAACAGCAAATATGTTCGTGTATGAAATGCAGGTAGGAGACTTTGGTCTCGCAAGATGGCAGAGCCAGGGAGGAGCTGATGTGGACACGCGTGTGGTGGGAACGTTTGGATACTTGGCCCCAGAATACATAGAAACTGGAGTCATCACAGAGAAAGCTGATATATATGCTTTTGGAGTTGTTTTGTTACAATTGATGAGTGGGAGAAGAGCCATGGACCTGTCCTTACCCAAAGGCCAACAATTCTTGCTGGAATGGGGACGTCCGCTCTTAAGGCTTGCGGAGGAACCTGAAAGTCATACCCATAATATTGCATCCAGTCAGTTTATGGACCCTCGGCTCGATCGTGAAGAGCTTGAATTTTGCAGCAATCAGTTGAGTGCTATGGCTCATGCAGCATCCCTCTGCCTCCGAAGAGACCCCTTTTCAAGGCCTTCCATGTCAAAGGTTTGAATCACTTAACCACCCTGCATTTAGAGGAGATAAGTTCTGCTTCTGCTATTATGCTCGTTAAGTGTAAACCATGTTTTGTTAGTATCTCATTTATATAATATACATACACTTTCATATCTAATAAGCAGTTTTGTTTGTATTGAGACAATTAAATTGATTTGTTTGCTTACAAGCACAACGAACTTGATCGAAATGTCCATAAGTCAATCACGTTAGGTGGAGAACTTCAACTTCTAACATAACATAACATAACATAACACAACACAAACACAAACACAATATGATATCATATGTTGATACGATTTACATACGACATTACACGAAAGATTTTGTATGGTTGAAAATACTTTATTATGATGATTTATGAATATACAAACATAAAATAATTAGTATACGATTTAACACGAACACGACATGATTACACGACATTTTTTTTACACAAAACTGACACAAATAACAACTTTTGTTAAGTTATCATTTTACTTCATAATGGTCAATTAATATGTTATTTAGAAAGAAAAATATCAATATGACATATCACTTAATTATTTTCAATCTAATCATGATTAATTTTCTTCAAATTAGGCTAGACACAATAACACGAAATTCTGACACGACTACAAAACTGTCTAACACAATAGTACACAACTACGACACGATCGACAAGTCTAAGTTCAGGTCATTTAAAACTCGCATAGAATATAAAATATTATAATTGTGTTTTATTGGTACAGGTTCTTAGGATCTTGGAAGGGGATGAAACCCTTGAGTTTGGGCCGAGGTCGTGTCCGCCAGGAAGTACAACTGGACATACTGATCGGCCGATGACACAGAAGCATGCGGGACCCAAAGGAAGCCACTCCATGAGATTTTCCCGGCAGACCATTTCCGATGTTGTATTTTCTAATAACCACAACAGGTATGTAATGTAATTTCAACTGGTGATCGTTTTTAATTTGTAGGTCTTTCCGATACACTTAGTGTAATCATATTTTTTGGAATTTTGTAATATATATTTTGTTGTTGTTTACTTTGTAATATGTGAATTAAGTATTTGTGGGAGAAAAATAGACTTTCGGTCGACCAGTAGTACATTTTGATTGTCCAGGAAAAGTGCCTAGAAGTTTCTGATCAACCGGTACTTAAGTTCCGTTGACCGAGTATGCATTTAGACGTCCAGGAAAACTTCTTGGAAATTTTTGGTCGACCGAAGAGCATGACGGTCGACTGGTGAAGCTATGAATTGCACTATGGATTTAAGTTCGGTGGACTGATTGCACATGTTCGGTCGACCATTCGAGACAGTTTTGCCTATGTTCTCCATTTTTCTCCACGCAATTTTAGTGCAGTTAATACTTGTTTAGGCTTACTATATAAAGGCAATTTCGTCACCTTTTGTAATAGAACAATTATTATTGTTTACTTTGCATTCTTGAGAGAAAAGAGAGAGAGAGATCATTCTTGTGGATTCGGTGTGAGCAAATTCGACTAGGTATTCCCGCCGATTGATTGTGTGTTCTGTAAGTCTCTCTTGTAATACATTTTCTTTATTGTAAATTGAGATTGTGTCGTCGGTGAGTTTTCCTGCATTGAGTTTCCACATTAAATCTCGTGTTTTGCGTGGTTGGTTTTTGTGGACTTGCATTATTTGTGGTTTTTTCTTCCGTTGAATTTGTTATTTTATTTGTGGTTCTTTCTTCCATTGGACTTGCATTATTTGTGGTTCTTTCTTCCGTTGTGTATTTGAGATTGATTTTATTCTTTAACATATTTCGACCTTACCTCGTGTAGAAACAGGTGGTGTAATTGGTGTGATTTGTATTAGATTTTGAATGAAATACATTGGTTAGAATACATTTTGTTTTATACTAGAATAGAAGAACGTTGGATTGTTAGCCGTTACAAGATGCCTTATTTAGAAGATTTCGCCTCAGATTAGTTTTCCTTGTGGAGGGGCTTAACGGTTGGATTATTCCGTGATCTGGGGCAGTGATGGCGAGGAGGATTCTCCGGATCTGAGCTGGAGCCCAACGGTATCATTTGTATTTTTAACACTCCCCCTCAAGTGGGTTCCGAAATAAGTTGAAGGAACCTAACTTGAGAAGAATGTCTTCAAAATGTTTCTGGTCTGTAGCTTTGGTGAATATATCGACGAGTTGTTCTTTGCTTTGTACGTAGGGTGTTTCAATTATTTTAGCTTGAACCTTTTCTCGGACAAAGTGGCAGTCCACTTCAATATGCTTAGTTCTTTCGTGAAACACTGGATTGTTGGCTATGTGTCGGGCCGTGTTGTTGTCGCAGAACATTTTTATAGGCTCATGATAAGGTTGTTTTAATTCGTTGAGGAGTTGTCTTAGCCAGATGAGTTCACTAGCTGTAGAGGCCATAGCTCGATATTCTGCTTCGGCACTTGATCTAGCCACGACATTTTGCTTCTTGCTTCGCCAGGTCACGAGATTCCCTCCAACAAAAGTGCAAAACCCTGTGGTGGACCTTCTATCGTGACTCCCGGCCCAATCTGCATCGGAATAGCCAATAATGGTGTTAGAGTTGTTTGGTTTTATCCATAGACCTTGTCCTGGGGTTTTCTTTAGATAACGTAAAATTCTGTCTACTATGTCTAGATGATGGGTATGAGGTGCATGCATGAATTGACTAACAATACTGACAGCGTATGCGATATCTGGGCGAGTTGTTGTGAGGTAAATGAGTTTGCCTACTAGACGTTGGTATTGGTTAATATCTTTGACAGGTTCTCCATCTGTAGGTCCTATCTTTCGATTAGCTTCTAGGGGGGTATTTGCAGGTTTTGCCCCTAGCTTTCCAGTTTCTTTTTGTAACGTACCCGAAAACAGCGGAAAAATTTAAACAATAATAAAGACCGTCAACGGTCAGCACTGGGCACGTCACGGGAAACAAACCAACATATATAATATAATATGATCCACGTGGAAGTCAAATATACAAACTGACTGTGATTACGACAAAAGCTATACAATATGTAATCACCTCAAAAGAAAGAAACTGACAACTACAGGATCTGATCTCGGGGGCACCGTCCTCGGTCACCACCTCAAACTCTAACCCTGCTCGCTACCTGAAATGCAAACAAACAAACATGCCTGAGTTCCCTGCAGGAACCCCGTATACCAAACCTCCTAAAAATATAAAAAGGAATTAAAGACAATGCAATGCTATGCACATGATCATCCGCCTCGGGCCCACAATAATGCCCTCACCGCCTCCGCGGCACTGAACCACTCCTGCCACTAGGGTCAAGTCAGTCCACCGCTGCCTCACAAGGGTCAGTCGACACCACTGCTCCCCAAAAAGTGCAGGAAGGAACCCCTGGTACACGCCGCACCCAAAGAGCGAGTCAGCCCGCCGAATACACAACTCGGGTCAGACGACAGCCACTGCTCCCCCAAGAGTCGCCTAGCGCGCACCCTGCCGGAACATCCTCGGCCTACCGCTAAACCCTCGCAAACTGCCCAAGGTTTACGGTACACATCCCTCACACCCCGCTCGGTAAGAGAGGAAAAAGGTACAACAATAATACGCCTTCGTCGAAGGTGAAATCCGTAGCTCTCAAAGCCGGTAATCAACCGTCGCCTCGGAGCCGGTAGTCGACCTGACATCGACGGATCGCGTGTGGATAAATCCACCAACCTGCGGCAGATCGGTCGACCGCTACAAGCACACCGGTCGACCGGTCCCCCACACAGTACACAGTACTGTACAAACAAATCTACCGGTCGAACCATGCCAACCGAATTACCGACCAATCGGTCGAACAAAAGTCATCTAGCGGTCGACCGTTTGGAAGGTCTACGCTATACAATTTTATATAATATATATATCCGACCGGTCGAACCAAGGGGCCGTTCGACCGATAACAGGACCTTCAATAATTTGCTCAAGTCTCGTTCGGTCGACCGGAACTGAAATACAGTTCGACCGAATCAACACAAGCACTCTACCGCTTAATTAAATGCTCAGTCGGTCGACCGAGAGTTAAAGAGCGGTCGACCGTTTTGATGGTCAAAGCTCCCAACCGACTTAGCATCGAATGGATCGGTCGAACAAGGTTAAGGACGTTCGACCGTTTAATAAGTCAAAATCCCCAACCGACCCATTCTCATCGTTATTCGGTCGACCGGCTAAGTGGTCCCGTTCGACCGATAACAGTATATCCCCTTTTTCCCGCACAAATCTGGCATAACGGTCGACCGTCTAACGACATCGTTCGACCGTTCGCGGGTAAATATCAATATAATAATAGGATCGGTCGACTGCCCACAGGCACCGGTCGACCGATCGTCGTCTTCAACCTCTGAATTGGTTGAATTCCGACGGGGAATTCGACACCAACGTCGATCCCCAACACTCACTAGGCATAAGTGAGTTATAATGGAGATTTGGCATACCTTTTTGACGGTTGAAGAAGCCTCCCGAGCTCCCTTCAACACTCCTTCTCTTCTTCTTCTTCTTCCTCTTCTTTACTTCTTCTTTCCTCCTCCTTCTGCTCTGAAAGCCTCTCTCTCTCACTCTCTGTTAGATGAAATGGATGAAGAAACGTTTTAAGTGAATTCTTATCTAACTATATATATATCTCCTTTAATTATCCACCTTCAAATCTACCAATCAAAATAACCCATCTTATTTCACAACTATCCTACACGTTACACTTCATCTCCTCCTTCCAACACCTCCTACTCTCCATGCATGCATTAATTAGGTTAAGTAAGTTTAGTTTAATTTAATTAAGATGTTTAGTTTAGGTTATTACAATCTACCCTCCTTAAAAGAATTTCGTCCGCGAAATTCGAAACAACTGACTTACCGAAACAACTCTGGATACTGCTTCCTGACATCCTCCTCGATCTCCCAGGTAGCCTCTCTGTCAGTGTGATGCTGCCACCTGACCTTCACCATCGGAATCGCTCTCCTCCTGAGCTGATGTACCATCTGATCCACAATCTCAACTGGTCTCTCATCTAATGACAAATCCTGCTGGATCTCCGGTACTGATATCTCTATCACATGAGCTGGATCGGCCACGTACTTCCTCAACATAGAAACATGGAAGACGTTGTGAAGTCCTGCAAACTGTGGCGGTAGTGCAATCCTATATGCCACCTCACCTACCCGATCCAATATCTCAAAAGGTCCGACATATCTCGGACTCAGCTTCCCCTTCTTCCCGAATCTCATCACCCCTCTGGAAGGCGAGATCTTCAGGAAGACATGATCTCCTACATCAAAAGTCAGCTCACGCCTCCGCGTATCAGCATAACTCTTCTGCCTGCTCTGCGCCGTAGCTAGTCGTCTCCGAATCACGTCGACCTTCTCTGAATACAACTGGATAATGTCAGGTCCAACTAGCTGTCTCTCGCCCACATCACTCCAGCATACCGGCGATCTACACGGTCTCCCGTATAATGCCTCATAGGGTGCCATCCCAATACTCGAATGGTAGCTGTTGTTGTAGGCGAACTCGATCAACGGCAAATGCTCATCCCAATGTCCTGCCCAGTCAAGTGTACACGCTCTCAGCATGTCCTCCAAAGTCTGTATCGTCCGCTCTGACTGGCCATCTGTCTGTGGGTGGAAAGCTGTGCTAAACTTCAGACGTGTCCCCAGTGCTCTGTGTAGACTCTCCCAAAATCTCGAAGTGAATCTGAGATCTCTATCTGAAATAATACTGACCGGTACGCCATGAAGTCTGACAATCTCCTCAATATATAACTTAGCTAGACCCTCCAGAGCAAGAGTGGTCTTAATAGCTAAGAAATGCGCCGACTTGGTCGATCGACTATAACCCAAATCGCATCGTGGAATCTCCGTGTCTTCGGTAGCCCCGTAACAAAATCCATCGTCACGTGCTCCCACTTCCACTCGGGCAACTCAATCCTCTGCATCTGCCCTGCTGGTCTCTGGTGCTCGATCTTCACCTGCTGACAGACCAAACACCTCGACACAAAGTCTGCAACATCCTTCTTCATACCTCGCCACCAGAAGTTCCGCTGCAGATCTTTGTACATCTTGGTGCTCCCTGGATGAATGGAATATCTCGATCTGTGTGCCTCCTCCATGATATCATGTCTCAGGTCTTCTGTCTTCGGCACCCAGATACGGTCTCTGAATCTCAGACCTCCGTCCACTCCAACTCTGAAGTCTGACCCATCTCTGGCAGCTGACTGTAACAAACTGCTCAACTCCTCATCTGTAGTCTGAGCATGAATCACTGCTGATACTGTCTGAGGCTCTACTCTCAATCCGGCAATCACTGCGCCCTCAGAACTATCAGCAAATGACCTCCATTCTGCCAAGGACTCTAGCAGTCTCCACTCCTGAATGCATAGGCCTGCTACTGATACCTCCACCTTCCGGCTCAAAGCGTCTGCAACTGTGTTCGCCTTCCCCGGATGGTAAGAGATAGTGAAGTCATAGTCCTTAATGAACTCAAGTCATCTGCGCTGCCTCATGTTCAGCTCCTTCTGCGAGAACAGGTACTTCAGACTCTGATGATCTGTAAACACCTCGAACTGCTCGCCATAAAGATAGTGTCTCCAGGTCTTCAGTGCATGAACCACTGCTGCTAACTCCAAATCATGTGTCGGGTAATTCCTCTCATGGACCTTCAGCTGTCTGGATGCGTATGCGATCACCCTCCCGTGCTGCATAAGTACACATCCTAAGCCAACACCTGAAGCGTCGCTATAAATCACGAATCCACCCGTGCCACTCGGCAATGATAAAACTGGTGCTGTGGTCAACAGTCTCTTCAGCTCCTGAAAGCTGTCCTCGCACTTCTGTGACCAAACAAAAGTGACTCCCTTCTGCGTCAGAGCCGTCAGTGGTGCTGCCAATCTCGAGAAGTCTTTGATGAAGCGACGGTAATAACCCGCCAATCCAACAAAGCTCCTAATCTCCGTCACGCTCGTAGGGGTCCTCCACTGTGTCACCGCCTCTACCTTCGCCGGATCTACTGATATCCCCTCTGCCGATACAATGTGTCCGAGGAACGCCACTCTGTCCAACCAAAACTCGCACTTTGAGAACTTAGCATATAACTGCTGAGCCCTTAAGATGCTGAGTACAATCCTCAGATGCTCTCTGTGCTGCTCCACATCTGGTGAATAGATCAAGATGTCATCCACGAAGACAATCACAAATATATCAATGTACTGCCTGAATGTCCGGTGCATCAGATCCATGAACGCTGCCGGAGCATTCGTCAATCCAAATGGCATCACCAAGAACTCATAGTGTCCATATCTCGTCCTGAAGGCTGTCTTCTGGATGTCCTCATCTCGGATCCTCAACTGGTGATATCCTGAACGCAGGTCAATCTTCGAGAAAACCTTCGCTGACTGCAGCTGGTCAAAGAGGTCCTCGATCCTAGGTAAGGGATACCTATTCTTCACCGTCACCTGGTTCAGCATCCTGTAGTCTATGCACATCCTCAAGGATCCGTCCTTCTTCTTCACAAACAAAACTGGTGCACCCCAAGGCGAGACGCTCGGTCTGATAAATCCAGAGTCCATCAACTCCTGCAACTGCTTCTTCAACTCTGTCAACTCAGCAGGTGCCATCCGGTATGGAGCCTTCGACTGTGGTGTAGTGCCAGCTACCAACTCAATGCCGAACTCCAACTCTCGGTGTGGTGGTAAACCTGGAATCTCCGCTGGAAAAACATCCGCGAACTCCTGCACCACCTCAATGTCCTCTAGCCTCTGGGACTCTGCCTCCGCAACCACAAGCGTCGCCAGAAATGCTGCACATCCCTGCTGTAACAGTCTCTGAGCTCTAACAGCAGATACAATAATGCGACCCTCTCTGCTTCTGATCCCTCTAATCAGAATATCAGGCAAACCCTTCCTCGGGATCAAAATCCTCTTCTCACGGCACAAGACTCGAACATCATATTGGGACAGCCAATCCATCCCAAGTATGACATCAAAGTCCTCCATCGGTAGCAAGACCAGGTCTGCCGGAAACTCCTGATCTCCCGAAACAACCGTGGCGCCGGGGACAAATCTCCCCACAGTGCCCACCAGACCCAGGGGTGTGCTGACCTCCAAAGTGGCAGTCAACATCGCAAGGGTACAGCCCAACACTCTCGCAAATCGCTCTGAGATGAACGAGTGTGTCGCGCCAGAATCAAATAACACCCTAGCTACTGAACCTGCGACAAGAAGTGTACCTTCCACGACAGCGCCTCCATCCCGAGCCTCCTCTGCCTGGATGGTGAAAACTCTACCAGTGCGCTGCCCCTGCTGTGGTCTGAAAGGTGGTCTACCTCCGCCTCCTCCTCTGCCTGGTGCGGGTAAACCCGGTGGTCGGCTCGGCCCAGCTCCTCGGCTCGGACAGCTCCTGATAAAGTGACCCAGCTGGCCACACCCATGACATGCTCCGGGGGTGAAGCACGGCCCGGAGTGAAACCTCCCACAAGTACCACAAGGCTCTGGTCGTGGTACTGCAACTCCTGCTCCCTCGTATCGGGGCCTCTTGCCCGGATTCCCTCCAGTCTGACCTCCTGGCCTCCCAGAGAACCTACCTGATGGCCTCCTCTCATCCTGGTAGTTCTCCCTGTAGTCACGATCAAGAACAGAGGCACTCTTCACTGCATCGGCCAACGTGCTCGGCATGTGTGTCAGCACCTTCGTCCTCAACTGCTTCCGGAGCCCCCGGACGAACTTCCCAGCCCTCTGCTCCTGTGTAACATACATCTCGGGACAGTAACGCTCAAGGGCGTTGAACTTCCCGATGTAGCCTGCTAGGGTCATGTCTCCCTGCTGAAGACTCAGAAACTCCTCCCTCTTCTGATCCTGGACATGCTGCGGAAAATACTGCTCGTTGAACTCGCCAACGAACTCCTCCCAGGCTATATCATCTCTGTCCGCAAACACCACTGCAGATGTAGACCTCCACCAGTTGGACGCAGCACCGCCCAAAACATAAGTAGCCAGGCCCACTCTCGCCTCTGGAGGACAACCAATAGCACTGAAGATCTTCTGCATCGTGAAGATCCACTCCTCCGCAGCCTCTGCGTCGTACTGCCCCAGAAAGGTAGGCGGATGCTGGCGCATAAACCGGTAATGCATAGCGCCAGTCCCCGTCTGCCCAGTCTGTGCTGTCTGCTGCTGTAGCATCTCTGTCAGACGTCCGACCGTATCGAACAACGTCCGACGCTCATCCTCCCAAGCCTCATCCCTCGCAGTCTCACTCTCACCGCGAGTATGGGCAACCGCCTTCCCCCGTCTAGGAGGCATCTGTCAAAGGAAACAAGACAATATCAATATAATCCGTGCATGCATGATCCTCTAGACCTACTCCTAACTCAAAGGTGGTTTCTTTGGACAAGTACGCCGAGATCAACGCTCTGATACCAAATTGTAACGTACCCGAAAACAGCGGAAAAATTTAAACAATAATAAAGACCGTCAACGGTCAGCACTGGGCACGTCACGGGAAACAAACCAACATATATAATATAATATGATCCACGTGGAAGTCAAATATACAAACTGACTGTGATTACGACAAAAGCTATACAATATGTAATCACCTCAAAAGAAAGAAACTGACAACTACAGGATCTGATCTCGGGGGCACCGTCCTCGGTCACCACCTCAAACTCTAACCCTGCTCGCTACCTGAAATGCAAACAAACAAACATGCCTGAGTTCCCTGCAGGAACCCCGTATACCAAACCTCCTAAAAATATAAAAAGGAATTAAAGACAATGCAATGCTATGCACATGATCATCCGCCTCGGGCCCACAATAATGCCCTCACCGCCTCCGCGGCACTGAACCACTCCTGCCACTAGGGTCAAGTCAGTCCACCGCTGCCTCACAAGGGTCAGTCGACACCACTGCTCCCCAAAAAGTGCAGGAAGGAACCCCTGGTACACGCCGCACCCAAAGAGCGAGTCAGCCCGCCGAATACACAACTCGGGTCAGACGACAGCCACTGCTCCCCCAAGAGTCGCCTAGCGCGCACCCTGCCGGAACATCCTCGGCCTACCGCTAAACCCTCGCAAACTGCCCAAGGTTTACGGTACACATCCCTCACACCCCGCTCGGTAAGAGAGGAAAAAGGTACAACAATAATACGCCTTCGTCGAAGGTGAAATCCGTAGCTCTCAAAGCCGGTAATCAACCGTCGCCTCGGAGCCGGTAGTCGACCTGACATCGACGGATCGCGTGTGGATAAATCCACCAACCTGCGGCAGATCGGTCGACCGCTACAAGCACACCGGTCGACCGGTCCCCCACACAGTACACAGTACTGTACAAACAAATCTACCGGTCGAACCATGCCAACCGAATTACCGACCAATTGGTCGAACAAAAGTCATCTAGCGGTCGACCGTTTGGAAGGTCTACGCTATACAATTTTATATAATATATATATCCGACCGGTCGAACCAAGGGGCCGTTCGACCGATAACAGGACTTTCAATAATTTGCTCAAGTCTCGTTCGGTCGACCGGAACTGAAATACAGTTCGACCGAATCAACACAAGCACTCTACCGCTTAATTAAATGCTCAGTCGGTCGACCGAGAGTTAAAGAGCGGTCGACCGTTTTGATGGTCAAAGCTCCCAACCGACTTAGCATCGAATGGATCGGTCGAACAAGGTTAAGGACGTTCGACCGTTTAATAAGTCAAAATCCCCAACCGACCCATTCTCATCGTTATTCGGTCGACCGGCTAAGTGGTCCCGTTCGACCGATAACAGTATATCCCCTTTTTCCCGCACAAATCTGGCATAACGGTCGACCGTCTAACGACATCGTTCGACCGTTCGCGGGTAAATATCAATATAATAATAGGATCGGTCGACTGCCCACAGGCACCGGTCGACCGATCGTCGTCTTCAACCTCTGAATTGGTTGAATTCCGACGGGGAATTCGACACCAACGTCGATCCCCAACACTCACTAGGCATAAGTGAGTTATAATGGAGATTTGGCATACCTTTTTGACGGTTGAAGAAGCCTCCCGAGCTCCCTTCAACACTCCTTCTCTTCTTCTTCTTCTTCCTCTTCTTTACTTCTTCTTTCCTCCTCCTTCTGCTCCGAAAGCCTCTCTCTCTCACTCTCTGTTAGATGAAATGGATGAAGAAACGTTTTAAGTGAATTCTTATCTAACTATATATATATCTCCTTTAATTATCCACCTTCAAATCTACCAATCAAAATAACCCATCTTATTTCACAACTATCCTACACGTTACACTTCATCTCCTCCTTCCAACACCTCCTACTCTCCATGCATGCATTAATTAGGTTAAGTAAGTTTAGTTTAATTTAATTAAGATGTTTAGTTTAGGTTATTACACTTTTAGTAAATCTAATACATATTTTCTTTGCGACAAAAACAGTCCTTTTGAAGAGTATGCAAATTCTATACCCAAAAAATACTTTAAGTAACCTAGGTCTTTGATATCAAAATGTGATTTCAAGTATTGTTTAACCGCGTTAATATGGCTATCACTATCTCCAGTAATAATAATGTCATCAACATAGATAAGAACTATGGTAGTGATATGATCATGGTGTTTTATAAATAGAGATGTATCAACAGAACATTTAGAAAATCCGTAAAGAATAAGGGAGTGACTGATTTTTGCATACCAGGCCCGGGGAGATTGTTTCAGTCCATAAATGGATTTGTGCAGTTGGCAAACCTGATTTTTACCTGTTATGACACCTGGAGGTGGTGTCATATAGACTTCTTCTCCAAGCGTACCCTGGAGAAAGGCATTTTTTACGTCCATCTGAAATAGATTCCATCGTTTGTTGATGGCTACAGAGAGGAGGACACGAACCGTATTCATTTTAGCAACGGGAGCAAATGTTTCCTGATAATCTATACCATAGGTCTGAGTGTATCCTTTGGCAACTAGACGTGCCTTGTACCTCTCTATAGATCCATTGCTATTATATTTGATTTTGTAAATCCATTTACACCCTACAGGTTTGATTCCTTTTTGGAGGGGTACAATGGTCCAGGTTTTATTATTTTCTAAGGCACTTAGTTCATCTTTCATAGCTTTGAGCCATTCAGGATGATTGACAGCTTCATGATAAGTCCTAGGTTCATTTTGTTTGTCGAGTTGGTCTAAAAAGGTGTGATGTGAGGTTTTAATGGTGTTGTAAGAAATAAAATTTTGGATAGGGTATGCTACTTTATAAGTTACATAATCTTGGAACCTGTTTGGGGGTTGTGTGTGTCTGGTTGACCTTCGAACAGGGTTTTCAATGTTACTTGTGTTGGCGGTATTGTTACCTTCATTGTTTTCTTCACTGTTGTTCGGCGGATCATCTTCTTCCTCAACGTAGGTGATCTCGGGAGAACTTACGGGTTCTGGGAGAACTCCATGAGTGCGAGGATCCTTTTGTTGAGAGGGGAATTCCCTTTCGAGAAAGAAGGGTTGATGCTCAAAGAAGGACACGTCCCTGGAAATATACATTTTGCAATTTTGGGGGTCATAACATTTGTACCCTTTCTTTTGAACAGAGTATCCTAAAAAAATAGTTTTAACAGAGTTACTATCGAATTTGTCAGTTCGAGGCTTATGAACAAAACAAGTACACCCAAAGACTTTGAGATGATCCACATGAAATTTGCGATTGTGTAATCGTTCTAAAGGTTGTTTGTAGTCAATGACGACACTGGGAAGACGATTAATGATATAGGTAGCAGTTAAGACAGCGTCAGACCAAAACATTTTAGGAACATTATTCTGCAGTAATAAAGATCTTGTAACTGTTAAGATATGACGATTTTTTCGTTCTGAAATACCATTTTGTTCAGGTGTGTTGATGCACGTGGTTTGATGAAAAATACCATGTTGTTTTAGAAAGTTTTGAAAAACATTACTAGTATATTCGGACCCATTGTCGGACCTAAGCATTTTTACCTTAGTATTGTACATATTTTCAACAAATGGTATGAATTCACAAAAGATTTTAAAAACTTCTGATTTAGTTTTAAGTAAGTATAACCAAGTAGTGCGGGAAAAATCGTCAATAAATGTAATAAAATACTTAAAACCATCATGAGAATCCATGGGTGCCGGTCCCCAAATATCAGAATGAATAAGTTCAAGAGGTCTACTAGATCTGTTTGTGGAATTATAGAAAGGAAGACGGGTTTGTTTCGAAAGACGACAAATATCACAACATAAATTATTCTTAATAGCAGGAAAAAGAAGTTTTAAAATTGAATTGGACGGATGTCCCATCCGTTGGTGCCAGAGACTAATTTTTGATGAGGTGGCGAGGAATCCTCTTTTGTGGGTATCGAACACGTAGAGGCCGTTGGTAAGGATTCCTTTACCAATCTTCCTCCCTGTGGTACGATCCTGAAATATCACATCAGTAGGTGAGAAAATAACATTACAATTGAGGTTTTTTGTGAGTTTAGCAACAGAAAGGAGGTTAGTATCAAGATTGGGCATATATAGTACATTTTCTAGATTATTCATTAATTTGGTACTTCATATTCCGTTAATTTCTACTTGGCTCCCATTAGCAACTGTGACAAATTTATTTAATAGATCTGTATTGGTTTTAACATTATAGATTAGGTTGGGGTTACCCGTCATGTGGTCAGTTGCACCAGAATCAATAATCCAAGTAGGGTTAGAAGAGTTAAGTTGAGACTGGACGTTAAAACAATTATCTGAAACTAATTCCATACCTTCCCAATTACCTGTTCTGGGAGGGTGTAACTGCAAAAACGTGTTTAATTGGGCCAGCAAAGAGTTGAGTTGAGTCGGGTCGGTGGAGTGCCCATTTGCTGGTCCACAGTTGTTATCGGGGCGGACCCTTGTGTTATCGGATGCGGAGAAACCCGGTCCCTGATCCGACATATAAGTGTTGCTTGCCATCCGAAAGTTGCCATAAACGTCATTTGAGTTTGTGTTGGTGAGGTTAGGGTTTCCGAGAGGGGGTGCGCCGCCACGCTCGGTCGGATGTTGGCTGGTGATCTCGCCGCCCCCGCCAAAGCATTGGCCGGCAAAGCTACTGCTCCCTTCGTGTTGTCCTTCTCTCCTCCCATGTCTTCCTCGTTTTTCTTTGTCTTGTACCGGTCGGAGGTGTGGAAATAGAAACCAACAGTTGTTTCTTGAGTGCCCTGTTTTTTTACAGTTATCGCATGTTTCATTTGATTTTCCGTACCTTCGTTTTGAGTTGTGTTTTTCGTCGGTTCTTCCGGTTGCAAACGCATGGTTTTCCGGTGGGTTTGGTGACGGTTGTGCCATTGTTCTTCTTCTGGATTCTTCGTTTTGTAGTGTCGCGATGATTGTTGCTAGCGAAGGTAACTCCTGCGACATGAGGATCTGGCTTCTGATTTGTTCAAAGCTAGGGTCCAGACCGAACAGAAATTGATACACCCGATTCTGATCTTGTCTGGCTTGAATGATGTGCGGGTCCGAGCTAGGAGGTTCATAGACCCCTAACTCGTCCCATTTGCTTTTGAGTGCTCCGACATAGTCGGTCACCGACCCTTTTCCTTGCTTCATCTGCGCAATGTCATTTTTTAGTTTAAAAATATGTGCACAATTTTTTTGTTTACCGAACATGTTCTGAGCCGACTCCCACAGTTCTTGAGCTGTGGTAGAGTACATGAAGATCTCGGCGATTTGAGGTTCCATGGATTGGAGTAGCCAAGACATGACGAGGTCGTTGGTTGAATCCCATTCGTCTTGTTTTGTTTCGCTGCCCTCTTCTGTGGGCCTTTTTGATTTCCCGGTGATGAAGCCGAGTTTTCCTCGGCCACTGAGGGATAGGGTGACGGCTCTTGCCCACGATAGAAAGTTGTTTCCATTGAGCAGTTGCGACACGATCTTTTGATTCATGTTGCCCTCAAGGGAGGCCATCGGGTTGTGTGTTTTTTTGTGGTTTGGGGAGTCAGTGAAGACGTTTCTGAGGCTCCCTTAGATCGGTGATGAGCGGAATGCTTCTGAGATCGTCGATCGACGCTCTGATACCATGTAGAAACATGTGGTGTAATTGGTGTGATTTGTATTAGATTTTGAATGAAATACATTGGTTAGAATACATTTTGTTTTATACTAGAATAGAAGAACGTTGGATTGTTAGCCGTTACAAGATGCCTTATTTAGAAGATTTCGCCTCAGATTAGTTTTCCTTGTGGAGGGGCTTAACGGTTGGATTATTCCGTGATCTGGGGCAGTAATGGCGAGGAGGATTCTCCGGATCTGAGCTGGAGCCCAACGGTATCATTTGTATTTTTAACACCTCGAGTGAATAAAGAAACTACAGATATGGCTGAGGAAGCTCGTATCTTTGTTTTCACGATCTATGCGTTTTAATCATTACCAGTACATAACCTTATGTGTTCTTAATCGATTTATTCTAAAACTAAGCTTTCTATAATCAATCATGGCTATTGATCTAACGAGCCCTCCTTTGTTTAAGGACTCCCATCCTGACAAATTCGATTGAAATAGATTGAATTGGAAGCTACAGAAGATCACTTGGAAGATCGTCGCTTGATTAGTAATATGTTTCGGTATCCAACTCAGCCAAGGCAGTAAATGTTCAACACAAACGAATCACATAGTTTGCGTCGTAAGGCCTTGATAATTGAGGCATCGACTGACAACTATCGTCGTCAAGAATTGAAATAATATATATATATATATATACACACACAGAGAGAGAGAAGGATTCAACTTACTTTAAATTTTGTTAACCCATAATTGTACTTGAACGTGAAATCAAATTTAAACTTCAAATTGAAAATTCAAACTGTATGTCTTGATTTACAACATAAGTATATTAAAATTGTTGAAAATCATAAAATTTAGTAATTATTTTATATAAGATCTAGAAATCATATTTTTAATAAATGCACACGTTTATTTTTACATATCTAAATATTACATAAAATATATTTTATATTTTTTGATGCCTTTAATTTATTATGTTGTAGATCAAAATTTACGATTTAAATTTGTAATTTGAAGTTTAAATTTAATTTTATTGTCGCAATCTAAACAAAATCTAACAAAAGTAGATCATCTCTCTTAAAAATACATCTTCTAATTAATAGACCGCTCGCGCTGAGTTTTACCACTTAAAAACCTATATCGAACTTGAACATTAGTTCTATTTATGACAACTCAATCAAGTAGGGAATTCAGTCAAAGTACACTTGGCACAGTAGTTGCAGTTAGTACACTGAAGTTTGGTCAAAACTCTGACTGTAATGCTACTCCTGTACTTCATTACCCACGAATCCACTGTCCCAGTAGTCTTATCTCTTAAGGTGTTAGAAGCTGAAGTTATTATAACAGTAGGCTAACGTCTTCCAGTTCTTACAAAAAAATATTTTTGTGGTTGATATGAAGGTAAAAATTAAGAGGAAAATTTCAGAATAATAATTATGATAGTAATCTTTCAGAAAATTTCAAACATACATATAATATATAACACCGCATATTATCACACACACACGTTGCCAGCTCCAGCTAGCCCACATCGAAAACAAACACACTATATATTATCACGTCTATCCCGGAATGGTTGAAATCAACAAGCCATGCATGCATGCATGCCGGCCACTATTTCCCCCTCTTCTTGAGGGAGGTGATCTTAACGGCATTCCCGAGAAGGGACAGCGACGAGGTCGCCTCGACCGAATCATACCGGAGGTACGTCTCCACGACGAGCAACCTTGCCATGAGAACCACGAAGTCCTTCCCGGCGCACTGCTTGTTGTCCAGAGTGGTCGACTCGGTTTCGCGGCCGTTGGACCAGAACACGTACTTGAGCAACTTCTCGCCTTCCTCTCCGAGGAACCTGTCCGGCACGAACTCCTCCGGTCGGTTGAACACCCTGCCGTCCTTCGTTGCTATGGGCTGATACCCGAATAGCATCTCTCCCTTCTTCACCTTGAACATGTTGTCGTGGTTTTGGATCTGAAATATATATTTTGGAAAGTGTACGTTCGTTAGTAGGAACAATAGCAAAATATCCATTTTCAATACTAAAGAACACAAAGGAATATTACGCACGCACCACCATATCTTCCTTGGCGTGAGCATACTGGAACGGAACCGGCGGCTCAAGCCGGAACGCCTCATACACCACCGATTTCATCAACGGCATATCCTTCTCTATCGCCTCCATCGTCACCTTTCCACCGGCCTTATCCACGGCCGACCGGATCTCCTCGGCCAACCGCCTATCGAGCTCAGGATTCTTCTTCCCAAGCCATTTCAATATGGTGGGGAAAATTATCTTCATCCCCCCAAAAGAATTGAAGCAAGTGGTGTACAAAAGGTTATGGCAGGCCTCGTCCTTGGGCACTCCCATTCTCTCCGCTTCCTCCATAATATCCTTTCCGGCCTCGGAGAAGTAGTCGTAGAGACGGTTATACTTGTGTCTTACGAGGAAAGGAGGGAAGGGGAACACTCTAAGGAGAGGTTCTTCTATGAAGAAAGGTAAGCCTAAGGTGGCGATCGGACCGAGCTGGAATGCAACCCAGATGGTTATCAGATTCGGAGCGTCGGACCCTAATTTTGTTTTCTTCGGGTCGAGACCGAAGAAGGCTTTCCCGAGGAAGTCGAAGGAGGCTTGGTCATTGTAGGAGCTGAAGTCGACGGGGCTCAACATCCCCATGGGAGATTCCAACTTGGACTCGATTTGGTCGTACATTTCTCCGAACGTGGATCGGAATTCCGGGATGATGACGTGGCGGCGGGAGGTGACGAGTTTGAATAGTAGCTCCTTGAGCTGCGCGTGGCGTGGCTCGGACGGGTCGAGAAACGAGAGGGTTCGGTACCCGCCAGTCAGGTTGACGGACGGCATGTACGTGCCGGTGAATAAGTTTTTTTTCTCGACTTTGCTCACGTCGAAGAGCGTCGGGAACGACACGGCGTCTAGGAGCGCGATCACTTTGGGGTTTCTGGCGATCGGAGGGCCAGGAGGCATGTTGATGCGGATGACGGTGGATTTCAGCCGTTCGATTCGGGTCTTGAAGAAGTTGTCCTGGCCCTGGAAGTATAGGAAGTCCCACCGGTCCCGGATGGCACCCAGCAGAGGGGGGCCGTAGTCCCCCGGGATGTCACGGAGGGGATGTTCGGATACGAATACGGATGTGGATACGGGCGAGCGGTGGGAGCGATGGGGTGGGGTGTTGTTGGATAGAAGCGGGGAAATCGATGGTATTGATGACATGATGAAGTGTGACTTGAGTTGAGTTGAGTTGGTTTGAGATTGTGGGAGATGGTGGTAACAGATGTATGTATTACTGTGTATCAAATAAGGAGGGGAAAAATGATCGTTTTCGTGCGTCGTGAAAAAACAATAATTTATGGCTTTTGGTCCAATCACAGCATTGGTGGTATTTCGGACTCATAAATTGAGATGCACGCCAGAAAGCAACTGCGGGAATCTCGATCTATCCTATTCGCACATTTTTTTGGCAAAATTTACTTTTATACACTTTTATTGGCGAGGGACTTGCAAAACTCTTAACCCCGACCCGTTCGTGCTGGCAACTGATCTCAACAACGGAAGGCCAACCAATCCCCATCGGCTTTACAACGGATCTCAACTTCGGAAGACCCTCTCGTTCGGTCGGGCGGCTCGTACGGGTACCCGTCCTAAAAATGTTTTTTTATAAAAATTAATTGAAATAAATAAAGTAATTTACCAGATGTGAGTAGTCATGAGTCTCCGCTGGTTCTTTTTGTGACCTCCGAGACATTTTATGTGAAGAGAAAGTTGTGTTAAAAGAGTGAAATGAAAAGTTATATTAGTAGAAATAGTAGAGGAGTAAAATGATAATCTTACGGACGATTTAAGTAGTTTTACGACAACGATTCAGATGAAAAAAAACCCACATAACTTGTCCGTACAAAACTCGACTACGACTCTACGAGTCGTGACCGTGACCGACACCATTTGAAGTAGACAGAGGTATTGACTATTTTAGGGCCACGCACATGCAAATTCCCAACGTTTTGATTGAAGCATCAGAAAGATATCAAAGTTAACGTTTTTTTTATTTTCTACTGAATTTGGTTCCTACGCTCAACACTCGATGTTTTACGTTATGTTATGACTTTTTTTTAAAAAAAACTTATTGACATCGGATATAATTTTATTGGTTTGTCAAAAGAAAAGAAACAGTTTTATCCACATTCTACTGAATAATTGGTTAATGAAAAATTATTTTATCATACATACTCTTCTTACACCTTCACAGTCCTAATCTCGATGAGCGACAAGTCTAGCTTGAGAACGATCGAGTTTAACATGGATTGCCTAATCCAGGGACTGACTAGGAAATACCCGAGTAACAAGGATACCACGGCATTGGATTAATACTTCGTCATCTTATTTAAGTGGATAAAGAATGACAATTATAAAGATCAATGACAATTATAATCAAACCCATCCTCCCACACCTCCTCCAACACCGCCACCCTCATCTCCGCCGTCTTTAACCCCCTTCGCCTCCCTCCTCCGCTCCCCAAACCCCCCTCTTAGCGTCCCTCCTCCAGTCCTCACAAGTCCCAATAGCAGTGAGGTTATTCTTGTCGTCCCCTTCCTTTTTCCGATTCGGTTTTGATTTTCTGTAGTTGATTGTTTTAGTTTTGTTGATTTATCAATTGATTGCTTTGGTCTTGATCTTTTGATGATCATAGTATGTGCTACGTGTTGATATGATTGTTGTAATATTTTGGAGACTTGCATAGAAGTCTTGCATGTTGCTATAGTTTCTACATGTTAAACTCCTATAAATTTTGAAGCTAACTGAATTTTAGATGCAAATGTTAGGTCAAAGAATGATGTTTGTTGGCATTTGTTCTCTGAAATGGCAGCATCAAGTTTTATTTTAAATTAAAACGTGATATGAAAGTTGTGTTCGTGAACATCTACATGATTGTCTTGCGTTATATGCTCTTTCTTTCGTTTTTTTACTCACATTCCTTACTTATATCTTCGATTCCTTACAATGGTGGGTACTTTTGCCTTTGCCAGGTAGTTTATTTCTACTTTTCTCAATGATTATGCGTTGGAGATTATTTTCTAGATGACCAATGCTATGTTATGGGTACTTTGTCCAATTATGTGGGTATTTTCCCTTGATTTTCAATGCTTTCCTTGTACTCACTCCATTACATTTGAAATCAGTTGCAGAAAATAAAAGTAGCTAACCATTCGACTAAAATTGACCACGTCGTCGAAATGTGAGGCCCGATCAATAATTGCATTCAGAAATCCCTATGTAGAGACATAATCAACAATATCTATCTAGATTACAATCACGACGTTCCCAGAATCAAAATCAAAATCCGTAGAGGAAAAGTGCATCACATCAGAAGCCAAAAAAAGAAAGAAATCTTTGCAGATTATATTATGAATGAACTACATGAAGAGAAATTTCATATTAATGGGACGAATGCGACCTCACATCAGTGGATGAATCACTTGAAATGTCAGAACAATTGTATGATGCGGTAGAAAACTATTTCAACTCTTTTTTTGTTCATCTTATGTCACTAGTTGGTCTTCAAGTACTTTAAGTTTGAAGTTTCAATATATTTGTATTTTGTTTAAACCACATAACATAATCTTTGGTAACTATTTCAACATTGATATGAATATTTTTCAAAAAAAGTATTTGAGGTATCTTAATATATTGATGTAGGTAATTTCATACCTTCATAATTGAAAGGAATCTTGCTAATAATAGAGAATCGGCAAGTAAATAATAAAATCAACAAATGAACTTAAGTTTGGTAAATATCCCGAAACAAAGTACCCACCATTTTATAATAAAGTACTCACTGTATCATAATAAAATACCCAATACAAAGTTTAAACTATCCTGAAAATCATGTTATCTAATATTCAATGTTGATAATATACCCAGATAATTGTCGGAGACAATCATGTGCTTACTAGAGATAAATCAAACTGGAAAAAATACATATTGGACGGCAAATTGTTTCAATGGAAAAATTGGAGACGTAGAAGCCACGTCACCTAGGGATGAGATAATGGGTGAGCGTGAGGGGAAGAACTACATGGAAAGTGTGTTTGAGATTATACCAAGGGGAAGAACTACGTGGAAAGTTAGGGCCGTAAATGTGACCGATAAAACCCATCCCGACCCGTCAACCCAATCCGCTTAAGTCGGGTAGTAGTATAAAAAATCTAACCCATGACCCGCCAACCCGAATATCCACCTACCCGACTAATAAATGAGGCGGATAGCGGTTGTATTTTCTACCCGCCTAAGAATTTTAATAAATTAAATAATAAATATTATATATATATATATACTTATATACCTTATACACATTTCTATTATCTAATCTCTAATTTACTAATAGTGTTATAAAGTTGAAATTATTTATAATTTTATGATGTTAATCACGTGGATCATGTTTTTAAGGTGCTAATGTGTCATGTTTTTAATTTATGATCTTATGTAGAAAAAAGAAAAAGAAAAAGAAACGTATAAAAAATTCATTTATCCATCTGTCCACCCCACATAACTCGTTTACCCGACATGCCCCACCCGTATAACCCGTTTACCCAATCTTAAGCGGATCGGGTAGCGGTGGATTCGAAACCCACCCCGACCTATTTATAGCCTATACAGTAAAGTAACTAAAGTGCAGTTCGGAAGATTGGAAATATTTTCCCTGCAACACATAAGCATCTGGTGACACGTGTTAGCACGTCGTGAGACTCAAGTAGTGGACATTCAGGAGGCTGGCCGATTTTTACCCCCAAAATTAATTACATGTGAAAACCGGAAAGTGGAAGCAACCCCAAACATTGGAATTTCCAGCTGGAAAACACTTTTTTTGTTTGAGATCGGGAAAACACTTCTTTTCCTCGCATTTTCCTTAGGAATATTTCTTGGGCTTTTCTCTGAGTGTTTCTTTGAGAAGCTAATAATGTTTTATCGTGATATGTTTGAAGTTTTTGTACTACAACACCAAACTCTGTCATGGATCATGCCGCTGCAGTTGCCAATCTTTTACTGATGGTAAACACTTTTTGTGACGATAACTACAAAAGAACTTCACGAAATATACCCCTCAGTTACAAATTTAACTTGATTTGTGAAGATTTTGAGTTTTCACATCATATCTATTTAACCTCTATATAATATTGTTTAAGGGCAAACCCAATTTATTCCAGAAATACCCCTTGAAATATTCCCTAATAAATAATAAAGTAATGTAAAGTCCATTCTTTTATCTGCAACTTCTGAAAATTCCTAGGATCCATGGGCCATGGCTCTTCATTTTACTCACTAATAATACTAGTGTATCTGGAGATGTTGCAAAAAGAATGACTGAACATTAACGAATTATTTTGCTACAAAGACATGATTAGTAGATGATGTATAAGGGTATAGACTTCCAGTGTTAAAATGAGGCAACAATGTACAAAGTATAATTCAACCATGACTTCTAGGATCTACAACTTGGTGTACCTTTCTGGCCTCTGCACTAGTGTATTGTCCGACCACACGAGAATGAGGTACCGTGGACTCGCCATTAGCAAGGGCTATAACATTCTCAAGCAAATACTTCTGTGGAAGTCTACCAACCACATTGCCTTCCTCATTCCCATCTTTGTCAAGGAAGGCAAAATGCGGAATGCCCTCAACACCAAATTCGTCGAGTTCTTGCTCCCATTTTGTGTTATCAACGTTAAGCATCACAAAGTTTACACGATTCCTGATAATAATATAATTTTACTTGGTGATCATTCTTATGACATTCAGAAAGATATACCGCATATCAAGATTGCAGATTATGGAAGAAAGTTGCACGTCGATATGAAATACTAAAATGGCTTCAAAATTGAATGGTTTGTATGAAAGTGAAGAGTTTAGAATGATTTGCTTAGACAACATCACAACTCCCCAAAATAAAACCCTATTTTCGGCACTAAAGTATCTTATTGGAAGGACAAGTAAAGAAAACATATCAAGTTGCATTAGACATTGTCATTAAGAAGACCACAGGATCCATTGTTTTCTTATGTATAAAAAGAACAGAAAAATGAAATGGGATACGTATAAACATGATCATAACCAAAACTCATTCAGAAAATCAAAAGATTACCTGTATTGCTGCTCAACTTTATAGACGTCTGGAGCCAATTCTCGACAAACCTCGCACCAGTCGGCATAGAACTCCACAACTGTGGGCATCCCATTTGAGAGAGCCTACGTAAGAAAGAAACATGCCAAGGTCAACTAGAAAGTATTAACAAAATTTCAAGTCATGGCACTCAAAAGGGAATTTTTCTACCGTATCAAACTATCAATATGCACAAAACCTCAAACCTTCAACTAGAAGAGTTTCTGTAGGAAGGATATCGCTGCTAGCTTATGAAAGACATTGTATTGAAATCCTATGCACAACTATATTATAATCTTTTTAAAAAAAATAATGCAGAAATATGTTCTAATTTCAGAACTAATTTTTGTATTAACACATTCAAGACAATTTATGTGCCTTCACCACTTTAAATGATGCCATCACCTTGTTCGTGCAAAAAGAATGTGACAACATTTCTCCCTTGTGATTAACAAAATGAAGAAAGACTACAATCATGGAAACTAATTGTTAAGAAAAATTCGATAGCACATGAAAAAAACCTCTTCATATGGTACAGCAGCAACAGCTAAATCTTTTAAAGAGACACCAAAGTCCAATCTCGATGACAAAAAGAACCCAACAGCACCAAGAGACGAAGCCAAAGCAATTCGTCTATTGATACTCTTGTTAGGTAATTCTATGGGTTTGTCAGTAGAGGGTTGCTTGTTATTACTGCTGCCACCATCACTGGCAAGATTTACTTCGTCCTGGGAATTAAACAGAACAATATTTCATCAAAAGGCAAACTAATAAAAGCTAGTGATACCAAACCAAACTAAGGGGGAAAAATAATTTTCTTAATTGGATAACTAATTAACAGAAGAAAATTGGTAGAAACAGATCAGAATGTAAAAAACTGGCGATTGAAGTTCACTTTAAAACTAGTACAAAATGAGTGAAACACTTACCAAGAGAATTTCCAACAAAATTGCAAGCTAAATTCTCACACTCATAACACAACAATTTCATTTTTACGTATCACAATGGGTAGGTAACATTTTAGGCCAACAAAACCATTTTTAAGACTAAATTGAAACTTCAGACTTAGAAAATAAAACCAAAATTTGATCTAATCCTGAACATTCCCAATTGATTACGATTTAACCAAACTTACAATAAATGGTAATTATCTAAAGGGTCTTAAAAATAGATGATTATTCTATTCCTACGAATAAAGCAATAAAAACTTCTTTTATCTTGTTTTACTTGACCTCAAAATTCAAAACACCTGAAGACTTTTTCTAAGTTTACCTAAGCTTAGATTAGTATGTAATAGTTTCAATATACAACATAGTTCATCTCTTATACATTTTAAATGATGAAATGCAACTAAATTTCTGTGATATGGAAGAAGAAAAATGATTTAAAAGTGTACAACTGAAGAAAAAAATGACCATGTTTGATATTCATTTTGGGTTGAATCAGAATGGAACTGAATGCAAGTCCACTTTGATGGCAACAACCAAAGATTAACTAAAACGACTACCACCCTTTTATGTATCAGAAGAGAATTAAATAACTAATACTTGCATTTTTCTCTACTTCTAGGAAAATCAAAGAGATTTTGAGAATCTTTCCTAGTTTAGAGTTTCCTATTTTATAGAGATCTTCTAGGAAAGATAGTTTCCTGATTTTGTTAGAATATCCATTTTAGTGGTTGTAGATAGTTGTTGTTAGCTATTAATTGTCTATTGTAGTCTATAAAATCAATTGTACTCTACCAATGTATTTCAAGAAAAAGAATTCACATTTTTTCTTCAAACTTTCATGGTACCAAAGCCAAAAATTATGTTTGTCAATCATGACCAAAAATCCAAAACCAGCCCTCCTTCCTCTCCTTCCACCCAAACCGGCCCTTCTGCCCAAACCTGTACCACTGACGTGAACCCAAATGCCTCCATCCAAATCACAAGTTTTAGAATGAATGTTAGGAATTTTTTAGAGTGGGCTCAATCGGTGAAACTAGCTATAGATGGCAGAGGAAACTATGTTTTTTGACAGGGGAAGAGAAAAAACCCAAGGAAACTGATCACTATTCCGAAAATGGAGATCTAAAAATTCTCTTATCACCACTTGGTTTCTCAATTCCATGGAGGAGTTTATTAGGAAACCCTACCTTTTTATGTCTGCCAAAGAAATTTGGGATGCAGTCCATCACACCTATTCGGATGTGGAAAATCATTCTCAGGCCTTTGAGTTAAAAACCCAGTTGTAGAACTCTAAGCAAGGGGAAGCAGATATTACCACCTATTATAATAATATGTTGGCCCTTTGGCAGGAACTTGATCTTTGCTACAATGATGAATGGGAAAATCCCAAAGATTCGTCAAGGTTTAAAAAACATAAAGAAATTGATCGCGTTTTTATGTTTCTAGCTGGTGTGAATCCAAGTTTTGATGATGTTAAGGGACGTCCTGAGCAGACGTCATTTCACTTCCATTCGTGAAGTTTTTTCTGAACTTAGACAAGAAGGAAGGAAACGAGTCATGTCAGGACTCCCCACCACCTGTAGATTTGAAAAGTTCAGCCCTTGCTACCCGTGGTTTTGATGCTGAGAAAAAGAAGAAACCGTGGTGTGAGCACTGCAAAAGGCACACAAAAGAAACCTGCTGGAAACTACATGGGAAGCCACCAAACTGGCAACCGGCTTCGAAGAAGCAACAAGAAGGCAAGGCTTTCAACACTGAGTCAGAGACCCCTACAGAGCCTAAGTTTACCTCTGGAGAACCCCAATCTCCATTTACAAAGGAACAAATTGAGCACCTTTTTAAACTCTTTAAAACTCCACAGTTTTTTAATGTTTCCACCTCTCCTTCTACCTCTTATGCTCATCAAGGTAATCCTCTGTTTTTTTAACATTCAATATTTCTGGCCCTTGGATAGTAGATTCAGGTGCTACTGATCATATGACCAATTGTTCTCACTTATTTTCCACCTAACGTCCCCGTGCAGGAAATAAAAAAAATTAAGGTGGCTGATGGCCTATATCCAGCCATTGCAGGGACTGGTTCCATAAAAATTTCATGTCTGACCTTGAAAGATGTTTTACATGTTCTTAAATTGTCTTGTAATTTACTATATGTCTGTAAATTAACCCTTAACCAACATTGTCATGTCATTTTTTCCCTTTTCACTGTGAATTTCAGGACTTGGCCTCGTGGAAGATGATTGGCAGTGCTAAATTAAGTGGACTTTACAATATCAATGATGGATCTTTTCTGAACGATTCTGTTTCAACTTCTTGTTTACGTGTTATTTCGGGTTCTAGTAAGAATGATATTATGTTATGGCATTTTAGGCTTGGACATCCAAATTTTCATTGTTTAAAACAATTGTTTCCTGATTTATTTTCTAATAAAGATTCATCTTCTTTTCAATGTGAAATTGTGCCTTGGCAAAAATGCATAGATCACCTTATTTCTCACGACCATATGTTTTTCTTTAAAACCGTTTACTCATGTGCATAGTGATATTTGGGGACCATCTAGGATTTCAACACCTTTTGGGAAACTATGGTTTGTCATTTTTACAGATGATCACACACAATTAACTTGGGTTTATCTAATGGAACATAAATCTGAAGTGGCACAATTTTTTTAAACATTTTATAACCTGATTTGTAATCAATTTGAGACTAAAATTAAGATTTTAAGAAATGATAATGGTCGTGAGTACTTCACAAAGTATTTAGGTGATTTTTTTCTCACAAAATGGAATTTTTCAACAAAGTTCTTGTGTTGGGACACCCTAACAAAATGGTATTGCGGAAAGAAAAAATAGACATCTTTTGGAAGTTGCTAGATCATTGTTTTTTACTCATAAGGTTCCAAAAAAAATCTGGGGAGATGCTGTTTTAACATCAGCATTTCTCATCAACCGAATGCCTTCAAAAGTTTTGAACTTTGCAACACCTTAACAAAAACTTTCTGACTTTTTCCCACATTCAAGACTCCAATCTAATTTACCCATTAAAAATTTTGGGTGCATTGTTTTTATCTACAACAAGGAATTAAATCAAAGAAAATTAGACCCAAAAGGCAAAAAGTGTGTTTTTCTTGGATATTCTCCAAACCAAAAGGGCTACAAATGTTATGATCCTGAAAATAAAAAAATATTTTGTCACTTTTGATGTACAGTTTTTTGAGAATCAATCTTTTTTTCAGCCAAATCTTAAGAGGGAGATACTACCGGAAGATTTGGCTCTAGGGGGAGAGGAAAATATGGTAAGACAAAATCAAGGTGATCTATTTTTTAATAAACAATTTTCTCAAGAAACTACCTTAAATACCTCAGAGTTTTTATCTCCTTTACATGATAATCAAATCTCCTCAATAAATGGGACTGATTTAGAAGAAAATTCTGCTGTGGTTGACATTGTGGATTCTCATGAAATAACTGTTCCAATGTTTTAAATATGAAAGAATGGATTCTCTTAAGTCTTAATATCAATCCTGCTAACACCGGAAAAAAATACAAGAAACAGATTTGGGATAGTTTTCTCAAGAAGAGATCCAAAATTGAGAGTTTTGCCCGATAATGTACAACACAGTCAAAAACATATCCCGTTGCCAAATTCTGAAAGTCCATGTTTTAATCTCTCCCCTGAAATTGATGAGCTTGAGTCACTGCACTCAGAAAAGAAACCAGGGAATGCACTAGGCGTCCTCTGTATCCATTATCTAATTTTGTGTCTTATAAAAAATTGACTCCTTGCTTCAATGCCTTTCTCACTGAACTCACATGTGGAAATTCCAAAGAGTATTAAAGAGGCAATGCAGGTTCCAGAATGGAAAGAGGTTGTTCTAGAGGAAATGAGGGCTTTGGAGAGGAATCAGACATGGGAGTTGATGGACTTGCCAGAGGAGAAAAGAACATTGGGGTGCAAATGGGTATTTACTGTAAAATTCAAGTCAGATGGATCCTTAGAGAGATATAAGGCACACTTAGTGGCAAAGGGTTTTACCCAAACTTATGGGATCGACTAGTCAGAAACATTTGCTCATGTTGTTAAACTTAATACAGTTCGTGTTCTTCTTTCTATTGCAGTAAATTTAGATTGGCATTTGCAACAACTAGACGTCAAAAATGTCTTCTTAAATAGTGATTTGGAAGAAGATGTGTTTATGGATTCCCCTCCCGGTTTTGAAGACAAATTTGTATCTAAGGTGGACAGGTTAAAGAAATCGTTTTATGAATTGAAACAATCTCTACGAGCCTGGTTTGAGAAAACCAATTCAATCAAGAGACTGATAGTCACAAGCTCAAGTTGACCACACATTGTTCTTTAAAGATCAAAGGAAGGAAGATTAGCAGTCCTTATTGTGTATGTAAATGACATCATTTTAACAGGTGACAATGCAGCTGAGATGACTCGTTTGAAGAAAAGTTTAGCAATTGAATTCGAAATCAAAGATCTTGGAAGTCTAAAGTACTTTCTGGGAATGGAGATAGCTAGGTCTAAAGAAGGAATAGTAGTAAGTCAAAGGAAATATACTAGACCTTCTTAAAGACACTGGCACGAGTGGGTGCAAACCAATTGATACGCATGTTGATCCTAATGTAAAGTTAGGAGAGAGCAAAGAAGATAGTGTTGACACTTCTCGATACCAAAGACTTGTTGGCAGACTTATCTATCTTTCTCTTACACGACCCGACATTGCTTTTGTTGTGAGCTTAATAAGTCAATTCATGCACTCTCCACGCAAGACACACATGGAAGCAACGTATAGAATACTTCGGTATCTTAAGGTTCTCTCGGAAAAAATCTATTTTTCAGGAAACAAGAAAGCCGGAATATCGAGGCCTATACTGATGCTGATTGGGCAGGTTCAGTCACTGATAGAAGGTCTACATCTGACTATTGGGGGAATTTAGTTACTTGGCGAAGCAAAAAGAAAAACGTTGTTGCTCGCAGCAGTGCAAAGGCTGAATTCAGAGCCATAGCCAATGGATTATGCAAGTTGATGCAAGTTGATTTGGCTACAACGTGTCATAGGAGATTTGCAGCTGAAGACAGAAACTCTAATGAAACTCTATTGTGATAACAAGGCAGCTATTAGCATTGCTAATAATCCAATGCAACATGATCGAACCAAGCATGTGGAGATCGATCGTCACTTCATAAAGGAGAAGCTTGAGTCTGATGCAGTTTGTCTACCCTTTGTGCCAACTTTTCAAGAGACAACCGACATCTTTACAAAGGGTCTATTCAAACCAAGTTTTGATTCTTGTGTTAGCAAGTTGGGTTTGAAAGATATCTTCAACCCAACTTGAGGGGGAGTCTAGGAAAATCAAAGAGATTTTGAGAATCTTTCCTAATTTAAAGTTTCCTATTTTATAGAAGATTTTCTAGGAAAGATAGATTCCTGATTTTGTTAGAATATCCTTTTTAGTGGTTGTAGATAGTTGTTGTTAGCTATCAATTATCTATTGTAGTCTATAAAATCAATTGTACTCTACAAATGTATTTCAAGAAAAAGAATTCACATTTTTTTCTTCAAACTTTCAATTTCCTATTCTAGTATACTCCCCTATCCTGATATGGTCCCAATTTCATAGTCCCAATTCCAAACAAAGAAGGGATTCCAATCCCAGAGCGATCTTATCTAATCTTATCTAACCACTATAACTCTATAACAGTCTCCAAAAGACACGATAGATAATCGCACAGTGATATCAAATTTATTATAGGGAAGCCATATTATATTGGTCAAGTACTACTCTTTTGGAGTGGGAAAATACAACTGAACCATAAGACTAATTCCCAATCTTATCTTGATTCTTTTCCAAGAATTTACATGACTACTTCTGATCATGCATATAGATATCATATTATCAATATTGCCTCAGACTTAACAAATTATACTTCATAGACAATAAACTACTCTAAGGGTGAGTTTTGTATGAATCATTTGTAAAAGTTCCAAATGGAAACATTTGCAATTTAACATCTATAACTTACAAAAGAGGAGATTTGTGTTTTTCTTTGGAGAAATATGTCATTTTCAAAATGAGAGTATTATAAAGATTCATGTGATACTGTTATTGGACATTAAATAACTACACCGCTAACATGTCTGAATTTCTTAGGTAATGTAAATCATAACAATTTTTAAGTAAAATCGGCATATTACAAAAGTTAAGATGATTAAAGTTAGCTTCATCCGTATGATTCCCATGTTCCATCTCTCTAATTCTTTTATTATCAGAAGGTTGGAAGTGTACACTACTGCAACTTCCAAAAAAAAAACTGGACTAATAATGTCACTCCAAAGGTTAAACACCCGACTTCTGCCCCCACTTTATGTACCGGCAAACTACCCACGGTTGGTTAACTGTTTTCCATCTCTCTAAATAAGACGGAGCTTCAGACAAGATCTGTATAGAACTATAGACATGATACTTAAGAGTAGTGCGAATAATTTACAAACTAAACAATTGCATCCAAATACACCATGACTCTGATGGAAAAACACAAAAAAAAAACTCATCCAGTCAGGAAGGAAGGCTCACCCACCGTGGGTGTGGACTCGGCCGGGTCGGGATTGGGGGTGCAACGGAGGAAGGTCGGAAGGCGTCGTCGAGGTCCGATTTGGGGAGGAAAGGAGTAGGCGTTGACGAGGAGAGACTTTGGAGAGTTGGAATGAGAACAGACGAAACTAACTCCGCCCATTTCGCCGCTCTCGCTCTTCGGAACGGAACCCCCAAACCAGAGCCACTCGCTTGTCTCGGATTGGGTTTGCCTTGGAGGCCCGCCGAGATACGAGGATGTTTTGCAGAAAGGTACTTCTCAAATAGAGTATTAGTTGTATATTTTTACAGGAATTTTACTAGCTGGATTTGGGACGTAGGTTTATTAATACAGCTTTTATTCTAGAAAGAGCTGGAACTCTAAAAAATTGAAAGACTAGGAAGAAGATAATAAAACTTCAGAACTACGAAAAGATCAACAAAGAATAACTTGTAATCGGATTACATCTTGCTTTCCCTTTCAATAATATAAAAACATATATTTATACAAACTTTTGTAACCAACTTAAGCTACCCACAGCACCACTAACTTCATTATCATATCCACCTATACATACTAAATAATACGTAAATTCCAACAATTAACTAAGACCTATTCCAAAAACAAAATAAAATATTAATAATAAGTTCACACGAAATAGCGAATACTGATTCTAGTGTTGACATACACGTATCACCCATGTAGTCTGCTATTCTTGCTGTCTTAACCAACCTTCAGCTGCCGTTGGAGCTTGATTTATAATTTTTCTTATTCCAATATCCTTCATTTTGAAATTCTGTTGTTACTTCGTCGAGTTCATAAACTCTGTGAGGAATTTTTGGAACGTGAGGAAACAAGTCCAAGCTGGTCAACAGTAGGCTCACATGATCACACATATATATACTGTTTTGGCTCAACTATGTCGGATCCTATTCTCCACCTTTAAAATGGCCAATACATTTCTGTAAGTTATCTGAATCTGCTTCCTGTTTGCTTCCATCTATAAGTTTGTAGTGCTCTTCACAGTTTTTTGCAGAGTAGCCCTCGACAGTTTCTGTCCAAAATCACCAGTGGTGGAAAATATCCTAAAATAAGAGTGATTTTTTATTTCAAAAAAAAAGGATTTTGTGCTCTTTAGTAGCCTCAGTGTTGCATGTTTGCGTAGTAAGTTCCTGATCTTGGATTTGATAGGATCAAAGATCAAATCTCATCTTCGTGATTACATGTCGATATTTAAAGAAAAAGATACTTCAAAAAAAGTGTTTGCTTTGGTGCTTAATTAATAGGCTGTTAGAAAACATGTGGTGAAGAGAAATGAAAAACGAAGTTACGCTTTTATTTTCTTTTTTTTCAACTTATCAAGAACACAATTACACAATTGAAGGTTTATATTTTCTTTTATATTTCGGAAGAAATTAAAAAAAAATCTATTTTCTTTGAAAGAACATTTGAAAACGAAACGAAAGATAGACAATAAACTACAAAAGGAGTCATTTTAGCAATACAGTATAATAAATTTTTCCTCTTCTATAGTTTATCCAAAACAAAACTATCATTTTAGTTTTTTATTTGTTGCCATCATGTCTTCTTTTAGATTTTTTTTTCTTTTAGATTTTTTTTTCTTCCTTTCTTTCTACTCTTTCCAGCCACGGTCCAAAAGGACATAATAAAGCAGATATGCTCTGGATTGAGAGGAGCAGTTCGAAGCAAAATAGTGCATGAGCTACTTTATATGAACAACACATGATTATTCTTCTAAAACAATGAAGACCATGTTGTAGATAATATATAGATAAGTCATAAGAGTTGGTGGAGGTCTATTATATTGCAGATGGATGATATATAATTTTATAAGTTATAGCACTATACCTTCCTGCTCCGACAACACGAAAGAAAGGTGGAACTATCTAGTAACAATAATTAACGTAGGCCACATCCTGTACTATTCTTTAGATGGGTTGCCATGCATCTTACATGCATATTATATATCATAAACTCAAGTGCAATGACATCTCATGATGTGGTCAATCCTAATGAGCTCCATGAAATCTACACCAACTAGGTGCAATTTGGGGGAGAATGACATGTTTGAATTAAAAACATCTTTTTCTTTGCCAAACAGAAGAAAAAAGAAGTCGCGTTTGTTTGGAGGTGTTTGGCTAGGAAGGGGAAAGCTTAACAATTACTCCAAAGATTAAGTTGTGACTGAATAGGCACCTATGGTTTTCTAAAATTTTCCTCACATTTCATATGAAAGAAGATTGGGATAAAATTGCAATAGCAATTTTTCTTTTTCTTTTTCTCTCTAAAAACAATTTTATCTAAAAGTCAAAATGAAACTAACTCAGTTGGCAGGTTTGAATTTAGGTATGTTTGGATACTCATAAATGTAACATCCTCAAACAGTGAAAGAATTTAAAATTTTATAACATACAACAATAACAGGACATTACGCAAAACACAAAGAAACGGGTGCATCAACATATAATATATATATATACATATATCTGGGTATTTCAAAAGTGTGATTACATCAAAACACGATACAACAATATACAAGTAATCACTCCGACCTCAAAATGAGAGAAAGTTGGATCTGATAGTGGCGCTCCTTTCCTCGGTCACCACCCCTTAACACTGATCACGACCTGAAAGGTAAACATGCAACAATGCCTGAGTTTCCAGAAGGAAATCCCGTATGTCAAACTCTACAAATACATGAAACTGAAACACTCAAGCATGCAATTCTATCCACAAAGAAAAGCATAAACACAAGGTTGTCCTCCATGACTTTTTCACTCAACCACAACAACACTCAACATCGTCAGCTGTGTTCCATGGCTTTTTCACTCAATCATAGCTACCACGACACGACCAGGGCTCCTGGGCTCTTTCACCCAACCTGTACACTTTAAAGGATCCAAGGCTTTTTCACCTAACCTGAACGCACTACGGAGCTCCAGGGCTCTTTCACCCAACCCCGCACAGACTAGCTGGGCTCTAGGGCTTTTTCACCCAACCACCGCAACACCCGTGCTCACTAGCACACTTGTAGGAAAAACATCGGCACCACAACTCGTCTCACAAGGATGGCCACAACCAACGCACCTCACATGTGCAAAACTAGACAACATCGGTCGACCGAACCAAGAGTCTCGATCGACTGACTCACACCAAAACCAGGCAAATATCTCGACCGGCACTCCATCGGTCGAACATCTCCCACCAACAATTCACGTTCGGTCGAACCAAAGTTACGAATTGATCGACCGTTTAGAAGGTCACCTCCCATATTCAACGAACACAACGACCAAACGGTCGAGAGGCAAAGGGGACCCGTTCGACCAGAAACCACCAGTAAAATCCTCCACCGCACAACAAATCAACTGGTCGAACCCCCGAGAACTCTCGATCGACCGCAAACCACCAGTAAAATCCTTCATCGCATCCAAACAACACCGGTCGACCGAACCACCATCGGTCGAACCAAACAACAAGTTAACTTAAGACGTCGGTCGGACGAGTCAACGGGCAATCGACCGTTTAGATGGTCAAGGCCCAACACACCTACAACAGTGCACACGGTCGAACGGCAAAGGGGGCTCGTCCGACCGATAACATCCAGGGCTTGCCTCTAATGCACCACCGGTAGACCACCTAAAGGCATCGTTCAACCGGCACGAGGCAAAATACCCAAAACTCAATATGAACGGTCGACCGTTGCACCAACCGATCGACCAATTCAGCAGTAAAATTGCTGCACATTTACCTGCGACGAGTCATTCGTTCTACCGTCTACTTCCAAATACTCACACAACATAAGTGAGCTACAACAACAAGTTTGACATACCGTGAAGGTTTGAAGAAACCTTCAAAGAATCTTGACGGCGCTTCCACGAGCTCCTCTCTCTCGAAACGTGATTTCCGACGAACTTCTCGCTCGATCAACGATCACCACACCTCGCCGAGCCACAACCACGCAATCACCTTCGTCAATCACCTCCCCATCCCCAACAACTAGAAACGAAACGGATTGAGAGAGAGAAAGGAGAAAGAACACAAACGAAAAGGGTTGGCTTGGAAACCGACTCATCTCGCCACAAGACCAACACTTGTCGAACCCGCAACTTTGCCGGAGCTCACCACCACCCTCGTCGGAGCTCCACTGAGAGAGAGAGACGTGTGAGAGAGTGTGTAAGAGAAGAGAGGGAGAGGGAGATGGAGAGAAATCCAACCTAATAACCCTTCACCACCTCATCCTCACCATCCAACCATCTCCACTCCATCTCAACCATCCATCAAATCTCCTCCTAAACAACCAATTAAAACTCAATTATGATTAGGATCTCACAATAAATCATGTCAAAATCCTTCAATAACCTTAGAGTTCTCTCTCCTCCAGTCAAACAACCTAAACTCATATCTAGTTTATCCGGGTAGATTTGGAAAACACAAAAAAAAGAATTTTTCTAGTTTCACTATGAATACTGAAGGACTTATGACATGTGACTTTACTACTACACTAAAAGTAATTGCTGTTAGTGAGGGGGGCACTTCCAATATAGTCCATTCTCTGGCAGTGCAGAGTCTCAAACTAAGCGTCGGGTTGACATGAGGGGTTGCACGTTGGTGCCAACGAGTCAAGCGGTTAAGCACCTAAGCATTTAGGCCCACGAGCCGTAGTAAGAGATTACTTGGCAACAACCTCCCATCTATGCTGGTGGTCTCACATCCACCGAGAAATTTGCTGGGTCCTCGTAACCCAACAAATACTTGTTTAGTGTTTACGGTTGTAGTTTTCATTATTCACAACATTTTTTTATTTGGATGAAGAATTGAGAGGTTAAAATAGACTTTTATTTAAAAAATAAGTGGAGATAAAATTTTGGCTATTGTCTTTACAGAGAAAGTAAATTTTTCTTTATGTCACATCGTGTTTTTAAATTGAAAAACTGATAGTTTCTTTGACTTTCATCCAATAGTCTATTGACCTTAAACCATGAATGGAATCTCAACATCCCAAGTTATATGGTGGTATTTAGTTTAAATATATAGTTTTTTGAAGAAAAAAATCCTAAAAAGGATATGGTAAAAAAAAACCAACTTGATCTACTTTGTTGTCCTATAAGTCGGATTTTTCCGTGTATTTTATCCGCAAAAAGAGAAGAAAGCACGCCCAACATACACCAAACTAGATCAAGTTTTTTTTTTTTTTTTTTTGTGTGTTTCCATTACGTCTGGTAATTGGAATATTCTTCCCTCACTCATCCGAGAAACGGTCATAAAAGCCGACGACACCCAACGCAATAAAAAACGCAACCACCTTCGCTGCTGGCCAGAACCGAACAAAAGAGTGGGAGTGTTCCTTTGGTGCTTTCCCGTGTTTTTAAAGTCAAAAAACATTCCAACACACATGACATCAATAATCATAATCATTCCCAACCTTTGAACTTGGCTCCCACGGGATTCCGAGAACACCCATATTATATCACTCACAACTTCGCCATGTCGATCTGAATTCAACCAAAAACATGGCCGGAGAGTCTTCTTCTTCCAACCCGAAAGCCCAAGCTTGGTACCACTCTCTCCCACCGAATTAATTACTTTACTTTACATCAATATGTGATGTGTAATCGTGTATATATTCCGACAGGTTTTGCACCACCGGATTGCCGAGCGATGTGGTCGTGGAAGTGGGAGACATGTGCTTCCACCTACACAAGGTAAAACATGCAAACACCTTCTAATTCATCTTCGATCGTTTACACATTCACATGTTATGTTATCGTTTTTTTTTCCGGTAGTTCCCGCTGATGCTGAAGAGCAAGAAGATACACACGTTGGTGTTGGAGCAAGAGGAGGCGGAAGACGATAAGGAGATAGAGGAAGACGAGTCGATTCGGATCTTGTTCCCGGACTTCCCCGGCGGATCCGACACCTTCGAGTTGGCTGCCAAGTTCTGCTACGGCGTCAAGCTGGAGCTGACGCCGTCCAACGCCGTCCCACTCCGTTGCGCCGCTGAATTTCTTCAAATGTCCGACGACGTCCACAAGGACAATCTCATCTCCGTTGCCGACCATTTTCTCACCCAGTCGGTGTTCCGGAATCTCAAGGACTCCGTTAAGGCCCTCAAGTCCTGCGACGGGGACTTAACTGTGGTAGCAGAAGAGCTGGGATTGATCCAGAAGTGTGTCGATTCGATTGCGGCTAAAGCGAGGTCAGCCGGAGCTTCCTCGTTGTTCGGCTGGCCGGTGAGTGATGCCGGGAATGGATCGGAACGGAGACTGTGGAATGGGATTGAGACCGGGAATTCACGGTCGAGGAGGCGGAGGAATGGGGTGAGTAAAAGATCATCTTCGGTCGCGGCGGCGGTGCTGGCGGAGTCGTGGTTCGACGACCTTGCCGGGCTGGGTCTCCCTGTGTTCAAGCGGTTGATCACCGCGATGAAAGAGGAGGAATTGGCATCCGATGTGATCGAGCTTTCGTTGATCTCGTACGCTAAGAAGTCGATCCCCGGATTGTCGAGGTCCAGCCGGAAGAGCTCCTACGTCTGTCCGGAGGCGGAGCGGATCGAATTGGTGGAGACAGTTATCGAAAACCTTCCGCTTCAGAAAAGCACGGCATCGACTAATACGAGGCTGCTCTTTGGCCTTCTAAGGAATGTCAACATTTTAAAAGCGTCGGATGCGGCCAAGGAGGTTCTGGAGAGGAAGATCGGGTCACAATTGGAACAAGCTACGTTGGAGGATTTACTTATGCCTAATTACTCTTATGCTGTGGAGACTCTTTATGATGTGGATTGTGTGGATAGAATGGTGGGATATTTTCTGCAGAGTCTTCAGGAGCGGCCGGGGTTGGGCGGTGGTGGTGAGATGGAGGAAGACGCTGGTGGGAGATCGCCTACGGCTACTAGGCAATTGCTGTCAGTAGGGAAGTTGATTGATGGGTATTTGTCGGAAATTTCATCGGATGCCAACTTACTGCCGGATAAGTTTTGTGGACTGGCGTTTTCTTTGCCGGAGCAAGCGCGGGCTTATGACGATGGGTTGTATCGTGCCGTCGATGTTTATCTCAAGGTTAGTCTGATGTTTTCCTCTTTGTATAAAAGCTATTCACAAGATATCAACTTTTACATATGAAAATTGAGTCTAATCTCATTTACTCTGTAAATGTGAATATGTGAATTTTTCGGATCAATTTTTTTCTCTCTGTTCATCGCTAGTTTGGACGTTGTTTTATTGAGGAAAAAAATCTTAACAATTATTGTATTGAGTGATGCCTTAAAATAGCAGGATTTTTCTGAACAACCATAAGTGTTATGTGTGTGGAGCTATATTTTCTATGATTAGTTGTGGCTCCTATATATTATGTTAAGGGCTAGAATATCATCTTAATATGTTTGATTAATACTGCCACTTCATCTTGCGAAAGTCTCTTTCTTCCCAAAATTTTATGCTGTAGATTACCAATTTGCTACTTCACTACCTTTTTTAAAGAAAGGATCTGTTGCAGTGCAGAAGGCAAAATCAAAGTTTCCATTGCTACAGTTCATTGAAATTGCTCAACAGCCTTATGTTCTTTCAATTGTAGTACTAATGTCATGATTCATTAATGATAAGTAATATCCGCAGGCACATCCGGACATCTCAGAAGCAGAGAAGGAGAAACTTTGCGGGGTCATTGACTGCCAGAAGCTCACTCTCGAGGCATGCACACACGCCGCACAAAACGAGCGATTGCCATTAAGGGCGATAGTGCAAGTGCTCTTCTTTGAGCAACTCCAGCTCCGCAATGCCATCGCAGGCACCCTACTCACCGCAGAACAAAATCCCGATTCACCTTCAGGGCAGCGTGAAGGCGGCTTGTGGCGAGACAACCAAGTACTAAGACTGGACATGGACAGCATGAGGAACAGGGTCCATGAGCTTGAGAGAGAATGTTCCACAATGAAAAAGGCCATTCAGAGAATAGATAGGTCGGCAGCAGCTAGTCCTGCTGGCGGTGGAGCGGCAGGGTGGAGCTCTATGCCAAAGAAATTCGGTTGCAAATTTAGAACACAGGTATGTGATTCTCAAGAGAGAAACATAGTAGAGACCATCGAGGCTAGGAAATGTCGAACGGAGAAAAGCAGTTAGGAGGAGAAAACTGAGTCATGTTTTCTTTTCTTCCTTCTCATTTTAACATGTAGCATTTTTCTCATTCTAAAGCTGCCTATGTTCTAGTTTCATACATGTTGTGGTGGTGTTCATATCTGTAATTGTATTCTTGAGTTATTTTCAAATTTCTTTTGAAGGAATCAGATTGTTCAGCTTGATTCTTGTCCCCACATTTCATGTGTTTTTTTCTTCTTGGATAAGCCTATTGCCTAACTAATAATATATGCTAGAAAAACATGAACTTCTGCTCCGGTTTCTATTTGCATCCAAAAGTTACACTTTAGCTTTACCAGAGCATTAGTCAGCAGAGAATCCACTAACATGTGTCTGGTTAGATTCTCTGGCGTGAGAAAGATCTCACCGTGTTGCTCTGTGTTCTTCGTTGGAGAACAACATCAAAGTTTGTGTTTTTTTTACCTCGGATTTCTACCAGTATGGGCAAAAATATTCAGAGTAAAGCCTGGCCTCTACATTGATGCGCATGCGTTGTGTTGAACATGATATTTCTCTCCTTTATGAGCTAAATTATATTATTCACCATTTGCTTGTCAATTGTCATCCTAAAGTCCTAGAAACGAGATAAAGGTTTGAAAGCTCGCCTGCATGCATTTTCTTCTGCAAAAGGGCATGTGAGTTTATCTCTCCAACCAATACTTGCATGGTATCGGAAAGTTCCCATTGCATTTGAAAGTGCAATGCAGTTTGTGGTCCTCAAGTCTCATTTTTTTCTCCCAACATTGAGGTGAATAACAGGCAAATATAGATCATCTCATTGTTTGGTGAGAACATAAATGTGATACAGATGCAACTTCCTTGGTAGTGAATTGATGGCAACATATCATATTGCCTTGAAAGGAAAATGAACAATTAGAATTCAAAATTTTAAATAAAAAAGACATTTTATTGTTAAATAAGCCAGGACAAGTTGGACCTGAACCGTTCTGCAACTTCGGAGCTAAAACATACCAACAAAAACATATTAGACACTGGACCACTAACGGAAACAGTAATTCAGAATTGCACGAGTCTTGGCAGATTCTCTTTCGGACCTCAGACAATGAACATCAGAACGTAGTTGTTCCATTATGTGGATTATGCTAAGCATAGCTAGCTGTCTTGTTTGTTGCTACTCAATTATGCAAATGCCACCTCATACGTCTTCATCTGGCAAAAAGCATGCTCCTCCCTAACGTAAGCATCACATGGACACTTGGCAAAAGCATAATTTTAAGATTTTTACAGTTTTAATGTATATTATTATATATTAACTAATTTAAGAATAAAATGCCCAACCCATTAACAGGATCATCTGGTATCACATGGTCTAGTTACAAGGCAGTAAATTATAACTTATCAACACAACTGGAACGAAATTAATGGAGACACCTTTCTTTGGAAATTAATTAAAACAGACACAGATTTAGTTCCAAACTCGACGGTCCTTATCCAGCTAATTTGTAGGCCTACATAATCCAAACAGGCCCACAGAATCAAGTAATTTCAATTCAATTGGGCTTGCAGAAAGAGAAAGTAAACAAAGATAAGTTGGTACACCTGACAATTTATCCAGTACAGAAATCTAGAACAGATCTTGATGGTTAAGTAAACGCGTATACTTCTTGAGCATATGATCTCCTGTCCAGACTTCATTTACATCTTCGTGTCCTCGAATATTTAATTTCTAACATCTCCAACTTGTCACAGTCGAGCTAGAGTCGTTTATTGCCATGACACAAATTATTATCGTGGATCACAACAAGTATCGCTTTCATAATCTACGGGTGAGTTACAGTGTCGGCAAGAAGCTCGACTCGACTGATTGTTAAAAAACGCCAATATTTTTTGATAAAATCCAATTTTTTGGATTCTGTATCTCCATACAAAAATGGTCAGATCCTGTTTTCCTACAAGATGGTGACCAATTTTTGGCATTTAATAATGAGTTCAAAATTTGAGAAAGTTAATTTTACAAGCTTTTTGGTAGAATTCACGTAAAAGGTTTGTTGTTCGAACATCGTTTGTTTGTTGTACAATTATATGTTTTGTCACTTGAATTTTTACTATTATATTCCAATTTTATTAGATTATTTCATTGAATGTCTTGTTAGAAATCAATTCACCCACCTAAAATCCAACTTCCCCTTAAAATCAACTCGGAATCCACCAGTTTCTCCAAAGTATACGTGATTAGGCTAGTGTTAGTTTATTCTTCTCAATTGAAAAACAAAAATTATAAGAAAAATGATATGACTAATGTATCTTTTCATCGTGATTAGACATCGAAAAAACTGAAAAGAAGTTTTAACATCCAAATAATTAGAATGCAAACCGTCAAAAATCACATCAAAAACCATGTCACGGACGGTAAAAAGACTAGAGTCATTTTAGGACATCCCAAGGCAACCTGCAATTTTCTACTACAGGAGAGAGTTATGTATCTACAATAGACCCATGAAAAAATATGTGAGAACAGTGAACGTATAGATACAAAAGGGAAACTAATACATTGAAGTTAATCCAGCTAGTATATTCGAGCCGTTGGATGATAATGATAGTAATTCACTTGTCGCTCGTAGAATTTGATTATATATCCACGTATCAAAAATATTTAGCTTATTGACTTAGTGAACTCAAATGGTTGCTTTTGATAGCTTATTGACGTTTGTTGCTACATATGATACATGTGTAGATATGAGTTTAAATTATACTTGTTTCATTCATTAGCTCACTTGATGACACGTTCCATACGTAACAAATTGTTATTTTTAAAGTAAAAACAGTAAAAAAATAATATGTACTGAATAGTAATATAACTTACATAGGGAAGTTACTCCGATCGTGTGGTGACTCGATGGTTTTCTTTTGTATAAAATCAAAGTTGTCAATTTTTATCCAAAACAATTCAGGCCCGAGTCCAAACCGAGACCACTAGACCGGGTCCACCAACGGACCACGTGGAACCCCCTCGTTAGGTGGAAACCAAACCAACTCCCGAAAGGAACGGAACTCTCCGGGTGCCAACTCACGTCGTCCACGTGGCACCATCTCCCCCCACACACCCGAACCGGACAAAATCCCCCGCTTTAAATACTCTCTCATCCTCACACTCCCAAATCCAGAGTCCTTCCGATCTGGTTAGGGTTTGGAGATGGGGAAGATGAAGTACTTGGCCATGTCGACGGACGCGTCCGGCGATCTGATACGTTCGGATCTCAGGGACATCGGCGTCGCCGCCAGGAATCTCGCTGGCCACGCCGCGCAGCTCGCTGGAGTGGGGTTCCTGACCACTTTTCTTAAGTCCTTCGCGTGCTTCGCTGCAATGTGAGGAGCTTCTTTCCTTTTGATCTTGCTCGATTTTGATTGGTTTGGTTGTGGTCTTGAATTTTGATCGGAGGCCGTGATTGTTGTTATACGTTTTCCGATCGGAGTTGCGGATGGAAGAGATAAACCTCTATGCAAGTAAATTGTTGTCGAAATTTGCTGTACGATTTTTAATGCTTTATGGACTACTGGAAAGGAGAAGGCTGTTGAAGAGGGATGTCTGTTTTGATTTCTGAATTTACCTTAAAGTAATGGGGGCGTCTGGTCCGGTAATAGAGAAATGAAGAATGGTTAGATTTTGGTAAAAACTGATTATTATTGTTGTTGTAGTATGGTCATGCATTATGTTCTTATCAGATATTCGAATGGGAGTTTAGACTGTGAGATTGGCTCTCTCCAAAATAACAACATCTGCAGCAAGCTTGCATCAATAATCCATGACATGTATTTTTTATTCAATTATATGCATATTAAATAGGTGCATTTTTAAAGTTTTGGAAATTGAGCTACAATTTCCAAAACTACACCAGGCACGAATCTGTAATTGTGATTTTCAGATGCAATAGTTTTCTTATTGCTTCCAGTTAATAAATTTTATATTTAGTGAAATATAGTATTTCTAATGTTGTCTATTACATTTCTATGATCTTTTACTTTAACACAGATAACTATTTCTTCCCTTCTTTCTGCTATTGAGTTAGACAAGGCTTACATTATATTTCTTCCTCAGATACTTGCTGATCTTGGATCGAACAAACTGGAAGACAAACATGCTGACTGGACTTCTTGTCCCTTATATCTTCTTCAGTCTTCCTTCAGTGTTGTTCTCAATATTAAGGTGGTAACTGAACACTCATGATCATTTATCTTTCTCTTCTTTGTTCCTTTATGGTTGCATAAGTAACCAAGTATACTTAAAATTTTGCTAACATCTCCTAATTACAGAGGGGAGGTTGGGAAGTGGATTGCATTTGTTGCTGTTGTGTTGCGACTCTTCTTTCCTCGACATCTTCCAGGTTATAGTCCACTTGTGTCATTCTGCTTATACTATTGCTCCAGTTTCCTTGTTGATATCGAATGGAACTAATAAATAAGTTATTTTTGCTTCGTTATGAGGCTAACGATGATGCTCCTCACTGGTTATTCTTGATCAACAATTATCAATCTGTTATCTACATACTGTTTTTGCAACTCATCAACGGCTCAATGGGTCTGTATTTGAAATTTGATATCAAACTTCTCTTTGGATAGTAGTTGGGAAACATTATCGGTGGTGCCCTCATCCTTATAACTCAACTATGTGCATGAAGTATTTACAATAACATCTCATCTGATTCTTCAGAATATTAAGGATTTGAAACACTGAGATTAGTAATCACAAATTAAGAACCACCATTCAACAATCATTGTGAGTACTTATTACTTTGAGTTTTGAGTACTCGATCCTTTGGGCGATCATACCAAAATTATGACTACTGAGCAGTAGTGTACTAGTAGTTTGCAACTTAGAATTCACTTGGATCATGGTTCTTCTGGCAACCTTTGCGGTCACCATTTTGTTAACTGCATCTAGAAAGCATATCAATTACCAGTCCCTGTGCACTTGTCAGCTGCCCTCGAAGGCTGGAATGCATATGATTTAACGGTTGCCTTTCCATGGTTGATAAGTATCAACCCAAACACAAGGTGCTGACAAAACACACACACACACACAGTGTGTTTTCATGTTGAAAACTTCCAAATAGTCGTATATCTTTTAACTTTGTAATAGGTGGTAAACGTTAGCTGACTCCAAAGAGTGATTATACCATTTGTTTTTTAGATTCAGTAATAAACAGCAGTATAGGACTTTAGGTGTGCACTTGTGCTTGTGGGCTGCAGCGCTCAAGTATCATACTACTGGGTAGATCTCATATCAACGTTCTTGTAGCTTATTTGGTAACTCATAAGACTGAAAATATTCTGCTCTTTTTTCCCACTTCATGCCTTCTGAGAATATCCTTAACCTTTTTCTTCTTCTTATCATTACATGACTGTTGCTAACTTTTTTTCCCTTCCACAGATTGGTTAGAGATGCCGGGATCCTTGATCCTGCTTCTAGTTGTATCTCCAAGCCTTTTTGCCGACACTATCCGAGGAAACTGGATTGGTGTAGCCATATGCCTTATCATAGGATGCTACTTACTGCAAGAACATATTCGTGCTTCTGGTGGATTCAGGAACTCCTTCACAAAGAGCAATGGAATATCCAACACAATCGGAATCCTTCTTCTGCTGGTGTACCCTGTCTGGCGCCTAGTGACGATCTTATTCTAGAGCGTCGAATGGTAGATTGTGTTATCATAGATGATAATCTCAGTTTGGAATCCTTGAACATGATCTTGTATGTTATTATTTTACTTGGTTGTAGTTATTTGAAGCGTCAGCCTTTGTTATAAATAAAAAATAAGTTACTGGGGATTTGTATTTTACTTATTGTGAGCCTGAAACTTTGAATGAGAAACCAAACTTGAGTTGCGGACTTCGCTATTTGCAAAGAGACGTGATAGACGGACGCGTCTTACGTGGATTTGTACAGCTCAGATATTTTTCTTTGAGTCAGCGTCCAATCAGCGAAATTTCTCTTCGCGCGTTTTGGTCTTTTTAAAAAACGTCGGTTCTTTAAGTTGAACGATTCATTTCCCAATACACAGATAAGACAGTGTTCAGACCCTAGAACATCGTGCAGTCACATTATTCGTGCAGAGCCCACACTTATCATAATAAAATATTTGTTTTTAAGTTTTACGTTGGATCAACTTAATTTGTCTAGCTTACTTTATGTGTGTGTGCAGTTTACATTATGTGTTTGTCCTGTTTACGTTATGTGTATGTCCGGAATAAGTGTATATTGCTGTCCGGAATAAGTGTATTTGTTGTCCGGACTAAGTGTATTTGTTTCCGGTTTAAGAATAAAGTGTCCAGAAACGGAACATAAAGTTTGTCCGGAATAAGTGTATTTGCAGTCCGGAATAAGTGTAGTTGTCCAGAATAAGAAGAAAGTGTGTCCAGAAACGGAACAGAAAGTTTGTCCGGAATAAGTGTATTTGCTGTCCGGAATAAGTGTATTTGTTGTCCGGAATAAGTGTATTTGTTGTCCGGTTTAAGAATAAAGTGTGTCCAGAAACGGAACATAAAGTTTGTCCGGAATAAGTTGATTTGTTGTCCGGAATAAGTGTATTTGCTGTCCGGAATAAGTGTATTTGCAGTCCGGAATAAGTGTAGTTGTCCAGAATAAGAAGAAAGTGTGTCCAGAAACGGAACAGAAAGTTTGTCCGGAATAAGTGTATTTGCTGTCCGGAATAAGTGTATTTGTTGTCCGGTTTAAGAATAAAGTGTGTCCAGAAACGGAACAGAAAGTTTGTCCGGAATAAGTTGATTTGTTGTCCGGAATAAGTGTATTTGCTGTCCGGAATAAATGTATTTGCAGTCCGGAATAAGTGTAGTTGTCCAGAATAAGAAGAAAGTGTGTCCAGAAACGGAACAGAAAGTTTGTCCGGAATAAGTGTATTTGCTGTCCGGAATAAGTGTATTTGTTGTCCGGTTTAAGAATAAAGTGTGTCCAGAAACAGAACATAAAGTTTGTCCCGAATAAGTGGATTTGCTGTCCGGAATAAGTGTATTTGCAGTCCGGAATAAGTGTATTTGCAGTCCGGAATAATATATGACTTCATTATTGTCGGAATAAACGAATCAATATATGGAATGCAATAATATGATGTCAAAACAAAAAAACGTCTGCAAAGCGCGCTCCCTCTGTCCGCTCGCTTTGCGGGTGGGACTCACGTCCCCCGCAGGGGCTGCCGCCCCCTGCCACCCCCGCACAAACTCAACAAACCTCCCACTGTATATTTTACCCCACAAGAATTACGTTTAGGAAAAAAATAGCATCTCAGATTTCCTGTTTATGTAGAACATCGGGAAGTCTTCGCACCGTCCCATTCACGCTGCTTACGTTGTGAAGAATCCTGGGAGTCGGCATCAGACGCTTCTTCGACATAATATCTTGCTAGAAATGGTGATTTATTCTGGAGAGAAAGAATGAAGAAGAAAGAAAGAGTGTCATCATATTTGTATTTGGGTGGAGAGAGAGAACGTGCTGAGTTGAAACGCATTTAATGTGATTTGAGTGGACATCAGGAAGAAAAAACAAAAAAACATTCATGTTTTGGCCACGTAAGGGCTGACATGGATATCCACGTAGAGCGCGTCCGTGACGCCCTGCGTTCAACAAACATTTCCCATCTGCAAAAGGTGAATTTCCATCTATACTTTTCAGCTTTTGTTGGTTTTCCATCTATACTTTTCACATGTGTTGCGTTGATATGCAACACGAGATTACCCTTGCACCGTTTTTTTTTTTTTGTATTTCAACCAAATCTGTGTTACATGTTTCTTCTTAAATGAGTTTAGCTATCACGGTTTCCAATACCGATGTAATTGTTCTTTCATAATTAAGGGAAATGCAAGGTCAACTCTAACTCTACCAATGTTGGCGGTGCGTTTTTTAAAGTGCGCAAGCACAGGAATACAACACGCCGCTTTCTAGTTGCAACAATATGTCAGGAGAGATTATAAAAAAAAACAATATGTCAAAGAGAAGACGACTGATTGGTGCAGTTAACGCAATTATATTGTGTAGGAGACAACTGACCTCGACATGCTTCATCTCCTTAGCACATCACTTTTCTCCCGAGTTTTTTTTAAACTTCTGATTCCGAAATAAAATAGTAGCTTACGGCGGTTTGTTTAAGAAACCAATTGACTTCATTTCCTAAATTCCTTAAGTAGGCGTATAAAGCCATTTTACCGTGAGCCTCCAAAAAGTTTTAAAAAAATGCCGTTCACATCTGTCGCTATTGTATATTTTATATTTTTGAAAGGCCAATTGAAGATGCTTTCAAGTCGAAGTCGCAAGCTCTGCAACAATTTTTCTGAACCCGAAAGGTTATTTAACAATTGCCTTATCTTAAACAACAGGCAGGCAACCTTATTCCAATTCTATATTCTTGCATCAAGCCCAAGCATGCAGTGAATCAGAAGAAGAATACTCACCTCCATTCTCACATTAATTCATATATGGACAGGGACCAGCCAATGCTTGTCTTGCACTTCAGAAAATATAAATGTTACTTCACAAACTTGTTTATGTTTGATTTCTGTATAAGAGGTACTGCAGCCCATAGTTAAAAATAAGAGAGAAAAACCAGGAACCGTTGATTGGTTTTCTTGCAGAATAGATGGCTGCCTCAATTGGCAGATTTCTCCTGCACCAATCCAACTCTTTTGCCTCCTCAACAGGAATTTTTTTCCTTAGAATTTGTCCAAAGAAAAGGAATGTGATGCAGATGAAGAACAAGAGCAGTCCATCAATGAAATATACTTCAGTAGTGGAAGTTTCATCAGCGTCTAGTAGTGTTGTGATCTCATCTAACCGGAAGATTAACGAGACAAAAATTGTCGGACAAGAAGGTATAGCAGGTCTACCGCTTATGGCGACTGATATGGCCGACAGAGCAATCAAGTTGTTACGATCCATGTTTCAAAATAGAAAGAAATTGGCAGCACAATCTCAGATTCTTATTAATAAGGTATGTTGAGTTAAGCTTCATCACAAAATCAATCATTGCCCGCGAAAGTTTAATCAACAATTTTGAAGTTCTTTTGTGGTTTTATTATTATCCAGACTATACTCAACTGCCGGTTCTTTACGCTGATCGCAGTTGCAGGATCCTTTTTGGGCTCCTTCATATGTTACATTGAGGTAATAAACTAACAACACTTGAAGTAATTCTCTATGTTCATGTTCAAGTTTCTAATAATCATATGTTACATTTCCAGGGCTGTTTATGTTAATCTTGGATTAGAAGAGGGTTAACATGGGGAAGAGGTGAAGAACAGTGGCCTGGTGTTGGGTGAGTGGTGTAGAGTTGCGGGTTACTGTGGAGAGGAGATGGGTTAGGGTTATAAACGCGTTTCTCTCTCTCTCTCTCTCTCATTCTCTCCATCTTCTTCTTCCCCTTCTTCCAGCTGAAGCGGCGATCGGAGGAGACGAGGACGACGCGCAGGAAGAGGTCGGACGTCCAGAGGAGGTGCGGCGCGTACTCGAGGTCTACCGGAGGCGAGGCGTAGGAGCTCCGGCACCGTCGACTTCTCGCGGGTAAAAATGTATGTCGATTTGTTAGTGTGGTTTTGGTTGTTCACCCAAGTGTGGGGGAGGCGTTGGTCGGCCGGGAGAGGTCGGGGACCTCTCTGGCGGCGTGTTTCTTCGTAAAACCTCGGCTGGCACGAGGTTGAAGGCGACCAACGGTCGACCGGTCCCTTCGGGCGGTCGACCGAATGTAGTGTTTTTACCCGACTTTAACCTTCACCGGTCGAACGATGTCTTGTGGCGGTCGACCGGTAGTGCGTACTGCTGGTGAGTTGAGACTCTCTGTCTGTTTTTGGTCGACCGGTTCCTTGGGTCGTTCGACCGGAACTTAAGTGGACTGATTTTCTATGCATGCTTGTTCGACCGTGGTATGTTTGCGCCCGACCGTTTTATGACGTAGAATACTAGAGTCGGTCGACCGATAGATTTGAATTTGATGTTGACCAGACTCCGGATTTTGACCTCGTTCGGTCGACCGGTTTTAGACCTTTGTTCGACCGTTGGGGATTGTGTTTTGAGCGCAGCGGTAGACCGTGTTAGTCGTACGGTCGACTGATTCCTTTCTGGAACCGGTCGACCGAATCACCTCTTCCGGTCGACCGTTTGGGCACAAGACAGAATTCCTGGTTTCCTTTTTGAATGTCAACTTTGTCCACGGAAACCCGTGTCCTCGCCTTGTGCGTGAGCCAGGAGGTGACGGTGGGCGTGTTCCGCGTGCCTGCCCAGGGACCGTCGTGTGGAAAGGTGTGGGTGTTCGGGACGCGTCACCTCCATGTATGGACCGTGACTAAGTTGATGGATTGATTGGACTCGTTGTAGTATAGCATGCCTGAGGGATCGCTGATCCCAATGTTTGATGTTTGTGCGGGCACGCAACTGGCGTTGGGTGAGGTGACTACCGGGCTATGGAGGTCGCTGCCCTGCTTTTATAGCGACGCGTTTGGTGTTTGCGGCTCGTGGAGCCTGATGACCTGGCAGACTTCGGTCTGGACCCGTCCGATGTTGTGCCGGACGTTTGTGATGGACCACCGATGTTGTATCGGTGATGCCGCCGAGGTTGTGTCGGCGATGATGATTGTTGGGCCGAGGCTGTTCCGGCTATGTTGATTTCTCGACTGAGCACCTATCGAGATGATGTTGTTATACCTTCCGGGCGACGGCCCCGTTGGTCCTCGTGACTCCTACCACAGAGATTTGCATATCTGTATTCTATCGGCCCGCAGGCGTGACGGAGGCTCCCTGCCGAACCCTTGAGTAGCGTAGCCGCGTGTGGGGGTGCGATGTCGCGTGCTGTAAGACTGCATGTGCCTGCAGTAGGTCTCCTCGGGAGACCAAATGTTGACTGTCGGACTGATGCCCTTTTTTTACCTTTCGGGGTAACTGTTTTCCTTTCTGTTGATGTCATGACATGCGACTAGTATGATAGGTTCATTTATGTAATGCACGCATATAGGTGAGTTGGCATACATGGTTTCCTTCTGGAAACTCAGGCATTGTTGTTATATATTTTTCAGGACCACAGTAGGTTCAGTTGGGTGGTGATCGGCGGACGGGCGCATTTTGGAGTCGGTACTCTACTCGGACCACTGAGGTCAACATGATTACGTTTTATCTTCTTTTTGTTGTTCTGTTGTAATCATGTATCATTTTGACAAACTCTGATGTAATTTGGTGCATCGCTATTTGTTTTATGAGAAGTAACAGTCCCGTCTTTGATTAATAGTTTTTATCGTTGTGATTATGAATTTTCAAAATTTTCGCTGTCTCGGGATGTTACAGTTTACTTATCGCAGAGTCTTTCTTAGAGTACTTTCACACATTTTCGCAATCCCTAGATGATGGGCAAACCATGCACTTTCTGATTGAAGCCATAGGTACAACTCTTTCCTCTTATGCTATTTTTCATTTTTCTGATTTTTTTTAATCACTCTTAGGCTTAAGCTTTCATGGGCAGATATGTTTCTGTTGGGGACTGGGATGCTCAACTTTGGACTCGGACTATATGTCATGTTTGTTAGCACCAGAAATCTGAAGAGATTGAACAGCAACCTGCGCTCATTTCCCGCAGCCTCAAATATTTCTCGACAGATCCATCAAATGGTATGGAGCAATATATACGTTTCACTATGATTTGTAGAACCTTTAATCCTTAACTAATTATTATTTTTTTTGGCAAGATCATACCAACTACTATGGGGATGCAGTGGCTGTCCCAAGCAAAATCAAAACTAGGACATGCAGTCATGATGATACTGCAGACTGGGACAGTGGAGAAGTTTAAGAATGTCACAGTGGTAAATGCTATGGACTTGGCATGTTTTGCTGGAGCAATTCTAATGTCATCTGCCAGTGTCTTTCTTCTCTCTAAACTAGTCCTCACACCAGCAGTGCAAAAAGAGAGATCCTTCCAGTGGGTAATTATGTAAATATCCCTTTTTCACATCTCTAGACAAAACAAAGAAAACATTGGGGGGTAAAGGCTTGGATATCTTGCTGGTGAATGTGTGAGAGACCATAAGCTAATTCTCAATGCAGAACAGAGTCTGCTCTAATATCCTTGTAACTTTAGTCTTTTGCATATAAAAATTATGTAGCGTTTTATGTAACTGGCAATTTAAGTTTTCCTTTAGCATCAAATATTTGATTGGCATGCATACTTGTAAGCCTTGTGAAGGAAAATCTTAAAGCACAGAAGGGATCGCCTGTTCATAAATCTCTAAGATTTTTTATAAACATAGATAATAGTAAGTGCTTACAGATGCTTTCAAAATAGAATTTATTCAAGTACATACCATAATTGCAACATAAATAATAGTATGCACCTAATAGAACAGATGATACCACACTACTGCAATCCATGTCCTGGGCTGGAAGCATTATGCTTTTGCTTCTTTAACATCTCTGTATAGTTCATCAACCAGGTCCTGCACAAAATTCCATGTTACAACAGATTAAAAACTGTGTGATAATATAATACTTGAGATGTAACAAATGATGTTAAGTCAGTTACACTTTTTATTCACCTTATAGTATTTGAGCAATTGCGGTCTCTTCAACTTAAATGTTGGCGTTATTTGGTCCCTCTCCATGTTAAAAGGAACAGGGTCCAGATGAATTGCTTTTAACAACTCAAATCCCCTAAGCTGTTGAGAAGGATCACAAACCATTTCAGTTCAGAAAGTATCAAAGCCTACATCCAGTTGACTTGAAACATCAAATTGTCAATCTTACTTCAAGATCACGACCGGTTTTATTTAGCTCATTGAGAATGTACTTCTTGGCCTTTGGATGACGACACAATGTTTCAAAATCACCAGTTATATCGTTTTGTGCTGCCCAATCCTCTAGGGCCTTCTTTTCAGGTATAGCAACACCAACTAAGAATGATTCAAAGCTGTTTCCATAAACCCAAATCTGCAGATAAGAACAAAACAGGCATATGTTATCAATTTGAATTGCTACTGGAATCAATCATTTAGGTACGCATCTCACCGCTGTGATAATTGGGCAACGGCTGTATACATTTTCAATATTCTCCACTGAAACATACTCTCCTTGGGACAATTTGAAAATGTTTTTCTTTCTATCTATGATCTTCATTGTACCATTTGGCTGCCATTCTCCAATGTCACCTGCACTTTCAAGATTCGTAATTGGTAACAAATACACACATTGCTAGAAAACTAATTATGAGCTGATAACAAAGGGGTCAGTTGGAACTTGGAAGTGCTTCAAGGGAGTTGCATTTGATATATGCTACTTTTTCAAAATGCTTGCATAAACTGAGTCTACTAGAAAATTGAGTTTAAGAACCTAGAGACATACAAATGAAATTCCAAAGAGTAAAAAAGAAGCTATCTTTCATAGTACCACAGCATAGTCTAACTTCTGAACAAATCCATTGTCATTCCAAAGGTAGATAGACATACAAAATTGTCATGTACCAAAAGCATTAGGTATATGATACAGTGTTGATCTAGAAAGAAATGTTCAAAAGAAGGTAACCTGTATGAAACCAGTCATCCACGAGAACACTGTCAGTTAGATCAGGCCGCTTGTGATAGCCAGAAAACAAAGTTTTCCCTCTCAAACAGATTTCTCCACGGGGTACACTGGAGAGGGCATCATAACCCATCTCAGGTACCGATTCCAGTCTTGCTTCAACTGTTGGCATGGGAACCCCAACTGTGCCCATCATTGAGAACACATTGGCTATAGATGTGAAGCATCCCGCACAACTTTCTGTCAAGCCTGCAAGGATATTTACGGGCTAAATTTGTTCAGAATTCTGTGAGTCATATGCTTAGTGGATTCAGTTTAAATACACTAGCCGTGTTATTCATGTATAGATGCATATATTTGAACTCTTATAACGCAATGCCTGTAAATTACAAAGATGAAGGTTCTAGTTTGTGATCACATTCACAACCAATGACCAAAGGCATGGTTCGTTTTAAAGTTATAATGCAATGACCATTATACAAGGATAGATGGTCCAGATTGGCTAGAGCCTAGAGGAAAGTGAGACCTTTTGACATTTTACATAATATGTGCGTAGACAGAAAATGATTTTAATATAGTAAAATATTGAAATCGTTAATTACAGTTAATAGTACCATATCCTTGTGATAAGATACTGCAGCTGGTGACTCTTAAAAATTCCTCAATATGTTTTGGAAGTGGGGCAGCTCCTGATATTAGAATGCGCACTCGTCCCCCAAATGCTAGCTTAGTCTGCAAATTTTTCCTTATTGAATAATAAGTTGAAGTAACAATTTAGTAATTAGCTAAATGTTGGATACCAACCTTATTAAAAACAAGTTTGTCAAACAAAGGTGCCGCTTGATCTTGCCTGAGACCTTTCTCCAGATTCTTTAGTTTGCTATGTCCAGATGTCCATAAGGTTTCTTATAATAAAAACTCGACCAATAGAAATTTCACATCAATCAAAAGCATAGGGACTTACTAGTTATAAGCATATTGAAATAGCTTGTTCGATAATGCTCCACCTGCTGAAAGCTTTTCTTTTATACCTTCACACGTAAAAATCAATTTCTATAAGATGCAGATCATGAGCTTGAATCAAGTAAGTAATAAATGAAATAGGATGTAGGACTTTGACAAATTACAAAACAGTAGCCTTGAATTTGTATATTAAAATGTGATGTTGTCAGACCTGTGTAGACACGGTCAAAAACTCGGGGGACACCACAAAATATCGTTGGCTTGAGTTCATGGACATCTGCCATAAGATATCGAACATCCTGAAGAACAAAATCTTTCTTCAATAAGATAAATAACAAACTAAGTGTAGGCATCCGAAACGGGAAAAAAGGCAAATAAACAGATGTTATGCAGTTAAAGATGCCATACTCCTTGCCAGAATCCTACAGCTGCACCCTTGAAAATGCAGTAATTCTCCATTACTTGATCAAACACATGGGCTAATGGAAGGAACGAGAAAAAAGAGTCATGCTCTGATACCTACAATGATCGTGAAACTGATCAAATTTTATTGATCCAAAAGATGAGTTCGGTTAAACATCCAAACCTGGGTGAGAGACATTCCAAGCATTTGAAGTTCTACTTGCACAAACAATGTCCAGAAAGTTATATAGATGGGTATTGTGAGAGCTATTTATACCGCTTTATCAGTTTCCAGAAATAGATGATCCGTCGACAGGACCTCAGTCACAACTGCCCTGTTGGTCAGTTGCACACCCTTTGGTTCTCCGGTCGTTCCGCTTGTGTACATTATTGTACATATGTTTTCCTTGTTCTTGGGTGGAAGTTTGTAACTCTCGCTTGCCTGAAGATAACAGTATGCACTTAATAGTAAGAGAACTCACGGAATTTTTGTTATTATTCGTCTTCATTGTGTTTGTGTGAGATATGTAAAGGTACTAAGTATGCGGACAATAACATAGTCAAATTCTAGATTTGAAAAATGTAAACCATGTGATGCAAGTAAAAATTCAAACTAGAGAAGGCATTGGCTCATCTTTGAAGGTAGAAATCTCGTTTTCACATCAACAAAATAAAATAAAAATACTTTCTGAGTATTAAAGTGGTGCACATCATAATTTTATACTTTATATAGAAACTCACCATTGTGAGATTTGTGATTACAAATCGGGATGACTACATTCTAGATTAGAGGAATTACTCACAGATAAAGCAAAGTCTTCCCAAGAAAAACAATAAACTCCCAGTTGCTCAGCCTCTTTCTCCTGTGCAGTTGTGACCTTCCCAAAGCTAACGATTGCTGATTTCATTGGCAAAGACGCACAAAAATCAAATCAGCAGGTTTTGTTCATTAATTTCTTGATAATATGAACAAATGGTTCAAACAAGAAACTTACTTTTGATATGTGTAGAACACCTTGGGAGACAATTTAGCATCTACACAATGCAAAAGTAAACCACCATGAGATTCTGAGATGGTAGTTTGATATGTTAAAATGAAAACCATGGTGAAATCGACCAATTTAGCATATTAGTCATGGTACCTAAGAACTTCTTGAGTGTCTTAAGCTAATGGAAGAACTACAACAAGATGGCGGTCAATACAGAAAGGCATTTGATAGACTTACAGATTGTACTTTGCTCTCCTGAACAAAAGCCAATGATACTTCAGCATGGTTAATAATAAACTCTACAGCATTGGCACCTGAAAAGAAAAAAAGATCGGGAGATGTATGTCGAATTCGTAGCTTATTAAGAAGACTAGTGATCATATCTATTTAATGAGATTTCTTTTCTAACGTAAGGTAACTTTGTTTGATTCTTGGCTTACATGGAATCACTTCAGTGATCAAACGTTTGATATATATTAGGAAATGAAGAATATGAAACCATATCGAAAAGAATTAGGAAGAGAGGGGAGTAGAGCAAACCTAAGGTGTCATACAAAGGGACATAGCAAACTCCATGACTGCTACAGGCCTGACAAACAGAAAACCAAAAAAACCCAACGGTGTTAACTTAAACCAGATAACAACAACAAGTTAAATTTTGAAGAAGGCGTTACTTCTTTGAATTTGAATTTTTATCCACAATTAGAGACATGCATCATTGAATTTTTTAATTAAGAAAGAAAAAATAAAAGGAGATAACTGTCAAAGACTAAAAGTATAATTTTCACGGGTTTAAATTGTTGATGAAAGTTACAAATATATGTTGTAACTACGTGGTGACATATCTGTAAATAAATCAATCCAGAAAAATATGGTATATTGGCCTTTTTCATGGAGAAAGAGCGTTACCTCCATTGCAATAATCCATTCTGGGCAATTCGAACCATATATTCCACATCGATCTCCCTAAAATTCAATATGTTTCAAATCAAAAAATATAGAACTCAACTGAACGAACTTGACATTTACACGTTAATCATGAACTCACTGGAGCAACTCCTAGACTTCGGATGGCATTACCGATTTGGATTGCTCTATTGTAGACCTCTTCATATGTTTGCCATACATACTTCCCCGCCTACACATAATTAAAATTAAAATTTAAAATTAATTAACTCGAAATTTAGATAATTTGAGAAGAGTCTGCACCGAAGCAAAAGTTGGAAAATGACATCTCTGTGGAAGTAATAGATGTCAATATCACAAGTAGTCAGCTTCAGATAAAACACAAGCCCACCACAATTCAGATCAAGACATGCAGCATAAAAACAAAAGTACAACCACTCTCTCACGAACGAAAACAAGTACCTTGCCATCAACAATTTCTCGGCGTCCGAGCATCGGATTCTGAGGATATCTCTTGACAGATCCACTGCAAGTACCAAAAAAAGAATTTCTTCTGTTACCTCTAAAAATTCTTATGCTCCAACTTTCTAGCATAGCATAACTAAAAGACATTAGTGCCATTACATTATGAACATGTAAAAAATAAAAAACACAATAGAAGGAGCAATGTAGTTAGGTAGCAAACCTGAAGAATTCCCATGGACACTCAATCCCTGAAGGCAAATCCAAAAGCCCGTCTTTCGCGTAAATACACCGGTAGACGGGACCAGCCGAGGGCTTCCCACCTTCTGTGGGTTTCGAGTCCTCCACCTTTACAGTGTAACCCTCCATGATTTCTGCTCAGCCAAATTCTAGTGGTGGTGAAGCTGAAATGGGATCCAACAAGAGCAAGAAGGGCATGTTATAGAGGAAAAGATGGAGAGTGAAAGTGTGATACGTGGGTAGTTGGAGAATTAATGGTAGAGAGGGAGTTGGGTTGTTGTTGTTTGGTAGTGTCAACTGGCAACAATTAATCACCAGTAGAAGTTTTTGGTTACGAATGGAAGTGGAGAGATTATGGTATCTGGGTGTCTCAGTTCTGTACTTCATCAACTAATTCCGATGCGCCAATTGATATGGATACCATTTACACTTACATGATGACAAGTGTATTCAGAATTTTATATTGGTTTTAGGAAGTGCACAGAAAGAAAGCATGAGTGATTTGTTTAAATTGTTATCAAGAAATCATACTTTTGGTATTTCAAAAAAAAAATACAATTAGATTTGCTCATTGCTAGTGATATATTGCACGATCTCTTTTGTGCTTCTAGATAAGAATCAAAACTGGATTTCATCCATTGTAAAGAATATATGAATGCGATCTAGTGGTTCGAATCTTCCTTTTTAGGCGATAATTTGGTAGTTCATTTCTGTTAGAATATGTCATCCCCATTGATCATTCCGAGTTTTAACTCTTCCAGCTAATTAAGCCTGGTCTATTTAATAAGTTACAATCATGTTACCCATTAGACACTGGTTGCGCCCTATGATTCAACTGGGACTTCATTGACTCATTGTAGATTGTATAAAGATACGAGGACAAATACAAATGAAGGGAGTTATTGGCCGCTGTTTGGTTGGTAAGGAGATGTATGCAGGATATCATGGATTGTCAGGATACACATGGGTTGCTGGGAAAAGGATGAAAAGCACAGTTATTTTGGGTAAAAGTATAGCGAAATTGGTGCAAAAAAGTACGAGCAAAGTGGCAAGAAACTTGCCAACAAGATGATGAAAAACAGCAAGTCAGCATAAATACAGAATGAACCCAGAAAGGTGATTCCGAACAAGGGCGGAACCAGAGATGTTTAGTTTGGATTTTTTTGGAGTATTATACAATATTTTTCAAAGCGTATAATAAAATATCATGAGACTAGTCTTCCTCCTGAAATTTTGATTTTTTCAGAGTAGTATTACACAATTTTTTTTCAAATGGTATAACAAAATATTATGGGGGTTGGCGTTCCTCTGTCTTAATTTACAAATTTTAAAGAACTAATAAATATACAACATTTTTCTTTAAAAAAAAGTTGTTTTTCTTAAAAATTCTCTACTTTGACGTATTCTTTCTTAACTTCATAATTTGTATTTTCTAAGAGTAGAACTAATAGTCTAATATCTTGGGGAGTAAGTGCCCCATTTTCTCTTAAATTTGAAATAAAAAATGGAGCGAAATTGTAAGATAAAGACTCAAATGACATCCTAAAGGAAGTGCAATTATTTTGTGTCGAGTATGAAATTGTGATTCATATTATGGATAAACAATTTATACTTAATGACCAACCACCATCAATTCATCATGCTGAGTTGTTTTACTTTGTAGTGAATACAAAACTTCAAGAACTAAACAACTATTTCAATGAAAGAAATACAGAATTATTCATTTGCATATTGTGCTTAGATCAAATTCAGTCTGTTTAACAGAAGTTATCCTAATGAATTCTCCACTATATATATCATGTTAGACTTTCTAATGAGATTTCAGACATATATCTTGACATGCGTAACTCATGACTTTTGTAACTTGGAAAGAATTAATGTTTTAGCATAGAAAATGGTTACAACTGCAACCATTGAAAGACCATTATCGGCAATAAATATTGTTAAGAACCGCTTACGCAGTCAAAAGAGATTTACTTGGGAGGAAGCAGTCAAAAGAGATTTAAAAGATTGGAATGTTCTTCGGGAATTTGCATTAGATAGAAACACGTGGAAAAAGACGATTCACGTGCATGAACCGTGACTCCTTAGAGTTTCATTTCCAGCCTACCAAAACTAATTTGGGATAAAAGGTTTTGTTGTTGAAAGTTAACAATGAGATAATTATGTATCGTTTTCAAAATATGAAAACTCATAAGGTCAATTGTATTTTTTCTAAAAATATATATTAACCTTTTCCCTTTATGTGTTTGCCCACCACCCAATTACCAAATACAGGTAATTGGGTGGTGGAAAGAAGGATCACCTTTTGCACCATCAGTGGGAAAACATTAAAGAGTAAACACAGTGGGAATGTTGGTTTACCGCTTGCACCACTGAATTCAACACCACCTGCAATAAGATTAACAAAAACCTCTACATGCAACAATATCTATGTAGTTGCAACAGACCTAGGAGCCACTCGTGTCTAAACATATACAGATAATCGTGCAGCTGGATAAGGAGATGAGATAATTAAGTAGATGTGCTAAAGTAATGAAATTTACTACGAACTTAAGTGCTAAAGATGTCCAGAAAAGATGACATATAACTCACGCAGGTACTCCTTGAAGCAGGCTGGTAATAGGTAATAAATGTTGTTTCCATGATCCAGCAATCAACATGATCATATAATCTGCATAAAATGTGACAATGACAAGCAAACAATCTTCGACAGCATTCAAGTCTGGAGTAGTACAAAATAATATCATGATATGTACACAAATGAGGAGAATTATTTCCTGGAAAACAACAAAACCAGATTCACATACAACCCCCTGCCACATCTGCCGATGCAATATTAACATCTAATTATCAGATACCAACACATGAATTCTGAAATCACAAGCCTCAAAGCATAACAAGTTGGAAGATAGAGGTGTTATGTGATGGTACACTTGGGTGATTCTAAATATAAGTTACCTAACCCAGATTGAATCTCAGAATTTCATACAACAGCGAGTGCTTAAAACGTTATCCTTTCCTCACCTACAATATGTTCCTCTATGTTACTGTCCAGTGTCGCTGCATAATCACTGTTGATTCATCCAAAACTAGATGTGATACACGCTGTTTCCAGTTCCTTGGATGAAGGCATGGAATGGCTGTAGCCAAATTTCTCCTTAAACATTGCCAAGACAAATCAGCAAACCTGAAAGCGCTGATTATACTGCGTAGTCCTCTTCCATCTTCAACATACCAATATCAGACATTTCTTCCTTCAGCCTTGCCACTTTATCTACCTCACCTTTTCTCAAATGACCATCCATAAAAGCATCATAAACCTCTGCATCAGCATCAAACCCCTTTCCAACCATCTCAGCTTGAAGCCTCGCTGCCTCTTCCATCCTCCCATTGGAACATAATCCCTTTATCAAACACTCAAAACATCTCCTGCTTGGATGAAATCCCTGTCTCCTCATCTCATTCCTCAACACCCTCAGCCCCTCCGCAACACGCCCTTGCTTGCACAATTCACCGATCACCTTCTCAGCAACAGACACCTCAAGTCCAAATCCTCTCCTTCTCATGTCATTATACACCAATACTGCACCATTGACATCTCCATTGCTACAATACCCTTGAACTAAATGCTCGAAAGTAGCATTAGTGGGTTGGACACCATTTCCATCCAAATCCATCTCCTTAAACAACTCCTCTGTTCTCCTCACATCCCCAACATCACATAAACCACCAATGAGAGTGTTGTAAGCAACAATGTCGGGTTCAATTTTCTTCGAAAACTTCATATCTTCCCAAACCACCACAGCTTCCTCGACTCTTCCCTCGTCACAAAGCCCTGCCATCAAAATGCAAAAAGTAAAACAATTCGGGTGACACCCGAACCTCTCCATCTCATCGCAAATCACCTTCACCACCTCCCCCAACCTTCCATCCCTATAGAACGAAACCAGCAAAGCATTGAAAACCGAAACCCTCGGCGAACAACCCCTAGAACGACCTCCGTCCCCGTAAATCTCCTTATAAACCTCGAATCCGGCACCCGGACCTCTCGCCTTGGACACCAACCGGATCAAATCCCCAGACGTGCGCGACTCCGGAGAGATCCCCTTCGATTTCAACATCCTCACGATCTCCACCGCCTCATCAACCCGTTTCGAACCAACGCAAGCCCGGACGACGAGATCGAACACGAGAGGGGAAGAATCACATACCCGGTAGGTCCCAACGAGCTCTCGGAAGACCGTGTCGGGATCGTTCCCGGCGGCGAGGGTGGCGGAGTGGATGAGTTCGAGCGCGTTGGAGCGGAGGCGGGCGCGGGCGAGGACGTGGACGAGGACGGCGAGGGGGCGGAGGTGGTGGGATTCGGAGGGGGGGCACCAGCGGAAGAAGGCGAGGGCAAGGCGGGGTCGATTGCGGAGGTGGAGGACGATCTGGGAGATTTGGGTGGGGTTGAAGGGGGTTTTCGGGTAGAGGGATCGGAGGAAGCCCCATCGGTACCTCGACCGCTGCTCCTTTAGGATGGAGACGACGTTGGAGACGAGTTCGTCGGAGTGGTTAGGGTTAGGGTTTTGGAAGGGTGGGAGAGAGGAGAAGGGGGCGAAGGGGGCGAAGGGGATGAGGACGCGCTGGAATGGGAGAGGGGGTAAGTGTACGGATTTCACCATCCAATTGATCTGGAAAATTTGCATGCGAAGCTTTGCGCGCCTAACGAATGCGACGACGTCTTCATCAACCCTCCAAATTCTCAACCTTTTTTCGGGGATTTCGTTTTTAAAATTTAAAAAAAAATGGCAAGAATGTAAAACTTGTCTAACCATTTATAAAAATATAATTTTTTCATTCAAAAGTCGTGTTAGCTGTTGTTTTGGATTTATTATCTAAGTTTGGATTTATAAAAATATCAAGTTTTAAAGACTTAGAGCACCCTTAACGGGTGCTCTTTTTCGGGTGCCCGTCCCGGGCGCCCGAAATGCCCTCCCTTAACGGGAGGGCACATACCCCCCACGGATTGGTTTTTTGTTTTTTGTTTTTTTTATGTTTTGTTTTTTTGTTTAAAAGAAAAATATTAGTTATATATAATTGTAAAATTGTAATTTAATGTATTGATTAGTTAAATTATAATTTAATTAATTAGGTTTTGAAAATTAATTCTAAAATTATTTTATGATTAATTAAATTGTTTTTGATTTATTAAGATATAATTAAATTTAAAAATTTTAAAAAATCATATACGAAAGACTAATACAATACTCATAAACTCGGATGCGAAATATAATATAAATACGGATACGAAATACTGTAGGTCCTCGATTCTTGAGAACCTCAAGATTCGATGTCATCGTCATGTGTTTTGTGTAGTCACGCGCATACTGTAGGTCATCGATGCTTGAGAAGTCCAAGAACCGATGTCATCGTCTTGTGTTTTGTGTAGTCACGCGCATACTGTAAGTCATTGATGCTTGAGAAGTCCAATAACGATGTAGTCACGTGCGCACTGTAGGTTATTTCTCACAACTATAAATGCAATCCTCTTGGTTGGTTCTACCAAATCTCACTCATTCATCTACGAACAATGTTTTCATCCGATAAGTCTTCCAGTTCAAAGACTTCATCATCGTCAACATCTGATGACGAAGCTTATGACCAAGTGTTGAACTGTTTAACGGAGTATGTCTCCGAAGTGGTGGATCGACGTCCTAAGAGGCGTAGAAGGCGAACTTCGAACCCGGATAAAGATATGGAGCTTGGTTACAACCATTTGATTGCCGATTATTTTTCTAACGCCCCCTGTTTATCCTGACAACATTTTCAGGAGAAGATTTAGGATGCAAAAGCATGTCTTTCTTCGCATTGTGAGTGTCATTGAGGCGTCTGACGTCTTCTCCCAACGTACACCAGACGCCATCAGTAGGATGAGCATCTTTGGCCTGCATAAATGTACCGCGGCGATTCGTATGCTAGCGTACGGTGTTGCGGCTGATGAGGTGGATGAATACTTAAGGCTAAGTGAATCCACGGCAAGAAACACACTTGAAAAATTCTACGACAGTGTAATTAATAACTTCGGCGGTGAGTACCTCCGAAAACCTAATGCAGGTGATTTAGCACGACTACTTCACGTTGGTGAGCAACGTGAGTTCCCAGGCATGATAGAATTAAGATATAGGTTGCCATCATCAAAAAGGGGGAGATTGTTGGCTTTTTGGCCTTAATCTATGTTTTGATGATTTAATTAACCTAATCTTAATTATGATGATGTAGAGTAGCACACATATTGCATTGCATGTATATTGTATTGTGCTAACCTCTACAGGTGATCAAGACTCAAGAAAGAAGGAAATGAAGTCTAGACATGTAATCAAGCTAGGATTGAAGACATGTAATTTTACCTTTCTTTGAGTATTAGGAACTTATGTGAATTGAGCATAACATAAGCTAATATGCATGCATTCACACACTAGGTTCCTTGTAGGAGTCACACACAAAATATCATATAATTTGGACTTCATTAGATCACCTAAACACCTAAAACATTGGTCACCAGTCTGCCTGAGTTCGGTCGACCGTTCACCTTTCGGTCGACCGGTTATACACAATTTTTGTTATACCAGACCAATCCGTTCAACCGATCACACATCTATTCAACCGATTACCCAGACCTGTTCGGTCGACCGGTAGACCTTCGGTCGACCGTTTCGTTTGCCATTTCTGGTAAAAATATTACCGTTTTATTTGTCGTATTATACAACGGTCATATACACATTTTTCTCAATATACACCCCCATATACTTTAGAACCGGTCGAACAAAACACACCTTTCGGTCGACCGTTTAATTCGTGAAAAAACCCCCTGCTATCGGTCGACACAAGTTTGTCCAACCGATCAAGATTTCTCTCTACCGAACCCAGTAGTTCGGTCGACCGGTACCTGCTCGGTCGACCGTTGACCTATAGAACTTAAGTGATTCGGTCGACCAGTACCTATGTTCGGTCAACCGATCCATCAACAGACTCAAGGGTTCGGTCGACCGATACACCTTTCGGTCGACCGTTTCTGGACAGATTTCTGAACCCGATTTTCTGTTTTGTGTATCTTGCACAAAACCCAATCAAATCTTGTCCAAACGGCTAGAAATCTTTAGGAGCTTATAAATAGAGGTTCACACTTAGTTTTCCACAAGATTTCACAACTCCAAAGTGTCAAACTTATAGTGAGATTTTCCTCAACCTCAAAGCTCCAAATTAGTGATTCCAAAGCCTAATTTCCACATCCTTCATCACACAATCATCTAGCAATTGTTGTGCTCAATTAGAGAGTGAGTCCCACTCAAGTTACCATTGTTGTAAAGAGAGCAAGGGTCTTGGTGAAAGCCCAAGACAAAGTGAGCAAGGGTCTTGGTGAAAGCCCAAGACAAAGAAGTAGAGATTTCGGTGAAAGCCCGAAGTGATCCTCTCGGGTTGTGAGAGGTGGTGCCAAGCTCGGCGAGGGTTGTTCGCGAGCTTGAAGACTTGTAAAAGGCGTTGCTCCCGGCCCGGAACGGGGAGGCATAGTGAAGACGCAAGAGGGGCTCGAACGGAGATTCGAGAGGGGCTTGCAAGAGAGGACGTAGGCGCGGCCGAACCTCTGTAAAACCGACGCGTCTTCTCTTTGTGGTTTGCATTACTTTCTACTTGTGTTTGATTTGTTTTTAATTTCCGCTGCATTTCTTTGATCGATCAACCAAGTAGTTAATTAGGGCTTAATAGTGATTAGTGGACCCATAACCCACACGATCCTATTCCAACAGAGAGAAACTGACGTGACTGAGAAAGAAAACGGGGTGCCCGGGAACTGCCTGGGCGTTGTTAGAGCACCATTAACGGCGCCCAGGAAGTTTTCGGGCGCCCTGGTTTCTCTCTCAGCCACGTCAGCTTCTCTTTCCGCCACATCAGCTCAAACCAACCCCCCCTAAATTTTTCTTAATCACACCCAGAAACAACTCAAGTGTCCTACATTTTCTCCCCTACACGTCATTTCGGGATCAATTCTAGGCAAAACACGAAAAATTATCAAAAATTTCTAGAAAATATAAAGAAATAAAAAACTTATTTTCATAAAAAATTGAAAAAACGATTTTAAATGATTTTTAAAACATTTTCTAAACACAAAAACACAAAATAAAAAAAAATAAAAAAAGAAAGTGACCAATGGTGGGGGGACACGTGCCCCCCACCCACCACCCAGCCCATGCGCCCGGGCGGAAATTCGGGCGGATGGGCGCCCGAATTTTTGCCCTGGCGAAGGCTTCCCAATTTTTTTAATGATTTTATTGCTGATGTGTCTGGGCGCCTGCTTCTTTTATACGTGGTTAAGGATGACCTTAGTGGTGGTCTTAGAGTTTGTTTGGATCGATGTGACTTTTTCTAAAAAGTTTTTCTTAGAAACTGTATTGTAGATGTCAGAGTTTATATCTCAAAAAAATTCATCGTGTATCGTAGATGCACATGTGAAATTACCGAAAAATCAAAAAACATTGGAAGATGTTGGGAGGAAGGGATAACAATGCGCTACATGACAAATGGATCAAGATGCACAACGGAATACGAAAACGAATATTGCACGTGGAAAATTAACTTCTGGTCTTCCTTCAAATTTAATGCAACAAGAAACACACACAAGATAAATGAAAATAAGCAATAAACGAACGTACACCTGAAAACAACGACACGCGCGATTTAAAAGGTTCGGCAACGTATCTACGTCCTTGGGGGATCTCCTGTGGGGTTTCTTTCATTATTCCGTTTCTCCAACAAGTGAAACAACCAAGATTACAAGCTTCTGGAGACAATATGTCTTCCAAAGCACTCTAAATCTCTTTGTAGTCCTAATCTCTCAATACTCAATGAAGAAAATAAGAATTGTACGTTCTACACAAATTAAATAGACAGCTCAAAATACATGCAAACCCGTGCAGAAACATGGCAACGGTCGACCAGCTCCCTTGCGCGGTCGACCGCTCCACGATTATCTTGAGCTCCAAACAACTTTTCAATCAACCGGAATCACCATCGGTCGACCGTTCCTGACTCCATGAGAGTTCATGTTATTTTCGGTCGAACGGTGTCCAACACCGGTCGACCGAACTTAACATCCCAAAGTGCCTAATATTTTTGATCGAGCGAGATTCTCCACCGGTCGATCGAACATCCACATTCATGAGCTCCTGTTAAAATCGATCGACTGAACATCTCCACTGAACGACCGTTTTAACATGATTCTGCCTAATTAATAAATATAAATCAATTTTCAACTCAACATAGCAAATGTGACGAGGAAAAACGGGTATATCTGATATCTGTACTTGAAATATCGGATTTTGTTAACTATTTAAGCCTTGGTGGTAGATTCCCCCCCCCCCCCCCCCCCAATTGTTCCCAAACCGACCAAACGTACTTTCATCTCTTTTCTTGGGATCAAATTAAGCATTTGAAAATTTCGATCTAAATTCTAATTTAATAGACAACTTAGATTGATTTTACATTATTTCATTGTTTTTTTCTTGCATTACGTTTGTTGCCTACCAAATTGCTTAACATGTAAATCAACCTAAAATATAGGTTTTACATGATTTTATTTGTTATTTCCTTGATTTAAATTGGTTGTTTTCTAAATCGCTAAACATGTAAATCAATTTGAAATGTAAGCAAATAACAATTGGATCGAAAAAAATACACAAGGGAGAGACAAATACATTAGGTCGGTTTGGAAATTGTCATGGGAAGGGAGTATGCTGCAAGAGGTGTAAATGGTTACTAGAACTCGGTATTTGAAGTACCGATTTCTAGTTTTGAAAATTAAATTTTAAATTAGAACTTGATATTTGAAAGATCCAAACCGACCAATTCGGTCCGGACACAAATCTACTAATGAGTCTAGCAGGATATATGAAAATTAAGTTTACTATTCCAAATTCACTCTAAGAGGTGGCTTTGTCGTTCACTGATACACAATATTAACAGGAAACACATAAATCATGATTTAATTTTTATAATACAACACTGCATGATTCCGGGCAAAGTTGTCACGCTCACAATTGATGGGTTAAAGTGAAGTATGGATTGCAATGTCCATAAAGCACTGAAGAGACTTTCCGCTAAGAAACCCCGAAAAAATATACTGAGGTTAATCGATCAAATTTTAAGTCAAATAATCTTCTCTACTCTCCTCTTTCTTCAAATTTTAAGTCAAACATCATGTAAATCATCCTAAGTTCAGAATTATATGCAACAGAGAATTCTGAAGTATTGACACTGACATTTTCTGCAAAATCTTGAAACACAAGAAACAGTACTGGAATAATGTCAACATTATGCTATTGCAATTATTCCCTGATTCCATGCATGCATATATGTTCCACTATGCTACATAAATTATGAAGCAGCTCATAAGAATCCCATACCTATATATACACACACACTACATATTCTGTAAGAAAATTGCCTTCAAAGTGGTGATTACCAACTTACCTCTCTCCACTTTTCTTTTGGATTATTGAAGAAACATAGGTAGCTTTTTTTTTACGTAAGTGTTTAGCAACCTAGAGCTTATGGTACCAGATTCTTTGTCTTTTAGTTACTTGCTTACAAGGGAAAGAAGATGTCTGGGGCAGTGTTAAGCAGAAAGATTCTTAAGTTTCTTTTCACTTTTCTTTTTACTACCTGAACAAAGTCATTAGCTACTTGACCACTGAACCACAAAGCTAGAAGACATGTAGCTCTCAACCAGGTTGGTTTTGGGCATCTCAATCTTCGTTAGCTTCCTAACTTTAACTTGTGAAATGTGATGTTATGTTTACATAATAAAACACATATACAATCTTTGGATCATCATCGGACATTTATGGATTTCAAACACTCTGCATGCATAAAAATACATGAATAGATATAAGCATATATAGACTTACATGGTTCAATCGATCTAATTGCTTCGAACTAAAATTGTAAAATAATCTTATAAAATGTACTATATTATCTTATAGGGGAGTGTTATATTTGTTTTCCAATTTATATATAGCCAAGTGGCCCAAGGGTAGAGCTACTAAATATTCCTAACCGCTAATTGCTCGGAAAGATTTAATTTGGTCTATATTTTAACAACATACATAAAACGAAGTAAAGCCAAACAAATGGAATAGATCACCAACCCTAACATTCAAACCTCATAATTAATGAATATTTCCCTATGAAAGTGCCCATGCATGACTAAAGATCATCATATTCTTGCAATTATTTGTGTGAACTTGTGATGTGATATTAAGTCAACACACCAACTACTGAAAATCAACTACTGAGAAATTAAAAACTACAATATTCATCGAGTTGTTATCCATATGTAATTTAAATAGCAAATATTCTGGGAACAAAGCCTCAAAGAAGAATAATATGATGTGTAGCGCATAAGAATATTATCAATTAACATATATACCTGACAATTGTCTATGCCATCCAATACTTATATTATTTCCATTTGATTGCTCCCTTAAAGGAGACCTTTTGGATAATACAGAAAAAGAGAAGAAAGTAAGAAGAGACCAATATATATCCAAGTGTAGTGGTTTGTATTCTTTCTGATGATGAAATCTAGTCCGGATATAGGAAAATCTCTTTACTCTTATAATTGTGGAAGAGTGGATAGTTAAAGTGCTGTTCGATGCTTGATTTGTTCGATCATCAAAGAATAATCTCTTTTTTATGTACTAGTGAATGGATGCTGTTCGATTGTTTCATGTGCTCTGCATAGTATTTGAATATTATTTGGAACTTATTCCTCTTTATCTTTTCTACATCTTTATGTGTAAATATATATATACATAGGTACAACCATTCCTAAACATCCTTTAGTACCAATGATTAGTACTAACTTCAGAAAATCACAGGTAACATGAGTTTTTGTTCTTGGAAAGCTAAAGAATAATATGTTGTTTGGAAAAGTTGAAGTGTCAGAATTGTACAGAGGTTTACTTATTGTTGTCCATACCGTATTCTTCATTTATACTTTGCTGCGTCTGTGTAGATAAGCATTTTAATTATTAGCGCTTACGTCTTCCTCAAATAGAGTTAAGATGATTCTTCCATGGATGCAGGGTAAAGTTTAAATTAAATTACTCTCTAAATTTCAATTGCATGATATATCTTGTAGCAATCCCATTTGTAAGGAAAGACTCGAAAGACTGTAATTTTAACTGGGACATTCCATTTACGGGGGGTGTACTCACAAAATATCACTTAAGTAGAAATATTATCGTAATTATATCATTCAAAATGGTCTACAAATACTTACGACGACTTAAAGTCAATGGATCTACTAACGAACAATACATAGCGATGGAAATCATGGAGTGACTTCTTCTGTACTTGAGTTGATTTGAAAATTATCATGTCATCGATAATCAAGACCTACATTAAATTTAATCGTAGTGCAATAAAATCGAAGTCCTTACGGCGCCTTTTACGTACATCTATCTTCGTTAAACTTTTCTCTTAATAAAACAATTATCAGGTACATAATTACGCCTCCACAAAGCATTATAATTAATTCGTAATCAAGCAAAGAAGACAACATGATTGTCTAGCACCATTCATCAACACACACCTATAAGTACATATTCTCATGCAATGCAATCGACAGCAACGTCCCAACTTAATTAACAAGAATCCGAACATAAGTTATATAGACACCCGACATGCAGATTGATGCTATATATATGTCCTCCCTCACGTCCCACTAACCACAAACAACCAAGATCAGAACACAAAACACATGCAACACACCACACTAGCTTCCAATCTTCCTCTTCAAGCCCAGTATCAAATTAACATATATAAACACACAATTACCAAACCCACCTTCAACTCCACAAAACCAACCAAACCAAATTGAAAGCTAGCCATGAAGTACGGGGAATTGACACACTTCAGCCACCCCCACCACAAGCTCCGGTACGAGTACGTCGAGCTCCCGTTCAAATGCGACGGGTGCAAGGAGATAGGCATCGGGACGAGGTTCAAGTGCTCGGTGTGCGACTACGACCTCCACAAGCACTGTGCCCTCCCGACGACTTCCACGCTCGTCTACCACCCTTTCTACCACAAGTGCGCCTTCCAGTTCATGGCCGTGCCGCCCAAGGGCCCCGCTCGCTTCTGCAACGCCTGCGAGAAGGACGTCGGCGGGTTCGTGTACCACTGCCGGTCCTGTGGTTTTGATTTGCACCCTTGCTGTGCTAACTTGCCGCATGTGCTTGATGCTGGGAATGGGGTCAGGTTGTTCCTACAAAAGAAGGTTTGTGGGCATGCATCATGTTCCATGTCTTACTTTAATTGTGGTTTATACTGTTTTTTATATTAGAAGTAAGTAATATCATGATTACTATTTAACTGATTTCAAATACCATAATACTTTTAGCAGTAAGTCAGATTAGTCTTTGATTTGTAATTACTTTAATTGTCGACCTATATATTTTGTTGTTATATAAAGCCATATATATATATAAGATCAATTATATACGAGTTAAACTTCAAACTACTTCTGGTGAACATTAATGATAAGATAACTGATAGTAAAAGAGTGTGAATTATACGAGTGTGGAGGAGGAGACCAGTGTACAGTTGGTAGTTTTGGTCAAATTGAAACATACACAAAGTTTTATGAAAATTCAAAGTGTATTTAAGAAAGATCTAAAGTGTATTATGAAATCGATCCTCTTTCTAGAACTACTTTTTTTCTTGAAAACTCATTGACCCAAATGTATATTACATGGTAACTAACAATCGGTAACTAAAATCAATTAATCATGCATTAGAGTGTGCGATGTTTGAATTTATGCAATATTTACTTAAATATACATAACAAAAACACAATATATGCCATATAAAAACTTTAAGGAATTCCTTCACATTTCTGTATTTAATTTGGCTCTCCTCAGGAACCTCATAACTTGCCATTAATCCGCTAATTAATGATGGTTGTTTCTGTAATTAATCAATTCTGCACTACAGGTGAGAGCACCGTGCCACAGGTGCGGCAGGAAGGGCCGGAGCTGGAGCTACCGGTCGTCGTGCAAGAAGTACAACCTGCACGTGTCGTGCGTGATGGAGATGCTGGTGGAGAGCTGGCAGGAGATGTACTACGGCGGCGGCACGAAGAGGCTGGACGGGTGCTACAGTAAGATCCCCAGCATCAAGGGCGCCGGCCTGACCCGCCACCGGAGCAAAGGGAAGGTCAAGCGGTGCTGCGAGATGGCCGGATTGGCCATCCAGTTCGTCATCTCCGCCGTCCTCGGCGATCCGACCGCTATTATTGCTGGCGTCGTCGGGTCTTTTATATCCAAGTGAATGTTCCTGCCAATCATGACCTTCGGCATATATATATATATATGTTTAGATGGTGTTATGAATATGGTTGGTTTGGTGTAGCTGTGAATGTGTAGGAATGTTGGTTAGATATATTTGGCGTAAGTAGTTGTTACTTACTGGGATTGCGTTTATTGTAGCATAATTTTCCCCATTAGCGGCATTAATTACTGTGACTAAAATGTAGGGGTGTAAACGGGGCGGGGCGGGGCGGGTTTTTGGTCCACCGCTACCCGCCCCGCATAAGTTAAGCGGGTATGCGGGGCGTGGCGGGGCGGGTCAAAAATAAAAAAATCGCTACCCGCCCCGCATAAGGTTGGACTAGGTGAGGCGGGGCGGGTTATGCGGGTTTGGCGGGTTTTTTAATTTTTTTTGATTTTTTCTAAGAAAAATAAAAGAACATCAAAACTTGAAAAATAGTAATTACTCATTGTATTTTTTGGGAAATTAGATGTGTGTTGAGTGAAAAATTAGACATTTGGTTAGTGTTGAATAATGATTTGGTAAGGTGGGTTAATGGTTATGAGTAAAATTAAAACATTAAAATGATTTTGGTATATAAAAAATTAATAATATATTTGATTAGGCGGGTTGCGGGTTATGCGGGGCGGGTTGCAAGACAACCGCAACCCGCCCCGCTTATTAGGCGGGTTATGCGGGTGGCGGGTTAGCGGGTAACATTTTTTTGTCCGCTACCCGCATTAGGCGGGGCGGGACGGGGCGGGTTGCGGGTAAAATATTACCCATTTACAGCCCTACTAAAATGGGATGAAGTTCTGTTTTTCCGGCTAATATTGGGGCTTAATTATATGGGTTCTGCTTCTGGGACGCCCACGCGGTTGTCCAATAAAAGTTTAGAGGTAATTTCATTGATACCTTACAAATAAACATTAATATCACTAATACCCTTCAAATAAAGATGCTATCACCTATACACTCCAATTTTAAATCTTCTTCCACCAATAACCTTCTATCAATTTTCAACATAAACTTGTATTAACTTAACTTTCAAGAGTTGAGTTCCAAGTTTGTCTTATTATTTATTATAGATATAAAATACAACCATATATAAAGATTAAAAAAGAAAAGTAAGAAGAAGGGGAAAAACGTTTGGGCTCTTCGTGTGTTTGAGTGTTTGAAAAAATATATCCAAAGTTCGGTCTATTCTAATTTTTATAATTTTATTTGTCACATTCATTCCCTTCATATCTTATTTGAATTTCTATTTCTATTTGATATTTATAAGAAGAAACAAGAGTAAAAATATAATTTTAAGCAATAAGAATGAACTTAATTGAAGTTTATGTTGAGAGATGTGAGAAAAAAAGTATAAGCGAAAAAGAATTTGAGATTGTAGGGTATTGGTGAAATAAGACTTGAAATTGGAGGATATATCATATAAATAACCAAAGAATAATTATAAGATCATTGTATTTATTTGAGGGTCGTTGACTTTTTTGGCCTTAAAAGGAATACCAAAGGTCACATTTACTTTTGTTTATTTTTCATAATTACAAATCATACCCTTCTTCTTTCCAACATTCATATTTCTCCCAACTCTCACACCCAAAATATTTCTCCCTTAAATCAAACAACCTCAGTCCAACAATCCTACTTAATACCCCAGAGTATTAAGATCGATTTCCATTATGTAAGTTTTATTTTAGTATATTTTTTCAGTTTTAACACAAAATGGACCAAACGAGCTTGCTTGTTTTCAACAAACGAGCCGGTGTCGACCAAACGACCTAGGTCGTTTTCACCGAACGAGCTGATTTGTTTCCACCAAACGAGTTGAGTCGTTTTCCCAAACAACCTAGGTCTTTTCCCCAAACAACCTGGGTCGTTTTCACCAAACGTGTTGTGTCGTTTTCACCAAAACAAACTGGGTCGTTTTATTCATAACATTCACATCTAAAAATGGAATTTGATCATTCCAGATCCGTTGGAAAGACAATCGAAAGGAGAACATATTTGTTTCTTATGATTTGCCAAATTTTGATGATACGAGAGTGAAAAACGTAACTCAAGATAGATCGTATTTGGGAATTGGACAACCAATAGATCTTGAATAATATGTGCATAACTATCTCCTCCAATATCCAAATAAGGCTATTATAGACTCGTTACAAAGAAAATTTTGAGAAGCAAAACTTTGATATTTTACATATTTTCATATTCGGAACCTAATGAGTCCATAAAGGGTGTGGAAGACGCACCAGTCCAACTTGGGACGCACCATTCCCGCTCGGGACACACTCGTCCCGCACGTGACACATCACTTGTTTTACTCATAACATCTACATCCAAATATAGAATTTGATGATTACAGATCCTTTGGAAAGATAATAGAAAGGATAACATATTAGTGTGTCTTATGACTTGCCAAATTCCGATGATACGATGGTGAAAAATGTGTGTGAAGACAGACCCGTATTTGGAAACTCGACAATCGATAGAGCATCACTGATTTGTGCATAACTCTCTCCTCCAGTATACAATTAAGGTGTTTCAAGATGTGTTACAAAGAAAATTTCAAGACACAACTTTCATATTTAACATATTTTGCAAATTCAAAACCTAATGGACTCATAAATGGTGTGGAAGACGCACAAGTCCTGCTCGGGACGTAATCATCTCGCGAGTGATAAATCACTTGTTTTTCTCATCACATCCACATCCAAATATAGAATTTGATAATTCTAGATCTGTTGGAAAGATAATTGAAAGGAGAACATATTACTGTGTTATGACTTGCCATATTTTGATGATACGATGGTGAAAAACGTGTCTCAAGACATGTCGTATTTGGAAACTGGAAGCTCAATGGACTCGATAGATGTTTGATAGGAACACGATTGTTGTGCTCGATAGACTCGATTCCTTTTTATGTGAGCTCGATAAGGCTCAACAACAGTTTGTTGAGTTTGTTTTAACTTAACTAGTTGAGTCGTTTGGTCGAAACGAGCTTGGTAGTTGAAAAAACACGACTATTGACCGCACGATTTTTCAGGAAACGAGTTAGGTCATTTTTACATAAAACAAAGCTGGGACGCACCAACGAGCTGAGTCGTTTTTCCACAAAACAAAGATGGGTTGCAGCAGTCCCGCGCGGGACCCACCATCGAGTTGGGTCGTTTTCACCAAACAAGTTGGGTCGTTTTTCCACAAAACAAAGTTGAACCGCAACAATCTTGTGCGGGACGCACTAAGGAGCTATGTCGTTTTCACCAAGCAAGCTATGTCGTTTTAGCAAACGAGCTGAGTCATTTTTCCACAAAACAAAGCTCGGATGCCCAACGAGCTTGGTCGTTTTTACCTAACGAGCTGGGTTATTTTCACCAAACGAACTAGGTCATTTTCACCAAATAAGTTTAGCCATTCTAGCAAATGAGCTGAGTCATTTTTCCACAAAAAACAATTAGGACGCACTCGTCCTGCGTGTGACACATCACTTGTTTTACTCATAACAGTCACATCCAAATATAGAATTTGATGATTCTAGATCCGTTGGAAATATAATTGAAAGGAGCACATATTAGTTTATCTTACGACTTGCCAAATGCCGATGATACGACGGTGAATAAACGTGTGTGAAGACATACCGTATTTGGTATCTCGACAATCAACAAATCATCAATAATTTGTATATAACTCCCTCCTCCAATATCCAAATAAGAAGAATCAAGATGTGTTACAAAGAAAATTTAAAGATGAAAAATATTTATATTTAACATATTTCCAAATTAGAAACCTAATGGGATCATAAATGACGTGTAATACGCACGAGTCCCACTCGGGACACACTCGTCCCGTGGGGGACGCACTAGTCCGGGTCAGGACGCATCACTTGTTTTACTCATAACATACACATGCAAACATAGAATTTGAGGATTCTAAATCCGTTGGAAAGATAATTGAAACGAGCACATATTAATATCTTACGACTTCCCAAATTTCGATGATATGAGCTTGTTAAACGTGTGTGAAAACAGATCGTATTTGGAAACTCAACAATCGACAGATAATCAATAATATGTGCATTACTCTCTCCGTTGATATCCAAATAAGGCTATTCAATATGCGTTAGAAAGAAAATTTAGAGACATAAAACTTTTGTATTTAACATAATTCCAAACTCGGAACGTAATATGCACATAGATGACGTGGAAGACGTATCAGTCCTACTCAAGACGCTCCAGTTCTGCTCGGGGTGCACTCGTCCCACGCGGGACACATCGCTTGTTTTACTCATAGCATCCACATCCCAATATATAATTTTTCTAGATTGTGTCCAGAATTGTTCAAAATTTGTCCAGAATTATACAGATTGTGTCTAAAATTGTTTAAATTGTCTCCAGAATTGTCCCGATTTTGTCCAGAATTGTCAAGATTGTGTCCATTTTTGTCCAAAATTATCTAGATCGTGTCCAAAAGTCCATATTGTGTTCAAATTTGCCACGATTTTGTCCAGAATTATCCAGATTGTGTTCATAATTGTGCACATTGTCTCCAGATTGTGTCCATATTTGTCTAGATTGTGTCCAAACTTATCGAGATTGTGTCCAGAATTATTCAGATTGTATCCAGATTGTGTTCAGATTGTGTCGAGAATTGTCCAACGTTGTCCAAAGTGTGTGCAAACGAGTTGGGTCTTTGCAACTTAATTAACAACATGACTTGTTTTAACAAAAAAAATACTTTCTCTAAGACGTGAAACTATTTGTTTTACAATCTACAACTTAATTAACAACATATACAATTATGGATGATTAATTTTTAGTGTTAGAACGTTAATATGTGTACAACTTAATTTCTTAAGTGAACTATTTAAGTTCCATTTCTGAATTATTTACGTTGTTATGAAAAATCATATATTTTGAAACAACATTATGACACCGTTCATATATTCAAATTCAATCAAGACAAACGAGTTGAAAATATCACAAACCAACTTGTTAGAAGTTAACTTATATGCACACGAACATTGAGACATGACAAACAAACTTGTTACATGGTCACATTGAATAATGATAAAAGATTTGTAAAAATAACCAAACAAGTTGGGTCGTTTTCACCAAATGAGTAGAGATTTTTCACCGAACAAGTTGGGTCGTTGTAGTAAACGAGCTGTCATTTTTACACAAAACAAAGTTTGGACGCCACCAACGAGCTGGGTCGTTTTCACCAAACGAGCCAGGTCGTTTTAGCAAATGAACTGGGTTGTTTTTCCATAAAACAAAGTTGGAACGCCACCAACGAGCTGAGTCGTTTTCACCAAACATGCTGGGTCGTTGTAGCAAACAAGCTGGGTCGTTTTCCACAAAACAAAGCTGAGACGCAACAGTACCGCGTAAGACGCACCAACGAGTTGGGTCGTTTTTCTACAAAACAAAGTTTCGACGCAGTAGTCCTGCTCAGGACACACCAACAAGTTGGATTGTTTTCAACAAACTAGCCGGATTGTTTTCACCAAACAAGCTGTGTCATTGTAGCAAACGAGTTGTGTCATTTCTCCACAAAACAAAGCTGGGACGCACCAGTTCCGTGCGGGACGCATCACTTGTTTTACTCATAACATCCACATCCAAGCATTGAATTTGATGATTCCAAATCCGTTGTAAAGATAATTGAAATGAGCACATATTAGTATCTCTTACGACTTGTGAAATTCCAATGATACGAGGGTGTAAACGTGTGTGAAGACAAATCATATTTGGAAACTCGACAATCAACAAATCATCAATAATTTGTGCATAAATATCTCCTCTGATATCTAAATAAGGTCATTGAAGATGTGTTAGAAAGACAATTTGGAGACACAACTGATGAGAATTAAATTTATACCGCAAGTGCACGGCGTCAATGAAGACGTGGCAAATACGGGTCGAACACAAGGAGGGAGAGATCTTGTTATTTGTGTGATTTTCGATTAAGGGGAAGAATGAGAGAAGAAATAAATTGGGTTTTGAGATTTTTTATTTTTAATTTCCTAAAGCATGAAACATGAACAAATAAAACTAAAGCAAGAACAAAGATGGTGAATTCCGTTGGGTGGAGGTTTAGGTATTGGGTTTAGATTAGAGAATTCAGAAACTTATAATAAATCATATTAGTTATAAAGCATTACATGATAAATGATTTAACATAAACTCAAGTAATCAAAATATACTAACACGAAATTAAAATAATAACTTTTATTCTTCTTCTCTTCACCCTAAATCCGCCACCTCCACCCTTTGGAAAGAGTTAGAAACTCATGGATGAAAGGAGGAGAAGGGGTCCTAGAGGAATTACAAAAGAAAACTAAAAACAAGAAATAAAACAACAGAAATTTATTAAACTAAGGAATAAAAACTAGAACATAAGCTAATGACCCTCACAACATCGTTTCAGGGTTATTTATAGCCGATACAAGGGACTTATGTATAAAATAGGAAAGTACACGCGTCAACACGCAACCGGTAAAAAATTTAGAGCATGAATCTAATTTGGTGCGGCGGTCGCCGCATTTTGTACATAAGGTGCGGCGGATTCGCCACCTTTTTAGCTCCGATTTAATCCGGATTTTTCCTGTGTGTTTATGGTATGATTTCAATATCCTTTGCGCATCTGGATTGATTCTTTCCTTTCTTTTGAGCTCCGACTTTATTTCTTTATATATTTGGAGATCCACATTGATTTTCTTTAGATTTTCTCCATAATAATAAAAGCTACTCGTAATTTGCAATTAGGTCCTTGGATTTTTGCAATTAAGTCCTTGTCTACTTTTGTGCTTAAGTCATTGTCCTTTTTGTAATTAGGTCTTGAATGCTTTTATGCTTGGATGCATTTCCATTTGAAATCCGATAATCTTGAACTTGGTCTTTATGCCAGGAATGAGTCTCTTGCACGCATTTATGCTCGGGATATGAGTAATTTGCATTCAGGTCCCTGTATTCTGTAAATAAGACTAAACACATACCTTAGTAGCATTTATTGATATAAAATTAATCTAAATGAAAGACATATGATGCAATGTATGCAATGCATCAACAACTTTCATATTTCACATATTTCCACATTCAGAACCTAATGAGCTCGTAAATGACATGGAAGACGCACCAGTCCCACTCAGGACGCACTCATCCCACACGGGATGCATTACTTGTTTTACATATAACATCAACATCCAAACATAGAATATGATGATTCTAGATCTGTTGGAAAGATAATTGAAATGAGAATATATTAGTCTCTCTTACGACTTGCGAAACTGCAATGATAAGAGGGTGTAAAACGTGTGCGAAGATAAACCGTATTTAAAAACTCGACAATCGACAGATCATCAATAATTTGTGCATAACTCTCTCCTCCGATATCCAAATAAGGTGATTCAAGATGTGTTAGAAAGGAAATTTAGAGAAGTAAAACTTTTGTTTTTAATATATGTCTAAATTAGGAACCTAATCGCTCCTAAAGAATGTGGATGTTGCACTGGTCTCACTCGGGGCACACCAGTCCTGATCAGGACGCATCACTTGTTTTACTCATAACATACACATCCAAACATAGAATTTGATTATTTTAGATCCTTTGGAAAGATAATTGAAAGGACCAGATATTAGTATCTCTTACTACTTGCGAAATTTCAATGATAAGAGGATGTAAAACTTGTGTGAAGACATACCAAATTTGGAAACTCGATAGATCATCAATAATGTGCGCATAAACCTTTCCTCCAATATCCAAATAAGGCGATTCAAGATGTGTGAAAGACAATTTGGAGACGCAAAACTTTTGTATTTAACATATTTCCAAATTCGGAACCTAATTTTCTTAAATCAGTCTCGAACGGTCAAAAGTTGTCTTAAGCAGTCCCGAGATGTCCAGAGTCAAGTCCCGAGATGTCCAGAGCTAAGTCCCGAGCTGTCCAGAGCCAAGTCCCAAGCAAGTCCCGAGTAGTGCCCAACCAATCCCAAGCCCAATCCCAAGCTAGTCCCGAGCAACCCCAAACCAGTCTCGAACGAGCTGGGTCGTTTTCACCAAACGAGGTGGGTCGTTTGACCAAACAAGATGTATTGTTTTCTACATAACATCAACATCCAAATACAGAATTTGATGATTCCAGATCCGTTGAAAGAAAATTGAAAGGAGCACATATTTGTTTGTTTTTTACTTGCAAATTTCCGATGATACTAAGGTGAAAAACGTGTTTTAAGGCAGATCGTATTTGGAAAATGGACAATCGATAAATCTTTAATAATTTGTGCATTACTCTCTCCTCTGATATCCAAATAACACGATTCAAGACTCATTACAGAGAAGATTTCAAGATGCATATTTTTATATATTCGACATATTCCCAAATTAATATCCTATTGGGTTCATAAAGTGCGTGGAAAACTACTGATTCGAGGGAACAGAAAAACGAGTGGAGTTGTTGTTTTTCCACCAAACGAGCTCGGTCGTTTTTTCAGCCAAAAAGTTGGGTCATTTTTCCACTGCTAACAAGTTGGGACGCACCAACGACCTGATTCATTTTCACCAAACGAGTTGGGTCGTTTTCACCAAACGAGCTGCATTGTATTGTTTACACCAAATGAGTTTGGTTGTTTAGTCGAAACGAGCAGGAACAATGGTCCAATTGAGGGGGTCATCAGTGAGTTGAAATATTTAGGATTTAATGTGGGAATGATGAAGATTTTGTAGGTTTGTTTGGGATGTGAGTTTGTGGTGATGTGGGTGATGATATTTTAGGGATAAAATTGAAAATATATTAAAAAAATGGCTTTCAAATGAATTTGTATAGCGATTGGACTTTATGTAACTTTTGACTTCCTTACTTTGACACTTTAATATATTCTCCCTATATATAATGGTTTTTTGAATTAAAAGGTATTAATTATATTGAAGCTTAAAGGTATTCATGAAATTACCCCAAAAGTTATAACCCTACAAAATTTCTCAAGGAACACTGCAATATTTTTAGAGTTTAACTTATTCTTATAAAAACACAATTGGCGATTATTTTAATTTTTAGTAAAATTAACCATCAGTTTATTTAACGTATTTTTGTCGTATATTTAAGAGCTTTAATTTTTTGCAAAAAGAACGTGATTGCAACAAAGAAGATGTGATTATCCCACTAAAAACTAAGTGGTATATTTCTTTCTCAAGAATGCTGCGGAAGATTATTTTTTCCCCCTCAAAAATATGCGTGAGTTATAATTTTGACTTTTTTTTAAAAAAGTTGCTTGAGATTATTTATCTAAAAATCATGCACGTACAAGTTGTACGAGATTGTTTCTGGGCATTATTTTACAAAAAATAAGTTGTATCTGTTAACGGTAGGCCCGGCCCGGGACACAGGTTTAGCAACCACTGAAATGTTTTAGATGGATGTCGTTCGATTGATGGATTTTTACTTTAAAAATATGTTAGCCAAAAATTTATTTCAGGTGCCGGTTTGGTTCTCATCAGCACCGCGAAGTTAGTTTGCAAATCATGGAATTCTCTTATCTTAATTTGACGACAAATTTGTAAATCTTTATTCCGTCGCCTCCTTCGATAGGTTACTCTTATTTGTGTATAGTTATATATTTATAATTATGTTGAGAAATCAATAAATGAATATATATTACAAAGATAATACAATTATACTTTGTATAATATTCTCAATATCATGAGACAAGTGATAGACACAAGTGATATTAAATATCACTGAATGGATCATGTTTAGCTCAAGTGAGAAAAACATATTTGTTATTTAGGTAACTATAATGTGTAGCTAAATATCGTTTATAATTTATGATATAAAGTGTTTTATATCATTGCCAACATAATTTAGATCCTCCTATAAGACACACCACAGAAGTAGGAAATAAGAAATTTGATTTTACATTTTATATGATATATTAAAATACATGTGGTAAAATATTAAAATCAAATGTATCGTGATTACGACATGGTTAGAATAATCAATAAATTTATATGAAGTGTAAATATATTATGGGGTCTAATGTTTGACATTATATATGATAATATATTGCATATTATAATGTGATTCATAACGTTATAAAATATAAATTTGCTAAAACCCCAAAGATCAGATTTTGTTGGATATTGATCCAAAATTTGATAAAGGTAAAAATGGTGAAACGATCGGACGTGTTGGCCTTAATTCGTGTTTTGATGATTTAATCAACTTAATTTTAATCACAATCAAATGTAGTGTAGCACACATAATGCATAGAAGATATATTGTATTGTGCTGACATCTACAGATGATCAAGACTTAAGAAGAATTAATTTGAAGTCAAGACATTTAATCAAAGCTACTTGAAGACATGTTATTTTATTTTGTGTCTTAAGAACTTATGTAATCTTGAGCATACAAGAGTTAAAATTACTTACATACACACTAAGTTCCTTGTAGAAGTCACACACAAAATTTCACATCAATTGGACTTCAAAAGATCACCCAAACTTAGACCGGAAAATCACCTAAACTTAAACCTAGTTTTCCTGTGCTAAACAGTTGACCGAACTACTTCTCACTTCAACCATTATAATTGAGTGAATTTTCGTTGCTTTACTGGTCGACCGTTCCCGTAATTTCATATGCCCATTATACTTGTCATGTTCGTATAATTTCAACCACCCTTAAAATACATTTGGCCATTGGTCGAACGATGACTTAAAATCGGTCGATCGGATGAAGACATATCTTGAGCCCAAAAGTTTATGTTTTCGGTCGAAACACCTTTTGCTCGACTGATCACCTTTACCCTGGCCAAAACCCCCTGAACGGTCGACCAACCCAATTATGTTGTTCGACCGTTCACTTAAGTGAGACCAATTTCGTTTGACCGAAGCTTAAACGTGTTTGAACGTTTCCTTACCTTTAAGGAAACAATTGTCCGTTCTTCTTGATTCGGTCAACCATGGAGGGACATAATTGCAGAATTCAATTTATGTTTTGTGTATCTTACACACAACTCAATCAATTCTTTCTCAACGGCTAGAAATCTTTAGGAGCTTATACATAAAGGACCAAACACATTGTTTAGACAACTATCCCACTTCCAATTGTCTTATACACTAGAGAGAAGTCTCACAATCCTTAAAACTCCAAAACATACACTCCAAACTTAAACTTTCACATATTTGATCAATTCCACATTATACTCAAAGTGTGCTCAAGCCAGATAGTGTTTTTCCACTCACGTTCTTGTTCTAAAAAGTAAAAGCTTCTGTGAAAGCCCGAAGCATTCTTCTCGGATTGTGAGAAGATGACTCCAAGCTAGGCGAGGTTTGTTCGCTAGCTTTTGAAGATTGTAATTGAAGGGAATGTGTTCTAACAGTTTACTTTTATATGTCAATTATTATGAATTTGATGTGCAAATATTTTGTTCCTTGATTAATGTATTCATCTTTTGGATGTGTACGGAAGAGACGTTTGGTCCTTAACCGTAGAGCTCTAAAAGATAATGGTCTACATAAATCAAAAGTTATTCACAATCATGATAATCAACATGAAACATTAATTACCGAAATAAGATTATCGTATTGGTCATCGATTATTGTAGCTCTACAAATATTTGACGACACGAGTATATAAAAGAGGAAAATGATTACTTTTATATATTGAATAGACCTGACAAGTAAAACATTATGAAATTATTTTATGTGTTATTAATTTTTTACTGTGTCTTGGATCCTAAGATATGAGACTTATATCTTTTCACATAAGGAATGTTCAATTTGATTATTGTCAAAAACTATTAATGAGTATAATGATAAATGCAATATTTGGTTAAACATGACTTATGCTGGAAAAGATAGTTCGTCAAAAGATTATTATTGCCCCTCTTTACTTGAGTGGTGATATTACTGGGTCCTTGATAAAGCAAAATTATAATGTGCACAATGTAACTTGAGTTAAGTTACATAGTTATAATTAGCTTAAAGAGATAAAAAATGAATATAATACAAAGGTGACACTTTTCTACTTTATATATATTCTTAATATCATGAGGCAAAAGACGGACATAAGTGATGCACTTACATCACTAAATGGATCGTGTTTGGTTTGAGTGGAACAAGATATCTATGTTAATTGAGTAACTATAATGTGTAGATAGATACCGCTTATAGTTTGAGATATTGAGTGTTTAATATCATTGTCAATTGACTTAGATCCTTTTATAAGTCACACCACAAAACTGAAAAACAAGAAATTGATTTTATATTCATATGATATATCGAATTTCATGTGAAATAGTATATATGTGGTGAATAAATATAATCAATGTGTCATGAAAATGACATAGTTAGAATCATTTACAAGTTCATATGAGATGTATGTATTATGTGGTGTAATGGTTGACATTACATATCATAATATATTACATGATATATGAATTTGCTAAAAAACCCAAATATCAAATTTTGTTGGATATAAATCCAAAATTTGGTAAAAGTCAAAAAACGGTTAATACGGTTTTGCCCGAATTAATAAGGAATTAGTATTAATCATGTATTGAAATTATTTCAATTATGCTTAAATGTGTATGTGAATGATTATGTGTAAAATTGTGATTGATTTTAGGGAGAGAAAAACAAGAGATCATGGGTTAGTGGTTAACCCATGATGTGGGTGTTGGGAGACCCTATAAATATGTCTTCTCTCCATCCTTGTTTTAATTAATGCAAAAAATTAAATTTCTATCTTCATAACCACCATATTAATCCATCAAAAAATTCCTTAATTATTATAAGCTTTTGGAGATTAAATTCTCAGGGAGCATAAATGAGTTATTAGCTAGATTTTAACCTTAATTTAGAGATTGAATTGACTAACTCATTTCTCTCTAATATTGTTTAGAGTTTGGTGAACACTTAGAGGCGAATCGGCGGACGATTCGACGAGCAGCGCAACTCCAGATCTTCGTAAAGGTTTTAGATAACCTTTGGAATTCTCTTATTTTTTAACATATATTGATCATATGATATTAGAATAAATATAAACCGATGTACATGAAATTGTTGAAAATATAGAAATCGATCATGTATGCATGTATTAAAATTTTAAAATACATATACATAGGGGCACAAAATCCTACAGTAATGGCGTTCTCTCCCGACCCTACATTGTCTTAAATTGTCTCCGCTACACATCTTGTGAACTTAAGTAGGAATTAAGCGTAATTTGATTAGATAATTAGGGGTCATTACGATCCTACAAGATATTTTTTGGGAACCGGTTGACCAAATTTAACATTAATTTTTAAATTCGGAAACGGTTGGCCAATTGGACACATGGTTCGACTAAAAATAACATGAACGGTTCCTGTTGTGAAACGATCGACCAATTTGCTTCGTGGTTCGACCAAAATTATCAGGAGCTTTCTTGGTAAGGATTTGGTCGACCGACTGGGAACACAGTCCGATCGAAATTGACGATTTATAACTAATCGATTGAACAATTGACTATTTCTATCGACCGTTTGCGTATGGTTTTGCCTGAATTAATAAGAGAATTTCTTTGATCATGATTTGTATTTGTTCCAATTCAGTTATAGGATGATTACGTGTCAAAATATGATTGGTTTAAAGGAGCTAAAAATAAGGGATCATGTGTAAGTAGGTTGCACATGATGTGGGATGGAGGAAGCCCTGTAAATAGGTCTCTCGTCTTCTCTTTGTTTACATGAATATAAAATTTCTCCTCTCCATTTTTCTCTACCAAATTCATCCAAAAATTCTCTTGTTAGTCGAGTGTTTTAGAGATTAAATTCTCCGGAGCATTAAAATGGTAATTAACTAGATTGTAGTCTTGATTTAGAGATTGATTGACTAGCTCCAATATCTCTAATCTTGTTTAGAGTTTGATGAACAATTGGAGGAATTTTGAGGCGATCCGACGTGTAACTCATCTTCTTATTGGTAAAAGGATTTCGATAATCCCTTATGTATGATCGAATCTATGTATTTCAATATTAAATAGTTAATTATGTATATTGAAATACAATTAGGAATTTTGTGCATAAAAATATTGAAAAATATGAAAATCGATCTTAAATGCTTGTTAATTTTTAGAAAAATATACACAAGTGTATGACACGAAATCCTACAAAAACGACATCAATAATGTCATTTTCATTAAGGATAAAAATGACACCTATGATGTTTTCAGTTATTGACACAATATGTGTCATTTTCAAGGTATATAGTTTGCTAATTAAGTTTCTTACGTGCATATTCTTCCAATTTTATTTTTGTGTGTGATTATTTAAAAAAATCCTTATTTTTCCACTAATATTTCTTTTGGACTTACATGTACACGTTAATGATTTTAATTTGATTTACATGTTTACAATTAAATGCAAGCACATTCCTTGATAGCTTAGGTCTAGACGTTGGTTCGAAACCAATGTCGTATATAAACTCAGTGGAGAGACTGATTGAATTTGAAAGTGAGAGAGGATTATTGGTGCCTAACATTAATTTGCAAACGATCAATGTTGTTTATGTAACACCCCAAAGTTTGGTCTTACATCAGCTAATAAGAAATTAATAGTGTGAGATATTAAGATATATGTTTACTACTATAATAATCAATCAACTTAAGTTTTGTGACAATAAGTAGGTGTTGTAGGACAGTGGATCCATGGGTGATGAACGAACCATACTCAAGCTAAGGGACGGAACGTTACAAATCCCTCAATTTAATGAAGAGTAGCAATCCACAACATTTGTGTTCACAAGGACGGGTTTCAAGGACCGGAGGTGTGAACATTGTACGTGGTGGTCGTGCATGTACGTCTTGAAAGAATTTGTACAGAAGGTATAATGAATTCTGGCCGTTTCGGAATATCACCGTGTACCTGAGCAGAAAAGAGAGAGTACTATTTGAGACTTTATGGTAGTAGTTTCGTGGAAGTATTTTCTCCACCTCAAATCAATTGTGTTCATCACTTCATTCAAGTTAATTTTGAGCACACGTAGCTAGAATTCTTATTGTTTGGATGCGATGCTTGAGAGACCATGCTGGCACTGAAAAATTGTTAAATATCAATTGCAAGGTATGTCAGATTAAGATAGTCGGTGGTCGTATTGTAACCTTAATTTGGGGAACACATGAGACTTCTAATGTCGTCTGTAAATTTCTTAATAAGAGAGGGCTCTAGTGGTGTCTACCTGCGAGACCATATTTACTAGCATATATATAGAAGACAATTATGAGCAAAACATCCTTGCATTCGATCTTAAGAGTGAAAAACTGAACACTTTGAAGGTCGGAGTTGTCTTCTTGGGTCAAGATCGTTGTTCGTGCTTGATGTTTTTCGAGAAGTCTTTGCGTCATTGAGTTCGTTACTACGGACCAATTTAGTTTTAAGGTTTAAGTAATGGAAGAGACAGAAGAAGGTCCACTTTGGAGGCATTAGATTCCACTTCTAGCGGCCCGGCCCGGTACCCAGGTTTAGGAACCAAATATATTCTTACTTTAAAGATCTGTTAGCCAAATATATTTTCAAGTGCCGATTCAAGCTCTCATCAACACCGCGAAGTTAGTTTGCAAATCATGAAATTCTCTCATCTTAATTTGACAACAAATTTGTAGATCTTTATTCCGCCGCCTCTTTCTACAAGTTACTCTTACCTTTTTTTGCTGGTAAACCAAAACTTCAACTTGTTTTTTGAAAATTTTCTATTCATGAATACGAATAATTTTTAGATGCTTGTATATGTTAAATCGGTGAATGTTTAGGTTGTAACAATTATGATTTTTTCACTAATGTTTTTTTGGACTTATATGTACACGTTAATGATTTTAGGATTTATGTGTTTACAATTACCAAAAGTGTGAACCACAAGAGAAAAACATAAGCAAAAGTGAGAGTAGATGTAGAATTTGAACTCAACGAAGTACCATTTGGTTGCAACCAAATTGACGGATTAAGCAAAGAGTAGTTATACACGGACGCGCGCGTCCGTGACGCTTCCTACGTGGACGGCCAACTCAGCTGCCAGTTCAGCGTCCAGTCAGCCAAAACTTCTGCGCGGGGAAAAGTAAATTACGAATTATTGGGTGCGACGGTTCATTTCCCGAAATCACGATTAGACGGTTCATTTCCCGAAATCACGATTAGACGGTTAAACTTCACGTACATCATTAGCGGCGGGACAACATTCGAGTAACTTTCCTCCCAAGTCTTCTCCTTTTCCATTCCCCATTTCAGCCGGAGTTCCTTTCCAGACGCTCATCCAAAACATTCATTCCTGTTTTAGTCGAACGAAAATTATAACCAGGCGAAAATGGATCCTTCTCTACCTGAAACCTCCATCGCTCCTGAAATTGTAGCCACGCAGGTGTTGTGTCAACCACGTTCTTTCTGGTTCATTTTAAGGTTCATTATTGACCTCTAACAATTTTTTTTGGTGGTTTAAGGGAAGCACGTACTACTTCCGCGAAACCAAGTGCGGTTTCACGGCCCTTCACAAGCAGTTCGACCGGATGAAGGAGGAGGAGAAAAATGTCTTCCAACGGACGCCTTTCGGTCACTTCCTCTCCTTTCCTCACGTCACAACTGACAACGAGATACTGGGTTGGTTCGTCGAACACTTCGACGCCACTGAAGTCGGTCTGAGAATAGCCACTGCGGTGGTCCCATTTACGGTAGAAGACGTCGCCCTTCTACTTGGACTAAGAGCACATGGGCAGAGAGTGGATATGGAAGCAATGTACGTAGAGAAATGTGACGGGGTGAACCTCGACAACACCCAACTACTGGGTCATCTTACCGCCACGAGCAAGATGGGCGAGGAGGAGGAGCACGTCCGACTCCTTATTTCTATGATTTTCAATCATTTTTTGTTCTTCGATGGATCACTGCGAAGTAAAGCGTGGTACACGAAGCACCTTAAGAACCTCAAGCGCCTCAAGAGATATGCGTGGGCAAAAGCGGTTCACACTTTCTTGGTTGAAGGACTGGAGGAAGCCCAACGGGACCTCTCGAGGAGGAGATTGTCAGGGAACTTCTCTATGAAGCAGGGCTACGTGTATGGTTGCGTTGCCGTATTACAAGTAAGCATCTTGGTCCGGAATGAGTGTTGTGTCAGTCCGGAGTAGTGTTGGTTTATGTCCGGAATAAGTGTTTTGTCTGTCCGGGATAGGTCTTGTGTCTGTCCGGAATAGTGTTGTCTCTGTCCGGAATAAGTGTCTTGAGGTTATCCGGGAAAAGTGTTACGTATGTCCGGAATAGTATTTTATCTGTCCGGAATAAGAGTTGCGTCTGTCCGGAATAAGTATATTGTCTGTCCGGAATAGTGTTGCGTCTGTCCGGAATAAGAGTTGCGTCTGTCCGGAATAAGTATTTTGTCTGTCCGGAATAGTGTTGCGTCTGTCCGGAATAAGAGTTGGTTTATGTCCGAATAAGTATTTTGTCTGTCCGGAATAGTGTTGCGTCTGTCCGGAATAAGAGTTGCGTCTGTCCGGAATAAGAGTTGTGTCTGTCCGGAATAGTGTTGAGTCTGTCCGGAATAAGAGTTGCGTCTGTCCGGAATAAGTATATTGTCTGTCCGGAATAGTGTTGCGTCTGTCCGGAATAAGAGTTGTGTCTGTCCTGGGGAAGTTATGTTTCTGGTTTTTAACTCATTCATGTTTTCAGGTGTGACTTTGCGAGAAGTTCAAATTGGGGGATCCCCGGTCAGCATTTCCACGGTTCAAGTGTTGGACGGAAATGTTTAGCAGACGCCAAATCCTTAGAAAATGGGAAGATCGAGGCATCAACTTGTCCCAGATTTACTCGGGTCAATTTGAGTTGAAGGGCACCCCAAAACTCAGTGCACGGGAGCATTCACTGTTGTCAGAGGATCAATTTCCTACTGCAGAAGCAACTCCCGCAGCAAAGGTTGTCTCGAAGGAAACACCTTCAACATCCACTCTACCAAGGGTACAACTCAGTGAATGCAGCATTCCATGTGACCCACTGCTACAAGAGTTGGAACTTAGTGAGGTGAAGACGAATTGGCTGCGAGCCGAAGCAGCACTTAGGGAGGCGACCGTTAAAATTAACAACCTGGAGGAAGAACTCCGGATCTCTCAAGAAGAGTGTCGTAGGCTGAGAGTCCGTGGGGAGGAGGAAGAGAGTGAAAAGAGGGAGGAGGAAGAGAGAAATAAGAGGGAGGCGGAGGAGAAGGAAAAGAGGGAGGAAGAGAGAAATAAGAGGGAGGCGGAGGAGAGGAAGAAGACAGAGGAGAAAGAGAGGGAGAAGAGAGAGGAGGAAGAAAGGAAGAAGAGGGAGGAGCAAGAGAAGAAGAAGAGGGAGGATGATGAGAAGAGGAGGGAGGAGGATGAGAGGAATAAGAGGGAGGAGGATGAGAAGAAGAGAAGGGAGGAGGATGAGAGGAATAAGAGGGAGGAGGATGCGAGGAAGAGGAGGGAGGAGGATGAGAAGAAGAGGAGGATGAGGAGGGAGGAGGAAGAGAGAAAAAAGCGGAGGGAGGAAGAGAGGAAGAAGAGGGAGGAGGAAGAGAGGAAGAAGAGGGAGGAGCAAGAGAAGAAGAAGAGGGAGGAGGATGAGAGGAATAAGAGGGAGGAGGAAGAGAAGAAGAGGAGGATGAGGAGGGAGGAGGAAGAGAGAAAAAAACGGAGGGAGGAAGAGAGGAAGAAGAGGGAGGAGGATGAGAGGAATAAGATGGAGGAGGAAGAGAAGAAGAGGAGGGAGGAGGAAGAGAGGAATACGAGGGAGGAGGAAGAGAAGAAGAGGAGGGCGGAGGAGGAGGAGAGGAAGAAGAGGGAGGAGGAAGAGAAGATGAGACAGCAGGAAAGAAAGAGGAAGGCTGTGGTATCGCTACCGCTTTTGCACCCTCAAAAAATGCGGACCATTAAACCACGCTTGCGCACAGAACATATAGACGAAGCGCAAAGCAAATCTGGCCAAGATGAGGCACAGAAGAATGCCGCAGAACAACAAGAAGAAATAAAGGAGGCCGAAGAAGCCACCACAAAAACAAAGGGGGCCGAAGAAGCCAGTGAAGAAATATACGAGGCCGACGAAACAGCGAAAGATGAACGCCCATGTTTCGTCCACGAGGCCCGATGTGGATGCGACCGCCTTGAGAACGCTGACCAATGATGAGGTACGTCGTTTATTGAATGCAACGACTCCCGAACGAGAAGCCAAAGATATTATCTGGAGGGGTGGTTTGAGCAATATCTGCAGGGGTGATCTGAAGGAAATGATTTCGGCAAAAACAGAATTCACCAACGAAACTATTGATGGCCTAATTGAGGTACTCCTCAGAAGAGGAGGGCAACATAAGGTGGTCTGCTTATCATCCTTCGAATCGGAAATGATTGTGGAGGGACAGGGAGAAGATATAAGGAAATATTATTTACTCCCAAAAATTGAAGGAATAAATGTGGAGGAAGTCATCATCGCACACCCATGCTGTTTGGCCGGCCACTGGACTCTGTTCGTTGCCCACGGACCTCGATCAGAGTTCATTCAGTACAACAGCCTCTCCCGCACACTTAAAAGAGGTGACAATCCTAACCGTTTAGTCGGAACTCATGAATGCACCGCGTCTAAGATAGCGGGATTCTGGCGAGGGTTGTTGAAGGTCGACTGACCGCTGAGAGTTGAGAGGAAGGGTAGCCAACGACAGCAACCGGGGAGTAACGACTGCGGGCCATACGTTTTGTACTGGATGAAGCGTTTGATGGAGAATGCTGATCCGACTCAGCCGAAGCAGAGCAAGGTTATTCACCGTTTTAGAGGCGATTTGGCCAATTTCTTACTCGAAGACTCTGGGATGTGCGATCAACAATAAACGACTCTGCATGTTTTAATTTTTTTTACAAAGTTATACATGTATACATGTTAAAATTACATAGACTATTTGAATGATTTATCAATACAAGGACATTTGGTGTTGGGTTAAATTATCAATACAAGAACATGTATAAATTATCAATACTCTTAAACCGGACAACAAATACACCTATTCCGGACAGCAAATACACTAATTCCGGACAACAAATACACTTATTCCGGACAGCAAATACACTTATTCCGGAAAAACTTAATGTTCCGTTTCTGGACAAAATTTATTCTTAAACCGGACAACAAATACACTTACTCCGAACAACAAATACACTTATTCCGGACAGCAAATACACTTATTCTGAACAACAAATACACATATTCCGGACAACAAATACACATATTCCGGACAGCAAATACACTTATTCCGGACAACAAATACACTTATTCCGGACAGCAAATACACTTATTCCGGACAAACTTTTTGTTCCGTTTCGGGACACACTTTATTCTTAAACCGGACAACAAATACACTTATTCCGGACAACAAATACACTTATTCTGGACAGCAAATACACTTATTCCGGACAAACTTTTTGTTCCATTTCGGGACACACTTTATTCTTATTCCGGACAACAAATACACTTATTCCGGACAGCAAGTACACTTATTCCGGACAGCAAATGCACTTATTCCGGACACACTTTATTCTTAAACAGGACAACAAATACATTTATTCCGGACAACAAATACGCTTATTCCGGACAACAAATACACTTATTCCGGACAGCAAATACACTTCTTCCGGAAAAACTTTATGTTACGTTTCTGGACAAACTTTATTCTTAAACCAGACAACAAATACACTTATTCTGAACAACAAATACACTTAATCCGGACATGGATGAATCGTAATCCGGACGGACATGGATGAATCGTAATCCGGACGGACATATAACGTAATCCGGACATACTTGTAACTTAATCCGGACATAAATATAACTTATTCCGGACAGACATACAACAAACCAAAATTACTTAAATATATTTGTCGCCATCAGAAATTAATTCACAAATGAACAAGCAAAGAAAGAGTTGAATCTTATGCAATAATACGGACAGACATACAATGACTTTCAACAAAATTACATAGGAATAATTACAACCAAGGACAAATACAATAATCAAGGAGGAACTCACTCATAATGCAAATTCATGTCCCAGTCATCGAAATCGTGATCCCCCGGTTTGGGTGTTGCAGGGTGTAACGGGGGTAGAACCTTATTCCTGATGATTTTCTTAACGTTACTTTTAATTATTTTCTCAGACAAAGAAATCCGTCGTTTGCTCGGCGGTCTGCCTTTCCGTTTTGCCTTATCCGGATTGAGAACGGATGTACCATCGAACACAGGATCAGGTCGTTGCATACGTTCCTTAAGCAACTCAAGTGCCTCTACCGCCTGAAGATATCTGTCGTTTGAGTCGAAAGCGGCCTCGGCGATCCAAACCGCACGACCCATTATGTCGTCGTGGCGACGAAGCGCATCGTTCCCCGTTATGCACTTTGAAGGGGAAACTTGACTCCATAGCTCCTTCGGATATCTTTCCTCCATCGGTGGACGATGTAAGACTAGGGGAGCAACGCGTTTGGACGTATTCGGGCAATAACAACATAAACGTGACAACATAGGATGCCGACGTGATCAAACATTCTGCAATCGCATACCCACTTCTCATCTCTAATTTGCACTATGAACCGTTTCGACAATGGGAGGATATGTGTCAATACATGTTCGGTCACGTTGAAGTGCAATGTGTCGTCCTCGTTGAACTCATCCTTGATGTCGCAGTACATCATCTTCCCAATTTCTAACTGCACCTTCTTGAAGACACCCACCGTATACAACTCGCCCAATTGCCTCTCGAATGGATATTTCGAAATCAATTGCGGAGCCTTATGCTCACAATCGAAATCAGACAGAGCTTCCTTCTCATACTTGTGGCGTACTGCGAGTTCGTATTGTTGAACGAACTGCTTAAGTGTCGTCCTTGATGTGAGGTACTTATCGAAGAAGGCGTTCATACCCTCACTTCTCTGGGTTGATGTCATTCCTGCGGAAAAACAATCCCGCCAGAATGCAGGTACCCAGCGCTCTCGAATTGCATAAATGGATCGGAGCCAATTATTGTCGTGGAACTCGAAATCATCTAGAAAACCCTGCCAATTCCGCTCGAATTCTGCCGGAGTCTTGGAATCGAATACACAGTTGTTGAGGTCAAACAACGTATGCTCCCGGTACTTCGTGGGCAGCTTCACAGGGGCCTTATTCATTATGTGCCATATACAAAATCTGTGCCGCGCTTTAGGGAACACAGTCCTCACAGCCGCAGCTATGGCGCCACATTGGTCTGTTATGATCGTCGGGGGGCTTGTATCTGCACACAACGCGATCAAGATAAAAACATATGTTAATCGGGACAAAAATAACGTAATCCGGACAGACGTCAAGGGTAAACCGGACGAGCAAAAAACGTAAACCGGACAGACGTAAGGGATAAACCGAACGAGCAAAAAACGTAAACCGGACAGACGTAAGGGATAAACCGGACGAGCAAAAGACGTAAACCGGACAGACGTAAAGGGTAACCGGACAGGCACATAACGTAAAACGGACAAAGTCGGACAAAATAAACACGTACCGTTCATGCACGTCAACCATGTTTGGAACAACCAAATGTAATTTTGTGTCGTCTCGGAAGAGAGGAGTGCGCAACCGAGTAGGACAGACTGGTAGTGGTGATTTACCCCCACAAATGGGGCAAAAGGCATGTCATACTTGTTTGTTATGTATGTTGTGTCGAAACATATTGCATCTCCAAAGTAAGAGTAAGCAGCTCGAGAACGACTGTCGGCCCAGAACACATTTCGAAGTCTGCCTTCGTCGTCCATATCCATTACGTAAAAGAAGCGGGAATCATTCTTCTGCATCCTGATGAAATAATCTTGGATAGCTTGCGCATCTCCTGGTCCCATTTTGAGGTTTCTAACCTCGTTCACAACATTCCTGCGAAACATAATTTTTATGACAAAGCTAAATGCGTAACTTCAACCAGGTTAAGTGGAGAATAAATAACCTTAGGTCCCGCTCGTTGAAAGACAATTTATCGTGACCTCCAGCTTCGACCACAAAAGATTGCATGGTCTTGGCGGCAGATATACCGGCAGCATCATTGCACGAAATGCGTGCTCTGGCGGACTCCGAGACGGATCGTTTTTGTCGGAGGAAGCGCATCTGGTCTTCCGACAACATGGCGTGGTTATGTTGGAGATCTACGTAGTTAATTACGTCGCCTCTGGATGGATTTCCGGAGACCCTGATCCGAACAGTGCACTCGACCCTACCAGATAACCTATGTTTTGGTCTACCTTCACCTTGGTTTCCCGGAGCATTACCCTCCTTGGAGCAAGTAAGAGTGGCCCGTATAACAACACCACGATCGTAATGAGATTGTCTTATCTTCACACCAAAACCACAAGAATCGGCATAGGAAACGTAAAATGCTTTGGCTTCTTCGAAGGAAGGAAAATACATCTTCTCTTGCGGGACGTTTGAGGCATGCGCCGGCTGTGAGGACACATTAACGAGTGCCATTACAGTACATCAAAAAGGGAGGAAGAAGAAGGAAGGGTTCATAGGATCCGAATAAGGTAGCCAAAACATTTTGTATCTCCGTGAAGCGCCAAAAAAGAAGAAATGGAGGACGTGCTGATTTGAGGAGCATTAAATGCGATTGTGGACGTATCGGGAAAATAAAAGAAAAAGACAACATTCCGAAGTAAGTAGTACGCTTGTCCGGAATAAGTGTTCCAACTATGAGGATTACATAGTAACTGTGTCCGGAATGAGTCATGCGCTTGTCCGGAAAAAAAAGGAAAATGAGTAAAAAATTAGGTGACGTGAAACCCTAAGGGATCTTTAGTGGATCTCCGTTGAGCGCCAAAAGAAAAGGTGGTATCTCCGTAGATATGCATTTAATGCATGGGGAAGACAAATAAGAAAGACATCATTGCTCTGAGAATCTTAGTGTACATGCTGACTGGATGCTGAATGGACAAAATTTCTCCGCTACGTAAGTAGCGTCAGTGACGCGCGCGTCTACTAAACATTTTCCTTAAGCAAAAGGTTATCTAAAAGTCTAGAACTACAGCCAATTTTAGATATATTATCTAATATTTCTTTGAATATCCCGAATATATTTGTCAATTGTAAAGAGCAAAATAAGCAACTAATGAAAAGTAATATAATAATAGAAGAAAACACCTATAATACCCACTTTATTACCATCGACATTCAACAATTTTGCAATTTTTTTTATCACAACCCAAAAAATGAAATTATATTAGAAACCTGCAAAAGAAGGATTTTGTAAAACCTACTAATGCAATAAAAGAGGAGAGGAGAGGAGAGGATAGGAAGATGAGAGAGAGGCTCTTTCAAAGAGTAGTGCAGATTTTATAAATTTTACAACTAAAAATTAATGTTTGGAAAGTTTTAAAAAAAACCGATTTAGAAAAAATAACGACACGTATGCACTACAATGTTTTTGAAGCAAAAAAACCCAACAAAAGAGACTTCGAGTTCGAGTTGGTATTCTTTCAAACAACCCGAAGAAGAGTTTGAAACCCCAATCCAACTATCTTTTAGGACCAACCGCCAATTACCCCAATCGGAAAACCCCAACCTACAAAACGGCGTTAGGGTTTGGGAGGAGGGCTCTTTTCCGAAACAACAACAGGGCCGTCGACACGATCCATCCGACCTCCTTTCCTTTTTTCTCTCCAAATCCAAGTCCAAGTCCAAGTCCATTCCCATCCTTGGGCCGTTCCCTCTCCGACCCCTACTGGGCTCTTCTTGGGTTCCGCCTCCCCGCGCCGCCGGCCTAGGCTTTTGGCTCCCCACCTCGCCGGAATCCGTGAGAAAACCCTCTTCTTTGCGGGGTTTATGTGGAAAATTGCTTGGTCTTGGTTGTGTCGGGGTTTAGGGTTTAGGCCGTCGGTGGGATGTATGGGAACTCGAATGCTTTAGTGTTGTTGTTGTTGTCCACTTGTCTGTTTCCAATGCTTTACTGTTGTTGTTTGTTTAATTTCGATTGCTTGATGTTTTCTGCTTATGATGGGTTCTTAGGGTTTAGGGTTTCACGTGGAGAAGTGGAAGATCGTGCGTTGACCGTTTATTTTGGTTATTTTTATGCTTGATTACTCTTTTTGTTGGCTTGGTAGGGTTTAAGGGTCTAAGGCAGAGCTGTAAAAAAATTCTTCCTTTATCTGTTTCTGTTAATTTGTTTCTTTTTTGAAGAATTGCTGATGTCTTCTGCTTTTGATGGGTTTTTAGGGATTTGGCCTTCGCGAGGTAAACAGTGGAAAACCCTATTTCATCTGTTACGGATGCTTAATTGCTCTCGGTATCATCAATTGAGTGAACGCTTTGTATTTGCGCCGGCCTTCCAGGGATTTGGTTCTGAATACTCTGTCACCTTAGTGATTGGATTGTGCTTTTGTTAGCCTTCAGGGGCTTGGTTCCTCCAGTAAAAGGTGAGAGTTGCTTTACTTTATTGTATCCTAGACACTTAATTTCTCTCCTTTTATTTGTTTGATTCATTTTATGTTTATTTGTTGAATTTTCTTGGGTTTGCTGTTGAACTTTCAGTCTGTGGTTTTGCGTGGTTGAGTTCGTGGTTCTGATCATTTGAGGATTTATTTTCTGGTAATAAAATATTCAAAACCTTACATTTTTATTCATGAGTTGAAATTCTTGCATTGTTGTTCTGCTTCTTCTACAAGACTACATCCTTTGAGCATGTTTGTTGACATTGCATGGGGAGCAGATCTTCCTCACGTGCATGTTTCGTACTACTAAAACAGGATCAGGGCATTGAGTAAAGATGGTGACTTACTGATAATATTTGGATTCCCGATTTAGTAATTCTTGATTCTGATGCATGAGAATGATGCATATGGGTTGACATGAATGTAATCACCTTGTGTGTTTTTGGTCTTTGATTGAACTGAAGTTTGGAATTTTCGCCGTTAGTAGAGATACTAATTTTAGATTGCATGCATAAATTATTTCCATAGGATGGTGTCTTTAATTTTCTTTAACTATATGCTGGTATGCTGGTCTATGTTGCTGCTTGGTGGACGTTTGCATAGATCCCATTCTCTCATGGGCTTAATGATTTTTGCTTAGGCCTGCATGATTGGCATGTAATTTTTCTTTTTTTTTGTACATCTTTCATTAGATCAAACGCCCTTTTCATAGTAGAGATACAATATATCTGGTTTTATCTCCAGTTCAAGTTACATGTGAGTGTTAATCAGTTATCTAGTAGAGTTATTAGAAAAATAGTTGTTCTTGTTTGTACATATGGAGGTGATGTTTTTGCTTCTCCCTTTGGGTTTGTGATAATAGAAACCGAAAATTTCCTTTAAACAAAATGTAGAGTACCAAGTAGGAATTTTCGAGTTACATGGATAAATACCTCTGTTCAGTAATGTGGGAAGATGCGGCCGCATAGGAAGGATGTGGGGGTACTCGACACGGTCTGCATTGTTGCCCACATATGCGGCCCATTTCAAAACAACATTATTTCAACTATGTTTTCTTTAATATTGAATTGTTGATGTTATAATTTTTTTCTAAAATTTACCTAAATTTTTAGTTATACATATATAATTAATATGTGTATTATAAATTTTTTAATTATTAAATCACAAACCACATATGTACCCGCATCAAATCCCGCATATGCAAGATACGGTGCCTCGCCGCATCTAATCCGCATCCCGTATTTTTGAACCTTGATAAATATATTGGTTTTTGGTCAAGATGCTTGTACCTATGCTTCTGAGATATGAACATACTTGGTTTGGATGGTCATGTTGTATGTTGTGCTATTGCAGATGCATACATATGACATAGATCTTATTTTCTGAATGCAGTTGAAATAAAACTCTGGAGACGCTAAAAAACAGGGCATCACAATGAAAGTCTTACATAAGACATTCAATTTAGTTCCAAAAATTGTCATTGCTTCCTGTTTTAATCACTCATTTATTTCCTTCCCTTTGCATGCTCCCATAGTTTCAAAGTCCACTACCTATGTGGGTCTCAACATGTCGAGAACTCACCAATCTATCCATTTCTTACTTGAGAGATGCTCAACCATGGAAGAAGTGAAACAAATCCATGTTCAGATCCTGACTCATGGCTTATTTTGTGACACCTACATTATCGGGAAGCTAATTGCTTTCTGTGCTCTCTCACCTAGAGGCAATATCCGCTATGCTCGTGAGGTATTTGATTGTTTCTTCGTTCCCAATAGGTTCATATGGAACAGTTTGATAAGGGGCTACTCTAAGAGCGATAACCCAAGACAAGCTATGTTCCTTCTAAGTAGGATGTTAGGTGTTGGTTGTCTACCCAATGAGTTCACATTTCCTTTTGTTCTTAAATCATGTGCATGTACGTTGATGTTTATAGAAACGCTTGAAACCCACATGTTAGTTCTCAAGCTCGGGTTTGGATCACAGGGTTTTGTACAAAATTCTCTTCTTCATGCATATGTTGCATGTGGGCGTACACCATTTGCTCAACAAGTATTCTCTGAGATGCCAAAACGTAACATTGTGTCTTGGAATTCTATGATTGATGGCTATTGTAAATTGGATAATTGTCATGATGCATTCCACTTATTCAAAGCTATGAGGGAATTGAATGTAGAACCTGATGGCTTCACGTTGGCAAGCCTTCTGTCTCTTTGCTCACAAACAAGAAATTTGCATTTAGCTAAGTTTGTCCATCATTTTATGTTAATTGGGGGAAATTTTGATCTGATTGCTGAAAATGCTTTGGTTGATGTGTATGCCAAGTGTGGTGATCTAAAATCCGCACAAGCATGCTTTGACAAAATGGCTATTAAAAATGTCGTTTCTTGGACAACAATAGTTGGTGGATATGCAAAACAAGGGTTTCATGAAGTAGCCCGAGGCTTCTTTGAGAGGATGCCCGAGAGAAATCTTGTTTCTTGGAACTGTATGATATCTTGTTATGTACATCTTGGATTACCCCATGAGGCGATCAATCTCTACAAAAAGATGGAAACTTCAAATTTGAAGCCAGATACGACGACTCTGGGAAGCATCCTTTCTGTTTGTGGACAAAATGGTGACTTGGTCACTGGGATTAAGATTCATGACTTGCTCCTTCATAGTAAAGTACAACCCACAATTGCTCTGTTGAACTCTCTGGTTGATATGTATGCCAAATGTGGGAAAATAGAAGATGCTTTTAGAATTTTCAGTGAAACGTCAGAGAAGGATTTGGTGTCATGGAATGTGATGATTGGGGCATTTGCAATGCATGGGCGTGCTTTGGATGGTGTCAAACTTTTTATAGACATGGTGTCCAAAGAGATAAAGCCAGATGGCATCACATTTACTGCACTTCTTTCAGCATGTAACCATGGCGGCTTGGTAGAAGATGGATTATGCTTCTTCGAGGCTATGAGTAGAAAGTACAATGTGCAACCAGAAATTGAACATTATGCTTGCATAGTCGATCTGTTGGGACGAACTGGGGATTTGGAGAAAGCAATGTCTGTGATATCTAGTATGCATATAAGGCCTGATATTGTTATATGGGGTGCTCTTCTTGGAGCTTGTAAGATTCATAGGAATGTTAAGATTGCAAAAGTGATAATGAAGCATGTTCTAGCGTTGCAGCCTCATGATGGAGGGCTCTATGTCCTAACTTCGAACTTATACTGTGAGGCAGATATGTGGGATGATGTCAACAAAGTCTGGAATTTTATGAACACCAAAAAAATAAGAAAAGTTAGGGCAGCTAGTTTGATTGAAACTACCAGCTGTAGTTACTGATATCATAGAACAGGAATGCCGATTGATCATTTCACCATCTTCTGTCAAGTTATATTGGTGCCTGTTGAATTTTAAGCAGCACTTCACTTACATGAAAGCGCAGAAAGGTATGCATCATCGAGGATATCCTGGTTGCAGGATCATGCTTTAGACTCTAACATGTGAACCCATTTTGTGTCTTCTTTTTCTAATTATGATGTTATAAAATCAGTGGGAGCAAATGGTGTGATAAGTTTTAGGATGTATTTGTTATCTTAGTGTTGTTGGTTAAGTTTCTAAACTAGAGCTAAATGATGAGAAAATGCTCCTCTTTGTTGAAACAACACATTCTTTAGAGCAACTACAAATGTTTTTATTTATTTATTTATCTTGGGTGCAGTTTCTGAAAAATATATAGTGGCCACATTATTTATAATACTTATATCTTTTTATTGCTTCTCCTAGTTTTATATGTGAAGGTTGATGATGTGTATGGTCTCTTCTAACTTTCCTAGTTACTATGTGAAATTTGATGATGCATGGGCAAGTGGGTAATACAATGTTTTCAAGTTTTAATGTAGATATCTGAGTATTTAGTAATCATTGACAATATTTTTTGCTTGATTGGTGTTTTTCCTTTCTGAAAGATGCACTGCATTTTGGGAATATAGGATTTAAGCAGATTGTGCGATTTGCTAATTTCATTGTTTTTTTGGTGGAAGTCAGGGCTGTAGTATGGACCCAACCAGCAATTTGAATCCAATTAGGATGGAGGAAACCACTGCGTCCAGGCGGAGGAGAAAGAAATCGATTGTCTGGGATCATTTCACTGTGGAGACTATGCCCAATGGTGGCACAAGAGCCTGTTGTAATCTCTGCAAGCAGACCTTTGCCTACAATACCGGTGCAAAGCTATCTGGTACTAGCCATCTAAAGCGCCATATTATAATGGGCTCTTGCCCCGTAATACGAGAGCAGAAGAAAAAAACTTTGACATCAGGTGCCAATGTGGATGCAAATACCGATCCACCAAAGAGGCGCTACAGGTCAAGAGTTAACTACTCGAGTGCTTTCGACCAAGAACGAAGCATGTCTGAGCTTTCAAAGATGATCATCATGCATGACTATCCATTACATATGGTGGAACATTCTTCTTTCATTTGTTTTGTTCAGTGTCTCCAGCCTGAGTTTAAGGTGCCAGATATTGGTGTCATTGAAGCAGAAATTGTGGGAGTTTATCATAAAGAAAAGCAGAATCTCTCTTCACTGTTGGAAACTGTCCCTGGGAGGCTTAGTCTTACCATATGCTTGTGGTCTACAAATCAGACTCTGGGATATTTTTGTATGATGGGCTCTTTCATTGATAATGATTGGAAGCTGCACCAAAGGATGCTCAATTTCATGATGGTATCATCTCCTCATTCTGAAAATGCCCTTAGTGAAGCCATTGAATTTAGCCTCTCGAATTGGGATGTGAAAAGTAAACTCTTCACAATTACTTTAGACAATAATTGTTCATCACATGATATTTACAGTGCAAATCTGAGAGACCACCTTTCAAACAAGAACAATCTCATGCTCAAAGGTGAGATATTTGTTGTGCGCTGCTATGCTCACATTCTAAATATGGTTGCTCAGGATTTGATAACTTCAATTCATGGAACCGTGTACAGTATCCGCGAGAGTGTGAAATACGTCAAAGCATCAGTGGTGTCTGAAGAAAAGTTCGTGGACATAGCCCATCAGCTCCAAGTATCAACCATGAAGACCTTATCATTGGACATTCAGACACAGTGGGACACAACCTATCTGATGCTGGCTAGTGCTCTAGATTTTAGGCATGCATTTGCTTGTCTCGAAACATGTGATCCTTATTACAATGAAGCACCGTCAGCTGATGACTGGAAAAAGGTAGAAATTGTTTGTACTTATCTGAAAGTTCTGTATGAGTCAGCCAATGTTATCACGGGAACAGTATGTCCAACATCAAATATATACTTCCATGAAGCCTCAAAGATTCAGCAGCTGCTGAAAAATGCAGTTTTGAATGAGGACATTGTAACCAGTAGCATCACCAAAGAGCTTCATGAGAAATTTGACAAGTATTGGAGTGATTGTAACCTTGTATTGGCTATTGCAGTTATCATGGATCCTCGTTTTAAATTGAAGCTTGTGGAGTTCACCTTCAGCAGAATATATGCTGAAGATGCTTCCAGGTACATCAAAGTGGTAAACGATAAAATACATGATCTCTTTCATGAGTATGTTGGTGAAATTCTTGTAACTCCAGTTTATCAGCACCAGGAGGGCGGAAACACTGCTAATGGCAATGGTGAGGAAGCTAATACTATGTACGAGAATAATGTTCAGGCAAACCACGTGTATGCCAACAACAATGATGTCAACAATCATGGGGAAAAAGCTGTTCATGAAAACGTGTACCAGAATAATGTTGTCACAGACCATGCATTTGAGCATGGTCTTGAAGCACACATGTTCACGATAGAGAATATCAAGTCAGAAAATGTCGAAGCACATGATGTGAAGTTTGAGAATGAGGAAAGTAACGGTCTAGGGACAACAAACGGAACAGATCATTTTGAGGTTGACATGAGTGGAATAGACTATAACATGAGCATTGTGGATGAATACAACAGCTCCAATGGTGATATCCATGATTATGTTGATGATAGGAATAATTGCGCTGATGTTGGGACATTCTCTGCCAACGGGCTTCTGGATTTTGACATGTATATCTCTGAAATGGCTGTCACTCAGCATACAAAATCAGAGCTAGACCAATACCTAGAAGAGGCACTTGTACCACGAATCGAGAACTTTGATATCTTGCACTGGTGGAGGTTAAACACCGTGAGGTTTCCAGCCCTCTCAAAAATGGCAAGAGATATTTTGTCAATTCCTATGTCCACAATGTCCTCAGGAACCATGTTCAGCAAAGCAAGTGGGAGCAGATCACTTGATGAGTACAAAAGTTCTCTCCGTCCAGAAATCGTGGAAGCTCTTTTCTGTTGCAAAGACTGGCTCAAGCATGCCTCAGCTCCATTAATGGCAGAAACACCCTCGGCGGACCTCGAAATGGAGGTCTAGGATTAACCTCGTTGTTACCTGTGGTAACTTTAGATATAGGATCTGATTTAATATGTTCTAAGTTTGTGGGGGTATGTGCATATTTCATTCCAGATGTTTTCATGCGGTCTTATCAAAAATCATTTTGGTTGTCTGAACTAATATTGTCTTCTTAGGAAGATATTTTAGTTCTTAACCAGGATTGTAATTAGTTTTAATAGTTCTTTCATTCAAACATTCTGCTGTGTTATTCTGCTACGTTAAGTTGATTTTTTTAATTTTTGACTACCATTTAGATATTCACCTGATTATCTAAGATATTTATGGTCTGTTTGTGTGTAGTAACGGAGTCCAAGTTCTTTGATACTAGAGGTAAATTATTGCCATTTCCTGCAAATAAGAAAGCACAGGTGTTGATTTTATTCATCTCTGTTTTTTTTTTATTCTAGCGATAAACTTGCTGTGTTCATGGTATTCCATTTCCTGTGGTTTAGTGCCTTGCTGTTTCTGATCTCCATAGGGACTACTCGTTTTGAAGGTATTAATGGACCTAGCTAGGCTAACTACCCTATCGGTTGGACCCTACACAATCCATCTGAATATTCTTGTTTGACCACGAAGCCTTGCGTTGAATTCCTAAATTTGTGTTCGATGCCTTTTCCTCTCGATAGAAGAAGGAACACAATCAGTATCTTACTTGAAGTTGCTTATCAAAAAGAAAACATCTTACTTGAAGTTGGTTCAAGAAATTATCTTCTGTAGATATTCTGTTGAAAGAAAAAAAACCTTTCCGTACGTGTAGTTCTTGCCTTTAGTGTGTTTATATATTATATACGGACTCTGCAATGTGCATTCAGAAATGAGCTTAATAAATCCAGATTCCCAGATCCTTGTCTAATAATTGAGGAATTACCAAAATCTTCTGCATGAAAGTTACAGTGACAACAAAGATTAGAACTTTGTAATTATCTGCAGTACAACTCTCGTCCTCCTACCCTTGTTGACCTTGATAAAAGATTATGTTGGTGACCTGTTTATAACTAATCATGATCATTACACAAATAATAATCAAGGCGCTTCATTGCATCACCGCGTCATATAGCACTGTCTAGTAGCATCATGTTCACATCGACAATAATCTACTACACGTTCTTTGGCATGCCGCACTATATTCACATCGACAATAATCGACAATAATCTTTTTTCCTTTGGCATGCCCCACTATATTACGCCCCCATGAAGTCACAACCAATTTAACTAACATTCACAGTTTGATAAAACAAAGTCAGTATCTTTGAGATCATAGTTTTCGTTCTGTCATGGGAATCCGTATGTCAAAGAACAAGTCTGGTAACAAAGATTTGAGGACCTTGCAGAATCCACGTGCCTCGACCGCGAAGGTGGTGCACGTGGACGGCAAGATGAGGGAGTATGGACGTGGAACGACGGTCAGGAGCGTGGTGGAGGGGAACTCCGGTTACTACCTATGCAACAGTGAGCACATACATGTTGGTCATTCCATGCCTTGTCTCCCACAAGAAGAGGAACTTCTAGTTGGGCAGCTCTACTTCCTTCTCCCTTTGAGCATGTCTCGTCGGATTGCCACGCTTTCAGACCTCTGCGATCTTGCAGTGAAGGCCAATGAGGCGATCGGTAATTGCGACTTTGCGGTTGAAGTGGACAAGGCTCTTTTGTGCTCTTCTAAGTGAAATAACATTTTTTTTGAGGTGGTAGTTCAGACAATATCAAATTTGGAGTTTTTGTTAGATCCTAACCCTTGCTTATGTTTTAATGGTGTTTAGGGGAGGATTAGTGATGGATTGAGATGGACGGCTGAGATCGAGTGGGAGAAAGTATATAAGGTTTGGGTTTTTAACTCTCTCTCTCTCTCTCTCACGATCGCATCTCTCTCACTCACTCTCTCTCTCTCTAGACTCGTCTCTCTCCCTCAGTGTTTCTTCGGCATTGGTGGAGGCGAGGGTGCTGTGGGAGTCGCCGGAGGAGCGAAGATCGTAGTTCGTGGTGTTCGCCGGAGGAGAAGAGGTTTCGCGAGGAAGCGCTCGTCGTTGTTTCTTCCAAGGCTTCTTCAAGCTTTAAGGTATGTCAAACTTGCTTTCAAGCTCACCTATTATTAGTGTGAGGTGGGAGCGGTCGACGGTAGGCTGTTTTGGCTTGTCGGACCTGCACAACAACTTCTGCACTAAAATCGATCGACCGGTTGTAGTGTATTTTTGGGCGAATTCCTCGCACCAGTCGAACGATGTCATTGGGCGGTCGACCGGTTGTGCAATTTTAGCGAAAGAAAGACGTCCTGGGTAGTTTCGGTCGAACGTGACCCCTTTGCCGGTCGACCGAAAGTACCGTTGTAGGTCGGTTGGAGGCGTTGACCATCCAAACGGTCGACCGCTCGTTGACTTCGTCCGACCGACGCTTAAGTGAACTTAATGGCCGGTCGACCGGAAGTGTGGTTTCGGTCGACCTTGAAGTGTGGACTGTTGGTGAATCTTACTGGTGGTTTTCGGTCAACCGATAGGGTTCGGTTGTTCGACCGTTTTACTGTGGTTTGCGAAAATGGATTTCTACTGGTGCTTTTCGGTCGACCGGGACCCCTTTGTCGGTCGACCGTTTGACGGGTTTTTCGGTTGGGCCAGTTCTCTGGGTGAGGATCGGTCGACCGGAAGACAGTTTTGGTTCGACCGTTTTACACTGTTTTTGTGTGTGTGTGTTGCTATTGATTGGCTAGAAGGCGACGGGTTCACCGACCCTTTTGGGGCGACGGACGGACAGGCCGGCCCTATAACGATCAGTAGTGACACGTGGAGGGGGATTATGATAATTGTCGCCGTGGCTCCGGCAGTTGAGGCAAAGCCGTGGCTCCGGCGAATGATGCAAAACCGTGGCTCCGGTAACACTGAGGCAAGAAGGGGGTTGTTTGGCCGTGTTTTGGACCGGCGGTGCCTTGTGTGCACGAGTGTTGGTGGTGTTGGGGTGAGAGGACCCTTGAGACCCGTGTTGTTTGGCTATGGCCGGGAGAGAGGTCCCGGGAACTTAGCGGGTGTATCAGTTGTGATTTTATGGTTCTTTGCGTATTTCTTTCTGTCCATATATGTGTTAGGGTTTGGCATACTGGGTTTCCTCCTGGAAACTCAGGCATTTATTGTCTGCTTTCAGGCCGAGAGCGACGGTAGGTGGGTGGTGACGACGGAGGGAGCGCTCGAGACCGGATCCTGCTTACTTATCTTTTGAGGTGGTCGTGATTACTTGTGTATATTTTATGTATATGATCTTTTGATGTAATCACATTCTTTTGTAAACTCGTTCACATATATATATTATATGTTGGTGCACCAGTGTGTGTTTTTATTAAGCGGGATTAGGGAGAAAGAGGTTGATTTTTGTTGTATATTATCTGAGATTTACATGAGCTTATATATATACATCACTAAGCTGGGTGACCGTTTGAAGTTTAATGCTGAGTGAAGAGATGCATCTCTTAGGAGAGGAAGCGATGGTTGGTGAAGAGGTGCGTTGCATGTTGGTGAAGAGGTACGTTTGCATGTTTCAACACTCCCCCTCAAGTTGGGCCTGGAAGAGATTGTAGGTGCCTAACTTGCTTATGATGGAGTCGAATGGTTGTTTACTTAGGGCTTTGGTGAAGACGTCCGCCAATTGTTCTTTACTGGAGACGTATGGAACTTCTATTTCTCCAGCTTGAATCTTCTCACGGATGAAGTGACAGTCAACTTCAATGTGTTTGGTCCTTTCGTGGAACACGGGGTTGGAAGCAATGTGTCGTGCGGTGTTGTTGTCGCAAAACATATTCATAGCTTTAGTGTGAGTTTGACCCATATCGTGAAGAAGTTGCTTTAACCAAATGAGTTCACTGGTGGTGGACGCCATTGCTCGATATTCTGCTTCTGCACTTGATCGAGCAACCACCTTTTGTTTCTTACTTCTCCAAGTAACAAGATTTCCACCAACAAATGTGCAAAAACCGGTAGTTGACCTACGATCATGGCTTCCTGCCCAATCAGCATCTGAAAAACCAATGATGTTGTTAGAATTGTTATTTTTCATTAGCAACCCTTGTCCTGGTGTTTGTTTTATGTACCTCAGAATTCTATCAATAATATCTAAATGTGATGTTCGAGGTGCATGCATGAATTGACTTACTATACTAACAGCAAATGTAATGTCGGGTCTGGTTACGGTTAAATATATAAGTTTTCCTACAAGTCTTTGGTATTGGTGAATGTCTCTAATAGGTTCACCGTTGGTTGGACTGGTTTTGAGATTTGCCTCAATGGGTGTATTAGCTGGTCTAGCCCCAAGTTTTCCTGTTTCTTTTAAGAGGTCTAGGGCATATTTTCTTTGTGATAAAAATAGACCTTTTTTTGAGTATGCAATTTCTATTCCTAAGAAATATTTTAGGAATCCTAGATCTTTTATATCAAATTTGGTTTTTAGATAGTGTTTAACTTGATTAATTTGTTCGTTATTATCACCAGTAATGATGATGTCATCTACGTAGACCAAGACTATGATAATCTCTCCTTTATGATGCCTAGTGAACATAGATGCGTCAGCAGATGATTTAAAGAACCCATAAGCAAGAAGGAAGTGACTAAGTTTTGCATACCATGCGCGGGGTGATTGCTTTAGGCCATAGATGACTTTGTTGAGTTTGCATACCTGGTTGGGAGAAGTGTTGTAGCCTGGAGGGGGTACCATGTATACTTCTTCTTCAAGGGTGCCTTGAAGAAAAGCATTTCTGACATCCATTTGATAAAGCTTCCATCCCTTGTTAACTGCTATGGAAAGAAGAACCCGAACAGTATTCATTTTTGCTACTGGTGCGAAGGTTTATAGGTAGTCAAGCCCATAGGTTTGAGTATACCCTTTTGCTACAAGGCGAGCTTTATACCTTTCGATAGTACCATCGCTATTATATTTTATTTTGTAAACCATTTGCATCCAACGGGTTTTGTTTTATTTGGTCTAGGGATGAGAGTCCAAGTGTTGTTGGTTTCTAGGGCTTTAAGTTCTTCTTGCATTGCTTTTTGCCATTTAGGATTGCTACTAGCTTCTTCGTAGTTCTTTGGTTCTAGGGTTTCGCTTATTTGGTTTAGGAAAACCCTATAGTTTGGTTGTATTTGTTTGTAGGTGAGGTAGTTCTGAATGGGATAAGTTACTTGAGAGGTGATAAAATCATTAAACCTAGTGGGAGGACGTCTTGGTCGGGTAGACCTCCTTGGGGTTGAAGCTCTTGTTTCTCATTGTCCTTCTCCTTCTTCGTGTCCTTCTCCTTGTCCTTCTCCTTCTTCGTGTCCTTCTCCTTGTCCTTCTCCTTCTTCGTGTCCTTCTCCTTCTCCGTGTCCTTCTCATTGTCCTTCTCCTTCTTCGTGTCCTTCTCCTTGTCCTTCTCCTTGTTCGTGTGCTTTGATGTTGAACTCAGGTAGAACTTGTGAGGAGTCTGGACGAGATTGTGTTGTAGGGTTGTAGTAAGGTTCAGTTTCCCTAAATATTACATCTCGGGAGATATACATTTTACAAGACTCAGGGTCAAAGCATTTATACCCTTTTTTTGAAAAGAATAACCAAGAAATAAGCATTTTACAGCATTGCTATCAAATTTATCTAAGCGTTTCTTATGAACAAAGCATACACACCCGAAGATTTTAAGATGATCTAGGGTTAGTTTTCGTCCTAAGAGTATCTCAAGTGGTTGTTTATTCTGAAGAGTAGGACTAGGAAGACGATTTATTAGATAAGTCGCAGTTAAGATAGCGTCAAACCAAAATCGTTTGGGAACATGATTTTGAAAGAGCAATGACCTTGTTACATTTAGAAGATGACGATTTTTTCGTTCCGAGACTCCATTTTGTTCAGGGGTGTGTATACATGTTAATTGGTGTAATATTCCCCGATTTTTCAAAAAAATTTGAAAGTTGTGGCTGGTGTATTTGGTCCCGTTATCTGTCCTTAAGGTCTTAATTTTAAAATCATACATGTTTTCAACAAAAATTGTAAAATCACAAAAAACTTGAAAAACTTCGGATTTGTTTTTGAGAAGATAGGTCCAAGTATTTCGTGAGAAATCATCGATAAATAGCACGAAATATTTAAAACCGTTGTAAGACTCGACAGGAGCGGGTCCCCAAATATCGGAGTGAACTATTTCGAAAGGAACACTTGATTTGGTTTTAGAGTTAAAAAATGGTAATCTAGTTTGTTTAGAATACTGACAAACATCACATGCATAATCAGAAGAAATAAAAGGAAATAGCGTTTTTAAAACCAAATGAGATGGGTGTCCCATTCGTTTGTGCCATAGAATATGGTTTGGTAAACTAGTAGTATGAAAACTCTTGTTTTGAGCCTCTAAAACATAAAGTCCATTGGTATGAATCCCTTTACCAATCGTCTTCCCTGTAGTTCGCTCCTGAAAGAATACATCATTAGGGGTGAATATAACATTACAATTTAAATTTTGTGTGATTTTTGATACTGAAAGAAGATTAGAGGTGAAAGTAGGTATATATAAAACATTTTTATTTACTTGATCTAATATGGTGGTTTCTCCTATCCCTTTTATTTCTACTTGATTATTATTTGCAACAGTCACAAAATTATGAAGAGAGTTCACATGTTTCTTAATTTTGCTTATTAGACTAGAATTTCCGGTCATATGATCAGTAGCACCTGAGTCAATTATCCATTGATTATTATTTATGTGTCTAAGGTTTTTTCCTGTTTCGTTGGCAGAGTAATTTCTGGAACCAGAGGGTATACCTGCGCAATTACCTGAACCTTGAGGGGTGGACTGCAAATATGCGCTGAGGTGTCCCAGCAATTGGTCCAGTGGAATCGGGTCGGATCTGGCACTGGATCCGGATCCGGCGGTTGCAGCATCTGGTCGGATCCCTATTTCGGGTCGGGTTAAAGGGAACCCGGATCCGCCCAAATCACGTGAGGTTATAAAACCTCGCGGATCCGAGCGAATAACCGATTCGCCTTCCCATTTTCTTTGTTCCTCTTCTGCGTTAGGGTTTGCCGCCGCGCTGTTTCCTTTTGGTCCGCCGTTCCTTTTTTTGTTCCGATGATCACCTCCTTCCCGTGTTGGTCGAAGATGAGGGTGTAGGAACCAACATGAGTTCCTGTTGTGCCCGGTCTTTTTACAGTTGTCACATGTTTCCTGAGGTTTATTTCCATATTTTCTTGTCTGATTTTGGGGTTTTCCGGCGAAGAACGCCTGGTTTTCTGAAGATCGGTCCGCGATCTGAGCGGTGGTCCGACAGGACTCCTCCCGTTGGATCATCGCGATGATGGATGCGAGATCAGGGACAGTGGGGGTCATCAAGACTTGGCTTCGGATGGCTTCATAGCTGCCGTCGAGTCCGATGAGGAACTGATAGATTTGATCTCACTCCTTTCGTTCGAGTAGGATTTTTAGGTCAGCAGTCGTGGGTTCGTAGATGGCGAGCTCGTCCCATCCACGCTGCAGTGTCCCGAGATACTCTGTGATTGTTTGTCCTTGCTGTTTTGTCTGCGACAGATCGTGTTTTAGTTTAAAAATGTGAGCAAAGTTGTTTGTTTTACCGTATATGCTTTGAACGGCGTCCCATAGCTCCTTTGCGGAATTTTTGTAAAGGAAGATAGCCCCGATTTTGGATGTCATGGAGTTGATTGTCCATGACATTACAAGATGGTCTGTCGCCTGCCACTCTTCTTGTTTTGTTTCGGTGGCATCCTTCTCTGGTTTTTTTGTTGTCCCGGTGATGTGTCCCAGCTTTCCCTTCCCGCTGAGAGCTAGCGTAACAGCCCGTGCCCAAGACAAATAGTTCTGTCCGTTGAGCAACTGTGACACCAGTTTTGGAGCGTTTGTTTCTGAGTCCACCATTTTTTATTTTTCCTTCAGGGGTTTTGGATGTCGGGGTTTGTTTTGTCTCCTTCAACCCCCTTGAAAGGCGAAGGTGATGGGTGGTGGGATTTTTGGTTTTGGTTTTTTTCTGAGGTGGATCGATGATGAGTGAGGGCACTCTGAGATTCACCAGTGATGGAACTTTTGCTCTGATACCATATTAAGCGGGATTAGGGAGAAAGATGTTGATTTTTGTTGTATATTATCTGAGATTTACATGAGCTTATATATATACATCACTAAGCTGGGTGACCGTTTGAAGTTTAATGCTGAGTGAAGAGATGCATCTCTTAGGAGAGGAAGCGATGGTTGGTGAAGAGGTGCGTTGCATGTTGGTGAAGAGGTACGTTTGCATGTTTCAACAGTTTTTCTTTACGTAATGTCCTCGTTGGTTGTATGTTTTAAATTTGAAATTTTCCGCTGTGTTTGAGGACGTTACAATTTTGATTAGGAAAAATTCTCAATATCTTAATGCTAGTCGTGAATTTTGATTCAACTTCAAGGTTTTGACTAGGTTGGGGTCTCGTTTGGGAATTGATTGAGATGCTTCTTGGAATTTTAAGTTTTGCACAACTACAGAACTACTCTTGTAGAAGTTTTTTTTGTTGTTGTGACAAGACTTGTATAAATAATTGCCGTAACTGATCTGAGTAAAATATGTCCATATTAGAGGGGAAAAAAGTTCAGATTCAATCCTGGTATTTCCCAGAGCACAAATTCCAGTGCACCACTGTGAGTAGTGCCACATGACACCAGACACCTGCAGATCACAAAGTTGTTTTTTCACCTGCAACAACCACAGGAAGCAGTTGGCTCACTTAAATAGACATAAATACACCATACAGTAGTAACATATAGCATTCAATGGAATAAAAACAACACCAGTTCTGAAACAATAAAAGGATCCCCACATTTCCTAACAATTCCTATCTGAAACAAGTCATGGCTTCTTTCATCCACCTCATGTCTCTACTTGCTCTCTCCATGATCTTCATCATCACCATCGACGCCGCCGGCCGAGGCAACCACGTCCTCCCACCTACAAACACCACAGACCAGTACCTAACAATTCACAAACAAGCCCGCACGGCGGTCGGAGTGAGCCCATTACGCTGGAGTCCGAAATTGGCCTCCAACGCGACGCTCCTCGCCCGAAACCAACGTAACAAGAACAATTGCGGCTTTATCGACATGTCTTCCAGCATCTACGGAGCGAATCAGGCGCTTGCGAGCTTTAGGCCTGGTCCGGCCGAGGTGGTGAGGTCTTGGGTGGCTGAGAAGGCTTACTACAACTATGCGAATAACAGTTGCACTGCGGGGCACCAATGCGGCACATACACTCAAGTGGTGTGGAGGAAGAGTGAGGAGTTGGGGTGCTCTCAAGTTGTTTGCAACAATGGTGTGAGTCTCACTATCTGCCTCTATTATCCTCATGGCAATGTGCAGGGCCAAAGTCCTTACTGAACCGATCCAGCTCGCAGAGTAGTGTAGGAGTGTCTCTTGTTGTTGTTGTTGTTGTTGTTGTTGTTGTTTGTTAGCATCTGGACATGTTTGTTGGAACCTGAGAACTTCTGAAGCGATGCTATGTAGTTTGTCTTGCAACATGTTTGTGGTCTTCATGATTTCTCTAGTTTATTTGCAATTAATTAGACTGTGTTGTGGTAAGTCGCTAACACATTGAATCCACTGACCCATGACAATCCCATAAGAAATTGCAATCTTATGTTATGGTAGTAGACTGATGTCATCTCATTTGTGGCTCCAATCACTTTCCTTGTTTAAGAAAATATCGAGGGTAGGTTACTTGAGTATTGGACCAAGTAGTTCCCTTGACATCAGGTATCTGAAGGAGGAGTTGAGTGGTAGCCACTCGATGCACTTTTCTGATTTTCCGATTCGAAATCTTCGCATCGCTAGTTGTAGTGTCTCAGGTAGGTACAGTTGGATTGTTTCCACTGTTTCAAGTGGAGTTAGGTTGGAGTCTTTGGCGAAAAACTCTAAAATCTTCGGAACAAGGATCTTTTGCTCGTGGATACTGACGGATGCACGGATATATTCCTCTTTAGCTGTTTCGAGTTGTTGGAGAACTCTGTTCGGGTTATATATGCGCACCTGAAGTTAATAATCAAAATGGTTATAACATGTTGTCATGGAATTGAGTTTAATTAGCATGATTTCATAAACTTCTTTATACGGAATACTATGGTTTCATAAAACTGGAGTTGTTGCCTAGATTAGGAAACTAACAGAATAGAACAGCATGTGATATTTACTTGTGTTTAGTGTTGTTGCCTTTGCTTATGTTGAAAAAAACTAGTTCAGAAAGAAATTTTACCGCAGGATCGGAATGGTTCCCTGAACATAGAGCAAAGTGCAGAAGAGGCTCTGTTTGTTCGAGAGCAAATGCGGCCCAATCATCTCCAGTTTTTAACTTCAATCTCGGCGACAAAAGCGTTTTTAACCACTGCAAGGGACCAAATACTTGGTAAGCACTAGTAGCCATACAAATACAGGAAAAATGTCTCTCTTTATGATCCCTGAATGATGTTTTGCATTTCTTGTGATTTGATCATTGTTATTGATAAGTTGATAACTATATAGACCCCTATAATTGCAAGGGAATGTTCTGTAATAGTAATGCGATAATCAAATATTACAAAGTTATTGAAATACATATGGAAGCGCGAGGGTGAAAATACCGATCCATGACGATGTGTCCGGTGGCCTAAAATTGAGTTCCGGATGATGTCTGCGTTAAGCGTGTGCCCTCCTATTTTAAAGTTCGTCTGAGCAAGAGATGATTCACACTATTCAGATTTTGCTGAATCATAGATGTCACATAGTTCATACTAGAGAAAAGTTCAATGAATTACCTTAAGTAAAGTTGACCCCCGGAGACATTTCTTCGGTGCACCATGTTGCACATAAGCCTGCAGATTCAATTGTCAGCATAGTGTAAAAGGATCGACAATTGTTTTTTAAAGGAACACTTCTTAAAAAGACAATTATTGTTGAAGTTCTTATGAAATATTGCTAGGAAGAGGAAAGAAAAGGTTACATGCATCACTATTGCGTTGTGGATGTTGATCCAGAAAGCAATCTTCTCTTCATTTTTCATGTATTTGATTTCAATATTCTCCAAGCGATTTAATATTTGTCTGGAAAGATAAGAAGATGCAAATGTCAAAATTGTAGGAGAAAAGACTACTTGAAAATAAATAAACCGAGCTGACTTGAACAAAACAAATCACTGGGAAGAGGATTCGTTGGCATTTTTGATGTCGTTAATTATGTAGCAGAAGTAGTTGGTACCGACAGTTATCCGATACATATTTGAGAAACTGACGATGGAAAAACTAGTCTTCAACTGAAAACTAGCTTTTTTCAGCATTCCTAAAGTTTGTGATTAAAAATGAGTAAAGTTTGAATCTTAACAGTGGTCTAGTTAGTTTTGACGTTATCACAATGCGAAAGCTCACCTGAAATTGTTTAGCAACTCATAAACATCACACTTGTCACGAGCATCAGTACAAATTGAATCCACTTCTACCATTGCACTATATGGTCCACTGAACTCTTTCAACCCTTCAATTCGAAATGGATTTTCCAACTGCTTATCAAAAGAAGAATCTGTACACAGAGGGCTCCATGTATCGCCAAAAAACTGAGGAGAAAATGCGCTCACTGACGACAAAGATGACGAAAGAGAAGATGAGACACCCAGGTGTTCAAGAGGTGGTTCTGCAAGTCTGCAGTATATGGAGCCAATGCACCTAAGCAAATCTTCTGATAGTCTATTAGGTGTCTCAGGGACATGATCGGAAATTCGTGTGCCAAGACACTCAGCTAGACTTAATATCTGTGAATCGGTATTCTTCTCATACTGAAGAAAACACCACACTATCTTAGTTAGCAAGACAATTAAATTGCATTGACAAAGGAAATATGTAAAAAATAAATTAAGTTACCTTCTGAAAAGATAAAGGTTGCGAATGAAAAGAATAGAATGTTTCATCGCTATCCTCGGAGTGTTGAGGTACTAAAGCCGAACATACAGCACTATATGATAATGCTGAGTGACTGCGATGAACACCAGATCCGATTGGATTCTCAATCCATTTCTCAGTGAAATTTGACTCGTCGCGCGACGTGAGTGCTGAATTAACAGCACTTTGGTAGAGTACAGAGTGGCTGCAGTGTTTACCTGGTCCACATAGCTTCTCTGAACAACCATCAGTTACTACATTTGAGCTTGGTTTTGAAGGCACAACTCGGCTATAACTTTTTGTAGATTGAGTTTGGGCTAGGCCCATGAATAGCTCAATTGAAGAAATCCAATGTTGAGATGAAGATGAGAACTATTGCCTCATGTGCCATGTGCTCACCTCACTTTTAGTCCCACATTGGAAAAGCTAACAAGTTGAAGGATGTTGATAAACATACTATTCACTTGTTACTTTGTAGGTGGAAAAAGAGGAGGAGAGAATTCTCCACACACGCGCGCGCGCGTGCGCCCGTCCCGTCCTGGTCCGGGGCGTGGCGGGGCGTGACGTGACGTGACGTGGCAATGGGGGATTTGGGGGAAATTAGAGGCTTTAGCCTCAGGATGATGGGTGTATTTATTTTTGGACCTCTTGGTAATTGTTTTTGCAATTAAGCCCTTGACGAATTATTCTCCACTAGATACACGAATTATTCTCAATTGAGAATAAATACATATATATATCATGACAGTTTCCTCCACTAGATACACGAATTATTCTCATCTCTACACGAAACAAAACCGTCCCTTTCTGGCGATTTTGTGCCTCCGAATCCAGAGTTCTCCGGCGATCAATCTTTGTGAGGTTTCGCGCTGCTTTCGTGGTCCGTCGACTCCGGTGTGCGCCTTATCGACGGTGTGACCGTTCTATCCTGGGAGAAAACCGGCAGACCATCAAACGCACTGGTATGTGGGCCGATATTTTCTCTGAGGCAAGTCGCCTTCCGACGGCTCGGTCTTTGAGGTCATCTCTGAACGTTGTTCTTTTGTTTCTTGTTTTCCTATACATGTTTTTGTATGTTGGCTTTGTCTGGATCCTTATGGAATTTTTATTCGACATATGTAACCCACTGTATTACATGATTATATTTGTAATTGTACCAACACAATATTGGTGTCCGTCCTTCTTCGGGAGGCTGGAGTATGTTCCAGTTGATCATCCTTGGGGACATGCACTTTGGAACTTTGGTGACCATAAGCTTTTCGGTATAGTGATAGAAGATAATTTTCCAAATACATAACCTCGAATTCTAACACCGCTATCTCTTGTATTAGTTCCTGCGCAGGCTGAAAGTCAAAGAATTGATCTTATTGCTCAATCATAAACATGAGTTACCCGACTTAGATGGTTCAAAAGAAGTGCCCAAAGAACAAGTAGAGAGGTACCAGAGGTACCTTAGGCATAAAGTTGCCATCTGAAGTGTCGACCGTGTTAGATCTGTATCCTAATGCCTTCTCCAGCGAACAACGAACTACAACTTGGTCTTGTAGCATGTCCTCAAGTTCTAGGATCTGTAAGACAAAGTTAGTGATGCGTTGAATTTCCTTTTCTATACTAAATACATACATAGAAATCAAGGACCTGACTGTGTAAAAAATTTCAGGAGGAAAACTGGTATTGAGCTTTAAAACTTCAATTAAGCCGCTGTTTAGACTGAACCATATGAAGTCTAATATGAGCTCTCTAATAGTAGCGTAATCAAACACTATGAACAACAAAAAGACAGTTACGATCTCAAATTACTGAAGCTTTTAGAGCACATTTTGGGTGAGTACAGGATAAGCAGCAAACCTCTTTTCTCAACGAGTTCTGAACCTCATTGTTAGGATCGGGGCGCCTTCGGATGTCCGTCCAATCCTTCAAACCAAAACACATTACAATTAGCATCAGAGCATTAATGAAACTCTATAAGAAGACTTTCAGATGATACGGTAGCTTAGTGTTTGCAACAATTGCTTCAACAGCAACACTTCCAACCACCAAAAGAACAAAAAAACAAGAATAGCAAAGGTGTAGAACAAGGAATCTCACCCACTTCTGACCATCAAAATCCACATGACATAGGCCAAAATCACCTTCACTGGCTTTAATAGGAGATGAACTGCTGCTTCAAAAAGAAAAGTACAAATATTCAGAAAACTCAAAATGCTTCATTGTGAATGAACAAAAAATATACTACAATCAGAAGATAAAGCGTCTACCTTCTGGAATATCTGTGTCCAGGAGAAACTCTTCTTCTACCACTCAACAATTCAAAAGAATAATGCTGATAACCATCTGATCCCATCTCCATGACATGCTTGCACTCCAACCCCATCAATCCCACTTACTGAAGACAGACACTCACTACTTAGAACAATTCAATTAATCAAAACTGGGAGCTGAAATAGAAGAAATGGGCACAAACCCAGAAAGCCAAAGGTTCGTGGGAAGATGGAGGGGAACCCAGATTTCACCAATCAAGTTGGTGTTTGAGGTATGTGTATTGATGTTAGAGGTCTGAGCAAACTACTGCCACCAAGAACTGGAAGCAATCATTTGGAAGAAGGAACTTGTTTCATGCAAGCACACACTCACTCTCAAACAATGAAGGACAGCTCTCTCTGATCCACCTCCATTGGGATCTTATGCTGTCTCTTTGCTCTGACACGCACGCCCAGAAGGGTTATTAAATGAAGCATTGCTTTTGTATAGTTGACTGAGGAGTTATATAGTTGGAAATTTTTTCAAAATAATCAAAAAAATAAAAAATTAGAAAAATATGCACTTCAGAAACTTAATTAGCAAAATATGCACATTGAGTAAAATACCAGGGCAAGGAATATGCACAGGTGCCGTTTTCATTAAGTAAAAACGGCACTGTAGATGTCGTTTTTACCCTTAATCTAGTTCAACATGTATTAAATAAAAACGACATCTCGAAACCAAGAAAAAATTTGCCCAAGTAAAAACGGCATCACTGATGCCGTTTTCATTAAGGGTAAAAACGACATCTACAGTGCCGTTTTTACTTAATGAAAACGACACCTGTGGTGCCGTTTTTCAATGTGCATAATTTGCCAATTAAGTTTCTGAAGTGCATATTTTTCCAATTTTTTATTTTTTTTTATTATTTTGAAAAATTTTCCTATATAGTTTCTAATAATTGCTTTGATCATGATTTGTTATTCTTATTATATGTGAATATTGAAGTTCACAATTTGAATATCGGTTTTATTATTATTAATTGTATTACAGAAGTGTCGATACATATATATATGTTTTGGAGATAGCCGTTTGAATTGTTTCCATATTTACAAATATATTGATTGATACGTGGAGATTGGTGTTGCCTTGTATAAGATGGAGATATGTTGCCTTGTGGTATTGCTTGATACGTGGAGATTGGTGTTGCCTTGTATGTGGATGGAGATATGTTGCCTTGTGGGCGAGGATGACCGTTTGGGCTGAGCCAGTTGTTGCTTTTAGCACTCCCCCTCAAGTTGGGTCCGGAAGAGGTTGAAGGATCCCAACTTGTCGAGAATGTTATGAAATTGTTTTTGATCCAGAGGCTTGGTGAAGATATCAGCGAGCTGATCTTTGCTTTGGACATAGGGGACCTCTATTTCTTTTGCTTGGATTTTTTCTCTGATAAAGTGGCAGTCGACTTCTATATGCTTGGTTCGTTCATGGAAGACTGGATTGGAGGCAATGTGCCGAGCTGCGTTGTTATCACAGTACATTCGCATAGGTTTTTGATACGGAATTTTCATATCCTTGAGGAGTTGTTTGAGCCAAACTAATTCACTGGTGGTAGATGCCATGGCCCGGTATTCTACCTCTGCACTGGATCGTGCAACGACATTTTGCTTTTTGCTTCTCCATGTGACTAGATTTCCACCAACGAACGTGCAAAAACCAGTAGTGGATTTGCGATCATGACTACCTGCCCAATCTGCATTAGAATAACCAATTATTGAATTAGAGTTATTTCTTTTCATCCATATTCCTTGCCCTGGGGTTTTCTTTAGATATCTCAGGATTCTATCCACTATATCGAGGTGTTGTGTGTTTGGGGGCATGCATGAACTGGCTAATTACATTTACTGCATAAGTGATATCGGGTCTGGTGACAGTAAGGTAAATGAGTTTCCCAACTAACCTTTGAAATTGTCCTATATTATGTAGGGGTTCTCCCTCGTTGGGACTTACCTTTCGATTTGTCTCAATGTGGGTGTTAGCATGTTTGGATCCTATTTTACCAGTTTCTTTTAAAAGATCTATGACATATTTTCGTTGAGATAAAAAAGACCTTTCTTAGAATATGCAAGTTCAATGCCTAAAAAATATTTCATAAATCCTAGGCCCTTGATGTCAAATTTGGATTTTAAATATGATTTTACGAGGTTGATTTCATTGTCACTATTTCCTATGATTATAATATCATCTACGTAAACAAGAATAATTGTGGTGATATTGTTATGATGTTTGGTAAACATAGATGCATCAGCGGAACATTTAGAAAAACCAAATTGGAGAAGGGAGAAGCTGAGTTTTGCATACCATGTCCTGGGTGATTGCTTTAATCCGTAATTGGATTTGTGGAGTTTGCAAACCTGATTATGTCCTGAGTTGTACCCTGGAGGGGGAGTCATGTAGACTTCTTCTTCCAGAGTCCCTTGTAGAAACGCATTTCGAACATCCATCTGATACAGATTCCAACCATAGTTGACGACTATAGAAAGGAGGACTCTTACCGTGTTCATTTTTGCTATCGGGGCGAAGGTTTCGAGATAGTCAAGACCGTAGGTTTGAGTGTATCCTTTAGCGACTAATCTAGCCTTGTACCGATTAATAGAACCATTGCTATTATACTTAATCTTATATACCCATTTACATCCTACAGGTTTTATTCCGGGTTTGATGGGAACAAGGGTCCATGTTCGATATTTTTCTAGGGCATCTACCTCATCCTGCATAGCTTGTACCCAATGGGGATGATTAAGGGCATCATGGTAGGAGGTAGGTTCACTAACTTGATCGATAACATTCAAAAAACTACGATGGGATGAAGATATAGCATTATAAGAGATATAATTTTGGATGGGGTATGTGACGTTGTAAGTCACAAAGTCTTGGAGATGAGATGTAGCACGAGTGGGTCTCATGGACCTCCTTGTTGTAATCTTGTCTTGTGGTTGTACCTGTTCGTCATTTTGCTCTCCTGTATTTCCTGTGTATTCATCTCCCCCATCTTGAGGAATGGGAGTTTCCTCAAGAGAATAGATATCAAACATATCAAAGATAGGGAGAGGAGATATCTCACCTGAGGGATTAGATTTTGTAGATTCAAAATAAGGTTCATGTTCGAAGAAGGACACGTCTCGTGAAACATAAAGTTTACTTTCAGAAGGATCGTAACATTTGTACCCTTTTTTTTGAAAGGAGTACCCAAGGAAAACAGATTTCACAGAATGAAAATCGAGTTTATCAGGATGGTTTTTGTGAACATAGCAGGTGCAGCCAAAAATCCTTAGATGATCGAGGGTCATTCGCCTACCATTCAGAATTTCTAAGGGTTGTTTGTTTTGGATTATGGGACTGGGCAGACGATTAATCAGGTAAACAGTAGTTAAGATGGCTTCGGACCAAAAAACTTTAGGTACATGAGTTTGAAACAAAAGTGCTCTAGTGACATTTAAGAGGTGCCTATTTTTTCTTTCAGATATTCCATTTTGTTCAGGGGTGTTAACACAAGTAGTTTGATGAAAGATCCCTTTTTCTTTTAGAAAGTGTTGAAAAACATTACTGGTGTATTCAGTGTCATTCTCAGATCTAAGGATTTTTATTTTTGTGTCATACAAATTTTCTACCAAGGAAACATATTCACAAAAAATAGGAAAAACATCAGATTTTGATCTAAGCAAATAAAGCCAAGTTGTGCGAGAGAAATCGTCAATAAAGGTAATAAAATACTTAAAACCATTGTAAGATTCAACCGGGGCGGGACCCCAGATGTCAGAGTGTATCATCTCCAGTGGCTTTCCTGTCTTAGAGGTGGATGCATGAAAAGGTAACCTGGTTTGTTTCGCAAGACGACATGTCTCACAACATATTTCAGCATTTAAATTTAAAGCAGGAAATAATTGTTTTAAAACTAACATAGATGGGTGTCCCATGCGTTTGTGCCACAAGTTAGAGTTAAATTGTGACACATTATTAGCAATCGTATTGTTATTTGACTCTAGCACATACAAGCCATTTGTGAGAAATCCTCTACCAATCATCTTCCCTGATGTTCGGTCCTGAAATAACACATCAAAAGGTGAGAAAATAACATTACAATTTAAATTTCTTGTTATCCTTGCTACAGATAGTAGATTAGATGCAAATTCTGGGATATATAGGACATGTTCAGAGGTGTTATTAAGTAATGTTGAATGTCCCGTGCCGCTAATTCTAATTTGATTACCATTAGCCACAGTCACGAATTTATTTAAATCTGGGTTATATTGGATATCACGTATAAGATCTGTATTACCGGTCATATGACCAGTGGCACCTGTGTCTATAATCCAAGAGTTAGGTGTAAAAGTTTGATTAGCACAAGGTTGATTAATACTTTGATTAGCAAAAAACTGAGTTATACCTGACCCAACACCTTGGGAGCTCTGATTTTTACTAAGCAAATTGTTGAGGTACGCCAAAACCAGGCCCAGCTCCTTATGGGCTGAATTCGGCCCGCTCCCAGAGCTTCCTCTCGCATTGGCGTACATATCTGGTCCTCTCGCATTGGCGTGCGCGGCATAGTCAGATGTACCCGGATGTGCGTCGACCCGTCCATTTATCGGCGGCCGGTTGTCGGGTGTGGGAGAATCCGCGAATGTCTCGGATATATAACCTCGGCTATCGGTAGCGGACCCGATCTGCGACCATTTTTGCTTTCCATCAGAAAAATTAGGGTTAGGGTTTAGAGAAAAACCTGAGTGGGGTCCGCCGCCTGGTCGTCCTCTCCCGTCCCCCCTTCGTTCTCCGGTGCCATCCTTGGGTGGTCGGAGGTGCGGGTAGAGAAACCAACATCGGTTGCGGCTATGTCCTGGTTTCTTGCAGTTATCACAATGTTCATCTTTTCGTTTCACGAACTGAGTTTTTGCTTTTGCGTTTTGATTTCGGTTGTGCGCTGCTGCGAATGCTTGATTTTCTGGATTGGTAGTTTGTTGCATGGCATGTCTCCTTGTTTCCTCTCGTTGGACCATAGAGACGATCTGGCTAAGGGGCGGTAGCTCCGATGATAGCAGAACTTGAGATTTTAGGGTCTCCTAGCTAGAGTCGAGTCCTACCAGGAACTGGTAGACCCGATTTTGCTCGACCCGTTCTTTGATGATTTTAGGGTCTGTTGTTGGCGGTTCATAGATTGCGAGTTCATCCCACCGACTCTTTAGTGCACCGAGATACTCGGTGACTGTCCTTTGCCCTTGCCTGGTTTGAGAGAGTTCTTGTTTAACTTTAAATACATGAGCAAACTTCTGTTGTTTACCGTATAGATCGTGGATGGAGTCCCAGAGCTCCTTGGCCGAGTCGGAGTAGATGAATAGTTCGGCGATCTGCGGTTGTATGGAGTTGAGCACCCAGGTCATCGTAAGGTGATCAGTGGTCTGCCACTCTTCGATCTTGGCATCGTCGGTGGTTGGTTTCTTCGTGTGGCCAGTGATATGACCGAGTTTTCCCTTCCCACTGAGGGACAAGGTGACCGACCGAGCCCATGAAAGGTAATTCGTACCATTTAGTACTTGGGTGGTCAATCTCTGAGGTGTTGCCCCGTCTGTTGCCATGGCGAGGGGTAGGGTGTGGTTTCTGCTTCAATCCCCCTCGTCGAGTGCTTTGAAACAGAGGTCAGTCGACCGATGATGTTGGAGTTTTTTTTTCTGAGGTCGGTCGACCGATGATGATGGTTTGTGTTTGGGATTTTGGTGGGTAGTCAATGATGACTTGAGTGGACTGAGGCGGTGGTCTGAGAGATTGTCGTCGATGAGGCAACTCTTTTTACGTCTGAGATCGACACTCTGATACCATATTGAAGTTCACAATTTGAATATCGGTTTTATTATTATTAATTGTATTACAGAAGTGTCGATACATATATATGTTTTGGAGATAGCCGTTTGAATTGTTTCCATATTTACAAATATATTGCTTGATACGTGGAGATTGGTGTTGCCTTGTATAAGATGAAGATATGTTGCCTTGTGGTATTGCTTGATACGTGGAGATTGGTGTTGTCTTGTATGTGGATGGAGATATGTTGCCTTGTGGGCGAGGATGACCGTTTGGGCTGAACCAGCTGTTGCTTTTAACAGTGAAGTTTCTATCTCAAAATAATTTGAATCATTCAGCAGACATGCTCATAAATCCAGGATTTTATCCCCATATGTGGATGCTATTTGTGAAACTTTCTTTCAGATGTGACGTCTAATGAATCCAACGTGTGTATGTTTAAGCAGACTGGTCAAGTGGATTTATTAGGTAGACCATTTATTCCTTTTGATGAACCGCACCAACACTTCTTTTACTACCCAAGATACCAAACTAGTATACCTGGAAATTGAACGTGCGACCTGACTATTTCAGACAATAGGGAGTATAAGGTGGGCCATTCCCAAGCCGGTTACTAAGGAAACTTGGACCTCTTAGCCCCAATCTCGTCCAAGTTAAGTAACCTTGGAAAGTTGGAATGGTGCAATATTTTGTGTATATATATAGACTAGCTAACTGCACAAGTGCACATAATATATCAACAAGCAAAACTAAAAGCCAGATGGTATTTGATAATTAGCATAAAATCATAAGACAATATTATATTGGTCTGCATTAATGCAAATTCATTCTTCATAAGTTTGGGCAATCTATGTGCATTTCTTGTATGGGTTTCTAATGACAATATCAAAATAACTGTATTTTGCTATTTGCATGTTATCACACAATGTGGAGTTTCTTGACTGGGACCAGTTTGTAGAAAATCTGTGGTACATAAGTGGTTGGACTTTAGCAATTATACAGTCTCATTGAGCAAAAACCACCAACCACCACCACCAACTTGAAAAGCAAATTGGACTTGGTACCCTGTGTTTGGCTCCATGCAGCTTTTGCACGATGTGATTTTGCCAACTTCTCAACCTTATATCATACATATCCATTTCATTGCATCATTGCAATTGCCCATCATTTTCTTAGAAATTTGGGAAACCCCAATGTACATTTATCTAAATAATAAATGTGAAGTTCATTGGATGCTTGATAAAGTTGAAAGATCACACATTAAAGACAAAACCTTTGTCCCTGAGAATGTAAATATGTACTGAGCTTTTAAAATCAAAAGCAAGCAAAAGAAGAAACAACACGAGAGTCCTCAAAAGGGAAGAAAGTAATTAGGGGATAAAGGCGACACAAGGAGCTTAAGCAATTTGTGTTTTAGTGCGGTTTCTTTAAAAATCATGGTTGCTAATAAATATATGAAGAATGTTGGAGATACCCATGTTGTCTTCTTTGTCAAAGGGATTAATGTTTGTCATAGATTCCATATTTAAAATAATTTGTGGGTCTTTTAACCCTTTGTCAATATCAATGAGCAAAAGGAAAGGTGACATGAAAACTTTTGCCTTTTTGAAAAGTTTATAGGGAAAAGAGCACATAAGAAACCAAAGTCTACTCCACTGCTTACATCTTTTGCATGTTTTATGTAACATTAACGTAAAGTTTGATAAAAACATAGAAACACTATGATTACATAAAGTTCTTAGTTGAAGTTAATTACTGGTTGTGTATGCCACATTCAAGGTCAGAACTATGCTTTTCCACTAATCTCATGCAAGAAATCTGGAAGATGCAAAGTTCTGAGAGTCAAAGGTAGATATCAATACAGAAAGCAAAACCAAACAATGGATTATGGATTTGTGTGGGAAACATGACTGTTGGTGAGCAACCATAATTTGTAATCAATTACCTATTTCTCAAAAAAAAAAGAGTTTGTAATCTTCCATTAAGCTTTTGACTGCTGTTCTGAAAATAAATATACAAATGTAGAGTTAATGTTTAAAAAATAACTTCTATTAAGCTGGTTTATAGTTAATTTTAGAATGGATATGTGTATGGGTAACTTGAAAGATGTAGTTAAAGACTGTGTCACCTGGATATGAGACTCTAGCCATTAAGCTTGTATGTCATTTTGTCTAACACTAGTTCCCACAAGCACTGATTTATTAGAGCCCACAAGGAAAGTCGAATACTGGTAACAACCTCTTCTAGACAAATGGCAATTCTCAAGTTGAGTTCTTACTAAATTTATGTTAACTCGTAATGAAGTTAGAATAAGCAAGAATTCGATTAAGATTGATAGCATTTTATTTTTGTTGGGAGGCCAAGAGGTGGACCTTTAATGAAATGACTGAATCCATGGGTAGATAATCAATATAAGTCATATAAACATGATAAGTTAGTTCAACTGATCATCTACAAATATTCCTAACTATAAGTTTACGGCCAAGATTTCCTCTCCCTACCGATTAAGATCATAATTAGACCAAACTAGAAGAGATCATAATTATAACATCGTAAGCTGCCTCTTAAACTTTAATTAAAATATAAATACTTAAAAATTCCTTCTCTACTTTCATTTGTAAAAAATGGGTAGATTCATGCAACGTCAAAGGACGTTAGGACAACATCCATTGCATGTTTGTTGGATTCCACGTCGTCGTAATTGAAGATGATTTTCAAAACAATGATTGTTTAATCACCATTATATTACTTCCAAGTTCCAAGACCACCATTACGTAGTTGATATTATTATATTGAATGTTCGGGCGAAGACATAAACAAGTAAAAGAAACGTGGTCATAAGAGGACAAGTGAAGTTTCCAAACGGGTTTAGCCGAAGAGCCAGTTGCTGATTACTTAAGGATAAACTCTTCGAGACAAATAGCACTATGTTAGTTTGTTAAAACCCAGAACCCGCCAAAACTCTTATAACCCCAACCTTGTGTTTATTTTTTGCCAGGAATTCTCTAGTGAGTCTAGGATTTTATTTTTCTAAATTAAGTCCCCACAATATCCACCACTCATTTCAAATTGTAAGGTAGATTAAGAAAAAAACGGTTATGCTAATGAATGGTGAGATTAACTGTAAATAAAATCCAATGGTGAGATTGTAGGGGCTTAAACTAAATTTGATGAGCATTAAGCTCACTAGCGCTTGACCCTGTTTTTTGCTACATTATTGTCCCTTGTTTAGATTGATATCACGTTAGACTATGATTGCCACGGGCCCACGGTATTGCCAAGATTCCTCTATTATATAATACATAAAAGGAATTTTTTTCAAAATAATCCAAAAAAATAAAAAATTGTAAAAATATGCACTTCAGAAACTTATTTGGCAAAATATGCACATTGAAAAACGACACCTGAGATACCGTTTTTATTAAGTAAAAACGACATCGCCAATGCCGTTTTTAACCAAGTAAAAAACGGCACCAGTAATTTGTGTGAAAACGGCATCACTGGTGTCGTTTTTATCCTATATAAAAACGGCATCCGAGATGTCGTTTTTAAGCTAGGGTTTAAGTGGTCTGGCCAGCCACCATCTTCATTCTTTCACTTCCAAAATTCCCCCACTCCCCATTAGTCTCCCTCTCCGACGACCAACAGTGTTGAGGTTAGGTTTTTATTTTGGTTTTTTTTTATTTTATTTTGACATGAAATACAATGCATGTATAGTTAATGTATTTGTTTTTATGTTCATATATGTATGAAATGTAGATTTTCTACACTCGAAGTAATGAGCTCCGGTACCGGATTGGTTATGGTTTTTTTCGATGAAATTCTTACATTCATAGATGAGGTACCAGAATATGAATGTGGTAACAGACGAATGCTTAATGTTAACACACAAATGTGATATGATGATCTCTGTGAATCAGTTTGTCAAGTTTGTGGTTTCCAAGAAGGAGAGTTTGATCTAAAGTTAACATGCAAATGACCACCGTATGAAAAGTATACATATGCTCAAGTTTTTGATGATCAGAGCACGGCTACAATGTTATCTCTATTTAACTTCATGAATACGGTTGTATTGTTTGTTGAGAAACAACCCAATCCCTATACTATTGTCCACCACAGTCAGTTGAATGAGGATTATCAACAAATGACACAAACATATCGCCAATATGAAGCAGATACTTCTTCGGCAGTTCCTCAGTCTTATTTTGGATCGTATGAGAACACACCAATGAATATTGGTAATTATGAAGTAGACGTAGTTCAATCACATTCTCAAGGAAGACAGGTTGAAGATGCAGATAGTGATGAGACAGATGATGATGAGGCAGATGGTCAGATGGATGGTGATGAGATAGACATTGTTGATGTAGATTCAACCACACTTCCGGAGCTGCAGAACATGTTTCATTATATGGCAATCATGTGAAGTCGACATTTGGGAAACTGTAAAACATAATTAACAAAAAATAATATTACATACTATTCAGTTCAAATAATACAATCTAAACAAATTCAATACATTATCCACAATCAATCTAATTTCAACAACTACAACATTCATTATTCAATTTAATTGGTTTAACACAAATCCACACAATGCGAAACTCACCAAACAATGTAAATTTATTAAATTTGGACTTCTGAGATTAATTGATCCATTAATCAAATCATCAAATCCGCACAAGATTAATAATCATAACAATATAACATCATCATCCACACAAGATTAATTAAACAAAGTATGGTAAACTCATAAACCAAATATCAATCAAATCCAATTCAAACAATCCACACACATCCTAACCAAATCAATCAAATGTACATAAATACAAACTAATAAGACAAAATCTTAACAAAAAATGATCTAAAAATACCTGAAATCGCAGGAGAGAGGGAGAGGAAAAAACACAAAATTATTTGGGAAGATTTGAGAAAAGGGGGTCTTGGTGCCGTTTTTAACCCTAGGTTAAAAACGGCATCTCGGATGCCGTTTTATGTAAGGTAAAAACGGCACTAGTAGTGTCGTTTTTAACCAAGTAAAAAACAGCACCAGTAATGCCATTTTTAACCTCGAATTAAAAACGAAACTACTAGTGCCGTTTTTTACTTGGTTAAAAAACGACATTGGAGATATCGTTTTTACTTAATAAAAAACGGTATCTCAGGTGCTGTTTTTCAATGTGCATATTTTGCCAAATAAGTTCTTGAAGGGCATATTTTTACAATTTTTTATTTTTTTTAATTATTTTGAAAAAATTTCCTACGTAAAAGGTTAGGAAGTATTGAGATTCGCCCAAAAAATGTATATAGAAAAAAAAAGCACAAAAATGGAAAAGAAAGAGAGAGAGAAAAAGTAGTGATGATGCAGACACGGTGTAAATAGAGATGAGCATGGGCTTGGATAGCCCGATCGAATCAAACACTCGACCCATGCTCGTCTACCTTGGTCATGGTGGCCCACGTCCATCTATGATACTAATCAGGTACAAATTTGGATCCCCACGATCGTGCCCGATAAGAACTTTGTCGGATCCCAACGCCCACCGGAACCAGAATCAGAGTCGGAGCGAGGGAGAAGGGCGATGGCTTTGAGCAACTTAATCCTTACCGTCGCCGGCGTGACGGCGGCGGTCGTTCTCCTCCGGTTCGACGTGAAGCGTTCGGCCACCGTGTTCCGCCGCAATGCCCGCCAGATCCGCCACTGGCTTGAGGAGGAGTCCGCCTCCGCCCCCAAGTCCGTCTTCCTACACCCCCTTTTTCTCTCGATTTGCGAATGCGTTTTTTACGATTGACTTCTGAAAAATTGGAGTTCCGTAAAATTGTTTATGAGATTTCGTAAAATTAGAATATCCGATTGTGATTCCAAACGAACCGTTCGACTTTTACAATTTACATGATGATGTTGGAGAATGTTTTGTTAGGTTTAGGTCCGGTTGATTGATACCAATTTGTTTGATGGTTTAGTATTAGGTTTTAGCTGTAATATGTTGCTGGATATGAGAGCTGATCAATTACCTTAGCAAGATAGGCTTCAATTCACTGATGTTGGAGAGTTAGGTCGTGTCTGGTTCTCTGTGAATTTGTTTTTACAACCTTCAATTTTCTCAACCAAATAATGGAATGTTACCAAATGGGTAACCAGATTACGTTTCATCCTTGATGACGGTGAACTAAGTGTGGCCTTCGTGTTTAGAGGTTTAGGATTAGGAATGGCCGAATGGGTGCTAGCTAAAGGTACTGTTTTTTGGGTTTAGTTTAGGATTATTGGAGTTACCGTTAGAGGCGGATTAGTCTCAACACCTTACCAATTATGGACTTGGCATTGTTTCGGAGAGGGTAGAGTAAGAGTGAGAAAGAGAGGATTGATGATGCTAGTATTCCGAATAATACTTTATCATACCAATCCAAATTTGTATTTTCGAGAATTTTGTATTTTTCCAACTGGAATCTGCTTAAAGAGTTGTATGCTACAATGGGAAATTGTACAATATGTGACTACAGGCCTTGTGAAATATTCTACTTTAACACCAAACTATTGACTAACATGTGATCCTAGTTACTGTTTAAATTCTTACAGTGCTACTTCGGTAAGGGTTTCAAATTGAGTGTTGAAGCTTTTGACTAGGTTAAGGTTGCAAATTAATTCTGCTCAATTGCTTGCTTTGCTATCGGGTGTATGGAACAGTAATAGTGTTACTCCATGTCCAAGTGAGATTGCTTTGTTGAAAAGTGAACTGCATGGAAGATCCCTTGCTGCCTACATAATTGATCAGGTCTACTCTAGTTTTGATTATCATGGTATTGGGCTAATTGATCACTCGACTACTCAAAGAAGATGAATAGATGATACTTTGGAAAAGATTATTTTTGGGTAGATACCTTGACGTGAAATTAAATCGATGAAGTTAAGCTCGATTATGTTGCAATTTTTTTTAATAGGAATCATTTGCCTACTTCAATGTTGACAAGGTTAGACTGTTTGAGGCATCCAAGTTAGGATCCTACCAGTGATAGAGAGAACATGGTGAACAATTGGGCCTTTTCTCCAAAAATAAGAAAAAAATACAAATAGACCTTTACGAAGGGACCCTGAAATCCAAGGGGTGGTTGTCGGCAAGTAGGTGCCCTTGATGCCTGAAGTAGGGGCTTAACAAATGCTTGTTTGGGGAATGTACTGTAACCCATGATTGTTGGGAATCTTGCCGGCAAAGTTGGGAAAGATTTGGTGGATTTTGAGGGGGGTTTTCTGCTTCTAGCTTAATTGGTCTGGTGGACCAGATAATGGGCGTATGAGACTGCTGCAAAGGTGGACTCTTGCCATTTGGTGGAATATTTGGTTTTACGGAGTTAGTCTTATATTCAAGATTAAGAAATTGGAGATTGGTTGCATTTGAAGAAAAACGGTCCAAGACAACTTTTTTTGCTTGCAGGAGTTGAGGTTGATGCAATTTTATTTTTTGAGTCTATGTTAGCTTGGTTTTGGGGTTGGTAGCATAGCTACCCTATATTTGTCTAGGCCTCTGACTGTGATTTGGCACTGATTCTACTTCCCGTAGACCATTTCATATTGTTGTGTTGTTTTTGTTTTGTTTTTCGGCTTTTCTTTTTATTTTCTTTCTTCTCCTTGTAATTGCTAATTCTACTGTTTGTCGAACATTCCCCCCCCCCCCCCCCCCCCCCAGGGGACATATATCCGAACATTGGCTTTTGGTTCGAAAAATGTTGAACTCCATCAGCTATAGTTATTTTCTTCTTTTCAGTTACATATGATATTTTTCTGTCCAATGATTAGCATGAAATGCTAATGCTGGTTTGTGTTTTGCATAGCTCTAATAACGACTATATGGGCATTTCAACAGATATTCACTATCTCCTTGCTGTTTCTTTGCAGGAAGGCTGACAGAACAACCCCAAAGGAATTAGACTCAAAGGTTCCGAAGAAAGACACTCCCAAGGATGATTGAAATTGAACTACCATGTCAATCTCATAGGACGGTTTAGATCATGAACTAGGTAGAATATATAATGTAGAGTTTCCTTGGATGTCAAATAGAGGCGCAATAAGGCCTTTTTTGCTTTCAAAAAGTAGTTTTCATGAGCAGCTGAGGGATGGTTATTCCACTACACCATGTCGGCTACATGGCCATTATAGCTCTAGAAGGATTTATTGCTTTTCCCTACATTTGTGCCTTTGATGGTACTTTTCCATCCTAAACGTGAAGTGGTTCTGACTTCTGAGTGTGATATTTATGTATTTATAATGGTTCATCGACACCATTTTTGTCAAATATTCACCTTAACATTGTTAATGGATATGTCATTATATGCAATTTAGGTATTTAAACTTAGAACTGTTATATGCTTTATCCAGGTCAAATGGGTGACCACTAGGTAAGACATCAAATCGGACTTAACGACAGCGGATGCATCATCATGGATGCAGGCAATAGAAGAAGGTATGAATCATCCATCGCTTTTGAAGTCATCTAAAGCGTGCAACTAAAATAATAAAAGATCAGCTATAGTTTGGATGTTCACATGGGAGTGAAATTTATGTTGGAGTGGATAATTTATAATTTACCAGGTCAAAATGCACAACTGCATTCCTTAAGAATGAAAAGATGATTGTTTTGTACTGTAAATTCGCAGTTACCGCCAGTAAAATACACAGTGGTCGTTTCTTGAGTAGTTCTAAAATAATAAGCTTTCATGAACAATGGTTGTTTTATTTTTATACATCACAATAACAAAATCATTTTATTTTATGATACACTTCCTGATTAAGTGGCGCACCATCACTAATTATCGATGTCGGTCTGTACCACAACTTAAAAGGTCTTCTGCTCAAGATTTTAGCACTTCAGTACTTCACCCGTGCTCTACGACTAAAAAGAAGTCAAAAGGTTGTGTAAATTTCCATATATTTACTTTCTTATATCTTTCACAAAGACAAAAAACCAGAAACAGAGCCCAAACGCCACAGCTACCAGTGCTGCCATCCCTGCAATCACATATCATCAACGTCACATCCTTGGGTGAAAACTCCAATAACTGTCAAGGTGGAAGTAACATGCAATCCAAGATAAGATCATGCCAACAAAAAGGACCTTAGATTTCGTAAATACTTGAAACTAATATAAAAGGTGCTGCTTTTCGCAAAGGAAAAATAAAGGAGCTCCGAAAATAAATTATATTCCTATAGTATGCTTTGATTTATCATGTCGATTTTATCATCATACAGCAGACTACTATCCAGAGTTCCAGACAAGTACTCTATTTTTTCATCATATTCCGTCCTACTGCCTGTGGTATAGCTAGAAATAAACTGAAATAATTGCCAAGAACTTTGAATTTAGTTGTTTTGAATGATATAAGCTTTTTAATAACTGCACTGTTTCAAGATTACACCAAGAAAATAAAGAGCTGATATTGAACGGGCTGATCACAAAAACTTGAAATCATGGTTTCTTATCACAGCTCCGACTTTAACTCTGTCAAGGCTTTCGATGGTAGAGTTAACTGTTTTAGCCATTAAGAATTGTTTGAACTCATCATGATGTAATACATGACCATTTATTTTTGTTATTTTTAAGGTTCGACCAGTCAATAAGTATCTTTATCTTATTGATTAGGTTCCAGTCCATGGATTCATTTACTGGATCTCAATGACTACTGAACCGTTGGTTCACCCTGTTGGATGTGAACCAGGTCTAAAGCACCAAAAACCTTCCACCCAGCTGGCCGATTCCAGTTCTATGGGTTGAACCCGCCAGGCCAGTATGGATGCCACCAACATTGCTTAGAATTGGTTTAACGATTTCCTTATTTCAGTTATTTTTTGAGTTTTGAGTTCTGAAATTGTGTTTAAATATAGATTAATAGGCATCCAATCTTACCTACACTGCAAGTAAAATGAGAAAGTAATATGAAACCTTAACTAATTACATACCGAACCTTGGATAACTGTAACATATCCGGTAGTTATGGCTGTTATTATTATGTGGCCTATGAATTATTCCATTAAGTAATTAATTAAAGCCATGCATATCCATTTAGTGTGTTAGTGGGTAGTTATTTTGATGGAAGGAACTACCACACACAAAATTCTATAAATAAAGGTTTTTGGTCCCAATTGTTGCCCTAGTTAATTTTCACCATCATCTCTCTAAATTTTCTCCCAAAATTCAAGAGGATCATCCATCATCAAGTCTAGGGAAAACAATTGAAGATCACTTCCCTAAAGTTTCGCTTCCGCTTTACGTTCTTCAAGATGTCTTTGACATCTAGTTGTAAGTGTTTTCATTAATGTTATTTTATATAGAATTTAGTAGTAGATCTTGTTGTTTATCATGTTCTTAATGTATTAGAACATACTTTTTAACTAACATTTGGTATCAAGAGCCAAACTAAATTCGTATATTATACATATTAAGATTTTTTTTGGACATGCTTTTAATCATTATGATAATGTTTTAGATTATTATTGCATGCCAAATTTAAAATTACTTTAAACTGATGTGTTTCCAAAATTTAATATTTTTGTATACTGTTGCATAAATTGTGACATATGGAAATTGACGAAATCATTGTTTGTGCATGGTAAATTATGTTTGACCACACGTGATGTTTAAATCTTGCACAAAACTTGATTTAAAATTAGATATTTATATTTCATTTTATTCATGTCCTTTATGAAAGTTGAGATTGGAAATGCATAATTTATATGTCGAACCAATAACCAATCACGTTTTGATTTTCTTTTATTCATTAATTAAATAAAAGAAAAATCAAACTTCATGTAGATGGACATGTGCAGACTTTTTCAACTTTATTTATTATGTAATTGGAAATAGCTTAAGACAACTATATTGACCATACCTTATGGTTAAATAACAATATTTTTTTTGAATCTTTTGATGTTGTCTTTTACGTGGATTAACATCTTCCAATTTTATGTGATTTTGTTTGCCCTCAATCGTGCATGATTAATTTGTCCATATATGTTTGTCTATAAATTAATAACTGAATGAAGATGACATGACGAAGGAACGTGCAAGTTGGTTAATTTTTCTCTGTTTGGATAATTTGCAATCGTGATTATTTTCTTTTCTGTTATTACAATTTTGTTTATTATGGATTATAATTAACGACGATGATCTTCTTACATTTATTGAGAGAAATTTAACATCACGATATTATGAGATTCATGCTAATGCAATTCTAAATATGATTTATACATTTTATAAAAAAAAAAAAAAATGTAAAATTATGATTGTCATGTATAATAATTGACCCAACGGAAAATTATTGTACATGTTTGCCTTATGAAAAATTATTAACCATATTATGATATATTTAACGACTGATTATCGTCAATTTTACCAACTTTAATTGTCGATTTTCTTTTGTTAAATAAAATTTTGTGATGGTTATCTTGTGGTGTTAAATCATAATTTTTATGTATGATAAATCATGGACATAATTTTACCAACTTTAATTATAGACATGATTTATTTTATAAATTCTCTTATGACTAATGATTTTGTAAATCAATTTATTTTCTGCCCAACGGTGATGTAAATTGATTTATAAATGTATATTAATGTGCATGTTATTAATCGTACCAACTTAGATTAATAATTATGCAAAACGGTTATGAATTAACTGAAATATTTTTGAGTATTTAATGTTAATTTCAGTTTGTTAACTGTTAGATTACAGTTAATTAATGTTATTATGTCATTTGTTTCTCGTGTGGTTTATGTAGTTAATGAAAGTAAGCATCATATATATTTTGATAATTTTGCAGCATTGAATACATCACATATTACATCACAACTATCTGGAATTGAACCCCTTAATGGAACAAATTTTCTTACTTGGAAGGATCAAATAGAAATATGTCTAGGTGTTTTGGAACTCGATCATGCTTTTCGTATGGATGCTCCCACACCTCCTACAGCCACTAGTTCCAACGAACTAAAGGCCAATTATGAAAAGTGGGAGCGTTCTAATCGCATGTCACTAATGATTATGAAGAGTTCTATTACTCCTGCTATCCGGGGAGCAATCCCTGAAAAAGATAGTGCTAACAAGACATTTAATGCAAAAGAGTATTTGGCTTCTGTTGAAGAGCAGTTTAAGGGGACTTCCAAAGCTAATGCAAGTGCCCTTATAATGAAAATGCTCACAACCAAGTATAATGGGACTAGCGGTATACGTGAACATATCATGATGATGAGTGATATGGCCGCAAAACTGAAAGGCATGGATATGGCAATTTCTGAAGGTTTTCTTGTTCATTTTATTATGACTTCTCTGCCTGCGCATTTTGGTCCTTTCAAGATCAATTATAATACGCAGAAAGAGAAATGGAAAATGAGCGAATTAATTGCTATGTGTGTTGAAGAAGAAGAAAGACTTAAAATTGAAAAACCTGACTTTGCACACCTTGCCTTTAATGGTCCAACAAAGAGAAAATTTAATGGTAATGGTAAGGGGATAAAGATAATGAAGGCAATTGTTGCTAAAAACAAAGCAAGCACCTGCGGTGCAAATCATGATTTACTCCTAAATGTTACTGTTTAACGAAATTAGACATTTATTGAAGGAGTATGATGTTTTAAAGCATGACTTGTTAAAAAGATAATAAAGTTAACCTTATGATTTATGAATCCTTTTAAGTTAAGGTTCATTCATGTACCTAATGGTTTGACATCTGCACCATTGTGCACATTACGAACTCGTTGTAAAATTCCACTTATGGCATTTACCTCTTGTTTCAGAATTTAGAGGATGACCTCTATATAAGTTGCATTTGAGTTTTTCATCAACTAATGATTTTATCGATGAACACTATTGGTGTCAATAATTATAGAAGTGAAATCAAGAGAAATCATGATAATGGAAATTCATCGTCATTATGTTATCGTCGTTTGAGATATATTTCAAAAGAGAATATTATGTCTCTTTATGATTGAAATTCTTCTTACATTAAATTTTCTGATTTTTTAATGTAGTAAAGACAAGTATGTGAAAATGAACTAAGAAATGAGTTACTTGAAGTGGTAATTTTTTTTAAAATTATCCAATAATGTATGTGGATAATGTCTTACTTCAAGTCTTAAGGGTCATAATAATATTCATATTTTGCTTTATTTCTTCATGATAACGATATCTTCCATCAGCTTTTATTGTTGGGACATCCCAAAGAATAATTATGTTGGCTGAGAAACGAAATCGTACACTTATGGATATGGTACGAAGTATGATATGCAACACTGACTTGCCTGATTATCTATGGATGGAAGCATTAAAGATAACCACACATATTCTAAATAGGGTTCCTAGTAAATCTGTCCCGAAAACACCTTATGAATTGTGGACAGCTCGAAAACCCAAATTGGGATACTTACGTGTTTGGGGTTGTCATGCTGAAGCTAAAATCTTCAATCCACAAATTAAGAAACTTGACCCTAAAACCATTAGTTGTTATTTCATCGGTTATCCAGATAGATCCAAAGGTTTTCGTTTTTATTGCCCATCTCATACCACTAAAATTGTTGAAACGAGACATGCTGTATTTTTAGAAAATGGCAAGAATAGTAGGAGTAGTGAAATTAGAAAAGTGAATCTCGAGGAAAATCGGACTTACGTTCCAATCCCGATTATCCGTGAGGTTTCAAGTTCAACACCTCTTTTGGATGTTGTAGACACAACTAATCCACTACTTAATGAAGAACCCCACGCTAATGAAGCAACTGAACTTCCCGAAGAACCTTTACGTAGGTCGCAGAGGGAGCGAAAATCTCCAATTTCTAATGATTATATTGTATACCAAACCGAAGGATGCGATATTGGCAATGGAGAGGATCCTACCTCATTTAATGAAGCCATTATGAGCGATAAATCATCTCAATGGCTAGAAGCCATGAATGAAAAGATGAAATCGATGGAAATTAATGAAGTTTGGGACCTTGTTGATTTACCAACTGGATCTAAGCCAATAGGCTGTAAATGGGTCTATAAGACCAAGACAGACTCCAAAGGTAACATCGAAAGATTTAAGGCTCGACTTGTCGCTAAAGGCTTTACACAAAGGGAATGCATCCATTTTGATAATATATTTTCTCCAGTCTCAAAGAAAGACTCACTTAGAATTGTTTTAGCCTTAGTAGCTCATAAAGATTTAGAGTTACATCAGATGGACGTAAAAACTGCATTCCTTAATGGTGACTTGCAAGAGAAACTTTTTATGACACAACCAGAAGGTTTTGTCGTAAAAGGCAAGGAACACATGGGATGTCGATTAAAGAAATCCATATATGGCTTAAAACAAGCATCTAGACAATGGTATCTTAAGTTTGATGAGGTGATAACTAACTTTGGATTTAAAGAAAATGTGATTGATCAATGCATATATCTTAAGGTTAGTGGGAGTAAGTTTATCATTCTAGTCTTGTATGTGGATGATATTTTGCTAGCCAGTAGTGATTTAGACATGTTATATGAGATCAAACGATTTCTTTCAAACAAGTTTGAAATGAAGGATCTTGGTGAAGCCACTTATGTTATTGGCATTGAAATTCATCGAGATCGGTCTCGTGGGATTTTAGGATTATCTCAAAATGCATATATTGAGAAAATGCTTAAAAATATAACATGCAAAACTGCTCCCCAAGTGTTGCTCCTATTGTAAAGGGTGACAAATTTAGCAAATTACAATGTCCTAAAAATGAATTAGAACGTGCACAAATGAAGCAAATTCCTTATGCCTCAGTGGTTGGGAGTTTAATGTATGCTCAAGTTTGTACACGTCCTGATTTGGCATTTGCAGTTGGTATGCTTGGTCGATATCAAATAGATCCAGGGATGGATCATTGAAAGCTGCCAAAAAGGTTTTACGCTATTTACAAGGGACAAAAGACTATATGCTTACTTACAGAAAGTCAGATAACCTTGAGGTTATTGGTTATTCTGACTTTTCTGGATGCATTGACAGTAAGAAATCCACGTCGGATTACATATATATGCTTGCAAATGGACCAATATCATGGAAGAGTGTCAAGCAGTCTTTACGGGCATCTTCCGTAATGCAAGTAGAATTTGTGGTATGCTATGAGGTTACTGCTGAAGCCATTTGGTTAAAGAATTTTGTACCTGGGCTTCAAGTAGTTAATAGTATTTTGAGACCACTCACATTATTTTGTGATAATGAAGCTGCTGTTTTCTTCTCTAAAAAACAACAAGTCAAGTGGTGCATCCAAGTGGATTGACATCAAATATCTTGTTGTTAGAGACAAAGTCAAAAATGGTACTATTGTCATACAACACATAAGAACACGAGCAATGTTAGTTGATTCACTAACAAAGGCTCTACCACCCAGTCTCTTTAGAGAGCATGTTGCCGGCATGGGTTTGGTAAATGTAATGTAATGTTGTTAATGACTAATGTGTATGACATTATATGTTGAAGCTTCAATGATGTGTTTGACTTTGATTTGTAAAAGTTTGCTTCTTATTTCTTGTGCACAATATTATTATTTATGCAAACAAATTTATGAACCTAATGACTTATGTTGACTGAATTTGGAAAGATTACCAAATACCATAATTGATGGGGGTCAAATGATGACGTTAATTATTTGACTACATTGGTTTGGCTTGGTGATTCCGACTGAGTGAGGTATATGTTTTAATGAAATTTATGTTGGCCAATTTTTGTATGTGCTTTTGTAAATGGAACTAATGATAATTGATGTTACGACCAAGTGGGAGAATGTTATTATTATGTGGCCTATGAATTATTCCATTAAGTAATTAATTAAAGCCATGCATATCCATTTAGTGTGTTAGTGGGTAGTTATTTTGATGGAAGGAACTACCACACACAAAATTCTATAAATAAAGGTTTTTGGTCCCAATTGTTGCCCTAGTTAATTTTCACCATCATCTCTCTAAATTTTCTCCCAAAATTCAAGAGGATCATCCATCATCAAGTCTAGGGAAAACAATTGAAGATCACTTCCCTAAAGTTTCGCTTCCGCTTTACGTTCTTCAAGATGTCTTTGACATCTAGTTGTAAGTGTTTTCATTAATGTTATTTTATATAGAATTTAGTAGTAGATCTTGTTGTTTATCATGTTCTTAATGTATTAGAACATACTTATTTCTAACAATGGCAAGCATGGTTATATATATATATATATGCAGTAATTCTCTAGTGAGCTCGAAACTTCATCTACATATTTTAAGTCAGTACTATATTCATCTTTCATCTGAAATGTAAGGTAAATTAAGGTTGTGACGGTTATACTAATAAAATGATCTAATGGTGGATATTAACCGTAGAATAACCATAATTAAATCTAATTGTGAGATTGTAGGGGACTTAAACAAATAAGATGAGTCATGAACTCATTAGATCTTGACTATATATATATATATATATTATATACATATATATCTTACCATAAACAGCATAATTGGTTGCAACAGCACCACCAATTTTCTTCCTCTTTGACCCTTCTGAGATCTTACAAACTTGCAGTTGGAGAAGCATGGAGATCATAACCAACCCACTTCCCAGTTTCTCCCTCACAACCCTCTCCTCCATGTTGATGGACCACAGCCCACCCATACCTTGCAGATAGTACCCTTCCATCACAACTTTGACAAACAAAAACACCCCAAAAGAGAATAGCACCTTCGCCACTTTCTTGAGATCCTCAAATTTCATTTTGGCACCAAGTATATTAACACCAGAAGCAACAGCATACAGTGGAAACCACAAAAACCAATCTGATGCCAAAAGGACATTCAAATCAATGTAAGGTGGCCTATGAAACTTTGGTTCTTCTAAAATAATTAATGTTTGTTACCTGGATCATCTAGTTGAACTGAAGCAGAATATGCAAATAGGGAAGCCATCATAAGAGAACATGATGCAAACATGAAAGGATTGCTTTCTTCTTGTGCCATGTTTAATCCTATATTCTTCTGTGTTTTTCTTGGAAATCTTAACTGAGCTTTTGATGAATGTTTCGGGTTTAGATCTGAAAGATAATGGACAACTGGCCAGGAAGTCAACTTTCACTCCAACTGACCCTCTCCTTGTTTCTCTTTAGTATTTAAATTGCTATCTATTATGTCATTGCATTGTCCTCAAGTCAAAACCAATGGATAATACGATAAAGACAAGAATGAGATATCTCATCTTCCGATTTGAAACCATAACTTCCAAATGGATATAGTGCTTTGGTGAAGGTGTGTGTGAGAACCTTGATCACGATCTTCGGCTGCTTAGACAGGACAAGTAGTTCGAGCCAATCCATAGGTTTTAAGGACAATGTATCTACTAGCATACATGCTTCATACTTTAACATCTTTTGACCAATTCGTGTTGGCTCATTATGATGTTGTATGTCTTTTTTATATATAAATGGTATGGCTAATTTTGATTATTACGTGGATTGCTAATCCGAGTCCCACCTGCCATGGTTCGTTAAGGGGTGGGGAACGAATTGCAGTCTGAACCCCACCCGAGCAGTTGGGATACACGAGGGGTGTATCATGATATTGTATGTCACTAGGCTCCATGGATAGTAAATGAACGAAGTTGCGAGGACGAGTAGTCACGAGCATCCATACAACTCAACGTGCTATCCATATCCTTGCACCTCTCAAAACACAGAACAAGACAAAAATAGCATTTTTTAGAGAAAAAACAAACATGTAGCATGCTATATTTGGGTGATGGTAACTCTGGGAGACTGGGGCCATGCATTATTTTGCAAAACCAAGAATAAAATGAAGGTGTGGGCATTGGGTGGTATAAACCTCACCATTTCACAAACCATTTCGTGTTAGTTGTCCAGTGAACGTTTTCTAAAGAGTGTGCATTCTGGTAAAGAGATCAGTTTAGGAGTTCTTTGATTCTGAAACCCTGTCCTAACCATGTCTGGTAAAGTCCTCCAGTAATAATGCAACAGGGAGGAGGTCAACAAAGCATGTACTCCTTGCTTGATTTTCTTCTTTCTACAGCTTTCTTTCGTTTCCTCTTCTCTTTTCTTTATTCTTTCACGTTTTCTGTAGTGATCCTTTAGCAGGTGTAAATGGTAATCATGTCAGTGAGCTCCACTCACATTTTTGTACTCTTGCAAAATTATCTCCGTCTCAGGCATATCATTCTATAAATTGTTCCCTGCAGTCCTTTTTTCTCTCCCTTGATAGAAACGTGTTTGTTTAATTGATGAAGTGTTCATTTTTTGCAGTTCATGGAAATAAAGCTAAATAAAAAAGGCTGAAAATTTTGAATTACAAGTATAAATGATGCTCATTCAAAATGTTTCTCAATTATTTTCTTTGCAATAATATATCAGAGATCACTATACTACCTTTTTTTCTTATAGTGCTTCTGCAAGATATGAGAATCTAGAGAGAATCAAGTACTTGAGAAATCTGCACTAATCACAAACCAAGAACTACACTATCCATTGATCCATTTATGAACCCCATCCCACTAAATCATTTCAAATTAAAATATCACTTAAGCTGATAATATCTCTAAAACCACAACTCCAGTTATCAATGATGCCATGCCATAAAAAACACCAACCTTGTGATGTTACAAAAACCCAACACTAACATCCACTAGCAGTTAAGTAAGGCTCTGCATTAAGATAATGAAATCCCAGTCATGTGTTTTTTGGAAGTGTTCATATAAGCAGATTCCAACGTTTGGAATTGTTGGAACTGTCCACCTCCTTTGACTTATCAAAATCTACATTTCGAAAACCCTGCTTTGCTCCAAACAAGCCAAAGATTGTATCTTTCCTAGCGTGCTTTGGACTCCTCACGCCCATCACTTTCAAATGCAAACCAAACACCACAAAGAGACGAGGGGAGGAAAACAGCAGATGAGGACATGGGCTTTGTCTTCGAGTATCTAAGACATGGACAGTAGCAGTGGAGTAAGGAACAAAAACCAAGAACTTTTTTTTTCTTCTTTTTGTTTTGTTAATGTTCTTTTGGAAACAGTATCTTGTGGGGTTATCACTCCCATCATTCTGTTCCTGTTTGTGTTCCAAAGTGTGGGAGTGGTTTCCTCCATGCCTGACATCAAGCTCTGACTAAATCATTAGAGATTGCAATTGAAAATGGGGTGAATCACTTGGGCCGGTGTGTTTTTCTCGCAATTTGAAGATGACCCATTTTGTGATTTGATTGTTGGAGACCTATTTAGAGTTTGTTGGGATTCACATGATCACATTTGTGTAATTTAAGGGCCCTTTTCTTTGTCCTTGTATCATGCTTTGGTAATCCTTGTTCTTCCTCTTTTTTCATCAAAGAAGGTCGTTTCTTTTTGTTGGTCTATAAAGGCGAATGGCTTTGTTTGTTTCATCAATATATCGGGTTTAGTGATTATGGTAGTCCTTCATATCTGTGAAATGTAAAGCCCTTCTTCTTGAGTTATTTCTTCCTCCTCTTTCTTAGGAAGAAAATTGTTTCTTCTTGTTGCTCTGCAAGGGAAAGACAATTTTTTTCTTCAACTGGCTTCATTTTAGTTCCTTATTCTTCTCTTTGTTAGGAAGAGAATATTGTTTTGTGTTGGCCTTCAGTTGGCTACTTTTTAATATAATCAACTGGTATACCACTGTTCAAATTAAGGGTTTTTTTTGCAGGTCCTGGGTTGATACTCCTTGTATTTCTAGTTTGTGGGTTTTTTTCCATTCTGATTTATATGAAGAGGAAAGTGGACTTTTTATGTTTTCTCAATTAGTTGCTTTAGCTGCATGGACAGTCTTACATTTTGATGGTTTTTAAGAAAACTAATTTGATTTTTTAACATGAAATAAGTGGTACATTGTCAAGTATTTTGAAATCTCAGTAATGTATTCTCCAAGTTATTATCATGATCCTGATGTTGCTGATGTGTTTTGTCACTGTCTCCATTTTGTTGACTTTCATTTTCCAATAAAACAAAGATTTCATTTTGTCTGTATCATTGAGATTTTTTCTGTAAATGCCAGAATTCAAGTATTTCTAGCAACTTGTCTTTATTCTTTCCATTCTTCATATGCAGGCATGTGACTTTTTTCTTGAAATTTGGAGTCGCTCCCTGTGATTACAATATACAGAGATCTACCCTTCAATCTACAATGGTGGAAAGCAAAATCCATTAAAAATCCTAGTAAATATAATCATAGTGAAATTCTCTCTTTGAAGCAAAATGGCTGATTTTAGAGTTAGAAGAGTTGAATCAGGCCATACAAAGATCAGGAATGTTCCGATTGCTGTAACTCCGGAAGGATTGTGGTGCTGCCCTTCAACTGCGGTCATTCAGAAGACACTCAAGAACCAAGCCCAACAAAACAAGCACAAGCCAACATCTACATTGTCACGGACATCATCACAGAAATCATCTGTTCAAAGAACACAAAGCCAACCAACCGACAAGAAAGTTTCATCTAACTCTTTAAGGGCGAGAGTTGCTTCTGATGATAAAAATTGCACGCCGACAGATACCCCTGGTTTATGTCCCAATGGCACTGATAGAGCGTCAAGGCCCGAGAATGTGCAGAGGAAGATTTCAGTTGGGTTTGGACAGCTCGATACAAGTGATGTGAAGCTCATTTTAATAGGAAAGGAGGGAGTTGTTGTGAGAATGTGCTTGCACAAGAACATTCTCGCTGAACACAGCAGTTTCTTCATGGATAAATTTTCTGGTCAGTCATCAGTATCATGTGTTGAAATTAAGGATTGTGAAGATGTTGAGATTTATGTAGAAACTATTGGGCTAATGTACTGCAAAGATTTGAAGCAGAGGCTGATCAGACAAAGCGTGACTCGCGTGTTACGCATTTTGAAGGTTGGTTCAATTTACTTTGTGTTTATTTGCATTTTTCCCCATCATTCCCGTGCGTTTGTAATGCCTTTTCTTTTTTTATTTCTATTACGAATCCTTCTCCCTGGGAATTAAACCATATGGTTTCAGTCCAACTTGATCCTACTGTTTATGGGGCATTTTGTCAGATTATGTTCCTTACACTCTGAAGTCTGAATCATTGGATATGGTTAGCTGAACTTGTTTTTTATTTATAAATCCTACTGTCTATGGGGCATTTTGTCAGATTATGTTCCTTAATCCCTGAAGTCTGAAGCATTGGATGTGGTTAGCTGAACTTGTTTTTATTTATAAATCCTACTGTCTATGGGGCATTTTGTCAGATTATGTTCCTTAATCCCTGAAGTCTGAAGCATTGGATGTGGTTAGCTGAACTTGTTTTTATTTATTTTCAATGAATAGTTTCAGTTGATATTGATATAACATAAAAAAATTGTCCTCACAGTAAAACTTTTCTTAAACTTGATTTCATGACTATGATATAAGAGAAATCTAGATTATAGAATTCTTTTTGTACCATCATGGAACTTGAGTTATTAGAGTTGATCTTTTAGACATTCAACCATGTGATGCACAATTTATTGATCACTAGAATTTTTCTGTCTTTTGTTCTCTAGAAGAAATTGTTAAAATGTTGTCTAGATCTCCTATTTAAGTTCAATATTATTTCCTTACAAAAGGCAAGGCTGACATTGAATAATTACAATTTACAGATAGCAGAATCCATTCGCTTTCACGTTTGCATAAAGTCGTGCCTAGAGTTCTTGGAAGCTGCACCATGGATCGGAGACGAAGAAGAAAGTGTGGTTTCCTCCATCCGGCATCTCCAGAACAATAATTCAGGAGTTAACCCAATACTAAAACGAGTTTCTTCTGAGATCTGCAATCCTCCTAAAGACACTTTTGCACAGATCATGGACTTGGTACTTCAAAGCAATGATGAAAGAGGCCGGAGCGAGATGAAGCTACTGGTCCTTAGGCTCCTGAGAGAGAACAGCCTTCTTATAAGTGGATCTTCAGACATATGCATCGAAACATTATACAGCTCATGCAGGACCTGTTTGGACTCTCTACTTCTTCTTTTCAGGCAAGCCAGTGATCCCGGATTCACAAATAGATCTTTGGAAATTAGAGACCCTGTAATAAAGCAAATAGGCCTTGATTCAGACAATCTTCTTTGGTTGGTCGAAATAATGTTTGACAGAAATGTGGCTGGTGAATTTGCTGTAATTTGGTCTAATCAGACAGAGCTCGCAGAACTACATCCAAAGGTGTCTATCACATCTCGCCACCTTGTAAGCTGCATCACTGCTAGACTTTATGTTGGGATTGGCAAAGGCGAGATGCTCCCGTCGAAGGACACAAGGCAGTCATTACTGCAGGTGTGGTTGCAGCCGCTTATCAAAGACTACAATTGGTTGCAGCATGGTTGTCGGACGTTTGACCGGAAGGTCGTCGAAGAAGGGATTGGTCGAACAATTCTGACATTGCCTTTGGAGGATCAGCAGAGTATTTTATTATCTTGGTTGGGGAGTTTTCTGAAAGTTGGTGATAATTGTCCTAATCTTCAGAGAGCCTTTGAGGTGTGGTGGAGAAGAACTTTCATCAGGCCTCACATCGAACAACAAGCTAATCCGAATCTTCCTCGAACGAGTGGAACATCGCCATAAGATGAGCAGAATTGGAAATTGGTGGAGGGTTTCTTTGGAAGAAACTTACTGTAATTTGTATGGCTGTTTTGCATTTTGCATGGAAAAAGAAAAGACATCCATGTCGAGTTCTCATTTTAATCGCGGAGACGATGCTTTGGAATACTGAACCAGAGGTTCTTAGAGTGTCTTTTGCTTTACAAGAAATGGTTTAGTACAATTTGCTTGTACTTTTATGTATTGTAAATTGCAACATATTACTTCGAGTTCTTGATGCTTGAGATATCAATCAAATTCGATACTGTTGCTACTTTTCTTCTTACTATGCTTTGGAAGAAAAAAAATGTCGATATAACTGGTTTTACTGACCCATATTTAGTTATTTACAGAAAATTGTATGTGTGAAGATTGTCTAGGAAAGAAGTCTTGCCATGTGAAAGTAACTTGCTTTCATGTAACATAATGCACCAGAAAATGTGTATAACGACCGAACTCAGGTCTGCATGGAGACTTTGTAAACTTCGTACTTGAATCACCTGGATTACACAATCTCACGACAAATAAAGCTTTAAATGCTTAAGCTGGATGTTAGTGTAATAGTGTAGCAATAGACGTGTTCTTATAATTCCTATGAGATTTTTTCTTCAACAGTGGAATTGTAATTAGAGGTGTTGCAAAAACCAATTATCATGTCACGTTCTCAACACTTACAGTGCCGAAGTATATTTTCTGAAATGAAAGTCATCAATAAAAAGTTAAATTTCTTACCAATCGTGGGTCTTTAATAAGTGGTATGTAAGAAAAACTTCCCACTCTGAAATAACTTTAGCTTAATATAAGTGGTATACCTCAAAACACATCGTCGGATTTACAAGTTAAATTTCTTACCAATCGTTGGAAGTAGTATTATGAAGTAGTAAGAAACTATTTATTATTACCTGAAAACACAACTCAGAAAAGAGCTAATGACACCTTCAAATAAACTCTTACCAAGATGTTAAGTAACACAAACTACAACACCACAATAATTGGAAGTAAAACCAAAGCACCATAAGTTACAAAAACCAGCAAATCAGACAAGTAATGCTCCACCCTAATCTTCCACGTCTATTCTCACAACACAATACAACAGGCACTTCAACATGACACCAACAATAACACAGCAAGTACCGCTAACCAACCTTTCCTTGCATGCATTCTTCTCGTCTTTGTTCTTCTGCTTTTCCTTGAACCACTTCTTTGTTTTCTCAGCGACCGTTACTTTCCTCGAGAAGGTGTAACTCCTCAAGTACCTCTGCCTATGCCCATATTCGTCATGTTGTGCCGCCTTTCTCGTCGGGTTCTCCTTGAGGCTAATCAGCTTCAGTAACTCAGCATCTGATTCTGCCCACTTCTGGAGCTTAACAAAGTTGATCTTTGTTGGTGTCTGCACGTCCAAGCAACCACCAGCTATACACACAGAGCCCATCACCTTTTCTCTTCTCCAAACTTCTCTCCTTTGCTTAAGTTGATAACTTCGTTTAGGTTAAGTTTGTTTCTGTGATTAATTTTCTGAACAGGGTAAGAAGAAAACAATGTTTCTGAACTGCCCAAGAATAGTTTGGCACGAGAAGTTGTTTCTACTAACCAAAAACTTCAGTAGGAACATAAATAAATTATGTTGGAGTTGGTGGACATTGTTCCTTTCTTTGTTGTGTTGTGTTTCAAATCAGAGATGTTTGAACTGGTTATGTATTGATGGTAGTGGTGCTCTTGCATGTGCTTAGAACTTAGATTTCGGCACAACCACTGCCACTATGCAGTGTGTTTGCGTCTGATTGTCTTTGTTGGCACTTCGATTCTTAGATGGTGATCTTTGATTTCACAAACTCCTTTTATAATAATGCAAATATTAAGAGGTTTGAAATGCAAATTTTCAGGATATTAGTAGTATTTCTAAATATTGTAAATTAAAAAAGCATTGGAATTGGTCAATAAAGCACATTTTAGTTTCTATTTTATCCGAGATTTATGAAGATTGAGAATTGTTATTTAATTAAGTTAATTTGGAATGTTTCATAAATTATTAAATAGTGGTGAGAATTGGTCTTGGTATTAATCGGTTAAGGGTTTGGGAATTTAGTATAGATAGGTGACTTTGGAATAAAGAAAGATTTTTATCAAAACAAAATTGTGAGAGTTAGAAATTTATTACTTGTGAGTCTTGTGGGATGTCGGTCGTTGTCTAGGTTAGCATTTGGAGTTAACTGAGTTCGGCTTCGCGTTGGCTTAGTTGTTTGGGGTTTGATTATTGGTGCAAGAATTGTTTTCGAATAAGAACGTACTTGCCTAGTCTATTGTTGGGATTTCGGGTTTTAATGAAAACTTAACGGAACGACGAACTTAAAAAAGTAATGACATCTATGAATGCATAATGATTTTGGAGTGGTACGATTAGAAATGGTCGTAGAACGATGATAGATTCAGAATTATGTTGTTTTGAAATTGTATATAGGCAAAAAACCCAAAAATTAATAGTTTTAAACAACCACTAGAGTTGCTGAGTGGTTCTTGCATAGTAAGTCTTTTGGACTCGTGCCTTTGAAAAATGATTTTGCATTGCGTTCAACCGCATTCTAGGAATGTTTCGCAGCGGCAATTGACCATATTCTGTACGGATGGAATCAAGTGAAGGTAATTAATATTGTAGCTACTTTATGCTTCATTTAACTATATGTTAGGTATGAAATCATGATCGTTTATTTTTCTTATGCAATTGGCATTATATTTTCTATAAATATACCTTGAATTGTTTGTGACGTCTATATTTGGAAAGAAAAAAAACAAACTCTTCAGACTATTATTTGAATTGGGATGTTACACTTTTGAACTTCAAACTAACACTTTTACCTCTTAAATTTCAAGTTCTTACGATTTGGTAATGATATATTGATATTGATTGGGCAATACGCGCGACATATGAATTGCACCAAGAAAATATGTTTGCGAGTAGTTTAGTTTGGAGTTGAAGACATGATAATGATCATAAATTACTGGGAGGGCATTTTTCATCACTTTCTTCATCTCCGCGTGTAAAACATTTTGCCAATTCTTGTTGTCCGAGGCACGAGTCAAAAATGGGATTAAATTCACCCACTTGTTAAACACTTAAACGTGAGCATTTGTAACATTTTAGGTATTTATTTTAGGCACAGAAAATATACCGATAAGATATATTTGTGGGCCCTTTCAAGAGCTTAAGGTAGGTTTTACTTTGCAACCATTAAACACACAATAACTTGATGCAGTTCAAAATATTTAAATATACTTCCATCCACGTCTGAAAAAGAGGTGCCTTTTTATCACCGGTTGGAAGTGTACGAAGGATTGTTTCTCTGCCTCACCTCTCGTGAGATCATTAGTAATCATGATTCAGGCTGATTGGTAATGAGTTTTCTTTTTCTTATTTCTCCTTCAAATCAATTTTTTTCTTCTTTCACGTCATATTTCTCTCTTCCCAATCTATTTTATTCTCTTTCCTAAGTCATTCACCTTTTAACCACAACCCACTACAATTCACATCTCTCATTCACATTATTTTCAGGGGTCGATTTTGGAAAAAAATTTAAAAAAATTAAAAAAATCAAAACAATTAGAGAACGTATTTTCAAAAAAAAATTAAAAAAAGAAGATTCAAACTAATTTTAAAAAACCAAAAAAAATGCTTTAAAAACCGTGCGCACAAGTGCACGACCTGCTCGACCAGGTCGTGCACTCGGTCGTCTGACTACCCAGACAACCTCTCGTTAGTGCTCTGAGGCTTTTGACAAACTGTTGGAAAGTGTTTGAATGTGTAATTTTGTAATAGTCTTATTTTTCTTTTTACAACATCCAAACACTTCACATTTATACATAGATTTTGAAAATTTCAGCAAAAAAAGAAGTCAGAATATGAATCAAATAGTGGAAAAAAATGTTTTTACCGTGGTAATCTTTATTTACAATATTAGTCTATTTAAAATAAAATTTGTTAATGATAAAATTGATTTTTCACAAAAAAAGTAAAAAACACGTACCAGAGAGTCAAGATTTTGTGATATATCGTACTTTCATGTGACAAAAATTCAGAAAACAAAAATTCAGATTCCGTGAACATGTCAAATCATATCTTTTCCATAAAAATTCAGAATATAAAACTCGACCAAACACCTTCGAGACTTCTTTTATATTTGTATTATTATTGTACGTCTATTATGTCCATTTTTCTTCCCACCGCATACGAAATGTAAAAACCATGTGATTACCAATATTAAGAAAATAGAGTTCAAAACTCTCTTTTGCTCTCTTTTCCTGTAATCCAGTCAAAGAAGATCGCTTACGGGAATTAAAAAGGAGTAAACTCCCTCTCTAATTGACCATCACCAACAAAAGACAAATTAATATCTACACAAATCCCATTTGACTTGTACAATCAACAGTTGACTTCCAATCAGCACCCACGACCACATCCGACGGTCCAAGACCAAACACGTCACTCACCACGTTCCTTCAACGGCGGCACTCCCCCGGCGGCACCCCAGCCCCGGCCCCAGCCCGTCACTACATCCAACTCTACCCCTCTTCCATCCAAAATTTACACCTATGCCACTCCCCTATTAAACCTTCGAGGGCGCGAAACAGAAAGGCCCCCAAAAAGGAAAAAAAAGATCGAATTTTGGGATGGCGAGTTCGCTCCAGTTCTCACGATTCTCGAACGTCGTCGCGTCGCCGAGGTCGAGGCGGTCCGGCGTCGTGAGGAAGGTGGTGACGGTGAGGTGCGGTGGAGGGGAGGCGGACTTCGACGCGAAGGTGTTCCGGCACAATCTGACGAGGAGCAAGAATTACAATCGCAAGGGTTTTGGGAGGAAGGAGGAGACTCTCGACCTCATCAGCCGCGAGTACACCAGTGAGTAGTGACGCGTTTGATGGTTTGTTGTTCAGGTGTTTGGGTGTTTGGTTCGCAGGAAATGAAAATTAACTATAAGTGGGGAACTAAACTTCCTAAACGATCTACCGTGATTGGTTTGCAGGAAATTTAATTAAATTCTAGGAGGTCCGGTTCCGAGAGTTCCGTATTCTTATAAAATTATATTTCCAAATGATTTTTTCCACTTCCACTTCAAATTCCAGGATAGTCATGGAAATTGAGTTTCTTTGCTTTCTGCAAACCAATCGTACCCTTTAATAAGTTGGCTGGCGTGGATCAATTAGATGGTTTGTGGATATTGGGTCAATATGTCATTGTTTGTTGTGGAAATCTGTATGTGGGATAAGGATTGTGTGAGGAGAGATCTGCTGGTATGGATTTAAATCATACTTGGTTAGCAATTCTTTCGCTAGGTGACACATACTTTATACGTAACAAGTAGTTATTCTTGAAATAAAGATGACTGAAAAATACGAGGTGATGTGACTCACATACAAGGTAAAACGGTACGCACTGGAACTGATCCAAAGTGCCTAGTCCTCAATTTGATATAGCAAGTCGATCAGATATCTTGCTTCTGTAGCCGTTTTATTTATTGGGCTCACTAACCGGAGGCAACACGTGAATTGGGTTCTTTGAGCATTTTTTGTGTTATGCATTGGACCCGATTAAGGTTGTAGTTGGGTTTTGGACCCAAGCAAGGATTCCTTGTTGGTCCATTGATCTTATGAAAAATGACTTTCAAATTATATGATCTTTGATATGTATGTCCGTTTGTGTCATAAAACAAAATCTATAGCTTAGGGTTTTGTTTAGAGTTCGAATTTCATAGTATTAGGAAATGTTATAGAAATTTCACGTGTCTTTTAAGAGCACTAGGTTCTTCTTCCTATAAATACCCCAAAAGAAAATACAGCAGAGAGAGCACCATGTTTCGAATGGTATAGAAATCGAAAGAGTTAGAGGCAAATTTTGGAGTTTCTGATTTTTTTTATTTGATAGTGGATTTTCTCTTGCACGTGTTTTTGCTTTTGCCCCTTGGGATATGTTAACACGGTTAGTTTAACTTTGCACGCGAGTCACGTCATCTTATGATCTTATTTTCATCCATCTTTTGAAGGGAAAAAATCTACTTGGTGAATGAAATATTAACGAAATGCGGATTGAAATGATACTAACAAATTTTGCCTCGTGTGCCTAGGGATTATTCAAAATGTTGTGTCTCCTGTCTGCAAATTGTGAATCTTATTTCTCTTTATAGTGTCTTCGTTGATTTGATACATAACTTTTTGGGAAACCGGGATTCACTTCCTATTTCCCAACAAGAAGTATTGAGATTTGAAAATTGAGATCGAGACGTAGAAATTTAAGATCAATGAAAAACGTTACGGGAGTGTAGATACAAATTTCTGTCGAAGATGTCACGAGATTAAACACCTGCCTGGATGGGTTTGTCTGTGTGAGACGAGAGTATGGCAACAAAGTTTACACTTGTGCAGATAATGAACAGCTCAGTGTGTATAGGAAATGTGATAGATTGCAATTTTGACAAATGTCAGACATGTACGGATATCTGAGAAAAAATTAAAATCACTTTGTAAACAAGATGCGAGAGGCTATTGATGTTTAATTCAAGATGAAGCTGTGAATATTTATAGAAGAAGAATGATGGTGGTGCAATGGAAATAATTTGTAGAATATACGGACTCATAGGAAGTGTTATGATGGCTTGAGTTGTCGTCAATCCCAAGCTAAGTGTTATAGATGGTGGAAGAGGATGAAAGTTGGTTCATGCTGATTTTGATTGCAGACATAGGAAGAGACCAATGACAAGTGATATTTTCTTCTATCTAGTTTGTGGTCATTCTGCTTCTGATCAAGTCAGGCTGTTGGAGCTGCATTACTCTACGGTTAGATGAGTTTGTGCCCGACTGTCTATAAGGGGGAGAGAGCATCTTCCTAGGTGGTGGTGAGCAATGTCAGGTGATTAGTGAGCATATAGAAGCATGGACATGCTTGAGGATGACAACGAATAATGCTTCAGTATGTTTAGGCAATTTGATGCTAGCCAAGGTGAAGATTTTTGGTTTTATGTTTCACATTCGATTAAGGACCCATGAAAGAGTGCAACATGAAAGAGAGCTGGTGTTTTGGGAGGTAGAGGAGTAGAAAGAGGTATGAGGCAAAGTTGGTAGTGTTGAATATTGGCTTATATTTGTTAAGGAAGCAAAACCAGGAAGAGTCGGTCGACCGAATTGGATTCGGTTCACCGACGCACAACCCATGAGATTTTCGGCGAAGACGGGTCGGTCTACCGAATTGGATTCGGTCCACCGATCCGAGGATTCCAGGCACTCCGTGTGCAGCTGGGATCGGACGACCGAATTGGATTCGGTCTACCGTCAGAAGGTTTCAAGCACTTCGGAACAACGGTTCGGTAAACCGTTGAGGGGATTTTTGGTGTTCCGAGAATCTGGAAAGTGCATGTCCAAGTTGGAACGGACTACCGAGGGTTACTCGGTCTACCGAAGGGTTGTTGGAATAGTTCGTTAGTTCGTGCAAGAAGCGTTCTCGCGGTCTACCGAGACGCGCGAGAATAGTTCCCTCGGCCAACCGAGAAGGATTCGGTTAACCGAATCGGAACAGGAATAGTTCCTGTTGAAGCATTCACGGTTAACCGAGAGAGCGTCGGTTAACCGTGCGCATGAATAGTTCTGCTCGGTTATTGCTTAATTTTAGCTCGATTTTTTGAGTCTATAAAAGAGTTGTTTGTACTTGCTCTTTCATACATTGCATACAAGTTAGTTTCCTTCATTGTGAGTTGAGAGATTAAGGCTAGAGATAGATCTAGAGTGATTTGGAGGACCTATTGCCTCCAAGCGTTTGTAATCTCGGTTGCTTCTCTTGTTGGAGAAGCGGAAGAAGGAAAGGAAACCCGCAGGAGACCCCCCAAGGACGTAGGCACGTTGCCGAACCTTGTAAAACGCGTGTGTCGTGGTTGTTTCAGGTGTGCATGTGTTATTTGCTTGTTTTATTTCCATCTTGCTTGTGTTCTTGTTGCAATTGTGTTTGGGAGAGGGTCCGAAGTTAATTCCGCAATCAATATTCTATTTTACGTGGTGCGTTTAATCCGTGTCGAGTTAGTGCATTATTAGATCCCCCTCCCAACAGGTAGAACTTCTTTATGATCTTTTTCTTCGATATGCACTCCATCATGCGCATGATATTGCGATTAGGCAAAAGATTGGTGAATCTGGTACCTCAATATCTTCCATATAATCATATGTGATTCATGATTCTCTTTGTGATGCCCTCATGATTTGGTGTGCATGTTTGGAATGGCATGTACTTGGCAGAATTTCCTGTATTCTGGGAGTAGGTTGTGGGTTGGGGCCTATGTGCCCCTATCTCTGTTTATATGTGTTTTTAATGTTTAAGTTAGTATTTTATTTGCTTTTTTATTTTTTTTCAGGTGATATCATTAAGACGCTAAAAGAAAACAATTCTGAGTATACGTGGGGAAATGTCACTGTAAAATTGGCAGAGGCATATGGATTTTGCTGGGGAGTAGAACGAGCAGTTCAAATAGCTTATGAAGCCAGGAAACAGTTCCCTGAAGAAAGAATCTGGATCACGAATGAGATCATTCATAATCCAACTGTTAACCGGGTTTGTCCAATAGCTTCTATAAACTTATACGTGCATGATGTATCTTTTATTTATTATAAAGCTATACTGCTAAACAAAATTATTTTAAACTTATACATATGTAAAATGTTCTTTTTTCCAAATCTAAAATGTAAGGGAAGATCGTGTGAGGACTAATATCCCTTCTTGGGGGGTTGTGAGGGAATTACTAACTAAGGACTAATTTGTTTTTTCATACAATAGATTGTTAATTATTTATTTTATGGATTATGTCTGATTTTGGAGCCCCAACTCTTATGTCAGACATGTCTTCCATTTCTTTATTTTTCAAATAAAAGTAGGGCTTTATCTTTTGTGCAGAGACTGGAGGAGATGGAAGTAAAGGATATTCCTATTGATGCTGGTAAAAAACAGTTTGATGTTGTTGAAAAAGGTGATGTCGTTATACTACCTGCATTTGGTGCTGCCGTGAATGAGATGCGCACATTAAGTGAGAAAGATGTCCAGATAGTTGATACTACTTGTCCATGGGTATCAAAGGTATTTCATAACAAAACTAGTTGAGTTTCTTTGACAAGTTTACATATAAATATGTTTTTCTATATAACATTGTGAATATTTTATTGTATATAAATCTTGAAAGGTCTGGAACAGTGTTGAGAAGCACAAAAAATGTGACCACACTTCTATTATTCATGGCAAATATTCTCATGAAGAGACTGTTGCAACTGCATCATTTGCTGGAAAATATATTGTTGTGAAAAACAAGGCCGAGGTATTTTTTTCTTTATTTCAATTTCTTTGGTTCCTATCTCCTATTCATTAGGAGTATGATTAGCTGTAACTTATATATTTTTGTATTTTTTAACAAACCTGAAAACTAGGCCACCTACGTATGTGATTACATTCTTGGAGGTCAACTTGACGGGTCTAGCTCAACAAAGGAGGACTTCCTCCAGGTATACTGTTTGAATCATGTTTATCTGATTCTTATTTGAATTTGAGCAAGCAATATTTCACTCAACATTCTGATCGAATTATGTTAATTTATCTTGTTTTAATGCAGAAATTCAGCAATGCAATTTCTCCTGGTTTTGATCCAGATAGTGACCTTATGAAACTAGGAATTGCAAATCAAACTACCATGCTGAAAGGAGAAACAGAAGAGATAGGTAAGTTTCTTATGATGGGTGAATTGTTGTTCCCTATAATATATCTTTCTAGACAGGTTCTTCCCGTGCGAAGTGACTTAACCCGAGTTCCTACTACCTCCAGGAAAATTGATCGAGAAGACTATGATGCAAAAATACGGAGTAGAAAATACCAACGAACATTTTATGAGCTTTAATACAATTTGCGATGCCACTCAGGTATTGCTTCTTGCCATCTCTATCTGGCACTTATTCAATGTTTTTTTAGTTCGGAATGTCATTGCATGTGACTAGCCTTGGTGCATGAAGATGTCTAGAAGATATCTCATTTCTCAATATTTTCCTGGAAATTTATTTCCTCTTTCAGACGTCATATGGTGAACGTGGTTCCATTATGTATATTATTTTGTCATATTGGCAGGAAAGGCAAGATGCTATGTATAAGCTGGTTAAAGAGAAAATTGATGTCATGCTAGTGGTTGGTGGATGGAACTCTAGTAATACTTCACATTTGCAAGAGATTGCTGAGATCTATAACATTCCATCTTACTGGGTTGACAGTGAGCAGAGGATTGGACCAGGGAACAGAATAGTCTACTTGTTAAACGTATGTTTGTATCTAATTTTTTATGTTTTCAACCTTTTGTTCCTCTATAATTATTTTCCATGATGAACTTGTCTTCTTTTTTTGATAGCATGGGGAACTAGTTGAAAAGGAAAATTGGCTACCGAAAGGACCTATCACTGTAGGAATAACTTCAGGTGCTTCGACTCCCGATAAGGTAATATTTCTTTCCAGATAAGCCTACGGGGAAGATTTTCTCGTTTTTCTTACTTAATAAATCAATAATAACCTGTGAAATTTGTGTTGATGGTGTCCACTTGTACCATTCCCAATCATATTTAGTGGGATTCACTTGCATGTCGTTATGCCTTTCCATACATATGAAAGAAGTTTAAATTGATTATAATTTTTTATTTTCTTCTGTTCAGGTTGTAGAGGATGTCCTTGTGAAAGTTTTTGACATAAAAAAGGAAGAAACCCTACAATCGGCGTAGACTGGATATGGCAATTGTAGCAGATGCATTCTGAAGTTCATTTTAAGATAAATAGCTAGTTTCAAATTAATACCATCTTCTGAGTAAATGGAGGATGTGTGTACTGTATAGTGACAATATATGGTTGAATTTTGATTTAGGGAGAGGTAATTTTATCTTTGGCGTGGTTTGTTTTGTAATAAAATAAAATTAATTTCCAAATGAATTGGCCTCCTGTTACATGCTTTGACATACGCTTTTAAGTTTTAACCACTTATTGTGAATTTAAACAAACTTCCGTTGTAAAATGAGCCAAGGTACCTGGCTTAGAATGAGCTTAGAATGGCATGATTAGAACCATAAGTTGCCAAAATGATGAAGGAATATTACCTTCAAAGACAATAGCGAGAGAAGGACCTGGCTTCCTTCGGGCTGGCTGTTCTTTAAAGCAAGGTACCTGAAAGATAGTCTACTGGGAATCTGATCATAATCGTGAACCACCGCATCGCAGTATTGCACTATCAAAATATCAGTGATCTGTCAACACATAAGACCATGATCAATTGTCAAAAAAGAAGAAGAAAGACATAAAGCCCATAATCAATAATGATAGAAAAAACACGAAGGCCATAATCGATGCGTAATAAGAAAAAACCAACAAGTATTCACATATCTCAATTGCTTCATCTTGTATAGGGGTGTAATCGATCTCTAAACGAGCGATCCAAGTCTGCTCAAGATCGACTCGTTAAGGGTTTCGAGCGGAAAATTCTGTCTGTACTCGGTTCGACCTGTTCGCGAGCGGCTCATTAACATGAACATTTTTTGGTATTGAATTGCTAATAATGTTGTCCTAACAAGTAAATTAAAATATTGCTTAAGACAAATATAATAATTACTAACACAATTTTAAAATTAATACCTAAAATAAAACACAATCTAATAAATTATACGACAACATCATCATCTTATAAATAAGATTATACACTTGGATCAAACAAAATCAACACAATCTTTAAATCAAACACAATCTCCTAAATTATACGACAACATCACATCTTATAAATAAGATCATCCATCTGACTCAAACCTTAATTTATTTAAACTTTTGGTGTAGAAAATACTGAGAAAAAGAAAAGAAATAATAATAACGGAAAACGAAAAGTTTAGGACTAATAAGGTTTTTATTCTTATGGATATTTTTGATTTGGTTTGTTAAATAGATTATTGGGTTTGGTAAATTAGTTTATTAAATGAGTTTAACACTTTACTGATTGGGTAATTGGATAGAATATTCAGGTTAATCAAATAATTAAATATAGTAATCAGGTTTCGAGCGATCATTGAGCGAGCATCGAGCGAGCGGGGTTTGCTCATGCTCGGCTCGTTACTAACCAATCCGAGCAACTTCGAGCAAAATCGGAACAAAATCGAACGATCTATCAATCTCGAGCAGAACTGGACAACCCTAATCTTACCTAACCAGTACGAGATTAGTTAAGTTCTTCCCGAAAAAGGTTAGACCAAATCGTGGAAAACGAACTGTACTTCATATAGAAGAACCAATCCATCATCTCTGAAATGAGAAATTGAATTTGTTTGAGAGAAGATTTCGGGCACGTGTCCTCTTTATGAACTCATGTTCGGATCAACGTCCGGAACATGTCCGAGAACATCTCTCTCCCAAGTCTACACAGGTCAAACAAACTCCTTTACTCTAAAAGGCTTAAACCCTAACAAAACAAAATCCCTCCTCTCCTCCTCCTCCATCGGGGACGATGAGATGAGCTCGGAGCTCCTGACCTGAGATGCCCGTCCCAAACACCACCTCTCCGACCCAACTACTCCTCGACCGCGTTTGCCGAATCCTCTCTCTCCACCGCTTCCAAACCCTAACCAAACTCCCTCCATCGACCCTTCCCGCCTCCCTTCTCCCCTCCGTCCTCCGCCGCCTCCGCTTCGACCCCCTCGCCTCCCTCGCCTTCTTCAACCACTCCCTCCGCCACCGCCCCCGCCCCGACCCCCACTCCACCTCCCTCCTCGTCCACGTCCTCTCCCACGCCCGCCTCTTCCGCCCCGCCCGGGCCCATCTCGATCACCTCCTTCCCCTCCCCTCCTACCTCGTCTTCGCCGAATTCGTTAAAGTATACAAGGACCTATCCTTCTCCCCCATCGCGTTTGACCTTCTCCTCAGTGTGTATGTCGAGAGGGGGATGCTGAGGGACGCGCTCTATGTGTTCGATAATATGGGGAGGTGCGGGTGTCGGCCGAGTCTCAGGTCGTGCAACGCGTTGCTGGGGGCGTTGGGGAGGAACGGGGAGGGTTGGGTTGTTGGACTTGTTTTCGACCAGATGAGGAGAGGTGGGATTGTGCCCGATGGGTGTACGATTGCCGTCATTGTCGATTCCTATTGTAGGGATCGGAATGTTCGGAAAGCTGTCAGCTTCGTGGAGGAGATGGAGAGGGAGGGTTTTGAGGTCAGTCGGGTCGCTTACCATTCGTTGATCAATGGGTATTGTGGTGTTGGAGAGACGGATGAGGCGTTTCGGGTTTTGAAGGAGATGTCCGCCAAGGGGATTTTGCCAGATGTTGTTACCTATACAATGTTGATCAAGGGGTATTGCAAGGAAGGGAAGACTAAGGAGGCCGAACGGGTGCTTTGGGATATGAAGGGAAGAACGTGGTTGTTGCCCGATGAAGTTACGTATGGGGTGTTGATAAACGCGTATAGTCGGAATGGAAAGATTTTCGATGCGATCAGGATACGGGATGAAATGTTGATTGCTGGAGTGGAGGTCAATGTGTACATAAGGAATGCACTGGTTAATGGGTATTGCAAGCTAGGAAGAGTTAAAGAAGCTGAGAAATTGGTAAAGGAAATGGAGAAAAGCGAGCAGCCCAAACCTGATAGTTACAGTTATAACATGCTTGTCGATGGTTTTTGTAGACAAGGCCTTATGAACGAGGCATTTGAGTATTGTAATCGGATGCTTCAGAAAGGTATAATACCAACTGTTGTAACTTATAATGCCCTTATTAAAGGCTATTGTCGTTTAAGGGCAACAGAAGGGGCTATGAATCTGTGGTTTTTGATGCAGAAAAGACACGTGAGGCCTAATGAAATCAGTTGTAGCACAATGCTGGATTTGTTTTTTAAAATTGGAGATGTTGATCGTGCATTAAGCTTTTGGAAGGATATTTTAGCTAGAGGCTTTGCTAAAAATCAGGTTACCTTCAACACGGCAATAAGTGGGCTGTGTAAGGTTGGAAGAATGACAGAGGCAGAGGACATTCTTCAAAAGATGAGAGATTGGGGTTGTACCCCTGATGCCATTACTTACAGAACTTTGAGCGATGGGTACTGTAGAATCGGTGACCTTGATAAGGCTTTTGAAGTTAGAGGGGTCATGGAAAGCGTTGGGATTCGTCCTTCTATTGAAATGTTCAATTCACTCATCACTGGTCTTTTTAATTTTGGAAAACATAACAAGATCAATAATCTTCTAAGTGACATGCATGAAAAGAGGATCTCTCCGAATATCATAACATTTGGAGCTCTCATATCTGGTTGGTGCAGACAAGGAATGATTGATCGGGCTTTGGATGCTTTTTGTGAATTATCTAGGACTGGATTGACTCCAAATTTGATTATATGTTGTTCACTTGTCAGTGGTCTTTACAGGCTGGGTTATATCAATTCCGCCAATATGTTGCTGCAGAAAATGGTGGATCTTTCTGACTTGCATGTAGATGAGCTCCTTACCAAGCCTTGTGGCGAAGAAGTTCTTCTTGACACCCAGAAAATCACCAAGTTCCTTGGTGAAACTTCATCTGCGCGTCTTTTGCCCAACGAAATAATCTGTAATGTAATTATTGCTGGTTTATGCAAGTCTGAGAGGATAGAAGATGCAAAAAGATTTTTCTCTGGTCTGTTGCGGAAAGGCTTCATCCCCGACCATTTCACATATTGTACCCTTATCCATGGGTGTTCTGCCGCTGGTGATGTAGATATTGCTTTTGAGATACGGGATGAGATGTTAAGTAAAGGTTTAGTCCCCAACCTGGAGACATACAATGCACTTATCAATGGGTTATGCAAGTCCAGGAACTTAAATAGAGCAGTGAAGCTTTTCCATAAATTACACGCAAAAGGTGTAGCTCCAAATGTTGTCACATTCAACATATTAATTGATGGATTTTGCAAAGTCGGTGACATTTCTGAAGCTTTCAAATTGAAAGGGAACATGATAAAGAGAGGTGTTGTTCCATCAGTTGTCACATATTCTACAATTATCAATGGCTTATGCCAAAAAGGAGAGATGAAAATGGCCATAGAGCTTCTTGACAAAATGCGCAGAGTTGGCGCTGACCCAAACCATGCCATGTATAATACTTTAGCCCATGGATACATCCAACACAGAGAAAGTTGTCAAATCTCTAAGCTATGTGAAGAGATGCATATCCTTGGTACTTTCTCCGATGCTAATATCCAAATGCCTGTGGCTCCAGTAGAACAATTAGATGACAGGAATTGCACCGTAGATTATTTTCACAGGTCGCAAGCTGTCTGTTAAGCATTTCTCATGGATGAGCATGAACATGAGAACAATTATCGGGGCAGCCCATATCGATGGTGGTTTATGGTTGCGTGCAGGGAAAATACCTTCACCAAGGCCACCTATTTGTTGTAGCAGCACCGATTCTTATTGAGAGGCTATGATAGACCCGAGAAGAGGCTAGAGTAGAAGATATGACTAACATCCTAATCACCAGGTAATTGATCACCAATTCTTGACTATTTGCTTCTGTCAGAACTTCTCTTTGGCAACGACAATATATTTACCTTTTACAGATTAATGGATTTGTTTACAGTCACATTCAAAACCAACACTCCAGCATTTTGAGCTTAGCAATATTTTATATGTACGACGACGTGGTCTGCAGCCACAAATGCCTGTGATGCCCATGCATAGTGTGTCATATATAGAGGTTGAAGCCAGAACCAACAAACATATAGAGGTATTTAGTTTATGCCTGTGGATTCCATTGCTAAAGATGTTTTTGTAAATGTTGAAAACATTGCCGTCTAAAAGAAGGCTTCTAATCATTGTCAAAATGCTAATACTAACAATATTTAGGCTAACAAACCACAAAGATGAACTCTATACTAACAGCAGTGGATTCGAACCCCCCCCCCCCCCCCCCCCCCCCCCCCACACACACACACACAAAGCATTTTCAAGAATTTTAATGATTTTACCTAGCATGATTAAACGTGTAGCATTCAGTTTCTGTTTGCTCATCGTGGTAGCCTTTTAGTTGTCTGAATAGGCTGTATAAGCAATTATTGTTCTCTTAACAATGTTTCTTGTGCATTACAAAGTTGAATCCTATCTATCAAATGTGTTCTGGAAGCTCGGTATCATTCTTGCACTTTTTAATATGCATTGCCCTAAACCAAGGAAGTGCATCCTCTAGAAGTAAAAATTGAGATGGAAGAACATAACATTGTGATCTACTTTCTTCGTTTCTCCCTTAGTGTTGTTATCATTCTCTTCCCTCCCATTTGTCTTCACTAGGATTTGTCATTTTAATGAATATTTGCAGAGGAAAAGATATATTGTCCAGCATTCGTGCTGTCATTTATAGGATGTCTTTGATGGGGGGTTTTCATACTATTGCACAACTGCCCCTTTTGCATGATTTAAAAGTTGATTCTTATTTGTTGAATATAAATATATAGTGAAGCACTATTTGTTTTTCTAGATTGTTTTTGCGGAATGAGCATTGAGCAGTTCTTTAGCATAGACAATTTCCTTTCCAGAAGGAACACCTCGATAGAAACTTCATTCATGGAATATTTGCTATTTTCTAAATTTGAATAAATTTCATTCGTGGGAATCAACTTCAAATGGTTAGGAGCAAATAAATTGATTTTCTAACATCTTTGTACTTCCTGCAAATAATCATGTAGAAGGAGTCCTTTAGATGATAGCCCGGAAGGCTTGCAATACTAAAAAATCAGAATTGAAATGTCAAGAACAATAGGTTGTTCGGTTATTTCCACAAACAGGTGAGTGAGACCAAATCTTCGTTGTGATATTGGGGTGACTGCAATTTTATGATCGTGGAATATTTTCATTTCTCTCTTGATGGCATTTTGTTTTGTTATATCCTTGCATCTTTATCAATGAAATGCTTAGGTAGTCAATGTGTGAGGTTTTTTTGGTACTCACTCGTCAACCATTTATACTTATCTTTGCATAGAAGATGGGATGTCAGATGCACAAGCGCTCTGATTAGTATTACCCCATTTTGTTGTCCGAGTACATTCTTTTCCGAAAACTTAATGTTTCTTAAAAGATGATTAGTATTACCCCTTGCATCAGCCTTAAAAGATGATTAGAAGGGGTTTGAGAATAACAACTTTTTTTGCATCAGCCTTTACTTTTCGCAATGCTGCCCCTGCAAATTGCTTAACAGCTCTAGTAAAGTCCACTAAGCTAAACCCAGCGGCTTTCATTTTATGTAAGTTTTGTGCCACAATTTTAGTTCGAAAGTTTAATACTTGGCCAGATAAGTTCAAATTTAAGATGCACGTGAAGGTGGTCGGTTGAGGTCCTAGAAACAGGGAGCATACTCCGAATTCAGTAGTGACTCCCTCGTTTGATGCCCTTGTAGGTTTATACGGTTACTTGATATATATTGCCTTTTCTTTCTAAAGCTTGAATTTGATGTTGACTAACATAACTCAACTTGATGTTGCTTTCATCAGGCTCGTGCAATTTTGTTATGAAGAAGGATATATGAAGAATAATAGGTGATCTGTTTTAACAGCAGCACCCATTCTTGAAGATGCGTAGAAGGCGCAATCCCTATGCTGACGCTTACAGATACAGTGGTATATCATTGTTTATGTGTTTGTGTCCAAATCCATTAGAGACGATATGCCGATATGGTGATCATGGCACTCTTTTTTCCCGTCAGAAATCTCCATAAGGGCGACACTAGTTCTTGTATAGATGATGGAAGCTCAGTTGTGCATTAGCGGGTCGACCCTCTTACCATATTTAATGAAAACGATATTATTTATTAAAGGGAAATAAACATTAGATTCTTTAAAGTTTAATACAAATCCGCTAGTTAGTTACCAGAGTCTTGACTGCTAATATATCGGAACTTATTTTATGTTATGGCGGGTTTTTTTTTTTGTATGTTCTGGTTCATCAGAGCACGATTTGGTAATAACATTAGTGCATGCAACAAGTTTTCAGGTTCATCTAATGATAAGTGTTCCAAAATTGCGGAAGCAAAAACTGAAATTGCAATGAATATAATCCTGAAGCTAATCTTGTCCCTAATACAAAACAAAACGTACACGCAATATGTATGTGATTGCAAAGTCTCACAATGACTATTTAACCAGACAACAGCTTAATTACAACAACGGCCAAATTCAGAGCTATGAGGGGCATTCTCATGTACTGCGTAGCATATATCAACCCCAGCACCTGCCCCTTGAGTGATTTTGCCCTTCCATTAGCTGAAATCTCAGAGAAGCTCCAACCTCTCGGTGACAAAAACCGGTCCTCATTCAGTATGGCCAACGCATTCACCACAAGTAGTATGCCCTCCAAGAATGTCCATAAGCCCATATCTGCGAACAGCATATTTCTTAATCAGTAACCATCTTTTACTTCATAAATGCGAAGCACTACCTTATCTTGGTAGACTGGTATGCTAGTCCAACTCACATCCTTCAACTAATAATCACTTGTAGACATACTGCTGAGGATCTGATACAGACAAAATTTTGAAAATAATAGGTTCAAAAGACGCAAGGGTCGAAAACCTAAATTTGCCCATTCGCCCTCTTTTTAAGGATTACCCTACGCAATAACATTATGGCAATCCAGTATCTTCCACTAGCAAATTACTGAATTCCAGCAACTCCATGTGAAGATGCAAGAACAGCTCTAACCTAAAGGAACCTATCCAAACTTCTTGTTTCCTAGACAATACTGGCAATAATAAATACCCAAATCCATGGCCTTGTTTTAGAACAAGATGAAAAGGATGCATATACGGTAAACCACACTTATTGAAATACCATCATTACTTGGTGCATTGTAAGGGCTGAAAAAATTACAATTTCGGTAATTGCAACTCACCTTCATACAAGAAGATCGTATGAAAAAAAATGACTTAAGGACAGTATCACCAAATCTGGGACATCTCCAAAAGGTGTATTTCAACCATAAGTAAATCATCAATGGAGCCCAAAAATTTAATGAAGGGATGCTTTCACAGATTATGTCCAATACTAAAATCGACATACAATAGGTAACTTCATAAGCATAAAAAAGTTTTTGCCAATAAAAACAGGAATCTGAAGAATCTCAGAGGAGTCAAGGGTCCAAACATTCAGTGGCACGAAACAAGACGTAGATAAAATGGCTAAATCAGCTTGTCGAGGCTAGAATTGACATCAGGGTTTATCTTGCAGAACACATAACTCCAAAACCCAAAAAAAGCATAGCATTATAGCTATAAATGGGATTTTGGTATATGAAATTGAAATTCATAGAAGTGGTTGCATATACAGATCCATCAGGGGGAGCAAGCAAACTATTTTCTACGTATGGTTGTAAAGGTGCTTTTAAGTCTCAAATATCACTAGTCAGCACAGAATATAAAGTGATCTTCACCAAAGAATTTTTCATTTACTCTCAACCCAATGAAATCAAAAAATAAGAAACAGCAATGGGCTAACAACCACAAATCACCTACAATTTAGCCTCATACTGCTACCACTTACGGCCACAGACATTAGGGCAGTCTAGGGGTTCACCCATTTTCCTTAAAAGAAAGTTCGCTACAAATTTACAACACCTCAAGCAACTGGACCAAGTGAGGTGAGGGGGTGTACCTCAGCCCTTTTGAGGTTTTCCCTTCAAATATGTGATTACTTTTTCACCTCCAAACAACATTTTATCACCTCTATAGTAGGACTAAAAGTCCCAGTAAATTAGCATAATAACCTTAAAATGGGCATGCGAATGTGACACTCTAACCGTGTATCCCATCACTAGAGCCGCAAAATCAGTAACTACTCTTTTTTTATTGCTACAAATCGTTATTGATCAAATATTCTAGGTTAGCAGGGGATCCAACTTCCAACCATTTTTCTTTCGAGAATCGCATAAAACCAAGTGAAAATTGTTAACACAGACAAATCCGGATCAATAAATGCCAGAAATCAAAGGGAAAAAATGGATTCAGCAAAGCATCGGCACCGAATCACGGTAGTTCGGCTAAGAAGGCGAGGGAAGTAGCTGAGAAGAAGAGAAATGCCGCCACGGAGGTAAGTCGGCGGCGAGGAGTGGACCGCCGGGCGTTGAGATCGGCGATTAGGGTTAGGGTTCTTCTAAAGAACTAGAACGGAGCCCCAAAAAATTCCATGTTTATATTGTACAAAATAACATTTTTTATTAAGTCCATTAGGTCACACAGTCACTACGTGGTAATTTCATAAAATAAAATGAAAAACCTCATTCAATAGTTGGTTAGTTGCTGTTGAAACAGAAACGTGGGTTTAGGTCCATCTCTTGGTCCACTTTCCATGTCAACACTATATGACTGGCCCACAAGGCCCAACATACATCGCACATTGACAACAAAATATTCGCAGCTTAATAATTACTAATCCAAAATTATGTATGTCATCACTTCAAATTCCGGATATCACTTGAATCACAACACCATATCCTTTGAGAGAGAGAGAAGCTTGACATATCATCTTCAAATGATTCGATAGGGCCGGCTGTCATTTTAAGCTAACCTTAAATAATGTTTTATAAAATAAAAACAAAAACAAAACTGGTCTTGTTTTGTCCGTGTTCACTGTTCAGACATCTGTGCCACTCCCAAGTTCCAACCAAGTAACATGGAGTGAAGATGGAAGCAACAAACAATCTCATTAAGAACTTTTGAAAATGAATACAAAACTACTGGTACGCTGATGATAATAATAACAACAACAGCATCCAACATTCTAGTCTACTTACTCCAAATAGAATCCACGAAAACCAAATCGTGTCCAATTTACTCCTCTTCACATCTATCTCGCCCATTCATTCCAAAGTCAGTGCAACAATATTTTCATGCCACATGATTGTATTTCTCATATTATTGTAATCATCGTCACGATCTATTACCAGTTTACCACCTCTTAACTATCTAGTATGGTGACTTCAATGAAATATTCCATTCTGATCATGTATTTCCTTTTTCTGTCCAAGGCATTATTACTATACAAGAAGAATGACAGCGTCTATTGGCTTTAGTGTTGAACATCACATTTCAAAAAATTATTGTGATCCAACCTTGCAATTGGAGCCTACTTAGGAGGGGGGAAACTTGAGACATATTTCAGGGTCTAATTATTGCAGTGCAATTTCGATAATAATAAAAAGGCAATAAATGGTAAAATGCAAATTCGAGATTAAGAGTTGAAATACTGAAATTTTACGACTTGGTATAACATCGTTTCTTCAGATAATGCTACATGTTTGTTATATCCTAATTCTTGTTTAGTGAGTTAATTGTGTTTTGAGGTGATGTAATGGGTAGGTGTTGAGGTGTAGGGTGGAGACATGTGGGTTTGGAGGTGTTGAGACTATTTAAGCAAAACCTTTAACTCACTCTCTTATCTTCTCACACACACACTCTCCACATCTCATTTCTCTCTCTCTCTCTGACTCTGGTGCTGGAGTTATCAGCGAAAGAAGGAAGAGTTCGGTGAATACGACGAAGTTGGGTGATCGTTGCTCAAGGACAAGTTCGCTAGAGAAGTTTGTTCGCGTGGTGGTACTTGTCGTGGTTATTCATAGGCTTCTTCAAGCCTTAAAGGTATGTCAAGTTCCATTTTAATACTCACCCGAGGTGTGTGAGTGGTTAGTTTGGTTGACGTGACCGGTGGCCTTGTCGGAGATGGTTGTGCAGCAGGGATGCTGCACTGTAACGATCGACCAGCGTGTGCATTGGTCGACCGGTTGTAGTGTAATTGGGGATGTTTATCTCGCACCGGTCGAACGATATCTTGTGACAGTCGACCGGTTATGTTAGATTTTGCAGAGAGAAGACACCTCTGTTAATTTCGGTCGAACGGGTCTCTTTTGCCGTTCAATCGGTTGCACTGTAGGTAAGTCGGTTGGGTGCATAGACCATCTAAACGGTCGACCACCTTGTGACCAGTTTGACCGATTGTACATGTAGCTAAGTCGGTTGGGGTCTAGACCTTCTAAACGGTCGACCGCCTAGAGATTTATTCGACTAATAGCTTAAGTAAACTTATTACTTGTTCGACTGGTTGTATGATTAGTTCGACCGGTGTTGACTTAAAGAAAAGTAGGAATCCCTGGTTTTTGTCGACCGGGTCCCTTTCGCTGTTCGGCCGATGGGATGAGTTATGTAATTATATTTGGGCGTAGACCATCTAAACGGACGACCGCCTATGACTTTTAGTTCGACTGTTAGGGTTCGAAATTGAAGAGTTGAAGACTTTGATATTTTTGGTCAAACAAGTACCATTTGCCGTTTTACCGGTTGGTACTTCAGTTGGTTGGACCCGGGCGTTGACTATCTAAATAGTCGACAACCATGACCTTGGTTCGACCGATTGCTTCTTTTGCGTTCGATTGGCTCGATGACGGTTGAACTCATGCATGTTTCTGTAGGAAGTCGGTCGACCAGTGTGCCTTGTGCGGTCGACCATTGTTGTCATGTTTGTGCTTTTATGTTTGTATGACTTGTGTTCAGCTTTGAGGGCAATGAGTCCCTAGCCTTTTTGGGGCGATGAAACGGACAAGTCAACCTGATAGCGATCTGTGTGGGCACGTGTGATTTGTGAGAACCTTGTCCATGTGTGGCGGAGGTTTTCGCCAACGATGTTCCGACAAGGGGTGTAGCAGCTTGTGTGAGTCATTCGTATTATATATGCATTATATATTGCTGGTCGTCCATGTGTGGCAGTGGGTGTCATGTGTGCACGTGTGATTGGTGGGTTGGGACAGAGGTCATTGCTGGTCAGTTGTGCCCTGTGAGCATGTGTGATACGTCACATGATTAAGTTAAATAAACCAAATCTATTTTGGGAAAAACACAAAACAGTTGATTTTCGGTTGTGTTAGATGACTACATGATGTAAACTTCATGGACCTAAAATATTAGAAAACACACACAAAAAGACCGAAATACCAATACCACTTCATAGACTTGATTTTGATGACAAAGATTGAAAATTATAACATTATAAATCCACTAGTGATTCTCAAAGGATTGGAGACATTATATGTCACTTTGATGACATAGTTTAACAAAAGCAAAAAGAAGACCTTGGGAGGAAAAGTAAAATGACCTCTTAACTTAGATTATGATGTGGAAAATAACTAGAATAAGATATTTAAATCGAAATAGCAATTAAAAAATTAAATGTTAAGGGTATATAGTGTAGACGTGACAATGCCTACTTGTTCGGTGGGCCCAACTTATTCTTATTTTATGCGGCCCATTTAATTTTAGAACTTCGACCTCTACCAAAGTATTATCTTTCTCTCTCAAATGTGATACGGATAGCCCACCGACACTTGCTATTATTTTTGTCTAAAGTATAGACCTGAACAAATATTTTATGAAAACTTGAAACACAAGATAATTACTATGGATAACTAAGAAAATGACAGAAACATCTTCAAGTATATTATAGTATTTTTAAGATTATAAGTGTTACTTTTTTAGAGTAAAAATAAGCTTAATTCTTCTTAAATATGTTAAACCTAAGACAAGACAAATGAACTGATTGACAAGAGAACAAAGCACAAGAATTACACCAAACCAAGTAGACTGGTTTGCAACAATAAAAGAAAACAATACGTACAATAACAATACTACAACTCAAGAATATGTATAAGTTAATTGTTACACCATAGTTGGTGGTGTAATTTCTAAGTTGGCTGATCTAACGTCCTATATCTTAGTTTGGCCCATCTCCTTTCATCTAATTATTTTACATCCATGTTATGATAATGAACAAATCCAAACCGAATTTATTACGGAAACCCACAATTTCCCTATATGTTTATTTCAATAATGGAAAATGCTAGAAACAAAATGTTTATGACATGTCAATCTAATAACGTTGAATTTATCGTGTGTGTGGTATTTGGGTAAAACAAGCGAAAAGAGAGTAATTGCCATCCGGAATTGGATTTTGCCCATTGTAGTCGGGACCTCCAATATTCTCCTAGTCACGTATGGTTAAAATCTTAGGAAATTAAAAAGCCATGAAATTCAACAACATGCATGGTGATGTGAGCTTGAATACGTACGTTGTCACCTGAAGGGACATCGAACTTGCATAAAACCGAAGATCACAGCTTCTACTAAATTAATTTAAAATACTCATATGTCAATACGTGAGATTATATAGAGATCTAAAAATAATTAATCTATACTTCAATTCTAATATACATTAAACAATTGTTTAGTGATCGTATTGTTTATGTATCTATTTTGTTCTTGTGACATATAACAAATTAGTCTTTCAAATTTAATTCAAGCCTGACAAGTACTATATAGACTTCAATAATAATAAAACACCGTTAATTAAGAATGGGTCAATCACAAAATTATGTAAGAGAGAGGAAAAAAAGCCATAATTGGTCCTGCTTCTTTATTAAATAACATCTTGTTCTAGCAAGGCAACCTTGCACATCATTTGCCACTTTATTTCTTCTTCCTGGTTAATTGAAATGTTTGGTTTGTTCATGGTCCCACGAGTCAACTATAATTTTCAACTTTCACCAAAATTGCCTTGCTTAAATTATGCTGTGAATGTCATAATAATTCATCAATTTGCAAAATTATGTTATTTTTGGATAGTAATTAGGATATAGAGCCTTCTTGGAACATTTCTATATATTTATTAGAAGCAAGTTATAAATTTTTTGGTAATCAAACAAAAAATCATAGATTATAAATTTTCCCATGAGCTTCATTTGGTGTCATTTTTAGTTTTTTACACATAAATGACAGCACTGACCTTGAAAATAAAGGAATCAACATGCCAGGACCAAAGAGTAAATAACCCTCTTTGTACTTCGAAAAACATGTAAAACCCATTTCCAGCGATGCGCCAAAAGTCTTCACTTCAGAGCATCAAAATACAGCCAATCAAATTCAAGAAATATTACAACTTGTTGTGTCAAAGTCTCTTGACAACAACAGGGCAGAAAATAAGACATTTTCCAATAAAAATATATAACTATATCATCTCATGATTGACATTGTTTTCTTTATAGTTTTATATACATGCAATCGTAATGAAGAAAACAGAAAAGAAAAAAACAAACAAAACTTGTTTCCATCTTCGATCTCCCTTATAATTTAACCACATCAATTGCAACAACAAATAATTTTGTTTTTAATCAGTATATATAATCCTTTTGTTTGATCTATATACAAACCAACCGCCAGATATCATCAAAATCATACGATCGAAGCATTAAACGACTTGGAGGGCATTAGGGGACTTAAGTAGATCATAGGGAGCCCAAAGCTCATCCAACGGACACGACCGGCCGGCGTCTAGCCTTACCCACGGCTTCCCCTTCCCACTCCAATGGAGAAGGCTCACCGGCCCGGGGTGGAGATTCCGGCAAAGCCCGCGATAGTTGTCACCGCCGAGACCATGTTGGTTCCACTTGTGGTCCACATTGGCGATTCGACCGGCGAAGACGAGCAAAAACGGCGGTAAGGACCCCAACTCGTAGATTCGCATCCGTTTCTGGAGCTCCATCCACTCCTCGATCTTGTCGGTGTACTGGCCGGCACGCCACCTGTCAAGGTCAATGACCATCACTCCGGTGTTGAAGTAGCAAGCTTTCCGACCCTCGAACGTCATGGAGAGCATCGGATTGGCCCAAAAGGTGGGCGTAAAGTAGAAGGTGAGGTTAGCATTGCAGTACTCAGGAGCCGCGAGAACTGTCTCAGGGTCCTGAGTGTATCAATTGATTTTGAATTGGAAACTATCTAACTAAATAAGAGTGAATTATTATTATATATTAATTGTTGATACGTACGTACCTTCAAAGGGGTGGTGGCCAAAGTGATGATGTCGTCGACGAGGAGAATATCGGAGTCAAGGTAAACAACACGAGAGACGCAGCCGGCGGGGAGGAGACGGGAGAGGTAGGAGCGGGCGTAATTGAGGGGGCGATCGAGGGCGGCACGGATGGAAGTGGATATCAAACCGGAGACGGTACTATCGTCGAAATGGTAGATGTTGAAAGAGAGGTAGGGAAAAGAAGCTGCGATTGTAGAGTTCAAATAATCCAGAGAATTCGAGGCTATGAAGTGGAACTGGACCGACTGCGGGCACGACGTGTGCTGGAGAACGGACAAGATAGCCGCCATCGAGCCGCGAAGGTACTCGACATCGAGAGTCATTGCAACGTGGACTAGAGCATTCGGGGAGCATCGGGCGGTCGAGGAGGGCCAAAGAGGAGAAGGGCAAGTAGGGGAGTTGTAGAATTGCGGCGCCTCACGGAAATCGAGAGGTGGGGGAGACAGTGCGGTGTCGGCGGTGGAGGTCGAGGTGAGGAGGAAGAGGAAGAGGAAGAGGAAGAGGAAGAGGATAATAGACAAGTATTGTTTAGTTGCCATTTGATGAGAACGTGGTGAGATGAAATTGAAATGTGAGGGATCTTGTTTTTTTGTCCATATATATAGCATAATTAAGGTTAGGAAATGGGAGTGGTCAAACAAGGGAGATATGTTGATTCGTAAATAGGGGAGGACTACTAGGAATGCACCGACGGCTTTCACGAAGGAGTGCAATTTCGAACTTACCAACTTTAAACTTACCATCATATATATATATATATATATATATATATATATATATATATATATAAGGACAAACTTGTAATTTTGAAGAAAAAAATTATATTGTGTTTTAACGGTGCGTACGACTTTAACAGTTGATATTTCTTAAATGTGTTCTTATCATTGTGAAATATCATTAAGGCCTTTCCTAGATATATTTCAAATTAAAGTATTACTTTCAGTTACTCAATGCTGTTGAACATTACATACTACATAGAGTTTCACACTTCTCTTGGATGATGGATCCACTGTGAAGTCTAACTAACGAATTGGTATTTCCAAAGTCAGACATTAAAAAATACAGAACAAAGCCAACTCTAGATCAAATTTAAGGTATAAATAAATGTCTACTATTGAAAATTTTGATCAAATTATAATGCATGAAGGTTATTATGATTTCTTAAATATCTTGATGAGTTCACAAAAAACATCTCAAGAAACCAAATGAATGCAGTTGATTTCTATTTTTTTGGAATTTAGGTTTCATGATATAAAGATTTTGTTATAAACGTTTGTATTGATTTTTAACCTTGTAAAATTGTAACGAATACAAAAAAAATTAATTTGTTAACTTCTTACAAATCAATCAAACCCTCCAAGCAGAATTTCAAACAAAAAACTGATTCCAGATTCCAAAACATTGCTTTTTATTTAAAGTTAAATTCCAAAACATTGTTGGAATGCAAGAGTAGTGGGGCATAGAGCAGTCCGGTAGGGAAAACATGATTTGATTATTGGGGCACAGAAGACGTGTGGATCCCATGAGGAACGTCGCTTGATGCTTCTGGACATCTAAACACTTCCATATTATTTAATTAATTAACTAAAAGTAAACACTTTTGTAGCTGACGGTGTTTAAACATGTCCTTCAGAATTAAAACATCTACCGTTCTATCTCTTAAATTAACTTTAAGTAATAGGTAAGTAAGTAAGTAAGAAAAATTAAATGGGGGGAGGAAGTTAGATTGTGAGAACGGCGTTGAAAGAGAGATGTTAGTTGAGAAGTCAACATCGTTGCAGTCTATCGATACGTCTTCGCAAAACGAAGATATCTGGTTATAATTAGGAATTTTGTAACCACTTGGAGAACAATATCAAAACGTTGATGAGAACGGTTTGATCAAAATTCATAATCCAAGATGTCATTGTACTCCGTATTAAAACTGTTTGAGTTCTACAGTTTAGATATTGTACATGAATTATTAAAAGTAAGATTATTCTCAGCGGATCGTAACTCGGGGGAAAAAGAAATCCGCATGTAATTTTGAAGGGCCAAAAATAATAAAATCTAAACCGTATGGTTTTTCCTAAAGAAAAGAATATGGCATTCGTGTATTCAAATCGTACTGAGCCGTAGTGTTTTGTTGCTCGAGTGCTAAGCCTGATTTATTACAGATTATGATCACATTTACATGGTACGTACGTAGCTATTAAAAAACACAATAGAATGTTGTTTATTTCCAACCTGGAAGCTAAGAGCAGGTTAAGCATGATGCAAAGGGTTACGCGCTCACTACTTCATCAACATGGACATCTTCAACGTACACAAACTATACGTATCATGAAACATATTTTTTTTTTTGCAAACACTTTGTTGGGATAAGTTTATCTACACAAGCTAATGAAGATCAAAGAGTATGATTCTACTTCGTGCCTTAATGCATGACGTTGTGGTAATACTAGTCGAGTTAAAAAAACGAAAGTAGGTGAAATTCACAAGGGTGTTGCACCAACCCAAAAATCAAACACACATCACCACTGTTACATATTAGTAATTCAATTCAACGCTGAAAGCAAAGCAGAGTGGGTTTTAATTAGGGTCTTTTGAATGTGTGCATATTATATGTTTTCTAATTGACGATATGTCTCCAGAGTTTTGGTATTGCTGGATGTACACTTGTAAGTCGAATATATTTACTCATATGCACCTCACCATCACCCTCCCACAGCCCATCCTCCACCCGAAAATGCACTCGCCACGAATGATCACCCCACTAACACTCCGGTAACCATGACCGGCACCTATATATCCTTGAAAATTGCTTTTCTGTCGAGTGATGAGCACTTCTACGCTAGCCGATCTCCTCGATCCTCCACTCATAATCTCTCTCCTCACATAAACACACAGCACACTCCAAACCACCTTTCCTGATCTTGTGGTCCTTCAAAGTATTAATTCGTGGATTGTGTTTTGCATTTGATTTAAAATAACGGTTTTGGATGTAGGATTGAAATTCAGAAGAGGCCGGTTCTCTATTGCAGCTTGATGAGTGGGATTTTGTTTTGGTTTTTTTTTCTTTCGAAATTGGGATTTTATGTTGATTTGGGGAGAATTGTGGTTTTGAAGGGGAGTTGTTTTGGAATGTTGAGCGTTGGAATGGGATTGAACATTGTGTTGCACAACGCGATGCGTTTAATTGTGTCGAGGACAAGTGAAATGGGAGTGATGGGAAAATTGGTACATGATAGGTGAGACAAGTTCAATTTTCGTGTTTCTGCTGTTGTTACTATTCCATTTTCAGGAATGATGTGAAAAGCTTTATGCTGCATTATTGCAATATAAGTGGTCGTGTAGCTATTATATGATTTAATGATTTTGTGCGTGATCGCTTTCTAGCGACCAATTATTTGTTTCTAGAAAAAATCTTAAATGGAGAAAAGAGAATCTAACGTTATCATTCCATGGATATTGAGTATGAATCAAGTTTGAGCCCGGCCGTAGTGGAGAATATTAAAAAGTATGTCAGTTGAAGCCACTAAACACTTCTATTTCTGGTTATGTTCAGAATAAGAAGTTTTTTTTGGGTGTTCTTGAATTAATTCCCAATGCATTTATTTATGTTGTGGTTGGTGTTTGGACTGAATAAGTTGATAGTTCTGCCCAACTGGTCTACTAAATGGGCATATGAATTTTACGAGGTATTCCAAAGCAAAACACTCTTTTAATTACCCTAATCCCCCCCCACCGTCACCGGACACGAGATGACTCACACAGAACACTGTCAAACAATAAATCCTCTCGCTTTCGTGTTTGGTTTAGAATCTTTAGATACTCATGGTGCTTCTTTTTCCTAACAACGTCCATATCCATCCCTCTCGAATCACATAGCCAAATATTTGATCCACGAGAGTGTAAATACTATTCCATGTGTTTCAATCTAATGACCAATTAATAATTAGCCACTCAAGTAAAGGGAAAATGGAGTGACATGTCTAGTGTGGTGGGGTCATGCAACATGGGCAGCACATGCATGGAATAGAACCATGCTAGGCTAAAAGCATAGAGAAGACTTACGTCGCCTAAAACACGCGCTTGATTTGGTTTGGTGAGTATGAACGCGAAAATTTTCTGGATTTGTGTGGGGTATGGCATCGTCCAGTTGGAACTAACTTTGGTTGATACCATCAAGTAGTAGTTTTTTTTTTGTTTTCAAAAGTACATCATCAAGTTGGTTGATTCCAACTTTTAGTATAGCTCGTGATTAACTATTAATTATAAGGTACGTAGTCAACATGGTACTATACAAGGTCTCCTCTTGGTTGAAAGGTTTCAGTTGGTATTAGAGACTTGATGGGATCTATAACATTTGATGAACTTTAGTTGTGTTTTTTTTATAAATAACTTTAGTTTTGTGTTAAACCTTGAAATACTGATGTTTTGTAACTTTGTTTTTAGCTCTGCTTCGAACTTATAATGTGTATTTATGGTAATGAACCAAATAACTCATTATCATATCTTTCCATTTGGCTTATTCTTTTGCCTTATAAGGGGATTAGGTGTAGAGGTAGGGCTGCCAATTTTACACGAAACACGATAACACGACACGAAAACGACACGAAGTTAGCGGATATGGATTGAGAATTTGAACACGATTAATAAATGGGTTGGATATGGATTTCTGCTGCAAAAACGATTAACACGATTAAGACACGATAAAACACGATAAGTAATTGGGTAATTAGGCACACGATTACGAATACGACACGATTAATACACGACTAATACCGACAAGTCTATAAGTAATATATAAGTTATAAATTATAATAAACAAATTCTAATAACTGAATGTCATATTTATAATTTTACCAATTATATATAATTGGTTTGAAACTTTGGAGTTTGAACTCTGAACTCTGAATGAGTGGATAATTGTGTGTTAAATGGTGTAAACGGTAGCGGTGTTAAACGTGTACACGAAGTAACCCGTTTAATAATCGGGTATAAACGGGTTGGATATGGCAACACGATTATAAATGGGTTGGATACGACAGAAATTTAGCAACACGATTATTAAATGGGTCGGATACGGCGCAACACCTAGAGCTTATATATAGGAGTTGACACGACACGATTAGCACACGACACGACACGATTGACAGCCCTATGTAGAGGCTTGTGCACTTCAAAAGTGAAGAAAATAGGCAAGAATTTTTTTCCAGTAGATGTTAATCATGTTATAATATAAAAAAAACTGAAGAAAATAGACAACAATCGTTTCACCAATTGCTTCTTGTTATCTTTCTGATTGAAGGAAAGTAGAATGAGATGTTGCAGGAATTAAGGAATTTCTTAACTAAGTAGAATTATAAATCTATCGTAACGTATAAAGTATGTGATGCCAAATCCGTACTTAACTAATTGGCAGTTTAATTCTACCTGGAAGTGTGAATGGAGCATTTGACTTCAAAAAAAAGAAGCCCATGTTGGCATGTTCAGTTGTTCACGTTCGGGAGATTCTATGTACAAGAGATGTAACTAAAGTCAGATATTGGACGCTAACTTGTCTAATTGTCTCAGTAGTAATGACAAATAATTATCTATGTTTCCAAATAAGGAAACTGTGAAGTGTTACCTGTCGGTGCAAAGTGCAAACTATGATATTAAACAAACCTTTCGCGAGCAACCATCAAATTATGTAAAAAATAATAACTGTAGGTCTTTCTGGAATTTGAATTCCCTAACGCTTCAATCTGCGTTCCCTTGAGTTTCATCTATTACTTAACATTTTTGTGATGTTTTTGCCTTTGAAATTGAACGTTCGCCGATTTGATCATCTACCATGACGAATCAATTGATTGGAGGTGGAAATCGAGCACATGTTCTTGTGGGAAATTTAGGCAAGTTATACAAATAATTATTGGAGAGTAAAACAAAAATAATATTCAATAGTTCAAGTGGAATTCAAAGACAATATCATCACAGAAAGAAAAGTAACGGTGTAACTGTGTAAGTGGAAAAGATATTTGGAACTCTTTTTCATGATTAAATATATAGTAGTTAATATTTTGAACTATTTTCAATAGCACAAGAAATCTCATATTTGATCATTAGAAATCTGGCTGTAGACACAAAAAGAGGATCAGTAATGCGCAATGTTCATTAACCTGCATATGAATGAGATTCTTGGTTTCATTGACTTGCTTAGATCTGGTATAAAAAAAATTGAGGGTTCACTTGAAAAGCACTACATGTTCCATAATTATCTAAAGTAAATAGAAAATTAGAATTTTCATTCTAACCTGGGCTGCCTTTTACATCTTGGTTGACTAATGAAAGTGCATGTGTTCCAATCTGAGGCAACATGTTTGGGTACTTCATATGCCATGATGGCCATTGTCGTTGGTCTCATGGGCATGACACATGGTGTAGAATCCACTAAATTAAATCTCACTCATCCGGTTTAAATCACCAAAGATAGGTATGGGTGTGAATCCAAGGAAAGTACATATAAATATACATGTCCAAACGTACTCTATTTATGCCTTCTGAGATATTTATTGCAAGTTTAATGAGAATAGACAGTATAATCGCATCGACAGCTTTGAGAATAAACCCAGTAACTTGGCCAACACCCGATTTCCTCAAAACAGAAAACGTGTTGTTCAAAGGGATCTATCGAGGATCCTGACTATGCAACCGAATTTAAAGTTACTGCACATTTGGTCGGTCCATGTTCTATTTAATTACTCTGAGATGGTGGAAGCCAAACACGGACCATATTCCAACACGTCATGCGATGAAATTTTTAATCATTCCTCTTGAATTAAAACAACACTATTCAGGAACAATTATCTGATATCCAACCGAGTTTTGAAATATATATATATAACATATTTTGAAATATTTATAAAGATTAGGAAACATATTTTGAAATATATATATATATATATAAAACATAGTTAAAATGATTTGTAAAAAAACAAAACATAAAATCAAAAACAATAAAAGAAAATAAAAAAAATCACGGATTTTAGTTGTAGTGTTTGATGTTTTGATTTTTTTAAAATCGTTTTCACTATGTTTTTTATTATATTTGCTTTCAAAATATGTTTTTGTAATTTTTAATATTTTTTTAAAAATATTAATTGTGTTTTAAATTTTTTGTTGTATCGACCTCCAAACATGTTTGTAATGTGTGTACACCCTACGAATTTTTTACAACGTTTCCAATTTTTTGTTTTAATTAATTTTAGTGTTTGTTTAATATTTAATTGTAAATAATTTATTATTCTGATTAAGAAATTTTATTTTTTTATTGTATAAAATACCCTAACAATTCAATACGCCGGGTTATCGACGTGATTTGGAGGTCGATTCTTGAAAAAATTAAAAACAATTTTAATTTTTTTTAAAAAATAATATTAATTAGAAAACATATTTTTTAAAAAAAAAATTTAAAAAAGATTACAAATAATTAAAATAAAAAAGAAAACAAAAAACAAAATAACACTAAAACAGAAAAAGAAAAAAAAAATTCCACGGATCGCGGTTTCTACCCGCGATCCGTGCAATTTTCTTTAAAAAAAAAATTTTGAAAAATTTCGTGGAATTTTTTTTTAAAAAAAAAGACGGATCTCGGTTCCAACCGACGATCCATCAAAAAAAATTCGAAAAAAAAAATTGTTTTCCTAAAATTCGAAATTTCAATTTTTTTTAGTAAATAAAAAAGTTACGGCGTTGGCAACAATGTCACTTGCAAAAAACAGTACATATATCAACTTCACTATCAAGTCTCAAAAACAAAAGCAAAAACAAAGAAAACTACTAATGCATTACTCTGTAAGGAGCATGTTTCAACTTGACATAGCGTTCCCTGAAGCCATCATAAACAAGGCCAGCTGCAGTACCCCAGTAGAAGAAAATAAACATTGAAGTGAATTCCATTTCCAGATGTAGTGATAAAAGGAATGGGAAAAGAAGAATAATTAATACCCAAGGCAACATAACGACAAAATCAAATCTTTTTCCTATTCATCAAATCAAAGGCGTTACGGTATGAAAGTATGGTCACTAGAGCTGAATGAATATAATAAACATACGGTGAGCTGGCGGGGTGAACACAACCGATCTATGTGATCCTAATATAATAATTTAAGCAAACAATCATCCAGCGTAAAGAACGGTCTCGATTTTTTCCTATCTGGGGCAAGATATTCGGCTCTTCTGGTTATGAAGCCACGCGTCCTACCACTGTAGTGGAATGTCTTGTTCAGAACATCCAAATCGTCAAGCTACCTACCAAAGGGGCAACGTCAGATTTGGAAGCAAGACAACCACAGCATTAACGAGGTTAGTAAATAGTTCTATAAAGCATTTTGTAAGAAAAGCCTCTTTACTAACCTGTTTATAGAGAAAAGCATAACGAGAATTTGAAGTTCATGAGGAATTGATCAGACATTCGATATCAGCTCCAACTTCAGCAACCTTCATTTCCTTGGACGACTTTGCAGCCTTAGCAATGGCTCGAACATCAAAATCAATGGCTATTGCCTTTACAAGTCCATCAAGCATCTATTATTCGTGAATTGAATCAAGGATGCCGAGATAGAAATTACGTATAGATAAAAAGAGCACGTCCCTTGGCATTGAATACACTAATTAAAATACCACGAAAATGCCTATACGGCAAAATAATTCATGCATTTCTTCAGGGGGGGAAATCACAATCAGAGCAATACAATTTTTTTTTGAGCGGTGAATACAAGCACTACGAGTTCAACGCACTATTTCTAAAAGGGAAATGTTTGTTGAACGCTTCGCGTCACGGACGCTGCAAACCCAGTCAGCAGAATGGCTGATGTGGGCAACCCAGTCAGCAGACGCGGCTGAGTTCGCTCTCTCCCCAGAAACAATTTCTTTGTTTAGTTTATTTTTCGTTCGCTCTCTCCCCAGAAACAATTTCTTTGTTTAGTTTATTTTTCGTTTCGTACAAATTTCGCCATCCCTCGCCATCCCTCATTAATGCGTCTCAAATCACTCCATTCTTTCGTCCTATTTCTTCCCTTCTCTTTATTAAATTCATTTTTTTCCGGACACACACATCATTCATTTTCTTTAGTTACTATTTATTCCGGATAGTTGGAATACTTATTCCGGACAGACGGAACACTTATTCCGGACAGACGAACTACTTATTCCGGACAGACGGAACACTTATTCCGGACAGACGAACTACTTACTCCTGATTTTTTGTTGATGTTGTTTTATTTTCCCGATACGTCCACCATCGCATTTAATGCTTTTCAAATCAGCACGTCCTCCGTCTTCTTTCTTATTGTTTGGCGCGTCACGGAGATACAAATATGAGTGTCTAGGTTATTCCGATCCTACGAACCATTCCTTCTTCTCTCCTTCCTCCATTTTTGTTGTACTGTAATGGCACTCGTAAATGTGTCCTCACAGCCGGCTCCTGCCTCCAACGTCCCTCAAGTGATGATGAATTTTCCTTCCTTCGAAGAAGCCAAAGCATTTTACGTTTCATACGCCGATTCCTGTGGTTTTGGTGTGAAGATAAGGCAATCTCATTACGATCGTGGTGTTGTTATACGGGCCACTCTTACTTGCTCAAAGGAAGGTAATGCTCCCGGAAACCAAGGTGAAGGTAGACCGAAACATAGGTTATCCGGTAGGGTCGAATGCACTGCGCGGATTAGGGTCTCCGGTAATCCATCCAGAGGCTACGTAATTAACTACGTAGATCTCGAACATAATCACGCCATGCTGTCGGAAGACCAGATGCGCTTCCTCCGTCAAAAACGATCCGTCCCGGAGTCCGCCAGAGCACGCATTTCGTGCAATGATGCTGCCGGTATATCTGCCGCCAAGACCATGCAATCTTTTGTGGTCGAAGCTGGAGGTCACGATAAATTGTCTTTCAACGAGCGGGACCTAAGGTTATTTATTCTCCACTTAACCTGGTTGAAGTTACGCATTTAGCTTTGTCATAAAAATTATGTTTCGCAGGAATGTTGTGAACGAGGTTAGAAACCTCAAAATGGGACCAGGAGATGCGCAAGCTATCCAAGATTATTTCATCAGGATGCAGAAGAATGATTCCCGCTTCTTTTACGTAATGGATATGGACGACGAAGGCAGACTACGAAATGTGTTCTAGGCCGACAGTCGGTCTCGAGCTGCTTACTCTTACTTTGGAGATGCAATATGTTTCGACACAACATACATAACAAACAAGTATGACATGCCTTTTGCCCCATTTGTGGGGGTAAATCACCACTACCAGTCCGTCCTACTCGGTTGCGCACTCCTCTCTTCCGAGACGACACAAAATTACATTTGGTTGTTCCAAACATGGTTGACGTGCATGAACGGTACGTGTTTTATTTTGTCCGGCTTTGTCCATTTTACGTTGTGTGCCTGTCCGGTTACTCCCTTACGTCTGTCCGTTTTACGTATTTTGCTCGTCCGGTTTATCCCTTACGTCTGTCCTGTTTACGTCTTTTGCTCGTCCTGTTTACCCCTTACGTCTGTCCGGTTTACGTATTTTGCTCGTCCGTTTTATCCCTTACGTCTGTCCGGTTTACGTATTTTGCTCGTCCGGTTTATCCCTTACGTAAGTCCGGTTTACGTTTTTTGCGCGTCCGGTTTATCCCTTACGTCTGTCCGGTTTACCCTTGACGCCTGTCCGGTTTACGTCTTTTGCTCGTCCGGTTTATCCCTTACGTCTGTCCGGTTTACGTCTTTTGCTCGTCCGGTTTACCCTTGACGTCTGTCCGGTTTACGTTATTTCTGTCCGGATTAACATATGTTTTTATCTTGATCGCTTTGTGTGCAGATACAAGCCCCCCGGCGATCATAACAGACCAATGTGGCGCCATAGCTTCGGCTGTGAGGACTGTGTTCCCTGAAGCGCGGCACAGATTTTGTATATGGCACATAATGAATAAGGCCCCTGTGAAGCTGCCCAAGAAGTACCGGGAGCATACGTTGTTTGACCTCAACAACTGTGTATTCGATTCCAAGACTCCGGCAGAATTCGAGCGGAATTGGCAGGGATTTCTAGATGATTTCGAGTTGCACGACAATAATTGGCTCCGATCCATTTATGCAATTCGAGAGCACTGGGTACCTGCATTTTCGCGGGATTGTTTTTCCGCCGGAATGGCATCAACCCAGAGAAGTGAGGGTATGAACGCCTTCTTCGATAAGTACCTCACATCAAGGACGACACTTAAGCAGTTCGTTCAACAATACGAACTCGCACTACGCCACAAGTATGAGAAGGAAGCTAAGTCTGATTTCGATTGTCAGCATAAGGCTCCGCAATTGATTTCGAAATATCCATTCGAGAGGCAATTGAGCGAGTTGTATACGGTGGGTGTCTTCAAGAAGGTGCAGTTAGAAATTGGGAAGATGATGTACTGCGACATCAAGGATGAGTTCAACGAGGACGACACATTGCACTTCAACGTGACCGAACATGTATTGACACATATCCTCCCATTGTCGAAACGGTTCACAGTGCAAATTAGAGATGAGAAGTGGGTATGCGATTGCAGAATGTTTGATCACGTCGGTATCCTATGTTGTCACGTTTATGTTGTTATTGCCCGAATACGTCCAAACGCGTTGCTCCCCGAGTTTTACATCGTCCACCGATGGAGGAAGATGGCGACAAATATATTAAGTAATTTTGTACCGTTGTATGTCTGTCCGGATTAAGTTAACAGTATGTCCGGATTAAGTTAACAGTATGTCCGGATTACGTAACATCAAAGTCCGGATTAAGTGACCAGTATGTCTGGAATACGTAATTAGGCAATCCGGATTACATTGTTTGTCTGTCCGGATTACGTTAATTTCTGTCCGAAATAAGTTACCAGTATGTCCGGATTACGTTACCAGTATGTCCGGATTACGTTACATCAATGTCCGGATTACGTTTTATTTATGTCCTGATTAAGTGACCAGTATGTCCGGAATACGTAATTTGTTTGTCTGTCCGGATTACATTGTTTGTCTGTCCGGATTACGTTGTTTGTTTGTCCGGATTACGTTATATGTCCGTCCGGATTACGTATCATGTTTGTCCGGTTTAAGAATAAAGTGTGTCCCGAAACGGAACAAAAAGTTTGTCCGGAATAAGTGTATTTGTTGTCCGGAATAAGTGTATTTGTTGTCTGGTTTAAGACAAAAGTGTGTCCCGAAACGGAACAAAAAGTTTGTCCGGAATAAGTGTATTTGCTGTCCGGAATAAGTGTATTTGTTGTCCGGAATAAGCGTATTTGTTGTCCGGAATAAATGTATTTGTTGTCCGGTTTAAGAATAAAGTGTGTCTGGAATAAGTGTTTTTGCTGTCCGGAATAAGTGTATTTGCTGTCCGGAATAAGAATAAAGTATGTCCCGAAACGGAACAAAAAGTTTGTCCGGAATAAGTGTATTTGCTGTCCGGAATAAGTGTATTTGTTGTCCGGAATAAGCGTATTTGTTGTCCGGAATAAATGTATTTGTTGTCCGGTTTAAGAATAAAGTGTGTCCGGAATAAGTGTATTTGCTGTCTGGAATAAGTGTACTTGCTGTCCGGAATAAGTGTATTTGCTGTCCGGAATAAGAATAAAGTGTGTCCCGAAACGGAACAAAAAGTTTGTCCGGAATAAGTGTATTTGCTGTCCAGAATAAGTGTATTTGTTGTCCGGAATAAGTGTATTTGTTGTCCGGAATATGTGTATTTGTTGTCCGGAATAAGTGTATTTGTTGTCCGGAATATGTGTATTTGTTGTCCGGAATATGTGTATTTGTTGTTCGGAGTAAGTGTATTTGCTGTCCGGAATAAGTGTATTTGTTGTTCGGAGTAAGTGTATTTGTTGTCCGGTTTAAGAATAAATTTTGTCCAGAAACGGAACATTAAGTTTTTCCGGAATAAGTGTATTTGCTGTCCGGAATAAGTGTATTTGTTGTCCGGAATTAGTGTATTTGCTGTCCGGAATAGGTGTATTTGTTGTCCGGTTTAAGAGTATTGATAATTTATACATGTCCTTGTATTGATAATTTAACCCAACACCAAATGTCATTGTATTGATAAATCATTCAAATAGTCTATGTAATTTTAACATGTATACATGTATAACTTTGTAAAAAAAATTAAAACATCCAGAGTCGTTTATTGTTGATCGCACATCCCAGAGTCTTCGAGTAAGAAATTGGCCAAATCGCCTCTAAAACGGTGAATAACCTTGCTCTGCTTCGGCTGAGTCGGATCAGCATTCTCCATCAAACGCTTGATCCAGTACAAAACGTATGGCCCGCAGTCGTTACTCACCGCTAGCTGTCGTTGGCTACCCTTCCTGTCAACTCTCAGTGGCCATTCGACCGCCAAAAACCCTCGCCAGAATCCCGCTATCTTAGACGCGGTGCATTCATGAGTTCCGACTAAAAGGTTAGGATTTTCACCTCTTTTAAGCGTGCGGGAGATGCTGTTGTACTGAATGAACTCCGATCGAGGTCCGTGGGCAACGAACAGAGTCCAGTGGCCGGACAAACAGCATGGCTGTGCGATGACGACTTCCTCCACATTAAGTCCTTCCATTTTTGGGAGTAAATAATCTCTCTTTATATCTTCTCCCTGTCCCTCCACAATCATTTCCGATTCGAAGGATGATAAGCAGACCACCTTTTGTTGCCCTCCTCTTCTGACGAGTACCTCAATTAGGCCGTCAAGCGTTTCGTTGGTGATTTCTGTGCCTCGCGAAATTATTTCCTTGAGATCACCCCTGCTGATAATGCTGAGAACCCCCCTCCAGATAATATCTTTTGCTTCTCGCTCGGGGGCCGTTGCATTCAATAAACGATGTACCTCATCATTGGTCAGCGTTCTCAAGGCGGTATCATCCACATCTGGCCTCGTGGACGAAACAAGGGCGGCCAGTTCATCTTTCGCTTTTTCTTCACTGGCTTCTTCGGGCCCTTTTGTTTTTGTGGTGGCTTCTTCGGCCTCCTTTATTTGTTCTTGTTTTTCTGCGGCAATCTTCTGTGCCTCATCTTGGCCAGATTTGCTTTGCGCTTCGTGTATGTGTTCTGTGCGCAAGCGTGGTTTAAAGGTCCGCATTTTTTTGGGGTGCAAAAGCGGAAGCGCAACCCCAGCCTTCCTTTTTCTTTCCTCCTGTCTCCTCATAACTTCCTCCTTTTCTTCCTCCTCCTCCCTCTTATTTCTCTCTTCCTCCTCCCTCTTTTCCCTCTCTTCCCTCTCCTCCTCCTCCCTCTTATTTCTCTCTTCCTCCTCCCTCTTTTCCCTCTCTTCCCTCTCCTCCGCCTCCCTCTTATTTCTCTCTTCCTCCTCCCTCTTTTCCCTCTCTTCCCTCTCCTCCGCCTCCCTCTTATTTCTCTCTTCCTCCTCCCTCTTTTCCCTCTCTTCCCTCTCCTCCGCCTCCCTCTTATTTCTCTCTTCCTCCTCCCTCTTTTCCCTCTCTTCCTCCTCCGCCTCCCTCTTATTTCTCTCTTCCTCCTCCCTCTCTTCCCTCTCTTCCCTCTCCTCCGCCTCCCTCTTATTTCTCTCTTCCTCCTCCCTCTTTTCCCTCTCTTCCTCCTCCCCACGGACTCTCAGCTCACGACACTCTTCTTGAGAGATCCGCAGTTCTTCCTCCAGGTTGTTAATTTTAACGGTCGCCTCCCTAAGTGCTGCTTCGGCTCGCAGCCATTTCGTCTTCACCTCACTAAGTTCCAACTCTTGTAGCAGTGGGTCACATGGAATGCTGCATTCACTGAGTTGTATCCTTGGTAGAGTGGATGTTGAAGGTGTTTCCTTCGAGGCGACCGTTGCTTCTGCAGGAGTTGAAGGTGTTTCCTTCGCTGCGGGAGTTGCTGCTGCAGGAGGAAATTGATCCTCTGACAACAGTGAATGCTCCCGTGCACTGAGTTTTGGGGTGCCCTTCAACTCAAATTGGCCCGAGTATATCCGGGACAAGTTGATGCCTCGATCTTCCCATTTTCTAAGGATTTGGCGTCTGCTAAACATTTCGGTCCAACACTTAAACCGTGGAAATGCTGACCGGGGATCCCCCAATTTGAACTTCTCGCAAAGCCACACCTGAAAACAGGAATAAGTTAAAAAACAGAAACATAACATCCCCAGGACAGTCTCATAACGTTAATCAGAAAGACCAAACACTAATTCCGGACAGACACAACTCTTATTCCGGACAGACACAACTCTTATTCCGGACAGACAAAGACGTATTCCGGACATACAAATTACTTATTCCGGACAGACACAAGACGTATTCCGGACACATACAGGACTATTCCGGACTGGCAACACACTTATTCCGGACAGAGACAACACTATTGACAGACACAAAACTTATCCCGGACAGACACAAGACTTATTCCGGACAGAGACAACACTATTCAGGACAGACACAAGACTTATCCCGGACAGACACAAGACGTATTCCGGACAGACAAGACAATCATTCCAGACACATACAGGACTATTCCGGACAGGCAACACACTTATTCCGGACATAAACCAACACTACTCCGGACTGACACAACACTCATTCCGGACAACCACAAGACACTTATTCCGGAAAACCTCAAGACACTTTTTCCGGACAGAGACAACACTATTCAGGACAGACAGAAGACGTATTCCGGACAGACACAAGACGTATTCCGGACAAGCAAGACAGTCATTTCGGACACATACAGGACTATTCCGGACAGGCAACACACTTATTCCGGACATAAACCGACACTATTCCGGACTGACACAACACTCATTCCGGACCAAGATGCTTACTTGTAATACGGCAACGCAACCAGACACGTAGCCCTGCTTCATAGAGAAGTTCGCTGACGATCTCCTCCTCGAGAGGTCCCGTTGGGCTTCCTCCAGGCCTTCAACCAAGAAAGTGTGAACCGCATTTGCCCACGCATATCTCTTGAGGCGCTTGAGGTTCTTAAGGTGTTTCGTGTACCACGCTTTAGTTCGCAGTGATCCATCGAAGAACAAAAAATGATTGAAAATCATAGAAATAAGGAGTCGGACGTGCTCCTCCTCGCCCATCTTGCTCGTGGCGGTAAGATGACCCAGTAGCTGGGTGTTGTCGAGGTTAACCCCGTCACGTTTCGCTACGTACATGGCATCCATATCCACTCTCTGCCCATGTACTCTTAGTCCAAGTAGAAGGGCGACGTCTTCTACCGTAAATGGGACCACCCCAGTGGCTATTCTCAGACCGACTTCATTGGCGTCGAAGTGTTCGACGAACCAACCCAGTATCTCGTTGTCAGTTGTGACGTGAGGAAAGCTGAGGAAGTGACCGAAAGGCGTCCGTTGGAAGACATTTTTCTCCTCCTCCTTCATCCGGTCGAACTGCTTGTGAAGGGCCGCGAAACCGCACTTGGTTTCGCGGAAGTAGTACGTGCTTCCCTTAAACCACACAAAAAAATTGTTAGAGGCCAATAATGAACCTTAAAATGAACCAGAAAGAACATGGTTGACAAAACACCTGCGCGGCTACAATTTCAGGAGCAATGGAGGTTTCAGGTAGAGAATGATCCATTTTCGCCTTGTCTTGGTTTTCGTTACTGGAATGGAAAGGTTTTGGAGCAATGAAGGTTTTGGATGAGCGTATGGAAAGGAACTCCGGGTGAAATGGGGAAAGTTACTCGAATGCTGTACCGCCGCTACTGATGTACGTGAAGTCGAACCGTCTAATCGTGATTTAGGGAAATGAACCGTCGCACGGAAATGAACCGTCGCACCCAACAAATCGTGATTTAGGGAAATGAACCGTCGCACCCAACAATTCGTATACATTTCCCCGCGCAGAGGTTTTGGTTGACTGGACGCACACCTGGCAGCTGACGTGTTATTCCACGTAGGACGCGTCACGGACGCTCGCGTCCGTATATAACTACTCTTTTCTAAAACCTACCAACCACCACATTCAAACCTATCAGATATTTCTATTTTTCATCATAAAATTACTTCAACCCATTTTAATAGCATCGTGATGCAGATACCACAAACAGCAGTGGAAAATATTTATCTTTTTTTCTACTTAAACCTATATCAAGACAACTTGCCAACAATGCAATTGTATGCAAATACCTGAAGTCCAAGAGCTTCTCTCCAACTAAAAAGCAGGCAACTATTAATAGGTACCAATTAATAAAGATACAAAGATATAATTCTAATAACTCAAACACAAGCAGCCTCAATTTTCATTTAACAAGTTAACATAAATTGAATAAACATGTTAACGAAATGATAACAAAGGATAACAAGTAAAAGGATACAAGTGATCCAACAGCAACCAGCGCTCGGAACCTTGAGTCGGTATCTTGCTTTTCATCTTCGGCAATCTGAAAAACAGCTAGGACCATTCGTGGTTAATACATCCATATAGTAAATATGCTATACAATAAATCAGCTAATTTGTAAAGCAAGATATAAACACCTCCATTGCTGCTGAGAGAACTTGAGCTTGGCCTTGCTGATCTTTTCTATCAATCAATAGCACAGCAAAGCTAAAAGCAGGAAGAGAGATATATAAAAAATAATTCACCACGTAAGAGCAGCAATAACTGCTTTCCTTCCTTTTCTTTAAATCATCAAATGATCAAATACAAAGAGCATTTTGGAAGAAAATAAAAACTAATTTGCATGTAGTATAACATAGAGAGACAGACATCCAGGGCTTACTTGAGTACCAGTGTTGAGTACGATATATGCAGGTTCTTGTTAAAAGATGATCGACAACTTGACAACTTGTCAAGGATCTGAAACAACAAAAACAAATAAGTGATTTAACAAACTCTGGATTTTAACAAATCACTTGACAACAACCATAAGGTAAAGAGTACTAACAATCACAGTTTAAGCAATAATAAAGTATGTCTTGAAATGTCAGTTATGCTAATTGCCAAACATGGGAGGACTGGAAACTTGAAATCTTTGTCTTAGCCATCAGTGACTTGAGTTTAATTTTTGCATTAACATTGGATACATTGACTACCTATACCCGTTATATATTATACATTTGCAATAATAAAACCACTTATGATGCAAAACAATTATGTTCAAATTCATGAAAGTAATGTACATGCAAAGCTTTTATGTTCAAATTCATGAAAACAATATCACATGTGACTCATAAGAGAAAGGAATTGACTTCTAGCACTGACTTTCTTTTAGTTATAGATAGAGTATACAAAAATGTCAGACAGTTCATATCCAACATTTTATAGCCAAAACAAAATAACTTATTGTTTCTTTTGGTATAAGTCTTTCAGAGCACGAAGAATAGCACACCTTTATATTATACACCCTTTTCAGCATTCGGCACGACTAACTACCCTAATCTACAAATATTACTGCTAATCCTAATAAGCAATAAAATGAAAACAAATAATGGAACAAAGTAGTACAGAGATTTATCTAATTGAAACCTACTTCACTGCAATTAATTAGCAACCACTCGTGGAAATATGAATGCCTGAAGAGATTTGAGACAGCTCGCGTAATGGTTAAAAGATTAGCTGGCGATGCAGGAGATGTTGTCACTTTTCTAAACACCCCCATAACCACATCTGCAGGTGTAAACAATTTCTCATGTTATAAAATCATAATTAGTAGAATCCATCATCATAAAAAAACACTAATAGTAGAATAAACAAGCAAATGTGAAGCATTCAAAAGTATAATACTGGAGTATCTGTAAGATGTACCATTGTCCTGTTTTGCATACTTGTGAAGTAAATTGGACCCATCTGGATGTAATATCAACATCCTCATAGTGTCGATCACTGTATGAAAGAAACAATGTTATGCAAGTAAAGGAAAAGGTCCTGCTTGAACAAGCATAAGTTTGTATTATTGTCCACATGATAATGTAGATGACTTCAAGATACAGACAGATAACACTAACAAGACTCAAGAGAATGAAGATGACATAGAAACATAAATAGCACTAAAACAGAACCAGAAGCTTTAAAACAACAGAAGCACTGACCCGGAAAGACCATATCTGAAGGCCAAGATTTCAAAAGATTGGACAACAAAGCAATGTCAGCATCAGCAAAAGTACTTGTATGGTAGTGCGAAGAATCTTTTAATATATTGATAATGGCGGTAAGCCTTGAAAACTCAAGTTCCGTCAATGATAAATGTTTCTGAACCTGCACAAGAAAAATAAAAAAAACATCATCATATATATAAATCAACCACCTTTATGAAACTACAATTGCATGAAAACTCAAGTTCTGTTAATGGTAAATGTTTCTGAATCTGCACAACAAAAATAAAAAAGCATCATCATGTATAACTAAATCAACCATCTCTATGAAACTACAATTGCATCAAATTTAGTAACAGATAAGGAGGAAAGCTATATTTGTTCAAAATCACTCAAAATGAAGCGCAAATGTTTTCAGCTGTGTTTTTTAAAATAATAATTTATTTACTTCTCTTAAAAACCTGCACCATACAAGTGATGAGGAAAATGTGCTTTTGATTTTTCAGGAGTAAACATTTCTTTTTTTTCTTTTTTTACGTAATGATGAATTCATGATAAATATTCATTTCCTTTGTGTCAAAGATTATGTTGTTTTTTTGCATTTGGAGCATCATGGACTATATCAAATGGCTATTTAAACGATTTATATTTTTTATCTACTGTGAAATCGCAGATGGTCAGTTGCATTTCGCAGCATTGGGTCAATTGAAAACAACCTCACTATTTTATAGTGGTAGGGTTGCGTACACCCCCCCCCCCCCCCCCCCCCCCCAACCTCACCTAGGCGGGAGCCTCTTTTGAGGCACTGGGGTAATATTGATGATAAATTCATGATAAGAGCTTACACATTTTGAGGATGGTTCGTGGAGCAATGGTAAGGAAACTGCTTTGCAACCAAAGGCTCACAGGTTCAAGTCAATGAAGCAACCTGTTTGACAAAATTAAGGCAAGAGGTTGAGTACGAATATACCCTCTCGGAGTGGGAAGCCTTGTGAACCGGAAGTTGCCCACTTGCCCTGTAATGTCCACATTCTATTTTGGATTTGCTGCTAAATTTATGATTGCCAATTACTATTTCGGGTTGAAAAGCAAATTTAGGTGCTTTGTTGATCTATGTTAATTCTTATATATGTGTTGTTTCACACTTTCACTAGTGTTCTTGTTACATTGAGTGTTTGCTGCTGATTTGTTCTTTACTTCTTTGTTAGAATATTCTTCTTCTCAAGATGGGAATGGCCTGCATAAAACAGACCATCTCACCAAGACATCAAAAACTGTTATAAAATCAGGCATTGTTCGGAATTACAAGCAGGTGTCATTATCAAAGCTTAAATTCTTAAACAAAACAATTCATTGACAAAATGAAGAGAATTTTGCTTGTGAAACACATGTCAAAGAGCAAAAACATACCAACTAAATGGTTGTATTCATTTTTACGTGTCAAAGAGCAAGAAAGCAATATTGCAAATGTATGATTGTAGTACAGAACTAAAATAAAAGGGATTGATCCACAAACAAACAAAGTAGAGTAGCAAAACAAAAGCAACAGATAACTGACAGGATCCAATGATAGGGTATTATTGAATTCTCCCATCTTTTTAAGTATGCCATCAAATTGCAGAGTGTCGAAGAAGAGGAATCCTTTCTGCAATAAATCATCAAGTTTAGAGATAAAGTAAAACGTATATAAATATATAAATACATCCATTCATTTTGTATGTATTAAGGTGTTCCACAAATACCAAAATAAATTATTGTACTTATTGAAAGAAACAGTAAGGTATTTTTTTCGTTTTATGTTAGATCTGAATGCCCTATACAGCTTAAAGAAATTTCAATATAACAATGATGGTTTGCTGAAAACAGGATAAAAGCCAAACCTGGTTTGATCTTTAGTTCTTTTCCAATAAATTATGGGAAGAAATTTACTATTATATGTTAAGGCTAAATGGTGATCATGTTCACAGGATTGGGTAGTCAGCCTGTTTTTTTACCATCAATTTCATGATACATGTAGAATATGTATATGTTCGATATATGGAACTCATTGGTCACTGTTTGACATACATTGAGCCATATTACCAATTTAATATAAAGATACCATGTAGATGCAGTTGTCTAATACATACTAATCAAATAATTTTAGTATAAACCTAGATGATGCATAATCTTGCAAAAAAAGATAGTATGCATATGCAAAAAAAGATAGTATAAACCTAGATGATCATAGATTTACTATTGTTTGCCTCTTAGATTAATAGAAATAACTCATTAAATTATTGTTGGTCATTTGTTGCGTAATAGCAAATAGTTATGTTTTCTGATCAAAAAGTCATCTAGAAACAACCCTCTATCATTACAAGGCAGGATGGGAGCCTCTTTAGAAGCTTTGAGGTGAATTTGACGTAACATGCATGAGGTGTGTCAAATAAATCAATTTGGTATCTAAAAAAATTAAAAACGGGAAAGAGTAACAAGTTTGTACTTGTAATCAATATTTGTCGACAATCAATTAGCACTTAGAAGGAAGATAACCTTTGGAAGATGTTTGAGTGTAGGCTTCTTAGCAGTAACTGCAAAACACCAGAAGGCAATAAAAATACATAAAATGTGCAAATCCATGATGCCATTCCACTAAGATGAAATATTTAAACAGGTTATTCTTGTGAAAATGATAGTCAAAAATTGACCAATCCATCAAATTACTGGCGCAGAATGAATTCTCATGTATATACAAGAAATATACATATATATATATATATATATATATATATATATATATATATATATATATATATATATATATATATATGACTCTAGAACAGATTACAGATCTATTTTCGTAAGAACATACCAGATGGTCCAGATGACTGTCCAGGTACATAAGCATTGGCTGAATAAAAAATAAAAGTGAAGGCATTCAAAATATAGATTTAAACTAATGATGAATATCTCGGAAATTTCCATGATGGCTCTCTAGTCTCTATACCTACCACCAGTATAAGGGTCATGGAATGACATATCAACCGAAAAATCCTTTTGGCCAGTGTTCTGCAATATAAATTGCACAACCTGCTCACGGTACGAGAGGGGCAGGTTTTCCTTTAGAAGCCAACTGTCCGCAGTAGTGTAAGGGTTATCTGAAAAACAGCAAATTGGTCGTTGAAATATAATTTGGAAACGGGGATGAGTAAAATGCACGCTAATATGCAAGTTAAAAACAAATAAACAAAATCTATCCCAATTAAGAGGGGGCTATATACGTCCATGGTTAACTTCTACTTTCAGAAAATATATTCCTTGCAGAATCTAAATGAGAAATGAAAATGTGATGTGGATGCTGCCCATAGCAGCTGCTCCAAGACTAATGAACCTTTTTTAACTAGACTACCTACTACAAGACATGGGGATTCATGGTCACCCAGCATTACTTTGATTTAACAACGCTGAAACAAGAAGCAAACAATTTAAAATCATAACTTTTACTCCATATTTTGTTCGATTGATAAAGGGCAATTGTACCTGCTCGATTATATGGGAGCTTACGGATAGGCTCACCATCACCAATGTCAACATCAAACACTAACAAAACAGAGAACGAAGAATCAACATGAATCTAGCAGAAATTATAAAAGAATAAAGCAGTAAATAATATTTGAAAAGAAGTAACATTACACAATACCATAATCATACTGAACACCGTTGAGTACTGGACGAGTTGAGCTGCCTTCAGGCCCATCAACAACTTCACCAATCTAAAAGAAAAACCCTCATCATGTAAAGAAAATATAAAATGAAAATATCTGTAAACAAAGTAAGAATGATAACCATCAGATGTCACAGTATATTGGATCACTTAAAATGAAGTAAAATACAGTAAATTCCTAATGCACCATTAAGAAATTAGAATATGTTTATACCCATAAACCTAATTACAAAATATACAAATGGTATAATTAAGAAGGTAACATAAAGTGAAACCTTACTTTATCCCATTTCTGCTCTTTAGAATTCCATGAATATGCTACTCCGCAATCACCTTCCCTAATAATCATGGTTTGTCCATCCTTAGATCCTGCATAGATGATAGAGAAATGGTGATTATAGTAGAATAAGTTGCAATGTTAGACACAAATAATGGTTAATATACAACTGAGAAAGTGCTGAGAACATTGATTAATTGGTATGCATGCCATAAAAAATATAGAAGCATTTTTATCGGTAAATATAGAAGCTAATTTCACCAATGAAATGATTAACAAAAGAGTTACTAGATGCAGTGAAATGCATTTGTTTGCTCAGAGTACTGAAGCTTAGGTCGGAAAGATCACTGCAGCTTTCAAGGACAAGAAAGCTCCTATCAAGACTATAAGATTTGAGTAATAAAATATAGCTTATTTCAAGTATAAGTAGAGGCATATGACAACATACAATTATCGTTTTTGTAACTGATAACCGTAACAATGCGAGAAGCTTGATCTATAAATGTGAAGTTTAGCTAAGAGATTAAGCATTCTGATTTTAAAACCCTAATAAGGTGTGTTAAAATTAAACACCGATAGCCATTCACCGTTGTTTTGTCATACCCAAATCCAACAAGGATGTTGATTACTTAGATTTAGAATTTTCTTGAAGAAATCCAATGGACGAAAATGTATACAAGAGCAGGTTAAGAATAAATGCAGAAAATATAAAAAGTAGCAATAACAGTAGGTTCACTAGAAACAATATGAGTAGAAACTTTAACAAAGAAGAAACAGTTCGTTTTGGATTGCTTGAACCAAGCAAATTGCAAATACTGACATTTTCCACCAAAAATATCAAAATAATCAATAAAACTGAAGTCTCTATATTCTAAACTATTACATGTATACAAAGCATAAATAAGAATTAGAATTTGAACAGTAACACCAACAAAAAATATGAGGGCTTCTTATAAGTCGCGGAGAAAGTAAATGCAAACCTGGAACTTGCAAAGCCTCCAAACCAGGAAGTTCAGATAAGCTCAATCCACAAACTTTCTTTCTGACAAGGAGTGAAGCAGTAAATGATTTTCATGAATAAAGAGCCATCAAAGAACCATCACATGTTTTATATCTCATTATAAAAATCTTTTCCAAACTAGAAGATACAAGAGCAGGAAGTTGTCGTACCTGCTTAATTTGTATTGATGAAGTAGGGACTCATAAGCTTCAAGTTCTGTAGGATTAATTAACCTCTCATTGCTTGACGTCCATATTCTTGCAACTCCATCGGAACATCCTGTCACAATATCTCCATTTTCCAAGAATTTTACATCCCAAACACACCCTGGGTGCTCAATACTTTGCAAACAAATACCATCTGCTCTGAATGAAATACTTCAATAAGATATAGTTACCAACCCTAACAGAACATACGGAGGTTATTAGATAAAGTTTCCAGTAAATTGCCTCTCCATATCTTGAGAAAATAGTCCTCACTCCCGCTGGCAATATGGCCAGTAGAATGTGCGTCTACTGAATATACAAGGGAAGCATGGCCAATCATCTCCAATAAGACCTGACCAGTTAATGCCCATAACCTTACAGAGCTGTCAATCAGAGGACAAAATAGAAGAAACCAACTTAGCATGTATATAATTGTCTAAGAAGCACTTACATAAAGAACCAAAAGGCAAATGGGTAGTGAAAGAAGAAAAAAAGGATTGACAAGATCAATAGTAATTTGTAAGAAATCAAAAACGTAAATGAAAAAGAACGACAAATTAACATCCAACAACTTAAATTTAGCCAGAGAGAATTTGGTCACAGGGAGGACAGCAAGAACTCCATCTTTACGCACATAAGCATTGTTCTGAAAACCGGACCGGACCGGCCGGTTCAACCGGTTGAACCGTGAACCGGAGGCTTGTCCAGTCCGGTCCGGTTCACCTCCCAAAATCATTTTTGCCCTGAACCGGGTTGAACCTGTTTTTTTTGTTTTTTTATATCGGTACCCGATTATGTATTCAATTATTCAGATTACTACATATCAAAAAAAAAACCAAATCTATACCCCAACCCTAAAAATGTTGATATTGTAGATGTTTTGAATTTTTTTGCTTAATAAATAATTAAATATGACTATTATATCTATAATATATATATATTTATGACGTCATGCTGACGTCACCGGTTCAACCGGTTCGATTCTGGTCTGACCCCGGTCGAACCTCTGAACCTTTGACGTTGCCGGTTCAACGTCCGGTTCGGTTCTGAAAACCTTGCACATAAGTCTACGTTGCATAATGCAGTCTGAAAATGTACATCTCATAAATATCAGATTTCATGATGTACGACATTCTTAGATGGTAGTGGATGTCCACTGAACTGCACTGAATTCTGACCGATATAACATAAACATATAAAGTTGTAAACTCAAGCTCTGTTATTAGATACATGCTTGATGTGTTGAGTTTGTATGACATTAAATAGATACTGTCGCACCACTTGCTCAATACGGCTCAGATCAGCATAGTATTTTAAAGGTAAAGAGATGCTACAGACATATGACATACAAACTGTACAAAAACCTTGTACTTACTAAAATACTCAAACATTAGACTATTATTTGTAAACCGTTGTTTATCTATTGATTCTGTCATATTGCATATTAGTATGTACTCTTTTCCTAAATTTCAGGGAAATTATAAATAGCACATCTAACCCAAAAATTAATTAATTAATTAATGACCCTCGACCACATTTTTGGATGGGTTGGTGACTTGGTGTGCTACGAGCAGTGCTATCAAGGTGGCTTGCCCGGTCGCCTCCTCTCAGCCTAGAGAGGCGGACATCTTCAATCAGGTGACCGCCTTGTCACACGCCTACTCCACACATTCTTATGAAGAAAAGCTTCTCTTGTGATTTGTTTCTCCATTAGTAGGGGTGTTTCGACCTGGTGGCCTTTTTGGCCGCCTGGGTTGCCTTAGGGCCCGAAGACCTTTGTGGCCTTTCTGAAATTCCTTTAGTTGGGTTACTGACTAGCTGGATCACCTTGGGATCCATGCAACCCACTATCACCTAGGCTTTTGTCTTATTTTGAATAAAAATATTGAAACAAAAAACCCACAAGCACACGTCCAACCCTCGTACTAGAGAAAAAGCAACTATCCACCTTGCTGCTCCACATTCTGGCAACCTCTCCACCAACAACCTCACTGGCGACTTCCTCTGGCAACTCTAGTGACCACTTTCTTTTTTTACAATTTTACCAAAATTTAATGAGTATTTCAAAAAAAATCACTGTTTTTTCTTGCTAATAATACTACCTTTTGTCCTAACTTTTTTTGTCAAAATTTTCTTCTTTTTATTTTTTGTGTGCTGATGTTTACTGTTTATATGTGTTTATTTGCTATTCTTCTTTCTCTTTTTTGTGGGTGTTATTCAACATCTTTACTATTGTTTAATGATTATTTCATGTTTTTACTGTTTTATTGTTTTTTGATAATATTTTAATGAACTTTAAGTTTTAAATTAGAATTTTGTGTTTTTTTTGGTTATTTAAAAAAATAACACCTCTCTTCCATCGGGCAAGCCCCTGGCCTCTCGCCTAGATTCCCAGGCTAATATTGAGGTCGTCGCCTCGATATCGCCTTTCGCCAAGGGTGTGATTGGTACCTAGGTAGTTTGGGGAAGTCTAAAAGTTCACTTCCATGATTTCCCCTCATGTTTTAGTGGAATTCACTCTTAATACATCTTAAGGTCTTGGAAGTCCTTCTAGAACTTGACATCAAGATTTTTGAAGTTTTTCAAACTACCAATGACCCAAATCTCATTCTGGAAGTCTAGTTACCCACTTTCTGAAAGATTTCCAGGTTACCAATCACACCCCAAGTACAACACCTGTGAGATCCAAAACAAAGCCCCAACTAAGATAAATGTCCATAAGAATACCAATATTTTAACCCCATAGATGAGCACAATTTCCACAAATATACATGTGACTAAATTCTAAAAGTTCACGTGATAAGCTTTATCCAAGGGAAAACAATCTAAGAGAAACCAGAGGATGCATTTATTTGTGGAACATATTGGTGATTCAAAATCTTAAGGCAAAGAAATCTCACCAATCATGTGATGCAGAGAGGATCCCAAGTCCAGGCATCACAGCTAAATCACGAACAGTATCTGCAATATTCAGATATTTTATGATTCATGAATGGGTGCTAAATAATAATTCTGCTGCCCCAGAAGTATGTGTTTCAAGTATGGCAGCCACATAGAATATAAAAAAACGGAAAAAAAATCTGTCATGCTAAAATAATTTTAAAAGTGCAGCACATACAGATGTAAGATTGTGATAACTTCTGCAATAACCAAAACACAATCCAATGCAGAAAGGAGATCTGTTTCGAAGCTCAATTAGAACAAGGATCGACCATTCATTAACATATTTTATCTTCTTTCTAATATGGCATATTTGATGTGCTAAATAATGGCAGTGCAAACCATTCCATTGTTCGACACACAGATCACAAACTGCGTAAAAGATACTACTTGCGGGGGAAAGTTTTCAAAGGAATGCAACTATGATGATAAAAAAATGTCACTGTGTCATGCTATTACATGAGTGGCATATTAATCTTCACAAATAAAATACTTGCATCTGCCAAACACACCTCTCATAATGGGCAAACCAAAAAACTCATCTTGTTAATTTTAACAGTCTAATAGTCTATTATCTAATTTCACAACTTATAAACCAGTCATTACTCTACAAGTTTTTGTTTGGACTTCAAATAGATGAGCATTTGACATGGCATGCAGGATTTCAACTTTAGGAAGTGACTTGGATTCACAAATTCACGATTTAAATATAATTGCATGGGGCTTGAATTAGCAGTTACATGACCAGCAATTGCAACTTATGATGCTAATTTGTTTTGTTTTTCTTTTTGGATGTCTTTGGCAATGTCTAGCCTGCCTATCCAGTTGGTTACTTTTGTTGTCTATACTTTAATTTTTCTTACTTCTCTCGATCAAACAAAACAATCTGATTTCACACCTTTATTTGCATTGCACAAACTGATAAAGTAAGACTCTGGTTCATTAAATCCCCAAGCAACTGTAAATAAGCGACGCTTATTCCATTGGGGTAGTCAAAACTTAAAGGTTCATACTGGTGCATACATCTCACCTTGTAAAACTCTAATATTTAAATATTTACCACAGGTAAAAGTCAAAACCATGGCAAATTGAGTTTGTCATTATCAGCACTTCTAAGTCTGTTTTGATCAGATTGTCAAATACCTAAAAGTATAAAGAAGATAAAATCAGCACATACCCGTATGGCCTTTGAAAGTGTGAACACATGTTTTGCCCTTCCAAAGTTTTAGGGTCGCATCACTTGAAGCTGTGAATGACAAAAACTGTTTTATCCTTGCAATGATTTAATACTATGCATCTCGGTTTCAATTGTTATAAAATTATTTGAAGGAAACTGAGAAGTGTTGGGTTTATTCTTGCTTTCCCCCTGTACTGTGCACTTATGAAATGCATCACATGTAGAACCTTCTATTCCACAACTTCACTGAATAAACCTTGCTCTTTAAAATTCAAAAAGACTGAAATACGTATAAAATGCTAGGTTGTCAAGTTAAATGGTAGTTATAAATAAGCGAACAGACTAACATAAAAACAAGTGATGATGTTTGTAGGGACTGATGTGAAAAGGAGGTTTGAGTATTAGAAAACATGTGAACATTTTCTTCATTGATACTCCATGTTACCAAAATTTCACAGAGGGCATCTTGTAGAGTGAACAGAAGTTGATGATTGCTTGTTTGGCTATGCGTATCAAGAGAAATGTTTCTATTACCATGGAAGATGAAGTAATAACTTATAAAGTAATATTTCAATATATTAAACATTCAACTTGTCATGCCTTGTTAGCTTCTTAGCAATATGAAAGAAACTAGAAAAAAAAGATCAAGGTATTCTTGGCAATATGGACTTACTCATTTAGAACTTATACTTATTCAGAACTTATATAGTCCATTTTAGGCCCCAGGAAAAATCCACTGTATCAGCCACAATACGCAATAAGACATGCTAGTTATTGTCATCTTTTTTTTTCAGAATTAAGACCAGTGCTATCAAGGCGCAGCGCCTGGGCGCCTGAGACGACCAGGCGAGGCTTTTTTCAGACCTGTCGCCTCTCAGTTCAGAGAGGCGACTGGTTTCAAAAAGGCAACCGCCTGGGAGCCTTTTTAGGCGCCTGGGTCACCTTAAGGCCCGAAGACCTTTTAAGCCTTTTTGAAAAAAAAATTACCCACCTAGAATAACTAATTGGATCATGGTCCGATCAATCTTTTATGCTGGTTTTTGCTAATGTTTGTTGTTTATTTAAGTATTTACTTGTTACTCTTCTATTCTCTTCTCTCTCTTTTTGTTGTTACCAAACATTTTAACTATTTTTAATGCTTAGTTGATGTTTCTTATAGCTTTTTAATGTTTTGTTGGTTTTATCTGTTTTCTCTGTCTTTCTTGTGTTTTATTTTTTTCCTTTTTTTTGCTAAAGTTGTATTACTAATATCTGTTTATTTGCTGTTTTATGGTATTTTCTATTTTTATGATAATGTTTACTGGTTTTTACTGTTTTATTGGTTTTAACTAGAGTTGTGGATTTGTGGTTTGTTTGTGTTTTTCAATTAGAATTCTTGTTTGCTACAGACGTGTTTTAATGAATTTTAAGCTTTAAACAAGAATTTAGTGTGTTTTATGTTTATTTTAAAAAAAATAGCGTTTTTCTTCAATCGGTCGAGCGCCTCGTGTTTTCAATTAGAATTCTTGTTTGCTACAGACGTGTTTTAATGAATTTTAAGCTTTAAACAAGAATTTAGTGTGTTTAATGTTTATTTTTTAAAAAATTGCGTTTTTCTTCAATCAGTCGAGCGCCTGGGCCTTGATTCCCAGGCTAATATTGAGGTCATCGCCTCGATATCGCCTTTCGCCTTGATAGCACTGATCAAGACAAATCACACAATATACTATACCTGTGATAATCTCGCCAGAAGGTAGCTTCTGCACTGCCTGAACGGCTACTTTGTGAGCTTCCCAGGATTCAATTAGCTGACCTTTCCTCCACTGCTTTATTGTACTGGAAAATTATCAAGATATGCATCAAGGCAATGAACTCCGTAAGTAGCATCTGAAACTGGCACTATAAACTCATGCACTTGAAGGGTAAGAGGAGACAAATCCAAAGAAAATAGTTAGACTGTGAGAGAAGGCATCCTTAGTTTGCCGGACTGAATTCCCAACGACCTGTCGGGCTTACTACCCTCAAATGTGAAAACTCAAAAAGCCACTACTTGAAGGATGAAGCTTTTAGAACCAACTCAAACCTTATCTTCCATAAACTAAGCATAAAAATTCAAAAACAGACACAATTCAAAAATTCACAAACAGCAAAGGAACAGAATGACGATCGTTTCTCTGTTACAGAACGGTCTATCATAATCCTAATTACTTTCGAGATGTGAACACAGACACACATTAATATTTAATATACAACTTAAGCTACACGTTCATCCACATCCAACAGACTATCCCCGTCCAAATCACTTTCAAGCTGTTAACTCGCACATTATTATGCAACTTGAACTACAAATGCATCCACATTCTACAGTCTATAGGCCAAGCCTAATTTTTTTCGAGATGTGAACTCGCACATCAACATGCAACCTCGACTAAAAATTCATCCACATTCAACAGTATTTCCAAATCCTAATTACTTCCGAAATGTGAACACATTAATATTCAACTTGAACTACAAATCCATCCACATTCAACAGTCTATTGGCCGAAACCTAATTACCATCAAAATGTGAACTCACACATTACCACGCAAATTGAACAACAAAATCCATACAAATTCATTAGCAAACACATCCGATAACTGAAATGATCACAAAACGAATCCACAAACCAGTCCATGGATGACGAGAACACGTCCCCATCATCACCAACAACAACCCCGGTAACCTGCGATTTGTGCCCCCTCATGGTCTCCACAACCTCCCCGGACGCCAAATCCCAAAGCAAGACAAGCATGTCCATCCCACCGGACACGATCCCACCCTGCGGGAGCCCCTCCCGGGGAGGAACCCAAGCCAAAGGCCCGACGAAGCTGGAATGGCCGACCAGGGTTCGGGAGAGGGTGTAGTTGGAGTTGTGGATCGGATCGCGGGTCCAGAAGCGGACGCTGCAGTCTCGGGAGGAGGTGGCGATGCCGGCGTCGCCGCAGATGCAGATCCCGCGGACCTGAAAGGGGAGTTAGGGTTTGGAGGGGAGGGAAAGGGATGGGAGGAGGGAGTGGAAGAGTACGTCGTCTTCGTGGCCGAGGAGTTGGGCGCTTAAGCGGTACTCGCCGTTCGCCGTCGCCATTGCTGGGGAGGTTCCGTCAGAGTTTGGGCTCGAGGTTTATGGTGATTGTGTTTGGTTTGCAGAAGGGTGTGGGTGGAGTCGTTAATTAAATCGTGGATTAGTGGTTTAATGGTGTGCTGGATCAAGAGTACTGCCGCTTTTATTTTATTTTTTGTATAAATTATAATTGTACCACTTTGAAATGATAGAATTTGATGCAATTGTTTGTTGTTGACCGGTCTGAAAATATTATAAAAATTAAAGATTTATAGTGCTAACTAATCAGAAAATTACAAACTTAACAATAGTGTTGGATTATATATGGTATATTAATATAATATAAGTCATTGTGTGTAATAAAAATTATTTGGGAAAGAAATAAATCGGTTACTTCGGTAATTTGGTTCCATAATATCCCTAATGTATGCCCAAACTCAAGCCAAACTGTGATTTAGTTTGAATCTTTAACCCAAAATTGAAATTTCGGTTTTGAATTGCTAGAAACCTAAACATTTGTCCCTTGTTTCAATCCAACTTGTCAAAGAATGAACGTCAACCTATTCAGGAAACATTGACATATGATACGAAACATGAATTTGTTAAATGTTGATACGAAACATGAATGTCATATGATACTTGGGTTACCCATCATACTCGTTCTTAATCCATTTATTAATTGATATGGTGGGTACAAGTATAACAAAACTTAAACAGTAGTATATACTCATACTCATTTAATTTAATTAGGCAGTTATGTATATGTTGAAGTGAATGTGTTTAAAAGTTTTACTTTTATATGTCAATTATTATGAATTGAATGTGTAAGCATTTTGTTCCTTGATTATGGTATTCGTCTTTTGGAAGTGTTGGGGAAGAGGCGTTTGGTCCTTAACCGTAGAGCTCTAAAAGATAATGGTTTACATAAATCAAAAGTTATTCACAATCATGGTAATTAACACGGAACATTAATTACCGAGATAAGATTGTCGTGTTGGTCATCGATTGTTGTAGCTCTACAAATAATTGACGACACAAGTATATAAAAAAAGAAAAAGATTATGTTTATATATTGAATAGACATAACAAGTAAACATTATGGAATTGTGTTTCGTGTCATTAATGTTTTACTGTGTCTTGGATCCTAAAATATGAGACTTATATCTTTTCACTCAAGAAGTGCTTAATTTGATTATTGTCTATGAATGAGTATAGTGATAAAGACAATAGTTGGTTGAACATGACTTTTGCTGAAAAAGATAGTTAGTCAAACGATCATCATTGTCCCTCTCAATTGAGTAATGATATTAGTGGGCCCCTTGATAAAGCAAAATTATAATGTGCACAATGTGACTTAAGTTGAGTCACATAGTTATAATTAGCTTAAAGATATCAACAAATGAATATAATACAAATGTGACACATTTCTACTTTGTATATGTTCTTAATATCATGAGGCAAGGGACGGACACAAGTGGTGCACTTACATCACTAAATTGATCGTGTTTTGGTTCGGGTGGAACAAAGACATCTATGCTAATTGGGTAACTATAATGTGTAGCTAGATATCGCTTATAGTTTGAGATATTAAGTGTTTAATATCACTGACAATTTGGCTTAGATCCTCCTATAGGTCACACCACAAAACTGAGAAACAAGATGTTTGATTTTAAGTTCATATGATGTGTCGGGGTTCACGTGAAAATGGGACACATGTGGTGAATGAATAAAATAAATATGTCATGAGAATTGACATAATTAGAATCATAATAAATTCATACGAGATGTATATATTATGGGGTGTAATAATTTAATATTACATAAGATAATATATTACATAAGATGTGAATTTGCTAAAAACCTCAAAAGATCAAATTTTTTGTTGGAAATAAATCCAAAATTTGACAAAGGTAAAATCGGGGTCAAACACGGTGAACCGTTCATGGTTCGGTCGACCGGGGTATCTTTGGATCGGTTAACGAATAAGGAACGAGTAAGCGCAATTGGTTGACCGAAATTGTCTGGAGTGCCTGGACAATCGGGTTCGGTTAACCGAGTGTGCACGGTCAACCGGGAAGTAGTATTTTCGGTAGACCGAAGGTGACACGGTCATCCGATGACTATGTCACAGGAGCGATTCTGGTGGGTCAACGGTAGACCGAGTAAAAAACGTGGTTCGTCCGAATTCTTCCAGGGAATTTTTCTCATACGGATTCGGTCGACTGTCTAGCTCATGGTGCACCGAACACGTGTTATAACTGAATGGTTCGGTTGACCGAATAATACTCAGTCTACCGAACAAGAACGATTATGCCTGAATTATTAAGAGATTAATTAGATCATGGGTGGATTAATTCCATATTTAATTAAAACTTTTTTTGTGGGTGATTGTGTGGAAATTAGAGATTAATTTTAGGAGAGAATAAGTAAGAGATCGTGGCTAAAGAATAACTCTTGATAATGATGTTTTGGGAGACTATAAAAGACTCATACTCCTACTTGTTTAACAACTAATGCAAAAATCTTTTTATCATTAATCTCTCCCTAATCACCACGAAAATCTCTTAGTAAATTTAAGTTTTAGAGATAAGAATCACAGAAGCTTAAAGATGGGTCATTAGCTAGATTTTAAACCTTGTTAGAGATTGATTGACTAGCTCATTTATCTCTAATCTTGTTTAGAGTTTGGTGAACACTCGGAGGCAAATCCGTGGACGATTCAACGGGCAACGCGACTCCGAATCTTCAAAAAGGTTTCAGAGAACCTTTAGGTATTATTCTACATTTGCGATTTATTTTAATAAATGTAAGATTGCATGTTATAGAATAATCACAAAACTATGTACATAGAAATTGTTGAAAGTATGTAAACAATCTTGTAAGTTGTATTAAATTTTAAATATATACATACATAATTACACGAAATCTAATATACGTCACATCAGTCTCATTTACACCCCTACAACCTACCATGACTTGTCTCAAACCCCGTTAATCATTGAATTATAAATAATTACATTGTAGATAGTTATTCTAAAAGCCCGGCTCATCCCATTCCGTTTACCTACTTTAGATTGGTAGAACATGTTGTGGATTCATTTCTACTAATTTCACCATGTTCTCCGTTTTTCACTCCAGCGTTACATCCATGTGAGATTGTGGGGCCATAATTTTTGCATGCTTCGACAAACTACGCAATGAGAACAATGGAGAGAAAAGTATTTGACTATGAAAAGAAACACAACTATACAATTTTGGTCTCTCTCTGTAATTTTGAGCAGAAATGGATAGAAAGTTATAACCAAATTGAAATCAATAAAACTGTCTAATCAAACATATAAATAGGTAGTTATTTTAGTTTTTGAATACTCAAACTTGAAACACATTGTATCCAAATATTAATTGATAACTTTTTGTGACTAATTCCATACTTGCATTTAAATGGGTAAGAAGCTATCTACCAAATTCCAATTGAATAGAAATTCTGAATAGAATACTCAAGGTCCACTCGGATATGGATTCTAGAAAAATAATATCGCTTAAATCCAATTCTAGATTGATTTCAAAGAATTTGATTCTCACTCTTAATCTAATTCAGATATGAAAGTGTTTGGAGGAAATTATTTCACTCGAAATTAAATTATACTTTTAATTAACCTCATTGTGTATACAACAGTGAAAATTGTTATTTAGCGTCAAAAAATATTTCCTAGGATTAGAGATTCCTGGTTAATAATTACTGAATCACATTTATTAAATTAAAGTGAAAAAATGAACCAAACATCCTCGTGCTCAGGCTCTCAACAAGAGAATTACAAAATCATGTTATAGAAATTAGAATTGAGAAAAGTCAAAATAAAAATGGTGGTATGTGTGGTAAGTATTATATGTTGATAGGGGCAATGTAGACATTTATTTAAAAGTCCATGAACAATATTCTAGAATCATTTTTTTAGATTATAAAAGATAGAGAAATGTGAGAGCACAATTTACAAATTTGAGGATAATTTTTAGGTGATGATGTGTTGGGTAAAGTTGATTTCCATTAACATATTCTTAAAATATGATTTGGAAATCAATACCCAAATGCGTCGTCTCATATATTAACTATGCGTTCAGATGTAGATTCCGAAAGTTGCACAATGCATTTTGTCCCCCAAAAGCACACGAGTATCATCATGTTAAAGTGTGGGCATCTAACTCAAAATAATTGACAATAAGTAAAGAGACTTTACAACTTATAACCCTGGAGAATATCCACATTTAGACAATGTTGGACTATTCTCTAACACTCCCCCACATGCTTGACCGAGTAATTTATTCTGTGTCTACGCGTGGACAACAAAAGATGAAGTGTTAAGCCGTTGTTAGGCATAACTGACTCTGATACAATGTTAAAGTGTAAGTATCCAACTCAAAATCAATTGACAAATGAATGAAGTTACAACTTATAACCCAGGAGAATACTCTCATTTAGACGATGTGAGATTATTCTCTAATACATCCAAATAACTTTTTAGATGACAAACTTCTCATCTCGTCATGGTTCTTTGTGTCGAATTTTGTATTGTTTTGGAGAAGTTCGAGGAGAACATCTCTCTCGACTTCACATTCAATGTCACACAAATACCATTTTTGCTCCCATCTTATGTCCAAAGTCAATATTATTTTTGATTTTTGGGTAATTACATACCCATTCGGTGGAGAAGAACGCACCCTTTAAACTATTTTCACCAAGTCGTGATTGGTAGGAGCTGGGCTACAATTCACCGTTAATTATTAAAAAATCAGTTTAGTCTTTAATCCCACCAAACAAGATTCCTCCCCATTCCTTCTTACAGGTGGGCTCATGCGGTCATGCCTCGTGCCGTCGAGCGCCACGTAATGCATGCTTTAACGGGTAAACTCCCAACAGTGCCGCACCAAGCAGGAAGAGTAAATCGGTCGAGGAAACAGAAAAATTCCAAAGCAAAACGTTTTTCTTACTTTTTATTGTTGAACTTTACCTAACCTCCTCAGGATATCGAGATATCAAATATTACTTCAAGTTCACGTAATAAACTTACCTAACTACCATCTTATATCTTCGTTGCATTAACGGATCATATGATATAAGTGAAATATTTAGTTCGTAGATCTGTGGGGTCCATTTTATCACCTCAAAACACAGATCAGACCAAAACAAACAACCTTCAAGGGTGCGACACCTCGAAGGGCATTTAGAGCGTAAGTTGAAGACATTGGAAGGGCATTATTAGTAATATAAGCAAAGATTAGAGGGCGATTTGAAGACACTTCCCGAACATTTCTGTTTTTTGTTGGGAAAAACTGAACTTCTCCTGTTATCCCCGGCGGCGCTGCGCTCTCTTGTCATCTCCCGCTGTCCAAATTCGACTATTTCCTCCTCTCTCTCATCTCACCATTATATAAACCTCCGATTCCCTCTCTCTCTCGCCCTCTTCTAGGGCTCCCACTAAATCCAACCCAACCTTCCCACTCCAGATCCGCGCAATCCAGGTAAGAATTCCTCAAAGTCGTCACCTTTTCTATCCGTCCGTCCTCAGATTTGAGTTCCCGACTCGATTTCTCCTCTTTTCGCGGGTTTTCTCGCTTTAGTTTGCAATTTATGACGTATTCTTTGTTGAGATCTGAATTGGAGCGGAAAATTGAGAATTGAGGTTTTGGGTTTGTTTTTTGTTGGTTGTTTTTGGCAGGAATTAGTTTTGGAGTGCTTTTTTGGAGTGCGATTTGATTTGGTTATGTTTGGGCTTTTCTGGGTTGGTGGAGTTTGGTTTAAAATAGTATTTTTAGGGATAAATTAAATAGTGTTGTTGGACCTTGTGGTTTGATTTTGTTCAGGAGTCTTATTCTTCTAGTTTAAGTAAGTGTTGGCGTGTAGATGTGTGTATATTCGTCTGGGAATTCAAGGTGACGACTTTATAAAAGAGCAATGCAAGAAAAATTAGGACTTTTATTCTAATTATGTAAGAGGGAATGGGAAAAGGTGTTGGTTTAGTTGCTATCTTTGAATTAATATGTCTAATGGAATGCCGAGTCGGTGGTCATTAATAATTGAGACGACGAAGAGTTTCTGAGGAGATGTGTCAATAAAATTTTCTCACTTGGTGGATTGAGTCACAATCAAGTATAATAACGGGTGAGACAGGGACCCGGCTTGAAGCAAAGCTACAATTGCTTTTCAGCCTCCCACTTTATGTTCTATCTTTTTTGCTTTTATTTATAAGTTATCTAGAACTACTAGTCTAATTTCAGTTGAGTACCAAGAATACCTGCCCGATTTTAAATTTTCTCTTATGATACTCTTGGAAATTTTGAGGTTAAGGTATTTTAGTTGAAATTCCACCTGGTGTTAATCGTTGAGACTTGAGATGGAAGAAGGTTAGTACACTTAGACTGATTGGATGAAAGAATTTTTATGTATCGAATGTTCTTTAAATTTGAATTGAAACCGTCTCCATTTTTTGGTTGGTAAATGTGATTACATGTTATGTTGGTTCTTTACATAATCACATTAAGGTTGTGAACCTTTTTTGTGCCTAATTCTTTGTTTTCTATCTTTTATCGTTTTATGGATGAATTTGTATGCTAAAACTCCTTGTTTCCTTTACTTGCAGTAACATCTATTGGTTGTGCATAGAGCTTATGTAGCAAAAAGCAATTGTGTTCACAAACAAAAGCAGTTTCATGTTTCTTGGTTACTACAAATGCTATCATCTGTAACCCTTCCATAAAGTGCACATAATGGACAACCAACATTCTAGCAATGGAATTGATTCAGAAAATGTTCAGAAGGTTATTGGAGCTCATGATCAGATACGAAGTGAATTGCCAAAACACCGTCCATTGACGCCTGCTAGGGTGTTACGTGGTCTATTATGCCTGGTCATTTACATTTCCTCTGCGTTTACGATCTTAGTTTGTTGGGCTCCATTGGCTACTTTGGCAGTGCGTCTTGTCAGCATTCAATATAGTAGGAAATTGACATCGATTATATTCGGTGCTTGGCTAGCCCTATGGCCTTTCTTGTTTGAGAAAATAAATAAGACGAAGGTGATTTTTTCTGGAGATATTGTACCAGAAAAAGAACGTGTTCTTGTGTTCGCCAACCACAGAACCGAAGTTGACTGGATGTACTTGTGGAACCTTGCTTTGAGGAAACATTGTTTGGGATCTATCAAGTATATTCTCAAGAGCAGTTTGATGAAACTGCCTATATTTGGGTGGGGTTTTCATATTCTTGAGTTCATTTCTGTTGAAAGGAAGTGGGAGATTGACGAGCCAATTATTCGGAAGATGCTTTCAACATTCCACAATCCTCGGGAGCATCTTTGGCTTGTATTGTTCCCAGAGGGCACTGATTTCAAGTAATAACTCCTTATGCACCTATTGGTTTATTTGTGCATGGAGTTCTATAATTTTGATCACTTGTAATATCCTTTCTGTGGTACTGTGGTGGCGTCCAAATTAAAAAAAATGATTTTAAACAGGTGGGGAATTTTGCAATTTTAAAATGCTAGTAAGTGGGAGACCCGTACTTGCAACTTGGTGTCTAGTTTCTTATTTTTGTCTATATCTGATGTCGTAATTGCCAGCTGCATTACCTTCTTATCTGTAAAATGCAAACATGAAGCATGCATATCGTGAAATGTTACGATATCAAGTTATCAACTATAGCTGCTTACGTGTGTGTCTCTTTTTTCCCTCTCACAGTGAACAGAAATGCACTAGAAGCCAAAAATTCGCCATTGAACATGGTTTGCCTATCCTTAAAAATGTGCTTCTTCCGAAGACAAAGGGCTTCTGCGCTTGCGTGGAAGCTTTAAGGAACTCCCTAGATGCAGGTTTTCATTATATTTCTATCTTGGCCTCTCCTTTTCATCTGAGGAAATGCATTTTGATTGCATTTTATTACCTACTGTTATAAATGTTCGCAGCATGGGTAATCCTAATTTTATAAAAAATGCTTCTTCATTTGAAATTCACTGAACACAGAGCTTAATACCATCCATCCTCTTCTATTAGTTATTTAGTTACACTTGTCGAAGTTCAGAAAATAAAACCTCTGTTCTATCTCTGTTCCCCCCCCCCCCCCTCCATTGATGGCAATATTTTCTTGCTCATTTTGTTGTAGTATTTTGCTCATCAATTGATTGCTTTTGCAGTATATGACATAACTATTGCCTACAAGCAACATTACCCACACTTCATGGACAACGTCTTTGGTACCGATCCTTCTGAAGTTCATATGCACGTAAAGCGAATCAAAGTCGAAGATATTCCGGTCCCCGAGGATGAGGCAGCTTCGTGGCTGATGGAGAGGTTCAGGGTGAAGGATGAGCTGCTCTCTGATTTTGCCATTCATGGGGTGCTTCCTGAGCAAGGAACAGAAGGTGATCTCTCCATGCTGAAATGCTCGTTAAATGCTCTTGCAGTAGTAACCTTCACTTGCATCTGTACATACCTTACATTCTTCTCAACTGCTTGGTTCAAGATATATGTATCACTCAGTTGTGCTTATCTTGGATCAATAACGTATTTCAATGTACGGCCGTCACCCATTTTAGGTTGCATATTGGAGATCTTTTCTGGCAAAAGATCTAATGCAAAAATGTTGTGACGAGATCTCGATTGGAGTCTGGAGATCTTTTCATTTAACCATTAAAAAAAATTGATCCTTTATTTTGTTGTAATACAACTACTCTCACTTGGTCCTTTATGCTTTTCCTTGTTGTTTTGACGTTTAATCTGATTGGGGATCAGAACTCTACTACCACAACTCTTCGAGAGTACAAATGTTCTGTTTTTTTTATAACTTTAACAAATGCTAATTGCTAAGGTTGCAGGAGTCAGACCTTGAACATTAAGCCCTAATACCACTTGTGTGTAGAAGTTGAGTGGTGACATGCTTATCTTTGTATCACTTGTTTGGCACTTTTTACCATGGAAGATTGTTTTTTTCAGAGTCGATCTAACTATGATGATGAGTTGATGGCATCTTTCTATTTTCTTTGAATTTCATAAGTTTGAAAGGTAAAATTGGTGGGTGTTTCTGTAAAACAACTAAAAATCTTATAATTGAATCCAGCGATGCAGCTAGTTAACTTAATTTCACTTGGGGTATGACTAAGAGGTTGAGATTTTGAATAGGAAAGCATACACTTCGATGCAATTTTTTTAGCTTCTTAATGATTTCCCTCCTGTAATTCTCATTCCAAAGGATATGTATGACACAGTAAATACGAACTTTAGGATAGTTAAGGTAGTAGTAGTAGTAGTATGAAGCTCAAGTAGCATACTATCATCATGCTATATTATAATGCCAAGTTCGTGTCCAAGTCCTGACGTTCATCAATTAAATGGCTTAATCGTCCTAGTTGTTTAACATTAGCAGGAATTAACCTTGAAAGAACCTACAAAAAATGCCAAAAAGGAAGTGGGAGGACAGCATGTTCTATTGAGACAGGAAAATAGAAAATTAAGACACCAACCCTGATTCCGAGATATTGCGTTATAGTCTCAATATTAATTATGTCCTTCCACCTCAATTAAAACAATGAACAGCATGTGTCATGAATGGAATCGTGTTGTTGACGATGTATGTTAATCAGCAGTCGCAGATTGACTACAAGTCGAAGGACATACATGCCTCGTGATCAAAAGTCATCGAAGAGACAAAGCAGATAACATGCTACCAAGCTGGGAGCTCAATCATGTCATGTGGGGTTCGTTGTCCTGATTCTCCTGAAGTTTCATGGAGCCAACAAATTCCAAACTTGTAGGTTGAGTATTAGACTCCCACACGGTGTTAACAACAACAATAATCTTGGTGGGCTGCCATGATTCCATGGAGATAGCATGAATATACCAGACAACCTATTTGGAAGAGACAAGAAGGTGAGAGTATATTGGTGTGGTAAGTCAACTTTATGGTGAGAATCTTGATATCGTCGATCCTAACTTTTTTTCATTACAGAATCCAAGCACATGATATGGCCTACAACTTGAACAAATTGTTCTTCGCATTAATAAACAAATCAAGAAGTAATCTACAGCAGTCCAGCACCATTATTGGATTCGTTCCAGTTTGAAAACGAAGAACATTTTTAACTTGTAATAAAAGAGAATCACCAAATGAAGTCAAAAGAGAAGAGATGCGTCTGTTAAAGCTCAAAACTTTTTCAAGCAAAGTGATCAGTAATAATGTAATATACTTACGTTACGTTAAGTCTGATTAGAAAAATGAAATTAAATTAAAAAAAGGAGATTAATTAAATTTCTGGGGAAAAATAAAATGTCTGAGCCCGGGTTCGAACCGGGGACCTCTAGTGTGTGAGACTAGCGTGATGACCAACTACACCACCCAGACTTGTTGGTTTGTTTTACTTTTAAATACTAACACAATATACCATTCCCTCATATGAATAGCAGAGAAGTTAACATACTGTATGTGTGCATCGTATTTATAATTTTATATTCGTTTAGATCCTTCCTGTGTTGTATCTTAATGTGTTATTATCTGCCAAAAAGTAGGCATTGGACCACCATAATTTTCTTATAAAGAAGTTGCCAATGTCGTTCAACCAGCATGACGAAAACAAATTTTAGCAATCAATGTCCATCTCCAGTGAACGACAAATTCAAGCCCATCCATCCCAAGATCCCGTAACCCCACTGCTATTGAGATTCCACACACACTACACCCGAATATTCTCCCCATCTCCTCAGTGGGGCCACTCATCCCTATCACCGCACAAATATTTTCACTACAAATTTTATTGCAAAAAATAATTGTTTTGGATCTATGGCAAATGTTGCAGGGTTAAGGTCACCATGACCTGAACCATAGGATGAGTTCAAAGGAATGCATTGGGTTGCATAGGCTCGTAAGCGCAAGAGAGGAGTCATTTGGGCATTAACGGACCAAGTTTGCTAAGATTCGGGTGGATCCTCATTCGGGTAAGAGACTCGTTTGTTTCATTTAGGCGTCAAGTTTGAATTGAGCAGATTTGACAAGTTGAGAGCATTACACATGAGGCGCAGCCAGGAGCCAAGGCAAATAAGACAAACACTTGAAGACAACAGATCCGGATGGAGCACATTAAGAAACTTTGCTGGTTTGTTAGTGCAAACAAGGAAAGTTCTGTGGCTCCTCGTGCGTTTTCAGGAGGGTCAAGATCCGAATTTGCATGGACATTAAGTAGGCACTTGAATGTTTTTTTGGAGCAACAATTATAGGCGGAGACCTATATAAATGGGTGTTGAATTGTGGGAAGACACAACTAAACAACCAGAGAACCAACCAACCGGACAACCAAGCCATCCGAACAACTAGCAACTAAGAGTTGCACGAGCATGCGTTGAGTTGTGGGATTGTCACAACCAACTAGTGTGAGCATTGTACTAGTGGACGTTGAGTTGTGGGCTGTCACAATCAACAATTAGGAATTTGTATTTTTTGTATACTTGTGTGGTTAATACAAACGAGAGTTACTCCATCTGTGTGCGTTTGGGGACATTTGCAGGTAGGGCTGTAAATGGGGTGGGTAAAACCCGCCCCGACCCGCCTAATAAACGTAGTGGTGTAAATAATACAACCTGCCACCTGCCTACCCGACTAATAAACGGGGTGGGTAGCGATTGTATTTTCTACCCGCCCCATTTACCCGATTACCCGCCTAAAAATTTAATAATAAATATTATATATATACTTATATACCTTATACATATCTCTATTATCTAATCTCTAATTTACTAATAATGTTATAAAGTTGAAGTTATTTATAATTTTATGGTATTAATCACATGGGTCATGTTTTTAAGGTGTTAATGTGTCATGTTTTTAATTTATGGTCATATGCAGAAAAAAGGAAAAAAAACAAATAAAAAATTCATTTATCCATCTACCCGTCCCACCTGCGTAACTCGTTTACCCGATCTTAGACGGGTCGGGTAGCGGTTTAAAAAAAATTAACCCGACCCGACCTGCCAACCCATACCATAGACGGGTCGGATAGCGGTGGGTTCGAAACCCACCCCGACCCGACCCGTTTACAACCCTATTCGCATGGTTGACTTTAGGGTCTTGCACGTAACTAACAAGAGCGAGGACTAACTAAGAGCTGATTGAGATTTTGAGCTTAAACTCAAAGCAAAAACATACCGTCACAACAAAACAATCCTGCACTATGACAATGTTTGGATAATGTGTGTACAATACTGAAGATTTCGACGAAACCCGGATTTTTCATCCAAACATGTTGGAATATGGTAAATGGTTGTTCTGTGTTCTCGAAGCAATTTTCTGTTTTTTTTTTATAATAAAGATTCCCTGTTACTTCTTTTTATAAGCAATTATCTGTTTGATTTCAACTTGTCAAGTGAATGGTTCAACGCAAGCCCGAACGTGATTCAGAGCAGACAGGAAAGATTCCCCGGTAACTCCATCCAAGTGTTCAGGAGGGAACTAACTGTAGGATCGTGTGGGTTATGGGTCCACTAATCACTTTTAATCTAATCCCTAATTTTCTACTTGATTAAGCAAACAAATGCGCAGCGAAATAAACAAACAAGTAGAGAAAGAAAGACAATGCAAACCACAAAAGACGCGTCGGTTTTTATAGAGGTTCGGCACCCCACCCGGGTCCTAGTCCTCTCTTGTAAGCTTTGCTCGACTCCGCGAGCTCCGCCTACGTCTTCACTAACCACTCCCCGTTCCGGGCCGGGAGAGAACGCCTTTACACCACAAGCAACGCGAACAACCCTCGCTTGCTTGAATTCTTCCTCTCACAATCCGAGAGGGACACTTCGGGCTTTCACCGAAGTCCTTGCTCCTTTTGACAACACTTGTAACTGAGTGGGATTCACTCTCTAATTGAGCACACTTTGAGTAGGATGAGTATATGATCAAATGTGTGAAGTTTAAGCTTAAAGAGTGTAGAATTGGGAGCTTTGAGGATTGATGTTTCTCTCTAATGTATTGGGACAATTGGAGTTAGAGAGTTGTGTTAACAACAAGTCTTGATCCTCTATTTATAAGCTCCTAAGGTATTCTAGCCGTTGGGGATAGATTTGATTGGGTTTTGTGCAAGATACACAAAGCAGAAAATCGGGCTGCAAATCTGTCCAGAACCGGTCGACCGAAACTAGTACACCGGTCGACCGTTAACTTGATTTCAAAGAGAACGGTCGAACAAAAGAATATTCGGTCAGACAAACGAGCTAGAACTTAACTCTACTTAAGTTAAACGGTCGAACCAAAGTATGGGGCGGTCGACCGTTCAGGGGATTCGGTTGAGATAAAGGTGCAACGGTCGAACGAAGAATGAGTCGACCGATAGCAGGGAATTTTGTTTCTTGAAGAAATGTTCAACCGGTCGACCGAAACAAGGTCGTCGTTCGACCGGTTACCGAATGTATTTTGGGGTTAAGTTTGTTTTATACGAATACGACCGTTATAGGAATACGACAAGAAAAACGGTCATATTAAAATCCGGGATCGGTCGACCGAAAAGGTAGAACCAGTCGACCGGTAGAGTTCGGTAAAATCACTGTGGAGAGTCTGTTATAAACCGGTCGAACTGAGAACTGGTTCGGTCGACCGGTTCACACAGGAAATCTGGGTTTAAGTTTATAAGTGATTTCCGACTAAGGTTTGGGTGATCTAATGAAGTCCAAATAATGTGAAATTTCGTGTGTGACTTCTATAGGGAACCTATTGTGTATGTGAATGGTTTTTAACTCTTGTATGCTCAATTTACACATGTTCCTAAGACTCAAAATAAAATCAAGATTACAAGTCTTCATTTAGCTTTATTACAAATCTTGACTTGATTTCCTTCCTTCCATGAGTTTTGATCACCTGTAGAGGTTAGCACATGCAATATATATGCAATGCAATATGTGTGCTACTCTACATCATCATAATTAAGATTAGGTTAATTAAATCATCAAAACCTAGATTAAGGCCAAAAAGCCAACACAAAAGAATATTCGGTCGGACAAAGAGCTATAACTTAACTCTACTTAAGTGAATCGGTCGAACCAAAGTATGGGGCGGTCGACCGAAAAGGGGATTTGGTTGAGACAAAGGTCAATCGGTCGAACGAGAAATGTGTCGACCGATAGCAGGGAATTTGGTTTCTGAAAAATATGTTCAACCGGTCGACCGAAACAAGGTCTTTGTTCGACCGGTTACCGAATGTATTTTGGGGTTAAGTTTGTTTTATACGAATACGACCGTTATAGGAATACGACAAGGAAAACAGCCATATTAAAATCCGGGATCGGTCGGCCGAAAAGGTAGAACCGGTCGACCGGTAGAGTTCGGTAAAATCACTGTGGAGTGTCTGTTATAAACCGGTCGAACTAGTTCGGTCGACCGGTGCACACAGGAAATCTGGGTTTAGGTTTTAAGTGATTTCCGACTAAGGTTTGGGTGATCTAATGAAGTCCAAATTAGGTGAAATTTTGTGTGTGACTTCTCTAAGGAACCTAGTGTGTGAATACATGCATATTAGCTTAAGTTATGCTCAATTCACATAAGTTCCTAATACTCAAAGAAAGGTAAAATTGCATGTCTTCAATCCTAGCTTGAGTACATGTCTTGACTTGATTTTTCTTCTTTCTTGAGTCTTGATCACCTGTAGAGGTTAGCACAATACAATATATATGCAATGCAATATGTGTGCTACTCTACATCATAATAATTAAGATTAGGTTAATTAAATCATCAAAACATAGATTAAGGCCAAAAAGCCAACACTAACAATACACTAACTCGACACGGATTAAACGTGCTACGAAGTACTAAATATTGATTGCGGAATTAACTTCGGACACTCTCCCAAACTCAATTGTAACAAGAACACTAATAAGATGGAAATAAACAAGTAAACACAAATGCACACCTGAAACAACCACGACACACGTGATTTACAAGGTTCGACAACGTGCCTACGTCCTTAGGGGGTCTCATGGGGGTTTCCTTTCCTTCTTCCGTTTCTCCAACAAGAGAAGCAACCGAGATTACAAGTATATGGAGACAATAGGTCCTCCAAATCACTCTAGATTTATCTCCAGCCTTAATCTCTTAACTCACAATGAAGGAAGCTATGTTGTATGCAATTGTATTTTGAAAGTAAGAACAAACAAGCCCTTTTATGGACTCAAAAACCGAGTTACAATTAAGCAAAACCGAGCAGAACTATTCATGGGGAACGGTCGACCGATGCTCATTCGGTCGCCCGTTCGTGCTTCAACATGAGCGATTCTTGTTCCGATTCGGTTAACTAAATCCTTCCCGGTTGACCGCGGGAACGCTTCTTACGCAGCTCGGTTTACCGCGAAAACATTTCTTCTACGAACTAACGAATTCTTCAACAACCCCACGGTCGACCGAGCACCCCTCGGTGGACCGTGCCAAATTGAACAGACACTTTCCAGATTCTCACAACACAAAAAATCTCCCCAAAGGTTTCCGAACTCGTTGTTCTGAAGTGTTTGTTACCTTCTGACAGTGGACCGAATCCAATTCGGTCGTCCGATCCCAGCTGCAAACGGAGTGCCTGAAATTCTCGGTTCAGTGGACCGAATGGTAGACCGACCCATCTTCGTCGAAATTTCCTGAGTTGTGCGTCGGTCGAATCTTCCTAGATTTGCTTAATTAACAAATATAATAAAATATTCAACACCAAGATCCCCTCCTTTCGTAATTCTCATTGTCAAAATTTACAAACGGTAACACTAATTAATTAATTATGTACACAAGCTCTTGGGTTAATTAACCAATTAATGACTCTGGACACAGTGGCAGCCGCAGTTGAAACCGGATCCCACTCCCAACCCACGGGGCCCACTCCGACAAGAATCCGACATCCTCCCAGTCCCAGACGACTCCCTCCTCAGCCGCTGAAGCCGTCTTAAATCAAACCCCTCCTTCCTCATAAGCTGCTTCTGCCTGGACTCGAACCTGCTCTCGAAAAACCCCTCGAAGGAGGGATCTTTGGAGGTCCTGAGAAAGAAGGCGTAGCCGAACATGAAGTAGACGGAGGTGACGTAGAAGCAAATGGGCTCCATCACGTCCCAGGAGAGCTCCCAGAAGGTTAGTCTCATGAAGCCCAGTGTTTGGAAGACGAGGAAGGCGAGGCCGCACCACAGCTCGCGCTTTACCAAGGCGTCGGCTTTGCGGTCTATGCTGGATTTCTGCTTCTCCAGTGTTTCCAGCTCGTGGTGGTTTGCTGGTGGTTGTTTTTCTGGTTTGGAGTTTGGGATTGCTTTCTCTAGTGCTTGCGCTACCTGAAAAGAAAAGGAAAAGGAAAAGTTGAATTAAACTTTCAAGTTCATGATTTTGTGTGAGGAAAATGAATCAACGTTGGAACGGTTTCAGAGGTAAGTACTAACGAAACGCATTAAAAGTCCCATTTTTTGTTTCTGTCGAACTCAGAACACAAGTCAATTTCGCAAAACACAGAAAACACGATTTTTAGAACCATTTCCCCCGAAACAACCATTCCACATTTCCACTCCAAGTCCCACGACAAAATACTACCAAAAAAACATCTTTTTTTTCTTTCAAAATTTCCACAGGAAAACCGACAATTATACCTTCCCCTCTAAAGATTCTTCTTCCCAACTCAGAACACAAACGAAAACGCTTATTTGGACACCAACAAATTCCCCTAAACATAAATTTTCCATAAAAAAGAAGAAGAAAGAAGCCAACTTTCAGCAGCATTCCCCCCCAAACCCACCTGGTCAGGTCGGAGAAACACGACCTCCCCCAAGACCAGCACAGCCCCGGACTCATCCAACGCCCTGGCAATCCCCACCCCGCGGTCCCCACCCGACGCGTCACGACAAATCCGCACGAACTCCTCGTACGAAACCGCCCCTTTCTCGACCCCTCTCAGCCTCCTCCTCACCCCCTCCATCTCCGACACTCTCAGCACCTTCCTCGCCTGCTCCACCGTCATCCGCCCAGGATCCGATAAGGCATCTAATCGGACCCTCTCCCGGAGCTTCCCCAGCAGGCTCTCCCTTGACGGGAGCGGCCTCTCCGCCGTCGCTGTGTTCTGGTAGAGGAAGCGCCGGAGGAGGGTCGGGGTGGGGGAGGGTTTGGTTAGAGTTAGGGTTAGGAGGCGGTGGAGGAGGTTTTTCGAGAGCGCCATTGGTGGGTGGGCTGGAGAGGAAGGTTTGAGGGGGGAGTGGGTTTTATAGAGACGAGATTAAAGAGGAGGGTGGGGAATTTCTCGCGAGAGTTTGGTTTCTCGTGAGTTGGATGGATGGGCTGACGTCTTCAGTTTATTCTTCACCAATGTATCGTCGTGAGTTTGCTCGACTGATTTTTATTTTTATTTTTTGATAACTTTATTGGTTTTTGTTAGCATCTAATTGAAATACATAATAAATTCGAAAGGTTGTAGTTTTGTAGGAAAATGTTCTCATTTTTACTGGGGATGGTTGGAGGTTAAACAGAAATCTGTCGGTTTTAGATCAAATCTCGTGTTATTTGGTGGCTCATTGACATGTATTCGGTCAACTACCTTTTGATTTGTATCTATACTCATCCTACCTATTATGTCGTAAATTGATGTAGTGTGAACCCAAAAAAGTTATTTAGTCTTCAAGAGAACTAACAATACTTTAATGAAATATGAAGAAGATAATGGGTTAAAATTAAACTACAGCTTAAGGATAAAATGGGGAAAATTTAATACGAAGATTTGTCACAACCGAACTCAACGTAGCCTCTCAATTGGGAATTTCGAGTAGACGTCTTGGATCAATACGAAAAATACTGTTTGTGTGTAAAGCTGACGTTTGAGAACCTCACGTAGTGCCAAAACACCTATCACACAATGCATCTAAATGGAACCTTAGAACTTTGAATTTAGTCGTACCTTTACAAACCAATTACACATTTACACATGAACGACGGAAATGATTAAAATTTCAAAAAAAAATAAAAATATAGAAGGGAATTATTATATATAGAGGCAGAGAAAAGTAGAAAACTAACGTTTAACGTATCCTCGTCATACGTATTTCCTTTGTGGGACATGTGTTTGGTGTGTAGGATGTTCTCGTGCCGTCACGGGATTTCGTACTCGTGTTGGAGGATGTGATCGACGAGTCACTGAAGACTTGGAGAGAAAAACCTACGAAGCCGTCTGTTGTTTTTTTTTGATTTTGTGCTATTTTCTGTTTCTCTTTCTCGTTTGATTTGGGGAATATATGGAATATCTTTCTATCTTCAATTCCGTGTCATGGGCTTCATATTTTTCGCATATCAATCAAAATCTTAGTTGGGAATTAGACGATAAGTTAGTTCCATACTAAAGTATGTATACCACGTTAATTTTGATTGTGATTTTTTTTGTAATTTTAACCAAGTAAGAATGTTATTTCTTATTCTTTTTCCACGCTAGCATTGTGCATTTTCTCCCCCACAATATATACATTAATCAACCTCTTTGTCGTCAGTTAATGATGTTTATCTTATGATCGAGCACCAACGTTAGCATGTTATCATCAAAAATTGTCCATTGCGCGCTGTCCTTAAATCATTCACTGTTCGATTGTTAAATATTGTAATTACCCATGAACATGAATACGTAATCAATATCATCTTTTTCCTCAGCTTTCGCAAAAGTATAGATTGAGCTTCACTTTCCGTGACAGTGAGAGCAAACCATATATAAGGTCTCAATCCAACGGTGAGCACTGAAAACAGTTGTGCATGAAATCGTGTATACGTGGATGCATCCATCTGAAGCTCTGGAGTGTGAGCGTGAAGCTACAATATACGCACATATATCTAGACAGGTTCATCGCTAGCTTCTGTTGGGGGAGGGACGTACTAGACAGGTTCTTCGCTTCATCTTCATCGCCACTTTGGATTTTCCGACACCAAATTTCACCCGGATAAATTAACCTCACCACCACCTCCCATCTTATCGACTAGGTCATCTGTTCACACCGACCACATCATAAGGTTTTTTTGATGAATGTAATATGTGCATTTGTTTTTCATTTCTTTATCTTATATAAATACCTCTTAAAGTTTTGGATTTTCTATGTACATATATATATAATATGAGTCATATATCAAAATTTATCGTTTGAATTTTTTATTTAATTTTTTTTAAGTTATGAGAACATGTAAATTCATGTTAACAAAAATTAAGGTAGTAGATCCCCTCATTAATTATTATACTTTATTTCCTAGATATAACCGGAAGGTGATTATATTTTTGTAACAAAAATCCTAACGCGAAGGACACACATAATACAAAGATAAGGTCACCACATAACGTTGGGTTGGAGGTGAGTAGTTTGAACACGGAGGTAGATAAACACGTGGTTAGGAACATGGTGGGGATTTACATATTTAAATGTTTCCAATGCTTCCAACTTTCAAAGTTATCCCCGATTTAATTTAGTTGTTTGGGTCGATTGGGGACTTGGACTTGTGTTTAGACTCGGATCTAGTCAATGTGACACGCCAGCGACGTGTAGAAGGTTAACGGGGGCAATCTTGTTTAAAATAATGATTATAATATAAGTTAGGATGTCTTTGATTATATAATATCCGTCGAAGGATTTGGCCGAAGTAAAGAAAATAGTTTTAGATATTATCTGATGGAATATTACTTTTAGCACCGTAAATCGACGGTTATAAGGTTTACCCATAACCTTACCTGTCTAATTAAACGGTTCGCGGTTCGGTTTGAAACTCGTTTATTTTTACCTCTACCCATGAACATACCCGTTTAATTTAATTAAACGAGTTTGGACGGTTAAATGAGTATATGGTTAAAACTTAATGAATACTAAAATTGATATAAGAATTGGGTAAATGGATAAAAACTTGTCAAACTTGTTAAAAACATCATAACATCCATAATTTTATAATCAAAACCTCCAAAAATTAATAATACAAACATCAACAAATTCATATAAAACAACATCAAACATCCACACAATACAAATAATTATATGTATATAGTATATATAACAAAATATTATATATATATATTCATTATGTTTCACGGTTAAATGTTTAAACGAACGAGTTAAATCATGTAACATTATCCGCTCATTTATTAAATGGTTATGATTTTCACAACACTTATCTGTTCATTTATTAAACGATTATGATTTTAACAACCCGTGACCATACTCGTCGGTTCGGTTAAGACGTGTAAAAGTTTTTTATCCAACCCATTTACAACCATAATTACCTTCGTTTATACCCATGCCAAAGTTTATGGCAACGATGATTAACTCAATATAATCTGGAGTTGTATAGCTATATAGGTTTGAATGGAATAATGTAGGATATTTTACTTGGATAAGTTGTTACAACATTATAATTTTTAAAACAAAATAAGACTCTAAGGGTATTTTAAAAGGAATTAATTTCCACATCGTTCGTATAAAACAATTACTTTGGAAACCTTAACAAACTATAGTTGCTTGTAATGACTAACGATCATCACGATCCCTACTGTAGTACTTAAAGGTAAATTACAACTTTTCCCTTCAATTATGCATGAATAACATTTTGACCTTCTGAACCTTAAAATGTCATACTCAATAATCCTTTAATATTGAATTCTATAAGACTTTAATTCTTTTTCCATAAAAATACTATTTTTAACGTATTCATCATTTTTATCCTAAATTTGTTTTCGTGTTGTTGCCAAACATACTTTTAATATGTCTTTGGGGTAAAATTCAGATCAAATAATATGCCAAATTTTATTAGGATTCAAGACAAATTGTTACCAAATTGGATTCAAATTTGACATTCGATTCGATTTGAATTTATCATATACATATATTCAAAAAAAAGCAAACAACACAGATTTTTTTAGAAAAAACTATAAATACGTTAAAAATAGTAATATTTTTAGATGAGGAGAAAGTTAAAATGTTACAAAATTTAAGGTATGCGAGTTTGGCGTGTTAAAGTTTAGAAAGTTGAAGTGTTACTCAATCGTAATTTAGAGGACAAATGGCACTAGCCGTACCATTGAGTCCCAGCAAACTAGCGGTGATTTCCCTGCCATTTGTATTTAATTTGTACAAATGAGCTAGCAATATTAATAGAGCCCTTGTATGATATTAAGTATATGTTTGAGTTATTTGATTGAGTGTCATTAAGAAACAACTAAATTGATTTTATACCATCTGGTTTTGACTATTTGACCTAATGTCATAGAAAAATGAAACTATATATCTTAATACCATAGGAAAACAAATTATTTACCTTTATGTCATTCTATCAGTAAACCGTTAACTTTTCTGTTAATGTCTGTTAAGTATATTAATATTTGATGGATTTTTTGCAGAATCACCATGAATAAACCAAAAATTCATTATATGTGTTGTAAAAATTGCAAAAAAATACTCAAAATTTTTATCTATACTCCCTCCTCTCTATCTTTCAACTTTCATTTCTTTTTTGTCTCTCACTAAACTTAATGAATCAATTACTAAACTAATGAAAATCGATAATTTTATAATTTTAAAAATACAAAATAATTGATTATTTTTTAATTAAAGAATTCATTTTTCTAATTAAAAATCATTTTTTATATAAAATGTGTTTTTCCAAAAAAAATTGTATAAAAAAACTTTTATCAATTATCAGATTCTTGTACTAAAATATTAAAAATCATGAATCTGAAATAAGATAAAAAAATAGAATTTTTTTTATCGAATTTCATTAGTTTAGTAATCGATTCATTAAGTTTAATGAGAGGAAGAGAGTTAAATATAGAGATCAGAGAGTGTATAGATAAATTTTTTGAATAATTTTTACAACACATATAATGAATTTTATGAATTTTTGGTTTATTCAGGGTGATTCCGCAAAATTTTCATTAAATATTAATATATTTAACGATCGTTAACTGAAAATTTAACGGTTTACTACAGAATGATATAAAATAAATATTTGTTTTCATATGAAATTAAGATAAATAGTTTAATTTTTCTATGATATTATGTTAAATAGTCAAAATCAAGTGACATAAAAACAATTTAGTTGTTACTTGGTGACACCTGAGAAAATAACCATTTAAATTTATATTTGAAATACTCTTTGGAGGCAATCTTATACTTTTGTGAGCGGGTACTTTAATTCACACGAAGATGAGGCTTCTTTGAATCTCATCTCTCTCTCTCTCTGTAATCTGTATATATTATATAAAGATATAAAGGTAAAACGTCTCTTTCTTTCTGTGTAGTTCTCTTGCTTTACTATATATTTCAAATACCGGCACTAAAGTCAAGCTCTACTTCCGTCCACCTACACATTTAGCACGTTTTAATTTTAGATTAGCCACACACAGAGATGAAATATTATAGCGTTGTCAATGTGTTTAATTTGTTATGGATTATGTGGATTATAAGTTTTGACTAGCCATGTTTGGATTATAAGTTTAATTTGGCACACACACGGGTATGAAATATTAATTTGGCACACATGTATATATCTTATACATGTAACATGTGTTGTTACAATTACAAATATAATAATGTAATACAATGAGTTGCAGATGTCGAATATATATTTTAACAGAATTCAGATTAAGTCAATGTACAAAATCATGTTTGAACAACAAACAACAATGATAGAATGATTCCTTCATCGAGCGGACGCACACTTGAGCCGACGAACCTCGAAAGCAGATCAAAACCTTACCAGAATCGATCGTCAGAGAACGCTGAAATTCATGGACCAACCCATACCTCTACACTATCACCTCAACCATACCCACCCCACGTCTCCAAGTCAGCCTCATTTGACACTAATTCTCTCCTCTAATCAAGTTAGTTCCTAATTAGGATTTAGGACTTAACACATTCAAAATTGGTTTCTAAAGTTTCTATGCTATAACAAAGAAAAAAAGGGTTTATTCTATCTATTTTTCACTGAAATTGTAGTAATGCAAGGTCGTTTCTACTTTTGAGTCCTATAAGTAAAATTGTCTTGACTAGTACTATAAGCAAACCTAAATTAACCAAGTAGATTTGTTTTAAACTTGACTTGTTTGGTAGATGAACCGACCCGTGAGGTTGATTTGTTTAGTAAATTAATCCACTTTTGTTCTTAAACTCAGTTCAAATGAAGCTGTCGAGCTGCTCGGCGAGCTTACTCGGCTTGGCCTACCTAAACTTGCAAATTTGGCGAGCCGACTTAGTTAGGAGCTCATTAATTAAGTACATGTATATCTGGCTAGTTAAAACTTATAATCCAAACATGGATATTGCTGATTTGCTTTTGAACTATAATTATATTAATTTCAATTAGACCTCAAGACGTTCAATGGGACCTAGAGAGACATTATGACATTTCAAAGTTAAAAAATTACCCAAGTGAATATTCCCATTACATCACCATCACGCGTAGCTCTCCAACAACGACGTCAACGTTAAAATGACAAGGATATTAAGTACACGTCTTGTAAATAGAAATTTTTATACGCGGTGGGTAGCATGATTGAATGACGAGGGCTTGCCGAAAATCACATCTAGTTTGTTTTCAAACACGTTGTTGACATGCAACGAATAAAATAAAAAAGATAGGTGCAGAGACTCTGAACTTGAGATTGCTGACAGAGGAAATGAATATTGTCTTGGCAGTCTAGCTATGACTAAAAAAACCTCGAGTCCTGTCATGATCGCGCATTCGACGAAAGAGGGCGAGAGGTGTAAGCACCGCGAGGTGTTCAGTTCAAATTCCGTTCCAATTTTAGGCGATCTGAGGTGATGAGATGCGCATTGAATGAAGATGATTGTCGAGCTAGAAATCACTGTCGATGTGAACTCGTCGAGAGGTGTCAGAACGTTTCTGTAATACACTTGAGATCCGAAATGTCGAAGCTCCTGAAGCTAGTGACCTCATGATAAAGTAACGACGATAATTAGAACGATGATTTTTGAGAATCTTCTCCACCCATGACGCATGCTTATAGTACCAAAATGGTGGATTCCAACTTGACCTCGATCACCTTAGAGTTGTAACACTAACTTTTCAATGTTTCTCTTGAATTTTGCATGCAGACTAAAATTCTTGTAGAACATCAACCAGCCTGATAATGTTTTTTAGGGGAAAACAATTGGAAAGAACTTGTAGGTGGAATTCCACTCAGAATTTCGAATATTCAATCCAACACTGAAGAATCTAAATTATTTTCCGCAGAAACTTTGAGTTTTGTTTCAAAAGATTACAGTGATGTTAGCGAAGAAAAGTAGTGCCCCCAGAAAAGTAAATACACATACAGTTCGTTTCCCATCCCTAAAAAGGAACTCGTGAAGAAACAAGGAAAATAATTTTAAAGGTGAACCAAACCTTCATATTTCAACATGCATGTCAATTTATTGACATCAATTAAAAGCGTAATAACTAACGTGAAAATTTCAGATCACATTGAATAGTTACGGCCTGAACTACTGATAGGATCAATTTTACGGCACGAACGACCGATAAAGGATCAATCCACAACACAACCGTAGTGCTTTACTTTAAAATAAAAACAACACACCCACAATGTTTTGCCATGTTCATTTTATAGGATTCTAAATCTATCCTCAGTCACTTAATATATGCTAATTCTTTTATATCGGTAGATGCCTAATCTAGAGACCAAGGCCCAACCATCCTGAGCGTAGGTAGAATAGAGTATACGTAATTCTTCTACAAAAATACACAATCATCTGTTGGGAGGGGGATCTACGATGCACTAACTCAACACGGATTACACGCACCACGAAAAACGAATATTGTATGCGGAAATTAACTTCTGACCCTCTCCCAAACTTAATTCAACAAGCAAACACAAATTAAGATGGAAATATCAAGCAATCACACAACACACCTGAAGCAAACCACGACACACGCGATTTTACAAAGTTCGGCAAGATGCCTACGTCCTTGGGGGGGTCTCCTTCGGGTTTCCTTTCCTTGAAGCTCTTCTCCAACAAGAGAAGTCTCTGAGATTACACAAGTTTGGAAGCAATGTGTCTCCCAAAGCACTCTAGATCTCTCTCTAGCCTAATCTCTCTCAAGGAAATAAAGATTGTATGTTATGTTACAAGATTAGGGCGAAAATCCTATTTATAATGGGCTAAAATCATACAAAGAATAATTCAGATCGTGCATAACTGTCTGAAATCGGTCGACCGAAATTTCCCATCGGTCGACCGAACTTCGGTTAGTTCGCGTAACTGCCATCGTTCGGTCGACCGCTCGCCCATAGCCGGTCGACCGTTCCGCGCTGCTGAACAACGCTCGAAGCTCCTGGACAATTTCGGTCGACCGCGTGTCTAACATTGGTCGACCGTTCTGCACTGCTGGATAGCGCCTGAAGCTACTAGACGAATTCGGTCGACCGCGTGTCCAACACCGGTCGACCGATTGTTGTGCTGAATTTCGTCTCGTATCTACTGTCACTTTTCGGTCGACCGCGTGCCCAACACCGGTCGACCGGATCTTCAAAAGATCCGAGCTCCAAATCTACTGGCCGTTTTCGGTCGACCGAATTCCCCGAACCGGTCGACCGTTCCTCGATCTGTTCCGAGCCCCATGGCTCCTGGAGAGATTCGGTCGACCGTGACTTAAGTTCCGGTCGACCGATTCTCCCAATTTTCCTGTATTAACAATTATAAACCAAATTCCAACAATCTCCACCTTGGTTTAGAATTGTTACCTTAGCCTTCTTTGCCTCCGCATCCTTTGTGCTTCCTAGAAGCACCTTTAGTGCTACCCCCCGGAGCGCTTCTCCTTCTCACTCTCTGAGGACATTGAGAAGCTTCGAGCACAACTCGAACTTCTCCCAATTGACGACCTTAGTCATCATATCTGCAGGATTCTCATTTGTGTCGATTTTCTGGAGAACAACCTGCCCTTCTTCGATCCACTCCCGGATCCTGTGGTACCTTACTTCAATATGTTTGGTCCTTGAATGGAACGTCTGATCCTTGGCTAGATAAATTGCACTTTGACTATCGCAATGCAATTTGGTCACTTCCTGTTCCATCCACAAAGAGCTAACCAAACCCTTCAACCATATAACTTCTTTCCCGGCATCGACAACAACCATGTACTCCGCTTCCGTCGTAGACAACGCGGTAGTATGTTGGAGAACCGATCTCCAACTCACTGGACCTCCACCCAAAGTGAACACGTACCCTGTTGTGGACCTCCGCTTATCCAGATCTCCAGCATAATCTGAATCAACGTACCCTTCCACCTGCCTTTGTGCTCCATCTTTGGTGAACTTCAAGCTAACATCCATGGTTCCCTTCAGGTACCTCAACAACCACTTCAACGCTTCCCAATGCTCTTTTCCTGGGTTAGCCATATAACGACTCACGAGGCTAACTGCGTGTGAAATGTCTGGCCTAGTGCAGATCATAGTATACATAACGGATCCGACTGCACTAGCATATGGAACTCTCTCCATATCTCTCCTTTCTTTTTCAGTAGAGGGGTTGCACTTCAACGAGAGCTTGAAGTGAGCACTAATAGGTGTGGCCACCTGCTTGGCATTAGCGAGATTGTACCTCTCGAGTATCTTCCGGATATAACTCATTTGAGTGAGCATAATTTCACCTTTCTCGGTATCCCTGGAGATCTCCATACCGAGAATCTTCTTTGCACTTCCGAGGTCTTTCATCTCAAACTCCCCGTGAAGCTTCAGTTTGAGATCATCTATATGCTTCATCTCCTTAGCCGCGATCAACATGTCATCCACATACAAAAGCAAGAACACATGTGTACCGTCTCCAAGACTCCGCAAGTATACACAACTATCATAATCGCAACGTACAAAACCATTATTAATCATAAATAAATCGAACCTTTTGTACCATTGCCTCGGCGATTGCTTAAGTCCATAGAGGGACTTTTTCAGCTTGCATATTTGTCCTTCCTTGCCTCGTGCGATGAACCCATCCGGCTGCCTCATATAGATTTCTTCCTCTATGTGCCCGTGAAGAAAAGTTGTCTTTACGTCCATCTGCTCTAACTCCATGTTGTCCATAGCTACCATAGCTAACAACACTCTCATAGAGGTGTGCTTTACAACGGGTGAGAAGATCTCGTTGTAATCGACCCCTTCTTTCTGAGCATATCCTTTTGCCACCAACCTTGCTTTATACTTTATCTCCTCCATAGGAGATGACCCTTCCTTCTTCCTGAAGATCCACTTGCACCCAATCGCGCGCTTTCCCTTGGGAAGCTCCGTTAACTCCCAAGTTTGATTCTTATGAAGAGACTCCATCTCTTCGGTCATGACCACCATCCACTTGTTCATGTCCTCCTGCTCAATAGCTTCTTCGAATGTGCAAGGGTCCCCACATTCGGTAACAAGTGCAAACGCAATACTAGCATCATCGTGACCATACCTCACCGGTGCCTTTGTGATCCTCCTTTGTCTTCCTTGAGCAATACTCTCTTGCTCAGCTTCCTCCTCTACTCGTGAGTCAGTTGTTTCTTGCTGAACTTCTTGATTTGATTCTTCCCTTGAAGTCGTGACCCCAACTTCAATTTCGTCTTCCTGCATGGGAACCTCTTGCTGCTCTTTCTCCTCAAGGCCCTTGAGCAAACTTGTCTCATCAAAGACCACATTACTCCGTAGGAGTACCTTCTTGCTCACCGGATCCCAAAACTTATATCCTTTCACTGCCCTATCGTAACCAAGGAATATGCACTCCTTCGATTTCGAATCCAGCTTCGATCGTTGTGTCTCATCGACCAACGCATAGACTTTGCATCCAAATATCCTAAGCCTCGAGTAATCAAATAGCTCACCCGTCCACACTTCCTGATACGTCTTTAATTCAAGTGCCGATGACGGTGAGATATTTACTAAGTAACATGCAAGATCTACTGCTTCCGCCCAAAAATCCTTCGACAGATTTGCATGAAGCCTCATGCTCCTTGCCCGTTCACATAGTGTCCTGTTCATCCTTTCAGCTACGCCGTTTTGTTCCGGACTCCGCGGTGTAGTGAAATGCCTCGTGACGCCTTCTTTCTCACAGAAACTTGCAAACTCCCTTGAGGTGTACTCACCTCCGTTATCTATCCGTAAGTACTTAACAAATTTTCCTGTACTTTTCTCTACTTGGGCCTTCTATGCTTTAAACTTATCAAAGACTTCAAATTTATTTTTTAGAAAATACTCATACCTTCCTTGAGAAGTCGTCTATGAATGTGACGAAATATTCGGCTCCACCCTTTGACCGAACCTGAGCCGGTCCCCAGACGTCTGAGTGCACATACTCCAAAATTCCCTTCGTCTTGTGGATAGCCGTCTTGAATCGAATCCTGTGCTGTTTACCGAAGACGCAATACTTGCAAAAATCCAATTTGCAGCTCTTAACACCCTTCAGCAGTCCTTGTTTGTGTAGCTCACACAAACCTTTTTCCGACATATGACCAAGCCTCATATGCCAAAGTGCGGTGTTGTCTTCGTCTTGTGCAACATTTGCTGCACCCTTTCCTGCTACTGCATTCCCGAGCATCCAATTATGGAATTGTAACCCTAACACGTGCAATTCTACGAAAGGAAACTTTTCAACTATTCAGATTTTACGAGAAGGGCAAGAAACGTTACCTCCGCAATGCTCAGTCGGGTTCGCCGCCCGCTCTCGGAGATTCCAGTAGCTCAATGCGACCACCCAGAGATGCTGACGATGCCCCAGAAATTTGAAGACCAGAACCCACACTGGTGCGGCGATTCCGCCGCAAGCAACCTTGTAGATGCGGCGATTCCGCCGCCCAAGTGTCTCAGAACGCTTCCGGATTTCGCCGCGCGCTCTGTTGTCTCCTGCTACACAATTTCAAATACTTAGATCGCGCACAACGTAGACAGGATAAAATCGAAAACACAAAAACACAAAATCTGCGTCGCCTCCCCGGCAACGGCGCCAAAAACTTGATGAGAATTAAATTTATACCGCAAGTGCACGGCGTCAATGAAGACGTGGCAAGTACGGGTCGAACACAAGGAGGGAGAGATTTCGTTGTTAGTGTGATTTCGATTGAGGGGAAGAAGGGAGAGAAGAATTAATTTGGGTTTTTGGGGTTTTTGGTTTAATTAACTAAAGTACGAAACAAAAGCAATTAAAATTAAAACAAGAACAAAGAGAGAAATCCGTGGGGTGGAGGTTTAGACTTAGGTTTAGAGTAGAGAATTACTGAAACTTATTGTAAATCATGTTAGTTATGAAGCATTACAAGATAAATGACTTAACATAAACTCAAGTAATCAAAATACACTAATCATGAACTTAAAATAATAACATGCATTCATCATTCTCTAACCCTAATTCCATCACCTCCACCCTTTGGAGAGAGTTAGAAACTCATGGAGGGAGGAAGAAGAAGAGGTCCTTGAGACATTAAAAGAAAACTAAAACAAGAATTAAAAGAACAGAATTTTATTAATAAAACTAAGGTACACAAATAAGAACAACAACCAAGGACCCTATTTACATCGTTCTCGGGTCTATTTATAGTTGCTACAAGGGACTTAGGTATAGAATTGGATAGTACACGTGTCCATACACGAGTGGACGAAATTGGGACACACGGATCGACCAATGGGCGGCGGAATCGCCGCACATCATGTGTATTGTGCGGCGGATTCGCCTCCCACGTTGGTCGGATTTAATCAGGATTTTTGTCACGCGTTTATGGTATGATTTGATCTTTATTTGCGTGTCTGGATGATTTCTTTCCATTGTCTTGAGCTCCGGATTAATTCCTTCCATTGTTGGAGATTTATAGTTGATTTTTCTTTTGACTTTTCCAACAAAATAACTTGATCCTTTTCTTTTGCAATTAGGTCCTTGGCATTTTGCAATTAAGTCCTTGACCTTTTTGTGATTAGCTCCTTGAATGCTTTTATGCTTGGATGCATTTCCAATTGAAACCCGATAAACTTGAATTCGGTCTTTATGATAGAAGTGAATCTTTTGCACACGTTTATGCTCGGAATGTTGGTAAATTGCATTCAGGTCCCTGTATTCTGTAAATAAGACTAAACACATACCTTAGTAGCATTTATTGATGTAAAAGTAATCTAAATGAAAGACATATGATGCAATGTATGCAATGCATCAAATACCCCCACACCTAGATTTTGCTAGTCCCTAGCAAAACAGAATATAAGAAAAATAAAAACAGGGAAATCCTAACTCACTTTCGTAGGAATCACGGTTGCACTTAGCATGTGCAACAAGCCTTTAAACCTCCTTGTTGCCAAGGGGGAGGAGTGTTGTCTCCTGAGGGTTTTCAGCAGATATACCCACAAAGTCTTAATTCAACATTCCATTAATAGCTCTTAATATTTCTGCCTTCACCTTATACATCTCACTTAAAGTTCTCGCATGCTCATTATATAAATCTAGCTCAAAAAATATGACTTGGTCTTTGTTCCTCCAACATTCACACCACTAACCCTTCTATACATGTTTATCACTTGAATTATTTTGCACGCCTCCTCTGGTGGTGAAGTATCATTCGGATCAACCATGGCATGGATCATTCTTTTAGCTTTGGGCCTTGAGTATTATTATTTTTTTCTTTTCTTCCGTGATTCAACACATTTGCTTTTTGACACTTTTACCCTTTTGGCATTTGTGTAGCGAGTTTGGTCGATAATCCCGAGCTGGTAGACTCAAGTTACCGGGTTTCAAGATACCCCTACGGACCAGTGACTCAAAGGCTTGGGTTTTTGTAATCATTTTGCAAAATGTGTTTTCTTCACTTTATTTTTATTTTATTTTACTTTTATTTTCCTCAAGGCTTAATTGCTATTAGAAGTCCACACTTCCCGGTATATTTTCCTCAACCTCTGCTTTTTATCAACCACTTCAAAGATTTGATTCATCCAATTTAAGTGCATACATGTCTTACAAGGGTCATGGGTTATTTCTTTGGAACATAGATTTATGTCATAATTTCTACAAGCAGAACTATATAATAAGAAACAAAAACTTAATGCAATTTGTACACGGGTTTTGGCAGTTCAATCTTAAGCTATGTCATAGAATATTGAATTTTTTTTTTAATTTTTTTTTTAAAAATAAAGCAGAACAGAAAATCAAATAGATAGATATGTACATATATAAACACCCCCCCACACCTAAATCATGCATTGTCCTCAATGTATGCATAGATAAAATAAATGCGCTTATTACCTGAGTCGGCTTGCGGTAGAGGGGTTGAGTTTGCTCAAAGTCAACCATAATCAGAACTGGATTGAATGACACCATGTTGGTGCATGTATCCAGTTGAATTGTTCCCCATGTTGACTTGAGGAAAAGATTACACTCTTCTCACTTGAATTGGTTCGCTTGTTTGCTCGAGTGATGGTGGTTGAGTAAATGAATCACTCCCTTTTTTCTTACTTCCTTTTTGCTTATGTGATGATTTATTTGATTCAGAATTCTGATAAATACGTGCTCTCATCACAACATCACTTGGGTTGCATATTATTTCTGGCTCATTATCAATATGGAAGATATTAAATTCTGCTTTTAAGTTCCCAAAAGATAATTGCATGAGTCCGTTTCGACAGTTTATTAATGCTTCCGAAGTGGCTAAAAAGGGTCTACCTAGAATTACAGGGATTTGTCGATTAGGATTTACAACAGGTTCAGTATCAAGTACGACAAAATCCACTGGATAAATGAAGTCCCCAACCTTAATCAAAACGTCCTCTACTATACCTCTTGGTTTCTTAACAGAACAATCAGCGAATTGGAGGGTTGTCCTAGAGGGTTTCAGTGGACCAAGGTTGAGTTGCTCGTAGACAGAAAATGGGAGCAAGTTAACGCTTGCACCAAGGTCTAGAAGGGCTTTATTGATAAATGTATCTCCTATTGAACATGAAATTGTGGGACACCCCGGGTCCTTATATTTTATAGGAGATGTGTTGGAAAGAATTGAGCATATGTTTGCAGTTAAGAATGCCTTCTTTGGTACATTTGTTTTTCTCTTTTTAGTGCACAAATCTTTCAAGAATTTAGCATAAGCAGGTATTTGTTGAATCATATCTAAGAGTGGAATATTCACCTTAACTTGCTTAAATACTTCAAGGATTTTCTCTATTTGTGCACTAGAGTTCTTTTTGAGTCTATTGGGAAATGGGGCTTTAGGCACATAGACTCGCTCAGGTTCAGGTTGAGCTACAGGTTCAGGTTGGGTAGGTGGATTGGGCTTTTCAATTTGGACGTCGGGTTCAATGGTCAAGTCATGTGTGGGTGCTTGATGGCTAGATTGATTAGTCATTCTAGGGTTTACCACATTATTGTCAATTTGTCTTCCGGACCGTAATGATACTACAGCATTGATTTGTTGGAACGGTCCTTCCTCATTAACCATTTGAACCGGTCTAGGGTTGTTATTTCCTGAAGGTGGTTGATAAGGTTGATATTGATTATTAGTTCTGGGGTTCACCTCAGGTTGGCTTGGAAATTGGCCCTTTTCTCTTTCACCTATTATCTGTGCTAATTGGCTGACCTGTGTCTCTAGCCTTTGGAATGATTGGTTGGTTGTTTGTATAAAAGTTGTCATTAAAGTTTCTAATTTTGTCAACCTAACCTCATGATTTCCATTGTTATTACCCCCAGATGATGTATTATTTTGGTTATATGGGGTTTGTTGTTGTCTAGGAGGTTGTCCTTGTTGGGTCCACGAAAAATTGGGATGATTACGCCAACCTGGGTTATAGGTCGATGCGTAAGGATCATTTCTAGAATTGTTGTATGTGGCATTAACATGTTCCAGGTTCACACAATCCTCCATTAAATGACCAGTCTGACCACATCTAGAGCAAGGGGTAGGGGATGCTTGTCGGGTTTGGTTTTGCAGTTCTAGACTTTCCATTCTACGCATTAGGGTAGCTAGTTTTGCCTCGGCCGCTATGTTGGAGTCTATAGCTAAGACACCTGGTCGGGTTTGACTCGCTATTCTAGATCCAATACTCAGGTTGATGGGTGTTCTAGCATTGTCCCATTGCATACTATTTTCAGCTAAATCCTCAAGAAAAGTCCAGGCATCATTTTCATTTTTGGACATAAAGTTCCCTTGGCTCACAGATTCTAGCATAACCCTAGATGTGGGTGTCAATCCCTCATAAATAATTTGGCATAATTGCCACTTCGGAATTCCGTGGTGAGGGCATTGGGTCAAGACACTTTTAAATCTTTCAAGATAGGAATAAAACGGCTCGCTCTCAGACTGAACGAATGCAACAATTTCATTCCTAATCTTCATAGTCTTATGGTTGGGGAAATATTTTTTTAGAAACACTTGAACAAACTCAGCCCAACTCCTAATAGATCTTTTGGCTAGACTATATAGCCATTTCTTAGCGTCGTCCTTCAGTGCTAGAGGCACGAATTTCAGACGCACTGTCTCCTCAGGGATATGCTGGTATTGCATAAGAGAGCAGATTTCTTCAAATTCTCTAAGGAAGAGATATGGGTCTTCCCTAGAGGTGAACTTAGGCAACATACTCATGTATTGTGCCTTAAGTTCGAAGTCGCGACCCGGGATGGTGGGCATAACGATGCACGATGGCTGAGCAGCCATCGTTGGGTAGCACCGATCCCTCAAAGTTATAGGTTGCGCAACAGGCGGGTCCACTACGTTCTCACCCATTAGATCCGAGTGAGGTGGTGCAACAGGTGGGTTGGGGTTAAGTTCCAGACTGGAATCTAGATGAACTCGTGAGAGTCGATTACTCAAGTCCCGAATCCAAATCTGAGTGCACCGGGTTGAATCAATTTTTGAATTCAAATTCGAAATTTAAATTCCAAATTTAATTTCAAGAATTAATTACTCTTTTTTTTCGTTTATTTTTTTATTTTTATTTTTATTTTTTGAATTTTTTTTTTATTTTTTTTATTTTTATTTTTTTAAAGGAAACAAACAAAAGAAAGGTAAGGATGAGAAGGGAAAGAAGACTCAGACGAGAAGGGAAACTTAACTCTAAAGGATAAAAATTAGGGTTGGTCAGAAATTTCCTAAACAAGCACGGTCAAAACAATCCTAGACCTAGTGTCACTTAGATCTAGACGACTCCTAACTGGTTGAGTCGAATTGATTCGCTTGATTCACCTCCCTCACCAATCAAACCAAGTTGGCCAGTTAGTGTATAGCTAGTGGGGGCGCTTCCGACAGAGTCGGTGCCAATTAGACAACCACGTCGCTTAGAAGACTTTCGTCGACACAAAAACACTTTCTAGACACCAAATTGAGTTCAATTAGCTTCAGGTCATAGCAAGTCAAACCAATCTCCTCCTTAATTGAGTCCGAGTCCTTAGGGGCCAATGTCTAATTGATTTTAAATTTTAGGCTTAGGCGACACTTCAGGATTGTGGTTTGTGGGCTACGGGAGGGTGATGAAATCCCCACCGTATCTTTTCCTACGGAGTTGCCCTTAAGATAGTTTAACTTAAATCTAGCAAAGATAGTCAAACAATGGTCCTTTTAATGGGGGCAATTGCAAGGTTGTATGCAACTAAATTATATGCTCTAATGCAATCGATAAAAACCTCGATACGTACCTTGCCTCCGGCAATCTTCAACAAGTATTAATTTGCAAGAATTTAGCAAGAATAATGCAAGCAAAACATTATATGATACATGCACTAAGGTCTTTCTAATTTTGCCAATTTTAGGTCAGAGTTGAATTATTGCCAATTATGGAATTGTAACCCTAACACGTGCAATTCTACGAAAGGAAACTTTTCAACTATTCAGATTTTTCGAGAAGGGCAAGAAACGTTACCTCCGCAATGCTCAGTCGGGTTCGCCGCCCGCTCTCGGAGATTCCAGTAGCTCAATGCGACCACCCAGAGATGCTGACGATGCCCCAGAAATTTGAAGACCAGAACCCACACTGGTGCGGCGATTCCGCCGCAAGCAACCTTGTAGATGCGGCGATTCCGCCGCCCAAGTGTCTCAGAACGCTTCCGGATTTCGCCGCGCGCTCTGTTGTCTCCTGCTACACAATTTCAAATACTTAGATCGCGCACAACGTAGACAGGATAAAATCGAAAACACAAAAACACAAAATCTGCGTCGCCTCCCCGGCAACGGCGCCAAAAACTTGATGAGAATTAAATTTATACCGCAAGTGCACGGCGTCAATGAAGACGTGGCAAGTACGGGTCGAACACAAGGAGGGAGAGATTTCGTTGTTAGTGTGATTTCGATTGAGGGGAAGAAGGGAGAGAAGAATTAATTTGGGTTTTTGGGGTTTTTGGTTTAATTAACTAAAGTACGAAACAAAAGCAATTAAAATTAAAACAAGAACAAAGAGAGAAATCCGTGGGGTGGAGGTTTAGACTTAGGTTTAGAGTAGAGAATTACTGAAACTTATTGTAAATCATGTTAGTTATGAAGCATTACAAGATAAATGACTTAACATAAACTCAAGTAATCAAAATACACTAATCATGAACTTAAAATAATAACATGCATTCATCATTCTCTAACCCTAATTCCATCACCTCCACCCTTTGGAGAGAGTTAGAAACTCATGGAGGGAGGAAGAAGAAGAGGTCCTTGAGACATTAAAAGAAAACTAAAACAAGAATTAAAAGAACAGAATTTTATTAATAAAACTAAGGTACACAAATAAGAACAACAACCAAGGACCCTATTTACATCGTTCTCGGGTCTATTTATAGTTGCTACAAGGGACTTAGGTATAGAATTGGATAGTACACGTGTCCATACACGAGTGGACGAAATTGGGACACACGGATCGACCAATGGGCGGCGGAATCGCCGCACATCATGTGTATTGTGCGGCGGATTCGCCTCCCACGTTGGTCGGATTTAATCAGGATTTTTGTCACGCGTTTATGGTATGATTTGATCTTTATTTGCGTGTCTGGATGATTTCTTTCCATTGTCTTGAGCTCCGGATTAATTCCTTCCATTGTTGGAGATTTATAGTTGATTTTTCTTTTGACTTTTCCAACAAAATAACTTGATCCTTTTCTTTTGCAATTAGGTCCTTGGCATTTTGCAATTAAGTCCTTGACCTTTTTGTGATTAGCGCCTTGAATGCTTTTATGCTTGGATGCATTTCCAATTGAAACCCGATAAACTTGAATTCGGTCTTTATGATAGAAGTGAATCTTTTGCACACGTTTATGCTCGGAATGTTGGTAAATTGCATTAAGGTCCCTGTATTCTGTAAATAAGACTAAACACATACCTTAGTAGCATTTATTGATGTAAAAGTAATCTAAATGAAAGACATATGATGCAATGTATGCAATGCATCACCGGACCATCTCCACCCGAGAGTATCAAGCTCTCCTAGAGAAATCGGATTCTTCTTCAACTCCGGTACGTGACGCACACCCGTCAGTGTTCGAATGCACCCATCGAACATCTTGAACTGTACGGAACCAATACCGACGGTAGTGCACGGTGCATCGTTGCCCATAACAACGATCCCTCCTTTCAGTGGCTCATAGGATGTGAACCACTCCTTGTCCGGGCACAAGTGAAATGATGCTCCTGTATCCAAAATCCATCCAGATGATGATTTGTCAATACCTGCAGCGCAAACTGTTAGAACGTCGACTTCGTTCTTCTCCTCCACCACACTGGCGGAATTGTACCCGTCTTTCCCTTTCTGCAGCGACTCCTTGAAGGCCCTACAATCACGCTTCATATGACCAACCTTCTTGCAGAAAAAACATTCAAATGATCTCCCATTTGATTTGGACCGGCCCCTTTCGTTGCTTCTTCCTTTGTTACCCGTCCTGCCCCTTTCCGGTGCTGCGATCAATCCTTCACCCTTCTCGAAAGAGCTACTACCAGAATTCCTCCTTGCATCGTAGGAGATCAGCGTACCCTTGACCTCCTCCAACACCAACGAATCCTTGCCATATATGATCGTATTCACCAAATTCTCATACGAGTCCGGCAGTGACGTCAACAACAACATTGCCTTGTCTACATCCTCCATCTTGTCCTCAAGCTGAGTCAGATCAGCTATCAACTTATTGAACACCGAGAGATGCTCAATGAACGGTGTGTTCTCCTTCATCCGAAGCATGTGCAGCTGACGCTTCAGATTCAACTTGTTGCTAAGGTTCTTCTTCATGAACCTCTCCTCCAGAAGTTTCCAATATTCTGCCGCGGTCTTCGCCGATTCCTCGAAAAGCAAATCATCCAAGAGGCACAACTCGATGATTCCTATAGCCCGGAGATTCAGATTCTCCCACTTTTCGTCGGTCATCTTCGACGGCTTCTTCTCAATCCCATCCAACGTCAGCAATAGCCCGTCCGTCTGAGACATCAACGCACGAACCCTCCGTTGCCATGTTGAGAAGTTCCATTTTCCGGTGAATTTCTCCACCCGAAAATTCCGCGCTTCTTCCGCCATCGAAAGTGCAACCAAAGCTCTGATACCAGCTATTAGGAGGGGGATCTACGATGCACTAACTCGACACGGATTACACGCACCACGAAAAACGAATATTGTATGCGGAAATTAACTTCTGACCCTCTCCCAAACTTAATTCAACAAGCAAACACAAATTAAGATGGAAATATCAAGCAATCACACAACACACCTGAAGCAAACCACGACACACGCGATTTTACAAGGTTCGGCAAGATGCCTACGTCCTTGGGGGGGTCTCCTTCGGGTTTCCTTTCCTTGAAGCTCTTCTCCAACAAGAGAAGTCTCTGAGATTACACAAGTTTGGAAGCAATGTGTCTCCCAAAGTACTCTAGATCTCTCTCTAGCCTAATCTCTCTCAAGGAAATAAAGATTGTATGTTATGTTACAAGATTAGGGCGAAAATCCTATTTATAATGGGCTAAAATCATACAAAGAATAATTCAGATCGTGCATAACTGTCTGAAATCGGTCGACCGAAATTTCCCATCGGTCGACCGAACTTCGGTTAGTTCGCGTAACTGCCATCGTTCGGTCGACCGCTCGCCCATAGCCGGTCGACCGTTCCGCACTGCTGAACGCTCGAAGCTCCTGGACAATTTCGGTCGATCGCGTGTCCAACATCGGTCGACCGTTCTGCACTGTTGGATAGCGCCTGAAGCTACTGGACGAATTCGGTCGACCGCGTGTCCAACACCGGTCGACCGATTGTTGTGCTGAATTTCGTCTCGTATCTACTGTCACTTTTCGGTCGACCGCGTGCCCAACACCGGTCGACCGGATCTTCAAAAGATCCGAGCTCCAAATCTACTGGCCGATTTCGGTCGACCGAATTTCCCGAACCGGTCGACCGTTCCTCGATCTGTTCCGAGCCCCATGGCTCCTAGAGAGATTCAGTCGACCGTGACTTAAATTCCGGTCGACCAATTCTCCCAATTTTCCTGTATTAACAATTATAAACCAAATTCCAACAATAATTGAATGCTCTAAGCACATAGATGCTACCAATTCGTTCCCTAATTAAGATGAAAATAGGGTTTCAATGTACCAAGTCCAGTAGAAAAAAACATATAATGGCCACTAGCACGTAACAGGTGAAGACGTGAGGAAATGTCATATAATAGAAATAAACAATCAACATCAACAATGATGAAGCATCCAAAGATGCCAACAGGATGAGAGTTAAAGAGCCAAATGTCTCAAGTGATGTGATTAAAAAGAAGGCCAAATTAAGAGGCTTCAAGCCTCATGTTAAGTGACTTTGGCATGATTGTCATTTAGTGGATATTTTCTTGGTGGATGAAATACAAGGAATTGATTCCCTGTGGCTTTGTAGGTTACATCTAAATCTGATCACCTCATCCTAAGATGCCATAACCACTGGTTAAGAAACCGGATCACGTGAAAACAATGCCGATTGCCAAAGTTCCTGCATCCTATTCCATAACGCGCGATTCATATTGTCTTGATGCACCAAATGGAAGGTAATAATGTGATCTTTTTCTTACATCAATGTACTTAAGATAACATGAAAGTAACTCTAATTTGTTCCTGTACTACTGTGCTAGTAATTTGTCACAAAAGGTTTTAGAAAGATTGAGCGTCAAAAGTTTCAACAACGTCAAACCATGGTTTCCGAACTATAAAAAGCGACTTGTTGGAAAGATGACCAACAAACAAAACTGGATCCTTAAAGGCGCAAAAACCATATCTGCTTCTTTTAGAAACCAAATCAAGTTCTTGGTTCTACCTTTTCTTCTTGAGCATGACTCATTCCGAAGCGCATTGGATTTAATGTCATAATGGTCCCTAATCCCTATTTGATTGATTTCACATGATTGGCAAATCGACATTAACGTTGTGTGTCTTTTGGTTTAGAGAGAGTTATTTATATATATTCATGTTTTTTTATACAATTTACTTTTAATTTTAATGTTTATTATGATTTCAATAGTAATACGACATTTATTCATTTTACTTTTGATGTTCGTTAGTTGTCTAATGATAAATGTCTTTTTGAGTGAATGATTGGTGCCACTAGCCAACATTGAAATTGAATTTATGCTATCTGAAAGTAACTATTTGACTTAATGTCACAGAAAAATCAAAATACATGTTCAAATGTCATTAATTTTTTTTTCCAATGTTATTCCGTTAGTAGACCGTTAACTTCTCTGGTAACGTCCGTTACATATATTAATGTTTAATCAAAATTTTGCAGAATCACTCCAAATAAACTCAAAATTCATAAATTTCATTATATGTGTTGTAAAAATTGCAAAACAATACTCAATTTTTTTATCTATATCTTTCATCTCTCATCTTTTCTTTTTCTCTCACTAAACTTAAGTTACCAAACTGATGAAATCCGATAATTTTTATATTTTAAAAATACAAAATAAGTAACCATTTTGATAAAAAATACATTTTTCTAATAAATATTTATTTTTCATAAAAAATATTTTGTCTAACAAATATTTATTTGTATTTATCTAATTTTAAATTCATGATTTTTAAAAAATATTTAGTAAACGAATCTGATAGTTGATAAAAGAATTTTTATACATTTTTTTGATGTTTGTTAGTTGACGAGTGATAAACATGTTGATCATTCTCCTTTTTCCTTCGTAGTCGAATGATGATAATGGTCATTGATGACTAGATAGAAAGCATGTGTTGGATCTTACTCTCCCAAGTCTCAGGTCTGAGGTAATTGATTCCTCGTGCAAGTCATTCGCAAACGAAGAAGATGTTGATATGATAAGGGAAAGCATCTAAAAGTAATGTCATTGCAGTTGTTATCATTGTTAATATAAAATTGTTGGGATATTTGTGTGGGTAACACTAACAAACAACGAAATTGACTTTATGCTACTTGGTAGTAACTATTTGGCCTAATACCATAGAAAAATCAAAATATTTGTCTTAATGTCATTAACTTTTTTCCAATGTCATTCCGTTATGGTTTCTATTTTGCCTAATTTATTTTGTTATGATTATGAGAGTGGAAACGGAACTCCCATCTTACTCTCATTTGGTTAGTGACTAAGTCAGCTAAGATACACCAAGTCATCATAGTTGTATGAATCTACTCAAATTATTATATCCAAGTAGAACATTTTGAGGAGTTCAAGTTGATTTTCAATATTATTTTTTTGCCTTTTTTGATTTTGAGATGTCGTTTTTAGCTAAGACATGTTGAACTAGCGACATGTCGATCGGGGTCTCGCTTATCGGTGAGCGAGCGACGTTCCACCTAAAAGTCAAGCACAATGTATTTTTGGGCTTGCGATTTTAATAGTAATTTTGGTTACTAATGTATTTTTCGATACAAAATTTCTAATAAAATCCCAAGCCCAAAAATACATTGTGCTTGACTTTCAGGTGGAACACTGCTCGCTCATTGGGAAGAGAGACATCGACTGACCCGTCACTAGTTCAACACGTTTTAGCTAAAAAAGACATCTTGAAATCAATAAAAACTTACCATAGGTGAAAACGACATCCATGATGCCGTTTTCCTTAATGGTAAAAACGACACCTACAAGATCGTTTTTAATTAATGAAAACGACATATGTGGTATCATTTTTAAGGTGCATACTTTGCCAATTAAGTTTCTCATGTGCATATTCTTCTTTTTGAAAAAAATCATTTTAAAATACTAAATTATCGAATTTCATTAGTTTAGTAACTGAGTTATTAAGTTTAGTGAGAGAAAAAGAAGAAATGAAAGATAGAGATGAGAGAGTATAGATAAATTATTTGAGTTTTTTTTGCAATTTTACAACACATAATGAATTTTGGGTTTATTCAGCGTGATTCTGCAAAAAATCTATTAAATATTAATATATTTAACAATCGTTAACGGAAAATTAACGGTTTGCTAATGGAATGACACTGAAAAAAATATTAATGACATTAAGACAAATATTTTGATTTTTCTACGACATTAAACCAAATAATTACTATCATGTAGCATAAATCAATTTCGTTATTTCTTAGTGACACCCAATCAAATATTCCAAATTATTTCAAAATTCTTTGGTTGCTTGGTCCTCCAAGCTATTTGTTTGTTTACTACTGCTCATGTTGAATTTGTATGAAATCCACGAGATCAACGAGGAATTCTAAATTTAGAAAATCATTATTTTACGTGCTTGCCAGATAAGATATTAAGAGTATATTTTTTTTATTTTTTGCATTGCAGTTGATCACCAAGACACCAACATTTTAGTTACTAGATGTATACTATGTTCATTGTTGTAGTACTAAACTGGGACTCGATTTGTTCTTTGATTGTAAAAAAATCTATGCTATATATGACATGGCGAAGGGTGGTTGGACATATGATGGTTGAAGCTTCAATTATTGGAGAACTTAAGGAACTCTTGGAGAATCGTGTAGAAAGGTTTTTGCAATTGGATGGATTATCTTCATTGCATTCATCTTCCACATTAAGAATGAGGAGTGGAAATTGATTCTAAATAGAGCTTGAATTTGCTGGAGTTTCAGGCAACGATACTCTATCTTCATAAACAAGTGACTTATAGTTTGTTAAGAACTACTGATATAGATATGTCCTGGTCATTTTGACAAATAGGAGGGGTTAAATCTCTTTGGGGCCGGGTTTTCTCCATTTCTGCTTTGTTGACTAAACTGTATATAAGGTTGATGTTTATTAATATGTAAGTGCTTTTATGCAGGCTCTTTTGAATTTGTTGCTAATTAGTCGTGATTTACTCTAGCCATCGGGTTGTTCTTTCAAATATGGTCTACCCGATTAATTAATTTTTGGGGATCCTAACTCAACTTAATGTTTGAAAAACATTAGTTCATTCAATTTACACAATTTTGATCTCACTTATTGTGATCTCGATTTAAAAACTATAATGTTGAAGAGTAATAATTAAACAATGTGCAATCAAGGTGCTTACCCTGGGAGAAATAGCTCTGAGACACGTATGTTTGTACCTTTAATCAATTGTTTAAGTTCCTCATTTATGTCCCCCGCTGTTAAAGAACCCAACCTGTGCTACACCCAACCGTCGCATCTTCCAGACAAAGCATCCAACAGTCGCATCCTCCAGACAAAAGCATTCAACCAACGCATCTCTTCCTGAAGCATTGCATCGCTTCTCTCCCGAGGCACTTCATCTCAACGGATACACTTGTCTTATATAAACTCATGTATTCAAACCAAAATAACAAAATATACAAAAAAAACCAAAAATCCCTTACGCATTTCTTCATGGTATCAGAGCATACAAGCTCGTAATCCTCATCATCGGTGATCCTCAGGTTCACTAAAATCATCAACGGATCCCTCAGAAAAACCCACAAAAAAAAAACCTTCTTCCTCAAGGGGGTTGAAGGAAAACCTCCCGACATCCAAACCCAAGGAAAGGAGGGAAAACAGCGATGGATCAGGAAGGAAACGTTGCTCCCAGGCTGGTTTCTCAACCGCTCAACGGACAGAACTATCTGTCGTGGGCGCGAGCGGTCACACTGGCCCTCAGTGGGAAAGGAAAACTCGGACACATCACCGGGAATACAAAAAAGCCAGATGGAGAGGGCACCGAGACAAAACAAGAAGAGTGGCAGGCAACAGACCATCTCGTGATGTCATGGCTCCTCAACTCCATGCAACCAAAAATCGGGGCGATCTTTCTCTACAAGAACTCTGCGAAAGAACTCTGGGACTCCGTCCAGAATATATTCGGTAAATCACAAAACTTTGCTCATATTTTTAAACTAAAACAAGAGATCTCGCAGACAAAACAACAAGGACAGACCATCACGGAGTACCTCGGGGCACTTCAACGTGGATGGGATGAACTGTCCATTTACGAACCAGTGGCGATGGACCCAAAAACCATACTCGAACGCACGGAGAGGGATCACATCTACCAGTTCCTCATCGGACTTGACGGAAGCTATGAAGCCATCCGGAGTCAAGTCCTAATGACCGCCGAACTACCGGACCTCGGAACCATCATCGCGATGATCCAACGGGAGGAGTCCCGTCGGACCACCGCTCAGACCACCGACCATGCCTCAGAATCTCAGGCTTTTTACGTCGGAAAACCACAACCCAGTAAAACTAAACAAAAATATGGAAATAAGCCACAAGAAACTTGCGATAACTGTAAAAAAACAGGTCATAATAGAAGCTCTTGCTGGTTCCTACACCCACATCTCCGACCGACAAGGGACGGAAGGGGAGATCATCGGAACCAAAAGAGAAACAGTGGCGGAGCAACAGGAAATGGAGCGGCGGTGGCTAACCCTAGCAGAGAAGGGGAAAGGAAATGGGAAGACGAAACGGGTGTTCTTGCGGATCAGCGGGTTTTTATGAGCGCGCAATCGGACGGATCTCATGGTCGGCAACCCGACTACAACCGAACCCGACCCGATGGCTTTATATCCGCAAACAGCGGATCCAGTGGACCCGGATCCGGATCCAGACCGGATCTGGATCAGCTTTTATCCCAATTAAATACCATTTTGCAACAAAACCCCCCAAGACCAGGTAATTATGCAGGTATAACTTCCTCCCCACAAACTTTTTCTGTTAATACTCCTAGAAACATGCTTAATACTATATCAAAATACAACAACCATTGGATTATTGATTCTGGAGCCACCGATCACATGACCGGAAATCCGTCCTTGTTACAAAACCTTAGAAATAATTCCAACATGATTAATAAATTTGTAACCGTAGCAAATAACAATCAAGTTGAAATCAAAGGAATAGGAGAAACCGTGTTGTTAAATCAAATAAACAAAGATATATTATATGTTCCAAATCTCACTTCCAACCTTCTATCTGTTGCAAGGATAACAAAACACCTTAATTGTGATGTTGTATTTACCCCAACTGATGTATTCTTTCAGGATCGAGCTACAGGGAAGACGATTGGTAAAGGAGTCAATAACAACGGACTCTATATCTTAGACTCTCAAAAAAGTGTTCTTCATACTTCTAGTAACATTAATCAGGAACTCTGGCATAAGCGGATGGGACATCCATCTTCTCATGTCCTAAAAACTTTATTTCCTACTTTTTCTTCTAAATATGCATGTGATGTATGTCATTTCTCAAAACAAACTAGACTTCCTTTTCCTACATCTAAAAACAAATCTAAATTTCCGCTCGATTTGATTCACTCTGATATCTGGGGTCTCGCCCCGGTTGAATCTTACAACGGTTTCAAATATTTTGTTTTATTCATTGATGATTTTTCGCGTAACACCTGGATTTACCTTCTTAAAAATAAGTCAGACGTTTTTAAATTTTTTTGCGAATTTGTAACATTTGTTGAAAACATGTATAATTTCAAAATTAAAACCCTACGAACCGATAATGGGACAGAATATACCAGTCTCAATTTTCAAACTTTTCTAAAAACTCGTGGAATTTTTCATCAAACTACGTGTGTTAATACTCCTGAGCAAAATGGAATTTCTGAACGAAAAAACCGTCACGTCTTGAATGTTACCCGATCTCTATTATTTCAAAGTAATACACCAAAACATTTTTGGTCTGATGCAGTTCTAACTGCCACCTATCTCATTAACCGTTTGCCAAGTCCCGTCCTCCAAAACAAACAACCTTTAGGCATACTATTAAACCGGGCACTGCAATTAGATCATCTTAAAGTGTTTGGTTGTGTCTGTTTTGTTCACAAGAAACGTGTAGACAAATTTGACAGTAATTCTGTAAAATGTATTTTCCTTGGTTATTCTGTAAGCAAAAAAGGGTACAAATGTTTTGACCCCCATACTTGTAAAATGTATATATCGAGAGATGTAGCCTTTAGAGAAAGTGAGTTCTACTACAGCAAGAGTACAACTGGGACTCTCCCGGATACAACCACAATTCTATCACAAAGCCACGTGGACGACAGAGAAGGACAAGAAAACAACCAAGAAAACGAGGAAGAAGACGAAGAAGAAGAAGAAGAAGAAACTCCACCTCAAGACAATCAAGAAAATACTCAAGCAAGGAGATCCACTCGTCCAAGACGTCCTCCCGTCCGGTTTAACGACTTTGTTACCTCACACGTTACCTATCCCATTGAAAACCACATCTCCTACGATAAAATTCTCCCAATCTACAAAACATACCTAACCCAAATAAATAACTTAGAACCTAAGACATTCCAAGAAGCAATAGGAGATCCAAAATGGCACAAAGCCATGGGAGAGGAACTCAACGCCCTAGAAAACAACAACACATGGACACTCATCCAAAAACCCCAAGGGATCAAACCTGTTGGGTGCAAATGGGTCTATAAAATAAAATATAACAGTAATGGAACCATAGAAAGATACAAAGCTAGACTTGTGGCCAAAGGGTACACTCAAACTTACGGGATCGACTACCTAGAAACATTTGCTCCTGTCGCAAAAATGAACACGGTTCGCGTTCTTCTATCAATAGCGGTCAACAAAGACTGGAAACTCCATCAAATGGATGTAAGAAATGCTTTCTTACAAGGAAATCTTGAAGAGGAAGTATATATGACTCCTCCTCCAGGTTACAACGTTACCTCAAACCAGGTATGCAAACTCAACAAAGCTATCTATGGTCTAAAGCAATCTCCACGCGCATGGTATGCCAAACTCAGTCATTTTTTACTTGCTTATGGTTTTTTGAAATCTTCCGCTGACGCTTCTATGTTTACTAAACACCACAAACAAGGTATCACCATAGTATTAGTTTATGTTGACGATATCATCATCACCGGAGACATTAACAATGAAATTAGTCAAGTTAAACACTACCTAAAAACAAAATTCGACATAAAAGACCTCGGCCTCTTAAAATACTTCTTAGGAATAGAAATTGCATACTCAAAAAAAGGTCTCTTCTTATCACAAAGGAAATATGCCCTAGACTTATTAACAGAAACAGGAAAACTTGGTGTTAAACCCGCCAACACACCAGTAGAAACAAACCTCAAAATCAACTCTATTGACGGAGAACCCGTCAAAGATATTCATCAGTTCCAAAGACTTGTAGGCAAACTCATATATCTAACAGTAACTAGACCAGACATAACATTTGCTGTTAGCATAGTAAGTCAATTTATGCATGCACCTCGAACACCACACTTAGGTATCATTGATCGCATTCTAAGGTATATAAAACAAACTCCAGGACAAGGAATACTTATGAAAAATAATAACTCTAACAGTATCACTGGTTTTTCGGATGCAGATTGGGCAGGAAGCTATGATCGTAGATCAACTACAGGGTTTTGCACCTTTGTAGGGGGGAACCTAGTAACTTGGAGAAGTAAGAAGCAAAAGGTTGTTGCACGATCCAGTGCAGAAGCTGAGTATCGCGCAATGGCATCTACAACTAGTGAACTCATATGGTTAAAACAACTTCTCATCGATATGGGACAAACTCCCAACATGCCCATACAGATGTTCTGCGACAATAATGCTGCTCGACACATAGCGTCCAATCCAGTGTTCCACGAAAGGACCAAGCACATTGAAGTTGATTGCCACTTCATTCGCGAAAAGATCCAAGCAAAAGAAATAGAAGTTCCCTACATACCCAGTAAGGAACAATTAGCAGATGTTTTCACCAAGGCTCTAAACCAAAAGCAATTCAGTCAGATCATCAGCAAGCTGGGTACCTTCAATCTCTTCCGGACCCAACTTGAGGGGGAGTGTTAAAGAACCCAACCTGTGCTACACCCAACCGTCGCATCTTCCAGACAAAGCATCCAACAGTCGCATCCTCCAGACAAAAGCATTCAACCAACGCATCTCTTCCCGAAGCATTGCATCGCTTCTCTCCCGAGGCACTTCATCTCAACGGATACACTTGTCTTATATAAACTCATGTATTCAAACCAAAATAACAAAATATACAAAAAAAAAACCAAAAATCCCTTACGCATTTCTTCACCCGCCTTTATTAAAGTTGTAATTGTATGCTAATGTGAATTATGCAAATTTAAATTGTTTATTTTGTTTGAATAGCACTTAAGTTGACGTCATATTATTTATACCTATGGCAACTAGGTACTCTTATTTATGCTCTCGTTGTAAGAACTACCCGTGCTTGCACGGGGTTGTATATAATAACGAGTTAGGTTTGAGAACGTAATTCAACGTAATGGGTTGAGAATAATGTGTTTGACTTTTAGGTATACAACTTATATTTATTTTGCATTCCTCCTTGTAAAGTCATAAAGAGATGTAAATCCTATATTTTTTAAAAAATTGTTGTTGCTGATTAGCTTCGTGAACATATCGCTTACCGTTGACTGTAGTCTTTTTTGTTATTTTTTCTTTATTTGTTTGACATTTTCTTGTGTATAATAAACCAAGTAATTGCTACACCATAGCTACAATTAGATTGCCTGGCAGAGTGCATGGCTTGGTTTAATAATGTCTGCCAGATGACACGTTCAAGAGGTTAAATGATAAGGTGGTATCGGCCCAAGTTGAATGGAAGCCGGCCACGAGCATGTCCATCTCTTGTCTGACTCGGTGGGTACACGAAAGCAACACGTTGGCTTTGAACCCACAAAAATGCGTACTTATGCAGTGTGTGGTTGGGACATTTGTAAGGCCAAACGACATGACCGTGTATTCATCATGGGAACCAACCATATCACGTCGCATAAATTTCTGAAGCAATTAGCTTAATACGTTGTTTAATCGAACCGGTGGCTATGTTTCCGCGTATATTTAAATTACTTTTGTTTCCCTTTCAAATCAAGGTAGATACTCTATAGCAGTGAATCAGTGATGCAGGTACAAAAGCAAATCGAATACTAGTTTCGTCTGATAACTGTGTTGTCTCGTAGTTAGCGAGTATTTAGGAGAACCATCAACATATCAACGTTACTTCATCAACATCTAAAGACAAATCAAAACATCTGACGTCCATGTTATGGTCCCTAGCTAAAATGACCAATGATTGTTATAGCTCAACAAAAATCAAACCTAATCAACTACAAGCTTAACACGAAACCGTGGGTCTCAGTCTCGAAATATTTTTTCCAAACTAAAAAATTGCAACACAAGAAAACGAGTCACGTCCACCATTTAATTAGCACATAATCGGAGTAAGCACACGTTCAAGCGACTAAAATATAACACCACCGCAAACTACTCCAAACTACTTACTACACAAAAAAAGAAAAAGACGCAAAATTCCATAATATTCCACTCCACCTCCACTAACAAAACCCAGACTCAGAAGTGAGATTCCTTCCAAATTCCAATCCTCCATCCACGCCCAATCGGATGGTCCAACCCAAACCCGCGAAACCAAGTCAACCCGACCCGATCCCAATCGGATCCACCACCACCACCAAAACCTCGCCCGACTCCAGTCCCCAACTCCTCCTCCCAACTCCCAACACATATAAAGCCCCGTCTTCCTTCCCAACTCCGCAATCCTACTCGGAACAGTTCCATGGAGGACGCCTACGCCAGATCTGTGCCCCAGGTGAGTCTCCCCTTCCGATTCCGATCCCGATTTGCCTCTTCGGATTGGTCTGGTCGTGATCCGAGCTGCTTCTCAGGTCCTGGAGGCGTTCCGCGTCGATCCGGCCCGAGGACTCTCCGATGCTCAGGTGAAATTGTTTTTTATTTGGATTTGAGCGTCGGCGAGGTCTTGATGTTTGAAATTTGGTCTTGTAGGTTATGGAGAATGCGAGGTTGTATGGCAGGAATGGTGAGTCTCGCGTTTTTCGATGGAATTGCGGAATTTAGTGATTTTTGTGTGGTGATTAAAGAATTGTAACGGAGCAAATTGTGGCGGGATACGATTTCGAGTTCGAATTAGCTGTTTAAAATATATTATTTGAAATGTAGCTAGCTTTGGTTCATTTTTAGTTTGTTGTTTTAGGAGGTTTTCCTTTTTCGCGTATGATTTGATCTGCATTCAAAAATTTGCACACTTCGTTATTTTTTTTTCTTAATGTGTCTAATGTGTGTTTTTGTTCTTCCTTGTAATTGCAGAGCTCCCTCATGAAGAAAGTAAGTGGATTCAGCATCTGTATATCTGTTATGTTTTCAGATCCTGCGGAATTCTATATTTTTTTAATTCTTTAGAGACGTTATTTACTTTGTATAATGGTGTTAAGACTACGTTGCGAGCCTTGCAACTTCTCAGTTTAATTTAGACTCGAGACTCTATGCATTTAATTTTTCATGATTGTGACTTTATGCATTTTATGCATCTACCAGAAAAGTGACTTTACCATTAAGAACTTTTTTTATCCCGGGTGAGGAAGGACACTTCTTCCATTAGCCAGTGGAATGGTAAACCATCCAGACCACACGCTTCCATGCCTAGTTTTCATAATAAACATGTACAATTAATAAATAAGCACACTATAAAGTCCCTATCACAGCTAGTATTGGCATCTCCAACTCTCTTCAATAGTCCGGATTCCTTGGAGTTGAACCTCCCAGCTTGATTCACATCATACTGACTACACTTTAAGTCACCCCGGTATTGCTCAGAGAGATTCCTTCAAACATCTTTACATTCATCTCAGTTTGTAAGGGTACCCTTAAATCCTCTACGGCTGCATGCCATGTGGATGGCAATTAGATCAGCTTGCAGGCCTTTCCAATCAGATACTTGTAGTCCTAGCTACCCCCTGGTATTGTTCCATAATTCCTTTAGGAATAGACATTCGAAGAATAGGTAGTGGTGATGATCATCTTGTGAATTGTCTCATAGACAACATCCTGAGACTAAGATATTCCCTCCTTCGTAACTTATCTTGGGTGGCAATTTTCCAGAAAGACCAGTAGCATCCTTATATGAAAAACATTTAAGTTTAGAAATGATTTTACCATTTTTTATACTCAGGGTTCATCCACACAAGCCTACCAAAAGTAGACTTCATCTTTTACGCTGTTTAATCATTTAATGTAAATGTACAAATGCATGTCTGATTTATATTCAGGTACTCCCTTCTGGAAGTTGATTCTGAAGCAGTTCGATGATTTGCTTGTAAAGATATTGATAGTAGCTGCAGTTGTTTCATTTCTTTTGGCTTTAGTCGATGGAGAAACTGGTGTTACAGCATTTTTGGAACCTTCAGTAAGAAAATGACATTACCTGATTATTTCATTCATTTTGTCACTCGTAAATTCTTATGGTGCATGTTCTTTATGTTTCATTTGCTTCTCTCTTTTGAATTCCTACAAAACAACTAATTATTTGCGTTTCTCCTCTAAGAATCCACTAGACATATATTTTAGATTTATATTTTACACGTTAGAGTAATATAAATGCAATCACAGTATTTTTAGATAAAATACGATAAGTATTTGAATATCAGCCCTCGTCTATTTTATCGCATTACGACTATGATAAATACTCCTCTCTTGTCCAGCAGTTTGCCCCCTAAAACAAATGAAGTACCAACCATTTCAGTATATCTTACATGGAGTCCTACAATGCAAATCTTTGCGTTGTAGGCAAATTTATCAACTTACATTTTGAGATGCACATGATAATATTTGCTCTGTAATTTTCAATAATTGTATTGTTCATAGTGTTCTTGCACGTACTCCTGAACAATGTCAATGTGAATCCCTGGACTATTAAAATAATAGATATGATGACAGTCACAGTTTTGACGTCCGAGGAAGATCCTGAACGTAGACATGATATTCTTGATGGTTTTGTATAGACATTACACTCTTCATTATTTCTCAATATGTTTGGACTTGTGATTTTTGCTCAAGATGGCATACAATGTTCATATTATTAGTTGGACATAAGCTTATTGTTCCGTGACTCTGTCCAAGGCACATATTTCTCTCTCTGTTAGCATTAGAAATATCTAAACTGTATTGAGACCGGACATTATTTTCACTTTATGCGTGGATATTATGGCTTCTGCGTTTAAACTTAAAATAGGTTGGTATTTCTAGCTTTAGTTTAGAAATCAGACCACTGGTGAGTGACCAGCTATTTTTTGGTTTGCAACATTGCCTTCACATAACAACTGTCCACCCTTTTCAACTTATTAAATATCAAAAACCGGAATTTGTAGTTTCACTGATTGCTGTTTGCCTTTCATTTAAATATTTAGGTTTTGCTCTCTAACCCATTTAAATCCACTTTTGATTCTTAGTTTTCTGTTGACAGCTGAAGTTCAGATCACAATTGCTTTTCACTATGGCTGTTGAGTGCATAATTTTTGTATTTATGTTTATATCTCCATTCGTCATTTTTGTGTGCAATTCATTTCCTCTAACGGCTGCAGGTTATCCTTTTGATCTTAGCCGCGAATGCTGCAGTAGGTGTAATCACAGAAACAAATGCTGAGAAGGCTCTCGAAGTAAGTACCAGAGTAGCCACCTCTACACCTTGATACTTATTCATACTGTTTTTCTATCTTATTTGCTGGTAGTTTCTATCTCTGTGTTGGTATTTGTTCTCTCTTTTGTTATCCCTTTTATAATAGGCTTTTTAATCAACTATTGGTTTTTAGACTGCTTATCAAGAACGTCATGCCTGTGGCTAACTCTTATAGCATCGGTTATGCTTGTGGAGCTTCAACATTGGTCTGCTGTCGATGAAACCGAATATTTATTAGACAATTTGAAGCACCTTAGGTACATATTAAAGATGTGAAACAACTGAAACTAATGAATACATGGATGAGACATTATTGATGTGGGGATCTTGTACTGTTAACCTTATTAAGTTTCATGAGCTTTTATTTTACAGTTTTTTTTCAATAATTTTTTTTTTCTCACTTGTTGGTCACCTGTATTTTTTCATTTTTATTGTTATCTGAGGGTCTTTCTTTAATTTTCTCAGGAGTTGCGAGCATACCAAGCTGATGTTGCTACTGTCCTTCGAAATGGTAATCTACTAAAATATTTGTTTCAAGAATTCAACAGTTTTCATTGTTGAGGAGTCACATCTATCTGACTGGGGATTGAATTCTTCTCATAACTTTTAAGCTTTAGACAGTTCTTATTGACTCATAATATTCTTGTAAAGCTCCAAATTGATTAGATAGGTCTTATCAAACATGATTGATGCATAAGTTTTCCTAAGTCATGTTACCACAAAATACGAGGTGTTCCTGCAGATAAGTTCATATGATTGGTACACAACTTTTTTTATCATAAAATTGAAATTCAATGATCATTAAATTTGCAATGACATGATGTCGCTTACTGCACATTTATGGATACCATAAAAACATAAATGGAGGACTTTTCTAATCCTTATACTTGGTTCAACCAATTCCTTATTTATCTGGATCTTTATTCACCTAAGTTTCTTCAATGTTTATAAATTACCATGGAGAGATCACCATTCAATTGACACACACACGCACGCACGCTCACGCTCACGTTCACGCACACCCACACGCATTGCAAAATACTCTGGGCTCAACTATTCTAGAAGATCTTTCTAGGCAGCACTTTTCCCTTTTTATGTTCTTTTAAAAAAACCCTTTCCATTCCAGCATTCCCTTACCTTTCAGCTGACTTTTTTCAAAAAAAAAAAAGAGCAAGCGGAACTAATTTCATAATGAAAGTTTCCTTCCACAATGGAGATATGGATGTAACATTTAGTGCATTTTTGTGCAGGCTGTTTCTCAATACTGCCAGCAACTGAGCTTGTACCTGGGGATATTGTTGAAGTTGGAGGTTTGACTCCTAGTGATAACAATGAGTGACTTTTGTACGTGATAGCTGAATCTGATCAAGTTGAAGTGCTCACCATGTTTCTGTTATTTATGCAGTTGGCTGCAAAATACCAGCGGACATGCGAACCATTGAGTTGTTAAGTAGCCACTTACGTGTTGACCAGGCAATTCTTACGGGTACTTTATGCCCTGGTTATCTTTTCAAATTCTTTTATGTTAGTGACCATTGTTTGCATACTTTAATTGATCTCTAGTGCTCTTTTGTGATACTCATGGTTGAAATTTGAATAATTTAGTAACTTGTATTGGGATTCACAATGAGTTGTTTTCTGAGATTTTCAAGTCATATATTGAAGCCCCTTTTTTCAAATTTAACGTCATTGCCTTGTTATTTAGGTGAGAGTTGCTCTGTGGAGAAAGAACTTGAGTGCGCACTTGCAACCAATGCTGTCTATCAAGATAAAACCAATGTCCTCTTTTCAGTAAGCCCTTCTCATTCCTTCTATACGATCCATTTGTTTTCTTACATATGTCCCGCGTATGCATTTGCTTGCTTTTCGTCGAATATTTTTAGAGTTTGTTATGACTGCTGACAAGTGACACAGCTGTTCTAATTTTGAATCTCTACCCATTTCAGTGGGGCCATGGCTGTGTGTCATGATGATTTTTGCACCTTAAGTATACTAACTCTTGTGGCTTGTACTGTATAATGTAGATAGGCTTTCTTAAAGGAATTACAACTTTGGTTTTAATTCTTTTGGCAAACGGAACTTTTAAAACAAAGGACCATGAATCTCCATGCTTTTCCAGTTATTTATGCCAAACAGATCTTATGACATACAATCTTTTTCTTTTGCATTCATGTAATTTGTGGAAATGAGAATCAAATGATTTGTATATAATCTTATACTAAGAATCTTCATACAATCTTTCATAAAGAGCAGTAGATTTGGGGAGATCCTTGTATCATAACTTCTTTTGAACAGTAGTGCCTAAAGGTATCTTAGAATTTCTGATGCTTGAGGAACAATTACATTTTAAAAAAGAAGAAGCCAAGGCATGAAAAGTCATTATCTGATCATCTCAAATATGCACTCTTCGCACCACTTTTCTTTTTAATATATGTCATATTTAATAGATGTTTGAGAGCAAAAGGGGCAACTTTTGGATAATTAAAATCAATCAAATTATAAAGACTTGCTTTGGTAGATGTAATAATTTGGCAAAAGTTGGACATGATTCATGCAAGAATTAGCTTTCTTATAGGGAATTCCGTTGTTGGCAAGGATGTTTATGTATTTGGTACGAGTGTGACCTCAATTATGTAAAAACAGAAGAATGTGCTTATGTACAGGTTTTCCATGTTTATATTTTCACTGGCTTTTTAGTCAACCTGTTCCATCTAATGATTACTGGCTACTTTACATACTCGTATTCTCAATTTTCATTGGTTGCTCTTCTGAAAGTTCTTAGAGGATTTAAGCCTGCATATTAACTTTTACTGATTAATGATAAAAGAAACCAACTTATGGACAAGTGCCAATACTCCAATATTGGGCAAATGAGCAACAATTTCTTGCAATTCCTAGCCAATACAAAAATACGACTTTAAAAGCTGTTTTTATTTTTATTTTATACTTGTAATAGTGGCACACTCTTTGTAACCATAATGAAGACGAAATATTGATTCTCCCTCTCAAATGCAAACTTCAGGGCACAGTTGTGGTGGCTGGTAGAGCAAGAGCTATTGTCGTTGGCGTTGGATCCAGTACTGCAATGGGCAGCATACGAGATGCGATGCTTAAAACTAATGATGTAAGTCCTACATTTTCTTTATTGTTATATGAGATGTGATGCTTAAAACTAATGATGTTAGTCCTACGTTTTCTTTCTTGTTAATGGTTAGTTATTAGCAATTTGTAACACACTCATTTTCAGCTTGTTTTCTGTTTACCAGTTCCTAGATGCTTTGCAGAATGTACATATCAACATCAAACACCTATTGACTTAAGTTTTTGTTCCACTTGTTGCTTTGCAGGAAGCCACTCCCTTGAAGAAAAAACTCGACGAGTTTGGCACTTTTTTGGCCAAGGTATATTTGTCATTTTAATGCCTGGTCAAGAAATATGAAGGATATATAGAGCTGATTTATGAGACAAAGTTGATATTTTTACCTTGCTTTAGGTGATTGCAGGCATTTGTATACTTGTATGGGTTGTAAATATTGGTCATTTCAGTGATCCTTCTCATGGTGGTATTGTGAGAGGTGCTATTCATTACTTCAAGGTGCACATTGTTGGCGTAATGTTACTTTTTAGTTCACCAAACTATCAAAGAGCATCAATTTTCCCCTCTTTTGCTCTTTTTTAAGAAATTTTATTGCTGATCTTGGTTTTTGCATGGTTGATGGTTATGTCCTCACCAATTATTATAACTTAACATGACCTTTTTTAAAGTTTATCTACTTTCTCTAATCCGCAGATTGCTGTTGCTCTCGCGGTTGCTGCTATCCCTGAAGGACTTCCAGCAGTGGTTACAACGTAAGTCATGAAACCACAACAATATAGTCAGGTCACATGAGTTTTATCTAAATAATTTTTTAATGATTAAAACTGTTAAAAGTATGGTTGTTAAAAAAATCATCCACACTACGGTTGTTAGATTCACGAAAGCTTGGGCCTGAATAAATGTATTGTTACTGCAAGGGTGCTGAATCTACTTACCTTTTGAAACTTAGGAGACATTATTAACCAACCGTAGTTTATAGAAGTAAAGTTCTAACCCGACACTTCCGTTTTCCTAGTTGTCATATGTATGTAAAAAATTTCAATTTGATTTGTAAAAACAAATTTTAATCAATCCTTTACTTTTCCCAATTATAGGTGTTGTAAGTAGAACTCTCTGTGACTTCAAATGTTTGACATGATATTGTGATTTGGCATTGATGATCCTTCTCATCCCCAACTAGTTTGGGATTAAAATCTTTGTTGTTGCTGTTGATCCTTTTCATGAACATGCATGTTGGGTTTTAGTTGTATACCAAAACACACATTACAATGTTGACGTGTTTTGTATTGGACTCCTTTGATAATTTGTTTTTTCCTATTTTCATCCAGGTGTTTAGCCCTTGGGACCAAAAGAATGGCCCGCTTGAATGCCATTGTAAGATCACTACCTTCCGTGGAGACACTAGGTTGCACAACAGTCATATGCAGCGACAAAACAGGAACTCTTACAACCAATATGATGTCTGTTTCAAAGGTAACAATTGGGCATAGCCAATATGATGGTTTATTCACAACTTGTTAAATGCAAAACCCAGGGATAAGATATGTTATACAGATGAATTTCAATAAATTGCATGGCATGCTCCAGGGATTATCTATAGAGTAGATTTTGAATGGTGGTTGATAACGTTTTCAAGTTGAACATTATTATTAGAACTGATTTTTGTCACTTTCTGTGATTTAAATTTGTTGTCATTCATATAAATTAAAGATATGGGAAGATTTGACCATCATATCATCGATACAGGGTGTGAGCAACTGAGCATAGCTTTTTTATTATTCATTTTCTTGTAAGATGCAAAACCAATTTATCGAATGTTGGAAGTATTTATTCTATGTTATTATGTATTTTGTCAACTTTGTCTGACTTCTTCCTTGTCTCCTTAGATTTGTGTGGTTCGATCAGTACATCACGGTCCTGTCACCACAGACTTCACTGTTACTGGGACTACTTATGCTCCAGAGGGATATGTTTCTGATGTAGCTGGACAGCAGGTATCTGAATTCAGTTATCCACCTCATATTCACAATTCACCTTCTTAAAGTTAAGAGTTCCAATTGTTTCATTTCCTGTCTCTAACTTTCTATCATTTAGAATTTTTTCTTTTGCCAAATGTCAGTATCTTTTCTTGCAATTTTTATCTACATTGTCCTTTTGACTTGTATAGGAGGTATCTGTGTTCATGATCTAACATTCACCAAAATAACATTTATATGTCAAAGCAGTGCCCAGATTGTTGTTGTATGTGAGAGCAGTGTTTGAGTGCCAATGGAGAAAAGGTTAATGAATCAAGTTAGACAGTCCAAAATGCCAATGGTAATAGAGCATCCTAAAAAAAGAGACCCCAGTCTAAAACTAGGGGTGCACATGGGTCGGGTTGGGTCGGGTTTGGGCCTCAACCCGACCCAACCCGAAATTTTCGGGTTGGTAAAAAACCCAACCCAACCCGAACCCGAACCGGTTTGGGTTCAACCCAACCCGACCCGAAATTTTCGGGTTGGATCGGGTTGAACCCGAATTCGGAAATTTTCTCCCAAACTTGGTCGGGTTCGGTCAACCGGTGCTTAAACGGTCGACCGGTGGCTTGAAAACCCGAAATTTTCGGGTTGGAAACGGTCGACCGAGTGATGTTCGGTCGACCGGTTTATTTGGGAAAAAATTAAAAAAATTAAAAAAAATAAAAAAAAATAAAAAATCGGGTTCGGGTTGGGTTGGGTCAACCCGACCCCCTCAACCCGAACCCGACCCGAAAATTCGGGTTTTTGATTTTCCCAACCCGACCCGACCCGAACCCCTCCCCAACCCGACCCAACCCGACCCGACCAGTCGGGTTCGGGTTGGGTTTCGGGTTGAACCCAACCCATGTGCACCCCTATCTAAAACATAAGGTGTGATCTCTACATTCTACCACCGATGTTGTAAAGATATCCACACCCATATATCCATAGGACCACAGCCTCCTTTTCTAAAATAAAACATGTACCACCTGATGGATATTTCTACTCAAATTTTATTTGTATGATGTTATCACTCTTTTTTCTTTTCAGTAAACTGTCTTGCTGGTTTTGTAATTTGTATTCATTATGCTTATATCGGCTTGTCGGAGGTTGCATCAACTAATAGGATTGTAAAATCGACACTCTTTTTTTATTATGCAGCTTGAATTTCCTGCTCAATTTCCTTGCCTCCTTCACATTGCTATGTGCTCGGCACTTTGTAACGAGTCTACTTTGCAATACAATCCCGACAAAAGGATTTACGAAAAAATTGGCGAGTCAACTGAAGTTGCTCTACGTGTTTTAGTAGAGAAGGTACAAAAATATTTTTTGTTTTGAGGGAAACGGTATAGTGGTATTCCAATCATAAATTCTGTGAGCAGAAATGTTTTAGATGAAATAAATGCAAGCAAATTGAAGCTAAATATGTACATCTATGGTTAACAGGTTGGTCTACCTGGTTTTGATTCTATGCCTTCAGCTTTAAATATGTTGAGTAAGCACGAGCGTGCATCATACTGCAATAATTATTGGGAAAATCAGTTTAAAAAGGTTTGTTTCGATTCAAAGCACTTCTTTTTCTTCCTGTGTTCATTTTTAATCTGTGATTTTTTTAAGTATCCTTCATTTTATCAACAAATGGCACACTAACCCATGAAATATAGATTTCATTACTCAGTTGATGTTTAGTTATTAAATGTCATAAACCATCACATAATATCTATGAGACATGTATTTTTTAGTCTACAAGGTCAGTCGTTTTACTATTACCACGTCTTCTTACCGACATTTAAGGTGTTAGATGGTGTAGTGCCCAGTGCAATATTGTTTCTTTTATAATTTGTTTCAATTTATAGAACAATTTTGTGTGTGTTGTATGCTGATATGCTACGAGCAACTATTGGTCCAGATTAGTAATATTACATTTTATGACATACAAAATAGTTGGGTAGGTGCTAACTGCTAAGCTGTAGACACTGGATTTTTTTATAATTTGAATCTTGTATGAGTTGATGGAACTTCTTATATAGTCATTTACTACCGTTGTTGTCAGTTTGTGACAATCTTTATCCTAGTTACTTATTTGTGCTCATTGCTCAGTCAGCATTCCCGGACTTGAATATTTTGGTATTTGCAAATTTTATGTCTGTTTACAAACAACAAATTCACACTATTAGCACACAATTCTTTGTGATCATTTTTCTAATTATTCTGGCTACCTTCTCTGCAAGTTGACAGCACATTTTACTCTGCACACAGTTTTGTTGGTTTAGTTTTGTAGTAGTTAACAATATTCATTTTATTGCTGTTCCCTTATTTCCTTCTCCTTACCTTGATACTCTCAGGAAAAAACTCCTTGTTCTTGTCTACCCATTATTTGTTTGCCATCCATGCAGATATCTGTTTTGGAATTTTCCCGTGACCGCAAAATGATGAGTGTACTTTGTAGTCGGAAGCAGCAAGTTATTATGTTCTCAAAAGGTGCTCCTGAGAGTATAATGTTGCGATGTACACATATTCTTTGCAATGATGATGGATCTTCTGTTCCTTTAACTATGGATACTCGTGCTGAATTGGAAACTAAATTTCAGAGGTTTGTCTTTTTCACTTAATGTTTTGGAATCGATCAGTTTGCATGAGTGAAATTCGAAAGTTTTTATGTTAAACACTTATACTCGACCACTGATAGCAATTAAGACAAAATAAGTTTGAAAGGATGTTTTTTTAAACTATAATGAAATGAGCTAATGAAAGAAAAATTGCCTTCTCCATGCTAGCATGGAATTTACCTTTCTATGGTCTACGGATCCTTTTCCAATATCAAGCCATTCCCTCCTTGGCTATTATTGAGTCAAACTAGTGTTCATTGTACTTGTTTTATTATTACCTGTAATACATTCTTTGATTGATATTACCTGAACTCAACATCAACTTTTTTGTGCAATGTCTGTGTCATGGTTATGCCTAACCTTTGAAATCACAACCTAAAGGACAATCTACTGCAGTTTTGTTTTTATTTTATTTTATTGTGACATTTTCTATTTCTTCTCGACAAGTATTTCTCCAAATTTCCTATGTTTGTTAACAGTTTAGCAGGTAAGGACTCCTTGAGATGTTTGGCCTTTGCTTTGAAGAGAATGCCGATGGATCAACAAAGTCTTTCCCCTGATGATGAGGCTAACATGACATTCATTGGAATGGTATGGCAATAATTTTCTTACCTATGTGATTACATCCAACAATGCCCATGGCTATTGGCTATGGTCAGTGTGGTAAGGCAATCCTTTTAGTATGGTATTATGTTATGGTGGGAAGTGGTAAATGTATTTATGCCATGCTGGCCAAATTTCTAATATTTATGAGCATACATTCTAATTACAATTTTGACTTTTTACAATGTGTTGTTATCTTGTTGCTATTTGTTTACGATGTGTTATTATCTTGTTGCTATTTATGCTGGTACTAGCTACAAAAGTAATAAACACAACAATTATATTTTTATCTTCAATTATAATGAACTTAAAATCTTAATTACGGTTCGCCCTTTGAACTATGCCTTGTTATCGTTTTACCATTTTGAGCTTTAAAAAGTGTCAATCACCTCCCCTATAATTTTGTTTTGCAACACTTCTAAACTTTAAGGATCCATTAGTTTTCAACATATTCCTTGTTTTTGTGTGTGTTGTTTTCCAAGTTCTAATATTAATTTTATGGTAGACTTGAAATGATGAAATTACCCCAAAATTAGTATTACCAACTTGGAAAACAACAACAAAAAAATAACGGTGAATATGTTGAAACTAATGCATTCTTAAAATTCATTGGGGCAAAGCGTTACAGAATGTTAGTACAAGGAAGGTGATTGATGATTTTTGAAGTTCCCCCTTTATAATATGTTTATCTTCTGTTTTTTAAGCTTATGGTGCATCCTGTCATATTGTTCTTCTACCAATGTAAGCTTGTCTTTATCTTTATAGGGCTTGGACTGTTAGGCTTTGACGTAACATCGTTTGTATGTGTCTGATTTTCATTTCCTGTTTGGGGTTGCTTTTTGGTAGCTGGACATGCTTTTTTTGTACAGTTCCCCCTTTTAATACAATTTAATTTTGATTGATAAAAAAAGTAAGCTTGTGGATTAAATTGTACATTTCTCTGCCTAGCTCCAATTGGCATCTCACATTTTTCCGCGTTCGAATATTTTCGGCCTTCTCAGTTCTATCCTATCAATAATACAAATCACATTTTTGTAATAAAGGTTGGAATGCTTGATCCACCACGAGAAGAAGTAAAAAATGCAATGTTGTCATGCATTTCTGCTGGTATTCGTGTTATAGTTGTCACCGGCGACAATAAAGTGAGTCAAGCAAGAACTACTTCATAGCATTTCAACTGTTACCTATTTATTATATGTTGATGTATGCTTTATCTCCAGTCTACTGCGGAATCTCTGTGTCGTCAAATTGGTGCTTTCAAACACTTGAATGATTTTTCTGGATATTCTTATACCGCATCAGAGTTTGAGGCTCTCCCACCATTACAAAGAACAACAGCTTTGCAGCGCATGGTACTCTTTGCCAGGTATAAGGCTGAAAGCCCAATCATATGAATGGATGTCCATAGTCTAGCTTCTCAAGAAAAGAATAATTATATTTTACATTTTACTTTGCCTCCTTTGTCTTCAGTGCCCTTTTAAGGTATTCCTTATTTGTCCTAGAGCTTATTAAGAATTTAGTTGGCATAAATTTGTTTTCCCATTGATGTATATAAGTGGTGTCTGGATGCACTTGTGTTTTAAGCCTTAAAACACCAACAACGACAACAAAGCCTTTGATCCCAGACTAGGAGCACCGATCAGAAAAATGTCTTACAGCAATTTATTCTCTTTGTGCTGTTATATCTAGGTTATTCTTTCGATCGACTCAAATTCAAATTTCAAATAGAATTGATAAGGAAAAATGTTGAAGTTGTCCACACAATTATAGTTATTAAATCAAACTGGAGATGGTACTTTGAACTATATTAATAATAATGAATATACATTCAACCATTGTATCAAGCTCGAAAAATAATCAGGAGGAATGTTTGGTCCTCTAATCTCTTGAAGTAAGAGATCCATGAACCGGAGTCTTGATGCATATAGATACAAAGGCTCCTATTGGAGCAATAATTTCTAGGAACAATTTAAACCATTTTTTCGGAATAGAATGACTGTTTTCAAGTAATATATCATTTTACTGTTCCCAATTAGTATTAACCTTCTATTAGTAACCTTATTCATTCATGCTTTAGGGTTGAGCCAAGCCATAAACGAATGCTGGTTGAGGCCCTACAAAACCAAACGGAAGTGGTAAGCTATTTCACTTTTGTACAAATTGATCCGTGTAACCCAGTCAGAGTGTACCTATGGTATCAGGAAATTATTTGATGGTTCTGCTGAGTTTTATCCTATTTTAGCTATGCAATTTTCTGTATGAATATAACTTAACCATTTCTCATGTTTACCTTTTCTAGCTTTTGTTACTGATAGAACTCAAAAATTTAGATGAACAAAATGATTTTTATCAGCTAGACTTTCAATACTTCTAACACGGAGGGAATTGCAACTGTCTCTCTCATTGCCCCGAACTCATCTGTTTATACAGGAGTATTTTTAGAATAAAGAATGTAATTAAGTGTACGTTTTTAGAAAAGAAAGTTTCACACTTTCACCACGTCAATGTGAAGTGTGAACTATTGGTTAGCTACTTAGCTCCCTGTTAGCATTTACTTCAACCTTTTCTGTGATGTACTATAGTCCATTTTGGTCAACATTAAAAGTAAAGAAGAACCCAATTTGGCAAAGGCAAGACATATACATCAACATCAACATAATCCCAATGCCTCAGAAGAGGTTCCCGTCTAAGCAGGGGGGGGGTCGGATGTACGCAACCCTACAACTGTAAAACAGTGAGGTTGTTTCCAATTGACCCAAATGATACAAATGCAACTGACCATCTGCGATTCCACAATAAAAGAAATGCAGATCGTTTAAATAGCCTTTTGATATAGTCCATGATGCTCCAAATGTCAAAAAAAACTTAATCTTTGACACAGTGAAAATGGACACAAAAGGCAAGACATATATGAGAGTATTTTCCAATGCAGAAATTGGAATAGCAGCTTGGCAAACATTTGTCTATACCTCTCTTCTAAAGAATCCATATTCCCTAGCGATGTAAATTAATGCTACCCAACGAAAAGAAATAAATCATTTCAATGTCTACTCGGCGATGGAAAGTTATCATTAGTTAACAATTTTCATATTCTCAATAACCATTGAGCTTTAAATCATTGACTAATGTTTTTATTTATATGGAGAGTTGGGAGTGGTATTTATGTGGAGAGTTAAATTATTTGTCATCATATAAAAGCAACACTGAATACTTCTGTAGCAAATTGTACCAATGGTCTTATTATGTATTACTAGGTCATTGCTAAGGCAACTTTACTTATTCTTAGGGTTCTTTTTGTATGAAATACCCATAACAGATAGTATAACCTGTCTTCAGAACTTCAATGTTTGGAAAACTTCATCAGTGTAACTTCCTTATATGGCCTTCACGGCCATTCTATGCTGTGAATATCTTGTTTCATATGTAATATGCTAGAGTCTAATTATAATTCTTTTGCCAAGGTTGCCATGACGGGTGATGGTGTCAATGATGCACCTGCGCTGAAAAAAGCCGACATTGGTATTGCGATGGGATCTGGAACAGCTGTTGCAAAGGTATTCTTTTACAACCAGCGCTTATTTCTTTTATCTTGTTCTCATAATTGTATCTCAGAACGTCCATCTATTGCTTTTTCTTTGATTGGTAAATGAAGAATTTTATTTGAGGTAGAGAGGGAAGGGAAGTCCATCTGTAACAATATGTGATTGCTCCAATGAAGCAATTAGAGATTAAGTTCATTATTCACTTGTATTTGACATCGCAAGGATGCAATGATTCCAAAGAAGGTTTATTAGATACCAAAAAGATTTTGAACCTTTTTCTTTCCTGCTATAATGCTTATATAAGCATGCAAAGCAGATCACAGACTATTTCTTGTGTTGGAACTTTGAGCAATTTGTGATATGGTAATTTTGATATCAAATCATCAATGCTGCATGCCGGCTGTTAGTTGTTTACTAATTATTGTTTGTTGTTTCCCAATTTGCCTTTGCTATTTTAAGAAACATCTTGAACCTGCACTGGACTTTTCCCCCTGTGGAGACATCTCTCACATGATTTATATTTGTTTAACATGCAGAGTGCCTCCGATATGGTTTTGGCTGATGATAACTTCGCTTCAATAGTCTCTGTAAGCGTTCTCTAATCCCGGAACTTCAAAATGCATCTGTCTTTAATAGATTCTTGCCCTTAAATTTGCATGAGAGGGTGAGTGAAAGCACACTTTTTGCTGCTGAAGAATGCCAATGTCTTCTTGTAAAAGAAAAAAATGTTTGTGCCAGGCTGTTGCTGAAGGAAGGGCTATATACAATAACACCAAACAATTTATTAGGTATATGATTTCTTCAAACATCGGAGAGGTGGTTTGCATCTTTGTAGCAGCAGTACTGGGAATGCCTGAAACTCTAGTCCCTGTAAGTATCTATTGGAGATCATTGCTGTCAAATTTGTAAATTGTGTACTTGTTTTCTCAAAATAACAAGATTTACATTAGCTGTTGTTTAATACGTGTAATATGTCTTTTGGTTTTGGATGCAACTGTTTTAGTATACATAGAAGAAGTTTCACCTGAGTCTTAGGAAGTAGTTTCTTTTCCTACGAAAGCATATTATTGACAGTCATAAGTCTTCTGAATTTACAGGTCCAACTACTCTGGGTTAATCTAGTTACTGATGGCCTGCCTGCAACTGCAATAGGTTTCAACAAGCAAGATTCAAATGTAATGTTGTCTAGACCTCGCAAGGTATGAACTTTTATGTGATAATCTGTTGATATCTTCATTGATTGTGCTGGCAACTCAATTTTGTAAAGAGGCCATCTTTCTATTTTTCGTATGATTATATGATTAACATGATATAATATCGTACTTCTGAGAAATAGAGAAGTTACGTGGCACAAATTTCATTGTTTTCATAGGAAACATGTTCACCAAAAAGCCATGAAATTTTTCGTAACCTATGTGAGATTTCTTAAAATGTTATCCTAGTTGGTATGCAGATAGAAGACATTGTGAACGAGAAGAAATTGTTTGAAAATTCAGTTTGCATTATTAATCATCCTACTACTACTACTACTACTACTACTACTATGATATGATGTGGAATACAACCACAAGTTTATTTGTATTGTACACTATTATTGTTGTAATTGTTATTTAGGGATATTCCAATGGTCTAAGTTGGACTATCAGGGTAAAAATGGAGGAAGGTGCAACAATGCTATGAATACCTGCCTTATTTTAAATCCACTGTCATGCAGGTCAATGAAGCTGTAGTCAGTGGCTGGTTATTTTTCCGATATTTAGTAATTGGAGGTACGAAAAATGGAACAAAATCTAATTGTATTTGTAGTATTTATGTTTTAAAATGAAACAACCTTTATTTAAAAAATAGTCGTATATGTTTAGCTAATTTGAGAAATGTATTTGACATTATAATAACATGGTTTATTTAGTTGGCATTTTCTAGATGTTTCTAAGACTACCACATTTCCTTTTTCCCCATTTTTTATTGCTCAGGCACATAACTGAATAAATTTTCAATAAGCATTAGTAGGATTATGTACTCCCATAAAAAGTGTATATATATGAATATGAAACCATGATATTGGCTTGTGTTGAAGTTGTCACTGCACTGTGTAATGATAATTTTTGTTGGAAATTTCAAATACCTCTCAGGAACTAGGGGACCCTATGTTGATTGAAAACCAAATAAAATCTGTAAACAACTTGATCACAGAGAATTTTGATTAAGCAATTGATCATGTAAAAGTTTGAACCCAAATTCCGATTTACCCATGATTAATGCTTTTATCCAAAGGACATCTTGTATAAATGATTTATAAATGATTTATAAATGATTTAAAGTCCTTTGGATAAAAGCATTAATGGGTACAAAGCACTTTAAATCTGCATTTATAAATCCAAATATTTAGGGGAAGATCTTTATTTTGGAAACATAGTGGGTATGTAATTTCAACTTATATAGTTTGACACCTATACCAGATCATTCAGTATAAGGTTGAAGATATAAAATCTAGTTTCGAGATTTGCCCATACCAATCCATAACAATATCTTATATTCCTGCTTTCTTCAGTTTCAGCTGACTCAAGAAACCATTAGTAGATGAGATGATACAAACTGGGAACAGTTGCATTTCACTTGCATATGGTCACATAATTGAGAAATGAGAACAAATACTTCCATTCCTAATTGATTTTAATGATATATCGATGCAGCTTATGTTGGGCTGGCTACTATAGCTGGGTTTGTGTGGTGGTTTGTGTTTGCTGATAGTGGTCCCAAACTGCCATATCATGAATTGGTAGGTGTAATTTGTCTCTTGCTTGGTTGTTATTTTGTACATTGTATTATATATTTCCGAAAAACAGAAAAGGTGTAGCAGCAGTGGTTTACCTAATTTTGTTACATTTGGATCTATATTGAACCTTCCACGTCTCATATCTTTTGCTGAGATTCATGCAATATCCATTTTCAAAGTGTGTGATTTGAAATATTGAAGATTGATATTATTACTTATCGGATGTCAGCTGATTTTGGCATTTTTGACTTTATTCACCTTTCCTAGTTGATTAATTTGTCTTTAGGTGCATGCTAACAAATTGTACTCATTTTCCATATCCAAATGGTTGCCATGCCATCTTGAAACAAACTCTTGCATTTCAGGAAACAAGATTCTGGGCATGCATCAGTTTCTTAAATACCTTTCAATGTGCTGGAAAATGAATCCTATCTGCAAGAAAAATAGAAAAAATATTGTTTCTTTAAGAGTTAAAGTATTCGTAATATTATCTTTGGATAATGGGTATTTACGGATATCTTCCCTAACTTTGTCAAGCTAAATTATCGATGTTGTACTTGGTGGAAAGATCTGTCCATTTTATGAAGTCAAATATTACTTTTTTGGCCTTTGGATAATAATTAGTTACTGACTAAATGAAATTGAATCTTTCAATTGCTCGCACTTCTTATTTGTAGTGGAATAGGAGACAGTTGTTGCATTTGGGCTTTGGAAACATCTTCGTTTTAGCGCTTTCACCTTATCTTGGGTGTGAGAGTCTTCGGAGGTTTTAGGGTGATACTGATAATCTGACGTTGACGTACCCGTTAAGAAAAACAGCCAGTTCTATAGAAGGTAAATATGTGAAATTATTTCAGCCATATGGACCAGACTGACCAGTGGACCCTGGCCAAGTACAGATTCTCAGTGTGTGCTGAGGCCTTGGTTAGAGTGTGAATACTTGGTTGTATTGTATGCAATACTGAAGGCGTGGTAAACTTAGTGCCTAGTGGATTGAGATTTTTGTGGGTTATGAGTCTTAAGAATCTCACATGAGTGTTTTTTGTATGTAATTTGAGTTTGTGATTCTCTTCATTTGGATAAGACTGCATTTTGGTATCCTTACAAATCTTTGATATTTCGTTGCAGTTTTATGCATGAGCATATGTACTTACTACCCCGAAGCATTTATCTAGAGAAGACTTTCCTTTTATATGACTCACATAAATGATAGATAAAGACATTCTCTGTTCCCATGGCTGCTATAATGATAATCTATTAACCTTAAACTTACACACACATGATATTTCTGGTCATCCTTTGCTGAGAGTACGTGACTTGTGATTTGAATAGTAAAATTACCTGCACATATAACTTTAATCATACTCCTATGTGTGCTCATATGTGTATTTTTTGCATTATATTTTCTGGTGTTTCTTCTTAAGGTTTCTGCTCTTAAGCTTGCACGAGTTTCCACCTTTCCGACTAATTTCAAGTGCCTATCTGTCTTATTTCAGGTTAATTTTGATACTTGTTCTACAAGACAAACATCATATCCATGTAGCATATTCGAGGATCGCCATCCATCTACCGTGTCGATGACCGTTCTTGTTGTTGTTGAGATGTTCAATGCATTGAACAACTTGAGCGAGAATCAGTCTCTTCTGTAAGTTGCCCTTGGTTTTGTAATATGTTTGTGCTTGGCATATAACTTTTTTAACATACATATTCTACATTAAACTCACGATCTTGATGCCCGGGCTAGTTTTGATCATCATTGATTTACATCCTTGTGCTTCTGGTGAGGTCGAAAAGTCCAACTCGTAGTTGGTGTGTAGGAGGCAGTCTTTTTAACCCAATACTGATTTTTTACCTCAAATACTTCGCTTTCTTCGTGCTTTAGAAAGCATGACGACTCAAACTTCTCTTTATTTGTTACAGATGTGCTTAGGTACTCATAACCCACATGAAAAAAGGCTACTGATGTTTTTGACTTAGCTGGCAGAAATTAATTTGCCTTGGATCCTTAGATTTGTTGGTATTCAGAACCTGCATACCCTTTGAATTGTATTGTATTGTGCATATCATTATTATTAAAGATGAACTTGTGCTTAGATAATGCTGAAGTGGGAGGCTAGCTCTTAAATAATGATAACTTAGATGTGAGCGCAATGAACTTAACCTGTTTGTTTGGTTTGCATATAAGTCTTTCCTCAAATGGGTAAAGAATTATGAACGATCGACAAAAAATGTCGAGATTTGATTTCCCCCCCCCCCCCCCCCCCCACATTCCATCACCTAGCCTAAACTAAACTTGTGGTCATAACATTATTTCCTATGGTAATGATAAAAAAACATTATTTCCTATGGTTTCTACCTTTTCTTTAATCGGTGTTATTGTCTGTACCTGGAAACAAGTTTACGCCCAAGTTCATTTGTAATAAGTAAGGCATGTCACCACTCTCAATATACAGTTACTTGTAATGAGAAGATAATATAAACTTTATCTCCATTCCATTCTATTTACTCTTGAAACAAAGAAATTTAAACTAAAATTCATGAGTCATGTTGAACTATTTTACCTCTTATTTGTGTGCTAGTGTCAAGCAGATATTTTATCTGATTAATTTGCAACTTATGCATTGTTGATCTCTGTTTTGTTAGTATTTAACTAGTAAAATTGGTAAGTTTAATCTTTGATGAATTTGTTGATTTTGCAGAAGTACAAGTAAAAGCCCAATAAGGTTACAAATAAAAGTACTCATAGATTATTATTTTTTTGCAAATAAAACTAGTTTGGTCCTCAGTGCTGTATTTGTCGGCAAGGTTTTTAGAACCGAACCGGACGTCGAACCGGCAACGTCAAAGTTTTAGAGGTTCGACCGGGGTCGAACCGAATCGAACCGGTTGAACCGGTGACGTCAGCATGACGTCATAAATATATATTATAGATACAATAGTCATATTTATTAAGAAAAAAGTATCAAAACATCTACAATATCAATATTTCTAGGGTTGGGGTATTGATTTGGGTTTGGTTTTTTTTGGATATGTAGTAATCGAATAACTAAATACATAATCAGGTACCAATAAAAATAAAAATAAACATAATTGTTTTTTTTCATGAACCAGTGGTTGAACCGCCGGTTCAACCCGGTTCTTGGCAAAATACGGTTTTGGGGGGGCAAACCGGCCAGGCCAGGCCTCCGGTTCACGGTTGAACCGGACGGACCGGCCGGTCCGGTTTTCAAAACAGTGATTGTCGGAATAGCCAATTGTGCATCAATATTATATAATTATGAAATTGGGTGCAAATTCACACTTTGAAGATGCCACTCTCAGTGACCTTCCCTAGTAGTACTTTTTCTATTTATCTATTTCCGAACTTTTATTTATACATAATTCATTAAAGTTTATGGTTATTTACTGACATATTCATTGCGATGTGAATTGTTAATTTGTTTCAGAGTCATACCCCCATGGAGTAACCTATGGCTTGTAGCATCCATAATCGTCACAATGATTTTACACACATTAATCTTGTATATCAAACCTTTGTCGATACTTTTTTCCGTAAGTTTCCTTGTTCCTTTATTCAAATATAGAATTGCAACAATGCACCTTCATCAAAGTTTCTGTCTCCTAAATTGATTCATTATTCATCCACTTCTATTCCTTTTTCAGGTTACTCCATTGTCATGGTCCGACTGGAGAGTTATTCTTTATCTTTCTTTCCCGGTTTGTTACTGTTTTCACTATGTCGCATGTTTTGTGGATTCTTTTCCTTGAGAAGAGTTGTTTTAGTTTATTATCTACCACCCTTTAGTAATCAAGATTCTTAATATTAAATTTATGTTGTGGTTCATAATTGGAATACGGAGGTATGCATAAACTTATACTTTTTATGATTCAATGTTTTGACAATCAAGGAACAAAATATCCGAACTAAATAACATACAAGATTTGCAGACATACAGTTTGGGATCATAATTGTTTTTCAAAAAAAACTTAAGAGAGATAAGTAGAATATGATGTGCTAGTTTTGTTTAATCAATTTTTAACAATGCCCAACTTGATAAATGCAGCAGTAATAGCGGACTGCCTTTTTTCGGAAAGCGGGACTGCCGCCTATTAAATCCCAGTATACTAAACCTTTGGATCTTTACTGATAAATGAGGCTAAGATATTGCTGTTAGGCTAGTAATTTATATATATCTAGGGACATAGATAAGTGCCTTGATGTCAACACACCATCCACTAGGAGAATGTGCAATCTAATGCTTTCATTCATTAATCTTGAGCCTTTTTACTAAACCCTTATCTTCAAAGATTATGTATTTCAGGAGACCGAGGATCTGTTTTCTTCTTTTACATCACTTATGCTTTGTCATCAAATTTGACCTAAAAAGTTTCTCTTGCAGGTTATACTTATTGATGAGGTTTTGAAGTTCTTTTCAAGAAGTTCAAGAGGTAAAATTTGTCTGCTTATCTGTTAGAAGACTCTACCTTCTCAAAAATAGTTGTGTCTTGTTGGATTGATAGACATCCAAACGAAAAACTTGAAAAATATGAAGATTGAACTTCTAAAGTGCGGTCTGATCATATATATTAGTTTGCCCGAGTCTGCTAGTTTTTTCTGCAGTCGCACAAAGATATAGATGTTTGTTTTGTTTTTTTGTTTCTTGATAAGTTGAGTCTTGGTCTCAACCATCTCTAATATTACTTTGCTACTTTCTGCAGGCAGAAACATATTTAACTTTAGACTGAGAAGACTCAATATGCTACCGAAAACAGACGCCCATGACAAGTAACTCCAAATCTAAATTTTCCATCAAGCAGAATTTTGAACGTGTGCTTGGTTGGAGAAATTGAGGCCAGCCGACATAGTGGTTCACTTGCCAGTCTGTTCACGAGGGCTCTAGTTTATTGATCTTTGATGCAAATGTACATGTAAAATAAATTAGTGTATGTTATTCACGTAAATTAGTGTAATTTAGCGTTAATTTATCAGGAACTTTTTCACATGCGCTGGCTGGAAAACTAGTATTTTCACATTGGTCTTTTCTAGTAGTGACGCCAGTTTCTGTTGCATCTGAATAATTATAGTTTCAAAAGGGGAAACAACTATAAATTATGAAATCATTTATTTTGTATTGTTCATTTGGTAAAAACTAAACTGGACGTCACGCTCGATTCGACTCATTGGGTAAAGATCCTTTGATAAGCAGATATTGGGTAAAGATCTTCACAGTGGACAGTTGCAAAGACAAATACGAAGCTTTCGTGTCGAATAGAATCCCACAAATGCGATTATATCACTCTTTACGAAGCGATGCCGACTTTACTTCCATCTGATTACAAAATTGTCATAAGAAGCCTATGGCGACTTCAAATCCGCTTGATGGGGACCAATTCTTTTCCTGTTCATCTAGCGTAGAGCATCTCGAATTTGGCTTCAATCAAATAAGGGAAATTCTAATCGGGCCCTTTCTGCAGGTTCTTTTTCGGGTTCTCATTCAAAATGCATCGTCCACTTATTTTCTCACTCATAATTTTTTAGTTTCTTGTTTTATTACCCCATTGCATAACAAATGATTGTTAAAGTGGAGCTTTGAATTTCGTGAATATGTGGAGCTTTAAATTACTGCATTATCTTCAGACATATCTGATGCTACTTAGTCAGATATCTGGTCTCATTTCTGACAAGATACGTGTTGTCATCGTCGGATGTATCTCATTGAGCATTCTGTTTGGTATATTTGTGTTAGATAAATTTTTCAAAAAACCAAAACAAGAAATATCTAGTTATCCTAGATATATTTGGTTACCTTAGATAAACTTATTATCAACACATGTGTATCTTATTACTAACATCACTGTGGTTACCTTAGATAATCAGATATATTCGGAGTTTATGCATGTGCTGAATGAGATAAAATGAGTGAATTAAAGTTAATGAAATTTGTTAGAGTAGTTGGATATATAACTTATATATATAACTTATATATATATAACTTATAGAGTAACCAGATATATCTGCAGCTTCACACATTCAAATATATATGTATATCCACACATCCAGATGTTGATATATCTGATCCTGATATTTCCAATTTTTGCACTTAAATATCTCTAATTTTGTTATCAAGTTGATCAAATTGCATCAGATATATCTGATTCATCAACACAATGCAGTAATATCCAACTTTTAATGTAATCATTCACTGTGATATAACTTTGGTGAATTAAGAGTAATTTTTGCTTGCCTTTCGTTTGGTCGAGATATATCAGATAACAAATGTGAGAAGTTGGATGACTGGTGAGTGAAGTATCAGAAGTTGAGAACAAGTGATTACCTATCTGGTGAGTGAGTGAAGTGTCAGACGTGGAAAGAGAATAATAAAATTAAAAAAATGAAGTGAGTGGAAAGAGAGAGAAGGGAATGGAAAAACAACAAAAAATAAAATGAGTGAGATCGAATGAGTTGAGTGTCAAAAAGAAATTAACACGAGGGTCCAAAATTAGTGCCCCTGTAGCCCAGCTCATCAAAGAATGACCAAATTATATGATTGTTAATCTGTTAAGGACTACAAACCATCGAGTCTTCTTTGCAGCAGTTGGGCTCGAGGCGACACCATGGGTGGGAAGTGGTTCAGGATGTGGTTCGACACCACCGTGCTGGTGCCACCGTTGACCAAGTGCTTCGCCGAGCGTATGACGCTCCACTTTGACGAGGAGATTGATGCCTATAGGAATGCACCCGGTGTGGAGACCAGAGTGCCTTACTTTGGTTCTACTCGAGGGCTTCTCTACCTTGACCCCTACCTCAAGTAGGTATATATATGCACTAACCAGCTAGATTTTTAAATTTTATTCTCAGATTTCATAAATATATATGCCATGTTGAAATTCATAAATATAATATCCCGCCTTGAATATGTAATATCCAATTTGATCTTGATTCGATTTCTTAGTGCCACTAAAACTCTGCAATAGGGCTTATCTGTTGGTAGCTCTGCATTAGGGTAGAATCACATTTTAATCAGAAAAGCGGATTGCATTCTAGTATTTCGTTAGAACAGAGTAGATAATTATTTCAAGGATTGACTTGCAAGGCCATCTTGAAGGCCAAATTTCGTTATACCATTTGAAATTTCATCTGTTATGTGTACGGATCATCGCTTCTATATTTTTGCATATTATTGTTGCATTATGTCGTTAACTTAATTATGAGTTTAAATGCATAAGCAAGACATTAATGTGAGCAAGTATGTGATTGAAATTCAAGCATAAATTACAAATGCGATAAATGAGTAAAAGTAATGGTGTGGTAGGCATATATCGGAGTACATGGCAAGTCTAGTTCAAACCCTAGAAGACATGGGATACGAAGACAGCAAAAATCTCTTTGGTGCACCATACGACTGGCGTTATGGCCTTGCTGCTGCCGGCCATCCGTGCAAGGTCGGAACTCAATACCTCTCCGACCTCAAGGCTCTTATAGAGAAGGCTTTTATTTCCAACAACAACAAGTCTGTAATTATTCTTTCCCACAGTCTCCGGGGCCTCTTTGCTCTTAATCTCCTCAATGACAATTCATTGGCGTGGCACAATAAGTACATCAAGCACTTCATTGCTCTATCCGCCCCGTGGGGTGGCACTGTACAGGTAAGGGTGTAAACGAGTCGAGTTGAGACTCAAATTGTTCAGATGAATTTTATTTTTAATATGATTTTGACTTTTGACTTGACTTAATAAAATTTAAGTCATCCGGTAAATTCTTTTTTCCTTCTAACTGGTCAAATAAAAGATTGCATATATATATGTTGCAATGCTTTAACAAGTTGGCATATGTGTAGATAACAATTAACTTTTGTTAGTTTTAGTCTTATCAAACCTAACAACAATTATTGGTACAAACTTAATTATAATGTTACAAGTTCGAGTCAAAATTTACACCCTTACGTGCATACATGCAGGAAATGCTAACATTTGCGTCGGGATACACCTTGGGCATACCCCTGGTGAACCCCTTGGCCGTCCAATCTGAGCAACGGAGCTCCGAGAGCAACATGTGGCTCCTCCTCTCCCCTCCCCTACCACCTTCGGCAACCAAGTCCTAGTCCAAGCCCAAGGCACAAACTACACCTCTAAAGACATGTCTCAATTCCTCAATGACGTCATAGGTTTCCCACAAGGAGTCAAGCTATATAACACTAGAATACTCCCATTGGTGACCTCCCACCAATGTTTCACTACCATTGTTTGCTTCCACTTTGACTGATGCCAATGCGTTTCGCTGGGTTTTATTACGGTATTTTAATTTTATTTTTCAATAGTTTACAATTTTAGTCCATAACAACAGCTTCTCTCTAGATTTTTTTATTAGTCGACTGAAAGGTACGGGTAGTCTTGTCTGAAGGTATTGTGGTTACAAAATTTCAGTTTACAAATAAATTTGGTTTATATATGACAACTGATGAAGTCTGTGAAATCTATATGTGTTGACTTTCAACGGTTACCAAGCGCGCATGAAGCATAGTACATTGCAACACCTTAGATTGCTGATGTAGTAAGAAGTTGTCATGTACTTATGTTACCATTTCTGAGTGCTGTCTGAAGGATTAGTTTTGTAGCTTCAGTAGGTATGTTTAATATCAACATAACACTAGTATGCTTACAAAAAAAAAACACTACACTAGCATGTAAAGCTTGGTAGTGTTTTGGGGGCAAAAAGTTTGGTAGATGATTTCAATGTTAAAAATCATCTTCATGTGGAAGTTGGTGAAGTTTTAATTAAAAGAACTAATGAAGAAGCTTCTCTTTGTAGCCTATGTGTTATTGGGCCTAGAAAAGGACAATGTAATATAATCGCCCCGTAAGTTGGGTTTGGCTTACTGATTTTCGTTAGTAGTGAGGCATGAGTGACCACTGACCAGCGATATATATATGTTTATTGAAAATGTTTAATTAATGGACTTGCAAGACCATCTTAAAATTTCTCCATCATGAAGTAAATCCGTAAGTCTTATCCATAATTTAAAATTGTTGATAAATCATCTATCGGTCTTATAAGTTATAAGTTTGATGAAATATGCTCAAAGAATTTCTTTCATTTTTGCGTAATTAAATTTATTGATGTCGATACTGTACAGCTGGGAGCCATCTGATTGTCAGACAAGTCGTCTTAAAGAGAGTGTCATATATTATTCGTAGGATATGCTTTTGCTAGATACCAAAGACAATGTACTTGACCAACAAGTGATTCCAACTAAGAACATCTTTACGGAAGCTAATCTAAACTTTTCTTTGTTGTTAACGAAAGCTAATCTAAATTATTGTAACAACCAGGACGAGGACACCAAGAATTAAAGCACCATATTCTGATCTTGCTTTGTAATATTCATTTAACAGGCAAAACCATTCCAATATACCATGGAACGAGACAAAGGTAATGTCTTTAATTAATGAATTCCTCAATTTCAAATCCCACCCACGACAAGAGAAAATGCTAGAATAGCTTGAATTTGCCAGATATTGTTTCATTCCAAATTCCACACACATATTTCAGGAGAATCATAGGTGTAGCGTGTTCTTGAGTAGATAATCGTGTTTTGTGAACAAAGGCCGGTACATGGAATTTATGTCATGGCCTCATAAGGTCTGAATTTTTAAAGACAATAAAAAACAATTGAAATTCGCGGATTTGGTATTCTACACATACGTGGTCAATACTCTTGTCTAATACTAATTGGATGATATTTATATTATTATTAGTATTCGAAAATACACAAAGTGGTTGAAATGTAAAAAAATCCAGAAGAATTAATATCACATAAAATCTTTACAAACTATGTGAAATATCAAAATTCGTGCGTAAAAATGTAAGATGAGGATTTTTTTTTAGAGGAATTGTCTTTTGGGCCACTTAAAAAAATCTTATTAGCTTGAAATAAAAGGGGGTGAATTGGAGAAGATATGGGAAGTGTTGGTGTTTGTGTTGGCATGTGAAAGTGTGGAACTGTACTGAGCTTGCAAGCCAACTTTGTTGTTGGTTCACATCTGCTGAATGTGTGGTGGTGGTCAATAACAAAGCAAGACCAACAAAACTTGGTTGGCAATGCCAAACAGCCGAAGACACCACCACCAATAACAACAAATATAAATATTTTATGTATTTATCTTTCTGTTGTATTTTGCTTTCAACCATGTCATGACCTGTCACTATTGGCTAGTGCTCATACCATTTTGGAACATTAGATTAGACACACTCGTTGGATTAGTGCCCCCAACTGGCAACTCCCACGGCTCAAGACACACTGTTGCATGTGCATGCACGTAGTTAATGGTATTGGACTGTTGATGCTGTAGTTAATGGGTTGCAGTCAGTTTTAGTTTTTGTTATTGAATTGGATATTTGGATGGGTCACATGAGTACATTATGTGCGATTAATATTGTTTTATTTTATCTAGACTGCCTCATCTCTTTTTAAATCATAAGCAAGCCAATGCATTTACCGAGATTTGATCTTGACTAACCAAAAGACCAAAGATCTTACAATTGAAACTTGCTCGGTTGGTGCAATATATAATTACATTTGAGATACAAGGATCAGATGAGACATGTCGTTGCAAAACAAGCTGTAATTACAATAACAGTGGATAATGCAGGTTACAAACCTTAAACAAGGGACTGTCAATACATATAATTTACTAAAGCCACGTAAATGTAACTCACACATTCATGCGTACGTTAATAAACAACTTAACAGAGGAGAATGAAGACAAAAAAGGGAGATAAGAGAAGGATAAGAAGACAGTGTGGTTCAAAGCTAGGTAGGAAATGAAGGGTACACCTAATGTGAGGATTAATATAAGTAACTCTTGAATAATCAAGGGGTTATTAATAAATTTGTATGGTCAAAGGCCGGGATCGATTCTACATTGTTAGCCTTGTCTTGGGGTGTTATTAGAGAATATTTTTCTTGTTATATTTGTGCAGTTGTGGTTAACTTTGGTTGGAGTAAAATAGTGCTAGTGTGGATAATTAAATGTGGAAGAAGAATCTAATAAGGGTTGTTTGTGGGATTAGAGGACTCTTTCTTCCACTACGGGGACAACCAAAAGGAAGTGAAAAAGAAAAACTAAAAAACTGTCGAGGGTAATAGCTTTCTAATTTAATTTAATTTTAATTTTACGGTGAGTAGTTTTTTATTGGAGTGTGGACTGTGGGTTCTCACATTGCATCACAACCTAGGATGGTGTCTCCACTTTTTAATGTAGTAACAAAAAATATATATGTAGAGAGAGAGAGAGAGATCACACTCCCACAAGGCCACAACCTATAGATTTGTGGCATTATGTAAGAAAAAAGGTAAAATATTACTAGTGGATATTATATTTATCCAAAGTGCAGCTCGATTAGATAAATTCGGTGTTTATGTGAGTTAAGATTCGAATAACTTTTGATTTTTGAAGACAGTGCTATTCAAGACTTGCGTTACGTTGGCTATCACTTTCATTCATCCATTTTGCATCCCCTAATTGCATAGATGATCTCAATAGAAGTATAGTTATTCAATGGAGTGTAATTCAATTGTCGGGTCCATAGATTTTGGAATGACGAAACTAAGAACAGAACTCCATTAAATCATATAAAAAGCATGCGTGCTTAGAATAGTTAGAGTTGTTTTCAAAAAAATAAAATAAATTAGAATAGTTAGAGTATATATAGTTTCTAACATGGATCAACCGTACAAGTTAAAAAAGGGGGTGAACGTGGAAAAAGAAACTTAAAACCCGAATTAGATATAAGTAATAGTTTGATGCATCAAATATCCAGTAACAAGAGTAGTATCTTCTTTAAGGAGGGCTTTTAAAGCGATTCAGTTGCTCAGTATTTTCCATTGTTACTTATTTATCATTTTGCGTTTTTGTACGTTCTACATGATAATGTTAGATGGTATGATCTGGATCTTGATAATTAATATACAATATTTACATTTTCTGTCACACCATTCCATTTCAGAGAGAATGAGAGATGCTGGATTTTATGTGTACCATCATCAATAACAAAAAAAAAGTTAAAAACATATATAAAATAATTTTTTACAACAATAAGTAAGGTATCTAAAATCGAAATTCCATATCTTTGATTTATGTAGAAGACACGTTCAATTGATTAAAAAGAAAAACACAAAACAAAATAAATAAAACAACTAGTACAAATGACAAGTAGATGAGACTTTTTAATCAGCAGGTTTAACCCACCTCGGGGGTTGTAACCCAAAAATCACAATCTACTATCCTGCCAACCCACCTAATAAATGAGTCAGATTGTGGTTGTCTTTTAACTGTTCCATCTAATTCTTCACCCTCTTAAAATATACATATTTAATAAATATATCATATTATAAATATATAATTAAGAGTTTAGTATTCGAACTTAAAATCTAATTTAACTAAATTTCAATGTTTATATGATGTGAAAAATAGAGTTACATGTATTTTTGTTATCTTAATTGTTTTTTTAAAACTGGTGATGGGCGGCCGCACGAATGCGTATCCCCAAAGCAACAAATAGTGGCCTACACTCTCCCACTTGGGGAGATGTTAGGGTGGCGCCCCTTGGAAGTGCAATGAGACCACCATTCTTGGCCATTTGGGTCTTTATGGGTGTGAATTTGTTATTGTTTTACAACGTCTAATTGATAAAAATACAAATCTAAATACTCAAGTGATTATTTTTTTAATTTTTGCAACACTATATTTACCTACTTTAACTTAAGTGGGGCAGACAGTGGTAGGACAAAAATATGTCTCATCCCATTAAGAATCCTAAGTAGATAAAGTGACCAATAAAGTGACAATTGTGATGTATAAGCGTCATATAATTTCAAAATTTCTAATCATTATTTTAGCAATTTTAACTTTTTAAGCGACATGTGCAATCCTATAAAATATATACAACCACGTGGTAGGGAAGTTTTCCAATAAATGGTCCAACACTATAATATGCAAGTTTGACCGGAATCATTAGAACCAAATCCTACCATCATTGTCATCAAATCTGTAACTAATTTCCTTTGAATCGGTAGATTATCTTTTGAAATCATTTGGTTTTGGTGGAGAAATAGCATGGAAAATGAGATGTCCAAAATTTCAAAACAAACTTGTGAACGATTGCTTTCGGCTGAAATAGTTAACATGTGTTTTGAGAAATCAAGTATTGAAGTTGTAAATATAAGTGATTTTTCACGCAACCAACTTCTTGGTAAATGATTTGCACTTGTTTCGAAAATGAAATTCTATACTTTTGAAGTTAGTGAAGAAGGCGTCGATATTTTTGTATTTACCTTTAAGTGTTTGTAAATCAAAATAAAGTAATTAAATACACATCCAAATATCTATCCGAAAATCCAACTTAAATATTTGTGAATTAATAGTTGATCAAAAAACTTTTCATCTTGTTGATAAAAAATGGTTCATAATCAACTCAATATGCGTAGCAAATTAGTAACAACTCAAGAGCATGGTGTGCGTCGGTCTTTCGGTAAGAACGTAAGAGCATGCACAACCATGACCTAGGTCATCTGCATTCTCTATCTTCTTTCTCTCACTGTCATGTCGTAATGATCTAACATCATATTTCTCTTTCACTATTCACCCATTAACATGACTTAGGTCATCCCACTATATTTCCTCCACGTCATTAATTTTCTTCTCAACTTTTATTATATTCCAAAATCATTTATATTTATCAAAAACATTAATAATTTATTTATTTCCAATTACTTTATTTATTTTACCATCAATGATTACCAATTACTAGTACCATTAATATTAAGAAAGCAAATATTACATTTTTTAAGCAAACGTATGCTTACATTAAAATAGACGACAAACCAAATACAAGATATAAACCAAATAATACACGATATAATTTAAATATTACACGACATAAAACATAATTAAGCGTTTCTGCCGAATCACTGCTAGATATTCTCGATCAAGTCCATACTCAGCGTGAGATGCTAGGTTTTATTATGAACGCGATCTCTGTTGTTCATGTAGGCATTAATGTCTAAAACCCGTGCAGTGGAGTAAGGACGTTGGTCCCGGATCCGATATGTCGTGATCCTGCTCAAACTTAATTGTATCATAATTTAAGGAATAAGATTCACGCTCGTCCTCCACGATCGTGTTGTGCACGAAAGGAATGTGTTCTAAAAGTTCTACTTTTATATGTCAATTATTATGAATCAGATGTGCAAACATTTTGTTCCTTGATTATGATATTCGTCTTTTGGAAGTGTTAAGGAAGAGACGATTGGTCATTAACCGTAGATCTTTAAAAGATAATGATTTACACAAATGAAAAGTTATTCGCAATCATGATAATTAACATGGAACATTAATAACCGATAGGGATGCAAATGATAACCGATTATCTGAGTATCCGATTCGAAAATTACAATTTGGTTGGTATTTGGTAAAAAAGTTTTTACCGAATACAATTTGGAATTGAAATTGGTTTATTTATTTTTTTACCATTTTCAAATTCGGATACGAATTCGGATATAGGTCAAACCATATCTGAATATCTGAAAATACCAATTTAGCATCCAATATATGTGGTTATTAATATTTGTATTGTGAGTTAATAAAAAACGAAGTTATTTCCTATGTAAATATAAACATAATAGAAATGAAAAAACAAATTATAATATAATTCTCTTAAAATAACTTTCCAAAATATTTTAGATTAAACAACAAAATATATATAAAAATATGTTATAGAAATTTGAACATTATCCGAATTCGAATATGAATTCGAAATGTTCTCAAATTTGGATATGAAATTGGTATGCTATAAAAATTTCAATTTGAATTCGGATTTGGTGTGCTTATTTGGAATTCGAATTCAAATTCGGATACAGGTATTACAAAATTCAAAAAGATCCATTTGCATCCCTAATAACCGAGATAAGATTGTCGTGTTGGTTATCGATTGTTGTAGCTCTACAAATAAAGGACGACACGAGTATATAAAAGTGGAAAATATTACTTTTATATATTAAATAGACATAATAAGTAAAACATTATGGAATTGTGTTTCGTGTCATTAATGTTTTATTATGTCTTGGATCCTAAGATATGAGACTTATATCTTTTCGCTCAAGAAGTGCTTAATTTGATTATTGTAAAAAACTATCAATGAGTATAGTGATAAAGACAATAATTAGTTGAACATGACTTGTGCTGGAAAAGATAGCCAGTCAAACGCATTGCCCCTCTTAATTGAGTGATGATATTAGTGAATCCCTTGATAAAACAAATTTATAATTTGCACAATGTAACTTGAGTTAAGTTACATAGTTATAATTATCTTAAAAAGATCAAGAAATGAATATAATACAAAGATAACACATTTCTACTTTGTATATATTTTGAATATCATGAGGCAAGAGACGGACACAAGTGGTGCACTTACATCACCAAATGGATTGTGTTTTAGTTCAAGTGAAACAAATACATCTACGTTAATTGAGTAACTATAATGTGTAGCTAGATACATCTTATAGTTTGGGATATTAAGTGTTTAATATCGCTGTCAATTTGAGTTCATATGATGTGTCGGGTTTCATGTGAAAAAAAGACACATGTGGTGAATGAATAAAATCAATATGACATGAGAATTGATATAATTACAATCATAATAAATTCATATAAGGTGTATATATTATGTGATGTAATAATTTAATATTACATATAATAATATATTACATAAGATATGAGTTTGCTAAAAACCGCAAAATTTCAAATTTTGTTGGAAATAAATCTAAAATTTGACAAAGCCAAAATCGGGATCAAACATGGTAAATCGTTTAGGATTCAGTCGACCGAGGTGTCTTCAGAACGGTCAACCGAACGGGGAACGAGAAAAAATCATTGGTTGACCGAAATTGTATGGAGTGCTGGACAATTGGGTTCGGTCAACCAAACGTGAATGGTCAATTGTATGCATATTCGGTCGACCGTCTATCTCACGGTCCACCAAACATGTGTTAAAACCGATTGGTTCGGTTGACCGAGAATTCTTCTCGGTTAACCGAACAACACGATTTTTGCTTGTATTATTAAGAGAATAATTAGATCATGGGTTGGATTAATTGCAGATTTGATCAAATATTTTTTAGGATGCTTATGTGACAATCTGAGATTATTTTAGGAGAGAATAAGCAAGAGATCATGTCTAAAGAATAATTCTTGATAATGATGTTTTGGGAGCCTATAAAAGGTCTCATCATCCTACTTGTTTATGTTAATGTATAAATTCTCTCTCTCATTAATCTCTCTCTTAACCACCACAAAAATATCTTAATAGTTTTAAGTTTTGAAGATAGAAATCTCAGGAGTTTAAAGAGGGGTTATTAGCTAGATTCTAAGCTTAATTAGAGATTGATTGACTAGCTTTTCTCTCTCTAATCTTGTTTAGAGTTTGGTGAACACTTGGAGGCGAATCGGCGAGCGATTTGACGAGCAACTAAACTCCGGTTCTTCTGAAAGGTTTTAGAGAACCTTTGGGTATGATCATTTCTATTTTTGTTTATTTTAATATATTTAGGAATGCATGTTATTAGAATAAACATATACATGTACGTAAAATCAATGAAAATATGAAATATATCTTGTATGTTTGTATTAAATTTTAAAATATATACATACATAGGGACACGAAATCCTACAGTGCATTATGATGCACACAATGATTATTTTGTTTAGGAGGTCAACATTCCACGTAAGAGATGACCTCCTTAGGATTGCCAATCGTGCCTGCAACACTTGAGGAAACTAATAAATTGGATAACTTATTTATCTTCAAACCATCTTGGGAAACTAATAAATTTGATAACATGTTTACGAAGCTAAGCTAAATCAGAGAAGTTAGTTTATATGAGTATAATTTTCGTACTTTTAATTATAACGTTATCAAAATATAATAAACCTTAATCCTAATTATTATCAAAATATAAAATAAAACTACTTAAATCCTAACTATTTATCAAAATATTAAACTCTTAAATATTAAATCAAATAACAAAAATAATACAAAAACCAACAAAAATTCAAAAAAACCCCAGACAAACCGAGTCGTGCCAAGTGACGCAACCCGGCCGTTGACTGGGTGGGGGTCGTCCCCCGACCCCGTTAAGACGGGTCATCCCTGGTCGTGGGGTTGGGGACGATCCTGTTAACCATGCTCTAAAGTACTTGTTTATCACTACCGATGGAGTGAGAGAAAAAAACTGGAATTCATGAATAAATGACAATCTTCTAATACGTAACAAATTACTAGTCATTGAGATTATGTAATTTGAGATAGTGTATTGTAATTTATAAAAAGAGTTAATCATTTTTTTGAGAAAATCCTAACCAAAGTCGAACGGAAGCCACCACCACTTGAGAAAATGGCGTTTGGTTTGAAAGTAAAACCCCCTCCAAATCCAATTCCCATTCCAAATTCCAAATCCAAAATCTAAAATCCAAACAAACAAAGGTTCATCAAAGTATGAGCAAATGGCAGGTATGGCATTTTCAATTGAGCAGAGGCCCAGAGGCAGAGAGAGCCCCCCACCCCCACAACTGCCACTCTGTAATCTGCACCCTCCCATGTGAACTTAAATTATTTCAGATCCCTTCAAAACCACAAAAGAAGAAATTTATTTATTTGGTTCAATTCAAAACTCGAAAATCTTGCTTGGATTTGGGCTCCCCACTGCCACGTATCCGCCTCCCACTGGTTCAGATCTCTACTCTACTAGTCAAACCGGTGACCCGATATAACCCCCCTCCGAGGTCTGCAGTCAAACAGACACGACCGGTCTATTTGCAGTACTACCCCTCCATTTATTATTATTATTATTAATAACACTATCGATTTTTTGAATAAATTGTACGTAATAATTGGACCACGATGTCCCGAAACGTGACTCGTGAGAAGGTACAAGCACAGTTGGATGGTCGGGTCAGGTCACACTCACACTCACACCTGTTGGATTTTGGTGTTGGAGTTGCAAAAGCGCGAAGTGTTAAGCTTAAGCATTCCGGCGACATGTGACGTGACTGCACGTGTGGTGCCTACAAAGCCAGGTAACCTCACCTTCCGGTCTCGTGACCGGATATGTCTTTTCTCCAAAGCAACAAAACCAACTCCTTTTTCCCTGTCCGTCACTGTTGAGGAAGTGGAGTGGAGAGAAGAGAAGAGAAAGAAAAGAGGATCGAACTCAAATCAAACATTTGCACGACTGACTCAGTTCACGTTGATTGTGTTGTTTTGATGATCATAACTCCATCATTACTACCATTTTCAAACCCAAACCCAAACCATGCCGGAGTGGTCACCGTGGAAGCTGGAGTTGGGCGGAGCCCAAGTGATAGATCTCGAGACGGCCGTCAAAGACGGCATCTTGGGCGGAGCCGGGCTCGTGTTCGGAGCTGTCGGATCCTCCCAGAAGCTAGATCTGAAGAAGATGGTGGAGGAGGTGGGGTCGATCGACCCCGACATCCCGGCCGTCTTCATCTGCCCGATCTCTCTCGAGCCCATGCTCGACCCCGTCACGCTCTGCACCGGCCAAACCTACGAGCGACCCAACATCCTCAAATGGCTCTCCATGGGCCACCTCACCTGCCCCACCACCATGCAGGAGCTCTGGGACGACGCCGTCACCCCCAATCGGACCCTCCACCACCTCATCTACACTTGGTTTAAGCAAAGGTACCTTCTTTTCAAGAAGCGAAGCGACGACGTTCAGGAGAGGGTCAAGGGTTTGCTCGATACGCTGAAGAAGGTGAAGGGCCAGCCCAGGATTTTAGCTTTGAAGGAGCTTAATAAGGCCGTTAGGGAGAATGCGGCTGCAAAGAAGGCCGTTGTGGACGAAGGTGGGGTAGGGGTTTTGTCCGGGTTGCTCGGGCCGTTCACTTCGCATGTCGTTGGGGCCGAGGCGGTTGCGATTTTGGTTGGGATTGAGCTTCGGGTGGAGGATAAGGCGGCGTTGATGCAACCCGCCAAGGTGTCGCTTGTGGTTGATATTTTGAACGAGGGAGTGGCCGAGACGAAGATTAATTGCGCCAGATTTGTTGAGATGTTGATGGAGGAGAGGGAGTTTAGAGGGGAAATCGTGTCGAGTTTGAGTCTTTTGGTTGGTTTGTTGAGGTTGATTAGGGATAAGAGGTGTCCGAGTGGGACGGCTGCTGGTTTAAGGCTTTTGAGGCTCATTTGTTCTCATCAGGAGGTTAAGTGTAATGTTGTCAGCGTTGGGGCTGTTTCGCAGCTTGTGGAGTTGTTGCCCGGATTGAATCCGGATTGTTTGGAGTCCGCATTGAAGACGTTGAATTCTTTGGCCACTACTCAGGAAGGGAAATGTGCCCTCAAGGATTGCCCCATGGCGATTCCTAATCTGGTTAGGCTCTTGATGCGGGTTTCGGAGTCGTGTACTGAATCTGCATTGTCGATTTTGTCGGCTGTTTGTAGTCTGTCCCCTGACGAGTGTGCGGCTATGGCGGTTGAGGCTGGTTTGGCAGCCAAGCTGTTGCTTGTGATTCAGAGTGGATGCAATCAAGCATTGAAACAACGAGCTGCGGAGTTGCTGAAGCTCTGTAGTCTCAACTATACCGATACTCATTTCATTTCCAAGTGCAAGCTCACCAGAACGATTCAATGAGGTAGGTAATGTGTTTGTTGTGGTATCTGAAGAATTTGGCATGTGATGCTGCCTGCTTTGCGGAGCCTATGATTGTTGCCTGGTGGATCAAGATTGAGAAATGTAGTAAGAGGATGTGAATACGCGCAAATGAAGTGCAAGCTCAATTCTATGTGAATACTAGTCGGTACTTTGAATTCTCTGTTTCAGCATTGAAAGGTTAAAGGTTTTGGCGGACGGAAGCTGAAGAATCGGATTGGATCTCTTGTGTGCTAATTCAAGCGAAGATCTCAAGCCATTCGGCGGTCGCCCGAAACTGTTGAAGTGGCTTACCTCCTCAATAATAATAAGCTGTGAATCTTGGGCTGTGGAGGTCATTTTTGTTCTTGTCTAGTATCTGCTCTCTTTCCTGTGAATTTTATTTGGTGGATATGCTTCTGAACAACAAAGCATGTAGATCTCTTCTATGTAATGTAATTGATAAATTGGGAATCAACGGAGTTTTTTTGTTGCTTCAAACAACTCAGCCCTTGTGGCTTCTTGTTTGATGTTCCCACCTGAGCAGTTGCAATGTTCATTTGATTTCTATTTCATCGACAGTAACGAAACATTTTGGTGTCTTCTTTTATATTTCTTGAACATGTCTGATTCCTGTTTCTATTTGTTCTTTATTATTGTATTTTGCAATCTTGTGCTACAATTTGGTGTCAAACAAAAGACTAGACTAAACTAAACAAAACAAAAAAACACAAAAAAGACTAGACTAGACTAGACTAGTTTCCTAAGACTCTCCTCTCACACTTCTTTTGACAAAGGCAAAATAAGGATTAGATGGACGTGACCAGCATGAAGAATCCAGATATGGTAAGTGGAGAGGAGCAGCAGCCATATATGCCACTTTTGGAAGGGCATAGTGAGCAATAGGCAAGTGATTGTGATTGAGACCTTTGACTGGATGTGGTCTTCATGAGTACTTTCCAAAAGTATTTCCTTATGCATTCTTTATCTAATTTATATATATAAATTAATAAATAAATCGAAGCGCTAATGACTTTTATCTTTGCAGTGGAAAGGAGTGATTTATTGGGCTAGATTGGAGGTGTACTTAATATGTTTATTTATTGTTGAAAGAATTGTTGAATAAGGACAATGTGGGTTGGGTTGGGTTGGGTTTGGTTGGTGGAGCCCATTGTTCGACAAATGCACTCTGGAAGTGGACCTCACTCTTGCATTTCACTGGCCTTGCTCAGGTCTATCTATGGCATGTCGCCCCCACATAGATTCTGTCACTCGAACTGAAGGGGTTGCTTAATGGTCTTGAATGCTACTTTTACTACTATTTGACTGTAAACTTTGGCTTTCAGATCATGAGATATCACATTGTGTGTGCTTAATTGGTGTTAGTTGATAAGAATCCGTGTTGAGTTGTCTAAAGATACCAGTCAAACTTCAAGGTTTTTGATAGCAGGCAAACTTCAGAGTTGGTCAAGAAACTTTAGTAACTGTGAGAAAAGTGAATGTATGATCTGAAACATAATTAACATGATATGGAAACTATAGACCATGTACTCTCTCTTTTTTTCGTTGTCCACACTGGTGTCTAGACGGGGTCTGAGAAAGTGAGACGTATCTAATTATATCTGCCCAGTTGATAAGCAATAGCTATCTAAAATGTTTAAATTTGAGGTTATTCAGCAAGAGCACGTGCTTATAATGGGGTGGATCCAGAAAAAAAAAGGGTAGAACAGACTGTCTACACTACTTTTTTTTTTGAAACCCAAATCTTTAAGATGATAATTCAACAAAATTAATTAATTAAAAAAGTCAAAATATCCTTCTTATTTTTAATATTTTTTTAATCTTGATTACACTAAAATTCAAACAACCAAAAGAAATTTTTTCAACCATAAAACGTGACAAATCAGTTAAAGAACTAATTAACTAAACATAACATAAAAAATACAAATAAAAGTCATTACAAAAAGAGTTGTGCCGATCGATTTGGGGAGGAGCCGATGAGCCGAGGGGAGGATCAGATTTAGGGAGGAGGACAAGATTGGGTTTGGGCGTAACTAGGGATGGTAATGGATCGACTTTGGTTCAGGTATTGAGAGAATCAGAGCCGGATCCGTTTTTATTTGGTGTATCCATAACCGAACTGAATCTGGATTGGTTCCCAATTTGGGTATCCAGAATCGGATCCGACACCAAATCTGTAAAAAAAAATACCAATAAAAACTGTTATTGGATTAATTTTTTTATTTTAATAATACACCGGTTTTGTATCCGGATCTGGTTCCAGTAGCTAGAACTTGAACCGAATCGGAACCGGGTGGTTCTGAAATTAGATAATCATATCCGATCAATATCTGTGTTACCCCAGTTCGGTTCCGATTTGACCAGTTCTGGATATTCATTGCAACCTTTAGGTAGGGGCGTCCAGTCAGCGAAATTTCTCTTCGCGCGTTTTCGTCTTTTTAAAAAACGCTGGTTCTTTAAGTTGAACGATTCATTTCCCAATACACAGATAAGACAGTGTGCAGACCCTAGGACATCGTTCAGTCTCATTATTCGTGCAGAGCTTACACTTATCATAATAAAATATTTGTTTTTAAGTTTTACGTTGGATCAACTTAATTTGTCTACCTTACTTTATGTGTGTGTGCAGTTTACATTATGTGTTTGTCATGTTTACGTTATGTGTCTGTCCGGAATAAGTGAATTTGCAGTCCGGAATAAGTGAATTTGCAGTCCGGAATAAGTGTATTTGTTGTCCGGAATAAGTGTATTTGTTGTCCAGTTTAAGAATAAAGTGTGTCCAGAAACGGAACATAAAGTTTGTCCGGAATAAGTGTATTTGCAGTCCGGAATAAGTGTATTTGGTGTCCGGAATAAGTGTATTTGTTGTCCGGTTTAAGAATAAAGTGTGTCCAGAAACGGAACATAAAGTTTGTCCGAAATAAGTGTATTTGCTGTCCGGAATAAGTGTATTTGCAGTCCAGAATAAGTGTATTTGTTGTCCGGAATAAGTGTATTTGTTGTCCGGTTTAAGAATAAAGTGTGTCCAGAAACGGAACATAAAGTTTGTCCGGAATAAGTGTATTTGATGTCCGGAATAAGTGTATTTGTTGTCCGGAATAATTGTATTTGCAGTCCGGAATAAGTGTATTTGTTGTCCGGAATAAGTGTATTTGTTGCCCGGTTTAAGAATAAAGTGTGTCCAGAAACGGAACATAAAGTTTGTCCGGAATAAGTGTATTTGTTGTCTGGAATAAGTGTATTTTCAGTCCGGAATAAGTGTATTTGTTGTCCGGAATAAGTGTATTTGTTGTCCGGTTTAAGAATAAAGTGTGTCCAGAAACGGAACATAAAGTTTGTCCGGAATAAGTGTATTTGTTGTCCGGAATAAGTGTATTTGCAGTCCGGAATAAGTGTATTTGTTGTCCGGAATAAGTGTATTTGTTGTCCGGTTTAAGAATAAAGTGTGTCCAGAAACGGAACATAAAGTTTGTCCGGAATAAGTGTATTTGCTGTCCGGAATAAGTGTATTTGCTGTCCGGAATAAGTGTAGTTCTTGTCCGGTTGAGGAAGAAAGATTGTCCTGTTTTGTCCTGTTTATGTAGAAAGTTTGTCCTGTTTTGTCCTGTTTATGTAGAAAGTTTGTCATGTTTTGTCCTGTTTATGTAGAAAATTTGTCCTGTTTATGTAGAAACTTTGTCATGTTTATGTAGAAAGTTTGTCCTGTTTTGTCCTGTTTATGTAGAAAGTTTGTCCTGTTTATGTAGAAAGTTTGTCCTGTTTTATCCTGTTTATGTAGAAAGCTTGTCCTGTTTTGTCATGTTTATGTAGAAAGTTTGTCTTGTTTATGTAGAATGTTTGTCCAGTTTATGTAGAAAGTTTGTACTGGTTATGTACAAAGTTTGTCCTGTTTATGTAGAATGTTTGTCATGTTTATGTAGAAAGTTTGTCCTATTTATGTAGATACAATGAGAGCACAATGAGATATTGATGATACATATTATTGATGATAACTATTACACAATAAGATACAATGAGAGCACAAAGACAAACAACAATACAAGCACAAACACACAAAAATTACAAAAATAATATATCTTCTCCCAGTAAATCACATACAAACAAACAATACAAACACACACAAATTACAAAGATAATATATATTTTCCCAGTAAATCAGAAAGAAGATGTAAGACTTAAACATGACCGTCTCATTCACGCTGCTTACGTTGTGAAGAACCTTGGGAGTCGACATCATACGCTTCTTCGACGTAATATCTTACTCGAAATGATGATTTATTACGGAGAGATGTACGACATAAACCGAACAGACGTAAGTCTTCACCACGGAGCGTTGTACCTCTCTCCGGAATAAATCACCATTTCGAGCAAGATATTATTTCGAAGAAGCGTCTGATGCCGACTCGCAGGGTTCTTCACAACGTAAGCAGCGTGAATGGGACGGTCGATGACACTCTTTCTTTCTTCTTCCTTCTTTTTCTGTCATGGGCACTCCAACAATGCAGCAAAGATGTTGTGGTGCGAAGTCTTCACCACCGGATCGTCACATTGTGAACATCGGGAAGTCTTCGCACCGTCCCATTCACGCTGCTTACGTTGTGAAGAATCCTGGGAGTCGGCATCAGACATTTCTTCGACATAATATCTTGCTAGAAATGATGATTTATTCTGGAGAGAAAGAATGAAGAAGAAAGAAAGAGTGTCATCATATTTGTATTTGGGTGGAAAGAGAGAACATGCTGAGTTGAAACGCATTTAATGTGATTTGAGTGGACATCAGGAAGAAAAAACAAAAAAACATTTATGCTTTGGCCATGTAAGGGCTGACATGGATGTCCACGTAGAGCGCGTCCGTGACGCGTTGCGTTCATAAAACATTTTCCCTTGGAGTTGGATTTGGGATAGAAAAAAAGAATTTAAAAAAAAATATGATACTGATTATATGATATGATTAATCTAATGATATGATTATATGATATGATTAATCTATATGATATGATTATATGATGATATGATATGATACTGATTATATGATATGATTAATCGGATCCCCCACAGTGCATCCGCCCTGCTTATATGATATGATTAATCTAATCTTCTTCGAAGATACTGAAGTAGGTTGAAACATCACGTTCAAGAATAATCAATGGTCAAACGAAACAAAAAAAAAAACATACAACCGCAGTTCGGAAAAACGTGGTAAAAAGTATATTCCCCCCCCCCCCCCCCCCCCCCCCCCCCCTAATGGCATCAATCACATCATTATTGTAAGATGGAATGTGTCACGTCTGAATTCAAATTAGAGTTTCAAATTAATGTTAGTCACGAACGGTTGACAGACTCAACGCAATTCGCTACTAACGACACGAACAAAACAAACGTCGCACCAAAATAACGTACAAGAACAAAAAACGGCGGAAAACAGAACCAAAGGTTTACAAGAGTTTTTGTCTTCCAAATCACACACAAAATCTCTTAGAATAAGAATTCTTTTCCCTCTAAAAACCAAAATGTAATGTTCTATCCAAATATAAGAAATTAATTCTAACTTAAACCTATTGAAAATAAGGGTAAAACAAGGTAAAGAAAACGTAGTGAAAAGTCACGTGTAAAACCAAGTCCGGCGGTCGACTGGTCAGGTGGCTCAGTGTGCACCTCGATTACAAATAATTTTTGCTCCCCATCCCTGTTTTTTACGCCGTTTTCTTCTACGTGTTACTCGTCGCCAAAATTTTCAATTTGTGGCTTTCATCTTAAAGTCATCGATCCCACAATTGTCGGAATTTAAGCCGAAATCCAACAAGCTCCAACATATATGTTAGTTAAGTAAAATAAAATAACTTTTGAGCCCGAAATTCGAAGTAATTTTAATTGTTTTAGAGAAAAAACTGCTAACATCGACACATTTAATGTTTTTTTTCCAAATAATTCTTAAAAGATTCAATATGCAAAACATATAATGAAAATGTTGAAAAATCTTTCACGCATAGCAAGATGTTGTGCAATCTACTACAGTTGACTTGGGTTCTATTGTAATATGTTACATAGTTTTTTATATGCTGATGTATGACGATTATTTTGATGTTTTATTCTAAGTTTGTGTATATTACTTTTCTCATATTGCATGCTGACTTTGGTCGGTAGTGAAATGTTATGAATGTTGAAATTATTTAGTTGCCATATTATATATCAAAAGGATGTATTCAAAAAATAGATGTAGTATAGATTAAATATTAAAAAAACTTAAATCTCGCGTTTTCTTTGACTATAACTCTTTAATCTAATTTTGGGACTCGTCTGGTCGGTCTTGGGCACGACACGACGGTCCCTCTGAGCCGTAGTTTTTTTGTTAATATTCTTCAAAACGGGTCGTGCCCGGACATACACGACCCGAATCTCAAGTCTACTTGAATCCCACTCAAAAATTTGAACTTGCACAATGCAATTTATAACTTTTTCGCCAAAACCCTATAACTACAATACCACCAAACATAGAGGAACTTAAGGCAAATATCCCATAAACAGATATTTTCCCCCCGTGCACATCACAAGTTCACAACTGGGTAAGATTATAAGACGAGCCGCCGTCGCTGACCAACAACGACTGACTGACTTTCTCATTCCTTTTCAAACCCACGAAGATTCCTCTTCATTTTTCACGTTCCAAATTCCAAACTGCTACAAGTCCTATAAAACCCCGAACTCTTCCCAAACACCCCCATCGGTTCATCACAATCCTAATTCCTACTATAAAAATATATATCCAAATTCCTAGTCAACAACCAACAACCAGAAGTTCAATTCCGTAACACAAGTTAAGAAGCATCATGCCAAGGCCATCATCATCACTACACGCAGTGAGGAAGCCACCAACCAAGCCATGGAGGAAGCCGTCTTCCGACCCACCACGGTTCTACAAGGTAGAGCCCCGTGGCTTCCTCGAGCTGGTCCAGCGGCTCACCGGTCCGACACCAACTAGGAGGGAGAGTGGAGCTGAGAGCAACGGCGCTAGGAGGGTGATTAGAGAGGTTGCATCTGCTGCACCACTTGACTTGGTTAAGATGACAACCAACCAACAGATGCTGTCTCTGCCGGATGGTCATGCTTCTATTTTGGATTATGCTCACAGTTTGCTGTCCCCGTCTTTGTTCTCTGCGTACACTTCTTGGTGTTCCGAATCTGGACTTCTTAGTCCTTGAGATGTGTTGGTTAATTTGTTCAGGAATAACTGTAGTCAGTCTGATGTGTTTGATGGATGTTTGTAGAATTGAGAGTAATAGGTTTGCCCAGGTCGGACGGTACAGGGGTATATAGCGCTCGTGCCAGTAGTTAGAGGTTCAACGCATCAATTTGCAATGATTTTTCTTTATAAGCTATGACTGTAAACTTTTTTCCAGTTTCCAAAAAAGAGAGAAGGTGACTCGATTATTTTTTCTTCTAGCCAACACTACCCTGTCTTTTAAAGTTTTGTACTTCTAGATTCAAAGATTCTAAACCTCTCATTTTCACCTCAATCATTCGAAGAAGAAAAAAAACAACACAAAAAAGATCCAAGCTCTAACCTAATGAACTCAAAATTTGCGTAACCAAATTTCAGAGAATACCTCAAAGCACATTATAGATAACCGAAATAATCATGAAAATAAACTTTTGCTTATATTCGATAGAATCAAGAAACCTGTATTCCTATGTATTCACATAATCTGGTGAAAACATGTTACACCTGCCAACCTTTTCACTTTGCTTCCTGAAGAACAAGTTATATTTACAAGAACAGACTACCACTATCCACACCAATTAGAATTATATATTCACAGTAAAACAGAGACAATATATGTACAGAATGTACCTACCTCATGTAACCATCTACGATCTTATGGATCCAAAGTTGTGGGAAAACCTTCCAATACCAGACCAGAGAAGGCTTCCCAAAGAGAATCTTGGTCTTTGATCATTCACTGCACAAGTCATCATCACCTTATTGCTGCCAATGGGCCATACTTGGGACTTGTTCACTTCTAATGCTATTGCCTCTCCAATCTCCTTCCTTACTGATTCTACTGTTTCCGGCTTTACTTCGTCGCCAGAGGCGTCAATTGCTGCGAAATTCGCCATCGCCTTGTCACCCCTGGTGCTGATCTCGGCTTTCGTCAGAGATAGGCCTTGTTCTCTGAACACCCTTGTGATGTCAGAGAGAATTCCGATTTTGTTGGCGCTGCAGACGTTAAAACTTAGGCCCTGAGGAAGAAAATTAGAGCTAATATTAGAAACCGGATTGTTTCTCAACAGAATAAACTGATATGAATCGATGCTTACATGAGATGGCCGGCGTTCGATGGCAGCAACTAAGCATTGAGCGACCCTTTTTCTTTCGCTTTCCAAATCCAAAGTGTGACCATCCATTCTACGAATGAAGTATTCCTGCAACAGATCCAACCATCAGAATTCAATTTGTACTGCAACAATTAAGGTTTAATGTGAAATTTGCGACAAAACTAAATTATTAACATAATGTTTTTCTCTCTCCAAAAGGCAATTCCAGTGTTTCATAACAATAAACTCAATGTTAGCCTTTTAAAAGTCATGCCATACTAGATTTCTAGAGGACAAAATAATTTTCAGCATAACAATTGACAAAACTATGGTGTTGTTGAGACCCCTATATATTGTGAAGTGAAAAACATGTTGAAGAACAACAGTGTAATCATGGAAATTGCTTGGAAAACAAAAAAAATATGAATGCCTGATGAAATGGCAACTAGATATCTCAGCAAACCAAAACAAAAGGAGTAATATATTACACACAATATACATACCTGATAGGCAAGTGAACCTTTGCCACTAACTGCGGCATGAGAGACAACATAGGACATGTCAGTGAGGGTACAAACTGTGTCAAACAATAGCTTCGGCCGATCCCTGCTCTTAATGTTCACCACAGAGTAGTCTTTCTCCCAACAACACTCAATTGAAACACGTGTCTCAATCTTCCCCTTCTTTCTACTAATGGAAGGTGAAGGTGTATCCTCGTTTTCGTAGTCATGGTCTGCTTGCATGAGTTGGTGGAGCCGTCTTTCGGTGTGCATTAGTGATGCCATTGGCCTAATCAATCTGACGTGCCATCTCTCATTCTCCTCGTGCCGAGCTCCAACGACGTTTGCAATATGCTCCTCAATTTGGGAGAGATGCAAGTCATCAGATATTGGCCTTCCGGTCTGCTCATCGGTGAGGTGGAGGATCATTGCTACACGTGATTTGTGAGACCATGCCTCAGCTGATGTAACATTACAAGAAAGTTCGGAAAGCATTGCTGATATATCGGAGAGAAGTCCAGGTCGGTCTGACCCAGTCAACTCTATGGCCGTGCAATCATCCTTCGGAGGCCTAGTTTCCACAATTTTGCCTAGACATGTTGTAAGTGCTTCGTCCCCCAGCATGCTTTGATGGTGTGATCTTCTTCCAGTGACTAGTGATTGCCGAATGTAGCGGATTAATGCAGGGTCGGTAATCTTCTTCCCCATCTGATCGGTCACATGAAACACTGCAGCAACCAAGACAATATGAGAATTTGACGTTTGAACAAACTCAATAGACGAATATTAAATATGTAGCTAATAACTGCATTAAGAAACATATATTGAAGAAATACATGACAACCTTTTGCTGTCCTATTATATATCTAAACAACCAAAAGCAACAAGATTGTCGAATTTTCATGACTATTGGCCGGTTACTTCAGCATGGTGTTGGAAAGCACATAGGTTGCAAATAACTTGTTTGGATGGTTTCCTTTGACAACTTGTGAATCCTTCTTAGAACCTTGAAATACCACTTCTATACAGGGGTTACAAAACAAATCCGAAGTAAAGAATTGGAGTTCAGAAATTGCACATGACTTCTTTACAAATAACAATTATAGTATCAGCGATCAACAATCATACATAAATTTTTTTATTATCATTTCAAAATGACGTGGTCAAACAAGAGAGAGAGAGAAAATAACTTATGTTACTAACAAATCTTCTAATTCTAAAACACGTCATTTGGAAATCTTGTAAAATTTATTAGTGACGTGAGTAAACCCACTCTTGATTAAGTTAAAAATAAAAGAATGACGTCAGCCAAATTAGGAAAAAAATTGATTAAACAAGTAAAACATACTATCTACCCTAGTTATGAATGTGTATCAGAAATCAAAGCACAACTTAATTGCCTCCTAATGACAAGAAATCATACTTAACGTCCTCCTAGACCTAAAGACCAGAAATCATATTCAATTCCCTCCTAAGGACCAGAAATCCTACTTAATTGCCCCCTAAGACAAGAATTCATACTTGCCTCCTCAGGACCATAAATCATACTTAATTGGCTCCTAACTAAAACCCATTCACTTGAAAGGTTCACCCTCTTTGGGAGGACATCAAAATAGGGAAGATCGATCAAGACAGATCACAGAATTCCATATTCACTTGGAGGAAGAAACAGCACACCAACATCAAAAATAAAATAAAGTGGTGGTGGGAACTTAAATATAAGCAGAAAGCCAGCTAACACCAAAACAAGATGAGAAAAAAGAAATGGAAACAAGGAACATAAATACGTGCCATCCATGAACCATCCACCATCGGATGAGATGTAAGATTTGGAAACGAAGAGGTCAAGATCCGTGAGAACCTGCACCATCTCCAACAATATCCCATTCTTGTTGGCGCTGTCAACCTACAGCAATCGTAAACCAAACAAAATGACCAAATTCAGCAACAAATCCACAATAATTGGCCAATTGCTTTCGACTTGTAGGGATGATAATTAAATAAGAATAAATTAAATGTGCTTTTGAAAAGCTTCATTTTTCGAATGAACCAACCTTAACGAGAGTGCAGTCCTCATATGTATCATTGTCCACACATACCCTAAGATCAAAAGAGACTTCATTTTTTCAAGAAACACCAACAATTAATGAATTGAAAGATCGAGAAATCGACGAGGGACGAAAACTTACATTGGCGGATTGATCCTTTCGGGCAACGAATCGAAATCGGGGTCGAAATAGGGGAGAAATCCACCACTGCCTCTCTCCATTATTCACCCCCTCGTTTCAGCAACCGCAACCTAGAAACGACCAAAATACACCACTTTATATTTCCCCAACAAAACAATTCTCCACAACATTTTGATTAAAAAGAACGACCAAAACCCTAATTCATCAAAAACACATACGAAGACATGGACAAAAACATAGGAATTAGCAAGGCGGAAACATCCTAAAATATCACGTTTGGCTAACCACAACAAACCACCTAAACAAAAAAAAGAAGCAAAACAACCAACGTCCAAAAATCAGAACTTGAAAAAGGAAAACAGTGATTTCAGACATTAAAAAGGCACTTATAATATAATCCTAAAACAGAGGATTGAAAAAGCGCAAAAATCGAACCTTGTTTTTTGTTCTTGGTCTCGGTCTCGGTCTCGGTGGGAATCCCAAGTGGGACGGATCCGTCCTTATAAGGGGCGGCGAGGGGGTCCACTTCCACCACCACGTCAGCAGCCCACTCGCACGTGTCAGGCAAGATCTCGAAGCGATCGTTGAGGAGTTTTGGGTTGGGCCTGACACGTGTGTCGGTCGGAGCATGTGGTCCGTGTGCTGTCCACATCTGGCCATCAGTGTCCCCTGTTGACCGGTCCCACTTTCTATTTTTCGTGTCTGGATTATTTTAATTTCAAGGGGTACCGCGAGATATGGGTGGTTACGGGGTTTTGCTAATTTTAGTTAAATAAATGGGTAGGAGTTTATGATCCCAGCCAGAAGGATATTGCACATTCTGTCCCTCACAGGAATCAAGTTTAGTTTGTCGAGGATCAGGATTCCACCCAGGCTATGTTTTTTAAAGCTAATCAAACATCGATTAACATACTTTAAAGGTATTGCACGTTCATACCATTGAATCCCACAGAGAACGAATTATGCTCAACAAGTAAAGTTGGAGGGATTGATTGATTAAGTGTTCGCTTTTCCAGCGTGCGATCTTCCGTGGGATGGAATATTAGATTCCAACAAGAATTACTAATAGCTATTAAGTAGGATTTCCGCCAAACTGGAATCTATATTCCTCTACATGGATGGTGACGCCAATAACGGCAAAACGACGGCTGTATCTTGACAATGACAACATCTAAGCCTAGCAGCTTCCTATTGTTTTTGGACAAATGCTATTTTTAAAAATTGAACATCCCAGGAAGTATTTAGTAAAAGTGAACTACGCACAGGTGTTCAATTTTTTTAATAAGAATGGAAGTTCTATATAACTGTAACTTTCAAATATTTTCTGGACTAATGTCAAGTCACGATATTAAAGTTAGACTTTTGACACAATAATTTTTATTATACCGGTGAACTGCCCAACCAACATGTGTTCAAATTTAGTCACCGGTCTTCGTACTTGTAAAATAATAATTAAAAGAAGATTCGAGAAAGAGAGACGTATTGAACTATTGATAATTGGATTTGGCGATAGCAACAGTAAAACCGAAACAACCATATAATTTCAAAAAAAAAAACTGAAACGACCATGTGTACAAATGACACATCATATTTAGCAGAAAATAACACCGCAACGGCTGCAAAAGCAAATGAAAACAGAGGTAGCAACAGTAGCTATATATATTGATATGGACGGTCAGCAATGCACATCTTGAAATTCCAAAACACAAAGAACTCTTGCCCATTAGAAACTGCAGACAGTTAACGATTAAAATCAATTTTAAGTACGCAGCGGAATCGAAATAACAAATCCAATGAAAAAAGAAATCACAATTACAAATCCAAAACACTAAATCACGCAAGATTTAACGTGGAAACCCAATGCGGAAAAAACCACGGACGACACAACTCCAAATCTACATAGAGAAACATATTACAATAAGAGACTTACAGAAAACACAAACCGGCAAGAATACCCGGTTAAATTTGCTCTCACCGAATCAATAAGGATGCTCTATCTCTCTTTTCTCTCAAGAATACAAAGTAGACAATAGGAATTACCCTTAATCTCTTCTTTAAACAAAAAGAGGACGAAATTGCTTTTATATATTAAGCCAAAACAAGTATAAGTTGCACCAAAATCGCGTGGAGAAATATGCAAATCGTGGGCAGGACTGGGTCAAACGGTTGACCGAACGGGTGTTTCGGTCGACCGATCTTCTAACCGTAACGTAAACTAGGTTTCATCGGCCGACCGATCTTCTAACTGTAACGCAAACCAGGTTTCATCGGTCGACTGGACTTTAAGTAGCAGTCGACTGAAAATGGACATGCACTTTTCCTGTTTGCTCGAGTGCATATTCGGTCGACCGAACACTTAAGTTCTGGTCGACCGAAAATCAACATGAATATTTTTCCCAGCTCCTCGTGTGTGCCCGATCGACCGAACTCTTAAATTCCGATTGACCGAAAATCAACATGCACTTTTGCCCAGCTCCCACATGTGTGTCCGGTCGACCGAACAACTCCTCTCGGTCGACCGAAACACGACATACAATGTCACTGGACAAATCAGAACACACATCTGGTCGATCGAACGTCTTCCGATCGACCGAATGTCTGTTTTATTCCACGAATACTTTAATCACATGTTCAAGGTAAACAACAACAGAGACAATAAGTTTGATTTCCAGACCAGAGCATCGCAGGAGTTGCCGAGTTGGTCAATTGTAAAAGCCATCTAATGCCCCGGACATGAGGGTCAGATCCAATATTATTATATCCACGTAACAATATTAAGTTAATGAACATGTTTTTATCAGCGAAGAAAAGATTTTCACAATATGACTGCAAGAATTTAAAGGTTTACCAAAATAGAAGAAAGAGGCATTTTATAAGAGAAATTTCAAAATGGATAAGGCTCCCACAACAGTTGGCTAATTTAAACAAAAAATGTACGCCGATTACAATTCGTCCTCACCGATCAGAATCAGACAACCCTTGGCTGCCCTCCAGTCCCAATCAAACGTTTACCCAGAGAATAATCCTACACGTTCTTCCTTGAGCAAGTCGTGGTCGGGTCAAACGAAACATACTTTTCTGCTTATATAAGAAAACCTTGATTACAAAAGAATTCCAGTATTACCAAAACAAAACTAGCCGATGAAAATATTCCTGAACAAGCACCAACATTTCCCAAACAAAGATAGCTGTCATCGAGTGATCTAAACAATAATCAAAATCTTAAATGTAAATCGAACAAATAAACTACTAAAGAACGTAGCCAGTAAATTTCCAATCATAGATGAGACCAATGGGTATATAAATAAAAAAACGTTTGTTGCAACATAAAAAAACAGAAGCTTTGGACGCCAGCAACATGCCAATCATAGATTCACTATATCGAAGCAAGTTTGAAAATCAACTTGTGCGGCAAGAGGAGACAAAGGCATTTCAATTGAGATCGTAACAAAAAAGTGTTACTTAAGAGCATGTCAGGATGCATTACGGATCAGATATTATATCATTTGTACATGATTAGTTTGGATGATTTCCTTCAAGAATTTGTGAACCCTTCACGGAACTTTCAAACACAACTTTTACACACGTCATCAAAGCAAATCACAAGTAGAAATTATAACCGAAGGTTCGACATTAATCATTTCAAGTTAGTACAAAATGCTGTCGTAGATGTAGTACATTGTTACATATTTTCTATGATTTAACTGTGATTTTTAGCTCTCCTCTGTGTGAGCAAGATTGAGTGTGCACAATACAATATCATATGCACTTTTAGGGCCTGTTTGTATAGCCTCAAATACCATAGTTTTGAGGGAAACTGAATTATTCAGAAAAATATATTTTTCAATCCTACAGAGTTGTTTGGATAATCCTGAATAATATATTATAAATCTGCGTTTTTTGCTGAAATCGAGTTTTCCAAAAAAAGATGTATTTTGTCTCAAATATGTTGCATCCTTTTCTTTTCTTTTTGTTTCTCGTGAAACCTTTGAATTTACGAAAATCACAGGGTTTAGCCAAACACATTATTGCATATGATAATGTATTTTCAGGACACGTTATTTGAATTGGATGCCAACTTTAAAAATACAATTTTGATATCAAAGATTTGAAACCTTTAGTTACCCAAACATGACCTTAATTGCAATTATTTAGAAATGAATTCATACACAACCTAATAGAAGGATAAGAGAACTGAAGCAATGGTAATTCAATTGTGAAAAGATAATGAAAAATGAGGACAAATGCTAAGCATTTTTCGTGACTCCAATATCTCTGCTTCTACTTTCCTTGCATATACATGAAGTGATGGAGAGATTCCACAGGAAGGAAAGTATATAAAGAAATGAGGAACTGCGACCTTTCATTCGTGAAGAAGCAGGTTCAACATCATTTTGACGTGCTTAGAGTTTTGTTAGCACCTTCCGTTTCTGCTGTCTCCTCTAGGCGTTTCTTTGCCCAATAATCCTCAAGAGGTGGTCCAAATATAGCCTTGCCGGAGATTACACCAATTCTGCCACCATGTTATTAAAATGTCAAGAGATAGCATGATATGACCACTGAAGGCACATGTACACAAGCTTTGTTAGAGAAGAAAATCCTAATTCTGCTTGAATCTATATCATTTAGTTGCAGATGACTAGGTCAAACAAAGACATAGCAAAAAGGAAACAACTTTCCTGGGTTTGAAATAACACATCATAAACACATATTATTTGTGAATGAGTGGCTTGTTTTATTACATAGATGTCGAGAAATATTAAAGGAGGTGCGTATTATGACAAACAACCATCAAGGAATGTGAAGGTTGCTTCATATTTTACTAAAATTAAAACCAGAGGGTTTTTTATCTTGCTTCTCATAAATTATCACTAACTAGGAGGCTGTGTAGGTGAACATTCCTCATTCTTAGTATTTGTTTGAAGTAATTTTTCAGATTTGTAATAGATTTAGCAAACCAAAGATGTGTACTCACTGCTACTTTAACAAGATATTATAAACCAAAAGGATTTATAAAGATTTCAGATTTGCAAGCATGCTACCGGTCAAAATGTTTTTTTTTTTGAAGCATGATAGTAGAAGACAAACTCCATAAAGAACCCACCTTTCTAAGAAATGAAACTTTTGCAACACGACCTCCTGTTCACAAGTTAAATGTGATACAAAAACAAAGATGTATGAAACTACACTTCAGATTCAACACACATATGGTCCATCTCAAGAAGTAGTTCAATTACAGGTCAACGACTACGAGTTTAAAGTTCAAACACGTAAGATCGGTCTGAGCTAAGCCTATTACGCTCCAAAACAAAATAACAACCAATTCAATCCTCAAACATGCAAAATTACAATTTTTGGCAACTTTAATTCGACTTAAACGTTGCAACATTTCCTCAATGAAAAACAATTTTGACAAATCCTTAATAATCAAGCAACTTAGTACTCACCATAGAAGCAGTTAAATTGAGGTTCCGTATCGACATCCATATGATTCATCTTACAGAAATCAACTAACAGCACAGGTCAGAGAGTTCAAACATTAGAATCAGGCTGAGCTCAAATAATTGAATCTCCAAACACGCAAACTCAGCTTTCTAAAACTTCAAAACGGTCACAACACATCCTACGATTCGCCCTAAAAACAATTTCAACGAAATGTGAACGAAAATCTAAAGATCCGAAACGGAAAAGAGATGGAAGCGTCGGATCCAATCTTGAAGGGAACAATCAAGTGTATAAAGCAAAGGGAACTCACATGACGGCTCCGACGACCATCGGAAGTGAGAGAAACCCTCTTCGCCGGAACAGCATTCTTCCCCCTTTCTCCGCTCTCTATTCTCGGCGAAAAGAAGCTTAATTCAGATCCCAAACGTGGGCCGAAAGCCCACAATGGTTTCGTTTACTAGGACCATGGCCGATGATACAAGCCCATAGTCATTGGAATAAGCTCCGTCAACTTTTCCATTTAAAGTCAACACTTAATCCCTTTATATTTTGGATATGTAACACTTTATCGCATGAATTTCTTTTAATGGATAGATTTCACATATTAACTGTTAACTTTTTGATTTTTGTGTTATTTTCCTAGAGTACTCATAAATATAATTTAATTGTAAAGTTCAGTTCAGATCGAATGTCAGATCTGAGTGGGAAATGAGGCTGATTGTTACCAATCTGACTCAAATATGAGTCAGACTTGACACCTGACCTGAACCAAACTTTACCATAAAGTTAGGTTTATGAGTGTTCTAGGCAAACAACTCCAAAAAAATAAAAAATTAACGGTTAAGATGTGAAATCTAACGATTAAAATGGGTTCAGGGTGTAAAGTGTTATAAATCTAAAATTCAAGAGGATTAGGTGTTAACTTTGAAAGTTTATGAGAGCTAAGTGATTTAGACTCGTAATTCACGAAAACTATATATAATTTTCCTTTCTTTTGTAATCGACTCAAATTCACTTGAGATACAAAAAAGTATATTTTAACCAAATTTTATAGTGTAACTCACACGCAAGGATTAAACCGGTAATTTAGCTTAATTTAAGGTTAGAAATTTGCCAATTAAGCAAGCCTGAGTTGGAGATGCAATGATTCCTCTTCAAACACGTTTGAAGCGTGATATTTTTTATATAAAGTTTAATAAGATGCAAAAATTATTTCAACATATTCTTAAGTTGTGATTTGATTCTTATGAATATAATTCATATTTCAACAAGGAAATGGAGCTGCAATATTGAAAGTTGTAAGAATTTTAGAACTTAAGCTTCTTAGGAATCGTAGAGTTTTCGTCGTTATTTTCCTGAGAAAAGTGTCCAGAATCCAGGTACTGAAATTTCCCATACAAAAAAAAACTCCAACAAATATAGTGAAAATTGGATATCAATTACGAGGATAATAATGATGGTGGAAAGATTTTCATCAAGTCAAAGGGTTAAAGGATAGTAAGAGTATTGTCAAATTATTAGTTTTAAACTCTTAAGCTAAATTGAAACTGACAATCTTAATCGTTTCAGAAATAGATGTGGGTCTTGATGATCTCTTTAAATAATGTTAAGTAATTGTAACTATATATATTGTGCATTGAATCCATTTGTTTTTATTATATGTTTTCAAATCCTCAAAAAGAAGAAAATTATATGTTTTTTAACATTAACTTTCCAACCTTAATTTCCTAGGATTTAGACACATAAACATGCATGTTTTCATAGTGATCACGATCACAAGTCTTCAATCCACTTGGCATGTATTACAATTCAGAAAGATCCAGAAACCAAGTAATTAAGTAATGTCTAGTTGCTAATAAAGATAGAAAGATGGTTATCACGAATCTTTCCCCATCTAGTTGGAATCAACCTTATGCCTGCATCAGCATCCACCACTATTTAACCTTTGGACTTAAGTTCTACCTTCTAATTAAGTGTGGCACCTCCACTTGCTATCCAATCCAACATAACTAACTATTCTTTAATTTAGTTCCTAACAATACAATTATTGTACACATCACAATAAGCTTGATTTGCTCCTTTGCATTTGCCAGTAAGAGCAAGTTTTGAAACGATCCCACTAATACTTAGTGGGTCTCGATTGACGTAAGCTTAGCAATGTCATGTTTCGTGGAACTCTTGTGACATCACAGTATGTATATTTCTAAATTTCTAATAACTATGGTCTTCTCCCCACCGTGTTAGTGTTTTTGAAGTGCAAACCCTTCAAAGGCCTATTGCTGCAAGCATGCAACAAGGTTTTGTGGGATTTAATTACGAGAAAAGCAAGGAAAGTGGTAGACTGTTGCAAGAATTAGGTTATCACTGAGTAGGAGGTGGACTTTTGTTTAGAACACCCTAAGAATGAAAACAAATGAACGTACTTGCATGCCTCCACTGTATAGTCATAAGTTGATTAACGCTTATTATCAACTTAATAAACGTGCTGTAGAAACCTTGCACCAAATAAAGTTGGTCAATTAACTATTCATTAGTGAATACGTAAAGTAGATTATGTGATTGTGATTCAAAGTTTTCTGTAGTGCAGCTTTGCTTTGAGTCTTGGACTTTACCAGTTCAGAACCCAATCCAACTTTGTGAGACCAAACATTTCAGAAAGTATACTTTTCTAGCCAGATGTGAGGTCCAATTCTGATGCATAGTTAAACCCAACCATGTGGTCAAACAAAACTTTGGTACCACCATGGATACCTTAGTTGGAGATTAGTGGAGTGAATGGATAAGTATAATTTGTGTCTAGTAGGGTTTGTTGGTGATTTTAGTGTCATCAATTCATTTTAGTCGTAATGTGATTTACTTGAGACCGATGCGATTTATCGTTAGGCTCGGAAACGAGTTTGGGTAGTGCGGAGTGCACGCTTGTTGAGCTAACGGTTTATCGACCACGAATATGAAGCAAGGGTCGAGGGGGCGCAGCCCCCTCGCGGGGTCCAAGGGGCGGAGTCCTCTTCGGAAAATCCATATTAATTTTATTGGATGTTATGTAATTCCGTTTGAGTGGATAATACCAACCCAAAAGGTGTCTGTGTAACCGCCCAACCCAAAAGGTGCTTCGATTATCTTATTATAAGAGGATTCGGTACTCAAAAACATGATTGCGAAATTGATACTTCTTCTCTACTTTTCTGATCGAAGTTCATATTGCCTGAACTCGATTGTTCCTTCTCGGATTATCCCCGCAAGGTATTCGTGCAACCCGGGCAGTGTATTAGGGTCGAATAATCTTGTTCGGAAAGTGACCCATTCACGATCTGAGAAGAGTCCAGGATTATCACAAACGAAGTCTCCAACAGGGTTCACATAAGCATAGAAAATAGAAAATAACCTTCACAATGCCAAAAGTAAACTAAGAACAAGACTATTGTTTAAGTTAATTAAAGTAATTCCAACCACACCTTTTTGGACCAAAAAATTGGAGCCTGCGTTATGGAGAAGACTGCAAATAAAAATGAACATCAACGGGTAACTTTCAAAAGATTCTGCATAATTTGCATTGCTTACTTTTTTTTTGCTATCATTGATCTTTGGAGAGAGACAGATATGTTGACGATGAGGGTGGCATGCATGGAGGGGGAAAAAGGTGGTGGTAGTGATGCTACATGTGTAAAGCACTACAAAGATAGTGAGTGTACTATTATCGCCATAATGGAACTATTCTCTAGATCTTCTCAGTGTCATATTATCTTCCGCAGGAATCTTTAGCTTTGTCTGCAGATTGATTGATGGACATTGGGATTTCATGATTTTAGAACATACAACTAGTGGGAGAAAGATATATCGCACCAAGAAAGGGCAGATCATATTTAGAGTCTCCATATATATTTATTGAAGTGAGTGTGCTCCATTCAAATTCAATGTAAATAAGATCTTGTAACACAATAACATGTCTTCAAAATTTACCTCTAACTATATTTTAATTTACATTTCCTTGTATAGTTAACGAAATTCCATTCATATTTAATTTGCAGGCAAGGGTTTCAAAAATATATAAATATAAATTGGAAATTAGTTTAGGACTCAATTTTTTTACCAGATGCCTCATTTTTTATAGATGATGTTGGGAGGGGATCTAAGATGCACTAACACGACTACGGATTAAACGTACCACGAAAATAGAATATTGATTGCGAAAAGTAAGTTCCGACCCTCTCCCAATCGTAATGCAACAAGAAAACACGAATAAGATGAAAATCACAAACAATCACACAACACACCTGAAGCAAACCATAACACACACGATTTTACAAGGTTCGACAAGATGCCTACGTCCTTGGGGGTCTCCTGCGGATTTCCTTTCCTTCAAGTCATTCTCCAACAAGAGAAGTCTCCGAGATTACAAACTTTTGGAAGCAATATGTCTTCCAAAACACTCTAGATCTCTCTCAAGGAAATAAGTATTGTATGTTATGTTACAAAATTAAGGCGAAAACCCCTTTTATAATGGGCTAAAATCGTTCAAATAAAGTGCAAATCGTGGGCAAAACCGTCTGCAAACGGTCGACCGGAATCATCCATCGGTCAACCAATTGTCTGTTTTGCGCGTAACTGTCATCTTGCGGCCGACCTCTCACCCCGAGACGGTCGACTGAATCGTGCTTTTGAACAGCACCTGGGAGTCTCTGGAATATTTCGGTCGACCGTGATTTAAGTTAATTTAAGTAGCGGTCGACCGATCTGTGATGCTGATTCTCATTTTGAAGCTACTGTTGGTTTTCGGTCGAACGTGTGCCTAGCATCGGGTGACCGATTCTTGCTTCGATACGAGCCTTGACGCTCCTGGTGGTTTTTGATCGAACACGTGCCCCGCACCGGTCGACCGAACCTGACCTTTCGACGAATCCTGGACGCTCCTGGACTTATTCGGTCGACACTCGACCGTGAGAAAAGTTTCGGTCGACTGATTCTCCGTGTTCTCCTGTACTTAACAATTCTACAAACCAATTCCAACAGATGCCTCATACTATAATAGTATTTTAAGCAGCTAAACCTAAGTACGTACGTAATTCGGTTTGAGATGTATGATATAGAAAAGATAAACTAAAGAAATATGTACAATCACTAAAAGGCATGATATATCTCTATATGAAATTCCAACATTTTCATATATGAAATTTATGAAGTGAAATAAGCGCGCTCATGCTTGAATCTGCCATGTTGAACCCATCCTGGATTCGGAGAGAGTTGTTCACACGATTGCGTCACTGCTGAGCTTTTCAGTGTTTCTGCGACCTTTGATTGGAGCATCTCGAATCTCAGAATACGATACCATTTGGAGAACCTTTCTCAATAAGTTGTAAAAATGGAATACTCCAGACTCACAGACCATTTAAACATAAACAATAATTAGTTCAACAATTTTCACTCCAAACAAAAGAAAAACAACTAAAAGATGACTTTTTTTTCACAATTATTAGAGTGTTTCAAATAAGGTAATGGGAGGGTACATATTAAGAGCACAATTTTTTTTATTTTTCTAATTCTGAATTTTGTAATCACTTAAATTTATTCCTATCCCATTACCTTTACTCCGCCACTGAAGTTAGTTTTCCACTGTCACTAATAAGTTGAGCATACGCATATTGTATAAGAACATTGGTTAGAGAACTCGAAGATAGATGGTGATGGATGAGGAGTATTACCACCAGCTCTCCACAAACTGAATTTAGTTAGTCATGGTTAACATCATTTTTACTCTAGAATTAAGTTCGTCAATAGACTGCTTGGGCATTGTGGAGTAGTTGTCATTAGTCACTAGTATACTCGGCAAACACAACAGAAACATATAACAAACACACAATCATAATCACAAACACACAGTACTAGGGGAAAATATCAAAGTCTCATGAAAGATGTTATTCCTCATCGAAGGGATTATAACATATTATAATTAAATTAGAAAATGTACCCGCATATATGCTTCATTAATATGGTCAAAACCAAGTTCGATTACTGCACCATGTGGTAAGTGGTAACGAGTATTAATTTACCCATCCTGTCTGCGTTGACTCAAGTTGTAGGATATTATCCCCACTTAATAATTTTGTGTTGGTTCCCGTTGAGCAGATAACCACCTTAGTAACATATTATTAGAAAACTAAACAGCTGTCTCCAAGGGGCATGCTGCATCCATGTGCAGGGTGTTCAACCAACAGAAAACAACACAATTATAATTAGTGTATTTTATTTTGCAGCACACAGAGCTATTAGAATAAGCAATTAAGAAAATCATGTTCTGACTTCAGGTGAAGAGCATCCAACACAAGTAAACAAATCACACCTCGATCAAACCACACCACTTAATCAATATACTATGCATGTGGAAACCAACAACACCGAACAGTGTACTACCACTACCAGACGCTCATATTAAACCTAAAACACCATCAATTAGTGATGGGCTCTTCAATAAAATTAAAGTAAAACAATTGGATAAAGAGCATTGGCACCTAACTTCTATGTTTAATCACTATGGTTGTTCGATCATGGCTTCTTCTTTCCCTGAGTGTAGATGTAGTCCAGATGAGCTACAAGTGTCCTCCTCATCAAACACTCCTCTTCCCCAACTCCTTCACACCATTCACTAGATGCAACATTCAGTCCATCATCACTCTGCAAGAATTGTTGGAAATTTATGATATCCCATACACTTTCATACATAAAGATTCTATAATTCATATTTTCTTACAAATAAAAAACTAGACCAGAGTTGGTTTTTGTCTAGGACTCTAGTCTATTGCTTTCTAACTAAGACTTCAGTTTTAGGAGGATAGTAGACCAATCGAATTTATATTTTTGGTAGCAGAATGGTCAATTCTATGTGGTGTCACTTAAATTCATTTTGACTGTTTGACATGTATCTAAACAAATATTACATAAGTTCAAGGATTTATACCATGTGTTTATAGTTGAATAGCTCATGAACCAAAACACAATATACCATTTGCTTGAGTTCGTGTAAAATATGGCTAAATTCCTGTGATACTTGCTTGAACTGATGTGATAAATAACTGTATAGCATTTTAGGTATGCAAAAACCCAAAGGTGACATAGTGTTAGAATATAAAGTGATCCAAATGAGTTCGTTCTAGTTATAGTGGAAGTCTTGACCAAACCATAAGCTGCAATATATCTAAATATATTGAAGTTAACTACAACGCACCAGCTGAAGCCTTACTAGACAAAACCACGCACATATGGAGTGGGGGGAGAGAGAGAGAGAGATAAGAGCACAAACCAGTAGTTGTTGGGGTGGGGAGTCTTGATGGGAAGATGGGAGAGGTCTTGAAGCCCTAGTGAAGGACACAAAGAGAAGAAGGCATAGAATGGGAAGTGTTTTGCCTGTCTTACACATCTCTGTCTTTTTGTTGTTTAGAGAAGAGAAGATCCAGTAGCTAATGTGAAGATGGGATGGGAGATGAAGGCAGTGTGCTTGTGTTGGTGTGGCTTAAATAGGAGAGAGGAAGGGAGAAATATAATAAACAACAAATAAGATGTTATTAATTAATAATTGATAGGGTCAAAGCTAGGTGTAGGTAGAGAGAGTCGTCAGAATATGGGATGGATGGAGCTCGTGTGAAGCCGTAATGTAAATGGTGTCGTTGTCAACGCTAGGGAACTACAAGTCCATGTTCCACGTGGGGATGACATCAGATTAGCAGTTAAGCTAAAACTGAAGGATTCCTTTTACTCACCTCCTTAGAAAAATATCTTCCGATTTGAACTTAGTGCAGTAAGAGTAGCCATCCTTTATGATGTTATTGATGTATCAACACCTTCGTGCTCTAGAGTGGATATTCTGTTCGATACGTTAGTGATCAAACTTAGTAAATAACTAAGAACTTTAAGTACATCCAGGATTGAGGTGTCTTGGTTGATGGAAACTGAGTTGGAAATGGACCACACTTTTGAACTTCTGATTTGTAAACTCAATTGATCGTCGCTTTGATGTCATCTCAACAAAATGTTCCACGTTGCAGTTAAGACTGTATTCTCTAGTTTCTAGGATCTAGTTGTACACTTGTACTTATATTTATCTCGTTAAACAATAAAGAACTTGAAGAACTAAAAAAATACGTTGAATTTTCCCTTAGTTTTCCAATATTAACTCTGGGGATATACATGAAAACAAACTCCACGCATGGTTGATCTTCAACACGTCAATATACTTATTTGAGTTAAGAGTTTTGAAACTGAAATTCTTCGTGATTTGGAGACTTCCATACTAATAGACCATAAAGGAAAAGAAGTCATTTGGAACCTAATTAACCTTTCAATTTTGAAGTTGTAATAGGAAGATGTTGTAACTAAGTTGTCTGGATCTAGTTGTATTACAATTATTTTTATACAGATAAAGCAAGTGTAACCGTGTTCTTTTTGTATTCTCAAGTCTGATGGTGCCGGCAACGGCTTTCTACTTCCACTTGCTATAGCTATTAATGCTGAAGTGAAACTCATAAACCCTCCTGACCTCTGACAACTCGCGTTACATTGCAATACGTGTAACATTTGTTTGTCTCTTAATTATTATAAAACATATATAATATTTTCAAAATAATATTTGAGATGAATAGAATAAGTGTGACAAAACAAGTAAAACATATCTGATAATACATACTTTAATCAATATCCAGGGTGTTGTTGTTTACCTTGAACATGTGAATTAAATATTTCTATGGAAAAAATAGACAAAACGGTCGACCAGTAGGAGTTCGGTCGACCGGTATTGTAGTTTGACGTGCAACACAAAGTGTCTGATTATTTTTGGTCGATCAGTTGTTCTCAATCGGTCGACCGTTTTTGGACGTCGTCCTGGACAAAGTGTCTGGACACGTCCGGTCGACCAGTAGTTCTCAACCGGTCGACCATGTTTGTATTCAGAGGTTTCGAAACATTGCATGGAGTTTTCCGGTCGACTAATAGTTCTCAACCGATCGACCGACTAATGTTCGGAACATTGTCTGGAGTTTTTCGGTCGACCAAAGGCACGCGACGGTCTACTGATGGAGCCCAGAGTCAGTTACAAGTTTAAGTTCGATTGACCGTTTCACCCGTTCGGAACGATTTGCACCTTCTTTACTCCGTTTTTGGTGCAACTAATACCTTTTTCGGCCTAGTATATAAAAGTAATTTCGTCCCCCTTTGTTAAGACATTTTTATTATTATCTACTTTGCATTTTTGAGAGAAAGAGAAAGAATATCCTTGTGGATTCGGTATGAGCAATTGCAACTGAGATTCTCGTCGGTTGGTCTGTGTATTCTGTAAGTTTCTATTGTAATTTGTTTCTCTATAGTAGATTGGGTTGTGTCGTCCGTGATTTTTTCCGTATTGAGTTTTCACTCTAAAATCTTGTGTCTTGCGTGTTTTGCATGGTTTGGTGTTGGTGATTTGCATTATTTTGTTTTTCTTTCTTCTATCGGATTTGTTATTTCGTTCCGCTGTATATTTTGGGATTGATTTTATTCCGTAAGGCATGTCAAAATAGTAAACTAGAACCAGGATAACAATACGTTCAATTATTTGCAGTGGTCCTTGTAAAAAGTTTCAAACAACATGCTCAATAATTCCCTCGAATTCCAATTGTTTCATGTCGTGTCTTGTCTTAGTGCAGCAGCAACGAAACTTACATTAAGATTTCGATCTCAAACTCGATCTTTGAACAACCTCAATTAAACGTAAAAGAACTCAACCGAGTGGTCGTGATCAATGGAGGGGTCGTTGATCAATCAAATCCTCTACATACATATTCCAATATCTTTATTTATTCAACAAGAACATTGCAATTATTGAAGGGAACTTGAATGGTCCAGTATATGCCTGGAAACTTTGGTAGAATATTCTTCCACCAACGCAAAACTTAGATCAGATTAGTGTCATCATGAGGTAATTAGGTAGAAGAAATGAAGATCTTTTGTTGGCAACTAATTATATATATGATGCAAAGCCTCCTCAAGATTCTACGTAAACTACGTACAAGTCTACAAATAGGGAAATGCATTACATCTTTTGGATATTTTACACACCTGTTCTTCTGCCACCGTCCTCACATCACATGGACAGTCTTTGGTTTGTTAGTTACGTGTGTAAAATGAGAAACCAATAATGTTACTATCATTTTATAAAACACACGTAAATTAAAGGCTAGGATCTCTCCAGATGAAGCGGAAGGATTCGAAATTATTTTTTGTTGTACCAATATTAATTAATGCCATGGTTAGCATGTCAATTGTGAATAGATCCCACTTTTGGGATCATCCTCTGTTAACCAACGAAATTAACATTGGCAAGATAGATTATGATATCGCATTTTGAGATTTTTGGTTTTGTAATTCTTCTCAATGATTTGAATTAGTTAACGTTATGTGCTCTTATATATCATGCGTACGATTTCATGCAAAAGGTGTTGTGACGGAACTTTTGATTGTCATGCGCGCATCAATTTCCTGTCGGCTTAGTGAGCTTTGGTAGTAATGAATCCGGAATCCCTATAAAAAGTCATTGAGTTCCTGAAAAGGAAGTTAAACAAAAATAAATGGACCATAGCAATTAAAGCCAAGAAGGAAGAATAAGAAGAAAAAAAGTGATATAGCTGAATCCACATATAACACGACAATTTCAACTTAAAGGTGTACTTGAAATGAAAACAATCTCAAACATAATTAAACATAGCAACCTTGTATTGTATTCCCAAGCGAAACGAGCACAATAGGACCATATGGCTCTGTTGGGTCGGGCCGATTTAAAGAACCCTTAGGGCGACCCAGTTGGTCCATGGGTTCATATTTAACTTTGAAATCATATGATATACGGCTAATAATCATCTAAGTCTTTTTTTTTAAAATCTTTTACATTTTCCGTTAATTATTCAATGGAGCAAATGTAAAAACATATGAATCTCGAAAAGGGATGGAAGAAAATCTAATATGATTTACAGCGACTGAGGATTGAATAGCTACTGAGAATTGAATATGTAATCTTCGGTTGTGGTAACCCCACAATGACCACTTATATCTCGCAATCTCATGTTTATTGAGAACTCCTATAGAAACAAATCTTACGATGTTTGCAAAATTTTCAATAAACAATCTTACCATTGAAAATGACATTAGGTTTAGTATTATTAGCATAGATGCGATTACATACAGATATTGTAGACAACATTATTAGCATAGCTGCATAAGCAATGAATGGGTATGACCATTGCAAAAAAAAAAAAAACGAGTATAATTCTTTTTTCTTTTGAGGAGATTCATCATTATGAACATTATTTTGTACTTTTTCCAGGATTAAAAGCACCAGCATTTATGATATCTACCCATTCTCATGTGCTGCCACCCTTCTCCACAGTCAGTGTTTGATTGTCTCCTGTGTCTTTTACTGTCCTCTTCATAAAGTGGCAATATTTTAGCATCACACCATCACCCATCATTCATTCATGTGCTATCGAATACATTCTTATCTTCTATGGTACTGTGTGTGTATCAACAGCTTAATTTACTTGATTAATCATGGTTTGATGTAATTTCCTATTCCTAAGATAAACAAGTTTTAATCTTTAACTTAAATTGTAGCATTAATACATGTTAAGAGGAGTAGGTACGCGGAAAAGAGAAATGAAATGTCAACCCAAGATTCAAGAAGAAACATATACATATCATGTTGATTTTTGGTTGATTGGTCAGTTTAATTGGTTCACAACTTCTACACAATATAAACAATTAGACGAAAAGTAATAGATCTAACTCTATAAATATAGTGTTGTACACATTTTATATTTAACAATGTAAAATTATTTGCTAACACTCCCTTGTATGTGCGACCACAACTATTTTAATTCCGTGTCTGCTCGTGGAAAATAAGAGTCCGGGGTCGATCGATCCATTCTGAAACCATGTTAAATTTTATTGGTTCACCATTTTTATAAACTTAAGCACTATTTTCTCTTTGATCCTAAAGATCATCAGTCTTACGTTACTTAGTTGCCAAGGTTCTCTTCTTTGCTAAGGTTCTCTTCTGTACATGCATTGAGATTTTTTCTATTTTAATGTTCTTTTCCATTTCACAAGAAACTTCCCTTGATTTTTCTACTTTTGTATAAGAATTATCTACTCTATTTTACTTAAACATGTTATCATTAGGTATGATGTCCATTTTTCGCTATTCTAAAATTAAAGTCTACCTACTGTACTAGTCTTAGCATTATGATGTATGCAAGCTACGTACCAAGTTCCACCAAACTAGACCCTTTGAAAGATATTCAAGGTCCTAAGGCGTACTTGTTTGTATTAATTTTAAGCGTCACTAAACCAGATACAAGTTCGATCGAGTTTTAATTAGTGAAACAATATCAATGGGTAAGTGATATTATTTGTTGATTTTGAATTGCCTTAATACATTTTTTGGCACTGGGTTGTCTTTACCATAATATCACAACTTTTGTACTTTCTCATAGTTTCTGACTGTTTACAACTTCCCTGTGATTAATTTCTTCAAAACTTCGTACCTACTTTAAAACCTCGAGGTTTTCCAAGCATAAAAACTACATTAATTCCCTCTTCCAGTACCAATGTAAATGTTTCTTAACATAAAACCAATTAGAATTAGTTCAGTTGTGAGATCTTTTGTCTTGGGATAGTCAATAATACCATGAATCAAATTATGACAATCTCATTCTAATGTTTGAAATTTTAGGATTTAAAATCCCGGTAAAAAAGTAGAGTAGATAATAAAAATGTCTCTGATTAGCAATTTCTTTTGGCTATTAAAAAAAGGAAAAGAAACCATATATAAAGAAGCAACCAAGACTAGAAGAGAAGTGACTGTACCAACAACTCTAGAACAATGAAAGCCATCATCTTTCCGGCCACATGATGCCTACTTCCACCTTCTTCTCCTCCCTCTGCGGGTCCTCGGACTGCCGTCCGTGGCCAAAGAGGCCCAAGATTAATAAGATTGTGACAGGCATAGGCAACGGATTGGCGACGGTCTTCTTTGCGTCGCTAGAGAGGTTCGCATGCATCAAAGTGGCCACTTCTGAGGACACCGAGGAGCCTTTGATTGACAAAGAGGCAAAAGCAAGTATCGATGGAGGGAAAGATGATGGGAATAGCTTTGGCACTTTGAGAAGAAGAAGAAGAAGAAGTTGGATTCTTGGGGAGAGCAGTGGTTGTGCTAATTGATTCCATCGTTAGAGAGGATGATCTGATCTGAAGCAGACATGAATTTGATTATGGGATGTTTGTGGTAACTTGTGCAATTCTGATGTCCCTTCTTGTAGTCATCACTATATGATTTCTTTTTTCTTGTTCTATCTTTAAATTTTTCCTTCAACTTTTTTCCATTGAGTTTGTTTAGTAAGAAAGATTGTGTAAATGCAATGAACTTGCTTTCTAGGACTTAGTCATCTTATTGTTAGGATCTGATAGTAATTTTTTTGAAACATATTTGGTTTATTCGGTGACTCGAATATGAAAAAAATGTGATAAAAATAGATTCTAGAACTAATGTAGATGGAGAAAAAGTAGAACGAAAATGGAACCTTTAAGACTAATTAGTTTGTGTTTCTAAATAATTGAGATGGTTTGAACAATTTTGCATGGCTCAATCATGAAAACTTAAACGGAATCGATTATAATCTGTTAAAGCATTGATGATAACGTCTTAGACGGGAAGCTTTAGATTTTGGCTGGAATGGAAACCAATTTCGTAAAGAGGTAAAATTTCATCTTTACTTCAACAAACGTAGCATGGGGTTCGGGAATTTTTTTTCTCAATCTATAATCATCACTGAAAATTTATATTCCTTTTCCAATGAAAATCTCAGTTGACATCGTAATGGATGTATGACAAATCATGCTAAGTCCTAATTATCAGTCAAAATTAACTTAAATTTCGAAGGGTGTACCAAAAAATGACACATTACTACCACACAGTTTGCCCTGCGTGGAGCCAAATTACCAATTGACGAGACACCCCATCCTCACAAAGCAAAATCCTGTTGTAGGTAGACTCCAAAGACATTTCTTTCAACCAATCTAATCACCTTTGTCCATTATATGCCTATTCCCGACCACAACCCACAACTCACTATGAACCAACAGTTTTTTCAGAGATAAAGATAAAGTAAGAGGATAGTCTAACTAGGCTGTTTGATTTGATCTTGAAATCGCTGAGATACCTCAATTATTATCCATATGTGATGTGAAGTTAATGAAGTTTTCTTTTCAGAGAGAAAAAAACTTATGATAAATTTTGAAGTATTTAAGAATTAAGACATGAAAGTTTAGTTCTAGAATTTCCAGTGAAGTGCCTAAATTTTGCTTACGAGTCAGTGTGAAGGGATTTCGTTAAATCATAAAGGTAGATGGGTAAATGTCTATTTCCAAAAGACATGGATGTAAAATGGTTCTGAGTCAAAAATCAATGAGGCAAACTGCAATTTATCCTAACAGTTAAAACATAATTATAGTATTTTTTTATAAAATTAAGAATCCCAACTATATTCATAAAGAAATCAACAAATCCTCATTTACAACTATTTGAGAAAGCCATTTACAAAAGAAATGCTTCCCAACATCCTAGCAATCAACTTCTTTTCGTTTGCATACATATTGTGTAAACTGCCCTCCCTTTTAATCTTTATTTTCTCTTTGTTGAAATCTCATCTTAAGGTACAAAAAGTACTTAGCTTCGCCTCGCAGTAGAATTTAGACTTTTCATTGGCTCCTTTTTTTTAAAGAATAAATAGGAACGAAATGACACAGGTTCACAAAAAAACTGATGAAAAGAGATTACTACAACGACAAACACAATCTGACATGGATATATACTATCATCTGGTGTCAATCAAGATTTTTTTTGGTGTGCTAATTATCAAGATGTTTTATGTAATAGCCTAGCTTTGCAAGGGAATATACACAATCAAACCCACAGTCAGTGCAGAATGCATAGACTACAACAAGAAGTTTTGAAAAAACCTAAAATTTTCAGTTGCTAAACAAAATAATATGGTAAAACATCTTTTCCCACAATTCGGCATCTCCACTTAAGATTAACAGAGTGGTTTTGTACTTCGTTTTGAATTCAATTACTTCAAAAATTACACCATCATAATACATAACCCATCTTGGCGACAGTGAAAAGCATTTATTATGTACAAAACCGGTATAGAAGAACATTTTAAAAGACAATGGCATCATCCTACCATTATCAATGTATGCTTTATACTATCAAGAACGATAGGTGACGAAATCTATCCTGGTATGATGTGCAAGTGCAAATTTTTACATCATACAAAAGAATGTTCTATACCAAATACATGCTGCAGAAAACTATAGGTCACCTTCAACCATGTCATGCTGCAGCCGATTGCTCATTGTCGTGATCATCAAGATTGAGAGCTCGTAGAAGTTTTGGCCATGACTCTGGTATACCCCCTGGTAAATTGAATGCCAGGAGCTTGCCTCGTTTGCAGTAAAATTCCTCCAACGGTAGGGTCTGCATGAGTCAAGTTGCATGTTAAAGATTATAATTGTCCATGCTAGCTCAATTGGATTATTTGCATCAACAATATTTGAAGCAAGTCAATGCAATGATGCATCATACCATCTTGTTGTAGACACGGAGCCTTTGCTTGACAACTTGTTCGGTGTCATCTGTCCTAGTAACAAGCTTAGATGAGCAACCAGGAGGAGGGAGCAGCGGAGCCATATGTATTCCAGGATTACCATTGTCACCCTTGATATCTATGGAGGCAACATTGAAGTTTCCACCACATTGGCTACAGATTCTTCTCCCAAGGCACTTCTTAATTAGCACGTCCTCTCTGAGCTTCAAGTTAATCACGAGGTCTATATCCAACACTCCCTCTAGAATTTCCTGCAAAATTGGAGAAAACACATTATCAGGAAGAGCATAGTAATGAATCTAGATATAAGTACAACTAATCACCCATTGTTAAAAATCAAATTTCCTGATCAAAAGAAATATGTTCATTAATTTGAAACAACATTCTAATATCATATACATACTGCAATATTTGGCAAGACATCATGAGAGGTGCCCCAATTGAAGATTCAGTCAAAACGTAAAAAGAAATAGAACTCTTTATGAGATGATGAGATTTTGTACAGCATTAAGTTAACTTATTATATTAGAGGTTGTACTTACGTAGTTTTCCGGTCGATCAAGTAGCCAGCAATTAGAATAGCAGATATATTTTTCACATCTAAAAGCAGCATTTCTACTAAAATGGAGTAATGCAATGAAATTTACATGCCATCTCAAGTCCATGGGTTGAGTCCATGGAATTTGTATTATATTCTTCAGCTGGGATTTGCAACAGGACAGCCCTCAAAGATGATGCAGCAAAGTTACAAATCAAGAAGAGAAGATGAACTTCAAGTACTTGTAGATAGTCACATTAGAGTAGAATGAGAGCATAATATCATCAAGCAACTAAACACACGTCTCACCGAAGAAGATACAAGACATAATTAGAAGAAAAAACTGAACGATTTCATGTTAGAGAAGGCGAGCAAGCATAAGCGCCTCCTTACCGCTTGCTTTATCGTTCTAGGAAAGCCATCAAGGATGAACCCCGACTCGCCTTTGGCTTCTCCATCCTCAAGCCTTTTGGACAGAAGGTCTATTATGATCTCATCGGACACCAATTCGCCTTGATCCACGATTTCCTTAAGCTGTAGAGCAAAATTTAGCACATACCATTTCACCAATTCAACTGTACAGTGAAAAAAAAAATCAAACCGCCCAACCTCAAATCCAATAAACACAAACACTAGAACAAATTCGTAATTCAGAAATTCGACTCTACAGTAAAATCATATGTGAGGAAGAAACCTTACAATCTCGTTTCATGAAAGAGAAACTAATTAAAACTCCGAAACCACAACCAGTTGAGAATTGAGATCGAAATCCCCCAAACCAACACCGACCCACATCGAAAGGTCGGATTTTGAGGTCAACTCACTAATCACCCGACCAAAATCCAATCCAGAAAAGACCGAACCTTATGGGCGATTGGGCCGGAAGAGCCGAGCTCCTCCCTCACGAGGTCCCCGGTGGCGATGTGCGGGACGCGGAGAAGCCTAGAAAGCCTACCGGCGTAAGTCCCCTTCCCGACGCCAGGACAGCCAAGGAAGACCCAGTGCACGTTCCGGCCCTTCCCGTCCTCGTCCGGCGCCGGACTCCTCTGCACCGGCGGAGGTGGGTGTGGTTCGGGCTTCGGGGAGAGGGACGATAATCGGGTGCGGAGAAGGGGAGGGGAGGAGAACGCGGGTCGGAGTAGGCGGCGGAAGGCCGCCATTGGAGGGGGTTTGGGAGAGAAGCGTGATGGAGACGATGTTGGGAGGTGGGGTGTTTGGGGTTGAGGTGGGTTTTGGACCGTTGGATGGGGTTTGGACGGCTAGATAGATGCGGATCTCGGTACGGTCGGTGTTGCCTGAGATGGACGTGAACTCGTGAATAAGTTTGGGTTATGAATGAATTAGGGAAATAAATTTTTAAATGCAAATACATAAAAAAGTTTGTCTGTTGACTTCATTTCATGTACAACAAGCACAATATGGACGGATTAAGTTACCACAACACATGTTTATTTTCTATTGTGTTGTATTTTCCTTCTCCAAATATGTTGTTGTATCATCATGTACTTCTTTGGGCCTTCAGCCTTTTTGAGCTCACTGTAATCGTCTAATCGCTAGTTTATACTTTAAACTAATGATTTCGGTCCTTCTAAAAAAGCGCATGTTTATTTTCTGAGAGAATTAACATGTCCCAGCATGTCGACTAGACTTAGACATTAATGAATACTGAATAGTCAATAGGTCTTTTTTAAATGATAATTATGTATAATTTTCAAAATTGTTTTGCATCACCCTGCTAAAATAGTTTCAGTTTCTCCCTTTCTTTTAAATTACAAGATTGATCAATCAGATCCACATAATCAGGGTATGGTCATATTCAATGTCGACAAATGAATTAAAAATTTGGACTTACGAGTTTTTGAGCGATTAGATGACGAGTATACACTTGAATGTGCTGGAATTTTGATTTTTGATAGAAAGGATAACGGAATATCCCTTATGATAGAACCACCACTCCACCGGGTTGATCATCGTGGTGTACATTTCTTTCTTATTTTTATTTCGGGATTAAACATTCATAAGTGACGTTTACATACGTGCATGTGTTGTTGCTGATATTTGTAGTGTTTTGTTAAAATATAATTTTGATTTGCTTCTGCTTTTGTCCATCTTGGCTAGGCGTGAAATTGGATTCGATCTTGTTCACGTGATGCTTATCGTTACACGATTGTTGATAAAATTATAGGATACGTAGTAAACAAGTTGATGTATATGATGTAGTCCACAATAAGTGTCGATGGGAACGCTTTTTTTTAATATATCAACTTGTAAATTTTATTAAGTAAATGGCAAATGTGAGCACATGAGTCGGGTTACAATGGTAAATTATACAGAAAATCGGCAAGGAACTAGAAACAGAGGATACATAGATTAATTGATACACAATGGATTTATATTCGTACAATATGTAAATAGTAGATGAAGACTTAGGCTCTCTTAGCTTGCTGAATATTCCCTAAAAGCTCGTCAAAGAGTAGACATGAAGTGCAACCGGATCAAAGTGCAATTAGAGCATATTTAACAGCGCCCGGGCTACCCCCGGGCGCCCTGCACTCTCTCTCTGCCACGTCAGCTCACCCAACCCACCCAAAAAATCCCCTTATCCATGCCCAAGCTACCCCCACCCACCCTACACTCTCTTTCATCCACATCATTTCTTAATTAAACAAATTTAATTCTCACACAACATTTAACAAAATACATTATAAATAAATCTAATTCTAATTACATTATAATTATAATTCGCGATATACTTATTATTACTATTAATTAATTAACAATATCAATCACTATTAAACACAAAATTTTGAATATTTGAAATTTGAATATTTGAATTTCGAAACGCGTGTGACTGCACAGTATACGCGTGATTGCACAGTATACGCGTGATTGCACAGTATACACGTGAATCAAAAGTATTCCGCGTGAATCTACAGTATACGCGTGAAACAAAATAGTCCGCGTGAATGTACAGTATACGCGTGAAAGAAAAGTAATCCGCGTGATTGCACAGTGTCTAATTTTTTCTCTATATATACCCTACACAAAAATCACCTTACACCCCATATCTCTTCCACAAAACTCAACTTACATCCCATATTTCTCCCACAATGTCTTCTCCGGAGTACAATCGTTCCCCCCCTCCTCCACAATCAAATCCGCATCCACGCTATCCACAACCATATCCCTCACGTCCATTTTACCAACAACCATTCCAACAACCCGACTTCTCCCAGTACGCACCACCATTCCCACCACCTGACCAAAACTCACCATTCCCACAATTCTCCCACTACGCATCCCCAGATCAAAACTTACCATTCCCACAATACTCACAATATGCACCACCATTCCCTTATAATCAACCGCAGTTCCAGATGTTTGGCCGACCCTTGTCTCAAAATAGCCGCCAGAGTATGGCGAACACTGAAGATGAGGGTAACGACGACGATGAGTCCCCACCACGACACACCCCCACACCACCATCCCCACCTCCACAGCGTCGTCACCGCAAGCAAGTCCAAACTGCCAAAGCCAATCCGAAGTTGTGGACCACAGCTGAGGACGAGAGACTTGTCTCTGCATATATGGAAGTCAGTTGCGATGCAGTGACAGGGACAAACCAGAAGTCTCTAGAAACTCACCCTAGTCCACAATGAAGTAGACTTCTGGTTTGTCCCTGTCACCGCATCGCAACTGACTTCCATATATGCAGAGACAAGTCTCTCGTCCTCAGCTGTGGTCCACAACTTCGGATTGGCTTTGGCAGTTTGGACTTGCTTGCGGTGACGACGCTGTGGAGGTGGGGATGGTGGTGTGGGGGTGTGTCGTGGTGGGGACTCATCGTCGTCGTTACCCTCATCTTCAGTGTTCGCCATACTCTGGCGGCTATTTTGAGACAAGGGTCGGCCAAACATCTGGAACTGCGGTTGATTATAAGGGAATGGTGGTGCATATTGTGAGTATTGTGGGAATGGTAAGTTTTGATCTGGGGATGCGTAGTGGGAGAATTGTGGGAATGGTGAGTTTTGGTCAGGTGGTGGGAATGGTGGTGCGTACTGGGAGAAGTCGGGTTGTTGGAATGGTTGTTGGTAAAATGGACGTGAGGGATATGGTTGTGGATAGCGTGGATGCGGATTTGATTGTGGAGGAGGGGGGGAACGATTGTACTCCGGAGAAGACATTGTGGGAGAAATATGGGATGTAAGTTGAGTTTTGTGGAAGAGATATGGGGTGTAAGGTGATTTTTGTGTAGGGTATATATAGAGAAAAAATTAGACACTGTGCAATCACGCGGATTACTTTTCTTTCACGCGTATACTGTACATTCACGCGGACTATTTTGTTTCACGCGTATACTGTAGATTCACGCGGACTACTTTTGATTCACGCGTATACTGTGCAATCACGCGTATACTGTGCAGTCACACGCGTTTCGAAATTCAAATATTCAAATTTCAAATATTCAAAATTTTGTGTTTAATAGTGATTAATATTGTTAATTAATTAATAGTAATAATAAGTATATCGCGAATTATAATTATAATGTAATTAGAATTAGATTTATATATAATGTATTTTGTTAAATGTTGTGTGAGAATTAAATTTGTTTAATTAAGAAATGATGTGGATGAAAGAGAGTGTAGGGTGGGTGGGGGTAGCCTGGGCATGGATAAGGGGATTTTTTGGGTGGGTTGGGTGAGCTGACGTGGCAGAGAGAGAAGCTGACGTGGCAGAGAGAGAGTGCAGGACGCCCGGGGGTAGCCCGGGCGCTGTTAAATATGCTCTTATAAGTTCTCTTGTGGGGACCGACTCTTGGTTCGAATAGGAGATAGTGTGGTTCATTAGATATTGAGATAACATTGTGATACCCAATTATATTTTTAATAATAAGGGTGCTAATTCGACATTATGAGAAAATGTGCTTAACTAATTCAAATCACATTTAAAATGGGGTGACAATAGATTAGGGCCATGAATGATGCTTCTCTTTATTAAGATTTCAAAAGTTAGTATTTTATTATTATGGTTAGCCAAACGAAGATGTTAATTTTCGAAGGACACTTGTTCGCCAAATTATTTTTTAAAATAATATAATTATTTAATCAATATAAGGTTGCTTCTAAGCAAACTATTAATGGTAACTTATAGATAACCCCCTCAACTATGGGTCCAACGCACTTAACCTCCGTGTACTTCAAAATGTTACACTTAACTCCCTCTAACTTTTAGTTTTCTAACACTTCGCTCATTTCTCCACCAATAATGTGTTATTTCTCAACATATTTATCATTATTTTTTTGATTTTTTTGCATTGTTTTCAAATATTATCGTTGACACATGGTTTAGCTCAAGTTAGTACAATATGCATCAAATCCATATCGTATTTTGTATGAAATGTGTATAACATTGGACACTAAATTTGGATCAAATATGACACAAATCTAAATCCAAACTCGTCATGAAGTTAGTCTTGGGAGTAATCTATATAAACAATGGAAAAATTAAAATAATGATGAATATCTTGAAAAATAACACATTTTTTATGGAGGGGAGATAAAGTGTTAAAAAACTGAAAGTCGAATGAGCTAAATGTAACGTTTTAAAGTGCATGGGGTTAAGTGAATTAGACTCATAGTTGAGAGGGTTATCTATACTTTACCAACTTATTAAAGACACTTTTGCCTATTAATCCATCAATTATAGAGGGAAGATATGCTATTATGATGTGTGTACCAACAAGCCTTGCTGGTAGCATGGTACTAACTTCGATCCGTGATATATACACATGTATACAAAGTAGTTACTTTTAAAGTATAGATGTATGTAAAATAGATAGTTTTGTGTTTATTAGTGAGAAAAGAAACAACAAAACTTAAGGAAAAACCATAACAACAAATTCTAGATCTCGATCTCAAAAGGTCTAAACTTAATCCAAAGTCACCAATCGGATCCATAGACCAAATCACATATGCCCAATTTCATATTTTCCCCTTAACCAAACTTGAAACCCATTATTAAACCCAAGAGCAGTACAAATTGAAAATTAAACACTACTCGAACTCTGAACAAAAATTCACCTCTCATTACAAATCTAGAGTAGGTCATGACTTCCAAACACGTTTGCAACCTGAAAATTACATTATTCTATCCGGATTTCGGATGGAGCATAAATCTTGATAATTGTAAGCTTTTCAATTATAGATCTTTTATAATTTCAAAGTTACTAAAATTCACAAATCCAAACGCATGGAAATCCACATGCATGCACCCGTGTCTTAGACAATACATACTTTTCCATGACAACACAAACCAAGTTGAGGGCCGCACTAAAAGCCGACAAAGACATGTAACGTAGAATATTTCAACAACTTGCCTATCTTTCAACATTTCCCGTTAGAAACCGAATTGAAGGAAAAAAAAAACACTTTCATAACACAACCAAATTACAGCCATATATGCACATACGAGATCGATCTTAGTAATCTCTAAAACTCTTACAAATTAAGCAAAAGATCGAAGTCGAGGCAACCTGATCATAACATCCTCCCTGACCCCTCTCAAGCTACTAGTTGCACCCTTGCATGAGAATCCAAGCCCATCATCACTAGACTTCTTATTCTTCTTCTTTTGGTCAGAAGTCTTCTTGGTGCACTCTATCAAAGCCTTCAAAAAGGGGTCCTCTTCCTTCCTCCAACGTCGATCCCTCACCGCAACCGGACAAGGTGGCAGTGGCAGTGGTGGTCTTGCTTGTGTCGATCTCGACCTCTCCTTCTTGGGCATGTAGTCTTCTCTGTCGTGTTCTTCATGGTTTGGAACAAATGTGCTTCTCTTTCCTTCCCATGGAAAGGAGAATGGAAGGTCTTGGGATGGATATGAGTGGATTCTATGGTGGTGATTGGTCATGGTTACCAAGGTTTGAGTTGCAAAGGTAAGATAATTGGGATCTTTAAACTTGAAGAATGCTTGGTGTGTGGAATTTGAAGACAAAAGCGTGGAAGATAGAACAGAGAAGTTTCTTTAATTTGTTTTGTTCTTTTTATTTAGTGAAAAGAAATGGTGGAGTGTAAGAAATAATATGTGAGAACGGGACTAGATATATCAGTCCACTTAGGCACGTATGGTTAATTTTGTTTTCCAATATGAGTTCTATACGTGACAAAGCAAGTTTGGAAGTAACGTGGAAGATAAGGTGATGGCTGCGGATTATGGTAATCTTTGAATCTTTGATGCATGAGTCTAAGATAGCTTAGAATTCGCTTGTTGACTAAAGAAAAAGAACGTCGTGTATTTTATTGTATAATTTTTTTGGAAAATGACCACACCGGTCCGATCTAGTCCCGAAGTTTGAGTTTTCAACCATTCTGGGTCCGGTCCATTTCTGTTATGGACTGAAGCCTGAAGCCACTTATCCAAAAAATTGTACGATCAGAATTCAATAGATGTTGGTAACTCCATTCCAAAGTCCAAACACCCTATAGAATTGCCCAACTTAATTTAGAAGAAATGTTATTAACTCTTCCAAATCTTCATCAGAAACTTCGTTCCAAAAGTCGGCTTTGACCACCACTTTCGTCTCTCCACCTAGACTTTCGGCGCCAACCTCCCCAAGTTTCCCTCAGATGCAACTCTAGCTTTTGTTTATTGTTGTTTTAGTTGTTCTTGTTTTGTAGTTTGTTAATTGGTTCTGGTTCTTGTTCTTGTTGTTTTAGTTTTAGTTTTTCTTGGTTTGTTGTTTGTTAATCAGTTCCTTCCTCTTGGTCGGTTTGTTTTGTTGATTTTTAGTTTGTTAGTGTAAGTTAGTTTGTAGTTATTTCTTTTTTCGATCTTAGTTGTTATCAGGCTTGTTTTCTTGTTGTTGGTGTTCACCACATCTTGTTATGGTGGTGGTAGGCAACACCTTGCATGCTTTTCGGTTGTTATTCACATGCATTTATCTCATACCAATGACGCCCACGCGTCGATTTCACCTCTCAGTGAAGCAGTCAATAGGCTTCATGTGTTACACACAGTTTAAGTTATTTCGGGACAAACTTATGTTTATTTAGTTGTCAGTTGAGCTCAGCTTAAATTTATGTTTGAGTTTGTTCTGTTGCATCCTTTCTACTTGTACCTATTTTTATCAATGAATGCAATGAGTCTTGGACTTGTTCGAAAAAATAAAAAAAACTTCCTTCAAAAAGCTATCCTTTGAAATAGCATGGCAATCATGTACATTTGCTCAGCAGCTTCCGAAACTTAGGATTCTCTTCTTTTACATGCAGGAAAAGTGCAAAACTGACGTTCCAGACCACCTCCGTGACAACTCCAACTTTCACTTTTCCTGGAGAAATCATTGACTATGCTTTGTGGCATGATGATGGAAATGATGGTACAGAGTTAAATGTTCAGAAACCAAATATTTCAATTCCAAACCGTGGTATTTCGAAGCAATGCCCAAACAATCAGAAGTGATGTGATGTAACTATTGACACTAAAGTCAACCTCTAACAACCAATAACCAGAAGAAATCTTCATTGAAACTGGAAAACATCAATCAGTTTGCAAATGTAAAAGCAAGAAAAAGTTTACATACAATAATTGCTTATTCAAAGTTGACATGGTTCAAGAAGAAAGATTTCCCAACTGGAAACCAACCATCTCGTGCAACTAACACGACAGTAGTTTTGTAAGCAAACCGCCGAACAAATAAGGCAAAGTTAGCTTCATGTCTTCACATGCCATCATCACACACTGATCACAAGATGAAACAGAGATAATAATAAAAACATACAAATAATCAAACCAACTGAATGTCAGAACGAATTTTCAGTTGTACCTTTGGCTACTTGTCTGAGCCAATTCAAACATGAGCCTACATAGAAGCAGTGGAGGGAGATTTTGTAAGAGTTGGTTCGAGAAGCTCATCACAGAGACTACCGACATTCTCTTGTTCTTTGAAATTGTCAGCTCTTGGACTGCTCCCAGCACTGCTAGAATGAGAGCGAAATGCAGTTTTCTGCAGAACTCCAGTTGGAGATGAGTCGAGTTCAGGGCTTAAGTTCCAGCTTTGAACGAGATTCAGTGATGAGTTAACGTAATTGGATTTGTTGTTAGTGTTGTAAAGTACTTCAGCTAGAGGTCCCCCCATGGAGGACCCCCAAGAAATGGAAGTCCAATTTCCTCGTCCTTGATTTCCACTGTCTAAGATAGTGTCCACACAGAGACCCAGGGGAATGGGATCTAGTTCGAGAGAGGACCTAAGTGGTGCAGGTGTTACTAGTTCTTGGACCAAAGAGGAGACCGAAGAGGCATCTGAATTTGAAATTGAGATAGAAAGTTGAGTCCTTGCTGAGTGGATTTGTTCGGTGTCCGCCCAAGTGGCGGACAAGCGATCAGATTGCTTCTTGGGCATGTTGTCCATGAAATGGTGAAGAAGTTGTGGATGGGCTTCTTTCTCGTACATGTCAGAAGATGGGCTGTTGTTTCTGTTCTTCATGTACGAGGTTCTTGAACTATTCAACAAGGAGATATCAAAGGGATCATACTGTTTTGAGACGAGAGGGACAGCGTTCTGAGATTTCATGTTCATTGGGATAGATAAGGCTTCTTTGTTTGGTAGAGTCCTGCACCAATACATCTCGAAGATAACTATGATGCAATGTGCCAAGTTTAGCACTATGAAAAAAGGCCACCATGAACACGTGAACGTAATAAAATTAGGACTACATTAGCAAACATTCTGCAGTTTATCGGCTTAAGATTGTGAGGAAGTTTATTAAGTCCCGAACTTGCAGATTTTCAAGAATCATACCTCAGTTTGTACTAGTTATGTTATGGTCTCTAAAATTTGATAGGATGATAGGAGAAAATATTTCTTGCTCTTTTTACAAGCTAAAGAAATCAGTTGCCTTGACAACTAAGACACGTATGGGCTGATTGACAACATTGAAAATGTTTAGCTAAATGACAATTTAGATATCATGATACCATAAGATTGAGGTTTCAAATCGATGCCTATATGCAACGCTGAGGTGGTTAGGAAGCCTTAGGAAATGGTATTTTAACCTGAGCTTAGGAAGCACATTAGGCAATGGTATTTTATTTAACCAAGGTGCTCACTTAAGCATATCACTTTTTCTGAAGGACAATCATTTATAATTTATAAACGCATAAATCAAAATGCGAGAACTAATTTTCCCCAAAATGAGTACTTCATAAAATGACAATCGTTTATTTTATTTTTATTCTAAACGGGAACTTATTTATTTACCTGTTGAAGTGAACAACAGGCTGATTACTGGAACCAGTTTGGAAGTCCTTCAGCTGTTTGTCAGCAATGCTGAGATTGGTGGATGCCACAATGGTAGAAGCAGCATTTACTGCAGGTGAAGAGGCGATTGTAGGCATTGTCTTGGCCTGGCCATTGTGACCTTCCACAGGCTTTCTTGAACGATGGCGGCCACGGTTCATGTGCCGCTCGCAGTACTTTTGGTCGACAACCGCATCCCTTGAGCACCGCCATTTCTTACCATCAGTTCGACGACATCTCCCTGGCTCTGGATCTGAACTTCCAGAGAAGCCCAGCTGCAATGATCCCCATCCATCTGAAACAAATTAAAAATGTATAGACATTTAGATCAACCAAAGAAAAAAAACAAAATACACATTGCGGAAAAACCAACACTAAGATGAGTAAATGGTATGCAGTTATCTAAGACACTATCAAAGATGCTTAATGATCAACCAAAGACAAGAAAAAAGTTGCATTTACAATTTCACTGAACTACTACTCTACCAACTTGCTAGTAAGAAGGCCAAAAAGATTATATGCGTATTACTATATTAGTGTTGGAAAGTTTAAGAAACACACAAGGGTTGGACTATGTCATTGCTTCCCTATTACAAAACTTCAAATGGAAGGACCACCATATTTTATAACTCCAAAGCAACATTTCTTGTAGAACAAATGAAGCCAACTTGCAGGGAAAAAAACAAAAATGGAAAGTTTGAATGAGCAAGAACTTGCTAAATGAAAAAGAAAAATCAAACTTTTCTTCCTTACATGAGGTAGGTGCCAATGGTCCAAGAGAGTAACCACCGTAGAGAGGTGGATTCTGGTTTCTCCTGAGGGAGATAAGAAGACTAGATGGTATGGGAACATTTGCCTCAATGTACTTGTAGATCATAGCATGGTGTTCAAGCTCTATCCACTGGGATGGGGTGAATGGTCCCCTGTCTCCTCCAAGAACACCATGCATGGTTTGGCTTTGACCTCCATAGGCAACACCTGAAACAAGCAAGCATGGAATGTAAATATCCAAAAAAACCAGCAACTTTTGTACTCAAACTTGAGCACAAACAATGAGAAATAACTGAAAAATGTATGACTAAACTAAAAACAAGCAAACCAAAAAAAAGGTCTTTGGGGGGTCTGAGAAAATCAACAAGCAAAATACAAACATCATAGATGCAATGAAAACAACACCCAAAATCCCACCTTTATGAACCAAAGAACAAGATCACCAAGTAAGAGTTGGCATGAACACATCCATCTCTTCCAACAAAGTAGCAAAAAAAATAAAACCAAAAAACCTGTCTAGCAATGAAAGCAACAACAGAACACCCAAACATGAGAAAAACACAAAAAGATCCAAACTTTATGCTCCAAACAACAAAAAGGACAAGACCCAACAATCCCCAAGCAAGAGAAATCACAGCACAACATTGACTACCTCCACTTCTAACAAAACCAGGTGGTGCAGAGTCGAACCCACCATGATTGCCCAACCCAAGAGGGTCATGTCTGGCTGAGGAGAAGCTAAGCATATGCTGCTGCCCATCAGGGAGCAGCAGGGAGTGGTCATTCCCACTCCCATTGGGTGACTTTTGATCTGTTCTGGCCATCTTTAACCATCTGCTGCTTCCCTCCTCTGCCCCTCTCACATGCCCAGATCCAAACAACTCCCTCTGACTCCTGCAGCCAGAGGACAACAGCAATGTGTCGCCACCACCTTCGGTTGAGGAAACCACCAAACCCTCCATGCCCATTAGCCCACTAAAAACCATCTACACCATCGTGGGATTGAGAAGGGAAGAGAAAGATGGGTTTTTTTCTTTCTTTTTTGTTGGTTGTGGAGAAGGGTGTGGTCTGGTAAAGGAATGGAAATGATGGATTTTAAGAAAGGTGGTTTGTGTTTTGGTGGTGGTGTGGTGTGAACTCTTGTCCTTGTTCTTCTTCTATATAGGTTTCATTTTGGGACACTAGTTTCTCTCGTTTGTCGTCTCAAATGTTTTTAACTCTCGAGGTTAATTTTTAGTGTGTAGTTGTAATTTACTGAAATTATAACGGACGAAGAAAAAATGGTTTTAATTATATTTGTGATTCTTATGTAATATTCAGATGCTAGAAATCATAACGTTCATCCGTCATAATCTGTTTGGATATATTCACTTAATTTAGATGATTTTGCTAATTACTTAAAATCCAACGATATTTCCAAATGGACCCATAATTTATTCTTTTATCTTATCTACTATGCTCAATCTCATTGTAAACCTCAAAAAACTGAATGCTTTTATCAAAATTCGATTCTTAATCTTGATTAGTTTAACCCCAACAGTACATGAACATAATCACATGGTTGTCAAAGTTGAAGTTTCAAGTATGTTGGTCCACTTCCTAAACCTTCCCTTGCGAAGTTCGCAACACCCCTCTTCTGTCTTGTTCTCTCTCTAGAAATGAGCGGAAGACGTTAACATTGTGTTGAACGTCTTCATGTTCTTAACACCAACTTGTATCCTTTTTCTGCATGCAGATTGTGATTGATGTGGGAAGGATTTTACCAGCCACACTGGGTTTATGATACTCCATAGAGGGAAAATGCTTGAGTTTATACGTTATGTTTTTGTCTTTAACTGGCTGTCTATTGTCATCTGGTTTTGTTTGATGTTTAAGTAAGTAGGATGATGAAGCCAAAGCTAATAAAGGGAATCCCTAGATTGAGTTTCCTTTGGTTAATTTGTAGTTTATCTTTGCAGTATAGAGTAATTACAGTTACCCCTTGGTCAGCTATTGCATGCATTTGAATTTAACCAAAATCTACTCTTGTTTTTACCTTATTTTTCCTACACGACAGTACAGTACACGATTGGCATACCTAAATCTACTAATTTGTCACATTTTTTAAGTCACCTCATGAGACCATAAATGGCTACACCAGTATTTAATCTTTATTATGATGTGAAGCTTAACTTTAAATTGCACCGTAACATTTCAATCAATAATGCAAGTGGGATCGTGTCCAGCTCCTCCCCACGTGACCTTTAATATAAGTAATTCCATCTAGTTCATGGTAGATCACTTTTAGATATATCAATTAAGCTCAACCTAAGTTAGTTTGATGGGTTTTGTCCCTCATCTTTTAGCCAATCTTGGTCAAACTAATGAAAGATGCTGAGTTTATATTAAATTCCCCCTATTGTGGAGAAGGGTGTGATATGATCAAATCATCACTCTGGATATTTATTTGATCTTAATCCACACAAACCGTGAGAACTACCGTGCCCCCATAGATCTTGTAAAGACATGCAATATTCATTTTGCGTTAGAGCACCGTTAAATCAGTAGTGAACAAAATTTGCGGAATTCTTCCGCACCATCTCATTAGAATATATAAATCCCCAGTCATACACAATTCTAGCTAATTTGTCCTTCACCTGATATGGAAACATGAAGGTGGCAGGAGGCATGTAATAACGTGAGGGAAATGGATGGATGGATGGATGGATTGATTAGAACCATTATTGAAAGGTTGTTGGGGCTCAACCACCACAGCAACTCAACTCTCACCATAATTCACCATCCATATATGCTCTTTAGTAATGGGTATCACATGTTATAATCTCATGTGCCTCAGAACTGGAGTTGCTGATGGTAGATGCTTGGATACATGCAACACTCTTGAGGGGGTTGAGGGTTAAGGACATTGGTGGGTGAGAGTTGTGAGGCATTTCATGAGAATGTTTGGAGAACTCAGCACATTGTGACGTGGAGAATCCACATGGAGGGACATGCATGCTCCCAACAGTCTTGACTAGATTGGTGATTTTGGAGTTAATGGAGTGGATGGATCACTCATGGGTATGAAGTTCTTTTAAAAGTAAGCACATGGTTAATTAACAAATACCTTCTTTAAGATGAATTAGTATCAACCAGATATAATTAATGCGTCTCTAAGCAAATAATATATTGTGTGAGAACTCATCCCAAAAGTTTATTCATACGTAAAAAAATTACACGGGCCTCTTTTTTTTTATTTCTATGGGCCATCTAAATTCACTGTAAGATTGAAATCCTAGAAGTGTGGAATATTAATTTTTACACTTCCCTCAATACGTGACTAGTATTTTTGCCATGTTGGTGTATGAGCTTTTATACTATAGAAGGAGTAAGACCCACTTGTTGATCAACTAAAGCATTTGATACCAAAAAAATTTGCACTCTCATGTCAAAGATCATTTCAAAAGCTACAGCTCATGGAAGCGAGAATATATGGGTCTTATAACCTCACGTTCCCAATGTAAAAATTTAGTCCTAAGAAATGAAATTATTCTTTACACATTTTTGTACTCATTTGAAGGGATTTTCTTTATACAATTAGCTATTTGAGGCAAAATCTCTTAAAACTCAAACCGTCCGCTCAATTTTGGTTGCAGTTGAAAGGTAAAGGAAAGAATACTAACCATTGGTCGAATAGCTGGACCAATGACAAACAAGTAAGTTGGGGTGGTTTCCTAAGTGATTTGGTGGAAAATCGATCGATGTACTCAGTTGTTTGAGTGTTTTTTTTTTTTGCAATTTTCCATTAAAAGTGTGATTGGTTTGCAGGAAAACAACATGAAAGTAAGAGAACTGGACTTCAGAACGAATTTTAGTTATTGGATTTGCTAGAAAAAACTTAGTAAAGTTCTGGAAGTTCAGTTCCAAGAGTTCTAAAATCTTATAATTTTGTATTTGGAATGACTTCCTCGACTTCCTTTCCAAAGTGAAAGGAAGTCATTGAATTAGAGTTTTAAATGTTTTTTGACTTCTTACAAACCAATCACGCCCAAAACATAATGTTTTCGTATTGAATCCTCAAACCGAGATGGACGGAAGTAGGCAAAAGTTTGAGGAAAAAAATTGTATCCAATACATTGATGAAATTTAATGGGCGGATGTCCAATTTTTGTTTTTGTTTTTGGAAGTGCACATGAGCAAAAATCCCAATCTTAATTTTATTCCGGTCGTCCCTAAGAGTTGCTAAGAGAGGAGATTTGAGATCTGAAAACCCTAGATAGAAGGAGATCACACACAAGACACAAGAAGGATCGCACACACAAGGATGGCAGAAGTCCTAATTCTCAGATTAGGGACTTTCTTATTCATGATATGTGTTTATACGAGTGGTTCTTAGTAAGTGGACCCTAAGGCCCATGACTGACTTGGACTAATAACAATATCTTGGACACAACTAATTTTACAACACACATAATCTAACACGTAAGTGTTGACTTAATCAAGATTTACAATACTCAATTATCAGACTAAACTAAGGCAACCAAGCCGCACTAACTAACACTACGTGCTAACTAAAGAGAGTAGAATTTTTTTGTTTTTCCCCATCTCCGAGAATAATCTGAACACATGGATAAAACAAAGTTACATACAATGGCATAATCCTTGTGTGTTCTCTTACATTTGAGTTAACTTCTAGGTTGAGTCTACGTGAGATCTCATGTTTCATCTAAAAACACATGCTTTGCGAGTTTTATTATAAAATAAATTTCGAAGTACCATGAACTCTTTCATATTTCACATTAATTATCAGTCAAAACGTTTTTAATAGAAGAAAAAAAGATGAATCATACTATTGTCGAAGTACCTTACACTGATTTGGAAGAAACTATAGATCACTCTTAAGAATATCTAAGCTACTATTCTGTAATCGAAAAAGATAGAAGTAAAGTACTTTAATTTTAAATTAGATCAAAACAGAAGACTAAATTAGATCAGTAACAATGTTTTACATTAAAGTCAAAGCCAGTCTGGTGCTTGCAAGTTGATTTGCTACACAGTGATCGATATGTGGTGTGAAATCTTATCTTCTGGGTTTCAACAGTTCTCTGTCGCACATTGCCAGCAGTTCAGATTAGGTGGTGCTGTAGCTAGACTGTAATTATTTTCCAAACAACCACCATATAACATCAGGATTTAAAAGTTTTTTGCATTTACTATTACACCAAACACTTCCATATGTATGTTATATCTCAATGTAATTTGAATTGTAAACCGTCCAATGTTTGATCTCTCCTCCTGAATCACATCAGTACTGTTGTCACCACGAGAAAATAGTTTGGAAATGTTGTTAGTTTATATGATCATGAAATTATTCCAAAACAAATTACATTTAGCGAGACTGTCATAGGCTTATGGCTAAGATTTACGATAAAAAAACGATTCAACATTCTAATTAGGGTTGGCTCAGCTAGAAGTGGCTCAGATCGAATTTGAAAACCATATTTGTCGTTTTGGATTGAATTTAATTTGTTGACGTAGAGTAGATACAAAAAATGGTTTATCATTATCATCTATTCAAATATGAGCCCATCATCTTCTTCTAGTGTTGGTAGCTAATGCCATGCATGCATGACGTGGACTTGTCCACCTAACTAGCCTGTCCCTCCACGTGCCACCGCCAACATTAATGGCCCTGCTGGTCCCGATTGGTGTTCATTTCCGAACTTGGATGGTTCGATGTCTCCAACTAATCATATATTGCTCTTGAAAGCAAATAATCATAGTTATTATAGAGCCACGTATGCATCGTATGGTTCCTTGCATATATTGGATGAAACGTTTCGATAAATATCAAGTAAAAGATGAAAAGAAGAGGTATATACATACATATCCAACAAAATCTTCCGATAAACCTGACTCTAGAGAAGCTATCATAATTCAAATCGTGTAATTCATGTCATGTCCTTTTCTTGTTTTTCCACCCTTACCTTCTTGTCTATTGCAGCTGTTTTCCTCATGCACTGTGCTCTCATTTCTCAATATGTCGGCCATCGTGGGTCCCAATTGATTTGAAGACCATGAAAGGTCACTTCATGACTTATGTCATGCAGATAATGTGGATAAAAAACTCAAAGCGCCGCTCTGAGAACTCCCAACAGTACCAGTATATTTGTTCTGTTATCATTCTAAGATTTTAGTTTGGGAAACTTTCAGATACCATCCAAATAGAATTCAATATCACAGATGCTTTTCAAATAAAGAGGTCATCTTCTGTACCTTCCAATTTCAAATATTCTTTCACCAATACCCTTCTATCACATTTTCAACATAAACTTATGTTAACTTTTAACAATGTTGGGTTCCAAGTTTGCCCTTATTATTACTTATAAATATAAAAAACAATTGTATGTAAAGAAATAAAAAAAAGTAAGAAGAAAAAAGTTGTTCGGGTTCTTCATGTACGAGTGGTTGTGAAAAATTCAAAGTTCAACCTATTCTTATTTTTGTTTCTCATATTCATTTTTTAAAAAAACATTTGAATTTATATTTTATATTTTATATGAAGTAACAAGGGAAAAATGTAATTTTAACATTAATGGTCTGTTTCGATCAGTGTTCACGTAGGCGACCGTCTAGCAAAGCTAGACGAAATGGGCGGTCGCCTCGCCAATGCGATAGCCGTTGGAGGCATTCCAACGACTATCCCTTTTTTGATTTTTTTTGATTTTTTTTCTTCAAAAATTACAAGTTTGCCACTACCCCAAATCCTATATAAACCCCTCCAAACATCTTCATTTTTCACACATCTCTCATTCTCTTCTTCTTCATAATTCTATTCTAATCATTAAGTTTCCTAATCATCAAGTTTTCGCAATTAAATCTCCGGTCTGGTGCTTAGTTTTGAAGTTGGAAAGTGAAGTCTCCGATCTGATTCTTCATTCTTCAACCGCCAAAATCAAGTGCACTTTTTTTAACTTCTCTTTAGAATTAAATTAATTAGTATTTCATTTTCATATTAGTCTAAAATTTTTATATTAGTCTAGTTTTAAGATATGACCTATGTACCCGGCACTAGTCTCCTCATGCATCACGAGAGTTACGATGACCTAAGACCTACCCGTACAAATGACCCCGGTTGGAATACTGCCCATTACATTAGTGCTAATGATAAAAACTGCATTGTCTGTGAGTTATGTGGTAAGGAAACTAGAGGTGGTATAGCCCGTCACAAACAACATCTTGCACACACACCCGGTAGCAATGGTAGACCTTGTGATATAGTTCCTGACTCTGTTAAACAAGACATAACTGCATACATGATTAGAAACAGTAGGACATTACAAAACAAAATGTATGTCTTGATGATTATGTAGACAGAGAAAACATAGAATTTGATCTGGAAACTGGGTCGGGTTTCGGTTCTGCTCGGACTCCAACCTCCCGTCCTCGTCCCGTTCCTGGTCGAAAGAGACAAAAACAACGTTTGTGGGGACCATTTTGCAGATGTGGGAAGGACGTGGTTTCCGGTGCCCAATAAACAACCATCGAAAGAACCTTTAAAAAAGAAGATAGGAAAACAATTAATCAAAAATGGTCTAGGCTTTTCTATAGATGTGGTATATCATTCAACACCGTAAGGACGCCTGAGTGGAAGGAAGAAATATCCGCTACTTGTACTTACGGTCCCAGACTTAAACTCATGACGTATCATGAAGTTAGTGACTCGTGCCTTAAACAGAAAATTGACTACACTAGAGGTATACTAGAGTCGTACAGACAAGATTGGGCAACATACGGGTACACGTTAATGACAGATGGCTGGACCGATAGGTCCGGTAGGAATATAATCAATTTTCTAGTAAATTGTCCAACAAGTACCATGGTCATGAGGTCTGTAGATGCTTCCAGTCACTCTCACACCGTAGACTACCTGTACAAGCTGATGGACAAGGCAGGTGGCGAGATTGGCGAAGAACACGTTCAGGTGGTCACTGACAACGTCGTCGCGTACGTACTTGCCGGTAGGAAGTTGCAGTAAAAAAGGAGATTGTTTTGGACTCCCTATGCAACACATTGTATCGATCTCATCTTGGAGGATATTGGTAAGCTGTTTTTGAAGACTATTGCTTTAGCTCGTAAGATTATCAAACATTTCAACAGCTCTGCCATGTTGTTGAAGAGGATGTGAATTGCCATTGAAGGGAACCTGCTATGCCCTGCTATCACGAGATTTGTCACCGCCTTTCTGACTTTGCAAAGGTTGTTTCTGAAGAAAGACAAACTCCGAGCCTTTGTTGTTTCCCCGGAGTACAACGATCCTAATGCAAGTTGGATAAATAACAAGAAAAAGAAGGAGATCTCTACTGAAGTTGCCGAGACCATTCTACAAAGTGGCTTCTGGACCAACGTCGTGAAGGCACTAAAGGCCTTACAACCTATGGTCCAGGTTCTTAGACTTGTTGACGGCGATGAGAAACCACCGATGTGATATCTGTATGACGCAATGAAGAAAGCCAAAGAACAAATCATGAGGAACTTTGACGGAAACCCGAGGTTTTACAAGCAAGTCATCGACCTCATCGACACCAGGTGGGGTCCAGGGAAGATGATATCCTCACCGCTACACTCAGCTGGTTTTTTACTCAACCCTGGTACCTTCTTCTCCGTCCCACCTGAGGATCAAAATGTAGCTTTCAATGAGCATATGCCTGGATTCATGGATGTCGTAGAGCGGTTCGTCCCCACTCCTGCAGAACAAGACAAGATTTGTGGTCTACTTGATCGTTACAAGAACTCCCTCAGAATATTCTCGAGGGATATGATCGTCAGACAAATGACGAAAAGAAGACATATAGATTGGTGGCAATCTTATGGCGTATACATAGGAGAGACCGCATTACAGAGGTTGGCCCTGAAGGTGTTGGGATTGACATGTTCGGCATCAGGTTGTGATCAGAATTGGAGTGTCTTCGAGCAGTTACACTCAACGAGAAGGAACAGGTTGTCTGTGAAGAAGATGAATGACTTGGTGTATGTGAACTACAACCAAAAGTTAAGGCAAAGGCTTCAGCAAAGGATGGAGAAGCCCGAATTTTATGACCCCATCAGTGTGGACTACGATCTCTTCGACGAGCATCCATTGTTGGTAGAAACTGAAGATTCGGTCTTCGCTGGAGAGGAGCTTACATGGGCCGATCCCGAGGAAGCAGCTTTAGGACATTCTTCTTTACGGAGACACTTTGCTCGATCCACGTTATCTAACGCGCGATGTTCTACTGCATCTGACGTGCCATTATTATGTGTTGGCATGGATGATGTCATCGTTTACATTAGTTCTAGAGATCCAGGTGCATCGAGTTCTCAACCACCGATGGACATCGACGAGCAATATGTCCAATCCGACGATGAAGAAACTGAAGAAGATGATGTTTACTTCGACAATCTGAACGAGAACAACTCCGACGACTCAGATGGTGGTGGAGGATATGATATGGTTCCCAGTTGGACGTTAGATCAATGTGTCCAATGGAATTAGTTAGTTAGCTTGTAATTCTAATTTCTCTCTTATTTGCTTTTGTATGAACTCTGAGTTGCATTTGTAATTGTACTACTAAGCAATAAATTGTATACCTAAGTGTTTATGTGGGTAGAGGGTGCCTAGTGAGGCATTGGTCGAGGAACTAGGTGTATTTTTGAATCCTAAACATGTGTGATATTTTTAGATAATATTTGTGCATTTTCCCCTATTTTTCCTGATTTTCCTGATTTTTAATCTATTTTATCAAATTTAATTGAATTAAAAGTAAAAAAAAACCGCCCATAGTTTGGCGGTCACACAAACGCCTAGGCGACCGGACGCACCCGGTCGCCTAGGCGTTCCCTGAACACTGGTTTGGATAACAACTTAGGAGAGAAACGAAAAGAAAAGAAAGGGAAAAATGTGCTTCTTTTCTTTTCTTTTCTCTAGTTTGGATACTCATTATAAAAAATATGTTTCTCTCGTTTGGTTAATAGCTTACGAGAGAAAAGAAAAGAAAAAATATTCTAAAAGACCAAAATATCCTTTATTTTGTATTATACAATATGGTCAAGCTCTAATGAGCCCAGGGATCATCTGATTTAATTTAAGTCTCCTACAATCTCACAATTGGATCTTTTTTACAGTTAATCTCACCATTCATTAGCATAACCGTTTTTTCTTAATCTACCTTACAATTTAAATGAGTGATGGATATTGTGGGGGTTTAATTTAGAAAAATTAAACTCTGGACTCACTAGAGAATTCCTGTTATACAATATATATATATATATATATATATATATATATATATATATGTTAACCAAAATAGGAATACCACAAATTCTTAAAATCCGTAATCAAATAAAACATTATTAAACTCGAAGAACAACAAATTCTATTCTGACCTAAAAATTAAAGTTAAACAATTTTTATTTTAAATTTGGATATATATATTAACCGATAAATAAGAATATATCAAATTTAAATTCTCAAAATTTGTAATAAATTAAAAAAACACAAATTATATTCGAACTCAAAATATTTAGAGGAATATGTATTTAGAGCTAGCAAATTAGGGTTTTTTAGTCATGGTATTTTGGTCACTGAAATATGATTTATTCACTTTCTCACCGTTTCTCTCCATTTCTCTCAAAAATTGGAGAGAAAGTTGAATTAGAATTTTGTATTATAACATTTCTCTCTATTTCTCTTCTTTTCTTTTCTCTCCTTATGTCGTTATCCAAACGAGAGAAAACCCAACTTTCTTTTCTTTTCTCTCCTCAAGTTGTTAACCAAACGTACTCTAAGAGTATACTTAATTGAAGTTTATGTTAAGAGAGGTGAGAAAAGGATATAGGTGAAGGAGAATTTGAGGTTGGAGGGTATTATATTGGCGAAATAAGACTTGAAATTGGAGGATGTAAATGATAACCTTTTTACTTAAAGGGTATTGGTGATATTGAACCTCGTTTGAAGATATTCATGAAATTCGACCTTTTAATTTTCTTTTCTTTTCCACGTATAATATTGGAGAAGACACCACACTAGCTGCAAATCCAGAGTGTATCCACTTGCACGTAGTTAACCTTTCTCTTTTTTCTGATCTCAGAATAATTTTTCTCTTCCATATATACACTTAACCAAGGTACTATCATGTAAGGTCTAATGCTGGGGGGGGGGGGGGGGGGGGGGGGGGAATAAATACTTTCCAATGCTTTTCGGTGCTTTCCGGTGGGCATAAGTGAACTTTTTCCCCAGGATTTCTACACAATCATGATTTCAGTGGGGTTTTTTTTCATTTTAACAATAAATTTGTCATAAGATTTCGTCAATCAACTTAAAACTAATGAAATTTGAGTTCAATTGTCGATCAAATAAATCATTTTCAGTTAATTGATATCTAAATTCTTTTCAGTGAATTCTTCTCTATATTGAGGAAAAAGTGTGAAGATTTTCTACCACAGTGATCAAATTTCAAGAAAAGAGAAAAAAAATTGAGTCGTGTATTCATAGTTTCCAGGCACGCCACTGACTTTGGGCACCTAAGTTTCAACTCTCAATGTGTTTGTCTTTTTATCATCTTGTTCAAAGTAATATTTTTAGGAAACTTGATCAAAGTAGCATTAGATATTTAGATGGCATGCTGTATGGCTCAGAAATCTAGTTTAAACTTTGCTGTGGGAACACGACCTTCTCATCATAGCCAGCTTTTGTCTTGGTTTTCCTCGGTTCCTCTATTGCTCTAAGAAAAGTGCAACTTGCATGATTCCTTGATTTTGCTTAGCACTATTACCGATGTATAAAATGTGCTTTGCGTTTCAATTCACTTTTTCACTTTGTTAATTTCCTATTGTCCACATGATCCATCAGCGGAAAAATGCCCCCAAGGCATGTGAATACACGTTCCATATTCATTTGTCTTTGGTAGATCAATTATATTAATATATGAGTGTGAGATCTTAATCCTAATTGAGCTCTAATTGGTTGTTTAGGTGGTGTTTAGGAAGAGATAGGATTGGACGGCTGGAATGGAGAAGTTTGGAGTTGGATGGATGGTGAGATGTGGTGGAGAGGTTTTTGAGGTGATCTCTCTCTTTCACTTACTCTCACGTCTCTCTTGTTCTCTCTCTCACTCTCATGCGTCTCTCTTCTGTCTCCTTCTCAGTATTTGGGTGTGGCGAGGTGTTCGTCAGAGCAAAGGTGTGGTTGTAGATCGTCGACGTGCGGTGATCGTGGATCGAGTGAGAAGTTCGTCGGTGGATCGTGATTTTGGGAGAAGTACTCATGGAAGCGTCGTCGAGGTTCTTCAAAGGTTTCTTCAGACCTTCACAGTATGTCAAACTTGTTGTAGTACCTCACTTATGATTGTGTGAGATTTTGAAAGTCGACGGTAGGCCGAAAGACTCATCGCAAACAAACGTGCAACAATTTTACTGCTGGATCGGTCGACCGGTTGGTGCAACGGTCGACTGTTCCTAGTGAGAATTCAAGATTCTGCTTCACACCGGTCGAACGATGCCATTGGGCGGTCGACCGTTGGTGCATTAGAGGCAAGCGCTGGTTGGTTTCGGTCGAACGGGGGCCCTTTGCCGTTCGACCGTGTGCACTGTTATAGGTCGGTTGGGGGCGTTGACCACCTAAATGGTTGATCGCTCGTTGACTCGTCCGACCGACGACTTCAATTAACTTATTGGTTGGTTCGACCGATGGTGGTTCGGTCGACCAGTGTTGATTTGATTCGATGATGGATTTTATTGGTGGAATTCGGTCGACCGAGAGTGCTCGGGGGTTCGACCCATTTATTATGTTGAGAGATGGGTGATTCATTCTGGTGGTTTTCGGTCGAGCGGACCCCCTTTGCCGTTCGACCGTGTGCACTGTTATAGGTCGGTTGGGGCGTCGACCACCCAAACGGTTGATCGATCGTTGACTCGTCCGACCGACGACTTCAATTAACTTATTGGTTGGTTCGACCGATGGTGGTTCGGTCGACCAGTGTTGATTTGATTCGATGATGGATTTTACTGGTGGAATTCGGTCGACCGAGAGTGCTCGGGGGTTCGACCCGTTTATTATGTTGAGAGATTGGTGATTCATTCTGGTGGTTTTCGGTCGAGCGGACCCCCTTTGCCGTTCGACCGATTGGTCGTTGTGTTCGTTGAACCTGGGAGGTGGCCTTCTAAACGGTCGACCGGTCCCTGACTTTGGTTCAACCGAACGTGTGTTGATGGTGGGAATTGTTCGACTGATGGAGTGTCGGTCGAGGCAGTTGCCCTATTTTGGTGAGAGCCGGTTGACCGTGACTCTTTGTTTGGTCGACCAATTGTGTCCAATTTTGCACATATGAGGTGCGGTTGTTGCGGTCGTCCGTGTGAGTCGAGTTGTGGTGTCGATGTTCTTCCGGCAAGTGTGCTAGTGAGCACAGGTGTTGCGGCGGTTGGGTGAAAGAGTCATAGAGCCTCGTAACTGTTAAGAGAGTTGCGATTGGGTGAAAAAGCCCTGCTAGTCTGTGAGGGGTTTGGTGAAAAAGTCATGGAGCTCCGTAGTGCGTTTAGGTTGGGTGAAAGAACCCTGGAGCCTGAGCAATGACCGCGTGATAAGGGTTGAGTGAAAAAGCCCTGGAGCCCTTAGAACGTTCGGATTGGGTGAAAGGGCCCTGAAGCCCTGGTCGTGTCGTGGTAGTTGTGGTTGGGTGAAAAAGCTCTGGTGCCCCGTAATTGTTTGTGAGAGTTGTGGTTGGGTGAAAAAGTCATGGAGCCAGTCTTGTGTTATGCTTTTCTTTGTTGATAGAATTGCTTACTAGAGTGTTCTAGTTTTATGTATTGTAGAGTTTGACATACGAGGTTTTCTTCTGGAAACTCAGGCATTGTTGTATGTTTGCTTTTCAGGTCGTGATCAGCGTTAGGAGGTGGTGACCGAGGAGATGAGCATCGCTTCCAGATCCTGTTTTCTCTCATTTTGAGGTCGAGTGATTACTTGTACTTTGTATAATATTTTGATGTAATCACATTTTTGAATACTCGGATATATATATATATATATATATATATATATATGATATATGTTGGTGCACTGTCCTTTGTTGTTGTGTAATATCCTCTGATTATTGTATGTTATCAAATTTTAAAACTCTTCTGCTGTTTGAGATTATATATACAACATGATTTCTCATGACAATGGAGATTATAGTTTTCAAGGACCAACCATCTCTACCCGAGTTTGTTTATAGTTCGGAGAGTAGGCAACGATACTTTTCTTGTGTTGCATGCAATAAATGTGAGTAAGAGCAGGAAACTTAAAATCGTAATGCTTAAAAATTGATTTTTATGTTTTAGGACTCAGGAGTACGTCATACATATTTATTTGTCGAAGCATGTCTTATGATCACCTATGTTGGAAAATAGACCCCAATTGCTCGAAGTTATAATTATTAAAAATATATAAGTGTTCGAATTAAGTGCTTTGATTTTCAACATATTGCAACATAAAGTAAATTGTATCAGAACAAATCGATTGATCAACTCATTCCGATCAACATCGACCCAACAATGGACATGAAAAATAATCCATATTATGCGTGTAGGAAAAGGTCGGAAGATAATCTCGGATTGCTAAAAAAATGATAGTCACTTTATACAAAATTAAGTGTCATACCTCCCTTAAAGTTCTCGGGTTTTAAAAACATCTGGAACACCAGTAAAAAATTAATGGCTTCTGCTTATACATATGATTTATAGACTTGTGGAAACGAATGGGCATATATATTATCAAAAAAACTTTAAGATTTTAAAGGGTATATGTGCAAACGGTATATGTGTACCAATCATATATAATCATCCTCTGCTCCTAGTACGGACGTGTTAGCATTATTATAATCCTCTAACAATGTAGAAAGATTGTAATCGTACATCTGAATTAAACTTTGATGTCATGGATAATCTTAAGTATAGTAAAATCATAATAGACCATAGATTGCTCATATACCCAGATTTACCATATAAATTTTAGGAAAACGATTAGTGGACGCTAGCGTTCGGGACGCGCGCTTATGTGGTCAGCCCAGTCAGCAGACGCGTTTGAGTTGGCAGTCTCCACAGAAAAAGTTTATTTTTTATTTTATTCCTCGTTTCGTACAAATGTCTACATCCCTCCATCCCTCATTAATGCGTCTCAAATCACTCTTTTTCCATGAACATTTTGGCTCTCCTACACAGCACAGGAGACTTGTTATAAATCTCAACATGCGTCTTCCTTTTTCTTCCTTTCTCTTCTGTGGTCCTACCTCTGTGCTTTGATGGAAATCGTTCATGTGTCTTTCCAAGTGGAGCAGCCGACAAACGTTCCTAAGGAGGGGATGTTTTTCACCTCTTTCGAAGAAGCCCAAACATTTTACGTTGTTTATGCCGATTCTTGTGGTTTTTGTGTTAAGAAAAGGCATCACACCCGTTTGTTTGCTACCTCTGGGTCAGGTGTTAATGTGCTGGAACGAGATGCAATGGTGTCAAAGCTTCCGAGGATTTTGGCGTGATGTTCTACTGTTAAAAGTTCAATCAGAAAGTTCTATGCTTTTGCGTATAATTCCACATATACAACAAACAAGACCAAAGTCATCCTTAAGAATGTAGGAATGATCACATTCTTCTTCATTTTCTTCATGTACAGCAGTTGTATGTCTGTTCGGAATAAGAAGTCAGTCTGTTCGGAATATGTTGTGTGTCTGTTCGGAATAAGAAGTCTGTCTGTTCGGATTAAGTGGTGTGTATGTTCGGAATACTTTCTGTTCCATTTCTGCACAAATTTTCAACATAATCTGGACAAACATTTTACATAAACTGGACAAACTTTTTACATAAACAAGACAAGTTTTCTACATAAACAAGACAATCTTTCTACATAAATAATACAAACTTTCTGTTCCGTTTCTGGACACACTTTCTATGCTTTTGCGTGTAATTCCACATATACAACAAACAAGACCAAAGTCATCCTTAAAAATGTAGGAATGATCACATTCTTCTTCATTTTCTTCATGTATAACAGTTGTATGTCAGTTCGGAATAAGAAGTCTATATGTTCGGAATATGTTGTGTGTCTGTTCGGATTAAGTTGTGCGTCTGTTCGGAATAAGAAGTCTGTCTGTTCGGAATATGTTGTGTGTCTGTTCGGAATAAGAAGTCTGTCTGTTCGGAATAAGAAGTCTTTCTGTTCGGAATAAGAGGTCTGTCTGTTTGGATTAAGTTGTGCGTCTGTTCGGAATAAGAAGTCTGTCTGTTCGGAATATGTTGTGTGTCTGTTCGGATTAAGTTGTGCGTCTGTTCGGAATAAGAAGTCTGTCTGTTCGGAATATGTTGTTTGTCTGTTCGGAATATGTTGTGTGTCTGTTCGGAATAAGAAGTCTGTCTGTTCGGAATAAGAAGTCTTTCTGTTCGGAATAAGAAGTATGTCTGTTCGGAATAAGTAGTCTGTCTGTTCGGAATATGTTGTGTGTCTGTTCGGATTAAGTTGTGTGTCTGTTCGGATTAAGTTGTGTGTCTGTTCGGATTAAGTTGTGTGTCTATTCGGAATATGTTGTGTGTCTGTTTGGAATATGTTGTGTGTCTGTTCGGATTAAGTTGTGTGTCTGTTCGGAATAAGAAGTCTGTCTGTTCGGATTAAGTGGTGCGTCTGTTCGGAATAAGAAGACTGTCTATTTGGAATATGTTGTGTGTCTGTTTGAATTAAGTTGATCCAACCTAAAAGTTAAAAATAATATTTTATTATGATAAGTCTGGACTCTGCACGAATAAAGGGTCTGCACGCTGTCCTAGGGTCTGCACTATCTGTGTATTGGGAAAAGAATCGTTCAACCTAAAGAACCGGCGTTTTTAAGAAGACCAAAGCACGTGAAGAGAAATTTTGCTGACTGGACGCTGACTCAACACGTCCACGTAAGGCGCGTCCGTGACGCCCGCGTCTGTGACGCCCGCGTCCGTGTATAAGGACTCTAAATTTTAAGCGTGCATGGCCAAATTCATTGAATTTCGAGGAGGCCAAGTCGAACGACAACAACATTAATTAACTTAAGCTCAAATAATACCCAGCCAGCTAGGGTGGTTCGTTCCACTTTCATGGAAAAACGTGCACGACATCACAGTCGTTGCGACAAACTTAGGACATCTCGAAAGTCGAAACGAACACAACTGAATCTTCTCCATAAACTATGCTCTCCAACCCCCATGCAAGTTGATGACTAAATAAGCACCAGAGCATATGGGGTTGCGAGGACTCAGAAGACAACAAAATAGAAGTCCTTCATGCCTGTGTTAGATTTGTGGAGCTCTACAAATATTATATCATGCCTTGGATATGTGATGCAATATTTTACGTACATGTCGAGATGGAAAGATTCTTGGCGGGAATGCATGGCTCGAGGTCTGGGACTGGACTCGACGTAAGGGGGACGTCAGTGGTTGTCCTCTGGTGGCGTGCATGTTCTAATCACAATTAGTATAACACTGTCACAGTAATGTATATATGTGGTTATTATTATTGTGTTGTTCCTTGAAGGGATTGAAATTGGAATTTGTTGGGAGATGCAATGCAAGGGCCAGTTGTTTAGGCCTTTAATTGGTTCTCGGTTTGACGTTAGACCCATGTGTTAAGACTACAACCATCGTAATCAGGGAATTTTAGGTGTGACTTTGGAGAACGATTCAAATTATACATTTAAGTATTTATGTTTGTGATTGGCATGTAGTTGGAACATGTGTGTTCTTGTTGGACCAGCTCCGCAGATTGAAGTTAGGGCACCCTTAACGGGGGTGCCCCGCCCGGGCGCCCTGGGCGGGGTGCCCGGGCGCACCCCCGTTAACGGGCGGGGTGCCCGGGCGCACCCCCGTTAACAGGCGGGGCGCCCGTGGGGCGCCCGCCCGGGCGCTTGCCCGGGCGGTGGGCGTCCCGGGCAGACGCCCGGGCGCCCATGGGAGGGGGACACGTGTCCCCCTCCCATTGGTTATTAATTTTTTTTTTGAATTTTTTTTAGTTTTGGTTTTGTTATTAATGGATTGGGTATTTGTTATAAATGTGGGGTAATAATTTTTTGTAAGTAATTAAAATTAAGAAATTTCCAGAACCAATACACTGTTTAATCACGGGTGCAATATTTAATCACGGGTGCACTATTTTCAATCACGCGTGCACTGTTTGCAATCACGCGTGCACTATTTGCAATCACGCGTACACTATGTGCAATCACGCGTGAACAGTGCAACAAATACATCCAAACCCTCCCAACTATAAATACATCTATTTATCTCCTGATTCCTCACATTTCCTTAACTTCTCAACTTGTAGCTTCTTCTCTCATCAATGTCGGATAATAGTTTAAACTCCGGTCAATCGGACGATGATAACTGGAATGAGACATTAAATCTAATGGATCGTGCTATTGAATTAGCCGGACAGACTGTTTACGAAAGGACTACACGTCCTAAACAGCGTCGAAGGAGAACGACGAACCCAGATAGAGATCGTGAACTAGGTTACAGACGCCTTGTAGACGATTATTTCTCTGACAACCCTGTGTATTCTGATACTCTTTTCAGGACAAGATTTCGGATGAGAAAGCATGTCTTCCTGCGCATCCACAATGCCATCGAAGCATCTGATGTCTTCTTCCAACGAACACCGGACGCAACTGGTAGGATGAGCATCTCCGGTCTACAAAAAAGTACGGCAGCAATGCGAATGCTAGCATATGGCGTTGCCGCTGATGGGATCGATGAGTACCTACGAATGAGTGCGGCAACATCCAGAAATGCTCTCCTCAAATTCTGTGAAGGTGTTATTCGCATCTTCGGCCCTGAGTATTTACGTCGGCCAACTGCAAATGACTTGGCACGCCTACTTTACGTTGGTGAGCAACGTGGGTTTCCAGGTATGATGGGGAGTATCGATTGTATGCACTGGGAGTGGAAAAACTGCCCAGCTGCTTGGAAGGGACAACATCAAGGACGTGCTGGGAAAGCAACTCTGATCCTTGAGGCGGTGGCATCGTATGACTTATGGATCTGGCACTCCTTCTTCGGAATACCGGGTTCATGCAATGACTTGAACGTCCTGCAACAATCTCCGGTTTTCGACGACATACTAGAAGGCCGAGCACCACCTGTTAATTATGAGGTAAATGGTGTTCAATATGATATGGGATACTATCTTACTGATGGTATTTATCCACAGTGGGCGGCCTTCATCCAATCCATCCTTCACCCTCACACCCCGAAGCACAGATTGTTTGCTGAAGTGCAGGAGGCAACGCGTAAAGATGTTGAACGCGCTTTCAGAGTGTTGCAAGCGAGGTTCGCGATCATCAGAAACCCGGCTCTTGCCTAGAGCAAGGACGTTCTGTCCAAAATAATGACAGCTTGTATCATCATGCATAACATGATAGTGGAGGACGAACGCGACTGTTATGCTAATTTTGGAGATATTCGCGAATTTATGGAGGATCGTCCTGGAACTTCAGCTGAGGAAACGTCGTATTCGACCGATCGTATAGCGGATATTCACGAGTTTTTTGTCAATCAAGATCGAGTGCGTGACAGGAACCAACATTTGGATCTGAAAGGCAATTTAATCGAGTATATATGGCAACGCTACGGACGAGGAGCGGTTTGAAAATCGGTTAACGTAGTTGCTAATGTAGTATTTGAAAGTTTAGTTTATGTAATATGTCTTGTTGTTTCTTAACTTTGAGTGCAATATTTCCTATTTTAGTTTATCTTAAATGTAATGTGGCTCCGTAATATTTAATAATAATTTCGTGTTTTAGCAGTAATTATTAACAATATTTCGAGTTAAAATAGAATTGTAATGTTATTAGAATTAGAATTATATAAAATGTAATTTGTTAAATGTTGTGTGAAAATTATAATTGTTTAATTAAGAAATGATGTGGATGAAAGAGAGTGTAGGGTGGGTGGGGGTAGCCTGGGCATGGGTAAGGGGTTTTTTGGGTGGGTTGGGTGAGCTGACGTGGCAGAGAGAGAAGCTGACGTGGCAGTGAGAGAGTGCAGGGCGCCCGGGAGCCCGGGCGCTGTTATTTGTGCTCTTACCATGAGTTGGTCTAAATGTTCTTTGTGATGGGTACCTACGAAGTGTAGGAAAGTTTAAAATACCATTTCCTTGATTTTTCAAAATCATTTTCGGTATAAGTTGGAGCAGTCCTTAAAAAATACATATTTATATGTCATGAAAATCCTCTTGAAACTCAAGTTCCGGTGATCTTGTAAGTATTTTAATCACTCAAAGTCATTTAAAAGTCTTATTGTCATTTCCTTAAAATTTTCTAAGTATCAATCACACCTTAACAGTATCATGATCATGATGTTATCTGATGACTTGATCATAGTTGTAAGAACCTAATCTAAAATACCTTAATTAACTAAACCTAAACCTAATTAACCTAATCTAATCTTAGAACAGTGAAGCAGGAGGTGTGGGAATGTGAGAGGAAAGAAAATTGGTGGGTGTTGATTGGAAGGTTTTTAGGTTAAGTGTGATTGGATGATTTGGAGGTGGTTAATTTAAAGGAGATACATATAGTTAGATAAGATTTTGATTGAAACGTTTTCTTCAGTTGATCCAGCTGAGAGTTTAGAGAGAAGAAGAAGAAGAAGGTGAAGAAGAAGAAGAGGAGAAGAAGGAGAAGAAGGAAGAAGAAGTGGAGTGAAGTGGTGCAAGCTTGGGAGACTTCTTCACTCGACCTACAGGTATGCCAAGTCTTCATATTAACTCCCAAGAGGTGTGGGAGTGTAGAGGACGGCGTTGGTGCCGTTTCTCCGGTGAAAACCCTACTGGACGGAGGTTGAAGACGACTGGTTCGGTCGACCGTTGGGTGTTTCGGTCGACCGAACAACGTCTAAATGATGCCTGTCCAGTGGGAAGATGTATTGTTCGGTCGACCGGTATATGGGTCGGTCGACCGATATTTATAAATATTAACTTACTGCCCGAAAACGGTCGAACGATGTCTGTGTGACGGTCGACCGTTTATGCCAAATTTCGCGGGAAAATAAAGGGTTACATTAGCCGGTCGACCGGTGTTGTTTCGGTCGACCGAACCCAGTAGATAGGTTAGACAGGCCTTCGGCCGACCGAGTGTGTGTCTCGGTCGACCGAACTGCGCAAGGTCGGTTCGAGCGTTGACCATCTAAATGGTCGACCGCTCTGGATCCGGTCGACCGACCGCGTGCAGTTTTCCTGCAGTGATGTGCCTGTAGATCGGTCGACCGGAAGGTAGGTTTCGGTCGACCGAATGCTGTAGGCAGGATTCAGGCAGTTTTCCTTATCGGTGGAACGGACCCTGGTTTGACCGATTGGATATATATTTATATAAAATGTATAGCGTAGACCTTCCAAACGGTCGACCGCTAGATGACTTTTGTTCGACCAATTGGTAGGTATTTCGGTTGGCGTGGTTCGACCGGTAGACTTGTTTGTACAGTACCATGTACTGTGTGGGGGACCGGCCGACCGGTGTGTTTTTAGCGGTTGACCGATCTGCCGCAGGTTGGTGGATTTATCCACACGCGATCCGTTGAGTATAGGTCGACTACCGGCTCCGAGGCGACGGTTGATTACCGGCTTTGAGAGCTACGGATTTCACCTTCGACAAAGGCGTATTATTGTACTACCATTTTCCTCTCTTACCGAGCGGGGTGTGAGGGATGTGTACCGTAAATCTTGGGCAGTTTGCGAGGGTTTAACGGTAGGCCGAGGATGTTCCGGCAGGGTGCGCGCTAGGCGACTCTTGGGGGAGCAGTGGCTGTCGTCTGACCCGAGTTGTGTATTCGGCGGGCTGACTCGCTCCTTGGGTGCGGCGTGTACCGGGGGTTCCTTCCTGCACTTTTTGGGGAGCAGTGGTGTCGACTGACCCTTGTGAGGCAGCGATGGACTGACTTGACCCTAGTGGCAGGAGTGGTTCAGTGTCGCGGAGGCGGTGAGGGCATTATTGTGGGCCCGAGGTGGATGATCATGTGCATTGTATTGCATTGTCTTTAATTCCTTTTTATATTTTTAGGAGGCTTGGTATACGGGGTTCCTTCAGGGAACTCAGGCATGTTTGTTTGTTTTCATTTCAGGTAGCGAGTAGCATTAGAGTCAGGTGGTGACCGAGGAGAGTGCCCCCGGGATTAGATCCTGTTCTCTTTTATATCTTCTTTTGTTTGAGGTAGTGATTACATGTATATTCACTTTTGTTGTAATCACAGTTGACTCATTTATATAGTTTGACTTCCACGTGGGTCTGTATCTTATATATTTTATATATATATGTTGGTTTGTTTCCCGTGACGTGCCCTGTGTTGACCGTTGACGGTCTTTATTATTGTTTAAATTTTCCGTTGTTTTCGGGGCGTTACAATAGTGCCTGTAAAACTTGCTGTATTTGGTTTACAAAAGCTTTGGGCCTACTTAACGTTGGTATTAGGCTTTGAAAGAAACACACTGTAACGATTAGAACATGCTCTGGTTCAGTTGCATGGCCACTCTTGAGCCTACTTCATTGTTCTAAATGTGACGTGTAAGCCCATGAATCGTAGCCCAACAGGCTCTGTCTAAAGACGGGCAAATGAATATTGGTGCGTGGATCCGGATTTCGGATAATCGGATTTCGATTTGGATACGAATCCGGAAAATTTATATCCGATTTGAATTCGCTCTGTTTGCATACTTACTCTCAAACTTTCAAAACAAAGCTAATCTAAAATCGATTATATCTAAATAAACTTGATAAGCAATAGAAATGCAACTTTGCTTGCGTTGGATGACTTGGATGTGGAGAGTGCAAAATGACAAGAGAAGCGACAGTTATGTTATCCAAGAAGACCTAAAAAGCGGTTTCCCAATCCGGATAACGTGGGGAGAACAATTGCCTTTGCCCCAAAAGACACATTATCGCAAAAGGCAGTAGTGGTTTGAGGAGATGAAATGTAGGTGACTTGACGAGGATGGATGGACACATTAGCTACCAACACAGGGTTATCTCCACAGTCACCTCTGCCAATCACTCCGGCCGAAGTAATTGTTGGTTGTTACTAGGACAGTAAAAATCGATTCCATTAAAGGAATACTACCTAGTCAATCGTGTCATGTTCATATATAACATGTAGTCGTGTTAAGATTTTTTTTGTTATCATGTATAATACAAATTGGAAGAGATTCATCATGTTTAGATTGAAAATAATAATAGATATGTTATATTGACATTTTTTTTGAATAACATCTTAATTAACCATTATCAAGCAAAAAACAATTGATTTCCTAACAAAAGATGCAATTCATGTCAGTTTTGTGTAAAAAAACATATCTTGTAAGTGTGTCATGTTCGTGTCAAATCGTATACCAATTATTTTATATTAGCATCTTCATAAATCATCATCCTACCCTAAACATTCAAGTCGAACTTAGGTCGAGCCGAGCGCCTAACAAAGTGTTTCAGTTACACAAAATAACGTGTAAAGTCGTGTCTAAATTGTCACTATATCGTGTCGTGTGCATGCCTATTACTACCCCCAAACCGGCCAGAAGTTGTGTACGGATTGGAGTCATTTAATAATATTATGTTGCACCTAAAAATTGTAATATATATGTTGAAGTAAATATAATCAAGTAAAAATGTACTTAGCACACAATGATATATTGTTGATACAATTACAAATATGATCATGTAATACAGTGGATTACATATGTCGAATAAATATTCCATAAGGATCCAGAGAAAGCCAACATACAAAAACATGTAAAGGAAAACAAGAAACGCAGGAACAATGATTAGAAAGGACCTCAAAGACCGAGCCGTCGGAAGACGACTTGCCTCAGAGAAAATATCGGCCCACATACCAGTGCGTTTGATGGTCTGCCGGTTTTCTCCCAGGATAGAACGATCTCACCGTCGATCGGGCGCACACCAGAGTCGACGGACCACGAAAGCAGCGCAGAACCTCGCAAAACTCGGGCGTTGAACAACTCTGCATTCGGAGATAGGAAATCGCCGGAGAGGGATGTTGGCTTTTTGGCCTTAATCCGTATTTTGATGATGTAATTAAACCTAATCTTAATAAGAACATGTAGATTAGCACATGTAGTATAATAGTATACATATTGTATTGTGCTAACATCTACAGGTGATCAAGACTCAAGAAAGAAGAAAAGTCAAGTCAAGACATGTAATCAAGCTAGGATTGAAGACATGTAATTTTTCCTTTCTTTGAGAATTAGGAACTTATGTAAATTGAGCATAACTTAAGCTAATATGCATGCATTCACACACTAGGTTCCTTTTAGGAGTCACACACAAAATATCATATAATTTGGACTCCATTAGATCACCTAAACACCTAAAACATTGGTCACCAGTCTGCCTGAGTTCGGTCGACCGTTCACCTTTCGGTCGACCGGTTATACACAATTTTTGTTATACCAGACCAATCCGTTCAACCGATCACACATCTATTCAACCGATTACCCAGACCTGTTCGGTCGACTGGTAGACCTTCGGTCGACCGTTTCGTTTGCTATTTCTGGTAATAATACGACCGTTTTATTTGTCGTATTATACAACGGTCGTATACACATTTTTCTCAATATACACCCCCATATACTTTAGAACCGGTCGAACAAACTACCTTATTCGGTCGACCGTTTAATTCGTGAAAAACCCCCTGCTATCGGTCGACACAAGTTTGCCCAACCGATCAAGATTTCTCTCTACCGAACCCAGTAGTTCGGTCGACCGGTACCTGCTCGGTCGACCGTTGACCTATAGAACTTAAGTGATTCGGTCGACCAGTACCTATGTTCGGTCAACCGATCCATCAACAGACTCAAGGGTTCGGTCGACCGATACACCTTTCGGTCGACCGTTTCTGGACAGATTTCTGAACCTGATTTTCTGTTTTGTGTATCTTGCACAAAACCCAATCAAATCTTGTCCAAACGGCTAGAAATCTTTAGGAGCTTATAAATAGAGGTTCACACTTAGTTTTCCACAAGATTTCACAACTCCAAAGTGTCAAACCTATAGTGAGATTTTCCACAACCTCCAAGCTCCCAATTAGTGATTCCAAAGCCTAATTTCCACATCCTCCATCATACAATCATCTAGCAATTGTTGTGCTCAATTTGAGAGTGAGTTCCACTCAAGTTACCATTGTTGTCAAGTGAGCAAGGGTCTTGGTGAAAGCCCAAGACAAAGAAGTAGAGATTTCGGTGAAAGCCCGAAGTGATCCTCTCGGGTTGTGAGAGGTGGTGCCAAGCTCGGCGAGGGTTGTTCGCGAGCTTGAAGACTTGTAAAAGGCGTTGCTCCCGGCCCGGAACGGGGAGGCATAGTGAAGACGCAAGAGGGACTCGAACGGAGATTCGAGAGGGGCTTGCAAGAGAGGACGTAGGCGATGGCCGAACCTCTGTAAATCCGACGCGTCTTTGTGTGGTTTGCATTGTCTTTCTTTCTCTACTTGTTTGTTTATTCCGCTGCGCATTTGATTGCTTAATCAAGTAGAGAATTGTGGATTAGCTTAAAAAGTGATTAGTGGACCCATAACCCACACGATCCCACAAGGGACGATTTTCGTAGAGTGATGATGAGAAAATAAATCGTGTATATTTCAAGAGGAAAAACAATTACCTTGAGGGCCAAAAATAAATACACCCATCACCCTGAGGCTAAAGCCTCTAATTTCCCCCAAATCCCCCACTGCCACGCCCCGGACCGGGACGGGCGCGCGCGCGTGTGTGGAGAATTATCTCCTCCTCTCTTTCCACCTACAAAGTGACAAGTGAATAGTATGTTTATCTACATCCTTCAACTTGTTAGCTTCACCAATGTGGGACTAAAAGTAGAGGTGAGCACATGGCACATGAGGCAATAGTTCTCATCTTCATCTCAACATTGGATTTCTTCAATTGAGCTATTCATGGGCCTAGCCCAAACTCAATAATCCAACAATCCCCCACAAATCCATTGTTGATCGAGTGACCAAACCTTGCAGCCTAGTGCTTTCAGTAATGGTACCTTTCGGGTTTGAACCACGACCTGAGTCCTTCAACTTTATCCCCACAGGAACTAAGTGAAACGAAGTCTTGAACTTGAACCTTTTGTGTGGAGATGTCCATTGAGAACAACACTAAGCAGGTTATGCTGCAATCTACAGGGTTGATGCTTTACGGCCATGCATCTGTATCCTGTTTCATGAATGCTTTCAAGGAATGACCCTCATTCCTCTAATTGCGGCCACACAATCGCATTCACATAGTTGGGCTTCTCCAAAGATGCACTGCTAATATCTTGTCTCAAAGACTTGAACCCATTCAGAGTCTACACTTTTACTAAACTTGCAGTTTCAGCAACATATTCATTCTTTGGGGTATTGACACTGATACAATGTATGACCTACAATGTATCACCAATGAGTTGCACTTGACTCACTCAAGAACTTGTTATTACCACATTGAACCAACTTCGTAGGATCTCCACTCAGATTGGTTGGGTTGCCATTCTAGATGAGTCATGTAATGGGTCTCAGTCCCATCCCCAACTTGGATTTTAGAACTTGAACTAGATCAAGTCCTTTGGTGAAAGGATCAGCTGTATTGTCTTTGGTACCAACAAAATCAACAGCTATCACCCTTTCCGAGATCAATTCTCTTACAGACTTCAGTCTGACTTGGATGTGTCTCCTTTGTTTGTGGTTATACTTTGAGCTTCTTAACTTTGAAATAGTAGTCATACTATCACAATGCACAGATATTGCAGGAACTGGTTTGCTAGTCATTGGCAATTCAGAAAAGAGTCCTTTCAGCCATTCAGCTTCCATTCCACTTGTATCCAAAGTTCAGCCTCAAATGTAGATCGAGACAATATGGTCTGTTTTGTAGACCTCCAGGAGACTGCGCCTCCACCCAAACTAAAAACACACCCTGTAACACCGTTACTCCCAGAGTTTTTGGCTATCCAGCTTGCATCATTATATCCTTCTAGTACAGTTGGGAATTTCCCATAATGCAGCCCAAGAGTATAAGTACCCTTCAAGTACTTAAGTACTTTATCCAAAGCCTCCCAATGAGTACGATCAGGACAACTTGTGTATCTACTAAGTTTGCTCACCGAGAATGAAATATCTGGTCGTGTGCAATTTGCAAGATACATCAAGCTACCTATAATCTGAGAATATCTCAGTTGTGAAACTGGAACACCACTCTTGTTCTTGTACAAAGGTTTTGATGAATCATATGGGGTTTTCACAGATCTACAATTCGTATATCCAAATCTCTCAAGAATCTTCTCAACATAATGAGATTGAGATATGGAAATACCATCAACTGACCTAGTCAGTTTGATACCCAAGATCACATTTGCAACACCCATATCATTCATCTCAAAGTACACAAGAAGGACTTGGTTTCATGTATTATATTCAAATTAGAGCCAAACAGTAAAATGTCATCAACATATAAACACAATGCAATACATGCATTACTTTGAACTTTGCAATAGACATATTTATCAGAATCAATAACCTGGAATCCAAATGATAATATAATTTTGTCAAATTTCTCATGCCAAGCTTTTGGGGCTTGTTTAAGTCCATAAAGAGACTTAACAAGTTTACAAACTTTGTTCTCGTTTCCAGAAGCTACAAATCCTTCAGGTTGGTCCATATAAATTTCTTCTTCAAGGTCACCATGAAGAAAAAACAGTTTTTACATCCATTTGATGGATTGTAAAATCATATACAGACGCCAATGCCAAGAGCACTCGGATAGTAGTCATACGAGACACTGGAGAATAGGTATCGAAATAGTCTATTCCTTCCTTTTGTTTAAACCCATTGACAACTAACCTGGCTTTATACTTATTGATGGAACCATCTGGTTTTAATTTCTTTTTAAATATCCATTTACAACCGATCGTTGAACAACCTGGAGGAAGATTTACCAACTCCTATGTCCCATTAGAGACAATAGAGTCCATCTCGACCTTAACTGCATCTTTCCAATGCTTTGCTTCAGATGAAGCCATAGCATCCTTGAATGTGTCAGGATCACCCTCGATGTGGTATGTGATAAAATCACTTCCCAAATCCTTGGCAATTCGAGAACGTTTGCTCTTTCTAGGTTCAATTTCAACTTGAGTTTGAGAAGACTCAAAATCGGCAATAGACAAATCTGCCCCCACATTTGTCATCCTTTCCACATGCTCGTGGATGGAACCAGACGTAGAGGGATCAACTGAAGAAGAAACTTGTTGAGGAACTCCAGATTTCATGGGAAATACATCCTCAAAAAATGTGGCATCACGAAATTCAACAATTGTGTTAACATCTATGCAAGATATCTCGGACTTGATTACCAAAAATCTGTACGCATAGCTATTAATCACATATCCGATAAATATTGCATCAACAGTCTTGGGACCAAGCTTTTTCCTCTTATGTTCAGGGATTAACACTTTTGCAAGACAACCCCAGACTTTAAGATATTTAAGGCTAGGTTTTCGACCACACCAGAGTTCGAATGGACTATCCTCCTTATGTTTCTGAGGAACTTTATTCAGAATATGACAAGCCGTATTCAAAGCTTCTCCCCACATATATTTGGGTAATCCTGAACTCTCTAATAATGCATTAATCATATCAGATAATGTTCTATTTTTTCGTTCAGCAATTCCGTTAGATTGTGGAGAATACGGCACCGTCACCTCATGAACTATGCCAGAATCCTGACACACTTGTTCGAACAGGTTGGACGTATATTCACCACCTCTATCAGATCTCAACCTCTTAAGTTTCTTTTCAGTTTGTGTCTCTGCTTTATTCTTAAAGATAAGAAACTTAGATAACACTTCATCTTTACTTTTCAAAAGATAAACATAGCAATACTTTGAACTATCATCAATGAAAGTGATAAAACATTTCTTTTTATCCTTAGTTAACATGCCATTGAATTCACAAGTATCAGTGTGTACTAAATCTAAAATACTAGTATTTCTAGTCACAGAATGAAACGGTCTTTTCGGTTGTTTAGCTTGTACACACACTTGACATTTTTTATTCTCAATAGCATACTTAGGAATCATATTTAAATTCATCATTCTTTTCAAACATTGATAATTCACATGTCCTAAACGTTTATGCCAAACATCACCAGATTCAATGGAATAAACAACAGGAGAAGACACATCTTTAACAGAAATAGCATTGCGATTATAAAAAGCATGTTCAACATGAATTAAAAAAGCACCACAAGACAAGTACCCCTTGCCAATAAAAGTACCAGAAAGAGTAATCACAACTTTGTTACATTTAAATGTTACTTCATAACCCTCAACTACCAGACACGGACCACTAATAATATTGCGACGAACAGCAGGCACATGATGCGTCTTGTGCAGTGAAAGAACTCGTCCTGAAGGTAACTTCAAGTCGATACGTCCAATTCCAAGCATCTTTGCAACATTCCCATTGGCCATCGCCACAGATCTACGATCAACAGGCTGGTAAGAGACAAACATGGACTTGTCAGCACATACATGCACATTAGCCCCAGTGTCAACCAGCCACTCACGTGGTTCATAAATGGAAAAAACTTGAGGATTAACAGAAACAAACTTACTGTTGGTCTCATCCACCTCAGTCAATACATTGACCTGTGGAGTCAATTCAGTGGTACCTTGTTGGCGTTTGACTTTCTTGGATGGACAATCCTTAGCCCAGTGCCCAACCTGTCCACAATTCCAACATGGTTTGTTTGTTGGCTTTTTCTGGATTTTGGCCTTGGGTTTAGTCTTATTAATAGGTTGTGGTTTTCCTTTAAACTGTGGCTTAGATGAGGATCTAATTAATATGTTTGCCTTTGGTTGGAACTCTACAGGCATCACTGGTTTTTCACCCCGATGTTCCTCCTCGATTGCAATAGCAACCATGAGGTCATCCATAGTCAGTTTTCCTCTCCTATGCTTTAGAGACATCCCGAAGTCCTCCCAGGATCGAGGGAACTTCTCAATAATTGACATTACCAGAAACTTCTCAGGAAGCTTCATGTCAGCCTCTTTTAAGCCATGGATTAGAATCATAAACTGATGAGACTGTTCAGTAACTGACTTGCTTTCCACCATTTGAAACTTCAGGAATTAACATAATACTTTTCATGACCTAAGTCCTCAGTATTATATTTTTTATCCAACTCATCCCATAAATCCTTTGCAGTCACAGAAGCAGAGGAGGACGAACTATAAACATCGAATAGCACGTTGGACAGAGCCAACAGAATGCAACCTCGACATAATTTGTCCTTCTCTATCCACAGATCTTGTGCTACTTTGATTTGGGGATCTTCAGTTTCAGAAAGTGGGAAAGTCTTTTCAATTTCATCAACTAACCCAATAGTTGTCAACCAGATCTTCATACGTTGTTGCCAACGTTTGAAATTCTGCCCGAAAAATTTTTCCGGCATGCCTGACATGTCCACTTTTGGCGCAAACAAATTATTAGACGACATAATTAACAATATTTTCTCTGAGATTGTTGATACAATTACAAATATGATCATGTAATACAGTGGGTTAAATATGTCGAATAAATATTCCATAAGGATCCAGAGAAAGCTAACATACAAAAACATGTAAAGGAAAACAAGAAACGTAGGAACAATGATTAGAAAGGACCTTAAAGACCGAGCCGTCGGAAGGCGACTTGCCTCAGAGAAAATATCGGCCCACATACCAGTACATTTGATGGTCTGCCGGTTTTCTCCCAGGATAGAACAATCTCACCGTCGATCGGGCGCACACCAGAGTCGACGGACCACGAAAGCAGCGCGGAACCTCACAAAACTCGGGCGTTGAACAACTCTGGATTCGGAGATAGGAAATCGCCGGAGAGGGACGGTTTTCGTAGAGAGATGATGAGAAAATAAATTGTGTATATTTCAAGAGGAAAAACAATTACCTTGAGGGCCAAAAATAAATACACCCATCACCCTGAGGCTAAAGCCTCTAATTTCTCCCAAATCCACCACTGCCACGCCACGCCACGCCACAGGACGGGCGCGCGCGCGTATGTGGAGAATTCTCTCCTCCTTTCTTTCCACCTACAAAGTGACAAGTGAATAGTATGTTTATCTACATCCTTTAACTTGTTAGCTTCACCAATATGGGACTAAAAGTAGAGGTGAGCACATGGCACATGGGGTAATAGTTCTCATCTTCATCTCAACATTGGATTTCTTCAATTGAGCTATTCATGGACCTAGCCCAAACTCAATAATCCAACATATATATAACCATAATTATTAATTATTATTATGTAATCAAATATTTTTTGTACTTGTAGCAAACTAGTGAGCCATGCAAAAAGCATTCATGTGACGTTCTTCCATTTTTGTGTTTATATATTTTATTCCCTTAAGGTTTAAACTATAATACAAGTTACAGCAATCATGTATGACTATTAAGAGTTAAGACAAGGATCTGAACTGTTACTTTGGATCATAGGAAAAATGTGTGGAGTTGGTCTTTAAACATTCCATTCCATGGCTGGTTTTGATGACAATTTGAAAGTGAAAGTGGGAAAGCAAACAAGTTCTTTTCAGCCTTGTAGGAAAGAAGGAGACCCCAAGAGAAGACCACTCTCTCCACAAAAGCCACCTTTTGAATTGAAGGCTCTGTCCTCTCAACCTTCTTTAATCAAACAGGAGAAAGTGAGGGGGAATGAAGTATGAGTAAAGATCACAACCAACAACTTGCTTTTTTTAAGCTGTGATAGGAACACCACCATCATCTCATTTAAGTGAAGGAAATGCCAAAAGTTGATTAATACCCAACTAGGGTTGTGGGTTGGTTGTTCTCTAGGTATGGTTATGTTTGGATGTCTGTTTTAATGCTTTATCAATTATCAGTACTATGTTTACCCTTTTTAGCATATGTACTATTGTGATTAAGCTAATGTCTCATGTTTTGTTATATATAATAAATACATAATACACGTCAAAACAAGAACATAATGATGAAAAATATGAAACTTTGATTCTTAATTAATAATATTGTACAAACATGCAAGAGTAGGGTCTTATAATCTCTCATAACATCAGAGATACAAGGGTATAGATAGTGAAATGACATGAAGGTGTAAGAGCCAGGCTTGGACGTTGACATGTCATTGGTGGGAAGTGTTGAACAACAAGACTTGGAAGAGGATAAATAAGAAAGAAGAGGAGTTGGTTGGTGTTTTATTGGAGGAAAGTGGAATGAGATGTTGCCTTAATTCCACCCTCTTTTATTGACTTTTATTGTGTTTGTGTCGGTCTCATTCTGTTGCTCCCTATCCTTCCTTTTCCTTTGCAGCCTCTGCACTCTTGTGTTGGGATCTTGGTTGGATTTTGTTTGGATTTTGTGCTTCCCACGTGAAAGACAGCCTCCATGCCATTAAAATTTGGGATGCAATTACTACTACAGGGGACAGACCGGACAGTACAGTGCAGTGTATCTTCATGGCATGGCATGCTCTTCCTCATTCTCTTTTCTTTTCTCTGACCTATCATTAGTTTCAAACTTTCAAAGCCTAAATATTCAAACATTATGTGCTTAACACATGGTTACTTTAGTTTGACATCTAGCATAAGTTGATGATGTGTTCTTACTTCTTTTTCAGCTCCCAAAACGTTTCACAAGAAAGGAAGGTACTATAAATCATCCAAATGACTAACCAAAGACAGTTTTTGTTATTTTGTTTTAGTGAAATAATATACGTGATTTTGGTTTTATCATAGTTTTGGAAATTGCATGTGACTTGAAACTTTTAAAGGTAGGAAACCTGACTTTTAACTTTATCCTTTCCTTCTTACCCTCTTGTTAATATAGCACTCAAATATCTCCCATGCAAGTTATTAGTGTTTTTTTTTGCTTGGGACTTGGGTACACTGTAATGAAGCATTGCCCTTAGAATTCTATAATTGATTTGGGTCCACTTGAATTCACAAATATCTCTCGTTTCCGTCCAACTAAATTAGAAAATCTGCTAGCTTTAAATCTTTAATAAAATGTTTGCAAACAACTCCGCGCAATAGCCTAAAACTATATTTATGCACATCCCCAATATCATCTTCAACCTTCGGCAACACCTCACCTACCCAACACCTGCCTCAATACATGGTTGTGGTTAAGGTAAGTTATGATAAACCAAAATTAACAAGCTGATTTGCGTCTATATATATAATCTTGTAGCTCAGAGAAAAGATGTTGAAAATTGTGTTCTGATATTTAGCAAACATAACATGTACGTATAACACCGTCACGAGCAACAAATATTTTAATTCCGAAACTAGTTGTTACAGATTAGGAATGAAACCTCGACAATCACTTCACGAATTATTGTCTCAATACATTCTGTGTTCATATCCAAGATCAACCCTTGTTTTTCCTTATGCCATCCACATAGACCAAAATTGTTCTTTTCATTAATGCGTCTAGAGATTTAAGTGGAACCTATCCTAAGTTCCTAACCATTTTAGACGGTGTTGTACAAGCTTCTACTGAATCGAGGCAATATACTTAACATCAACATTGCTGAAAAAATTGAAATTTGTTCATTTTGGTGCAGAATTTATTGTGATAACTTATACAAAATACATTTAGGGGATTTTTTTTTTTTGAATTTGTAGCAATATTGCAAATCGATCCTTTATAACAAATAGCATCTCAAAAAACAAAAAAACAAAACAAAACAAAAACGGTAGGCATTTGGCAAGCTTTCATACACAAAAAATCATGATTGGTAAAGCATCGAGTGCTGTTTTAGCAAAGGACTGGTCATGTTAACCGATGGACCCTCTGAATGACCGAAATTACATTTGATAAATACAAGTAAATTTCATTCGAATTGGGGGACAAATTCACGTCTTCTTGCTGTAGGGAAAACTGTTAATTGGTTTGTCAAAGTTCAAACACTTTTAAATTAGGCAGTCAAAGTCATGGACCCCGAAAATCCGTAGGTCTCACCGCACCACAAGAACCTAAACTTAACAATAATTAATCCCGACACTGTTCCAAAATAGCACCACTAAAGTCTTACTGTTTCTTCAAAGACAACAATTATATTTCTACAGCTGTCTTTTAAGCCTATGTACCACTTTAAGCCATAAAAAGCAAGTTCCTGACCATAACCTTAAACAATTTTAGTTAGAAGCAACCGTTAGAAATAAGTATGTTCTAATACATTAAGAACATGATAAACAACAAGATCTATTACTAAATTCTATATAAACTAACATTAATAAAAACACTTACAACTAAATGTCAAAGACATCTTGAAGAACGTAAAGCGGAAGCGAAACTTTAGCGTAGTGATCTTCAATTGTTTATCCCTAGACTTGATGATGGATGATCCTCTTGAATTTTTGGAGAAAATTTAGAGAGAGGATGGTGAAAATTAACTAGGGCAACAATTGGGACCAAAAACCTTTATTTATAGAATTTTGTGTGTGGTAGTTTCTTCCATCAAAATAACTACCCACTAACACACTTAATGGACATGCATGACTTTAATTAATTATTTAATGGAATAATATAGGCCACATAATAATAACATTCTCCCACTTGGCCGTAACATCAATTATCATTAGTTCCATTTACAAAAGCACATACAAAAATTGTCCAACATAAATTTCATTAAAACATATACTTCACTTAGTCAGAATCACCAAGCCAAACCAATGTAGTCAAATAATTAACGTCATTATTTGACCCCCATCAATTATGGTATTTGGTAATCTTTCCAAATTCAGTCAACATAAGTCAATAGGTTCATAAATTTGTTTGCTTAAATAATAATATTGTGCACAAGAAATAAGAAGCAAACTTTTACAAATCAAAATCAAACACATCATTGAAGCTTCAACATATAATGTCATACACATTAGTCAATAACAACATTACATTTACCAAACCCATGCCGGCAACATGCTCTCTAAAGAGACTGGGTGGTAGAGCCTTTATTAGTGAATCAGCTAATATTGTTCGTGTTCTTATGTGTTGTATGACAATAGTACCATCTTTGACTTTGTCTCTAACAACAAGATATTTGATGCCAATCCACTTGGATGCATCACTTGACTTGTTGTTTTTTAGAGAAGAAAACAGCAGCTTCATTATCACAAAATAATGTGAGTGGTCTCAAAATACTATTAACTACTTGAAGCCCAGGTACAAAATTCTTTAACCAAATGGCTTCAGCAGTAACCTCATAGCATACCACAAATTCTACTTGCATTATGGAAGATGCCCGTAAAGACTGCTTGACACTCTTCCATGATATTGGTCCATTTGTAAGCATATATATGTAATCCGACGTGGATTTCTTACTGTCAATGCATCCAGAAAAGTCAGAATAATCAATAACCTCAAGGTTATCTGACTTTCTGTAAGTAAGCATATAGTCTTTTGTCCCTTGTAAATAGCGTAAAACCTTTTTGGCAGCTTTCCAATGATCCATCCCTGGATCTATTTGATATCGACCAAACATACCAACTGCAAATGCCAAATCTGGATGTGTACAAACTTGAGCATACATTAAACTCCCAACCACTGAGGCATAAGGAATTTGCTTCATTTGTGCACGTTCTAATTCATTTTTAGGACATTGTAATTTGCTAAATTTGTCACCCTTTACAATAGGAGCAACACTTGGGGAGCAGTTTTGCATGTTATATTTTTAAGCATTTTCTCAATATATGCCTTTTGAGATAATCCTAAAATCCCACGAGACTGATCTCGATGAATTTCAATGCCAATAACATAAGTGGCTTCACCAAGATCCTTCATTTCAAACTTGTTTGAAAGAAATCGTTTGGTCTCATATAACATGTCTAAATCACTACTGGCTAGCAAAATATCATCCACATACAAGACGAGAATGATAAACTTACTCCCACTAACCTTAAGATATATGCATTGATCAATCACATTTTCTTTAAATCCAAAGTTAGTTATCACCTCATCAAACTTAAGATACCATTGTCTAGATGCTTGTTTTAAGCCATATATGGATTTCTTTAATCGACATCCCATATGTTCCTTGCCTTTTACGACAAAACCTTCTGGTTGTGTCATAAAAAGTTTCTCTTGCAAGTCACCATTAAGGAATGCAGTTTTTTTCATCCATCTGATGTAATTCTAAATCATAATGAGCTACTAAGGCTAAAACAATTCTAAGTGAGTCTTTCTTTGAGACTGGAGAAAATATATTATCAAAATGGATGCCTTCCCTTTGTGTAAAGCCTTTAGCGACAAGTCGGGCCTTAAATCTTTCGATGTTACCTTTGGAGTCTGTCTTCGTCTTATAGACCCATTTACAACCTATTGGCTTAGATCCAGTTGGTAAATCAACAAGGTCCCAAACTTCATTAATTTCCATCGATTTCATCTCTTCATTCATGGCTTCTAGCCGTTGAGATGATTTATCGCTCATAATGACTTCATTAAATGAAGTAGGATCCTCTCCATTGCCAATATCGCATCCTTCGGTTAGGTATACAATATAATCATTAGAAATTGCAGATTTTCGCTCCCTCTACGACCTGCGTAAAGGTTCTTCAGGAAGTTCAGGAGCTTCATTAGTGTGGGGTTCTTCATTAAGTAGTGTATTAGTTGTGTCTACAACATCCAAAAGAGGTGTTGAACTTGAAACCTCACGGATAATTGGGATTGGAACGTAAGTCCGATTTTCCTCGAGATTCATTTTTCTAATTTCACTACTCCCACTATTCTTGCCATTTTCTAAAAATACAGCATGTCTCGTTTCAACAATTTTAGTGGTATGAGATGGGCAATAAAAACGAAAACCTTTGGATCTATCTGGATAACCGATGAAATAACAACTAATGGTTTTAGGGTCAAGTTTCTTAATTTGTCGATTGAAGATTTTAGCTTCAGCATGACAACCCCAAACACGTAAGTATCCCAATTTGGGTTTTCGACCTGTCCACAATTCATAAGGTGTTTTCGGGACAGATTTACTAGGAACCCTATTTAGAATATGTGTGGTTGTCTTTAATGCTTCCATCCATAGATAATCAGGCAAGTCAGTGTTGCATATCATACTTCGTACCATATCCATAAGTGTACGATTTCGTCTCTCAGCTACACCATTTTGCTAGGGATCCCTCGGCATTGAAAACTGATGAACGATGCCATTAGCTTGAAGAAACAAAGCAAACGGACCTGGATTTTGTCCCGAGTCGGTGTGTCTACCATAATACTCACCTCCTCTATCTGACCTCACTATTTTAATTTTAAGGTTCAATTGATTTTCAATTTCTGCCTTAAAAATTTTAAAATTTTCTAGTGCTTCAGATTTTTCATGAATAGGGTATACATAACCATAACGAGAATAATCATCAATGAACGTAATAAATGATTTGTGCCCGTTAAGACTCGAAGTAGGGAAATGTCCACATATATCTGTGTGGATAATTTCCAATAGTCCCCCACTTCGAGTTGCCCCTCTCTTAGTTCCTTTAACATACTTTCCTTTAATACATTCAACGCAATCACCAAAATCAGAAAAGTCTAATGTAGGAAGAATTTCATCTTTAACGAGACGTTGCATTCTGTCTCGAGAAATATGACCTAAACGACAGTGCCATAATTTTGATGAATCTCCACTATCACGATTTCTTTTGATTCCACGTTGCCAACTATTGACACTATTCATATTCATAGACAACAAAGACTTAGTCGATGAATAATTCAGATGCAGTTTGTAGAGGTCACCCTCTAAAATTCCAGAACCAACAAAACAAGAGTTATAATAAAGTTTAAGCATTCCATTTCCAAATTGACATAAATAACCACAAAGGTCAAGTTTAGATACCGAAATTAAATTTCGAACAACAGAGGGAATATAAACTACATCATATAAATAGAGGACAAACCCATTCTTTAATACTAAACGAATGGTTCCAACAGCCTCAACTTCAGTCTCTTGCCCGTTAGCAACTTTAAGTTTCCTTCCTCCCTTTGGGAGTTTGGTCACAGAATGGAATTCCTGCAATGAGTTCGTAATGTGCACAGTTGCACTAGTGTCAACCCACCATGTATGTGAAGGAACATCAACTAAAAAGGATTCATAAATCATAAAATTAGTTTCATTACCCTTCTTAGCAAGTCATGCTTTAAAGTCATCACACTCCTTCCTTACATGTCCAAACTTCTTACAAAAGTGACATTTCGGAGTAAAAGCAGGCTTTGAACCAGATGTACTTGCTTTGTCATTAGCAACAACCGCCTTCATTTTCTTTTTCCCTTTACCATTACCATTAAATTTTCTCTTTGTTGGACCATTAAAGGCAAGGTGTGCAAAGTCAGGCTTTTCAATTTTAAGCCTTTCTTCTTCTTCAACACACATAGCAATTAATTCGCTCATTTTCCATTTCTCTTTCTGTGTATTATAATTGATCTTGAAAGGACCAAAATGCGCAGGCAGAGAAGTCATAATAAAATGAACAAGAAAACCTTCAGAAATTGCCATATCCATGCCTTTCAGTTTTGCGGCCATATCGCTCATCATCATGATATGTTCACATATACCGCTAGTCTCATTATACTTGGTTGTGAGCATTTTCATTATAAGGGCACTTGCATTAGCTTTGGAAGTCCCCTTAAACTGCTCTTCAACAGAAGCCAAATACTCTTTTGCATTAAATGTCTTGTTAGCACTATCCTTTTTCAGGGATTGCTCCCCGGATAGCAGGAGTAATAGAACTCTTCATAATCATTAGTGACATGCGATTAGAACGCTCCCACTTTTCATAACTGGCCTTTAGTTCGTTGGAACTAGTGGTTGTAGGAGGTATGGGAGCATCCATACGAAAAGCATGATCGAGTTCCAAAACACCTAGACATATTTCTATTTGCTCCTTCCAAGTAAGAAAATTTGTTCCATTAAGGGGTTCAATTCCAGATAGTTGTGATGTAATATGTGATGTATTCAATGCTGCAAAATTATCAAAATATATATGATGCTTACTTTCATTAACTACATAAACCACACGAGAAACAAATGACATAATAACATTAATTAACTGTAATCTAACAGTTAACAAACTGAAATTAACATTAAATACTCAAAAAATATTTCAGTTAATTCATAACCGTTTTGCATAATTATCAATCTAAGTTGGTACGATTAATATCATGCACATTAATATACATTTATAAATCAATTTACATCACCGTTGGGCAGAAAATAAATTGATTTACAAAATCATTAGTCATAAGAGAATTTATAAAATAAATCATGTCTATAATTAAAGTTGGTAAAATTATGTCCATGATTTATCATACATAAAAATTGTGATTTAACACCACAAGATAACCATCACAAAATTTTATTTAACAAAAGAAAATCGACAATTAAAGTTGGTAAAATTGACGATAATCAATCGTTAAATATATCATAATGTGGTTAATAATTTTTCACAAGGCAAACATGTACAATAAATTTCCGTTGGGTCAATTATTATACATGACAATCATAATTTTACATTTTTTTATAAAATGTATAAATCATATTTAGAATTGCATGAGCATGAATCTCATAATATCGTGATGTTAAATTTCTCTCAATTACATAAATGTAAGAAGATCGTCGTCGTTAATTATAATCCATAATAAACAAAATTGTAATAACAGAAAAGAAAATAATCACGATTGCAAATTATCCAAACAGAGAAAAATTAACCAACTAAAGATGTTCAACTAGATCGTGACATGCTCATTCAATCATTCAGTTATTTATTTATTTATTTATAAGACACATATATGAGCAAATTAATCATACATGAGTGCAAACAATTTTTTTATTATTTATATATATATATATATATATATATATAAATCAACGAATATTAAGACAAAATATTCTACATTGCAAAAAGGTAATACAACAATGACATAAACATAAAATCAGAGGAGAGTTTAAGCGTAACAAATCATTACGTTGGCACAAAAAATGTAATGATACATTAGAACTTTACGAAATAAAAGCCATTTTTTTAAAGCACAAGTCTAAACAAAGGACATGCACATTAGGGCACCCTTAACGGGGGTGCCCCGCCCGGGCGCCCTGGTCGGGCGCCCGGGCGGTGGGCGTCCCGGGCAGACGCCCGGGCGCCCATGGGAGGGGGACATGTGTCCCCCTCCCATTGGTTTTTTTTTTGAATTTTTTTTAGTTTTGGTTTTGTTATTAATGGATTGTGTATTTGTTATAAATGTGGGGTAATAATTTTTTTTAAGTGATTAAAATTAAGAAATTTCCAGAACCAATACACTGTTTAATCACGGGTGCAATATTTAATCACGGGTGCACTATTTTCAATCACGCGTGCACTATTTGCAATCACGCGTACACTATGTGCAATCACGCGTGAACAGTGCAACAAATACATCCAAACCCTCCCAACTATAAATACATCTATTTATCTCCTGATTCCTCACATTTCCTTAATTGAGCATATATGGCAACGCTACGGACGAGGAGCGGTTTGAAAATCGGTTAACGTAGTTGGTCATGTAGTATTTAAAAGTTTAGTTTATGTAATATGTACTGTTGTTTCTTAACTTTGATTGTAATATTTCCTATTTCAGTTTGTCTTAAATGTAACGTGACTCCGTAATATTTAATAATAATTTCATGATTTACCAGTAATTATTAACAATATTTCGAGTTAAAATATAATTATAATATAATTAAAATTAGATTTATATAAAATGTAATTTGTTAAATGTTGTGTGAGAATTAAATTTGTTTAATTAAGAAATGATGTGGATGAAAGAGAGTGTAGGGTGGGTGGGGGTAGCCTGGGCATGGGTAAGGGTTTTTTTTGGGTAGGTTGGGTGAGCTGACGTGGCAGAGAGAGAGTGCAGGGCGCCCGGGGGTAGCCCGGGCGCTGTTAAATATGCTCTTAGAGAATATATCGACTACGTCAAACAAAACAGAATTGAATTTCTTTCTATTAGCATTAATAAAATGCAAGCAATGAAAATCGTAAACATGATTTAGCCGTAGCATCACATAATCCAGGCAGAGAAAGAAAAAAAAGTGTAAATCGAATGCATAATTCTCAACGGGACATGCTTGGATTCAATTTGCAATATTACGGGTTTTCAAATTACAATAAAATAAAACTACAACCAATTTAATGTATTTTATACAAATTTAGTTTGGCTCTGATACCAAATGTTAGAAATAAGTATGTTCTAATACATTAAGAACATGATTAACAGCAAGATCTATTACTAAATTCTATATAAAATAACATTAATAAAAACACTTACAACTAGATGTCAAAGACATCTTGAAGAACGTAAAGTGGAAGCGAAACTTTAGCGTAGTGATCTTCAATTGTTTATCCCTAGACTTGATGATGGATGATCGTCTTGAATATTTGGAGAAAATTTAGAGAGAGGATGGTGAAAATTAACTATGGCAACAATTGGGACCAAAAACCTTTATTTATAGAATTTTGTGTGTGGTAGTTTATTCCATCAAAATAACTACTCACTAACACACTTAATGGACATGCATGACTTTAATTAATTATTTAATGCAATAATATAGGCCACATAATAATAACTGCAACATGATAAGACTAGATAGATAAGCTTCCTTTTGGGGACTCTTTTATCCATAAAAAATGGCTTGGCTTGAGTGATTTTACATTTGCCTATTTTGTGTGTGTGATATATATATTTTTTTCGTCATCTGAAAGTCTATGGTCTATTATTTCTAACTAAACCTAAAAGTACGTGTAATTTGATTATTTAAAGATCAAGCATTACACAACTCGATTGTGTTTATTTTTTAATAACAGTATGATTATATTCTTTTGACGAATGTCCTTTGTCTCTAGTCTACTGTACAACATATATTTATCTTTCTTGACATTCTTATAGTTTTTTCTTGAATGTTGTTTGACCCTAGTTAAGATGATTTAATTAACTAACAGCTGAAATTAATTTGATGCTGTTAAATAAAGAAATATTAATGTATCAAGCATCGCAATTCTTGATCAACCTAGAAAGTTGTAATACCCTAGAGAAGGGTACATGAACATGTACCCTAGCCTAGAGAAACCAAGATATATGAAATATTGGATGCACACAAAAACGTGCATGTGGACACAAATGCACATAGTTCTAGGGCTTTCTTGGGGACACACCTCCCTCACTCACAAGACATACATGCAATGGGATTCAACGTTGATTTTTGGCTTCTTGCGGTTTTCCTGTTTTTGGATCTTTCTTGCTCTCTTTTCTTCTGTGATCCGTTACAGAGTAGTATATGCTCAAAGAGGTTTATGCATCTACACCATCTGTTGTTTGCATATTAGCTCGAATATCTCCAATTTTAAGGTATCATTACTGATACCCTTCCTCCAATCTGGATCGTATTTCCAGTTATATCCTCCAATTTGATATCATCATATAAAAAATGTATCCTGTGTGTTACTCGCTATCCAATTTAATGTCATTTTTACTGTTGGAAAATGTCTCGAATCTTAACTCTGGAGGAAACTATTCAAAGTGGACTAACTTGGAAATTTTCAATATGGTTATGGATTTTAGGGATGAGATTTTCCTAGATATTTACTTGTTAACTCTGTTCTTTAAGTGATATTAACTTGTTAACTCGGTTCGTCTAAGATGGTTAGGGATGAGATTTTCAATGATATTAACTTGTAAACCCTCCACCAGTTCCTAGATATCGTAGGGGTGCACAAGAGTGTGCCAAAAGCAATGAAGGTGCCCAAATTCTAGCGGGAGGCAAAGGTTTCTATGTGAAGTTGAGAGAGTAGTTTGGAAGAGATGAGTGATTAAGATTAAGGTTGACGAGTTAATTTCACCGATGTAAACTATATTTCATTAGTATAGTGCGTAGAGGTTGTTATGTCTTGTTTTCTTCTTCTGGATTGCGGGATTTTCCATGTATATCTTGTTGGATTTGGTTTATAATTGTTAATACAAGAATACAGGGAGAATCGGTCGACCGAAATTTGGGTTCCGGTCGACCGAATTACTCCAGGAGCCATGGGGCTCGGAACAGATCGAGGAACGGTCGACCGATTCGGGAAATTCGGTCGACCGAAAAACGTCAGTAGATTTGGAGCTCAGGATCGATCGAGATCCACCGAAAAGCGACAGTAGCTGCGAGATGAAAATCGACATGCAGATCGGTCGACCGTTGTTGGTTTCACGGTCGACCGAAAACGTCCAGGAGCTTCGGGCGCTATTTAGAAGCGCGGAACGGTCGACCGGCTCGGGGCGAGCGGTCGACCGAATGTTGGCAGTTACACGAACTAACCGAAATTTGGTCGTCCGTTTGGCAATTTCGGTCGACCGTTTTGAGGCAGTTATGCACGATATGAATTATTCTCTGTACGAATTTAGCCCATCATAATAGGTTTTTTGCCCTAATCTTGTAACACAACATACAATACTTATTTCCTTGAGAGAGATTAGGCTAGAAAGAGATCTAGAGTGCTTTGGGAGACACATTGCTTCCAAACGTTTGTAATCTCGGAGACTTCTCTTGTTGGAGAAGAGCTTCAAGGAAAGGAAACCCGCAGGAGACCCCCCCAAGGACATAGGCATCTTGCAGAACCTTGTAAAATCGCGTGTGTCGTGGTTGTAGGATCGTGTGGGTTTATGGGTCCACAATTAATGCTAATCACCTAATTACCTACTTGTTTATTCGATCAAAGAAATGCAGCGGAATTTAAACTAAAACAAGCAAGTGTAGGAATATGCAAACCACAAATCGACTCGGCGTTTTTATAGAGGTTCGGCACCCCACCCGGGTCCTAGTCCTCTTGCAAGCTCCGCTCGGATCACCGAGCTCCGCTCACGACTTCACTAACCACTCCCCGTTCCGGGCCGGGAGAGAACGCCTTTACAACCGTCAAACTCGCGAACAACCCTCGCCGAGCTTGGAATCCTCTTCTCACAATCCGAGAAGGATGCTTCGGGCTTTCACCGGAGCCTTTACTCTTTTGACAACAAATGAGAACTTGAGTGAAGCAACACTCTCTAAATCTTGAGCACACTTGAGTAGGATTTAAGGAATTGATCACTAAGTGTGTAAGGTTTGAAGCTTTGAGTGTTTGGGATTCTCTCTAATGTTTGGGACAAGTTTGGAGTGGGAGAGTTGTGTTAAAATGTGTTTTACAACTCTATTTATAAGCATTAGAGAGGATGAATCCGTTGGGACAAGATTTGATTGGATTTTGTGCAAAGCAGACAAAGCAGAAAATTTGGGCTGCAAATCTGTCAAAAAACGGTCGACCGAAAAGTGAAACGGTCGACCGAACAGTTGGGTTCGATAAGGATACGGTCGACCGAAATATGAATAGGTCGACTGAACACTTAAGTCTATTAAATAAACGGTCGACCGAACAGGGTTACCGGTCGACCGAAAGTACGTTTCGGTAGAGGGAAATTTTGATCAGTTGAACGAAATCCTATCGACCGATAGCAGGGAATTCTTGACAAGGTTAAACGGTCGACCGAACTGGGCAAATGGTTCGACCGTTTGGTGAAGTATATGGAGGTGTATAAAGTTTTAATACGAATACGACTGTTGGGCATATACGACAAGAATATCGGTCGGAACAGTAAGTTCAAACGGTCGACCGAAAGAGATGGTGCGGTCGACCGAAACTAGACAGGGAAACACAAACTGGATTACTTGATCATCCGGTCGACCGAACGGCATGTTGCGGTCGACCGAATGTGGGCAGACAGTTAGGGTTCAGGTTTAGTGTTTTCCGATCTAAGTTTGGGTGATCTATTGAAGTCCAAATTATGTGAAATTTCGTGTGTGACTTCTATAAGGAACCTAGTATGCTCAATTACACTTTGTTCCTAAGACTCAAAAGAGATTAAGATTACATGTCTTCGATAAGCTTTAATTACATGTCTTGACTTCATTTCCTTCTTTCTTGAGTCTTGATCACCTGTAGAGGTTAGCACAATACAATATATATGCAATGCATAGTGTGTGCTACTCTAATTAAGATTCGATTGATTAAATCATCAAAACATAAGATTAAGGCCAAAAAGCCAACAGTGGTTTGCTTCAGGTGTGTTGTGTGATTGCTTGCTATTTTCATCTTATTTGTGTTTGCTTGTTGCATTGAGTTTGGGAGAGGGTCAGAAGTTATTATTCTGCATTCAATATTCGATTTTTCGTGGTGCGTGTAATCCGTGTCGTGTTAGTGCATATTAGATCCCCCTCCCAACAGCTGGTATCAGAGCTTTGGTTGCACTTACGATGGCGGAGGAAACGCGGAATTTTCGGGTGGAGAAATTAACCGGGAAAGGGAACTTCTCAACATGGCAACGGAGGGTTCATGCGTTGATGTCTCAAACGGACGGGCTATTGCTGACGTTGGATGAGGTTGAGAAGAAGTCGTCGAAGATGACCGACGAAAAGTAGGAGAGTCTGAATCTCCGGGCTATTGGAATCATCGAGTTGTTCCTCTCGGATGATTTTCTTTTCGAGGAATCGGCGAAGACCGCGGCAGAATATTGGAAACTTCTGGAGGAGAGGTTCATGAAGAAGAACCTTAGCAACAAGTTGAATCTGAAGCGTCAGTTGTACATGCTTCGGATGAAGGAGAACACACCGTTCATTGAGCATCTCTCGGTGTTCAATAAGTTGATAGCTGATCTGACTCAGCTTGAGGACAAGATGGAGGATGTAGACAAGGCAATGTTGTTATTGACGTCACTGCCGGACTCGTATGAGAATTTGGTGAATACGATCATATATGGCAAGGATTCGTTGGTGTTGGAGGAGGTCAAGGGCACGCTGATCTCCTATGATGCAAGGAGGAATTCTGGTAGTAGCTCTTTCGAGAAGGGTGAAGGATTGATCGCAGCACCGAAAAGGGGCAGGACGGGTAACAAAGGAAGAAGCAACGGAAGGGGCTGGTCCAAATCAAATGGGAGATCCTTTGAATGTTTTTTCTGCAAGAAGGTTGGTCATATGAAACGTGATTGTAGGGCCTTCAAGGAGTCGCTGCAGAAAGGGAAATACGAGTACAATTCCGTCAGTGTGATGGAGGAGAAGAACGAAGTCGACGTTCTAACAGTTTGCGCTGCAGGTATTGACAAATCATCATCTGGATGGATTTTGGATACAGGAGCATCATTTCACACGTGCCCGGATAAGGAGTGGTTCACATCCTATGAACCACTGAAAGGACGGATCGTTGTTATGGGCAACGATGCACCGTGCACTACCGTCGGTATTGGTTTCGTACAATTCAAGATGTTCGATGGGTGTATTCGAACGCTGACGGGTGTGCGTCACGTACCGGAGTTGAAGAAGAATCTGATTTCTCTAGGAGAGCTTCATACTCTCGGGTGGAGATGGTTCGGAGGGGACGGGAAGATTAAGGTCACTCATGGGGCGATGACAGTGATAAAGGGAACCAAGGTGGGCAACTTGTACTGGATGCTAGGGAATGAAGTAGCAGGAAAAGGTGCAGCAAACGTTGCACGAGATGAAGACAGCACCGCACTTTGGCATATGAGGCTTGGTCATATGTCTGAAAAGGGTTTGTGTGAGCTACACAAACAGGGACTGCTGAAGGGTGTTAAGAGCTGCAAATTGGATTTTTGCAAGTATTGTGTTCGGTAAACAACACAGGATTCGATTCAAGACGGCTATCCACAAGACGAAGGAAATTCTGGAGTATGCGCACTCAGACGTCTGGGGACCGGCTCAGGTTCGGTCAAAGGGTGGAGCCGAATATTTCGTCACATTCATAGACGACTTCTCAAGGAAGGTATGGGTTTATTTTCTGAAAAATAAATTTGAAGTCTTTGATAAGTTTAAAGTATGGAAGGCCCAAGTAGAGAAAAGTACAGGAAAATTTGTTAAGTACTTACGGACAGATAATGGAGGTGAGTACACCTCAAGGGAGTTTGCAAGTTTCTGTGAGAAAGAAGGCGTCACGAGACATTTCACTACACCGCGGAATCCAGAACAAAACGGCGTAGCTGAAAGGATGAACAGAACACTATGCGAACGGGCAAGGAGCATGAGGCTTCATGCAAATCTGTCAAAGGATTTCTGGGCGGAAGCAGTATATCTTGCAGTCTACTTGGTAAATATCTCACCGTCATCGGCACTTGAATTAAAGACGCCTCAAGAAGTGTGGACGGGTGAGCTATTTGATTACTCGAGGCTTAAGATATTTGCATGCAAAGCCTATGCGTTGGTCGATGAGACACAACGGTCGAAGGAGTGCATATTCCTTGGTTACGATAGGACAGTGAAAGGATATAAGCTTTGGGATCTGGTGAGCAAGAAGGTACTCCTACGGAGTAATGTGGTCTTTGATGAGACAAGTTTGCTCAAGGGCCTTGAGGAGAAAGAGCAGCAAAAGGTTCCCATGCAGGAAGACGAAATTGAAGTTGGGGTCACGACTTCAAGGGAAGAATTGAATCAAGAAGTTCAGCAGGAAACAATTGACTCACAAGTAGAGGAGGAAGCTGAGCAAGAGAGTATTGCTCAAGGAAGACAGAGGAGAATCACAAAGGCACCGGTGAGGTATGGTCACGATGATGCTAGTATTGCGTTTGCACTTGTTACCAAATGTGGGGACCCTTGCACATTCGAAGAAGCTATTGAGCAGGAGGACATGAACAAGTGGATGGTGGCCATGACCGAAGAGATGGAGTCTCTTCATAAGAATCAAACTTGGGAGTTAACGGAGCTTCCCAAGGGAAAGCGCACGATTGGGTGCAAGTGGATCTTCAGGAAGAAGGAAGGGTCATCTCCTATGGAGGAGATAAAGTAAAAGGCAAGATTGGTGGCAAAATGATATGCTCAGAAGGAAGGAGTCGATTACAACGAGATCTTCTCACCCGTTGTAAAGCATACCTCTATTAGAGTGTTGTTAGCTATGGTAGCTATGGACAACATGGAGTTAGAGCAGATGGACGTAAAGACAACTTTTCTTCATGGGCACATAGAGGAAGAAATCTATATGAGGCAGCCGGATGGGTTCATCGCATGAGGCAAGGAAGGACAAGTATGGAAGCTGAAGAAGTCCCTCTATGGACTTAAGCAATCGCCGAGGTAGTGGTACAAAAAGTTCAATTTATTTATAATTAATAATGGTTTTGTACGTTGCGATTATGATAGCTGTGTATACATGCGGAGTCTTGGAGACGGCACACACGTGTTCTTGCTTTTGTATGTGGATGACATGTTGATCCAGGCTAAGGATATGAAGCATATAGATGATATCAAACTGAAGCTTCACGGGGAGTTTGAGATGAAAGACCTCGGGAGTGCAAAGAAGATTCTCGATATGAAAATCTCCAGGGATACCGAGAGAGGTGAAATTCTGCTCAGTCAAAGGAGTTATATCCGGAAGATACTCGAGAAGTACAATCTCGAGAACGCCAAGCAGGTGGCCACACCTATTAGTGCTCACTTCAAGCTCTCGTTGAAGTGCAACCCCTCTACTGAAAAGGAAAGGAGAGATATGGAGAGAGTTCCATATGTTGTGCAGTCGGATCCGTTATGTATGCTATGATCTGCACTAGGCCAGACATTTCACACGCAGTTAGCCTCGTGAGTCGTTATATGGCTAACCCAGGAAAAGAGCATTGGGAAACGTTGAAGTGGTTGTTGAGGTACCTGAAGGGAACCATGGATGTTAGCTTGAAGTTCACCAAAGATGGAGCACAAAGGCAGGTGGAAGGGTACGTTGATTCAGATTATGCTGGAGATCTGGATAAGCGGAGGTCCACAACAGGGTACGTGTTCACTTTGGGTGGAGGTCCAGTGAGTTGGAGATCGGTTCTCCAACATACTACCGCGTTGTCTACAACGGAAGCGGAGTACATGACTGTTGTTGATGTCGGGAAAGAAGCTATATGGTTGAAGGGTTTGGTTAGCTCTTTGGGGATGGAACAGGAAGTGACCAAATTGTATTGCGATAGTCAAAGTGCAATTTATCTAGCCAAGGATCAGACGTTCCATTCAAGGACCAAACATATTGAAGTAAGGTACCACAAGATCCGAGAGTGGATCGAAGAAGGGCATGTTGTTCTCCAGAAAATCGACACGAGTGGGAATCCTGCAGATATGATGACTAAGGTCGTCAATTGGGAGAAGCTTCTCAGTGTCCTCAAAGAGTGAGAAGGAGAAGTGCTCCGGGGGGTAGCGTTAAAGGTGCTTCTAGGAAGCACGAAGGATGCGGATGAGAGATGGCTAAGGTAACAATTCTAAATCAAGGTGGAGATTGTTGGATTTGGTTTATAATTGTTAATACAAGAATACAGGGAGAATCGGTCGACCGAAATTTGGGTTCCGGTTGACCGAATTACTCCAGGAGCGATGGGGCTCAGAACAGATCGAGGAACGGTCGACCGGTTCGGGGAATTCGGTCGACCGAAAAACGTCAGTAGATTTGGAGCTCAGGATCGATCGAGATCCGGTCGACCGCGTGCTGCGAGATGAAAATCGACATGCAGATCGGTCGACCGTTGTTGGTTTCGCGGTCGACCAAAAACGTCCAGGAGCTTCGGGCGCTATTCAGAAGCGCGGAACGGTCGACCGGCTCGGGGTGAGTGGTCGACCGAATGTTGGCAGTTACACGAACTAACCGAAATTCGGTCGACCGTTTGGCAATTTCGGTCGACCGTTTTGAGGTAGTTATGCACGATCTGAATTATTCTCTGTACGAATTTAGCCCATCATAAATAGGTTTTTTGCCCTAATCTTGTAACACAACATACAATACTTATTTCCTTGAGAGAGATTAGGCTAGAAAGATATCTAGAGTGCTTTGGGAGACACATTGCTTCCAAACGTTTGTAATCTCGGAGACTTCTATTGTTGGAGAAGAGCTTCAAGGAAAGAAAACCCGCAGGACACCCCCCAAGGACGTAGGCATCTTGCCGAACCTTGTAAAATCGCGTGTGTCGTGGTTTGCTTCAGGTGTGTTGTGTGATTGCTTGTTATTTTCATCTTATTTGTGTTTGCTTGTTGCATTGAGTTTGGGAGAGAGTCAGAAGTTATTATTCCGCATTCAATATTCGATTTTTCGTGGTGCGTGTAATCCGTGTCATGTTAGTGCATATTAGATCCCCCTCCCAACATATCTTTGTGTTTTGAAGATTTTTTCTTCATTTTGTTTACTCTCGTTGTCGGTACTGTATGTGGGTGATTAGGCGGGACTCGGGGAAGACTAAATCCCTAGCAAATAATATCAATCCTAATAATTACTGAATACATAATCACATTTTATGATATCACTGCATGCGTGACATTGTTACACGTCTATCTTAGCATTAATAGTAGTTTCTTGACCTTCCAATTAATTTTTTTTCCACATCCAATGAAAAATAAAGTTCTGAAAGAAAGTGCAATAGAGAGTATATTTTACTAACTGAGTCAAATAAGAGAGTATAAAGTGAGTACCTCAATTTGAAAGGTGTTGGTGCTAATATAACTAAAACGAAGATCATTGATGCAAAAAATCCTTCTAAACAACCTGTACATGTTCAAGCTACAAAAATCTGCAACTCGAATCATAAACTGTTATGCAAATAAACAGTAGTGTGCTGTAATGTTTTGTATGTTTTAAATTTGGAAACAGAATGCAGTGTCAGCATTGGCATCTTCAGAGCAGCTGAGACACAGGTGTGGAATTTGGTTGGTGGATGAATCAACCATCATTACAATAATCAGAGAAAAAATTTATGTCGTTATTCTTCTCAACATAGAATCATTACTCTTAAGAACATAACCCTAGCTTGCACTGCACACATGCATGCAACAGAAGGCATTAATCTCATGACAGAATCATTTATGCTTCCTTGTTATGACATCATCTTCCTGTAGGAATTAAGATACCAACATGTTTCCCATAACAACACTTCATAAAAAGAAATGGAGATATCATAGTCATAATAATTGATTCAGTGAGTCAACATCCAATTTCAATCTCAAGGAAATCAATATTGCACCAAGATGAAGTAGAAAAAGAAAGTAAGGCCATTATTATGGAACATGGTGAAGTCATTATATTATTTCTACTCCCATGCAAGAGAGTTGTTTGACTTTTCTCAACATTTATGGAACATATTCTACTTTTTGTCTGAAACATGTTGACTCCATGGTAAAGATTGCAAGTAGAAATGCAAGTGTGTACATGCTAGCTCCTTCTTCAAGTTTTTTTTTTTTTTTTGCTTTGTGTGTTGTCATGAAATGTCTTATTAACTACTCTGGAAAACTAAAATTCCCCATTCTTCTATGATCTCTCTATACCATTTTTTTCTTTCCTTTCTCTCTCTTTTTTTGCCATGGTTTTGAATTAGCAAGGAGATGTTGGACTGACACTACAAGTTGAAAGCAATGGTTCTCTTTTATTAGATGCTAGTGTTGCAGTGCAGGTTGCAACAGAGCTGATACTGTTAAGAAGTGACTGCAAGGGCAGTTGTCCTCCTCCTCTATCTACCCATCTCATTTCAGAAAGAAATTAATCCAACGGAGTGTGAACAAAACATCCTTCCTTGTTTGGGCCATCTGCCCAACATAACTCATTGGATAGTGACCATGTTATTGGCGTCAAGCATATATGTATGGTATCTTCTTGCACTTTAGTCCCTAGAATTTTATGATCTTTTTCTTTTCTCAAATATTTACTTAATATTTGAGGTTTCTTTAGATAATTTGGAGATAACTCTTTCTTTGTCTTTTAGTCAGACATTAGTGTGTCCTATCTTTGGAGCATTAATCGTCAAGAAACTTATTATAGACGAGATTACTTATATCATCGTAATAATGCTCCTCAAGTTCGAATATATACAAATTACAACTTTGAATGAAAAACTCCTTTGAGTCTAAAAAGAGGCCAAAGAATGCTACTATAGTGAGACCCTTGTATTAATACATTATCAATATCTAGAGGTGGAAAGTTTATGTTACATAAATCAGTAAGATGTTACTTGGTTACAAACTAAAAATATACTATTTAAGGAACTGATTTGAAGAAACGTAGCTATTTTGAAAGTGTTTGGAAGAAAACGGATTTTAGGAGGTGTTTAAGAACAAAAGGCAAAAACATGAGTAGAAGAGGAAACGAAAGCTAAAATCATGGACTTTCTCAGAACACAGATCCCTATGGAATGATGAAGGGGCTGTGGCTATCGTGCATTTGCTTGCTGGAGCTAATTCTTTTTGCTTTGTTTAAAGAGACTTGTTTGTTCTACCCCACTGCACCTATCTGTATCTGATATGAGTGGGATACATCATACATATATAAGAAAGAGCATATACAAGGATACATCTCAAAGCCCCTTCTGCAGCTACAAAACAAAAACATTGGAGTAACAAGGGTCTCCCTTGTTCTTATATATATAATAGTTTTGCAGGAGAAATAGCATCATCTCATCATCAACAACGAATGAAGCCCATGAATGACGACAACAACAACAACTGGTTGGGATTCTCACTCTCTCCTCAGATGAGCACGGAGGATCCTCATCACTCCCATCATCACCTCAATCATCAAACTCATCATCACCCTCCACCAGTTCCAAGCCACTTCCTTCTATCTCCTCACCTCAACAACCCTCCTCTCTATTATGGTGTTGGTGTAGTTGGAGGAAGCAATGCTTCTCTCTACTCACAGCTCTCTGTCATGCCACTCAAGTCTGACGGTTCTCTCTGCCTCATGGAAGCCCTTAATAGATCACAACAAGAAGGTATTTAGTTAGTTTGTGTACAACTATATATTCATTCTTATATTTATATTTATATTTCACCGTAATATCTTTGGACGTCTTATGGTGACAATATTACTAGTCCGACTAACTTTGAAGGCAAGATTTAGTAAATTACAATACATTATACATGCATTTGTTCATATCATTTTGTCATCTGTTGGCCTTTTTGTGAACCTCTTAAGGATCGAATATGCATTATAACTAACTCCCTTTTCCTATATGTGTTTACGTTTATGTAACTGAGTTGGTCGTTTTTTTTGAAATTTTGAAATATATATAGTTTATATAACCTATTCCTTCTTGCCTTCGATATTCATATCCCTGCCATCTTGCATTATATATATATATATATATATATATAATGGGGATCTCATTTTTTAAAGATTTTGAAGGATATTTAGGACGACAGACATGTAAGTTTTTCTTCTTGCGAAGCGACATGCAAGTTCCTTCTTGCCTCATACATGTCTTCTTTTTTCTTTTCTTTTTTTTGAAACTTTGAAGGAATGGTGGCGGCATCTTCATCTCCAAAACTAGAGGATTTCTTGGGAGGTGGGGGTCCAAACATGGGGTCCCATTACGGGTGCAATGCAAGTGAAGCCATGGCCTTGAGACTAGACAACAACATGTATTACACCAACCAAACCCAAGAATTGGACACCAACAAGAACCACGACCAAGCAACTCATGGCTTCCTCCAACAGAGCCAGTACTTCCAACCCCTGGACGAGAGCATGTGCTCTGTGCTAAGTGGTCACGAAATTTACCATTACAACAGTGTTAGTGGTGGATTATTGGGCGGTGAAGCGTGTGTTGGTGGTGGTGCAACTTTGGAGTATGGCAACATGCAACCCTTGAGCTTGTCCATAACTCCTGGCTCTCAATCTAGCTGTGTTACTGCTTCCAACCAGATTAATGTTTGTGCAACCACTGAGTCCATGGCTTTGGAATATTGTGTCAAGAAGAGGGGGAGTGGGAAGAGTGGTTTCAAACAGCCGGTTCATAGGAAATCTATTGACACTTTTGGTCAGAGAACTTCTCAGTATAGAGGGGTTACAAGGTCAGTGTTGCACTTCTATTTTTTGGTGTATATATTATAGTTTTTTTATATTGGTAGAAATTAAGAACCAATGTAAACACATATAATTAAGCTTCCAACATGTATGTACAGACTTTACGAATGTAAACACACATAAGCTTTTAACAAGAAATAAAGTTTCTTGTTGCTAAGCTTATATACAAGCTAAAAATACACATAAGCTTATATATAAGACTTCCAACAACAAAAATAAGCATAAGATATGATGTTGCTACGAAGGTTCCTATTTTAGATTATATATGGTTGGTTGTTCAGGCATAGATGGACTGGAAGATATGAAGCACATCTATGGGATAATAGTTGCAAGAAAGAAGGGCAAACTAGAAAAGGCAGGCAAGGTTGGTAGATATCTTTTCTATCTATTAGTTATTGATATTATTATTGTTATATGATCACCATTATGATTACTGTCATTTATTGTTATTATTTTTTTACTAGATTGACATTTATTTTCTTTTTTTCTTCTGTTCTGGCCGTTGGTTGTGGGGGTGATGTCATGCTGCACTGTAGTGTATCTTGGTACGTCCATATCTAGTACATAGTGAATGTGTAATAAAGTAGTTCTAAAATCATGGTTTTAATGATTAAATGATCCAATGTAGGTGGTTATGATATGGAAGAGAAAGCAGCACGAGCCTATGACTTGGCTGCACTTAAATATTGGGGTGCCTCTACCCATATCAACTTTCCGGTATTAAAACTTGTATGAACTGATTACATATAAATGTTTGCCTTTGTTAGCCTTTTCATGTCATCATCTCCCTAACATTTTTTATATATAGTTGGAGAACTATCAAGGAGAACTTGAAGAAATGAAGAACATGAGCAGGCAGGAATATGTTGCTCATCTAAGAAGGTATAGATAGATAGACCAATAGTACTAGAGTCACATTCTACGTACTTCTGAAAAATTAATTGCTATCACTGATGTACTTTTATTTTTGCAGGAAGAGTAGTGGGTTTTCTAGAGGGGCATCAATGTACAGAGGAGTAACAAGGTTTCAAATTTTCACTAAATTTTTTCCCCTTATTTTTGTTTTTTGGTTCTAGATACTTAACTTTTTTTTTGGCAGACACCATCAACATGGGAGGTGGCAAGCAAGGATTGGAAGGGTAGCAGGAAACAAGGATCTATATCTTGGAACATTTAGTAAGCTGTCCAGTACTTCTTTCATGACAAATCTGCTAATTAATACCTGAACAATGATAATTTCTATTCTTTATTAAATCCTACGTCCTTTATCAAAAGCATTCGCCTTTTTCTGCAAGGCTGGTGTCCCTCCCTTGCTAGTCCTGCAAAGTTGTTCAAGTTTATCTTCAAGGAATCATAAAAGATATAAACACAAACATACTTGTGTCTTCCATGATCTTTGAGATGATAATTACATAACATTACTTAATGGAAGACTTATGAATCCATAAAAGAGGGTTTATTTAAATTTTTTGATAAAATTTCAGGTACACAGGACGAAGCAGCTGAAGCATATGATGTTGCTGCAATAAAATTTCGTGGAGCGAATGCAGTTACGAACTTCGACATAACTCGATACGATGTGGAGAAGATTGCAGCAAGCAGTACATTGTTACCAGGGGACCAAGTTAGAAGGAACAGACCCAAAGAAGTTGGCAATGAGACCAGTTCCGCCCAGAACAGCAGCAAACAGCTCGAAGGGTCTGAATCGAACAGTGCCAATTCGGACTGGAAAATGGCTTCCCAATCACCATTCACTGACCACCCTGAAATGAAACTAACCGAAAGTTACAAGACATTACCATCTTCCTCGGGTGTTAATGGTCCGCTCGGTATCGAATTGTCGAACCTATCGACTCAATTGATCGATGATTCTAACAAAGTGTCATTGGTTACTGGCCTAAGCGTCTTTGGTGAAGCGAGTCCCGATCGAACAGGACTTTCTATGGTGTTCGCTAAATCTCAGAACAAGTTCACCACTCCAACTCCTATTAGCACTTGGATTAGTCCCACTAACCAGCTCAAGCCTGCAATTGGTATGAGCGAGTTACCAATCTTCGCTGCTTGGACTGATGCATAGAAAACGTTCAAATCATATTGTAACTTGAATGGAAGCCTTGTTGAGCTGCCATTGATTTTGGGCAACAGTTAATTTGATTTAGTAGATGTTCTTTTCTTTCCATGTGGTGGTCATGCATGTTTGTGATATAGATAGTAATGTCCAAAATTGAGGCTACTTTAGATGTTTCCGAATGTTCAAGACAAGAATCAGCAATGCATCTTTGACCAACACACCACCACCTTTGCTGCTGCTTCAGCTTCATAGCTGGTTATGTCATCCCAACTACCATCATGACTAACATTCTTTCTCTTTTCAGCTTTGCTCAGTGGCTCCCATGCCCCGACATACCCAACACTCTCATGTTCGTTTTTCTTTCTACCCTTTTGTTATTAAAGTATATCTGCATGGCTTCAAAAATTACACGTTGCAATGTAAACAACACAATTGTTAAAAACAAACTGGTGGGCAATACTGATTTAACTAATGCATATGATTACATGATTCAAAATTTCTCAGGATGCAACTAAAATTATCTTATCTTACCTACTAAAAGAGTAAAGATCTATTAACTGGAAAATGCATGATAATGTCAGAACCTCTATTTTGGAATTTATTGGGAACACTCTCCAAAGCCTATCCCAAATCAGCTCTTAAACTAACTTCCTTGGTATATCAAATTCAAAAGAAGAAAGTAACCATAATACAACATCAAGTCATCAACCATTATAAGGAAAATTACCCAGCCAGAACAACTATTATAATTTATAAATACTTCAAAGAGCCTAAAGTAAAGTGAAACAATTTTGATTCTTTGGTCTTTAACCTGGTAGTTTCCTTCTTTGTATGTTGCGTCCAATAAAGAATGGTCTAAGCGAGGTAGCGCCGGAAATTTGACATATTGTTGTCGCCTTACTGTCGTCAAACAGAAAAATGTGGAAAATAGAGATATCTACAGATCTCTTTTTAGTTTTTCCTCTCTTTACTGTCTTTTGCAGGTCGTATCTATCCAAACCCTTAACCAAGTCCATTTATATTAGGGTCGTTAAAAACGGACGCGCGCGTCACGGACGCGCCTTACGTGGATCTGTACAGCTCAGGTATTTTCTTTGAGTCAGCGTCCAGTCAGCGAAATTTCTCTTCGCGCGTTTTTGTCTTTTTTAAAAACGTCGGTTCTTTAAGTTCAACGATTCCTTTCCCAATACACAGATAAGACAGTGTGCAGACCATAGGACAGTGTGCAGACCCTTTATTCGTGCAGATCCCACACTTATCATAATATTTTTTATTATGAAGTTTTGTCCAGAAATGAAACTGAAAGTTTGTCCTGATTATGTAGAAAGTTTGTCCTGTTTATGTAGAATGGTTGTTCAGTTTATGTTGAAATTCATACTTATTCCGGACAGAAAATACACTTATTCCGGACATAAAATACACTTATTCCGGACAAAAATCCACTTATTCCGGAAAGAAAATACACTTATTTTATTGCGGACAGAAAATACACTTATTCCGGACAAAAATACACTTATTCCGGATAGAAAATACACTTATTCCGGACACCAAACTTTCTTCTTATTCCGAACAGAAACACAACTTAATCCGAACAAACAAACAACATATTCCGAACAGACAAACAACATATTCCGAATAGACACACAACTTAAATCGAACAGACACACAACTTATTCTGAACAAACCCACAACTTATTCCGAACAGACTCACAACATATTCCGAACAGACACACAACTTAAACCGAACAGACACACAACTTAAACCGAACAGACACACAACATATTCATGTCCCAATCAGAGAAATCAGGTTCCCCGGGTTTTAGTGCGACTTCGTGAAGCAACGATGTAACTTTCATCTTGAACTTTCTCTTCTCTTGTTGGTGCGACTTCGTGAAACAACGATGTAACCGACCTATTCACGCTGCTTACGTTGTGAAGAACCCTGAGAGTCGGCATCAGACGTTTCTTCGACGTAATATCTTGCTCGAAATGGTGATTTATTACGGAGAGAAGTACAACATAAACCGAACAAACGTAAGTCTTCACCACGGAGCGTTGTACCTCTCTCCGGAATAAATCATCATTTCGAGCAAGATATTATTTCGAAGAAGCGTCTGATGCCGACTCACAGGGTTCTTCACAACGTAAGCAGCGTTAATGGGACGGTCGATGACACTCTTTCTTTCTTCTTCATTCTTTTTCTGTTACGGACACTCCAACAGGGCACCACAACATCTTTGTTGTACTGTTACACGAAAAAGAATGAAGAAAAAAGAAATAGTGTCATCGACCGTCCCATTCACGTTGCTTACGTTGTGAAGAACCCTGAGAGTCGGCATCAGACGCTTGTTCGAAATAATATCTTGCTGGAAATGATGATTTATTCCGGAGAGAAAGAATGAAGAAGAAAGAAATAGTGTCATCATATTTGTATTTGCGTGGAGAGAGAACGTGGTGAGTTGAAACGCATTTAATGTGATTTGAGTGGACATCAGGAAGAAAAAACAAAAAGAAAAACATCTTTGCTTTGGCCACGTAAGGGTTGACATGGATGTCCACGTATAGCGCGTCCGTGACGCGCAGCGTTCATCTATCATTTTCCTTTATAATAATCTACTTCTCACTTTTCCAAAATGGGCCCTAATCGGATCAACTTGAGAGCCCGTCAAAACCTGAAGCCCAACAAGCCCAGCCCAAGGCCCACGACCAATTCGCGCCACGTATAAACGCCCACGCTCACCCCCTCACTCCATACCAATCCTCCCCATTTCAATTTTCAAAGCAACGATGCTCCGTATCCGATCCCTCGACTCGAAGGCGACGGCGAGAGTCGCGATCCCGACGCCGTGCTCTCTCCAAACCCTAAAATCCCTAATCTCCGACGGAATCGGCTCCTCACCGGATTCCCTCCGCCTCTCCCTCAACCGCAAGGACGAGATCGACGCCTCGTCCCCCGACCAAACCCTCCAGTCCCTCGGCATCATCTCCGGAGACCTCGTCTTCTACTCCCTCTGCCAACCCCAATCGAACGATCCAAACCCCAACCTCTTAGATGGAACCCTAACCCTAGCCTCTAATCCGGCGAAAGATGAAGGTACTGGTATGGACTCCACTGGGATGCCTTCAAGTTCGAATCTTTCCGACGAGGGATCCTTAATTCCGGCCTCCAATCCACCGAAAGAAGAAGGTACTGGTATGGACTCCACTGGGTTGGCTTCGACTTCGCATCTTTCCGACTCGGACATGGTGGACGTGGAAGTTGACGACGGAGAAGTAGTGATTCCGTATGAAAGCTCGCGACTTTCGATCCCGGGGTTCCTCAGAAGAGTGATGATGGAAGAGGTGGGGGTTGGAATTGACGATCTTACTCTTCTTGTGACTGCAATCCATGGCCTTTTCTTAGAATCCGGTTTCACTGCAACTGGCGGAACCAAAGGCTGTTGTAAGCTTCTGGAAGGATGGGCTTCCAAGACCAGCCCTGTGCTGTTGCTTTCGTATGCTACCCCCGAAATGAAGGGTCTTTGCGACGAAGAAACAGTCATTGTTAAGGTTTTGAGTACCGGGAAATTTGCCACTGTATATGGTCATTTGACTGGGAATTCAGATGTTTACCGCGTTTGTTTCGACGTGTCGAGGTTTGGTTCTTCGTTGTCATCTTATATGCATGAAACAAATGGGGAAATCGAGAGTAGAGTCTTTGAGCTGTGCAAAATGGTCAAGGATCGGCTTTGTTTGCCTCTTCTCATGGACATAAGTGATAACTACAATCTGCCTCTGCCTCCTTGTTTCGCACGCCTGCCAATAGATGTTAAGATCATAATTATGGAATCACTCCCAGGTATTGATCTTGGACGAGTAGCGTGTGTTAGCTCGGAAATGAGGTATCTTTCTTCCAATGATGAGTTGTGGGGGAAGACTTTTGTAGAGGAATTCGGGGTTACTGATGAAAAGGGTCTGTTTGGGAGACGTTGGAAGGACAAATTTGTCATCTGTTGGGAGAAGAGGAAGCGGGACTGGAGCAGTAGGGAGGAGAGAAGTAGGAGGTTTGATGGACGTTTCAGTGGTATGCCACGTTCTTATTGGAGACGCCCTGCTCCCTTTGGGCGTCCCATGTTCAATATTATTGGTGGAGACTATGATCGGCTTCCTGCGATTGGCAATAGCGGCGGCAGTAGAAACATTGGCTTGTTTCGTGATCCTAATTTTCCCAATCGTTGTAATGTAGGAGGAGGGTTCCATGGTTAGTTCAGCCTACGAGGTACATGGTCATATCCTAATGTCAGTTTGTGCATACTACTCAGAATGGAACTAAGCTGTATCTTTTGGTATACCCCCTTTGAATCTAGAACACTGGTAGAACTGTGTTGTTTTTTGCTTGCAGTAATATAAAGCTATTAGTGATGTTTTTGTTTGGCTTGTTCTGTGAATTTCTTGTTTGTTTAAGTTTTGCAGGATTATCAATTCTGTAAATTTGGCGTGCGTATGATTGGTGAATACATATTTCAAATGTCGTTTGGTCTTGTAGTCATGGACTCAATAGTTGCATAAAGTTGCTATGTTGTATCTTATATTTCATATATAAAGTGGAATAAATCCACGTTTTGCAATTACATATGCATAATGATAAGGTTTGGAAATATTCGTGTGGTAATTACAAATACGAGTCGTGACTAGTTGGAGAATGTAGTATGTAGCCAAATGAAGAGATCCTCTTTTAACATCATGGAGGACAAGAGGAAGATGGAAGTGTTTGAGTTGTCTCAAATTCCGACAAACGTGAAGAATTATTTTGGAGACTAACAAATGGTAAAAGTCATGATATGCAAGGTTGCGACGAGGAAGCAATTGTGAAGTCAATGGCGAAAAGAGAAAGAGAATCGAGCTCAGAAAGTGTAGTTCGAAAATAATCATATTTGGTGTGTTAGAAACGCTCGACCGTTTTGGAAATCCCATCAAACCGTTTGGAGTTGTCTAGATCACAGTTTTTTATGTGATGTTCCCCTTTCAACCGATCGATAATTTCGGACTATTTTTGGCTAGTTTGAATCCAGTCTTAATTGACAAATTCATTCGACCGTTCGAGGTGAACAACCGACCGTTTTTGGGTGGGTCTCTTGGCAATTTTAGACCTTTTTACCTTTGTTTTGACATTGGTATCTAAAGGGATCATAACTCTTTATTGTCAATAGAGAAGAAAACCTTGTTAGGGTTTTTAGTCATCAACTATTATTGTAATCTTGGTTTTCCTTCTGGTTTGGGAGCACAGAAGTGGAAGAACTCGAATGAGATCCCCTGAGGGCGTAGGGAAGTTGTCGAACCTCATATATCTTATTGTGGTTTGTTGTTCTTATTTGTGCTTTCTTTGGTGATTGTTTTTTTGTTTGGTGGTTGGTTTTGGTTGAGTTTTGTGAACCTCCTTTTTTCGAACAGTGGAGCAAGCGTGGAATATTCGGTTGAGGGCAACCCAATGCATGAGACACATCTCGAATGTTTGGATCGGACTTGCATGTTGCTCAATAAGGGGTGCTTGGAAGCTTCTCGCTGCTTAGATCCCGGAAGAGGCATTACTTGATGAGAATTGTGAGTTTTCCCCCCGTAGCTGATAGAAAGGATCTTTTTGGCGCTTGCTGCACAACCTCTTGGTGTACGTGCATATCTGGTGCTTGCTTGCGTAAGCGCTTGTCGTATTCGGGAATTCCCAGAATATGGCAGTGAAAGTTTGCGAAGTACACAACAAGCCCTTTCAGGGTCGGTTCAATGGAGTACGTTCAGGAACAGGGGACAAATTGAGGCTTGAAAGCAGAGCAATCGATATCTAACGCATAAACTTCCAGGCCCTAAGCTATCTAGAACAATATTTGAGTAGAATCTTGATTCGACAACAAGAGAATTCTAATAATTTTCTGATTTCATCTTGCATTGAATCTAGTAACATCCACTTATCGCTGGCCCGCCTTGCCGAATGACTCTACCAAATGTATGATGAAGGTAACAAGTTGAAGACAAGTTCCGTGACATGCCCACTAAGTGTTCGACGATATTCTTAGCTCCGTGTTGGAGAATTAGAGGTGGTTAAATCCCAACAAGAAGCAGGGGAAAATAAGCCATGGAATATATGGAAAGATTTGCATTATTAGAAAAGAACAGTCCAAGAATGGCCGTCGTGCGTCTTGCCAATTGGACGAAACGTTTTAGGTCTTAGCAACCAAGTTGTTGAGTTTAGATGTGGACACCTACTAAGCATGGCGTGGTTCTGTATGGGTGAGAGTTGAGACTTGTATCCTTGTGTAATTTGAACTTTTAGCATGGCAATGATCCATAGCCTTGCATACAAAGTAGTTGGACGTGCTTAGCTTTACATGTCAAATGCTGCCAACAAGAAGAGGTAAATCCTGGCAGGTCAAATACATAAGCAAGCTTTCCTAAATCTTGTTCTCCTGCACGAGAAAAGATTGATGAAAAACATCTTTCTTATAATTGTTTAGGACTTCATGGACGGCTACGAGTTAACAATGATACAAGATTTTATTTGCTTGTTGTAGGGAGATAACAATAGGACAAACTTAGCTAGCTAACCTAAGGTTGTTGGTTGACACTCTTCTATGTGTAACACAGGGATCTTTGAGCAAAGTTACGTAGATAGTAGATTGTAAACTTTTAATAAGCCGTCGTTACATAACTTTATTGCTTTATTTATCAAATATAACACCATTTAAAAAAAACGTGGGCTCACATGCTAACATTCCAGAATTACACATGTGACATGGGTTGACCATGGGCTGGAATTCGTTAGATCATCTAGGGTTGAGCATGGACCGGTACGGGTTCTAGTCCGAACATTTCTGAAAATCTGGTTTCGGTCCAGTCCGAACAGGTTCATGTTTTGTTTTTTTAATTTTAAAGACAAAAATCCGATCCTGGACCGGACCAGACTGGATCCAACCGGTCTGGTCTCCAGTCTGAACCAGTCTGGTCTGCTCGTCGGTCCGAACCTCGGAAAAAAAATCCAGTCCATACCAGATGCTCAACCCTATCTACAACAATATCTTTTACCAAAATGTTATTCTAGTTTTATTTTTCTGTCATGTCACGTGTTTCACTTGACAAACGTTTAATCACAACATCTAATATAAAAAAATTCTGTCAAATAATAAAAAAATCCTCTAACTCATTTTTCACTCTTTACAAATATATATATATATTATCATTTAACTTTTATATATTAATTCAATTATTAATAAACTTGACTATTAATCTTTTTACTTTCTTAAGTATATAAATTTGACTATTATTTTTGATAGTTTTGGGAATGATTTTGGTTGAGGAAAAAGCGGTTGGGAAGGAAACTGTTGTGAAGTTGGGATTTTTGGGAATGATAAATTATTTAGAAAATAATTCTAATACATGTTCATACTCATGTTGCTCTCCATTGACATCTGAAAAATTGGAAATGAATGAAAACTAAGATCACAAGTAATTTTTTGTGAAAAAATTAATTGCTAGTTTGTAGTTAGTGGATGACGTGGATTATTCCCAAAATTCAGAGGTTATAACAAAATGGGTGTGTATTTAATTATTTATAGCGTTTGAAAGATATAGTAGTTGGAAAAAAGACAACTTAGAATAGTAAAGCTTAGAATATAATCTTTGAAAAAATTAAAGCTAAGAATATAATTTATGGAAAAGTGAGATTTGAGAAGAAAATATATGGAAAAGTAATATTTGAGAAAATCTTTGGAAAAGTTAATCCTGAGATTTTAACTGTTGTAAAATTAAAAATTAATAATATATTCTTTTGAAAACATGGATTTTTCACGTTTCAATTAACCACATGTTATTTGGAATTTTGAAATTATAAAATTCATACAACAATATAGGTATCTATTGTAGATATTGGAAAAAAATAATTGTTTTGGTGTTTTTTTAAAATTAATAATTTTTATTTACAAGATAATTAAATTACAATTTTTTTGTTCATTGATGGGTCCCACCACAAACAAAAACAAATAATAAAAAAATCTCTCTCCGCCACACGTCAAAATGACATAAACTTAATCCGATGTGTGAGAGAACATGATTGTGCGATCGTTCCTGTATAAGGCTTTTTAAACTATCCATTGCAGATGGCCAGACAGAGGCCCACCTACAACATTCGCGCAAAGTATTAAACCCCACAAAACCGTCTCAACCGATCCACCAATCCTGCCCCATTCCCGAATCACGGCGAGAAACGAGATCCCGACGCCGTGCTCTCACCAAACCCTATAGACCCTATCACTGAACTCGTCGGCTCCTCGCCGTATTCTCGATCTAACCCTCCATTCCTTCGTCGTCATCTCCGGCGACCTCGTCTTCCCCTCGGTTGGCTTCAAATTCGCATCTTTCAGGAAATGGAACCTTAACCCTAGAGTTTAAACCAGTGAAACCCGAACGTATTGATATGAACTCCACCGGAATGGACTCAAGCTCGAATCTTTCGGAAGACGGAACCCTAACTGTAGCCTCTGAACAGTCGAAAGAAGAAGTAACGACTTGGTTCTCGAGCTCGCAAATTTCGATCCCTTATCTCCTCAAAAGGGTTGTGGTGGTGGAAGAGGCGGGGATTGATACGGACGACCTGACGATTCTGGTGATTGCGGTCCACGGTCTTTTCTTAGAATCCGGTTTCGTGGCGACCGGCAGAACAAAAGGTTCTTATCGGCTTCCAGAAGGATTCGCTTCCAATACCAGTCCAGTGATGTTACTTTCGTATGTTACCCCTCAAATGAGGGGTCTTTCTGACGAAGTAACGGTTAGTGTCAAGGTTTTGTGTACTGGGAAATTCGCCAATGTTTATGCATATCTGCCAGAGAGTTCGGATGTTCGCCGCATTTGTCTCGACGTGTCGAGCTTTGGTCCTTCCTTGTCATCTTCAATGTTTGAGTCGAATGAGGAAACCAAGAGTAGAATACTTGAGCTGCGTAAAATGGTAAAGGATCAGCTTTGTTTACCTCTTCTCATGGAGATAAGTGATAAGCACGATCTACCTCCGCCTCCTTGTTTCACAATCCTGCCAACAGATATTAAGTTAATGATTATGGAGACCCTCCCAGGCCTTTGTCTTGGACGAGTAGCGTGTGTTAGCTCGGAAATGAGGGGTCTTTCTTCCATTGATGAGCTGTGGGGGAAGAAGTTTGTGGAGGAATTTGGGGTTACCGACGCAAAGGGTCTGTCTGGAAGACTTTGGAAGGACAAATTTGTCATTCTTTGGGAAAAGAGAAAGCAGATTACAAAGAGGAGGCGGGAGAGAGGTAGGTGGTTTCATGAACTTTTCAATGGTAGCCCACGCCGTGCTTCCTAACCATTCAATGTTTCTGGTGGAAACCGTGATCGCCCCCCTGCAATTGGTGATACTGGCGGCGGCAGTAGATGATTCAAGGGCCGTATATTTCCTCTCGTAATAATCCCGGAGAAGGTTCCATGTTTAATTCGGCCTAAAGAGGTACTTCTTGGTCATATGTTAATGTCAGTTTATTCATACTGCTTAGAATGGAAGTTGTTGCTTTTGGTTACCCTTTTTTCCTTATATAAACTCCGGTGGAACTGAGTTGTTTTTTCTTGCAGTAATATAAAGCTATTAGTGATATTTTTATGTTGGCTTGTTTGCAATCCTGTTCGATTAAGCACCGAAGGATTATTTACTCGTCATTTGGTTTAATAAGTAGCACATGTTATTTGTAATTGCGTGTGATTGGTAAATATATTTGAAATGTCATTCTGGTCTTGTAGTCATAGACTTATAGTTGCAGCCTTGCAGGTCAATGTGCTATTATATATTTTCATACATGAAGCGGAAGAAATCCTCGTTTTGCAATTTCATATGCATAATGAAGTCGGGAAATATAGTTATGTAGCTAAAAATAAGAGATTCTCTTTTAAGATAATGGTGGAAGATGGAAGAGGGGGAAATTAAAGCATGGTTTATGGGAAAATTTGTGTTATTTGGAGCAGCAGTCCATGAATGGCCATCATGCGTCACACCTGGGCAATTGGGCATGTCTTGGATCTGTATCGTCAGGCTTGCATCCTTGAGACAGCTAATTATCTTAGATTATCCTTTCTTTTGATGATTGAGTAGTTTGATTAATTAGTTAAAACGGTTAGCAAGGCCATGATTAATTAGTATAAAGCGGTTCGACATGCTTAGCTTTACATGTCAAAATGCTGCCAACTACAAGAGGTAAATCCTGACGGACCAAATACATAAGCAAACTTTCCTTAAATCTTGCTCTTGCATATGAAAAGATCGATTACGAGCACTTTCAGTTCAAGAAGTATTTTCTTGCATTTTCTTGTTTTTGTTGATGACTTTGTGAAATACATCGAAATTTGACTGCTACGAGTTAGGGAAGGACGAGACAAGTCGTTTCTATTTGCCTGTTGCATGTTGCCTGTTGCATAGAGATAACAATTGGACAACCTAAGTCAACGTAAGAGTCGTTAAGCTTTAGGTTGTATTCCTGTAACAGGCTAACGGCTACGCCACCAGAGTTCTCTTCCCCTTTCCTGTCATTGCTAAAATAAAACAAAAATAAATGGGCAATCGACATTTAGAAATTAGAATGCATCCTGAGAGATCACAGGCTTTTATTGGTGGAAAGAGTTATATGATATCTTGACCATGTGAAATTGTGAAGCCCTCAGCATATGGATTCATGCAGGTTTAAAGCGGTTTACGTTATTGAAAATACTTGTTTTCTGTAACTACAAAAAAATTAACAGCGTATGCTGCCTCGCTATTCCATTAGTGCAGTCTTCGGCGTGTACACAAGAAAGTGAAGTGGAAAATTGTTTTTAGTTGAAGATAAGCAAACCTCAAGTGAAAGTTTGTTTTTTCTTACATCCATGGTTGTTAATAGGAATGATATGTACTTAGGTGGGATAATGTGCATTCACCTTATTAAAGTAACTTGAAAATAGTATCATATTATATATAACACCTGTAAGTATGTAACCCATCCTGAAGGGCATAAGCAAACCAGAATGTTGTTCCCTCCTGTTTGTCTTCTACATTGTGGAATATCGTCAGACATGATCATGCTGGAATACTAATATTAGGAAACCAATGAGGCGTCAACCGACTCAAATTCCTTTTATAACAGAAAATAAAAGAAAAAATGATACTGCTACAGGTAAAGCCAGAGATGAAATAAAGCATAAGGAAATAACACATTTCTGTATACCTTTCCATCTGCTGCAAGAAAGCATAAACATTGTGTCTAACAAAGAAAAGTACAAATATTTAATGCTACACATTATAAGATGCTCGTCTTTTTTCTGCTTACCTGGACGTAAGCGACCAGTCTAAAAGAAATATTGAGTTTCTTTCTTGAAAGAGCGAACATTACAAATCCCTGTTATTGCTTCACTGAATCTTTGTTTTTCTGGTGGGTTTGTATATACTCAACTTGAAATGTAAGTAAAGGTAAAGTTTTACTGAACATCAAAATTTACAAAACAAAAAAGAATGAAGAACGCCAAAGAATCTAAACCGAGGGGGGCTCACAGCAGAACCTATCTACACCCCTACATTGGGGATTTCTTTCTTTGATATCCTTTTACGATGCGAAGAAGATGGTCCTAGGGAGCGAGGATTTCCCTTCTTTGGTTGCGCTTCAATCCCTATTCTTTTTCTCCTAAGTTCACTTTCTCTCGCCTCACTCTATTTGCTCCCCAATCAAGTCTAGCCCGACCAAAAGAAACGAGATTCCTTGGAACAGCAAGAAGTAGAAATGTATACCCTGAGCTGATAGTAAACTACGTGCCGCAGCGATCAAGAGTAGAAATGCAAGAGCCAATTCCTTTTGGTAGATCCTATTGTGTTTTTTCTTCTTTGCCTCCTTTTGCAAGATAATTTCTTCTTTTGCAACAAGGCTTTCAAGGTCAGGGGCAGAGCCACTGCGTTGCTGCTTGGGTTCTTTTTCAACGAGAGCAACAAGATCACCTTCAGATGATCGGCCAGATTTCTTGGTCACTACCCATTCGTACGCGCTACCCAGCTGGAGCAATCCAGAGACCATGGCATTGAACTTTGTCACTGACATGGTGTTCTCGAAAAGGAGGTAGGGGACTATGAATGGGAACGATCTTGGGGACGGAAGGATGTTGAGAAAGGACATAGTTGCTGGAATGTAGCACACAACCCAAGAAGGTAGTTCAGCTTCAGGAACAAACATCGTCATTGGAAGGATAATGCAAAAGAGGGTGAAGGAATAGAAAGGCAAGACGAGTTTACGGAGCAAGAAGAATAAGAATATCAAGTTCGATTTCTTCCAGAATCCAATCTGCCATGAAAGATTAAAACACAATTATTATAGGAAATAATATATAAAGAAAAATTAGAAAAAAGAGGGCCACATGTACATAATCAGGGAAAAACATCTTTCATAGTAGTAATGTTTTATGTAGCTTTCAAGTCAATGGTCTAGTATGATCATGGTACTCAAGATATGTAATTATTTTTCGAGGAACAAATCAAAGTAATTTCCTCTAGTTAATATGTTGGATCTTTGAAATTCAAATCCAAGTAGACTAGAAAATGGGAAAGTGATTGAATTTTATATACTATTTCCAGAGGGAATGGAAACAGAGATCAGATTCCCTGTGATCCACTTGTAAATCAATTTGTTTGACGTAAAGTGGAACTAGAAAGACTTAGGATAATTCACAAGATTCTGGTCTGTGGTAGCAGCCATGTCACCATCAATGTGCAAGGAGGAGAATGTTATTGTGCTAGAAGAATTGTAAATGTAAACGTGGAATTGGCTTGCCATGTCACATCAATGTGCAAGGTGGAAATTGTTATTGTGCAAGAAGAATTATAAATGTAAACTTGGAATTGGTTTACATGTAACAACAATGACATCTTTTTCATCAATCATGTATCGTCATTGTGTTTGTCACGTCTTACTTTTTTGGATGAAAACAAACAATTTTTTTATAAAGAAGACAATGGCAACAGCAAACAAACAACTGGCACCTTGATGCCACAGTAGACGGTGGACAAAAAATTTAAAAAGTTGTAGAGATCAGTTTGTTTAAATTTACTTATATTCTCTTCATATTGGACTATGTGAAGGATCTTTGATTTCTTTCCCTTTCGAGTAGAATCTTCCTGGAACTAAAATTTAATTGCAATTAGTCTTTTTAGGTTAACAAATTTCTACTTAATTGAAAGTATGTCATTCTTCTAATAACTAAATTTGTATGTCATATGGCATCAGATTTCAAAGGAAAGACAGCAACTTCTTACTCATTAACATTGATACCTTTGATCGAATAATGGCTGGTAAACAAAGACGAAACAACTGCATAGGCCCAGAGTGCCACCGGTGCTGCTGCTTCCGATAAGCCTCATAAGATTCCGGTAATTCACATTGGCACTATCGAGAAAGAAGAGGCATTAGATCATTAAACAAGCATTATAAATTGTTTTTTAAGGAAAACATACAATAGGTCTCTTAAACATTTAAGTTTTGGCTACCTCAACATCATTCAGAAAGACAAACTTCCATCCATTAAGATGAGCTCGGACGGCAATATCCATGTCCTCCACTGTCGTCCTTTCCAACCACCCCCCTGCCTCTTCAAGGGCCTTAATTCTCCAAACTCCAGCAGTTCCATTGAAACCGAAGAAGTTGATGAAAAATCCATTAACCTGTTGCTCCACCTCAAAGTGGAAGCACAGGTTGATGTTCTGCAACCTGGTCAACAAGTTCTCATCTTTGTTCACAAAAGACCATCTTGCTTGCACCAATCCAATCTCCTCGTTGTCCTGCACCAACGAAATACACCGCCAAATCACAAATACATTCCCAACAAACACAAAACACTATTGAGAAAAAAAATTCCCACGAGTAATTTTTCCAACCTTGAAGTGTGGAATTGTTCGCTTCAGGAAGTCTGACATTGGCTGGAAATCGGCATCGAATATGGTGACAAACTCATAGTCCTTGACATAATCACAATTCATTGCGGATTTGAGGTTTCCAGCCTTGTATCCTTCTCTATTGACACGGTGCCGATACACAATACGAGCACCCTCCTGCTGCCATTTGGCTACTTCCTCCTTGATGAGCACTTGGGTGATGGGGTCATCGGAGTCATCGAGCACCTGAATCAAAATGTTTGTTTTCGGCCAATCCAAGTTGCAGACCGCCGCAATTGATTGCTGGTAAACCTACAATAACCAAAAACACCCAGTCTTTACAACATTATCAACCAATTTGAAACCCAGTTCGAAAGAAAAAGTAAATTACTTACAACAAGTTCAAACAAACAGTACCAGTTGAACCGAAAATCAGATTAACAGGATTTGCACGTACCAACAAAACCCCAAAAACCACCAATTCAATTAAAAAAGAACGCAATGACAATCAGCATACCAAAAACAAAACAAAAAATAATTTCTGCAACAAACACAAAGAGAACGGGAGTATGAAACCAACAAAATCAAATTCAACCTTAACAACAAAGGAAAACCCAAACCAATTCAAATTCAAACCAAGCCAAAATCCCATTTTCATAAAAAACTGGAAAAACAAAACCAACCAATCCAAACCCTAATCTTATTTTGAAACAAAAACTACAAAAACCAAACCAACAAACCAATTCAAGGGACTAGACCAAAACTCAAAGGAAAAAAAGAAAAGAAAAAGGAAATTACAAACAAAACAAAAAATCAGAAACCCAACACAACCAAAAAAAAATAAAAATCCAAGACAAAACCAAAATCTGACCTCCTTCTCATTACACATTGGAATCTGCACGAGCACCATAGGAAAGTACCCCTTCTTCTCCCCACCATCCTCCACATCCCCCTCCCCTCCGCTCTTCGCCACCGGCTTAATCCCCTTCCACCTAATCCAGAAACACCCCAAACACAACACCAACCGATCCAAGCTCTGAATCAGAAACAACACCACACACACATTCGCCAGGAACTGCAACGGCGGCGCCAAATACTCCACTCTAATCCCCACCCACGTCGTGTACGCCCAATTTAACGCCCCCTTCACCCCCTCCGTCGTCTCCTCCACCAAATCCCACCCTTTCACATACGCCGCCACCTCCAAAGCCAGGAGCATAACCGACGCCAAAAGGAATGCCTTTATGCACGCGTAGAGCCTGGATTTGGCGGGGTTGGGGGCTAGGGTGGTCCGATCGGGCTCCTCGTCAGTGCGGCCAGAGGCGACGCGGCGGCGGACGGCGGACGCAACGTTGACGGCGGCGGAGGCGAGGGAAGCTAGGCAGCCGGCGGCGCGGTGGGCCTTGAGGAGTAGGACCCACGTCAGCTGCTTGGCGTTCTTCCCCCGGCCGCCCTTCGCCGGGCCGGCGAAGTCGTCGTCGGAAAGCTCGGCGATCGACCAGTTGGGGTTCTCCATCTTGACCACCACCGGCGTCCCCCTGTGCGCGTTCTTGCTCCACCAGTCGAACGGCGCCATAAAGATCCGTTTTTTGGCTTCCAAAGATCCGGTTTTTTCCTTCTATTTAAGGTAAAGATCGGATCTTGTTGGGCAATGCCGGGGTGCCCTCGTCTCCTACTCCATTACGAAGGGGGGAGAGAGAGGAGTGGAGTCGAGATTCGAGAAGGTGGTGGAAATGGAATGGGAGAGAGAAGTGGTGTTTCACAGCTTGCAATATGAAGAAGAAGAAGAAGAGCAGACAACAAACAAACAGCTCAACACGTCTCGCTCTTTATTGGATTTACCCTTTCTATTTTTTATTTTAAACAAAATGGGGTTTTGAGGTTTTCGTTCAACGTTTCACAGCATGAGAAGGAAATAATTGTTTGCTTGTTGTTATGTTGGGTTAGTCTCGGCGGGCTCCGATGCGGAGGATATTAAGGAGTGATTAGTGGGTGTGATATGGTCGGTTTCGGTTTTCTTTTTTCTGACACGTGGTGTTACTCTAACGAGGAGTTGGAGACGTCCAGATCCTAATCTGCGGGCGACGACTTGGTTTGTTCCCTTCTAATCACCTCCTTTTTTCAACCAAATCTCAAATCGGTTGCTTTGTTTATAATTAGGAAAGATTAGTTAGGTTTAGTGGATGGCAGTGCTGTGGTGGAGAACAGAACAGAACAGAACAGAATCCGTGTCCGTGTGGGAGCTGTTCTGGACCGAGTCCTATTGTCCATGTCCACGAAACTAACTCCTGTTTGACTGATAATTACGCAACTGCCACCACTCAATGCAGTCCATGCTGTTTTGCGAGGGGGCATTTAAGCGAGGGTAATTTGGGGAGAGCGAAAAGGTGAAAGGAGGGACCATCCATTTGTCTTCGCCAACTAAGCAGATCCCGAGATCCGATGACACCAGTCAAGAGAAACCTGAGTTGAAATTTCCGTTTCGGAACGATGTCGTGGTTGGTTCGGATTTCGGATCCGGTCACCTCATGGTCCGAACCCGGATGGCGGTGACGTGATCGTGACGGTTCGACACGTGATGAACACGTGGTCGGGAATCCGGAGACGCGTGTTCGTGGGTCCCACCAGGACAGGCTGTCCACCACGGCCGGCAAGGCAGGCAACAACAACGTTCGTGTCGTGCTCGCGGCGAAATATATAAAGAATATCCCCCTTCGGATTCCTTTTTTTCCAACAAACCCCGTAAGTCCCGCGTTATTACTCGTTGGTCCACCCCATTTTTTTTACCCCAGTCCAGCACTTCAAAAATCAAAATACATACGTGTTTGAACTTTGATGTTATTATTATTTTTGGATGATAAGATGGGGACATAGAAGGAGGGCTTATTGTCACATATGCACAAGAACACAGCTCATGCACGTCGTGGTGGTCTGCTGAAGGGCACATGGGTGGGAATAAAACCTGCAGTACGGGGGATCTATCCTTGTGTGGGATCATTAAATTCCGAAGTTTTGTTGCGCATTATATTACTGTCATTACGTGGGATAAAAATGTTGTTACTTTGTTGAGTTTGGTATTGTTGACACGTTTTAGGGATGGAATGTGTGTCATTGCTCGTTGGTTTGCACATTGTTTGAACGCCACCTTAGACGACTCGTGCCGTAAGTTATGATAACAGTAAAGAAAGTCAAAAGACTTGTCTGGTTACTTCCAGGAAATTGAACGAGAACAATGTTTCTTCACGTAAGTTTAAATTGTTATATCTCGGGTACATTAATATGGTATAGTTTATCCATTCAAAGTCGGAATACTGAGATGGATAAAATCGAAATTATCAACAAAAGGAGAACAACGTTTCCGAATATAAGTTTAGTTTACGGTTACCCATTCAAAGTGGGAATACTGAAAATTTTGAATTATCGAAAGGAAATATAGTGAATAAGGTCTTTTCACTTCTTTTAATTCTGTTTCCGGTCATCATGTGTGTTGGGGACAAAAGGAGTGGACCACCACGTTTTGTGTTTGGAACCTGAGACCGGAGAGATTGACGTTGGATTTTAAATATATATATATATATATATAGGATGCTCTTTTTCGAGCATTATTGCTGGGTAATTTGCATCTAAACCCTCAGCACAGTCGTTACAAATTGCCCTCCTGCAAATTTATTTAGCAATAATATAAGAATCTACAACAAGAAAAGGAAGAAAACAAAATCTCGTTATGGAATTCAAGGACGCTATTCATCTTCGCACTGCATTTAGCTCAACAAGCAGCCCATTTGCCACTGTTATATACACAAATATTTAGGGAATCAAGATCTATTTGCAGGTGTTGCGCATGTTATTTTGCAATCAGGTCAGGTGCGTGTATTTTGTATTTACAACAAGCTGCTAGAAAGAATCAGATGACATCTGATGTGAATATATTAATGTGGACATCACATAACTAAATAACTAATACAGAACGACATGCATCGATCTGTGGTGCCCACAAAGGCCACCGACACCAATTCTAACGGTGTAGTGGATAGCATGGGCTCTGACTACTTCTTGACTTCCCCCACTTAGATTAGATTAATTACTATACTTATAGTGATAGTGTGATGGTAAATAGATATATAGAATGAGACAGTACCATGAAATTACCTTTGTAGTTTGACTAACGACTAATCACATAGTGAAATTCACTCAACTAAATAAAAACCAAGCTACACTAAGCCTGTAGTGCTATCAACTTAAACATGATTAACAAATATATAAAGTTCCTCAGATTGGATCTATATAGACCATTGATGATTAGATACGTGGAAGCTTCGTATCCGTATTATGAGTTTGCACTTTAAGGTTTCTTCTCTATTTTAAAAATCAAACCGAAATGACAGTTCGACCGAAAATTAGAAGTCACCTGTCAATTCATTGAAAAAGTTGAAATCATCATCAAACTGGATTGAACCATGTTAGATCGGAAAAAAATCAAAAACTGGTTAGTTTGATCAGTTGTTAAACCACGGTCCGACCAAAAAAATGTTAAACTAGGATTTGCACCGTAAACTACATAAGTAAAAATTTATCTCTAAGAACATTTATTTTGATACTTTTCAAATATAAATAGTATTTTGGGTTCGTGAAATGGTAGATTATAATAAAAAAATAAAATTAATTAACATTATTTTATTTTTTTACTTTTGTTTATGGTTGCAGTATATAATAACACCTATGTTTCAAATATTTTTTTGTAAACTTCATAGTTAATTTTAATTACATATGTTATATGTCAACTTTAAGAACTTAAATATATTTGATAAAATACATGTAAAAATTGGTTCAATCGGTCAAACCTCCGATTAGACCGTCATCGTGGAGTAGATTCGATTTAACTTTCGATTCACAAAATGATAATGTTATGCCGATGTCATCATCGATTAAATCATTTTGGACTAAACCGAGCATTTTCGGTTAACTCTTCAATTCTAGCTATTTCAAAAACCTTGGATTTCTTGCTCCTGCACGATTAGTAAACCATGCTAAATCTGTTTCATTACTTCATACCGTTGTCAAGTCATTTTAGCAATATTATAGACGATATAATATGTTAGATGATATTTTTGTTGATCGTTAAAATTGGATTAGTAGAGAAGTCAAGATGTCTCAGTGTCGTCGGATGCTTAAATTATACTACTGTCTATTGGCAAGCACATGTTGAATTTAATGTAGATGAGTCGAAGTCCATCAATGATATATAGTTTGAATTTATTTAGTAATGTCACAAAATACTATAGTGGGTGAGATACTGAGATTAATGCCTTTCAGCTGGATTAAATGGGTAACAGATTACTTTTTGCCACTATGTTAATTAATTATCATGATTTTTTATTAGGTCAAAAAAGTTGTTAGGCTTTGAACTATCTATGATCAATACATGATGTGACCTATAATTTTTGAGTTCGTTGGCACAAGAAAGAGGACCGGTGAAAGGAGTTATACTTACCTAATTATAGTGTTCGATCTCGTGCATTGAGAATTGAAGGAAAGTGAGGAAAAGAAGAATACACTATAAAAATATTGTTGGGTGTTCATTCCTCTCCATTCATTTTGTTTTCCAAGTCCGTGCAACAAATTGACCATCACGTACAAACCTACAGCAAATGAAGTGCCCACGTAAAACTAAGGGAAAACATTATACTAGTTTGCAAAACCTACAGCAAATGAAAGTTCAAATCATATGACTGTTGTCAAGGGGTCAATCCTAAAGCAGCCGTTTATTTATTTTCAAAGTAAAATTTCAAATGAGTTGGGATTGGTTGTCTTAGAAAGTGAGTCTTTTCGAAGCGTTAATCGTACTAATTAATCTCCAGTTAAGTGCATTGCCCATTTGAGTTAATGGAGGATGGAATCCTTGTCAAACTTCTGTAAACTAGTTGTAGAACATTTGTGTGTTATCTCGAAATAGCTACCTCTTTAGCATAATGCGTCTTTAGTTTTAATGAAGTACTATAAAAGGTTACAGCTTAATAAAACCGCTGACTTGGGTGTGATTCGAAGTGCTAATACTTCAAACTTTCCTCCGCTTTAATTGGGAAGAACATGCAAGCACGACGAACACTACCTAACAAGATTAAATGAACTTCAGATATTTGATAACTTCTTTAGGATGAGCCAATCGCTGATGGTCGATGCAACCACATTATTCTAAATAATTAGTTAATAATATAATCAATTCATGGTCTTAGGTTATTTAATTATTTTCGCTGGCCTTTTCCAAAGGTATTATATCACTAATTACACACACACATATATATAAGATAAACGATCTTTTTACAATTACAAATCCAAAATACATAACAAATAGCTAATAAACGGGAATGCCGTCGATGGAACATTGGATGGAATGAAAAATTCGTGGATTGGAAGTTGGAAAGTCTTGTAAATGTATAAGTGGACGGGGGATATATATACTTTATCACAGAAGAAAAGAGCATATATTTACAATATACATGTCAAGTTTTGATGGTTTAAACTTTAAATTATCTTTTGTGTGTATTTTTTTGTTTTTATACAACTTCCTTAATCAAACTCCTTACTAGTTTTGTATATCGGAAGCACAAACAAAAAACACAACTTCTAAGTTGATCAGTTGAGTCACAACAATGAAGTGATTAATAGGGTTGTAAGCGGACGGGGTGGGTTTTCACCCCACTGCTACCCCCTGCCAAAGTTAAGCGGGTAGGAGCGGTGGGACGGGGCGGGGTAAAAAAAAAAAAATCAACTACCCGTCCCGTGTAAGGATGGACTAGGCTATGCGGGGCAGGTTGGCGGGTTTAATCTTTTATTAAAGTTAAATACAAAAATCAATTTATTTTCTTTTACGTTATCTATTTTAATCAAATCTAAGTACAAAAATCAATCAATATATGTTTTTAAAGCTATATACAAAAACATTAAAGCTAAATACAAACTAAATAAAAACTAAATAAAAAAAACAAAACAATATAAGGCTTATGCGGGTTGCGGGTTATGCGGGACGGGTTGGGAGAAAACTGCAACCTGCCCCGCTTTAGTATGCGAGTTGTGCGGGTTGGCGGGTAACAATTTTTTGTCCGCAACCCACGTTAGGCGGGTCAAGGTGGGTTGCGGGTAAAATCCTACCCATTTACAGCCCTAGTGATTAACCACCTGATAATTGCAATTTGTCTCTTTAACTTTTCCCTCCTTGACACTTTGGATCCCTCACTTTTGCCCCATGATCTTTCACTTGTTGTCCATTTGCACCCGTTGTTTTACCCCCCCCCCCCCCCCCCCCAAAGAATAAAATCATCACCATTCTTTTTTGAAAAGCACATTAAAAAATATTAATGTTCAAAATAAACAAAAAAAAACAATCACGGGGTTATTTTTAATGTTTTTCTAATATTTTTTTGATAATTTTGGATTTTAGATTGATGACAATTTGGTCTTTTTTGGGATCAAAATTAACATAATAGGACAAACAACCAACAAATGAAAAGACATGAAAATAAACTGTAACGTTTTAAAAGCGATGAGTGCAAAGTGTCAACGAGCGAAAGGACAAGAGACAAACTGCAATTAATCCTAAACTCTTGTACATAAACCCACTCTACACAAATAAATTTATTGTTAGTTCCATTACTAGCTAGTCACATGGTGATTTTCTAAAGACGATAGTCAAAAGTTAGTGATCAGTAATTGCGAGAGGATTCACAAATAGTCTAACGTTTTAAGAGATCGGTCGACTGAAAATTCACAGTAGCTTTTGGAGTGTGTCATGGGTCGACCGCTTTGGGAGCGTTGGGTGTTTTGTATCCCGACGACCGACCCATGACATGCTCCCAAAGCTATTGTAAATTTTCGGTTGACTGATCTCTTAAAATATTAGACCATTTTGTCCGATTTTTGTCTTTATCAAATTTTGGATTTATATCCATCAAAATTTGATCTTTTAGGTTTTCAGAAAATTCATATATCTCGTAATATATTATCATATGTAATGTCAAACTATTACATCACATAATACATACATCTCATATGAATTTATTCATGATTCTAAATATCTAAATATGTCATTTTCATGACGCATTGATTTTACCGATTTACCACATGTATCATATTTCACATGAAACCTGATACATCATATGAACATAAAATAAAACTTCTTGTTTCCCAATTTTGTAGTGTTACCTATAGGAAGATCTAAGCTAAATTGACAATGATATTAAACGCTTAATATCATAAACTATAAGCGGTATCTAGCTACACATTATAGTTACCCAATTAACAGAGATGTCTTGGTCACTCAAACTAAACACGATCCATTTAGTGATGTAAGGACACCACTTGTGTCTATCCATTGTCTCATGATATTGAGAATATATACAAAATAGAAATATGTCACATTTGTATTATATATTCTCCAGCACAAGTCAAGCTCAACCAACTATTATCTTTATCACTATGCTCATTGATAGCTTTTGACAATAACCAAATTGACTTCTTATGTCAAAAGACATAAGTCTTATATCTTAGGATTAAGACGCAGTGAAAATATTAATGACACTTAACACAAATCTATAATGTTTCACTTGCTATGTCTATTTAATATATAAAAGTAATCATTTTCCTTTTTTATATACTCGTGTCGTTAAATATTTGTAGAACTACAATACTCTTTAACCAACACGACAGTCGTATCTCGATAATTAATGTTCCATGTCAATTACCGTGATTATGAATAACTTTTGATTTATGTAAATCACTATCTTTTAGAACTCTACGGTTAAGAATCAGGAGTATCTTTCTTAAAACTTTTAAAAGACGAATACATTAATCAAAGAACAAACAAAATGTTTGCACATTCAATTCATAATAATTAACATATACAAAAATACTTTAAGAATACATTCATTTCAACAATGACATTTAATTTACTCATACAAGAAAACTTAACCATGATAATTATACTACATTTACCTCCATCTCTCGACGTCGCCATCAAACTTCAAAGCTAGTCTTGAACATCTTGGTGTTATATGGGAGGCAAAAATATTGGTTAGAAAATTTTATGTTTGGCAAAACCATTGTGAAACATGTAACTAAACTACAAAACAAAATAAGTCAATCACTAACTGACAGGCCAAAGTGTACACTACCACCGTGATGATGCAATTGCTATGGACTTCGGTCAAATTGGATTGCATGATTGAATGTCTTCGGTGTGCGAAATGTTAGACGATTGTGAGTGAAGTCAGAGTGAGTCATCACAACTTGCATTTCAAAACACTCAAAATTTTAAAATTACTGCTACACTTCATAATACTAGAAAAATACACAATGAAACCCTAAAAATAACACGACAAAAAAATCTAAAACTAGGAAAAAAACCTTGTTAATGCTACATTAGTTCTAAAAAAGGAATCAGAAAGTGATTTTTTAGTGACCGTCAAAAGTTACAAAATCCTAAACAAATGAACCCACAAACTAGAATTTTCAAGTTCCACCATTAAAATAAAAATCCAAAAAATAGATGAGGATGACCGATAACGATGAAACCACTACTGTTACCTTGGACTCGTAGACCTCATGCTCGGGGTTGCTCGTCGTGGTGCATCTCGCTAGGGTTTGCTATGGTTTAGTGTCCCAGAACGAAGGAAGAAAGTGATTTTGTGGTGGTTTCTCAGGCATACTATTCTATTATTTGTGTAGGAGTGGAAATAATGGTTGAAAGAAGGAATGAACGAGTTTTTTTCCAAATAAAAAGTTCAAATTCAAAACCCAAATTCAAATTATTCAGAGAAGAGTGTAAGGAAATTATCGCACCAGCAGGAAAATATGTGTAGAAAGAGAATGTGAGCTTTGAATGGAGAGAGAGTATAAGTGGTTTGTGGACTGCTGACTTGTCGAATCAGTAAGTGGTTTTGGGAGGAAGATAGGTTAGAAATCGTTTATCCATTCTATAATGTAGGGGTGTAATCGATCTCTAAACGAGCGATCCGAGTCTGCTCAAGATCGGCTCGTTAAGGGTTTCGAGCGGAAAATTCTGCTCGTGCTCGGTTCGATCTGCTCGCGAGCGGCTCACGAGCGGCTCGTTAACCTAAACCTTTTGTTTGGTATTGAATTCCTAATAATGTTGTCCTAATAAGTAAATTATAAAATTACTTAAGACAAATATAATAATAGTTACTAACACAATCTTAAAATTAACACCTAAAATAAAACACAATCTTATAAATTATACAACATTAACATCTTATAAATAAGATTATACACTTGGATCAAACAAAATCAACACAATATTAAAATCAAACACAATCTTCTAAATTGTAGGACAACTCACAACATCAACATCTTATAAATAAGATCATCTACCTGACCCAAACCTTAATTTATTTGAACTTTTGGTGTAGAAAAGAATGAGAAAAAAAAATGAAAAAAATGAAAAGTTTAGTACTAATATGGTTTTGATTCTAATGAGTATTTTGGTTTGGTTTGTTAAATGGATTGTTGGGTTTGGTAAATTAGTTTATTTAATGAGTTTAACACTTTAGCGATCGGGTAATTGGATAGAATATTCAGGTTAATCAAATAATTGGATATAGTAATCAGGTTTCGAGCGATAATTGAGCGAGCATCGAACGAGTATCGAGCGAGCGGGGTCTGCTCGTGCTTGACTCGTTACTAACCGATCCGAGCAATTTCGAGCAAAATCAGAGCAAAATCGAGCGAACATCGAGCGATCTATCGATCCCGAGCAGAACTTGACAGCCCTACTATAATGTATCTTTAGTCATGAAATTTTCATAAATGTCAAATCAGTATTATATTTCGTTCACACTTATTTTCTTCTCTTTACAATTTTTTCCTCCAATAAATGACAACTCGTTAAATCAACGTCTTCTTTCATTTTATATCATTTACAATTTTCAACCATAACTAAATAATTAACTTATTGTATTTACAATAACTTATTATAACTAAATATAAATAGTAGGAAATAAAACTCGGAAAAAATATTATTAAATATTAAAACATCGTTACAATAATTAATTATCAGAATAAAAAATATGAAATTAGGAAAACACTCTTATTCATCACACAACAACAAAAAATGAAGAAACTTGAATGATTGATAAGTTTGTCGAGTAAGTCCGTGCCGACGGACTTTGAAGAAAAAAATCAAGAACAAATTGACGACGAAATTGGATGATCTCGATATACGAGGAAATAACAGTTGTAATTTTTTTTATCTTCCTAATGAAATGTTTGTTGTTGTTTTTTAAATTATTTATGCAAAATAATTACTAATTTTAACTACTTCTCTAAAATATAATAATCAACCAAAATTTAAGATAATTAATTAGAAAAAATAAATTTTAATTAAAATTGTGTAAGTAAGTAACATAATTAAACTAAATTTAATTAAAGTAATTAACAATATAAATTTAATTAAAGTAATTAACAAAATCACTTTATTTAAAAATACTAATTAATTCCGTAATTTTTTTATATAATTAAAAAAACCAAAAATTCGAAATTTAGGGGAATTTTTTTTCCTCCAAAACTAGTTGGATCGCGGGTGTGACCCGAGATCCGTCCGCCGGCAATTTTTTTATTATTAAAGTTTTCTGTTTTAGTTTTATTTTCTTTATTTCTTTTTTATCTTTTTTATTATAATTATTTGTAATCTTTTTTAAAATCTTTTTTTTTTCAAAATATGTTTTCTAATTTATATTATTTTTTAAAAATTATAAAATTTGTTTTTAATTTTTTCAAAAATCGACCTCCAAATCACGCCACGTATTGAAATGTTAGGGTATTTTATACAATAAAAAAATAAAATTTCTTAACAAAAATAAAATATTATTTACAAATGAATTTCTGAACTGCTAAACATCGCCCCAAAATTACTTAAATCACCCCTTGAAATTACCAAATTGCCCTTCCTCCTATTTTTGCTTATATATCTCACAATTTCACTCTTTTTTCAAAACTTTCTCTTCCTATACCTACTACACAAGATTACGAATGTCTCGGAGGCCAGGGAAGCAGCCAACAGTTCCCCCGGTGTACCCGTATGAGGTAACATTACGTTATTTATTTGTTTTAAAAAAAAAAAAAAAGTCGTCGGCGTCCGAGGGAGACGCCCCCCGCATGGGGCGGGCGTCCGAGGAAGCCGCTCCCCCCATAGGATATCATAGATATCATAGAGCCTTATATGCCCGATCGGGTCTTGCGTCAGTTAGGATATGTTCAGGTGATCCCGGTTGACATTCCGACACCAGAGCATGCGGTGCGGTCTGCGACAGCAGCGACGTACGACGTCAGGTTCCCCGCTTCTACAGCGAACTCGACTTTATTGATGGGTCTTATTCGTTATCGAGATATCATAGAGCCTTATTGATGGGTCTTATTCGTTATCGAGATATCATAGAGCCTTATATGCCCGATCGGGTCTTGCGTCAGTTAGGATATGTTCAGGTGATCCCGGTTGACATTCCGACACCAGAGCATGCGGTGCGGTCTGCGACAGCAGCGACGTACGACGTCAGGTTCCCCGCTTCTACAGCGAAATCGACTTGGCGGACATTTCCGAGATCATGCCGATTGTTCCTTGGCGACTTCAGACGTAGTCGCGACCCCTCCGAGTGTGATGCACGTTATCTTGATTGGTTCGGTAGTTACTCACATCCTATCATCGTCCGTGGTGCCTCCCGGAGAGCAGATCGACCACCAGATAGGACGTGTGGCGATCTGGTAATTTTTTCATTTTATCTATATTTATTTGTACCGTATAATTTGTTAATGTACGCTAATGTTATTGTTATGTGCAGTGGATGGGTAAGATGATACGGGCTGTAGACCCAATCTTGCAGATGAGGGATGAGCTGCCAGACGATGTCAGAGCTGCATGCGGAGATTTGGATGAGATCATACACTCGTGGCATACTCAGTTAGGCATCTCCGACCATGATTCGGATGATGAGTAGGCTGATCTGTTGTACCATACTCTTACTATTTGCATTTATATTTGTTTATCTGTTGTACGCTTATTGTTTGTATTTGTGTTTTGCTTATCTGTTGTACGCTTACTATTTGCATTTATATTTGTTTATCTGTCGTACGCTTATTGTTTGTATTTGTGTTTTGCTTATCTGTTGTACGCTTATTATTTGTATTTGTGTTTGATAACCTGTCGTATTATTATATATAATGCAAATAAAGCAAACATATCAAAACATATTACATAATAAAGCAACACTATATAATGTACAAACATATCAAAACATATTACATAATTATACAAACATATCAAAACATATTACATAATTATACAAACATATCAAAACATATTACATAATTGTTGCCAATATGCTATCCTATTTTGGTACTCCAGCTCCCATCCAATAACACTCTCATCTCGTATTTGATACCACAGAGTCGCTATAGGAGGTACGGGGAATCCCTCATTCAATTCCAAACGAATGTAATGAGCGTAACTCCCTAAATGAGCAATAATCAACTCTCTGCACGGTCTCGTCACGGTAGGCGGACTCTCCCAAGGTAGAACTGTAAGACATGGGTACAATGAACCATCATTTCCGAGAGAGAAGAACATAACTGCACACTTGTAAAAATTTGCAATGGGAAACAAGTCCGTCCACGTCTCCATATAGTGATTCTCGCCACAAGGTCCCCCGCCCCAATTAATCCGGTGACGAGCCTCCGCCACACCGTCGTAGTATACGTGCTCATAAAAAGATGGGTTCGCAGCTATCTCATTTGAAATCGAACGACGGGCGAGTTGCCAATTGTCTTCACCACCGTGGAAAACATCGGCGACACATCGAAATCCACAGTTTCCATCAGCACGTACATCATTCCACTGGTGTAGGAATGACATAATGATTCCTGGAATTCTATCTCCATATGGGAAGTCGTCTACGTCAGCCCGCCCAGTCACTACAATATGAACAAAAAATACAGTTACATATAATAACAAAAGATACATATTTACTGAAATAAATAACAAAATTATAATAATAATAAATATAGGGATGGTATACATGATCCTCCCCTCACAGACGAAGAACCAGAAGATCGACCACGACCTTTGCTTCCACTACCGGAAGAACGACCACGACCTCTACTCCCACTACCTGAAGATCGACCACTACCTCGCTCTGCATACTCAAACGCACTAGGGTCCCGTCGTGTCGACTTTCCCCTTGGTCGACCTCGTAGCTTTGTTTTTACTGCAGGCTCTTTCAAATTCGAATGTTCGGGGTGTAGCTGCTCGAATAAAACCCGAGAGGCAGATCGAATTACGGTAGGGTCACTTCCTGCAATCTCATCAACCAGACTGCGAAAATGTTCGGCGTCTTGAGCTGCCTGAGACACAAACTCTGCGTTCCCGGCTCCTTCTCCAATGACAAGTGTCCTCTAGAACGGATGAATCTGCTCTAAGTAAATTCCGTTTTCTGATTCAAGACATCCACGGATGGTACATGCGCAAGGTATCCCATGAGAAGTCAGAAAAGCGCACTCGCAACGATATTCAACTTCATCATCTAACTGTTGCATTCTCTTCACCTCCTGACTCAGCAACTGCAAACAGTGATGCGAAACTCTACCATTTATGTGACGATATAGAGCATGTCCGAAATTAATCAAATTTCGCCGTCTCGAGTCTTCAAGAAAGTTTCGAATATTCGTCAGCTGCATTTCAGTAGCCGCGTTGACGCGCTCGAAAAGAGTGTCCAGAGCTGCAGTCGATGTAGAAATCCACTCTTTTAGAGCCGAATGAGCACTTTCGACCCTACAATTCGTGGTGTTCCCAAAATGAAGGACTTTGTTCGTCCAATTCAGCACAAACTTTTCTTTATGCACCAACCACGTGGTGTCCAGATACTCCGTGATAGCCGGCCACGATCTATACAAATCTTTCAGAGCATACACAACTCTATCATACTCGGCTTCTGAAGTAGAAAGCATGATCTTCCTCCATCTTCCACGCCTCAAAGTCTCTGCCATCTCCTTATTCTTCCCGAATACGTGGTATGCGTAATTCAATACGTCTTTGTTGATGTGCCATGTGCAGAGTAAATGAGCAGAGTCAGGAAAAACCTCTCTCACTGGTCGCATAAGGCCTAACTCCGGGTCTGTTATTATTGCAGTCGGGCTGACAGTCCCCAATAACAGATCTCTCAACTTCTCCATCACCCACAAATAACTGGAGTAAGATTCATCCATCAAAATCGCATATCCAATAAGGAAATTCATGTTTGCTGGTGTGACCCCAATCATTTCGAACAAAGGCATCTTATACTTGTTCGTCTTGTAAGTCGAATCCATGCAGATAACGAAAGGATATGTCCGCAACAACTGGACTGACGTCGGATGTGCCAAAAAAGCGTGAGTGACGACATCAGTTTCTGGATCCGCCATAATCCAATGTAAGTACTCACACTGCACTGCTTGGTAGAGAAACTGCTGGACGGGATTCCGATCTTCAGATTTTGTCCTCCTCATGTAATCTCTGAAATTATAAATATGCCTTTGATTTGGATTGTCCTCCGGGAATTTTTCTTTTACTGCCTTCAAGATGTTCCGTGGTTTTGCTTGCGCCTCTGTCATATCACGAACAATCTTCTTCGCCCCAGAACTTAGACCACTAATTTGACGATGACCCTCTGGATAAACTGCCAGTCTGTGGTTGTGATGTCCGTGAGCACTATTATAAACCACAACCCATCCATCACGATCTCGTCGCTCCACCACAGACGCCTTACCCATGGGGAGGACGTCTACATAAGACGCCTCTCCCATTGTCTAGGCGTCTGCGTTAGACGCCTCGGCCATGGGGAGGGCGTCCTACGCAGACGCCCTCACCATGGGGGAGGCGTCTAATGCAGACGCTCGGCCCAAAAATTTCCCTGCGCCAGGCTTACCTCACCCGATGCATCACCCTCGCCAGACATTTTCGTGGTGTTTTTACTGATAAATTATGAATATACAAGACCATAGGCCTTATTTATAGACACGGGACGATATGGGTATTAAATATATTGTTAAGGGCAATTTGGTAATTTCAAGGGGCGATTTAAGTAGTTTTGGGGCGACGTTTAGTAGTTCCCATGAATTTTAAACAAACACTAAAACTAATTTAAACAAAAAATTGGTAACGTTGTCGAAAATTCGTAGGGTGTACACACGTTACAAAGAGTTTTGGAGGTCGATACAACAAAAAATTAAAAACACAATGATTTTTTTTTAAAAAATAATAACAATTACAAAACATATTTTGAAAAGAAATATAATAAAAAAGCTTAATTAAAATGATTTAAAAAAATTCAAAACATAAAACACTCCAACTAAAATCCGTGACTTTATTTATTTTCTTTTATTATTTTTTATTTTTTATTTTGATTTTTTAAATCATTTTAACTATGTTATATATATATACTTCAAAATATGTTTTCTAATTTTTATAATTTTAAAAAAAAATTAATTGTGTTTTTAATTTTTTGCAGTATCGACCTTCAAAACTGTTTGTAATGTGTATTCTCCTTACGAATTTTTGACAACGTTACAAATTTTAAAAATTTAGAATATAGTATTAACTAGGTACATTTTTTTATCTAATAAAAAAATTAAATTTCAAATACCAATATAGGTACATTTTAAAATTGGTAACGTTGTCAAAAATTCGTAGAGTGGATACACGTTACAAACAGTTTTCTAATACTTCAAAATATTTTATATTCAAAATTCGTAGGGTTTAACTATATTATATATATATACTTGAAAATATGTTTTCTAATTTTTATAAATTTGTCAAAAATTCGTAGGGTGGATACACATTACAAACAATTTTGAAGGTCGATACTGCAAAAAATTAAAAACGCAATTAAATTTTTTTAAAAATTTATAAAAATTAGAAAACATATTTTGAAGTATATATATATATAACATAGTTAAAATGATTTTAAAAATATCAAAACGTAAAATCAAAAACAATAAAAGAAAATAAATAAAGTCGCGGATTTTAGTTGGAGTGTTTTATGTTTTGATTTTTTTTAAATCATTTTAATTAAGTTTTTTTATTATATTTCTTTTCAAAATATGTTTTGTAATTGTTATTATTTTTTAAAAAAAATTCATTGTGTTTTTAATTTTTTGTTGTATCGACCTCCAAAACTGTTTGTAATGTGTGTACACCCTACAAATTTTTGACAACGTTACCAATTTTTTGTTTTAATTAGTTTTAGTGTTTGTTTAAAATTCATTTGTAAATAATTTCTTATTTTTCTTAAGAAATTTTATTTGTTTATTGTATAAAATATCCTAACATTTCAATACGTCCAGTTATCTACGTGATTTGGAGGTCGATTTTTGAAAAAATTAAAAATAAATTTTAATTTTTTTAAAAAATAATATAAATTAGAGAACATATTTTGAAAAAAAAAAGATTTTAAAAAAGATTACAAATAATTATAATAAAAAAGAAAAACAGAAATAAAGAAAATAAAACTAAAACAGAAAACAGAAAATACCACCAATGGTATTTTAAAAATACGAAATTAATTTACAATTTTAAAATAATTTAAAACAAAAAACCACCAATGGTGGAGGCCACATGGCCTCCACCCAAGTGCCACGACCAGGCGCCTAGTCCCTAATGATGTCTAACAAACTTGTGGACTCTTTAATTACACAAGACAATATGTGGAAAATGAAACGTAGTATGTTGGGGGTGGAATATGTGTTGGTTGGGGAAAAGACAGAAGAGGGGTCTCTGGTCTGATCTTCTCCGATCTGCACAGCTGTTCTCTCTCACTTACAACTGTGATCTGTTCATGAACCAAATGCGCTTTAGCCATGTGTCCTTCCTTAACTTCGGTACATGGCGCACAGATGTCTGCATCAACGGAAAGCAAATTTGACTTCCAGATTTTCATGGGAACAAGTTGTTTCTCGGAGTATACGTTCAAATGGATAAAGTCCATTCCTTCAAACAAGTTCTTTGATGTATTTTCAAAAAAAAAAAAGGTTCTTTGATGAATATATATTAAAATTTGAACGACATCAATTCAAAGCGCTGCAGAGCTAAAAATGAGGATGACATACTCCAACCAACCCAAAAGGTTTAAAATTTTTTCAGAAACCAATTATAAACGTGCATCTTTAATGGTTATACATTAAAACTCATTGAAGATGTTATTAGACGAACGAATTTCTTAATTAGACCTTTTTATTGTAGTAATACTTTACTTCTTTTGTTTTTCTGATTTGTTTTGGTTTGCAAAAGTTCTGTAAATATGAGCGCTTAGTCCTCAGATGATGCGAAAACCTTTTATGTAGTCAATAGGAAGGGCACATGCAAAGTTCCAAATGTGTATTTTGTCAAACTTTTCAAATATCAAGTTGCTTGTTTTACACTTATCAAAGAAATCAACTTTGTACAAGTTCATACTAGTTCCAGTCATTGCGGACTGCACGTCGTTTAGTTTTTCAGTGTTCAAGATAAGTTAATAAAGTAATTGTTCCAAACAAATATAAGTCAAAAAAGCTGTCCATTATTTTATGCCCAGATGATGTCTGTAGATGAATCTGTTTACATCTTACCATACAAAAAAAGGGTACATTATCTGGGTACACCTCTGATGATCAGACCTAATACACACACTTCGTGAGAAATTATTTCCCCACTAATCCTGAAATAGCTAAGGTATACTTCTCGTTTTCACAATGCAAGAATTGTACAAGAGAGCATATCTAGGTCTTTCTGGGAGATTGCCGCTCTGGTTCTGGTTAACCAACAGAATCCAACAAAATTAAGACATTAATCTGTTCACATAAAGTCGATAAACATAATTGAGCATATAAACATGGAAAAAAATTCAAAATAAAAAAAAAAATTGGAAAAATATGCACTTCAGAAACTTAATTGGCAAAGTATGCACATTGAAAAACGGCACCACAGGTGCCGTTTTCATTAAGTAAAAACGGCATTGTAGATGCCGTTTTTACCCTTAATGAAAACGGCACCAGTGATGCCGTTTTTAGTTGGACAAATTTTTTCTTGGTTTCGAGATGTCGTTTTTATTTAATACATGTTGAACTAGAAACGGGTCGGTCGGGGGTCTCGCTCTTGGATATTCAAATTGTTTGATCTGGAAATTTTTGAATCTTCGTCACTTGCCAAAAACTCATTGTAATTATTGTGTGTGTGTGTGGGGGGGGGGGGGGGGGGGGGGGGTTGTAACTCCAACACATTGGTCAGATCACTCGTTACAATGAGTTTTTTGACAAGCGAGACCCCCGACCGACCCGTTTCTAGTTCAACATGTATTAAATAAAAAAGACATCTCGAAACCAAGAAAAAATTTGCCCAACTAAAAACGACATCACTGATGCCGTTTTCATTAAGGGTAAAAACGGCATCTACAGTGCCGTTTTTACTTAATGAATGCAGTACTACAAACCCCGTATGCCAAACTCACTTATATGAATGCAGTACTACAAATAAATCTATCATACTAGTAGCATGTCATGTCATCAACAGTAAGGAAAACAGTTCCTCCGAAGGATAACAAAGGACATCAGTCCGACAATCATCATCGGGTCTCCCAAATAGACTTACCGTAGGCACATACGGTCTAGCGGAACAAGACGTGACACTCTCTACACGCGACTACACTAATCATGGGGTTCGGCAAAAAGCATCCGCCAGGTCCGCCAGGTCTGCGCCATAAGAAATTGATATGTAACTTCGTGGTCGAAACCACACCAACGGAGCCGTCACTCGGTCGGTCCATCAATCATCATCTCAGTAGGTGCCCAGCTGAGGAAAACATAGCCGGAACAGCATCGGCCCATCAATCATCATCGTCGGAACATCATCGGCGGCATCACCGACACAACATCGGTGGTCCAATCAATACGTCCGGCACAACATCGGACGACTCCAGACCAAAATCTGTTAGGTCATCAGGCTCCACGAGCCGCAAACACCAACCGCGCGCGCCGCTATAAAAATAGGGCAGCGACCTCCGTAGTCATCCAGGCCGGTAGTCACCTCACCCAACGACAATTGCGTGCTCACACAACATCATACATTGGGATCTGCGATCCCTCAGGCCTGCTACTCTACAATGAGTCTATCAATCCATCACATCAAGTCACCATCCATACACAGAGGTGACACGTCCCGAACACCCACACTCTTCCACACGACGGTTCCTGGGCAGGCACGCGTAACGCGCCCACCGTCACCTCCCGGCTCACGCACGAGGCGAGGACACGGGTTTCCGTGGACAGAGTTGACATCCTAAAATGACCGAGAATTCGATTCTGTGCACAAACGGTCGACCGAACGGTCGAACTCTCTGCGCAAAACCTAAGTCCCAACGGTCGAACAGAGATCTAAAACCGGTCGACCGAATGAGGTCAAAATCTGGAGTCTGGTCAACATCAAAACAATACTACCGGTCGACCGACTCAGGGGTCTCGGTCGTCCGAAAACTACGAAGGCATCTTAGCAGTTCTAAGTCATAAACGGTCGAACACATATAAACAATCGGTCGAACTAACATGCATCTCTATTCAGTACACTTAAGTTTCGGTCGAACGAACCCAAGGAACCGGTCGACCGAAACGCAATAAAAGACCCTGACCCACCAGCACAATGCACAACCGGTCGACCACCACAAGGCATCGTTCGACCGGTGATGGTTAAGGTCGAGCAAAATACACTACATCGGTTGACCGCTCGAAGGAATCTGGTCGACCGTTGGTCGTCTGCAACCTTGCGTCAGCCAAAGATTTACGTCGTTCTCGTCGCCGGAGAGGTCTCCGACCTCCCCCGACCGACTAACACAACCCTCACACGAGGGTGATCAACAAAATCACACTAAGAAGCCGACATACCTTTCGAACGTGACGAAAACGCCGGAGCCTCGCTCGCGCAACGTCACCTCCGGTGATCCTCCTCACGCGTCCCCTCCTCGCAACGACCCCTGCACGCTTCACGCCGGAGCCTCCAAGTCCTCTGGTCGCCGGAAAGGAAAGTGAGAGAGATGAGTTTGGTGCAAGAAATGGAGTGGTTCCTTCAACCCACACAAAACCCAACACATCACCCCCACCATCACCCTAATAAGCCTCCTGCTCTCCTCCTTCCCCACGCACATCACTGTGCACCACCACTGTTCATGCATTTTCCCCATGCAAAGCTCCTCCTTAATCACCATTAACCCCTAAGTGGGTTTAGGGTTATTACATCAAGAGTTCTTATCATAGAAATAGACCTCGTATATGTAGGTGCTGGGTCCAGCTTCACCTTCAAAATGTTTTTAAAACTTCAGGAACACAATGTCAATGGTAAACCTCACAACAAAATAAGTCGTAGGATTGTGAAAGTTTCTCGGGAGCTACTTTCACCACATGAATAAACCCAAGGGGCAAATATTTTCCACGCATTGCAGCTGTAGTGATAAGCTTCATTCACCTAAGCATTTGACCCTTACTGAATTCCAGTAATTAGATGTAACAGTGATTCTCTGGAGGAATGTATCATTCCAACTGGGTTACCAATCAAGCTGAGTTCAAACAGATAATTTTGTAAGTGAAATGAAACATATCATAAATGTAAATTTCCGATAAGAAAATTAAATTCATTCCATATCCATGAAAGTGAAGTACGGCAACCTTGTCTTCCGTAGAGAGAATTTGTCCAATCCAACTGGACCGCCAATTAAGCTGCACGCTCAACTAGACTAATACATTCCTCTCATATTACTTGTGATTTGATTAGTAAAATGGTAAGGTGATTCCACATGATGCAATTGTAGTTTTTTAATACATTTCCATTTCCCATTCTTAAGAGTTTAGTGCATCGTGGCACTCAATCCAGCTATATCCAGGTTTCTTTATTAACCCATTCCTCTTCATCTGCTCTCGAACTTGGGAAGCTTCTTCCCATTGACCAGCTGCGGCATTCATGTTAGACAAGAGCACATAGAAAGCTGAATCATTTGATTCTGTCTCTAAAAGAATCTCAGCCACCTTTTTCCCAAGCCTTATATTACTATTGACACTACAAGCACTAAGCAATGCCCATCCGATATGGGGATCCAAAGATCTGTGCGGCATTGTGTTTATGACAGATTCTACCTCATCCAGATAACCAGAACGACCCAGCAGGTCGATGATGCATGAATAATGATCTACTCCAGGTTCAATGCCATAGTCATTGAGCATGGAGGATAAGACTTGACGACACTCGGTGATGAGATGAGAATGATTGCAAGCTGAAAGTGTGGTAGTGAAGGTGACCTTGTCTGGCTTTAACTCTGATGACTTCTGCATCTCTCTAAAGAAACTAATTGCTCCTCTTCCATCTCCATGTTGTGCATAAGCTGCAATGATCGAATTCCAAGATATCACATCTCGTTTTTCCAGTTTAAGAAATACCCTTTTAGACCAACTCAGACATCCACATTTTGCATACATTGTGATAAGTCCATTTTGTAACGAGACGTTCACATGGTGCTCGGACCTAATGGAATAAGCATGAAGCTGTTTTCCGTGTTCCATATCTGATATGCTAGCGCAAACGGTTAACATTATGCTTAAGGAGTACACATTTGGTTTCAGCTCAGTTCTTACAAGAGCAGAAAATAGTTCCAAACTCTTAAGTGGTAAATCATTTAGAAGAAATCCAGACAAAATTGAATTCCAAGATATCAGATTCCTCGATACCATCTCAGTAAATATGTAGTAAGCATTTCTAATGTCTTCGAATTTTGCAAAAGCAGAAATCAACGCATTACAAACTTCAGTGTGCATAATAACGGCCGTTTTTACTTCCAAGGCCATAATCATGCCTATTTGCATTGCAACTGTACTACTAGGCAACAGGCTACTTATGGTGACTTCGTCTGGCTTGATTCCATCCCTCTGCATAAGAACATAGGTAGCAACAGCAGACTCATGACAGTCATGCTGACTATAGCCTGATATTAACGAATTCCATGAAATAATATCCTTCACAATGATCTCACTCCCGACAAATCCAGCACTTATGCAGTCCCCACCCTTAAAGTACATGGCTACTGTTGCATTTCCTACCAATGTAGAACCACCAAAACCAATCTTCAAAAACAAGGCATGAACTTGCTTGCCCAATTTAATCAAGCAGCAACTCATTAAACTCATAAATGTTAACTCAGTCGGTCGAGAGACCTCATCATATAGCATCATCTTGAAGACAAACCAAGCATCTGCATCCATTCCATAATCCAACAGTCCAGCAATAACAGCATTATACATGACAGAGTCAAGAACCTTTGCACCCTTGAAAACACAGCATGCACTGTCAACATCTCCACACCTGAAGTACATGCTTATCAATGCATTTACCACGGACTCCTTGATCACATCAAACCCAGTACTTATGATCATGGCGTGCACCTGCTGACCAAATCTTAACATCTCAAGTGAATCACACAAGCTAAGGACTCCAGCATAACTATAATGGTCTTGCAGAACACCTGCATTTACGGATGCCAATTTCAACTCGGGTTTGTCTGCCTTCAAGAGTACAATTTGGTAAAAATAAAAAATCCTAACAGGAGTTCTGAACAAAACCAAGTCACTACATTCTTTTGTTTATGCTCGGTTTAAACGGGGAGGCATACTTTAGTTCATCAAGTGCCCCTACGGAATTTCCTTTTCGAAAAATATGTGGCCATGTGAATTCTAGGCGCATTGATACAAGGTCCATTCCCCGTAATGTAAGATCGTTACGAATATTTTAGCTATACCCAAACCCACAAAATTACAAATGTTTCCCTCGACTACCAACTACCCAATTGAACTCTGGTCTTGACTTTGTGAGACTTGAGTGGACCAATGGGCTAGGACTCATTTGTCTCACTGTGTCAAACCATTGTTTTACATATAAATAACCACACCAATCCTACAACTACCTGTTTAAGTATGTGAAGATATGTATGCATTCCTTAGGTGATTTTGATTTTAAATTTGCGGCAAAAACAACAGCGTTTTCCAATAAACGACATGCTTTTGCAAATCCAAACCAAATCCCACTCAGGATTCAACAATTCAGACCAAAACCAAATTCTAAACTCATCAAACCTACCAACCGAACACAAACCCTAGGCTCCTGACCTTCACGTCTCATGTCAGCAAACAGCCCAACCCCAACGCCACCCCACCGACCCCGACCGCACCCAACCACCACGGCATTCCACACAGTCACATCCCGATTTGGGATTCCCTCGAACACCTCCAGCGCACCCCCAACATCCCCAGCTCTAACGAACGCCGACACCAGCGTGGTCCGGGCATAAGCGTCAGGGGCGGGGATCTCCCGAAAGACCTTCCATGCGAGGTCGGGGCATAGGGAGGCGGAGTAGAGGGAGAGGAGGGGGTTGGAGACGTGGGGAAAGGCGAGGAGGCCGGATCGGACGGCGTAAGAGTGGAGTTGGGATCCGACGGCGAAGGAGGAGAGGCGAGCAGAGGCGGCGAGGGCGGCGGAGAGGGTGTAGTGGTCGGGGGTGAGGGTTGGGAGGGCGGTGAGGAAGAGGGTTAGGGCGGAGGTGGGTTGGGACGTGCGGGTTAGGTGGGTTAGGGTGGTGTTGAGCCGGAGGAGACGGGTCGGGTCGGGTCTGTAACGGCTCATTGGGGCGAAGGTGGCGGGAAGTGTAGTTTGGATACTTTGGATTAGGCCTGTAAACGGTCCGGACGGGTTTCGAACCCATCGCTACCGGACTCGTCTAAGGTAGGCGGGTTGGTGAGTCGGGTCAGGTCGGGTGAATTTTTTTAAACCGCTACCCGACCCGCCTAAGATCGGGTAAACGGATTACGCAGGTGTGGCATGTCGTGTAAACGGGTTATGCGGAATGGGTAGATGGATAAATGAATTTTTTATATGTTTTTTCTTTCTTTCTGCATAACACTATAAATTAAAAATATGACACATTAGCACCTTATTAAAAATATTACCAATGTGATAAACACCATAAAATTATAAATAACTTCAATTTTATAATATTATTAGTAAATTATGGATCAGAGAATATGTATACGTATATGATATATAAGTGTATATATATAATATTTATTATTTAATTTATTACATTCTTAGGCGGGTAATCAGGTAAACGGGCTGGGTTGAAAATACAACTGATACCTGCCTCATTTATTAGTCGGGTTGACGGGTATTTGGGTAGGCAGGTTGAGTTTTTTACCCCGCTATCCGACTTAGACAGGTTGGGTTGGCGGGTCGGGGTAGGTTTTACCCGCCCCATTTACATCCCTATTTTGGATGGTGTTTTAATTGGTAATTTTGTGAATCCCCCGTGGTTTTTGGTCTTTATTACAATCTAGTCCTTATGGGAATATGAATCATATGATGTGTGCTCTCTCGGACTCTGGGTGGCACCATGTATGTGATGCGTTACATGAACATCAACTATTGTTGAGAAAAGTTGTGTGTTTTCAGAGTAGTGCGTAAGGGGTCGTAAATCTATTTGTACGTGAGAATGTTTAATCGTCTTATTCGTTTACATGAATTCTCAAGTGAGCCCAGTGCTTCATTTTTCTAATTAAGCCCCCACAATATCCACCACTCATTTCAAATTGTAAGGTAGATTATGAAAAAAACGGTTATGCTAATGAATGGTAAGATTAACTGTAAATAAGATCCAATGGTGAGATATTAGGGGACTTAAACTAAATTTGATGAGCTCTGGGTTTACTAGAGTTTGATCCTATTCGTTTAATTCTGAATTTTTAAGGTAACTGTTTCATTTACACTGGCCAAATGATGTACGGGTGCTCGCTTTATGTACGGGTTAAAATGTAAATTTTCTCGCTCACAGGCGTTTAAAAATTAAAAAAAACAAGACGAGGAGAATTTAACATTCTCTTTATTCTTAAGAATCACGTGTAAGAATCCACGTATCCAAATATGTTTAACTTCTTGTACGAACGAAGATTTCAGTTATTTTAATAAGAACGAGATTCTCATCAAAATCATCGGCGTCAGAATCCAATCGAAACAAAGTCTAGTCTCACATAATAATAATAATAATAATAAAACACTTTACGGACCAATACGGGTCTACGACCATATAAACTTATGTGACCACCGATTTTCTTTACACAAGGGAAATGTTTGTTGAACGCAGTGCGTCACGGACGCGCTCTACGTGGACATCCATGTCAGCCCTTACGTGGCTAAAGCATGAATGTTTTTTTGTTTTTTCTTCCTGATGTCCACTCAAATCACATTAAATGCGTTTCAACTCAGCACGTTCTCTCTCTCCACCCAAATACAAATATGATGACACTCTTTCTTTCTTCTTCATTCTTTCTCTCCAGAATAAATCACCATTTCGAGCAAGATATTAGGTCGAAGAAGCGTCTGATGCCGACTCCCAGGATTCTTCACAACGTAAGCAGCGTGAATGGGACGGTGCGAAGACTTCCCGATGTTCTTGTCAGCGTTAGCATCGTGAATGTGACGATCCGGTGGTGAAGACTTCGCACCACAACATCTTTGCTGCACTGTTGGAGTGTCCGTGACAGAAAAAGAATGAAGAATAAAGAAAGAGTGTCATCGACCGTCCCATTCACGTTACTTACGTTGTGAAGAACCCTGAGAGTCGGCATCAGACGCTTCTTCGAAATAATATCTTGCTCGAAATGGTGATTTATTCCGGAGAGAGGTACAACGCTCCGTGGTAAAGACTTACGTCTGTTCGGTTTATGTTGTACATCTCTCCGTAATAAATCACCATTTCGAGTAAGATATTACGTCGAAGAAGCGTCTGATGCCGACTCCCAAGGTTCTTCACAACGTAAGCAGCGTGAATGAGACGGTCATTTTAAGTCTTACATCTTCTTTCCGATTTACTGGGAAAATATATATTATCTTTGTAATTTGTGTGTGCTTGTGTTTGTATTGTTTGTTTGTGTGTGATTTACTGGGAGAAGATATATTATTTTTGTAATTTGTGTGTGTTTGTGTTTGTGTTTGTATTGTTTGTTTGTCTTTGTGCTCTCATTGTATCTTATTGTGTAATAGTTACCATCAATATCTCATTGTGCTCTCATTGTATCTACATAAACAGGACAAACTTTCTACATAAACTGGACAAACATTCTACATAAACAGGACAAACTTTCTACATAAACAGGACAAACTTTGTACATAAACAGTACAAACTTTCTACATAAACTGGACAAATATTCTACATAAACAAGACAAACTTTCTACATAAACAGGACAAACTTTCTACATAAACAGGACAAAACAGGACAATCTTTCTACATAAACAGGACAAAACAGGACAAACTTTCTACATAAACAGGGAATCTGAGATGCTATTTTTTTTCCTAAACGTAATTCTTGTGGGGTAAAATATACAGTGGGAGGTTTGTTGAGTTTGTGCGGGGGTAGCAGGGGGCGGCAGCCCCTGCGGGGGACGTGAGTCCCCCCCGCAAAGCGAGCGGACAGAGGGAGCGCGCTTTGCGGACGTTTTTTTGTTTCGACATCATAATATTGCATTCCATATATTGATTCGTTTATTCCGACAATAATGAAGCCATATATTATTCCGGACTGCAAATACACTTATTCCGGACTGCAAATACACTTATTCCGATTCCGGACAGCAAATACACTTATTCCGGACAACAAATCCACTTATTCCGGACAAACTTTATGTTCCGTTTCTGGACACACTTTATTCTTAAACCGGACAACAAATACACTTATTCCGGACAGCAAATACACTTATTCCGGACAAACTTTCTGTTCCGTTTCTGGACACACTTTCTTCTTATTCTGGACAACTACACTTATTCCGGACTGCAAATACACTTATTCCGGACAGCAAATACACTTATTCCGGACAACAAATCAACTTATTCCGGACAAACTTTATGTTCCGTTTCTGGACACACTTTATTCTTAAACAGGACAACAAATACACTTATTCCGGACAACAAATACACTTATTCCGGACTGCAAATACACTTATTCCGGACAAACTTTCTGTTCCGTTTCTGGACACACTTTCTTCTTATTCTGGACAACTACACTTATTCCGGACTGCAAATACACTTATTCCGGACAGCAAATACACTTATTCCGGATAACAAATCAACTTATTCCGGACAAACTTTATGTTCCGTTTCTGGACACACTTTATTCTTAAACAGGACAACAAATACACTTATTCCGGACAACAAATACACTTATTCCGGACTGCAAATACACTTATTCCGGACAGCAAATACACTTATTCCGGACAACAAATCAACTTATTCCGGACAAACTTTATGTTCCGTTTCTGGACACACTTTATTCTTAAACCGGACAACAAATACACTTATTCCGGACTGCAAATACACTTATTCCGGACAACAAATACACTTATTCCGGACAACAAATCAACTTATTCCGGACAAACTTTATGTTCCGTTTCTGGACACACTTTATTCTTAAACCGGACAACAAATACACTTATTCCGGACTGCAAATACACTTATTCCGGACAGACACATAACGTTAACAGGACAAACACATAATGTAAACTGCACACACACATAAAGTAAGCTAGACAAATTAAGTTGATTCAACGTAAAACTTAAAAATAAATATTTTATTATGATAAGTGTGGGCTCTGCACAAATAATGAGACTGCACGATGTCCTATGGTCTGCACACTGTCTTATCTGTGTATTGGGAAATGAATAGTTCAACTTAAAGAACCGGCGTTTTTTAAAAAGACAAAAACGCGCTAAGAGAAATTTCGCTGACTGGACGCTGACTCAAAGAAAAATATCTGAGCTGTACAGATCCACGTAAGGTGCGTCCGTGACGCGCGCGTCCGTCTATAACTACTCTTTACACAACCAAAACAGTAGCATTAGAAAGATGGTAGAGTGACAGTTGACGAATTTTGAAGGATGAACCCATCCCGCTCACCCTTACCATTCACCACCCACTTCCTCCACCTCGTCCGCGCCGCCGCCGCCACGGCCGACCTTCCCACCGGCGCGGCCCTCCACGCCGTCTACATCAAGGGCCACCTCCCGTCCTCCACCTTCCTCTCCAACCACCTCCTCCACCTCTACTCCCGCTGCTCCGACCTCCCCTCCGCCGTTCTTCTCTTTCGCGGCATCCCACACCCCAACATCTTCTCCCACAACGCCCTCCTCTCTGCCCTCGCCCGCCTCTCCTCCTCCCGCTCCGCCCTCCTCCACTTCCTCTCCGTCCCCAACCCCGACCTCGTCTCCTTCAACACCCTCCTAAACTCCTTCGCCGCCGACTCCAACGCCCCCGACGCGTTCCAACTCTTCTCTCGAATGCGCGCTTTGGGTTTCGACATGGACGGGTTCACGCTCTCGGCTTTGGTGTCCGTCTCGCCGGAGCCGGCGCTGGGGGGGTTGCATTCGGTTATCGTGTCGGCCGGGTTCAACGCCTTTGTTTCGGTTAATAATGCGCTGATTTCGGCGTATAGTAGGGGCGGGAGTTTGGATTCTGCGAGGCGGGTTTTCGAGTGGAATTTGAGGGATCAGGTGTCGTGGAATTCGATGATTGTCGCGTTCGGGCAACACGGGGAGGGGCGGAAGGCGCTTGGTTTGTTTAGGGAGATGGTGGGGAGAGGTGGGTATGAGGTTGATATGTTTACGCTTGCTAGTGTGTTGACGGCTTTCGCGGCCGTTAGGGATGTTGCCGGAGGTGTAGGGTTCCATTGCCAGCTTATTAAGACTGGCTGCAATGCTAATGCTCATGTTGGGAGTGGTTTGGTGGGGTTGTATTCCAAGTGTGGGAGGATGAGTGATGCTGGGAAGGTGTTCGATGAAGTGCCGAAACCGGACTTAGTGCTTTGGAATACTATGATTAGTGGGTTTTCGTCTAGCGATGAGAATGTGGAGGAAGGATTGAGGTGGTTTGCAAGGATGCAACGTGCTGGGCACCAGCCAGATGATTGCGGGTTTGTGTGTGCGATTGGTGCGTGCGCCAGTTTGTCGTCAGGGTCGCTTGGGAGGCAGATGCATTCGTTGGTGGTGAAGTCAGTTTTCGCGGCGAATCGGATTAATATTCATAATTCGCTTGTGGCGATGTATGCAAAGTGTGGGAGTCTTGAGGATAGTAGGAAGTTCTTTAGTAGGATGCCGGAGAGGAACACTGTTTCTTTCAATTCGATGATCGCAGGGCACGCACAACATGGGTTGGGGACTGAGGCTTTGGAGTTGTTTGAGGAGATGGTTAAAAAGGGGAACGCTCCAACGAGCATAACGTTTGTTTCGGTGCTTTCAGCGTGCGCTCATACTGGGCGAGTGGAGGAGGGAATTCACCATTTTGAGGCAATGAGAAGTGTTTATGGGATTGAGCCGGGCGAGGAGCATTACTCGTGCATGATCGATTTGCTTGGGCGGGCCGGGGAGTTTGAAAAGGTTAAGGAACTTATCAGGACGATGTCAATTGATCCAGGGTCTATCGGGTGGGCAACACTGCTTAGTGCGTGTAGGACACACAGGAATTTGGAGCTTGGGGTAATCGCAGCAAGTCGGCTTGTCCAAGTTGACCCTTCAAATGCGTCTGCTTATGTGATCTTATCCAACATATACGCGAGCATGGGACAGTGGGATGAGGTTGCAAAGGTGAGGAAGATGTTGAGGGATGGAGGCCTAAGAAAGAAGCCTGGTTGTAGTTGGATAGAAGTGAAGAAGAGGGTTCATGTGTTCGTGGCAGACGATAGTTCACACCCAAGCATAAGAGAGGTGTACTTGTTTTTGGAGGAGATGGGCAAGAAGATGAAACAAATTGGATATGTACCGGATATGAGGTGGGCAATGGCAAGAGACAATGATAAGGAAGGTCAGGTTAGGTTGGGGCACCACAGCGAGAAACTGGCGGTGGCATTCGGGCTAATTAGTTTGCCGGATGGGGAGCCTATACTTGTGGTGAAGAACCTGAGGATTTGTGGGGATTGTCATAATGCCTTCAAATGCATATCTGAGATTACTGGTAGACAGATAACAGTGAGGGATGCACATCGGTTTCATTCTTTCAAAGATGGAAAGTGCTCATGTGGTGATTACTGGTGAGAAGACTAATGGTTTCTGCTGGAAACCAGCTCCCAAACTCCTCTCTCCAGAAGCTGTTCCCCACCATGAAAAAACTGATGATGTTTGAATTACATCGATGGGGTTCTTCCTCATGTCTTGTCAGTCTGAAAGCCCAAAATACCTTTGACCATTGTTTCCTCCCTCTTCTTAACCCTAGCACTGCCCCCTGAGCTGCCTCTCCAAGGAAAACATTCGGCCGCCCCATCTTCGAATCCCTCAAAACATTCTAGTAGTTAGTACCACAATTCATGTGATTATTGAAATTTATTATATACATTCTTTGAATGATCAACCAGGAAAGGTTTGTGAAATTGCAAAATTTTGCCGAGACATTCAATTGTATCAGATCATAGCATTGTAAATGTACGCTATTTTCACAATTCATGTAATCAACATTTAACGAATAAATGTGTCTAACGCTTGCAGAAAGTTGGCAGCTAAACGACACGTACCAATCCGAGAAAGTTGGCAATATCTGTGGAAATCAGAATACTGAACAAAGGTTTACAAAAAGTACAAAACAGTTTTATGCCATCAAAAGTGATGACGATGAAATCTACTTGTACATAAAAATAGTGAAGACTTAACTTGATACCTTCTCCGTAAATAACCAATCAACAAACCATGGAATCTAATGATTGAGTACAAATGTGAAACCAAATGATAATTTAATTCCTTAAAGTTCCATTGAAATTCGTATTAACTGATTAAATTAGATCCAATATGCTTCAACCATAACAATTCAGCTGGTTGAGCTCAGGTGGAAAATTTGGCAGCCACGTTTGTATGATGATCCCTTGCTTGAAGCCTGATCGAACTTCTTCTGTGCGATTTCATTCTCTTCCAATTTGTTCTGAACAAAGTAACGAATCCACCACGACGAACTCCTCAATTTAGCCTTCAAAAGGAAATCAAAGTAGGTATAAGTTTTAATACCAATGTGTATAAATGAAAAGTACCAACTACCAAGTGAGACCAAAACGTTAACACAGTGACAACAACTGGATTTGTGCAATCCAACAATTTATTAGTTCATGATGTCTATAAAAACAGCTGGATGAACATACACCATCAGCTGTATCAGTTTCTACAAAAAGTGATATTGTTAGCGATCTAGCACAAATGGAAATTTCTCAAAGATGATTATCTATATGTAAGAAAAATTAAACTCGACGCTTTTATGTTTTTCTTAATCTATCCAATTGCTTTACAGATATTGTCTTAAAATTTCTTCTTAAGCCATGTTTGATTTTCCGTAATATGATTACATGGAATCCATTCCATGTATTCCATGTAATTAGATAACATTCCCATGAAATAAATTCCATGTAATTAGGTAACATTGGAATTCAACACATGGATCACAATGTAATTTGAAAAGCAATTCTTTCATTTAATAAATCTCATAAATGTCCGAAAAGGTTGTTGAAGCTCCAACAAGCTTCTAGCAATATCTAAGTTGAGTTTTAACTACGTGATAATGTTTGAGTAATTTGAAATGAATTGATTACATTGCATTGAAATTGAATTACAGGTCTGCAGTGAGGTAATCCAAATACCTTCAAAGGGTGTAATTGGATTATGAGTAATTGGATTAAACAGTGTGATCAGATTACATTACACGGTCACACCATTGATTACAACGAACCAAACATGACCTTAATCTTTTTGAACATCTTAAATACTTCCTATCCCAAGCTACCCTACATATCATACAACAAAACAAAAGGTGTATCATATATTAAACAAAGTTCATCATGTGAAAAATTCATGTTTGTTAACAGATATTAAATAAATAACTTATGTGACATGGAAAATGTACGAAACATATCACGCAGTTCCTTTAAACACGTAGGATTTGTATAACATTGTTACATTTGTTTGAAAAGGAAGTAATCAGTATATGAACATTTTAAAGGGAAAGAAATAATGCAAATGTGTAAGACTTGTAATTGTAAAATTAGAAGATTTACCAATAAAAAAGAAGTTAAATTATAAGATGCAACTTTCTTAACAAAATCATGTTGTTTTACAAGAGCAAATGGTCAGAGGGCAAGTACCAAAGACACATGAAGTTTCTAAAGCACGCGGTATAACAAAAGTAGAAACCAACTACTTTGGAGCACTTATGGTTTCAAAACATACCGGCCTCCCAAATTTGGATAGCTCAGAAACTTTGGCTCTCTGCTGACCAGGATATCCTACAAGTACAGGTCGAAAAATAAGTACTTAAATGAAATGATACTTGCTCAAGGAATGATAATGTTTTGTGAGTGAAAGTCTGTGCACCTTCTTTTGTAATGTAAGTAAATATGTTAGTGGTCAAGTTAAGAGCATAACTGACAGTGTGATATAAACTAATGGTTTTTGGATAATTACCAGCAAATATGACAAGGCCATCTGTAGATAACCTTGTTAAATCTGGGAGTGTCTTATTGAGGTACTTTGGAGATAAGTAATCCAAGGCATCTGATACGATCACCAGATTAAAAGATCTAGACTTGTAGGGTAGAGGAAACTTGATATCTACTACACGAACAAATCCTTTGCGCACAAGACTCCTGCAGCTACTGTCAGCATCCTCCATGTCATATGGCTCAACTCCCCAAGATTCAATGTTCTCTTCTTCTGACAATTTTGAAATCACAGAACAAGTGTCTGGGCCGACATGCAAAACTCTGTGCATACTGTCACCATATGCTTTCTTAAGAAAAGGAATTGCTTGTTGGATCTCAGCAGCACAGGAAAGACCTGATACCAAGAGAGAAAAATACGGTTATTCTGCGGAAACGGTGATTGAAAGTTGACAGTCTACCAGTTGTCGATAGATTCTGTTATGTAGCTCTTTTCAAGTGGAAATCACAGACAAGGTGCTTCTTACAATTTTAAATGGTCAAAGTTCAAACTAGTTCCCAGTTAAGAATCAAGCTTGGAAGGAAAAAATCATTACTCAAAGGGCAGATTACAATGTGATCACAATTTAACAATTCATTCAAGGTAAGATAAAAGTTCAATAATTTGAAACCCTTTCCACTTATCACAAATTCCTCAACAATGGAGATAATGCTAAAAAGGCCATAAGTCCATAACTAGACATGCTACAAAATCAATTTTGCACGGGGAAATACCTGCTTTAGTAAGTTTGATTTGAAGCTATATATGATGGATTACCAACAAAACATGTATTCAACTTGCATAAGATGGAAAATAATTGAACAACTAAGAGCTAAATATTACTATATAAGTTGACCAAAATATAACATAATCTGATTTTTGAACTTCTAACCTTCATCCTTCACAACTTCCTTTTGGCTTCCAAAACCACCTGGCCAAGCAAAAAATATCCATCAACAATATGTTTACAAGCACATAATACTACAAGTTAAGAGTTTTGGTATGCTTGTCTTCTTTTAAAACATTCTAGGCTAGTCCTACATCCTACATTTCTTATGTGACACATTACAATGTGCAATAAGTAGTGTATCTCAAAAGTAATGTGAGTCAGTGAGTGGAAAACATTTTTATTAGAATGGGATGCAGTAATGTGCAACGAGAATGCCATGAACAAGCAAAAATACAAAATTAGCAACTGAGAATGCATCAATGAAAGAATGAGATCTTAATGCAGCTACACCCGAAGAAGCATGACCGTGTGGTGGGAATCATACCACTGTAAGAGTAACCAATAAGGAGGAATCCACCCTGCATATTGAATAGAAATAAAGCAAAAAAATCAGTTCAAATGACGAAAAAATCCAAACAAAAATAGCTCCTTACATCACATTGAAACAACTACCAACAGATACTACCAGAGATAAAAGAGCCATACCAATAGAATCAAGCCCACTGATAACAACGGTGAAGCCTTTGACTTGTGATGCAAAGAACCCACAAATGGCACACTTCCACCGTCTGCTAAGCGCCTTGAAGGGTTCACAGGTCTCCTCGACATTGTTATTCCTTAGAGAGATTCTAAGTTCTGGTAGCAACAAAAACAATAATGAACCAACAAAAATAACTATCAATCAACAAAATTACAAAGTAAGGTCATAGTAGTGCACAAGGCCTAGATCAAGATGCATAAGAGAGGGTCTAACCATCGCCAGAAAGGCAGAGACTAAAAAAAGCACAGAGGCATAACCGCATAAGTAGAAGTTCTCAATCCAAAAACAATGTTTCACGAAACACAGACAAGATAAAATTTGGGAAACGACTATTGTAGCATTGTAGCTATTTATTGTTTCTAACAAACATAATTTAAATTTTGATGTGAAACGACAAGTTCTCAAACCCGAACAAACAACAACAAGGCAAAAATACAATGCCTTTAAGCTCACAACAAAACAAAACAGTCCCCATAACCTCACACAAAAATCAGGAAAAAAAAAACACCACCAAATGTGTAAGAATTTGGTTGATCGGTCACCTCAACGAAACCGAACATACAGATGGTAGATCCAACTCTATTATACAATGTTGGCTCACTTTATGTGTAGCAACAAAAGGCTAGCAAAAATTGTTGAAACTAAAGAGCAAATCTTCCCAAAAACATCTTCAATGGTCTTAACAGAATCCAACCAACCAACTAACAACAAAGCCAAACCACTCCTTAAAAAATTGAAACTGAATCCAAACAAGCAACAAATGTTAAATTTTGATTGGTTTTCTCAACAACAAAAGCCACACTAACACCAACCAAACCCAAACCTCAGATTTAGTCGTCAAAATCCAACAGAAACGGATCTGGTACCTTGGGCGGGGGATGGGGTTCTAGATCTGGGGCGTCGGTGGTTGGGTCGGCGCTCCTCCGGTGCTATTGGGCGAGGGAGTGGGAGGGGAGTGGGATCCGATCGACCTCATCGTGCTCTGCCTTTTATTTATATATATTATGTAGGGATGGGAAGAGAGGGCTTCTTGTTTGTGTGCGGTGGTGGTGCGCTGCTCGACGATGACTTACCGCGGCTTCGTCTTTTTGCATCCTACTCCCTCCCAAATACACATTTTCACAATTACACTTGTTTCCACCATAATAATACTTGATCTTCGCAAACAACTGTACTTGTTTCAGTGTTAATAGATTTGCTTATTAGATCGATTTCCTAAATATGTCTTTGCTTATTTTTGGAAGATGAAGTAATTGTATAAGAGGTCGAAATTCGTAATAGAGATCTAATAAATGGGCACTACATACTCTTGTAAACCTTGTTTTTGACCGAATTAATTAGAATAAATATTATTTATCTATCTAAATGTTGGAACATGCAAATCTAGCTGCAAGAAGAGTATTTGATTGGATTGGGAAACATTTTACTTAATACGTCTAATTTCGAGTTTATGGCAACTCATTTAGTAAATAAAACCAGTTTAGGTAACACTTGTATATGCATACTTATATAAATTAATCACTTGTGATCTGACCTTTTTGTATGGTCTAGGCTCTAGTCTATAAATTTTTAAAATGTGAGAGCAAATAATGTTGGAACACGGTAATGCATCGTCCTAATTTACATATACATTCACAAATTAGGATTCTCTTGGGTCAACATGCAAATAGCCCTCGTAATTAACCAAACGACCATCTTCTTGTCTTCTTGTAAAAAAAAAACAGCAGAAGGCATGTCATGATGACCGAGCTCTAGTATTCATCACCGACAGCGAAGAATCTCGATGTGTAACATCATATTCTCCAGAACTATAACTACATAGAAAGGATATCACTAATCAAACACTTTTATGACTTTCCCCGCAGTCAGTGGGTCATTACTTTTTACATGGCAAATGGGGTCGATGTCATCATGTTTTTGCTTTAATTATAAATCTTTTCTCGTCTTTAGCTTTACATTTTGACTTTCATATGGTATCCAGGGATCCAGCAAATAAGGTGGCCCATTTATTTCTGCCCAAAAAAGAATCTGATGTGCGAGAAAAAGTACTTTGCATGGCAGAATTTATCTAAATTCGTGTGCGTTTAGTGTCGGTGCTGGTTGTTTTGATTCAGATCTGACCTAAGGATTTAAGGAATTTTATTTTTTCTATGTAACAAATGATTATGCGCTTATTGATATGAGTTTAATTTATATTTTGTTGTTGTACAAAGTAGTTAATTAATATTAAAGTAGATAATCACAAAAAAATGGAGATTAACATCAAGATCTACCACACATGACAAGATTCAACATAAACGAAATCTAACATTTATGTGTAAGTGTAACCAATCTACTTACTACACATGATATGAAGCGTGAATTTACAACAACAAAAATGGTACACATAGGTAAAAGATTACGGGTGTGTTTTAGCTTTTGGGAGCTTTTTCATGGGATTTGTCCTGCAAAGTGGGACATGATCCTCTTAACATTTCCTGATTGCCTTTTCTTTTTTTTTTTTTTTTTGCCTTGAACCAGGAAGCTCATCGGGTAAGCTTCTGAGAGCTTTCATATTTAGTTCTGATTTTAACCCTGCAGCTGACAACAACTCCTAAAAACTTTTGGGGGGTAATTTGGTAATTGTGTACGGCTCATGGTTTCCAAAGGTGGACAAGTTGGGGGTTAGTGGTTCTCTGCTACAACAGCACTTCTAGAGAAGAGAAGCGTTTCTTAGCTTGCATTCAAATGTAACCTAAATAGAACTAGAGTTAACAAAAAAATACATAAAACATATCAAAGAGAATAGGAGAACAAAGGAACAAGAATCTAACAAAAAATTGCTTCAATATCTTAATAGTTAATATACAATCCCTGTCGCAAAATTTTGTCACAATCCTAATTAAGTAACCTACAAAGAAGATGACTAAATGTAGGAGAAAGAATGAAATATTACTATTTTTAACATATAAAGAACCATGTCAGCCATATAAATCAAAGTGGACGACCTAGATCAACAGCTAAACATCTGAAAACGGGAAAATTTTAATCGGATAAAACAGTTAACATAATATTGGGCTTATTTGAGCAACTCAACTGTTATTAGAGATCTTAGATCTCGAATAATCAACTATCATCTGACTCGAATATGATTGGTACATTAAGTTGGCATTTCCTTGCATGGAGCTTTGCATTGGTCCACAGGTGGGCTTGGGAGGGCGGTTTAATTGCACAAGTCTCCCCATGATTGAGTTTCGGAGCATTTCCGTGCAAGCTAAACACATCTAAGTTCCTTCATATTTATTATTAAGGTCCAAAATGCTTGTAAATTAGTCTTTTCTCCTTATAATTGACTCATTTTTTCATTTAAGTCCTCTTATATTTGTTATTCCTGAAACGACACTAATAAACGCCCGAGCAATATTTGAATGGGATAAAATAAAACCAAAATAAAATCAGTATGCAACATAATATTTATATACTGCTAATTAGGTTAATTTTCAACTTTTCGAATGATTTTACAACACGCTAAAGAAGGGTTTAAGACATTTTGACCTTTGGATTCATTTTTTATGTGTGTTCAAAAGTTGTTTGTTTTATAGTATATGGTTATCACAACTCTTCATATTCTCACTTAGCTTACTTTGTCACACGTGTTGATGTTTAAAACGCAATCGTTAGCTTACCGCATCACTTCATGTTTTCACTTATGTTATGTTACACACGTTTGATGTGTAAGCCATGATCAATTAGTTTGAACTGCTAATTACCTCATGCACGTCTCTTTCAATTATCACGCGTTGCGTGGACACGTTAAAAACAAACACATTTTACGCATACGTGTTGGTGTGTCACTACTAGATGACTCGTTTGAGCATAATTTCAAAACATACTATAAAGTGCATACGTTAAACATGTAGTTAACTTGAAGTTTCTGAGGTAATAATTCAAGTTTTTTAATCCTACATTATGGGAGTTGACGTTTACCTGGTTTTTCTCCACCGGCAAGGCGGTCATGGCAAATTCGCCAGGCGGCCAGGTTGGGTAGGGGTACGATTTATAAGTAGGATTATGACTAATCATTCAAGTCTGAAGGGGGGGGATTGCAAACACGATAACATAATGTCTTCTTTGCATACACAGTTTCTTCCACTTCATACATATACCGATGTTTTCGAATCAGGTGGTTGGGTAGTGTTGAAATATATACATGCCTAAATTAGCTCAGACTCTCAACGGTCATCACAACCATCCCCGCTCCTGCAAATCCTCCAAGAAGGCAACCTTGACTCCAACAATAATCAAGGGATTGAATCTCACAAAATAAGGCAACTCATATATTTGTTGTAAACAACTACTTGCTGCCTATATATATATATATATCTCCTGTTCTATGTAATAAGACAAGAAAATATATACAAAAGAGACCCGAATTTAATATGGTATCAGAGTAGGTCGATTGACATGTGGGGGCTCACTCCAACCTATATTGTTCACGTGTAGACACGGAGAAAAATTATCCCAGTCACGCGTGCGGGGGAGTGTTGAGAAAATAGTCTCACATTGCTAAACACAAAAAGTGTACAACACTCTATAATAAAGTTGGATCCACTACCCTTCACCTAAGTGCTTAGGTTTTGTTGAGGTGGTGGACCAACCAAATTTAATATGGTATCAGAGCTTTTTCGATTCTAAACCCCAGACGCTCCGACGAGCTCATCATCGGCTTCGGCCTCATACCCAAAAATCAAAAGAGGGTGGCCGGACATACCTGCCTCCAACTCTCCCAATCATGTCTGAAGTCACCGGCGTCCACCCGGAGGCTAACACCATGCAACGTCTCGTCTCACAGCCGCTCAACGGTGAAAACTTCCTATCATGGGCCAGGGCCATCACCCTCTCCCTCAGTGGCAAGGGGAGGCTTGGTCACATCACGGGAAGAACCACAAAACCAGAAGGAGAAAAAACCGAAAAAGCTCAAGAGGATTGGCAAAATGCCGACCATCTCGTCATGTCATGGATTCTGAATTCCATGCAACCGCAAATCGGAGAAATGTTTATCTACACAAACTCTGCAAAAGAACTCTGGGATTCAATCCAAGAGTTATATGGAAAGCAACAAAACTTCGCACATGTGTTCAAAATCAAGCAAGAGATCTCGCAAACCAAGCAAGGTCAGAAAACAATCACAGAGTATTTAGGGTCCCTAAAAAGCAAGTGGGATGAGCTGGGCATATATGAACCTCCGACCGCCGACATCAAGATCATTCAAAGCCGGACCGAACAAGATCAGATATACCAGTTCTTAGTCGGTCTGAACCCAAGCTATGAGTCCATTCGGTCCCAGATACTACTCTCATCAGAGTTACCACCGTTGTCCCGCATAGTCGTGATGGTCAATCGCAAAGAAACCCGACGCAAAACCATGAATCAACCAACAGAACGGGAAAACCAAGCCTTCGCCGCCACACGCAACCCTAACTCAAACCAAAACAGAAAAGGAAAAGGAAACTTCGGAAATTGCAAAGACGAGTACTGCGAAAACTGTAAAAAGCAAGGCCACACAAAGAAACCCTAGTTCAGAAGAGCAAGGAAACAATTGGGGTGTAGTCGGGTCCGATCCGATTTTGCGCGCATATATAGGCACAACCGATAACCCGACCCGAGGATCAAGCTCCACATCAGCATCCGAATCAACGCGCACATGGCCTCAACCTGGGAGTGGACCGACGGATCAAATCAACCATCAACAAATAGGCATGCTCTTGAACCAACTTAATCATTTACTCCAAGATCAAAGCCCAAATCAGTAAAATAAGAGTCAAAACAGAGGTAATTTTTCAGGTATGGCTTATCCCTCTAATTTTGTTGTTAGTTCTTCAGATCATTTAGACAATTGATATTGGATTATAGATTCAGGAGCAACTGACCACATGACAGGAAATGCAAATTTGCTGAAAAATATCACACCCAACCTTAATCTCCCAAATTATGTAACTGTCGCAAATGGAAGCCAAGTTGAAATAAAAGGACTAGGAGACATGCAAATATTAAATAACGTTGCCAACAATATTTTATATGTTCCATCTTTTACATCCAACCTCTTGTCAGTTGCTAGGATCACAAGACAATTAAATTGCAATGTAATCTTTACTCCCTATGATGTATTGTTTCAGGACCGTACTACAGGGAAGATGATTGGTAGGGGTACCCTCATCAACGGTTTATATGTTATTGATAACTCAAACAAACCTTTGCATGCTAAACAAGTGTGGAACCATGAACTTTGGCATAAACGTATGGAACACCCGTCCCATGCAATTTTAAAACAATTATTTCCTTTTATCAGAAATGAATTATGTTGTGAACCTATTCCTCAAGAAATTGTGGGAGAAGTTCAAGAGACACAAGAAGAACCAAAAAATAGAGAAGGTTGACGAGGGAAAGGAACAAACCCAATAAGCATGTGGGACTTCATGAGATCATGGTACTAGATACCAAAGATCCATCAACCTTCCAAGAAGCAATGGAAAGAAAAGACTCCAAACTATGGTGAAAGGTTATGGAATCCGAAGTAGAATCCATGTATGGTAATCAAGTATGGAACTTGATTTGCCTTCCTCAAGAGAAAATATCATTTGGTATAAATGAGCTTTTAGGAGGAATATAGACATGGATAGTAACTTGACAACCTACAAAACAAGGCTTGTAGCAAACGTTATACTCAAATTCAAGAAATTGACTTTGATGAGATTTTTGAGAGGTTGTCATGTTAAAATCTATTCGGATTATGCTCACTATTACCGCATTTCACAATTGTGAGATATGGAAGATGAATATCAAAATGGCGTTCCCTAAACGGGAACTTGGAGGAGGATTTGTACATGGTACAACCTCAAGGTTTTGATGATCCAAATAATAGAGAGAAGAAATGCAAGTTTCAAGGATCCATTTATGGATTGAAGCAAGCATCGAGGAGTTGGAACAAACGCTTTGACGAAGAGGTGAAGAAGATTCACTTCATTCAAAGTAAAAGGAAAACCTTGTTGATACAAGGAGATTAGTGGGAGTCATGTAGTACTTCTGATCTTATATGTCGATGACATATTGCTCATGAGCAATCATATACCTTTGCATTAGCAAACGAGAAGTTTCATTGAAATCTGTATGTTCAATGAAAAGAAATGGATGATGCTCAACACATCTTGAGAATCAAGATACATTGAGATACATCTCATAGATTCATTGGCCTAAGTCAACGTGCATACATTGACAATGTCTTGGAAAGGTTCAGGGTGAACAATTCCAATATAGACAATGTGCCAATAAATATGAGTATAAGTGTGCAACTCAAGGAGTCTCAACGTGCTCAATCACGCAGAAACTTAGAGTACATGAATGTAGCCCTTATGCTTCGGCAAAAGGAAGGACCATGTACACAAGACTTGCACAAGACTCGAAATCTCGTATACTCTAAGCATGACAGGTAGTCACCAATCCGACGCAAGTCCTAAGCATAGGATTACGGCCAAGAATATTCTGAAGTACCTTAACCGAACTAAAGATAATGTTCTTGTTTATGGAAGACAAAGGAGAAAATAGCTGAGGGTTGTTTTGATGTAATTCTCATAAGGATTCTTGACAATAGGAGGTTGGAATGATGATGCGTCATCATTATCGAAGGTGGAGGTATGAGCTGGTGTAGTTAGGAGTAATATCACTACAACTAACTCAACCACCAACGAAAGACAAAATAAATAGATAGGTGGACACAACAGTAACACAACTGATCCAATCAACAAACCTTCATACTAAGCTAAGAGACGAAATACATTTTGAGTCCATGGATCCGAGGATCCATGTGGATTGGCTTGATAGGTGATTTGGGAAGGTTACCCTAGTTATTAATGTTTTATACATTGAGAATGTATGTGAAAGAAAAACTTTGATAACAAGTGGGAGATTGAAGGGAATGTGTTCTAAAAGTTTTACTTTTAAATGTCAATTATTATGAATTAAATGAGAAATCATTTTGTTCATTGTTTATGTTATTCGTCTTTTAGAAGTGTTAAGAAAGAGACTCTTGGTCCTTAACCGTAGAGCTCTAAAAGATATTGGTTTACATAAAACAAAAGAGATTCACAATCATGGTAATTAACATGGGACATTAATTACCGAGTTAAGATTGTCGTGTTGATCATAGATCATTGTAGCTCTACAAGTGAGTGACAAACACGGGTACACAAAAGAGGAAAATATTACTTTTGTATACTGAATAGACATAATAAGTAAAACATTATAGAATTGTGTTTTCTGTGTCATTAATGTTTTACTGTGTCTTTGGTCATTTGATATGAGACTTATATCCGATCACTTAAGAATTGCTTAATTAGACTAGTGTCTTGAGCTATCGATGAGTGTAGTGTAAAGGCATTGGTTGGTTAAGTATGACTTTTGTTGGAGAAGATAGTTAGTCAAAAGATTATCATTGCCCATCTTAATTGGGTGATGATATTAGTGGGCCATTGATAAAACAAAGTTATAATGTGCACAATGTTATTTGAGTTAAGTCACATATTTATAACTAGCTTAAAGAGATCAAGAAATGAATACTAATACAAAGATGACACAATACTACTTTGTGTGTATTCTTAATATCATGAGGCAAGGGACAGACACAAGTGGTGCACTCCATCACTAAATGGATCGGGTTTTGGTTCGAGTGGAATTAAGACATCTAACTAATTGGGAGCTATAATGTGTAGCTAGATACCGCTTATAGCTTGTGATATTAAGCTCTTAATATCAATGCCAACTTAGTCTAGATCCTCCCATAGGTCACACCGCAAAAATCGGGAAACAAGAAGCTTGATTTTCGGTTCATATGATGTGTCGGGTTTCTTATAGAAAATATGACACATGTGGTGAACAAGTAAAATCAATTATGTTGTATATAACATAATTAGAATCATGATAAATTCATATGAGATGCATATATTTATTATTGCATAGGATAATATATTGCATAAGTTGTGAATTTGCTAAAAACCCCTAAAGTTCAAATTTTGTTGGAAGTAAATCCAAAATTTGAAAAGACAAAATCGGGTAAAAGTTCGGTAATCCGTTATGGTTCGGTCGACCGAAGGATCTATGGATCGGTCAACCGAACGTGGAACGGATGGTCAAAATTGATTGACCAAACTTGACCAAAGTGCCTGGAGTTCTGGTTCGGTGTACCGAACCAGGAACGGTCGACCGAACAATGTCAAGTTCCGATATTTTCGGTTAACCGAATGACACTCGGTCAAAGACACGAATTCGTCTGAACGATTAAGAAGAATTTTTCTTCTTAAGAATCGGTCATCCGTCAAGTGCACGGAAATCCGAACGTAACATATTCGGTTAACCGAGTATGTCTCGGTAGACCGGGTCCCGATCGATTTTCTGCCTTTGATAATTAAGAGATTAATTTGATCAATGGTTGGATTAGCTCCAAACTTGGTCAAACGTTTTGTGGGTGCATATAATGCATTATGGAATTAGTTTATGAGAGAAAATGTCAAGAGAACATGGCTTAAGAATAGCCATGATTGAGAGTAAGATTGAAGCCTATAAATAGGTCATTATTCTCCTTAATTAAGTTAGATGTTTTCTAATTATTTTCTCTTCGAATTCACCACAAAAACCCACAAAAATTCTCTTAGTTTTTTAAGTCTTTGGAAGGAGAAATCTCAGAGATTAAGGAAGGGGGTTGTAGCTAGATTCTAAGCTTGTTTGGAGATTGATTGACTAGCTTCTTTCTCTCCAACCTTGTTTAGGGTTTCTGTGAACACTCGGAGGCATCCGGCGCAACGAGAAGCGACGATCGTCTTCTTCAACGTCTCTGGAACATCAAGAAGTTTTATAGAACTTCTAGGTATTAATTTCGGAGTCCCTTGTGTTTGTTTTAATGAGTTTTGAAACTAGTTATTAAAACAAACCAATGCATGCATGAAATAAATCGTAGAAAATTGTAATTGATCCTTATTGTGCATAAAAATTTCGAAAATATATATGTACAATTAAACTAGAAATGCTACAGTGGTATCAGAGATTAAAGTTCAATTTTCTTATGATTTAAGGCTGTAAACGAATTTAGTTTACCATATAGGATTTAAACAATTCGGTTTATCGGTTTTTCGGTCTATGAATGTTTTGTTGGTATAATTCTCTATAATAATTCGTTTTAAATGTTTTAAGTGTTTTAAAACATGCCATGTAATTATTAGAATTAAGATTTAGACATTAGTCTAACTTACAATAATTTCGTTTTGTAAAGAAATCAATATTTTGTAAGAGAATCAACAAAACCGAAAAACTGCGGTTCATCTTTCCATTGGAAATCGGATGGACAACGGTTCAAAATTATTTTTTGAACTATGGATGGATGAAAAATGTTTTTAATGGATTTCAAAATGTTTTTCAAAGAATTGTTTAGAATTCTATGATTGATAAACTAGAATGCATAGTTTATAACGATATTGCGTGCATAAATGCTCGAGTTGTTTTGTAGGAATCGTGAGTTTATATGTTCTAAATCAGCAACTATGAATGTATGTGATTATTATATAGGGGCTTATTTATATGTAAAAGCCAAAATTCTCTCTTTCCGCCTTTTAGATAATTGCATTTGTATACGAGAGGTTTTACATAGGACTTGCACTAGTTGGTTTTTATCGAATGTGAGAAGCATGTTTATTTTCTGTAAAATCTACATCTCCGGTGCAAGAGGAAGTCGTCGCTGTAGCGCATCGATCGAGGATCAAAGATCAGGGATCGAGGATCAATGATCGAAGGGGATATATAAACTCACACGATGTGGATTGTGTGAATGATTTAATTTCTATTTTTATAATCTTGCTATGCATGTGATGAATATGTTGAATGTTAGGATGTGTATGAATAATAATATGCATGATAACCTAAAATTCTGAATCACATGTTAATATATAAAATTGTCCAACAAAAATTAAGAGTAATTTTCCTTCTTATTTCATCCACTATCAGTCATTGATCGAGGGATACTCTGCTCGCCCTTAGCGGGAGATAACTCACTCCATCTTTGGGAATAATGGGAGATATAATGGTTATCTATTGTTGTGCCATAATTAAATAGATGAGGTGTGTTTCACCCTAGTGAACCCCAAGTATGTTTAGTTGTGAATACAATGGATAAACATATCTCGTATCAAATGAAAATAAGTTTTCTTAATATTACCTAGAGCACTGACTCGGTTTTGGGAAGAAGTTTTTCTTACGAGGATAGGTCATATTCCCTCATAATTAAAACGACAAGAATCACAAGAGTTTGAAGATGCTAATATTGCTAAAATTCAAAAAGGTTGTGATTAGAAAGAGTTGTTCTTACCTTGATATTGTGATATATTCGATAGCCCTTAGCTAGTCTATATTGCAATTGATAGGATCTTGGATTACTGCATCTACGGGCAAAATTTTATTTGCAGTATTTACATTTGTATTCGATATATATGTATGTATTTTTAAAACATAAAATTGACATTAAAATCCTGTATAATTTATTTTGTAGAAATGTCTAATATCCAACCAATTGTGCGATCTATGATCGAAAAGAACCCTTTGCAAAATGATGGCTCAAACTTCATGAAATGACAACTCAATCTTAATATCGTGTTGAGGTTTGAAAAACTCTCTCATATTTTGGATAGTGAAATCCCAAAATTGAATGAGAAGGCAACCGGTAATGAGAAAGAGGCGATAGCCAAGTGGGAAGACCAAGAGAACCAAGTTCACGGTCTAATGTTGGCATCCTTGGGTGGCTCGCTTCAAGCGAATACTTGGATTCAAAACCCAAGAAGACCATGGAAGCTTTAACAAAGATGTTCATGGACAGTGCCCGAAAGGAGCGCTATAAGACCACCATCGCACTCACAAGGTGCCACATGGCGGAGGGAACATCGGTATCCATGCATTTTCTCACGATGCAAGGATACCTTGAGAAGTTATCGAAGCTCTCTTCTCCAATGCCCGAGGACATTGCCGAAGATCTGATTCTTGGCTCTCTAGCCCCGTCCTTTAAGGACTTTGTGATGCACTATCATGTGCGTGAAAAATGGGTGAGTCTTGAGGAGCTTCACAACGCTCTCAAAATGACAGAAGTTGACATGGGCAAGGGTCGGGACAATCACGTCCTAACCGTCCATGAGAAGAGCAAAAAGATCAACAAAGGTAAAGACAAATTTACCAAAGATACGTCAATCAAGAGCAATGGAGTAGGAGGTGCTCATGAGAGTGTCTCAAAGGGGAAATCTTTCAAATCTCCAACTCCCAACACGGAGTGCTTTCACTGCGGTGAAAATGGACACATCCGACCTAATTGCCCCAAATACAAGGAAGACCTTGAAAATGAGATGATTGAACGTAGGCGCCCGAAAAACGCCATAGGTATGTTTGTTATTGAGATAAACGCCAAATACAAGGATAGGAAGGAACTCGTGAAGAACGAGATGATATTGAAGATTGGAAATAGTACAAGCATCGCTGCGATTGTACAAAATTCTATGGAACTTCAATAGTCTAGTGATTTAAATTTATGCTTTGAAGAATGTTTATTATGTGCCTTCGATTAGCAAGAACATTTATGTATCAAATTTTAGATATGGATAAATTTTAATAAATATTTTAATTCTTGCTTGTCTATATCGAAGAATGGAATTCTCTATGCAAATACATTCGTATGGAATGACTTCTATTTGCTTGAAATGAATAACAAACAAACTCAAACAAACAATAACAAAAAAGAAACTAAGATAACTCACATGAATGATTGATTCTTGTAGCACTATCAGATTGGTCAAATGAATGACCAAGAGAACTTTGAAGAAGAAAGAAATGAAAAACGAATAACTAATTGGATATGATACATTCTAATGTATGTGGTCCGATAAGTACAAGTGCAAGAGATGGTTTAAGGTACTTCATTTTGTTCACGGACAATTATAGTCATTATGACTATATTTGTCTAATGGGAAGCAAAAGTGAATTATTTGACAAGTTCAAGGAATTCGAGGATGAAGTAGTGAACCAACTCAACAAGAATATCAAGTCTCTATGAAAGGTTCGTAGGGGTGAGTGCTTAGGATACATAATTTGACTTATTCTTAAAGTAGGAACAAGATATTGCTCGACATGGTTCGATCAATAATAAGTCAATTTAAATTGCCTGTTTACTTTTGGAATTATGCACTACAAATAAAGACAAACTCACTAAATAATGTTCCATCCAAATCCGTGAAGGAAATGCCTTGTGAGCTATGGAGTTGAAAGACACATAAGCTCGACTTTCTCAAGATTTGGGGTTGTGAGGTATACATCAAGAGATTGATGTCAACCAAACTTCAACAAAAAACGGATAAGTGCTTCTTTATAGGTTGTCCTCGTATGACAAGAGGATACTACTTTTGGTATATCACCTCCAATCGAAAGATTGTAGAGAGAGATGTGATTTTTCTAGAATTTCTGGAAAAGAGAGAAAAGTAGTGGGAGTAGAGTTAAGCGTGAGGAAACTCAAGATACTCTACAAGATCATGACATGAATGATGCATTCAAAATCATGAAGGCCCAACCGAGATTCATTTGGTTAGTGGGAGCATGAGCAAGAGATCCTTACAAAAATTGTAAGAGAATCTCAATCATCCCCACCTAGTGTATGTTCGAGAGTCGAACATGAACCTGTTCCTCAAGAAATTGTGGGAGAAGTTCAAGAGACACAAGAAGAACCAAAAAAATAGAGAATGTTGACGAGGGAAATGAAGAAACCCAATAAGTATGTGTGACTTCATGAGATCATGGTACTAGATACCAAATATCCCTCAACCTTCCAAGAAGCAATGGAAAGAAAAGACTTCAAACTATGGTGAAAGGCCATGGAATCCGAAGTAGAATCCATGTATGGTAATCAAGTATGGAACTTGATTTGCCTTCCTCAAGAGAAAATATCATTTGGTATAAATGAGCTTTTATGAGGAAGATATGTTAGGATCTATGGCCTTCTAATCGATAGAAAAATGCGGAATTAAAAATACTAATCGAAGGATTAAGGAAGAGACAATTGCAAACCACAAATTCGTCGACACCGGAGTTTAGAGAGGTTCGGCACCCACACCCGGGTCCTAGTCCTCCTCGCAAGCCTCGCTCGATCCCCCGAGCCTCGCTTACGGTTCCACTAACCGATCTCCGTTCCGGGCCGAGACCAACGCCGTTTACAACACCGAGCCTCGCGAACAACCTCGCCTCGCTCGTGTCTCCTCTCACAACCCGAGAGGGAGCTTCCTCGAAGCTTTACAACTTGGTGATTCTTGAATAAGGAATTGGAATCACAATCTAACTAACACTCTATACTTGAGCACACTTGGATATGATATGGAATTGGATATGCAAGTGGTGAAGTTTAGGCTTGAGTGTTGTGGATTGAGAGCTTGAAGATGGAGAGGATTTGACTTTGAGTATTGGATAGATAGGAAGTGTTCAAGATGTGCAAAGCAACCAAATGAGGTCCTATTTATAAGCCTTCAAGCTCATCTAGCCGTTTGGGAGTTGGTGTGAGGAATGGACCAATGAGAAAGCAAGATGTGACTTAAGCTCGGCCAGAAATCGAGACAGATTCGGTCGACCGTTATCCACACGGTAGTCCGAAACATTGGTCTGAACAAAGAACTCGGTTGACCGATTATGTATCGGATCACCGTTCACCAACCTCTAGTAGCTTTTATCTATTTAGCCCTAATTAAATTCGGTTCACCGAAGTCCATTCGGTTCACCGTTCCAAGGTGGACAGTAGAATTGATTGGGCTCTGATCTACTCAAGTTCGGTTGACCGTGTATACTTCGGTATACCGAAGTAGCGCGGGAATTGCGCTGACAAAGCGTGGGAGATTGGTTTACCAATAACGGTCAAGTTAAATAACCGTTGAGCTCCTAAAGCAATATGATTTGGTCGACCGAGTGAAGTTCGGTGTACCGAATATGGATAAGTCAATTTGGCTTTAGGTCAAGATTTAAATACGACCGTTGGAGCAAAGTCCAAAACCGGTCCAGGCTAATTCGGTCTACCGAAGGCGATTCGGTATACCGAGGTGGTTATTCCAGGGAACACCTAAAGGATTCTACACGGTTGACCGCAAGGTGTTCGGTGGACCGAACTCCACAAGATTCGGTTTACCGAGAAGGGGTCGGTTAACCGTGGGGATACGGGACAGAATCCTAATGTGCTCAAGTTTACATTAAACCTTAGGACTCAAATTATACTACATTACATATTGGTCCAAAGCTTGATTACATGTCTTGAGTCTTTATCTTCTTGTCCCCAAGCTCCTTAGCTTGATTCTTCATCAACCTATTAAGAATATCGTAAGTACACGAATATATTGTTGGCTTTTTGGCCTTAATCTATGTTTTGATGATTTAATTAACCTAATCTTAATTATGATGATGTAGAGTAGCACACATATTGCATTGCATGTATATTGTATTGTGCTAACCTCTACAGGTGATCAAGACTCAAGAAGGAAGGAAATCAAGTCAAGATTTGTAATAAAGCTAAATGAAGACTTGTAATCTTGATTTTATTTTGAGTCTTAGGAACATGTGTAAATTGAGCATACAAGAGTTAAAAACATATCACATACACAATAGGTTCCCTATAGAAGTCACACACGAAATTTCACATTATTTGGACTTCATTAGATCACCCAAACCTTAGTCGGAAATCACTTATAAACTTAAACCCAGATTTCCTGTGTGAACCGGTCGACCGAACCAGTTCTCAGTTCGACCGGTTTATAACAGACTCTCCACAGTGATTTTACCGAACTCTACTGGTCGACCGGTCCTACCTTTTCGGTCGACCGATCCCGGATTTTAATATGACCGTTTTTCTTGTCGTATTCCTATAACGGTCGTATTCGTATAAAACAAAACTTAACCCCAAAATACATTCGGTAACCGGTCGAACGACGACCTTGATTCGGTCGACCGGTTGAACATATTTTCAGAAACCAAATTCCCTGCTATCGGTCGACACATTTCTCGTTCGACCGATTGACCTTTGTCTCAACCGAATCCCCTTATCGGTCGACCGCCCCATACTTTGGTTCGACCGATTCACTTAAGTAGAGTTAAGTTCTAGCTCGTTTGTCCGACCGAATATTCTTTTGTTCGACCGTTCTCCTTGAAATCAAGTTAACGGTCGACCGGTGTACTAGTTTCGGTCGACCGGTTCTGGACAGATTTGCAGCCCGATTTTCTGCTTTGTGTATCTTGCACAAAACCCAATCAAATCTATCCCCAACGGCTAGAATACCTTAGGAGCTTATAAATAGAGGATCAAGACTTGTTGTTAATACAACTCTCCAACTCCAATTGTCCCAATACATTAGAGAGAAACCTCAATCCTCAAAGCTCCCAATTCTACACTCTTTAAGCCTAAACTTCACACACTTGATCATATACTCATCCTACTCAAAGTGTGCTCAATTAGAGAGTGAATCCCACTCAGTTACAAGGTTTGTCAAAAGAAGCAAGGGTCTTGGTGAAATCCCAAGACAAAGAAGCAAGGATTTCGGTGAAAGCCCGAAGTGATTCTCTCGGTTTGTGAGAGGTGGTGCCAAGCTCGGCGAGGGTTGTTCGCGAGCTTGAAGACTTGTAAAAGGCGTTGCTCCCGGCCCGGAACGGGGAGGCATAGTGAAGACGCAAGAGGGGCTCGAACGGAGATTCGAGAGGGGCTTGCAAGAGAGGACGTAGGCGCGGCCGAACCTCTGTAAAACCGACGCGTCTTCTCTTTGTGGTTTGCATTACTTTCTACTTGTGTTTGATTTATTTTTAATTTCCGCTGCATTTCTTTGATCGTTCAACCAAGTAGTTAATTAGGGCTTAATAGTGATTAGTGGACCTATAGAAGTCACACACGATCCTACCCACATTTGGTATCAGAGCCTTGTTCGTTAATTTTGTTCTTAATCGATAAATTAACATGGCTCTTAATGCATCCACACCAAATGAATCATTTAAACCACCATATTTTGATGGAAATAACTTTAGCTCATGGAAATTTAAAATGTCTTCATTTATTAAATCCATGAATGCAAACTTGTGGTTTATGATTCAAACTCCATATGAATCACCTAGATATCATATTAGTAAATGGAGTTTAGAAGATGAGAAAAATGCATCCCTAAATGCTAAGGCTATGAATGTCATATTTTGTGCATTAGGAGATGAACATTTTAATCTTGTTTGCTCATGTGATAGTGCTCATCATATATGGCAAACATTAGAAAAGAATTTTGGTGAAGGAGATTCACCAACCGGGAAGAAGGGAGAAGCCACTCCAATGGATGTAGCTCAAGTTAGATGTGAAGAAATCAATTCAACATCTTGTTCAACATCAAGCTCATCCGATGGAGAAAGTGAAGATGAGGTATCTTCTAGTCACTCTTCAAGTTGTAGTTTAAGTGAAAAATCATCACATTCATATAAACTACAAAATGCATTTCTAAAACTTTTAGAAAAATCTAAAGAACTTCATGAGTCTAATAAGTTAGCAAATAAGCAAATTCTTGATTTGAAATGTCAAAATGCATCTATCTTAGATGACAAAAATGATTTGCTTGCTAAAATTGAAGTTCTAACTTCTGAAAATGCATGCTTGAGGAATAAAAATTTAAATGGTAAAACTACCTCATCAAATGCAATTGATAGTCATATGCTAGAAATCGATACAAATGACTTGCTTATTAAACTTGATAAATCTCATCTTGAAGGCAAGCAATTACTACATGACTTGAATTGCATGAATAACAAGGTTGCAAATTTAGAGATTCACATGCTTAACATGAATGAAAAGCATAATTCAATGATTAAAAATCTAAATTGCTTGAATGAATCTCTAGCAACTAAAAATAGTGAACTTAATGTCTTAAATGAAAATTTGTCAAATAAATTGCATAAGTTCACACATGGCAATAAAAACAATTTTTATGTTAAAAACTTTCCTATTCAAATTAATGTTAAACATAATTTTGCCATGAAAAAGAAAGTAAGTGTAGAGGTACCAAAATCAACTTGGATTTGGGTACCAAAAGCTAAACTTAATGGACCCAAGAAAAAATGGGTACCAAAATCTACACTTGTAGGAGCTTGAGGAGGAGATTGGTGGTGACCGGGTGAGCCAAAACGTCAAATTCGAATCCGGTTGCATCACCAAGTCAAGATTGGAGCTAATCAAATTCAAGTTTGGTATAAAATTTCTATCTTTGAATCTTCTGAAAAATTAGCTCTAATCTAGTTTATGTGCTTAAATGTCATACATTTAGAGTTTAATTCATTGCAAATCGTATACCCTATTCATTGCAAATCTTTTACCACATCCATTGATTTTAATTGTCACTTTTTAAAATGGATGTTAGAATTGAAGGGAATGTGTTCTAAAAGTTTTACTTTTAAATGTCAATTATTATGAATTGAATGAGAAATCATTTTGTTCCTTGTTTATGTTATTCGTCTTTTAGAAGTGTTAAGGAAGAGGCTCTTGGTCCTTAACCGTAGAGCTCTAAAAGATATTGGTTTGCATAAAACAAAAGATATTCGCAATCATGGTAATTAACATGGAACATTAATTACCGAGTTAAGATTGTCGTGTTGGTCATAGATCATTGTAGCTCTACAAGTGAGTGACAACACGGGTATGCAAAAGAGGAAAATATTACTTTTGTATACTGAATAGACCTAATAAGTAAAATATTATAGAAATGTGTTTCTGTGTCATTAATATTTTACTGTGTCTTTGGTCCTTTGATATGAGACTTATATCTAATCGCTTAAGGAATACTTAATTAGATCAGTGTCTTGAACTATCGATCAGTGTAGTGTAAAGGCATTGGTTGGTTAAGTACAACTTTTGTTGGAGAAGGTAGCTAGTCAAAAGATTATCATTGCCCCTCTTAATTGAGTAATGATATTAGTGGGCCCCTTGATAAAGCAAAGTTGTAATGTGCACAATGTGATTTGAGTTAAGTCACATATTTATAACTAGCTTAAAGAGATCAAGAAATGAATACTAATACAAAGATGACACAATACTACTTTGTGTGTATTCTTAATATCATGAGGCAAGGGACGGACACAAGTGATGCACTCCATCACTAAGTGGATCGGGTTTTGGTTCGAGTGGAATTAAGACATCTAACTAATTGGGAGCTATAATGTGTAGCTAGATACCGCTTATAGCTTGTGATATTAAGCCTTTAATATCACTGCCAACTTAGTTTAGATCCTCCCATAGGTCACACCACAAAACTGGGAAACAAGAAATGGGGATTTTGAGTTCATAAGGATGTGTCGGGTTTCATGTAGAAAATATGACACATGGGGTGAACAAGCAAAATCAAGATTATGTTGTGATTAATAACATAATTAGAATCTAAATTAAATTCATATGTGATGTAAATATTATGGGGTGTAATGAGTTGACATTACATAGGATAATATGTTACATAAGTTGTGAATTTACTACTAATCCCGAAATGTCAAATTTTGTAGGGGTTAAACCAAAATTTGACCAGTCTGCAGTACTGTGCAAAAGTCAACCGATGAATAGTACTGGTCAACCGATGAACAGTACCCGGTCGACCGATGAACAGTAACCGGTCGACCGATGAACAGTACCCGGTCCATGATGAACAGTACCGGTCGACCGATGAACAGTAACGGTCGACCGGTCCAGACGGTTTTCTGCAGAATTAATTTAAGAATTAATTAGATCATGCATGGAATTGGTCCATAATTGATTTAATTCGTGGTTAATATTATTTATTAATAAATAATGAATGGTTAGATGGAATTTTGCATGAAATCATGGGCAAGAGGTTGCACATGAATAGGTAATTTGGAGAGAACCTATAAATAGAGGTTATCTCATTGCCTTCCTACATCTTAATTAATATTGCTTTTCATGCAAAATCTCTCTCCTTAATTCTCCACGAAAATTCCATAAATTCTTAAGTTTAGTTTAGTTCTTAAGAGATCATCTTCTCAAGGGAATTAAAGAGGGGTTAGTAATTGGATTCTAAACCCTATCGGAGATTGAGAGACTAGCTTCCCTCTCTCCGATCTTGTTTAGAGTTTGGTGAATACTCGGAGGCATCCGGCGCAGCGAGGAGCATCCCAACCGTCTCCGAATCTTCGAGAAGTTTTAGAGAACTTCTAGGTATGAATTTCGGAGCTCCTTTATGTTTGTTTTAATAGAGTTTCTGAAACTAGTTTGTTAAAACAAACCGATGCATGCAATAAATTCTAGAAAATTGAAAATTGATCCTTATTATACATAAAAATCCGAAAAATATATATGTATAATTAAACATGAAATCCTACAGTGGTATCAGAGCTTAGGGTTCAATTTTCTCATGATTTATGGCTGTAAACAAATCTAGTTTACCATCTAGGATTTAAACAATTCGTTTTACCGGTTTTTCGGTCTTTAAATGTTTGTTGAAATAATTCTTTATAATAATTCGTTTTAAATGTTTTGAATGTTTAAAACATGACATATAATTATTAGAATTATGATTTAGACATAAGTCTAACTTACAATAATTTCGTTTTAAGTATAAACGATTATTTTGTAAGAGAATCAACAAAACCGAAATACTGCGATTCATCTTTCCATTGGAAATTGGATGAACAACGGTTCATAATTAATTTGTGAACTATGGATGTATGAAAAATGTTTTTAATGGATTTCAAAATATTTTTCAAAGAATTGTTGAGAATTCTAGATGATTGATAAATTAGATTCTGTAGTTTATAGCAATTGCGTGCATGGATGCTTGAGTTGCTTTGCAGGATTGTGAGTTTATATGTTCCAAATCAGACACTACAAATGTATGTAATTATTATTATACAGGGGCTTATGTATGTAAAAGCCATATTCTATATTTTCTATCTTTAGAATTGCATTTGCATGTGAGAGGTTTTTACATAGGACTTGCACTAGTCGGTTTTTATCGAATGTGAGGAGCATGTTTATTTTCTGTAAAATCTACATCTCCGGTGCAAGAGGAAGTCGCCGCTGTAGCGCATCGATCGAGGATCGAGGATCGGGGATCGAGGATCAAGGATCGAAGGGAACATATAAACTCACACGATGTGGATTGTGTGAATGTTTAATTTCTGTTTTTATAATTTCTGCTATGCATGTGATGAATGGTGAATGTTAGGATGTGTATAAATTTTAATATGCATGATAAACTAAAATTCAAAATCACATGTTGATAAATGAAATTGTCCAACAAAAATTAAGATTAATTTTTCCTTCTTATTTCATCCACTAGCAGCCATTGATCGAGGGATACTCTGCTCGCCCTTAGCGGGAGATAGCTCCCTCTATCTTTGGGAATAGTGGGAGATATAAAGGTTGTCTGTTGTTGTGCCACAATTAAATATATGAGGTGTGTTTCACCCTAGTGAACCCCAAGTATGTTTAGTTGTGAATACAATAGATAAACGTATCTCGTATCAAATGAAAATAAGTTTTCTTAACATTACCTAGAGCCCTCGCTCGGTTTTGGGAAAAAGTTTTTCTTACGAGGATAGGTCGCATTCCCTCATAATTAAAACGACAAGAATCACAAGAGTTTGAAGATGCTAATATTGCTAAAATTCAAAAAGGTTGTGATTAGAAAATGTTTTTCTTACCTTGATGTTGTAATGTATTCGATAGCCCTTAGCTAGTCTATATTACAATTGATGGGATCTTGGATTACTGCATTTACGGGCAAGATTTTATTTGCAGTATTTACATCATATTCGATATATATATGTATGTATGTATTAAAACATAAAATTGGCATTAAAACCTATATAATTTATTTTGTAGAAATGTCAAATATCCAACCAATTGTGTGATCTATGAGCGAAAAGAACCCTTTGCAAAATGATGGCTCAAACTTCATGAAATGGCAACTCAATCTCAATATCGTGTTGAGGTTTGAAAAACTATCTCATATTTTGGATGGTGAAATCCCAAAATTAAATGAGAAGGCAACCGATAAAGAGAAAGAGGCGATAGCCAAGTGGGAAGACCAAGAGAACCAAGTTCACGGTCTTATACTAGCATCCATGGGTGACTCGCTTCAAGCGAAATACTTGGATTCAAAACCCAAGAAGATCATGGAGGCTTTATCTAAGATGTTCATGGATAGTACCCGAAAGGAGCGTTATAAGACCACCATCGCACTCACAAGGTGCCATATGGCGGAGGGAACATCGGTATCCATGCACTTTCTCACGATGCAAGGATACCTTGAGAAATTGTCGAAGCTCTCTTCTCCAATGCCCGAGGACATTGCCGAAGATCTGATTCTTGGCTCTCTAGCCCCGTCCTTCAAGGATTTTGTGATGCACTATCATGTGCGTGAAAAAGGGGTGAGTCTTGAGGAGCTTCACAACGCTCTCAAAACGGCTGAAGTTGATATGGGCAAGAGTAGGGACCATGAGATCCTTGCTATCCATAAGAAGAGCAAAAAGATCAACAAAGGTAAAGGCAAATTTACCAAAGATACGTCAATCAAGAGCAAGGGAGTAGGAGGTGCTCATGAGAGTGTCTCAATGGGGAAATCTTTTAAATCTCCAACTCCCAACACGGAGTGCTTTCACTGCGGTGAAAAAGGACACATCCGACCTAATTGCCCCAAGTACAAGGAAGACCTTGAAAATGGGATGATTGAACGTAGGCGCCCGAGAAACGCCGTAGGTATGTTTGTTATTGAGATAAATTTAATCACCTCTATCCTTGATTTGGTAATGGTTACCGGGTCTTGTGCTCACATAATTTTGATGTGCAGCTATTGAAGGATAGGAAGGAACTCGTTGGGAACGAGATGATATTGAAGATTGGAAATAGTACAAGCATCGCTGCGATTGTACAAGATTCTATGGAACTTCAATAGTCTAGTGATTTAAATTTATGCTTTGTAGAATGTTTGTTATGTACCTTCGATTAGCAAGAACTATTCTGTATCAAGTTTTGGATATGGATAAATTCTAATAAATAATTTAATTCTTGCTTGTCTATATCGAAGAATGGAATTTTCTATGCAAATACATTCATATAGAATGTTTTCTATTTGCTTGAAATAAATAATAAACAAACTCAAACAAATAATAACAAAAGAGAAACTAAGATAACTCACGTGAATGATACAATCTTGTAGCACTATCGGATTGGTCAAATAAATGACCAAGAGACCTTTCAAGAAGAATGGAACGAAAGCGAATAACTAATTGGATATGATACATTCTAATGTATGTGGTCCGATAAGTACAAGTGCAAGAGACGGTTTGAGGTACTTCATTTTGTTCACGGACAACTATAGTCATTATGGCTATATTTGTCTAATGGAAAGCAAAAATGAAATCTTTGACAAGTTCAAGGAATTCGAGAATGGAGTAGCGAACCAACTCAACAAGAATATCGAGTCTCTATGAAAAGTCGTAGGGGTGAGTGCTTAGAATACCTAATTTGACTCATTCCTAAAGTAGGAATAGGATAATGCTCGACATGGTTCGATCAATAATAAGTCAATTTAAATTGCCGATTTACTTTTGGAATTATGCACTACAAATAATGACAAACTCACTAAATAATGTTCCATCCAAATCCGTGGAGAAAATGGTTTATGAGCTATGGAGTTGAAAGACACCTAAGCTCAACTTTCTCAAGATTTGGGGTTGAGAGGTCTACGTCGAGAAATTGATGTCGACCAAACTTCAACCAAAAACGGATTAAGTGCTTCTTTATAGGTTATCCTCGTATGACAAGAGGATACTACTTTTGATATATCACCTCCAATCGAAAGATTGTAGAGAGAGATATGTTTTTCTGGAATTTCTGGAAAAGAGAGAAAAGTAGTGGGAGTAGAGTTGAGCTTGAGAAAACTCAAGATACTCTACAAGATCATGATGTGAATATTGCATTCGAGATCATGAAGGCCCAGCCGAGATTCATTTGGTTAGTGGGAGCATGAGCGAGAGATCCTTACAAGAAATTGTGAGAGAATCTCAATCATCCTCACCTAGTGTGCGTTCGAGAGTCGAACATGAACCTATTCCTCAAGAAATTGTGGAAGAAGTTCGAGAGACACAAGAAGAACCAAAAGAACTAAGAAGGTCAATGAGGGAAAGGAAGAAACCCAATAAGTATGTGGTACTTCATGAGATCATGGTACTAGATACCAAAGATCCCTCGACCTTCCGAGAAGCAATAGAAAAGACTCCAAACTATGGCTCAAGGCCATAAAATTCGAAATGGAATCCATGTATGATAATCGAGTGTATAACTTGATTTGCCTTCCTCAAGAGAAAATGTCATTTAGTATAAATGAACTTTTAGGAGGAAGATGGACATGGATAGTAACTTGACAACCTACAAAGCAAGGCTTGTAGCAAAAGTTATACTCAAATTCAAGAAATTGACTTTGATGAAATTTTTGAGAAGTTGCCATATTAAAATCTATTCGGATTATGCTCACTATTACCGCATTTCATAATTATGAGATATGGAAAATGGATATCAAAATGACGTTCCTTAAACAGGAACTTGGAGGAGGATATGTACATGGTACAACCTCAAGGTTTTGATGATCCAAATAGTAGCGAGAAGAAATGCAAGTTTCGAGAATCCATTTGTGGATTGAAACAAGCATCGAGGAGTTGGAACAAACGCTTTGACGAAGAGGTGAAGAAAATTCACTTCATTCAAAGTAAAGGAGTACCTTGTATATACAAGGAGGTTAGTGGGAGCCATGTAGTACTTCTGATCTCATATGTCGATGACATATTGCTCATGAGCAATCATATACCTTAGCATTAGCAAACGAGAAATTTCATTGAAATCGGCATTTCAATGAAAAGAAAAGGATGAGGCTCAACCTATCTTGAAAATCAAGATACATTGAGATACATCCCGTAGACTCATTGGCTTCAGTCAACGTGCATACATTGACAAGGTCTTTGAAATGTTCAGGGTGAACAATTCCGATATGGACAATATGCCAATAAGTATGAGTATAGGTGTGCAACTCAAGAAGTTACAATGTGCTCAATCACACAAAGACTTGGAGTACATGAAGGTATCCCTTATGCTTTGGCAAAAGGAAGGACCATGTACACAATGACTTGCACAAGACTCAATATCTCGTATGCTCTAAACGTGACAAGTGGTCACCAATCCAACGCAAGTCCTAATCGTAGGATTGTGGTCAAGAATATTCTGAAGTACCTTAACCGGACTAAAGATAAGGTTCTTGTTTATGGAAGACAAAGGAGAAAATAGCCGAGGGCTGTTTTGATGCAATTCTTATAGGAATTCTAGACAATAAGAGGTTGGAGTGATGATGCGTCATCATTATCGAAGGTGGAGGTATGAGCTAGTGTAGTTAGGAGTAATATCACTACAGCTAACTCAACCACCAATGAAAGACAAAATAAATAAATAGGTGGACACAACAGTGGCACAACTGATCCATTCAACAAACCTTCATACCAAGGTAAGAGACGAAATATATATTTCGAGTCCATGGATCCGAGGGTCCATGTGGATTGGCTTGATGGGTGATTTGGGAATGTTACCCTAGTTATTGATGTTTTATGCATTGAGAATGTATGTGAAAGAAAACTTTGATAACAAGTGGGAGATTGAAGGGAATGTGTTCTAAAAGTTTTACTTTTAAATGTCAATTATTATGAATTGAATGAGAAATCATTTTGTTCCTTGTTTATGTTATTCGTCTTTTAGAAGTGTTAAGGAAGAGGCTCTTGGTCCTTAACCGTAGAGCTCTAAAAGATATTGGTTTGCATAAAACAAAAGATATTCGCAATCATGGTAATTAACATGGAACATTAATTACCGAGTTAAGATTGTCGTGTTGGTCATAGATCATTGTAGCTCTACAAGTGAGTGACAACACGGGTATGCAAAAGAGGAAAATATTACTTTTGTATACTGAATAGACCTAATAAGTAAAATATTATAGAAATGTGTTTCTGTGTCATTAATATTTTACTGTGTCTTTGGTCCTTTGATATGAGACTTATATCTAATCGCTTAAGGAATACTTAATTAGATCAGTGTCTTGAACTATCGATCAGTGTAGTGTAAAGGCATTGGTTGGTTAAGTACAACTTTTGTTGGAGAAGGTAGCTAGTCAAAAGATTATCATTGCCCCTCTTAATTGAGTAATGATATTAGTGGGCCCCTTGATAAAGCAAAGTTGTAATGTGCACAATGTGATTTGAGTTAAGTCACATATTTATAACTAGCTTAAAGAGATCAAGAAATGAATACTAATACAAAGATGACACAATACTACTTTGTGTGTATTCTTAATATCATGAGGCAAGGGACGGACACAAGTGATGCACTCCATCACTAAGTGGATCGGGTTTTGGTTCGAGTGGAATTAAGACATCTAACTAATTGGGAGCTATAATGTGTAGCTAGATACCGCTTATAGCTTGTGATATTAAGCCTTTAATATCACTGCCAACTTAGTTTAGATCCTCCCATAGGTCACACCACAAAACTGGGAAACAAGAAATGGGGATTTTGAGTTCATAAGGATGTGTCGGGTTTCATGTAGAAAATATGACACATGGGGTGAACAAGCAAAATCAAGATTATGTTGTGATTAATAACATAATTAGAATCTAAATTAAATTCATATGTGATGTAAATATTATGGGGTGTAATGAGTTGACATTACATAGGATAATATGTTACATAAGTTGTGAATTTACTACTAATCCCGAAATGTCAAATTTTGTAGGGGTTAAACCAAAATTTGACCAGTCTGCAGTACTGTGCAAAAGTCAACCGATGAATAGTACTGGTCAACCGATGAACAGTAACCGGTCGACCGATGAACAGTAACCGGTCGACCGATGAACAGTACCCGGTCCATGATGAACAGTACCGGTCGACCGATGAACAGTAACGGTCGACCGGTCCAGACGGTTTTCTGCAGAATTAATTTAAGAATTAATTAGATCATGCATGGAATTGGTCCATAATTGATTTAATTCGTGGTTAATATTATTTATTAATAAATAATGAATGGTTAGATGGAATTTTGCATGAAATCATGGGCAAGAGGTTGCACATGAATAGGTAATTTGGAGAGAACCTATAAATAGAGGTTATCTCATTGCCTTCCTACATCTTAATTAATATTGCTTTTCATGCAAAATCTCTCTCCTTAATTCTCCACGAAAATTCCATAAATTCTTAAGTTTAGTTTAGTTCTTAAGAGATCATCTTCTCAAGGGAATTAAAGAGGGGTTAGTAATTGGATTCTAAACCCTATCGGAGATTGAGAGACTAGCTTCCCTCTCTCCGATCTTGTTTAGAGTTTGGTGAATACTCGGAGGCATCCGGCGCAGCGAGGAGCATCCCAACCGTCTCCGAATCTTCGAGAAGTTTTAGAGAACTTCTAGGTATGAATTTCGGAGCTCCTTTATGTTTGTTTTAATAGAGTTTCTGAAACTAGTTTGTTAAAACAAACCGATGCATGCAATAAATTCTAGAAAATTGAAAATTGATCCTTATTATACATAAAAATCCGAAAAATATATATGTATAATTAAACATGAAATCCTACAAGAATAAGGCTTAAGTAGAAACTTAAATGATTTTAACTTTCATCATACTCATTGTTTCCATTTAGCCTTATTGATAGGGGAGCTTAAATGTTATATCTTTTTATTAGAGTAATGAAGTGCAAAATTTAGGGGGAGCAACTTCATTTCAAGACATCCAAATTCTATGCTTAAAGTCTTAAATAATTATTATTTTTGATGGATGTCAAAGGGGGAGAGATAATTAAGGGGGTAACTTGGAATTTGGCATAAAATTGATCAAAAACTATGCACATCCATAGGGGGAGCATTATTATGCATAGTTTACATATACAAATTCCATGTATTTTAGATAGAATTAAGATATAGGTTGCCATCATCAAAAAGGGGGAGATTGTTGGCTTTTTGGCCTTAATCTATGTTTTGATGATTTAATTAACCTAATCTTAATTATGATGATGTAGAGTAGCACACATATTGCATTGCATGTATATTGTATTGTGCTAACCTCTACAGGTGATCAAGACTCAAGAAGGAAGGAAATCAAGTCAAGATTTGTAATAAAGCTAAATGAAGACTTGTAATCTTGATTTTATTTTGAGTCTTAGGAACATGTGTAAATTGAGCATACAAGAGTTAAAAACATATCACATACACAATAGGTTCCCTATAGAAGTCACACACGAAATTTCACATTATTTGGACTTCATTAGATCACCCAAACCTTAGTCGGAAATCACTTATAAACTTAAACCCAGATTTCCTGTGTGAACCGGTCGACCGAACCAGTTCTCAGTTCGACCGGTTTATAACAGACTCTCCACAGTGATTTTACCGAACTCTACCGGTCGACCGGTCCTACCTTTTCGGTCGACCGATCCCGGATTTTAATATGACCGTTTTTCTTGTCGTATTCCTATAACGGTCGTATTCGTATAAAACAAAACTTAACCCCAAAATACATTCGGTAACCGGTCGAACGACGACCTTGATTCGGTCGACCGGTTGAACATATTTTCAGAAACCAAATTCCCTGCTATCGGTCGACACATTTCTCGTTCGACCGATTGACCTTTGTCTCAACCGAATCCCCTTATCGGTCGACCGCCCCATACTTTGGTTCGACCGATTCACTTAAGTAGAGTTAAGTTCTAGCTCGTTTGTCCGACCGAATATTCTTTTGTTCGACCGTTCTCCTTGAAATCAAGTTAACGGTCGACCGGTGTACTAGTTTCGGTCGACCGGTTCTGGACAGATTTGCAGCCCGATTTTCTGCTTTGTGTATCTTGCACAAAACCCAATCAAATCTATCCCCAACGGCTAGAATACCTTAGGAGCTTATAAATAGAGGATCAAGACTTGTTGTTAATACAACTCTCCAACTCCAATTGTCCCAATACATTAGAGAGAAACCTCAATCCTCAAAGCTCCCAATTCTACACTCTTTAAGCCTAAACTTCACACACTTGATCATATACTCATCCTACTCAAAGTGTGCTCAATTAGAGAGTGAATCCCACTCAGTTACAAGGTTTGTCAAAAGAAGCAAGGGTCTTGGTGAAATCCCAAGACAAAGAAGCAAGGATTTCGGTGAAAGCCCGAAGTGATTCTCTCGGTTTGTGAGAGGTGGTGCCAAGCTCGACGAGGGTTGTTCGCGAGCTTGAAGACTTGTAAAAGGCGTTGCTCCCGGCCCGGAACGGGGAGGCATAGTGAAGACGCAAGAGGGGCTCGAACGGAGATTCGAGAGGGGCTTGCAAGAGAGGACGTAGGCGCGGCCGAACCTCTGTAAAACCGACGCGTCTTCTCTTTGTGGTTTGCATTACTTTCTACTTGTGTTTGATTTATTTTTAATTTCCGCTGCATTTCTTTGATCGTTCAACCAAGTAGTTAATTAGGGCTTAATAGTGATTAGTGGACCTATAGAAGTCACACACGATCCTACCCACATATATATATGCAATGCATGTATTCATGTTTGCTTACTTTGATTGTCTAGGTTGATTGATTAAATATAGATTAAGATTAGATTACTTAATCATCAAAACTAAATAAAGATTAAGGCTAAAAATCCAACAAGATAGACATGGATAGTAACTTGACAACCTACAAAACAAGGCTTGTAGCAAACGTTATACTCAAATTCAAGAAATTGACTTTGATGAGATTTTTGAGAGGTTGTCATGTTAAAATCTATTCGGATTATGCTCACTATTACCGTATTTCACAATTGTGAGATATGGAAGATGAATATCAAAATGGCGTTCCCTAAACGGGAACTTGGAGGAGGATTTGTACATGGTACAACCTCAAGGTTTTGATGATCCAAATAATAGAGAGAAGAAATGCAAGTTTCAAGGATCCATTTATGGATTGAAGCAAGCATCGAGGAGTTGGAACAAACGCTTTGACGAAGAGGTGAAGAAGATTCACTTCATTCAAAGTAAAAGGAAAACCTTGTTGATACAAGGAGATTAGTGGGAGTCATGTAGTACTTCTGATCTTATATGTCGATGACATATTGCTCATGAGCAATCATATACCTTTGCATTAGCAAACGAGAAGTTTCATTGAAATCTGTATGTTCAATGAAAAGAAATGGATGATGCTCAACACATCTTGAGAATCAAGATACATTGAGATACATCTCATAGATTCATTGGCCTAAGTCAACGTGCATACATTGACAATGTCTTGGAAAGGTTCAGGGTGAACAATTCCAATATAGACAATGTGCCAATAAATATGAGTATAAGTGTGCAACTCAAGGAGTCTCAACGTGCTCAATCACGCAGAAACTTAGAGTACATGAATGTAGCCCTTATGCTTCGGCAAAAGGAAGGACCATGTACACAAGACTTGCACAAGACTCGAAATCTCGTATACTCTAAGCATGACAGGTAGTCACCAATCCGACGCAAGTCCTAAGCATAGGATTACGGCCAAGAATATTCTGAAGTACCTTAACCGAACTAAAGATAATGTTCTTGTTTATGGAAGACAAAGGAGAAAATAGCTGAGGGTTGTTTTGATGTAATTCTCATAAGGATTCTTGACAATAGGAGGTTGGAATGATGATGCGTCATCATTATCGAAGGTGGAGGTATGAGCTGGTGTAGTTAGGAGTAATATCACTACAACTAACTCAACCACCAACGAAAGACAAAATAAATAGATAGGTGGACACAACAGTAACACAACTGATCCAATCAACAAACCTTCATACTAAGCTAAGAGACGAAATACATTTTGAGTCCATGGATCCGAGGATCCATGTGGATTGGCTTGATAGGTGATTTGGGAAGGTTACCCTAGTTATTAATGTTTTATACATTGAGAATGTATGTGAAAGAAAAACTTTGATAACAAGTGGGAGATTGAAGGGAATGTGTTCTAAAAGTTTTACTTTTAAATGTCAATTATTATGAATTGAATGAGAAATCATTTTGTTCATTGTTTATGTTATTCGTCTTTTAGAAGTGTTAAGAAAGAGACTCTTGGTCCTTAACCGTAGAGCTCTAAAAGATATTGGTTTACATAAAACAAAAGAGATTCACAATCATGGTAATTAACATGGGACATTAATTACCGAGTTAAGATTGTCGTGTTGATCATAGATCATTGTAGCTCTACAAGTGAGTGACAAACACGGGTACACAAAAGAGGAAAATATTACTTTTGTATACTGAATAGACCTAATAAGTAAAACATTATAGAATTGTGTTTTCTGTGTCATTAATGTTTTACTGTGTCTTTGGTCATTTGATATGAGACTTATATCCGACCACTTAAGAATTGCTTAATTAGACTAGTGTCTTGAGCTATCGATGAGTGTAGTGTAAAGGCATTGGTTGGTTAAGTATGACTTTTGTTGGAGAAGATAGTTAGTCAAAAGATTATCATTGCCCATCTTAATTGGGTGATGATATTAGTGGGCCCTTGATAAAACAAAGTTATAATGTGCACAATGTTATTTGAGTTAAGTCACATATTTATAACTAGCTTAAAGAGATCAAGAAATGAATACTAATACAAAGATGACACAATACTACTTTGTGTGTATTCTTAATATCATGAGGCAAGGGACAGACACAAGTGGTGCACTCCATCACTAAATGGATCGGGTTTTGGTTCGAGTGGAATTAAGACATCTAACTAATTGGGAGCTATAATGTGTAGCTAGATACCGCTTATAGCTTGTGATATTAAGCTCTTAATATCAATGCCAACTTAGTCTAGATCCTCCCATAGGTCACACCGCAAAAATCGGGAAACAAGAAGCTTGATTTTCGGTTCATATGATGTGTCGGGTTTCTTATAGAAAATATGACACATGTGGTGAACAAGTAAAATCAATTATGTTGTATATAACATAATTAGAATCATGATAAATTCATATGAGATGCATATATTATGAGATGCAATAATTTATTATTGCATAGGATAATATATTGCATAAGTTGTGAATTTGCTAAAAACCCCTAAAGTTCAAATTTTGTTGGAAGTAAATCCAAAATTTGAAAAGACAAAATCGGGTAAAAGTTCGGTAATCCGTTATGGTTCGGTCGACCGAAGGATCTATGGATCGGTCAACCGAACGTGGAACGGATGGTCAAAATTGATTGACCAAACTTGACCAAAGTGCCTGGAGTTCTGGTTCGGTGTACCGAACCAGGAACGGTCGACCGAACAATGTCAAGTTCCGATATTTTCGGTTAACCGAATGACACTCGGTCAAAGACACGAATTCGTCTGAACGATTAAGAAGAATTTTTCTTCTTAAGAATCGGTCATCCGTCAAGTGCACGGAAATCCGAACGTAACATATTCGGTTAACCGAGTATGTCTCGGTAGACCGGGTCCCGATCGATTTTTTGCCTTTGATAATTAAGAAATTAATTTGATCAATGGTTGGATTAGCTCCAAACTTGGTCAAACGTTTTGTGAGTGCATATAATGCATTATGGAATTAGTTTATGAGAGAAAATGTCAAGAGAACATGGCTTAAGAATAGCCATGATTGAAAGTAAGATTGAAGCCTATAAATAGTTCATTATTCTCCTTAATTAAGTTAGATGTTTTCTAATTATTTTCTCTTCGAATTCACCACAAAAACCCACAAAAATTTTCTTAGTTTTTTAAGTCTTTGGAAGGAGAAATATCAGAGATTAAGGAAGGGGGTTGTAGCTAGATTCTAAGCTTGTTTGGAGATTGATTGGCTAGCTTCTTTCTCTCCAACCTTGTTTAGGGTTTCGGTGAACACTCGGAGGCATCCGGCGCAACGAGAAGCGACGATCGTCTTCTTCAACGTCTCTGGAACATCAAGAAGTTTTAGAGAACTTCTAGGTATTAATTTCGGAGTCCCTTGTGTTTGTTTTAATGAGTTTTGAAACTAGTTATTAAAACAAACCAATGCATGCATGAAATAAATCGTAGAAAATTGTAATTGATCCTTATTGTGCATAAAAATTTCGAAAATATATATGTACAATTAAACTAGAAATCCTACAGTTGAATGTCACTAGGTCGTTGTTATTTCAAAATAATGTTCCCAAAATTTATTGGTCTGATGTTGTCCTAAATGCTGCTTATCTTATAAATCGCCTTCCTATCCCCACAACTCAAAATAAACAACCATTAGAAATATTAAATAACAGAAAAATGAAGATTGATCATCTTAAGACTTTTGGTTGTACATGTTTTGTTCACAAGAAAAGAACAGACAAATTTGATTGCAATTCTGTTAAAACTGTTTTTTGGGATATTCATTTCAAAAAAAGGGTACAAGTGTTATGATCCTCATAATTGTAAACTGTATATTTCTCGTGATGTCTCTTTCTTTGAAGGCGAACCATACTTTAAGCCCAACAATGAGACCTTGAACATCTCTATAGAGTCGGGAATCTCATTTTCAGTAGATGATGAGTTCGAAGAAATACCTCGAACCCTTGAGGAAACCAACACTTCTCAAGAAGGAAGGGAAGGGGGAGACGATCCTCCCGAGACAACTCCAGAACCACAAGTAAATGACCAAGAAGAGGAGACCCCAAGAAGGTCAACTAGACAAACTCGGGTCCCGCCAAGACTTCAAGATTTTGTTTCTTACAATGTAACCTACCCCTATACAAAACTACATGTCCTATCATCACATAAAACCCAACCATTATGCCCTCCTAACCAAAATCGATGAACATAAATAACCAAACTCCTACCATGAAGCTATAACTCATCCCGAATGGTCTCAAGCCATGAAAGATGAACTAAGTGCATTAGAAACAAACAAAACTTGGACCCTTGTTCCTAACCAACCAGGAATAAACTTGTAGGATGTAAAAATGGATCTACAAAATTAAGTACAACAGTGATGGAACAATTGAAAGATATAAAGCCCGCCTTGTGGCTAAAGGATACACCCAAACTTATGACTTAGACTATCAGGAAACCTTCGCCCCCGTAGTTAAGATGAACACGGTTCGTGTCCTTCTTTCTATTGTTGTCAATCAGGATTGGAACTTGTTTCAGATGAATGTTCGCAATGCTTTTCTCCAAGGAGATTTGGAAGAAGAAGTCTACATGACTCCACTCCCGGGTTACAATTCAACAAACAATCAGGTTTGCAAACTCCACAAATCAATCTACGGATTGAAACAGTCTCCCCGCGCATGGTATGTCAAACTAAGTCACTCTCTTTTATTATATGGTTTTTCGAAATGTTCCGCTGATGCTTCTATGTTCACCAAACACAGCCACAACACCACCACTATCATATTAATTTATGTTGATGATATCATTATCACTGGAAACAACGATATGGAAATTGATCATGTTAAAGCATACCTAAAATCTAAATTTGACATCAAAGACTTAGGGTTTATGAAGTATTTTTTAGGAATTGAAATTGCTCGCTGAAAAAAGGAGATATTCTTATCACAACGTAAGTACACTGTAGACCTTCTACAAGAAATTGGGAAATTGGGATCTAAACATTTAATTTAAAAAAAAGGTCGCCTAGGCACATTCTGAACTTTGTTATAAACACAACTCTATCGTTTGCTGTACCAACTGTAATACATTTTCATCCTTAGAACTTAGAAGATGAGTTCGAACATCCAACAAGGAACCAACCAAACCCCCCATAATATTAAATTATCAATTAACGGAATAAACAAAAGTAACACAAGTAGTCCTTGTTTTATGGGACGACATAAACATACATAAATATTCTTCAATTACATCCCATTTGTATATTATTTATTCCCATAACACAAGAACAAATCCCATTAAATAAACAACCAAATCCCCACACTTACTAAGCCGCATTCATACTCAACGACCACTCCCCTAATTTAACTGACAATGACATTATTGTAATAATGACACTTACCACTCCCCACAAACCCAATTTCATCCCAACCGTCCGATCGCAACTCCACATGCAAGACGACAAACCAACCGCCCCAACCCACTCCCGAACCCAGGGGCAAAAGGGTCATTTCAACCCCCACCTCCGTCCGTACCGTAGAGGTGGGCACCTGTCCTCGCCCCAAACCCATCCCTCCCCGGCGTCGTTTCCCTCGCGACCTCCCCTATAAACCCTAATCCCCAATTCTGGACCTCGACAATGCCCTCCCGACCCCCCGCCGTCTCCACCGCCGTTAACTCCCGCCTCGACTTCGATCCCCGCTTCCTCGCTTCCAGATTCCGGGGACTTCTCTGACGCTTTCGGTTTCGCGTCGAAATCGGATTTTGAGTTTACGATTTGGTTCGAGAGAGGAGATGGCGGTGGAGTATCATTGCTGTGAGGTGAATTTCTTTATATATATTCTGATCATATTCCTGCTGGTGGTGTTCGCCGGGATGATGTCGGGGCTCACACTGGGGTTGATGTCGCTGAGTCTCGTTGATCTCGAGGTGCTCGCGAAGTCCGGGACTCCGACGGATAAGAGGCACGCCGGTAAATTCGGTTTGCTTTCATGTGAAGTGTTGGTGAATGTTGATAGTGTTGGACGATCTGTAGAATCATGATGTTTTTGAGTTTTTTTAAAATATGTAGTTTGGGTTATTGGTTGAAGTGATTTTGGTTTGTAATTGTGTAGATTCTGATATTTACCTATCGTGTTATTTCTTTGAGACTCGCACTGGACGTCGTAATCCTTGTTAGTTGTGGTATTATGGATTTGACTGGTTTCTGTTTTTTCTTACAAATTACAATTTTCTAGTTCTGCGCCTTAAAGCAACCTCAACCGAAGGTTGCAGGTCGAATCCTAGTAGCAGTTTCGTTAATCAAAATTTTCTATCCGTAATTATATGTCTCACTTATGTGTCTTCGCATTTGCTTTATTAAAGTGATACTAATGCTTTTGAAAGAGAACAATGGCCCACTACAATGTGTGGTGTGCTTAAGAGCCATGGAATGAACTTTGGTTTTGGTTATGAGTTTTTTCCCTGGGTATTTAAGTTCGAAGTGTTGTGAGCAATTAGCTTACATGTATTCAATTGCTAAAATAATACTAATGCTTTTGAAAAAGAACGTTGATGTACTTCAAAATGTGGTATGCTTGAGACTTGAGAGCCATAAGAATGAACTCTGTATAATGGTCTGTTTTTCCCTCTTTCTCCTGCAGAAAAGATACTGCCTGTGGTGAAGAGACAACATCTCTTGCTTGTTACCCTTCTATTATGCAATGCGGCTGCAATGGAGGTGTCATTCTGTCCATCATGGGAACCTTGTGGATTGATTAGTTGTGGATAAATCAGTGGATTTTTTTACTCCTTTTTGTGTGTGTAGGCACTTCCTATTTTTCTCGATGGGTTGGTTACTGCATGGGGTGCTATATTAATATCAGTGACACTGATACTGTTGTTTGGAGAGGTATTTTTCTCTCCATTTCCCTATCAAAACAACTTGCATATCTGGTTATGTTTCCTAATTAACAGGAGGTTGTTGTTCTGTGTCACCTCCTGATCCAGTATTTAGGAAGCGTACCAGAGTTATTGATGTTAATTGACAGGGTGTAAATCATGCAGATAATACCGCAATCTGTATGTTCACGATACGGTCTAGCAATTGGAGCTGCAGTTGCTCCATTTGTCCAAGTTCTTGTATGGATATGTTGTCCAATTGCATATCCAATCAGCAAGGTGATACAATTATTCATCAATAACCTAGTCACTAGGAAATGATCTTAGTTATTTTTGCCTCTCTTCCTGTATTGGTGCTCAACTTCAGAACTGTGTTCCATTTATTTCATAATTTAATGATCTCGTCTCTGTTTTCAGTTACTTGATTTCCTACTAGGGCACAGACAGACCGCTCTTTTTCGGAGGGCTGAGTTGAAGACACTTGTTAATTTGCATGGAAATGAGGTCAGGATACGAACCTGACTTAATTTTTTTAGTAATGCTGGTTTTATTTGCCTTTTGCCTCTGAGAATCTGAGATACTTTATTTACAATATGATAATCCTGTATGAATTTATTGTCCTTTATCTCAAAAAAAAGATTGTCCATCATCTGTTGTGTTTTTGGTTGCACTGTTGTGAATTGTGAAGTTTGACTTGGTTTCCATTTAAGCATTTGCACTGCCTTGAAACTTTTGGGGATTTCTGTGCAGGCTGGAAAAGGTGGTGAGTTGACACATGATGAGACAACCATCATTGCTGGGGCGCTGGAACTATCAGAGAAGAAAGCCAAAGACGCCATGACTCCAATTTCAGAAACTTTTGCAATTGATGTAAACGCAAAATTGAACAGGTTCTACCCTAAACTATTTGGACAGTGGAAATGGATATATCTAGTATTGCCTTTGTGAATGCACTAGCTCTTGCTGCTATTTTGCAGGGCTCTGATGAACCAGATTCTAGAGAGAGGACATAGTAGAGTTCCAGTATACTATGAACAGCCTACAAATATCATTGGCCTAATCTTGGTAAGATTACTTTATGGGCATTGTTAGCAAATATTTTTAATCTGCATTTGTAGTTAATATTTTTCTGTGAATAACTTGTAGGTGAAAAACTTATTAAGCGTGCACTCAGCAGATGAAGTTCCTGTGAAGAATGTCACCATTCGTAAGATTCCTCGGTATGTTCAGGCTGAAGTGTACCATGTACTCAGATGTTGTTTTTGCATGTATTACCAATTTATGCATTTATTAGCAGTTTTCATTTGCATGAGGCTGTTGGAAACTCGATAATTCACCAAAATCTTTATTATGCCGTGTCTTCAGTTTTATAGCAGCCAATGTTTAAATATATATACTTCATATAATACAATTAATGTTCTGGGCCTTCTGGCCATGGCTGTGTCAAGTTCAAATAGCCATGCTTTGCCTGCTTTTGGCTGTAGTCCTTGTGCACTTGATGCGTAACATTTAGCTGAACAATCTTGAGCTGGTTTTTTTTCCATCAGTAATCTTGAACTGGTTAAACATATGGTGCAATGTCTATGTGGATGTTGTAGATGGTATGGGCCTGCGACTTGTTGAACCCATCAAATTTTATAGTGTAAGTTGATCCCTACAGCTTAGGGCAAAATGGAGTTACGTTTTTGTCAACCTGTCACAAGTTAATTCTTGTGGAAGTTGTATATTTGAGTTGGTTTAAGCATTAAATTAACAATTGTATTTGGTTGGTGCTTCTAATTTTGTTGTTTCTATTCCTACCGGCATGTGTTGCAAGGGGGTAACCCGCTTGTCTCTTATTTACTAGAAGACTTGACTGACCATGTTCTTATATGCCTAATATGTCCCTAAATGCCACAAAGCATATCTACTCCATTCACGTGGAATCACAGATTATAGGTGTTGTGAGGTAGAGTAACTAGCTGCAAGGCATGGGGCCATACAAGTATTTAACTATCCCTTGGATTACATTTTCACACGATTGTTTTAGTGACTTTTAGATGTCATTTAGATTGCAAGAGTACCAAAACCTTGCATATTTAGATATTATATTCAAAATAGAATTATAGAAGTACAATTAATTCAGCTATCATTATTTTTAGTAGCATACAGGTCACAGTCTTTTTTAGTTTGTCTGTGTTAGCAGCATGTAATTGTTCATTACATCAACATCAACATAACCCCAATGCCTCAGAAGAGGTTCCCGTCTAAGCGAGGTAAGGGGGGGTCGGATGTACGCAACCCTACCACTGTAAAACAATGAGGTTGTTTCCAATTGACCCAAATGATGCAAATGCAACTGACCATCTGCGATTCCACAATAAAAGAAATGCAGATCGTTTAAATAGCTCTTTGATATAGTCCATGATGCTCCAAATGTCAAAAAACAACTTAATCTTTGACACAGTGGAAATGGACACCATGTAATTGTTCATTCAAATGTAAAAATATTGAATGTCCTTACAATTTGGAACCTGATAATTCAAATCGTTTAAGGGTACCAAAAGAAGTTGGACGTTGATTTCTTATTCAGAGAACAATCAATATCTTAACCTAATAGTTAGATACCACCCTTAAGAGTTAAGACTACCAAAGTTTCAAGGTTCTTTGTGTTAGCAGGTAAATAGGATCTCTTAAGTCAGTGAGTCACCACCTCTTTGCATTATCTGCTTATGATTTTCAATATTTGAGATTTTAAAAGAAGAGGCATGGAAGAAGGTTATTCACGTGCTTGAATCGTCATTCTTTTGAGTTTATTTCTAGCGTACCCCAACTAGTTTGGGATTAAAGACTTTGTTGTTGTTGTTGAGATTTCAAGACACATATTTTTTCGCTTGAGTGTGGTTGTCAATTGGTCAGATTTGAGGTGACCTAGTAACCCAAAACATACTAGCAGTTTAATTTTGTGATATGTACTGTCTCGTTGCACCTACTATTGCTTAGTTATTTGGTGGATGTTAGCGAAAGAACCCCTTTGGCAATTCCTTCTCCTAGTCTCAGACTAAATTTTGGCTGCCTCTCTCTTAGCACGTCTTGCTGATGGCAATTTGTTTGCTGAGGTCACCATTTTCTCCCTTTAGGGTCCCAGAAGACATGCCTTTGTATGACATATTAAATGAGTTTCAAAAAGGTCATAGTCACATGGCGGTTGTCGTAAAGTCAAATGCTCCAGCAGAACAAGCAAATACCGATGGTGGTAAGTGAACTAGAGTTATCCTGCAAAGTGACAACCGAGATTAAATATTGCAATTTGTTGGACTGATTCTATCATTTTGTTTGAAAATTGATGTTCAGATGTGAAGTTGGATATTGATGGTGAGAAGCCTGGTGGGAAAACTTTGAAGAAAAATAGGTCCTTGCAGAGGTTGAAAAGCTACCCCAGTGGAGGAACAAATTCAAGTAGAGGATCGAGGAGCAGGAAGTGGTCTAAAGATGTTGCTTCGGATGTCTTACAGATCAATGCAACTCCACCAAAACTAAATGAAGAAGAAGAAGCTGTTGGCATATTAACAATGGAAGATGTGATAGAGGAGCTGTTGCAGGTGATCTTGATACTGTTTGATCAAATAGTTCCATTTGGCACCTAAAGTGTGTTGTTGTTAACATCATTATATTGCCGTGCAGGAAGAGATCTTTGATGAGACAGATTACCAGGAAGAAACATAGTGCTGTCGGTTTATGATCATATATGTAGTGCACATCATTAAAGTTTTACGTATGCCTTATATCTCTTTTTGTGTAATTAGTAAGTACCCTAGAGGATGTCGGATTATTTCTTCAAGATGAGCAGCTGCCTGCTGGTCATTATTGAACTTGATTCTGTCTGATGCTCTCAAAGTGACCAAGTAGTTAGATGCTTTCAACTAATCAACATATTTCCAGCAAACTTGGTACATGTATGATTCATGCTGCGTTTTTTGTTATACATGTATCGTGTTTTCAGTATGTTCATCATTTTCTGTTTTCACTGTTGGACCATCATTGTAAAGTACCAGGGTGTCTGTATATAGGGTGAATATGTTTTGCGGCGTCACTTGTCTTTCTTCAGTGGTTGTGGTACGTGATGGAAGTAATGGAACCCTTGAAATCGCTGTTTGTGTGAGTCAGTTGAGGATGCTATGTAATTGCCGCCCAAGATCACTATGTACATCTCCAATGAATATGGTACGTCTCAGTGTAAGTTTAAGTCCACTTGAATCAAGAATTCTATCATCTGGATATGGTAAATTGACAGGTTTCGATGCGTGTGTTATTCAAGAGAAGACTCATTCCAAGAGTATGGACTTACATCACGTTAACTGTTGTTGTTATGGCTTTCTATACCCATTTATTTTTTGAAACTTTTTTGATGCCAGCATTGGACTAATATGCCCTCGTTTGAATCACCACAAGGAAAATCGACATGCAACTTTTTTTGGTTTGGTTAATCTTAATTTGAAAACTACGTCCCAACTTTCAAAAAAAGAGAGGAAGTATGGGCTAACATCAGATGTAACATGTTACAACCCGAGTTCAATCTTTACGAGTCGTAGTAGTATTAGATGCGGATCCGAAATCCACTTAATAATGAACATTTATCTAACCATTTATAAAAACATGCTATTACAAAGGCGGTGAAAAATGTAATTCATTGAAAGAAAAACCAACTGCCCGTTGTTGAGGTACAGTTGCACTTGAGTGGGCCTCCAGTTTTTCCCTTCCAAAATTAGCATTTTCCTGAATCGGCAGTTGTCCGGTCCCACACATCGCTTCGCTTCGCCGGGACATGCCGTGGCTTGCCAACTCCGCTACACCACAACCAACCACCTCTCGCCACGTGTCACCCTTCCTTCTCCCTCCACGCTACTCTTTTCTCTCACTCTTCGAACTTCCCCGCCGTCTTGCGTTTGTTCTTTTCTTGGTACGACGTTTTCCTTTCGGTTGGTCATTTCTGCTTCCTTGTACTTGAAGCCAACCAATTATTGTGGTTCCACCAAATTCTTAATATGTCATATATAATCATCTTCTTCATCTTGTACATTTTCTGAAGCTACATTGCTCCAAGGATAATCGTCGTAACACATTGGGGTAATATTTGCTGTATGCTTTTGATTTTTAACTTCTCGCCTTTATAACTCAAAGTTCATATTGTCAAAAGACATTTCTTGTTGGGTTGCTTCTTTAACTTCGGAATGCAATTCAAATAAATTCTTTCTTAGCATTTGATTTTTTTTTTTTTTTTTTGCTGTTTCATTTACAGCTTTTGGCGAGTCTACCGATCTTGGCGCTAAACTACTGATCACTAGGCAGAAACTATTCTGGGCAATGCACCAACCTATAATATGAAAGTCTCTGCCCTTTTGACATCAGCTGGGATTAATATAGGCCTGTGCACGGTTCTTCTGTCCCTTTACTCCATCTTGAGGAAGCAACCGGGGAATGTCACCGTTTATTTCGGACGAAGAATTGCTGAGCAGCGCTCAAGAGAAACCGACCGTTTCAGTTTCGAGAGATTCGTGCCTTCTCCTGATTGGATCTTGAAGGCATGGGGATACACAGAAGATGATATTTTGAAAATTGCTGGTCTAGATGCAGTAGTATTCCTTCGGATACTTGTATTCAGGTACATTTTCTCAATGTGGCACTGAAATCTGAATTACAAGTCAGCGAGTTTATACTTATACCCCACGCGTGTATTTTGAAACTCATTAGCCAATATGTCGTTGGCTCAAATGAGTTTCATGGCGCTTACACTTCTCTTTGGACCAACAAGAACCTTGTACCATATATTATGTTGCTTTCTTGGCTAGAATAGTTAGTGATTATATATTATTCCACTAATTAATATGCTACTTGATGTCATTAATTGTTCACTATCACCAGAACTCCCCTATAGAGGGGAAATTTTGGTTTGTGTTGTGAGTTAATGGACTTACTTTCGAAATCTTTCTTGCACATTGCTCTGATACTATCCATGCCTATGCAGCATTCGGATTTTCGCAATTGCTTCTGTTGTCGGAATATTTGCAGTCTTACCTGTGAATTATTTCGAGCAGAGAAGTCCTCACAGGCATATTCCTTCAGAAAATCTAGATGTATTCTCCATTGCAGACATCAAAAAAGGGTCACACTGGTAATGCTTCAGTAATTTGGAATATGTTTATCTTCGTTTCAACCCCCGAACCGTTTATTATTTGGTATGTTTATGTTGATAACATGAAACCATAGACTGTTTTGTATTCCATCCTTTCTAAGGTGTCCCCATATCATCGTCATCCTTCTACAGGCTCTCGGTACACTGCATAGCACTCTATATTATATCCTGTTCGGCTTGCATACTTCTTTACTTCGTAAGTCAATTCAACATTCTATTCCTTGTTATTCAAGTTAAAATTGCAGAAAGCAGTGTGCTGTTAAACTTAACCATGGATCATTTTAGGAATACAGAAACATTTCAAGGATGAGGGTACAACATATAGTAGGATCTCCACCTGATCCAAGTCATTTTACTATTTTAGTCCGTTCGATCCCGAGGTCTGATGAAGAATCATTAAGCGACACTGTCAGAAATTTCTTCACAACCTATCATGCATCAAGCTATTTGTCTCATCAAATGATTCGACGCACTGGAAAAGTTCAGAATCTTATGGTAAGAAATCTTTTGAACGTTTCCCCTCTTTTCACTAATTTCAATTTAGGTTGTATTCACCCAGATATTTATGTACAAATATTCATCATTTTGTAATTTCTTGTTGCAATTTAGGTTGTTGTTGGCAAAATGAGGTGTAAAGACTATTCTTGAATTGTTCAGTCGAATGTAATTCCTACAATTACCTTCTGTCCGAAAATGCATCAGTTTTGTACATTCTGTAACTTGTGACGATTGTTTGTTACATCCTTATCATGCTGCCTAAGTACTTAAAACTTAATTCTTACAAAAACCATTAGGAAAAGTAAAAACTAATTAAAAAAACTCATATAAGAGAGAAGTAGGGCATTCCTTGACGTTGGAGATGAAGGATTACAAATGTTACATAAAAAGGAACATGAATATCATCTCTATGTCTGTGCTAGTTCCATGTCATCAAGTCTACTTAGTGATTCGCCGAGTTTACTAACTTACTGCCTTTTTCTCTTCTCATCTAGTCCCTGGTCTAACTGTACATCAATTTTTACCAGGTTATCATTCATATGATCTTTGTTGTATGTAAATTCTCTTCACTTCTGAGTAGGAAAGTGTCAGACTAAATCAAGTGGATTCAAATGATTCATGTACATTATAATTTTCAAATTTTCCTCAACTGGATACCTTGATCTTCAGATCTAATTAAGTGGTTTTGTTATGGTATATTGTTTGCAGCAACATTCGTGTACTCATGCAAGTGTAACAATTTTTAAACGCGTATTGTCCTTTATTTTTTTTTATTTCTTCTCTGAAGATTGAAGTATTTTAGTAACGCTTTGCACTGCATGCAGAACAGTGCTGAAAAGATTTATAAGAGGTTTGTGGCAATCGAGCATGCTAATGTTGACCAGAGACTCAAATCAAGAACAATTAGTGGGGGGAAATCAAACTCTTTTCATATTTATAAAAATGAGATCAAGCTATATGTCAAGGATCGGGAACCTCGTGCAAATACCAATAGAAAAGAGGTCAGTATCTTCACCGTATGTTGCAATCTTTTATACTTCATTCTGTTAAGGTGGCAGATATCGATTTTTCATTCTTTTTCCGCCACCTGTGGACATTAAACTAGTTTCTGTAGTTTTTTTGTTGTTGACATAATTGTGTGTAGCTTCTTTTAAACTTGTACTCTTTTGTTGGTAACTTGGGTTCATGGTACAGCATGTTTCATGGAACTATATTGTCAAGCCGTTAGTTATTACGTTCTTTCAATTGTTTCTGTTTTCTTATAGTTAATAAGGACTTAAGGGTGTATGGCTTTCATTCAGGAATGTGCTGCTGCCTTTGTCTTCTTCCGGACTCGTTATGCTGCAGTTGTTGTTTCTCAGGTTCTTCAGTCTTCGAATCCTATGTTATGGGTTACGGAGTTGGCTCCAGAACCCCGTGATGTTTATTGGTCCAATCTTTGGGTTCCATACAGACAACTCTGGATTCGACGTATAGGCACCCTTCTGGCTGCTATAGTTTTCATGTTCCTATTCATCCTTCCTGTAACATTGGTACAAGGTTTGACTCAACTGGATCAGTTACAGCAGATGCTCCCTTTCCTTAGCCATATTCTGAAAAGGCAAGTGAAGTCCTAAAGTTCTTGCATCCATATTGTAGTGCCATAAGGTGATTGTAAATCAAGATGAACAACATATTCCTTTTTTTGTTATGGAAATAATAAAATATCATGCTTATATTTTTTAAGGTTGGTGGAAAATGTGCAACAATCTTGTTTACCAGCTTAGTGATTGCTTATGGGCAGGAACTTTGTGAGCGAAGTTGTGACAGGTTATCTTCCGAGTGTCATATTGATGCTGTTCCTATATACCGTTCCTCCAACCATGATGCTGTTTTCGTCTCTGGAAGGACCTGCATCTCATAGTGCCAAAAAAAGAAGTGCTTGCTGTAAGGTTTTATACTTCACCATATGGAATGTCTTCTGTGTTAATGTTTTGTCAGGATCCGTTATCAGTCAGTTGAATGTCATTTCACGTCCAAAAGACATACCAAACCAGCTTGCCAGAGCTGTGCCTCGCCAGGTGATTGTCATCTCTTGTTTTCATAACTCAACTGGCAAAAATCCACTTCTACGGTTGGCATTTTTTATATAATTTATATTCCAAATTGTCTGTTTTAGTTGATTAATATGCTGATATAAGTTTTTACATTTTTCTGTGTGCGCAGGCCACTTTCTTCATCACATACGCCTTAACATCAGGCTGGGCAAGCTTGTCATCCGAACTCGTGCAGCTTTTCCCGCTTCTTTTCAACTTCCTGAGAAAGCATATATTTTGGAAAAAAATGAAAGAGAATTCAGTTTCATCCTTCCCATATCATACAGAAATCCCAAAAGTACTTCTGTTTGGCCTAATAGGCTTCACCTGCTCCATATTCGCACCGCTGATCTTACCTTTCCTGCTGGTGTATTTCTTTCTTGGCTATATTGTGTACAGAAACCAAGTAAGTTTCTATTATTACCTTCCAGTTTCCACGATGTATGACTGTTATGAACTAGTGAACATAATCTTCTTTCGCTCCATGTAGATTGCAAGCATTTTGATTTCATTCTTGGAAACATGCCTATTAGTTAGATGTTCTTCTTTGCATATCTTGTATAATGATATAAATATCATCAAACTCTTTATACGCTATAAAGACTACAGTTGCACTCAGTTTGAAGTATCAGTTGCTTGTTTTGGGTATTGAAGTTTGTGATGAAATGACTTCAAAATAAGAAGCACATTTTACTAGCCTCTTAATTGAGATTACATTCTCTTTGAACAATTGTCACGGATGATGTGTACAATTTAGTATAGTGTTTGTTTTGCGTGCTTATTGGAAACTTCCGATTAATGCCCTGATCCGCATTCACTTTGCAGATTCTCAATGTATACTGCTCAAAATATGAAACAGGAGGACAAATGTGGCCCATTGTTCACAACACAACAATATTTTCTTTGGTGCTTACCCAAATAATAGCCATTGGGGTGTTCGGAATAAAGGACGCATCTGTTGCAACAGCTTTCACAATACTTCTTGTGATCTCAACACTTCTTTTCAATGAGTACTGCAGACAGCGGTTTCATCCGATATTCAAGAATGTATCTGCTCAGGTTAGTTTAACGTCGAATCTGTTCTTACTTCTTAGATTAACCACCATCATTTTTTTCTCCAAAATTATGGAAGACCATTTTTGTTAATGGCCTGAAAATGCTAGTTAGTCAGTCATCGTATCTCCATTGCATTTAGTTGCTTTAGGTGGTCACTCGTGATCTGGGAACCATTTCGCAGCAGCAGAGAATTGCAGATTTTTGAGTTATGAGAACAAGGTGTTATATAACTCAGCTGCATTGCCTTATTGGTGCAAAAAGTAGACAGAAAAGTAGTAGCGATTTATCATCTGAATGAACGTTCTCATCCGAATATTGTCCCTCATGTTTGATTTCTCGGTGAATTGTTCCCATTTTCATGTTAACATGCATGTATAGACCAAGACTGACCACAACTCGACTTTCTTTGAAATTCTATCTGGCTGTTGTGTATTATATGTAGGATATAATCGATATGGACCGAGAATGCCAACAGAATGACAGGGTAGAGGCCATTCATGCGGAGCTGCACCGATCGTATTGTCAATTTCCGGAGGACGAGGAGAACTTACCAATGAATGAAATAGATGATCAAGTTTCAGGTGATGCTATTGCTGTAGGATATTCTATAGAAGTTAAGAGAATCGGCTCGGAGGGAACCATGACATCCAAGCCAACAAGCTCAGGTTAACCTTGATTGTACATTTTTAAATGAACTACTTGGAACTATGATCTACAGAACACAGCCATTGTTTAAAAGATTGAGGCATCAAGCTTAAACTTTGTGATTTGACAAATGACCGATCAGAACAGCCCACAGCCCATTATCTATCACATATTAGGCCTTGCAGGGAAGACATTTCGTTAGCACTACCAATGTCTTGGGTTTACACCTACTTAATTAATACTTAAACCTACATCGTTTGATTGGAGGAATGCTATAATATTGCTATTGTACCAATGAGGGATAGTTAAGTTGGGAGATTCTAATTCTTGAGACAGTGAAGATGAGGGATCGATTCCTAATAGTCAAGATCACGGGTAGCTAACTAAGTTCGATAAAATAAAATAAAAAAAATCAATAAATAATTGCTATTGTGAGCTAACTAACTTGGATAAAATCCACTAATGCGCCACGCCCAATGCTTCTATAACGTTTTGACTCAATACACATGCATATATGATATATAACTGGTATGACACAAGGTGTTAGTATGGTTTGAAATTAAGTTTGCTAGTGTGATTCGAACATGATAATTAAATGAAATGACGTGGGATAGTGGGAAGGTAGAACTAACCAAGTTTCATTTGAAATCATACTAGCAAATCCAATCACACATGCCGATACAATATTATCGAATCTTTTCCACCTCAACTCTAGTTGATAGTGTAACTAGTGTCTGACTTTCACATATCACTTCACAAGGCATGCGTTTACAACCCAGTGACTGCTATTGCCTATTCATCCTTCTTTCCTGTACATTCTATAATTAACTGTTGGTCCCTCACCCCTCGCTGTCTTCTTTTCCACGATGCAACTACAGACTTTTGCATCATTCCCACTTCTCATTCCTTCTCCAAACTACGACAGCCATGTCATAATTAATCATGTAACGTAAGTCTATGATCAAGATTTTAGTAAAAAGGGTTCCTTGTCACAACTCACTGCCATGCATGCATGGCAAAAGTAGTGATAAGACCACATATATATGAGCCTACATACAAAGGATGTAGCAAAAATAGAAAAAGTAACCAAATGGTCCCATTATTTTAATACACTCTCTAGGTGAGATGTAATGATCAAAGTTTCCATCCTTGCTTTGTTTGGATGGGCAAAGGAAAAACATGGAGAGGCATGGGGTTTTGGAGAAGAGGAGATGTACTTCTAGGAGAGGAAACTTGGGTCCATTTGATGAAACATTTTCTCCTAGTTGTTAGTCGGTTGATGAATAATTGAAGCAAATCTCAACCATATATGTATCATGAACAATTATATGTGGTCCACTGGTCCGCATATATGCCGAGCTATTCTTAGCTTGGAAATAGCAAGCATGAAGTCTTGGTGATTGATGACAAAGTACTCCATACTAGGAATGAGGTGCTAAAGTAGTAAACTATTCCACTCACAAGAGTAAAGTCTAATAGACGTGCCACCTTGGAATATATATGTTCTCAGGAAATTTCATTTGTTATTTTTTGGCTAAACCAATATTTAATGTGACATCTATATTCAAATTACAGTACTTTTAAGCTGTTAGATTTTGTTGACATTTGCTTTAGTTTTTGTCTTCCTAATTGCTACTTAACTTGATACACAAACTTTTTATCCCATATTATGCAAATGGCTGCTCATTTCCTGTGTGTTGTTTATTTTTCCGGTGAATTGCTTAGGTGCCACAGAGAAACAACGAAATTGACTTTATACATCTGAAAGTAATTATTTGGCCAAATACTATAGAAATTTTTTGATAATTACTGTTGTGCCAATAAGAAAAATGCCAAAGCATTCTGTAAGTTTATATTTGTTACCGTTAGACACGTGACGATTAACTCTTAATCCCCTATTAACCCTTCCCGCCAAAGCAACTGTCTTTCCTGTCGTTTCCCTTGGTCCCTTCTTCAACCACCTCATTTCCTCTTCAATCCTCATTCTTCCCCTCACACACAACCACCTCATTTCCTCTTCAATTCACATTTCTAAGCTTCCATAGTTACCACCTCTCCTTCCGGTATGAGCTCCAACTCAAAAGTATCATGCCCGACCAGTCGCAAAGTTCCAGAGGGTCACTGCAAGGTGTCGTCTATTTTTGGCACTTTTCATAAGAGTTATAACTATGGGAAGAAGTTCTATGGCTACCAACATTTTCAGGTATGCCGCCTTCTAACCACAAATAAGCATGCACATGAGGTGTTTGATGAAATGGTTCTATTTTTTCAGGCAAAAAAGGATGATGGGTTCTTCATATAGGTTCAAGACTGATCTAACCAATTTGATGTTTGACAATCAAATTGATGTACTTGAAAACGGACTTGAAGGACTCCATCAATTTGTTTTGGAACGTTCGGCCAATTTGGAGTTGAAGATGAAGATTGGCTCTGAAACAATTCTCAATTTGAGTCAGCCATCCACCAAGACTCATATCGCAACTCCCACCAACTTAATTACCGAAAATAACTTCCTGTTAGGAGTAATTTCTGGCTTGTTTGCTTGTATGTTGGTGTGTTCGTAGTTAGTTATGTTGGTGTATTTTTGAATGTTGATAGTTTGTATGTTGGTGTTAGTACTTAATTAAGTATGTTTGTATGTTGGAATGTTGAGTTAAAAAGTATATTTATTGCTTATGTACTTTTGTTTTGATTTGTTTGCATGTTTTTGATATAATGAATGTAGTACTATGCCATTGGTTGGCTATTCTTTGTGAAAATGCCTTACTCAAACACAATACAACCTGTAAATGAGTAGGGATAGATGAGTCATACAATAAACCATGAAGAAGAATTGATACAAACATACCAATTCTTCTAGTACATCAAATCATTCAAGTCTAACCATGGAGAAGGATTGAGAACAAATACAATCATTCAATTAAAATTGTATGGCTAACAATGGTACATTAAACAATTCCTACAAGCATGAAGTGACTTACAAAGACTAAAATCCTTCAACCATTCAGTCAAGCATAAAAGGTTTGTTGGATTCCTTCTCGTACTTCTTCCCTAGTGTACCCTACCTCCAGCATGTCCTCCCATATGTATTTTGTCAATTCCTCTTTGGCATGTGGGTTGAATTAATGTTCTAATGATTCTAGTGAATTGAAAACCACTCCTGTAACGTCTTTGATCTCGTGAGTACGCATATTGGGGAAACCAAACGAACTATCGTGATCATTGTCATTCGCGACAACCGAAAGAGTTACGATAAAAGATGAAACGTACTAGAAGTACTGAACAAAAACATACATGGATAAACAAAAACGAGACATAAACTGAAAATGGAAATTATCCATATATGGAAAGTAATATCAAATACAATACATCGAGTTCGATAATGAAATTACATCATAAAATAATGCGGAAGCAAAAGGACGGCGAGAAGAATCTGGTCGATGTGTCCCTCGTGTACAAAATCCTCTGAAAGCCCTCCAGTCTAACCCTTGTAGTAAACCTAAGTACCTGAGGCAAAAACATCAACGAATATGCATGAGTTTTCAATTAAGAAAACTTTGTATGTCCGGTCCAGAAACATGATAAGAAGTTATGCATGAGACCGATCTACCACACATGCAAGGAAAAAAGGCAACAACTCTACCTACCTCCGCCAGGCGACAACTATACATAGCTGCGCCACTCGGGTTCCACCTGAGTTTTCTCGCCATCCTTTTGCTTAATCACCAGTCATGTTTGTTTAATCCACAAGTGGGTCACTCGAAAGTGTGACCCACCGCTCGACACACAGTGGTCTTCCGGATTGACATCCCAACTCGCGGCAAGTGACATACATTGATTCCATTGTGAAGTTGGGAATGTCCGTCCTGCATCAAATGACGGTGCACATGTCCAGATCTTATCTTACGTCTGACCTCTCTACATAGAGGTCTTACAATTAGGCTCGTTGGCCTCTTAACATCAGTGCCCAAATTTATTTTATTAACCATTATGTAAATGCAAGCTGTCTACAAGACTACATCCAATCTATAGCTAGAAGCTAGTCTCATGCAGAACACAATGAGCAAAAGAACCTCTACAAGGCTATTAAACGTAAGAGGTCAGAAGTTAACATATGAGTAAAAAGTTAATGGGCAACAAAGACACAACCCAATGACTATATCAAGATCAACACAATTAAGCACGACATAAAGTCTTGCTATCTACGGGTCATGAAATAATAGTCATAAGGTCAAAGCCTCACCCTACATATATGCATCCACAACAACACTCCCATAACAACAGTAATTAATGGCAATACAATCATAACAAGCTCATGCAACACCAATTTATTGGACATAGAACTTAGACATGCGACATGGAGCATTGGATCATGGAAAAATAATCCGTCATACATTTCATATCTTGAATCATTAGCTTCCAGGAATAAAAGTTGATTTCAGGCTACTATACATCCTTGCTATGGGTACATATAAGTATCAATATATCTCTACTGACATGCAATCAGAATAAACCACGCATTCACCAAACAATATACAAGAGAATCGAGCAACAAACAATAATATTCATAACATGCATTAGATGACATGCATACCATGATGGAGACTACTTGAATAATGTTAGATCCCATGGTACAACTTACAAGTGTACCCTAGATGCATGACCGGACAACCCCTTTGGTGCTGGATGAACCTCTATCCAACAACCCCACTTGTTATCCTCCTTTTGGCCTTGAAGCATACCTGAGTATATATTGGAGAAAAATGCCCCGGAGATTGCTGGAAACCCTGCTTGTTGCCTCCTTGTACACCTCTTCTACTAGGTTGTCTTGCCTCCTAGTTTGCTCGCCGGAGAGATGGCCTAAAAGATTGCTGGACGTTGCTTGGTGTTGCTACCAAAAAGGGAGAAGGGTTGTACGTGGGGAGGGAGGGGAATTGTGCAAACAAAGTGATGGGTAGGGTTTTGTGTCTATAAATACCACACACCAGCCTTCTTAAAATCGCACACCAAGAATGCACAACATATGCACAAACTTCTCTCATGATCACCTTCCAATTCCAAGCTAATTTGAATCATGTACATGCTAATGTGGCTTCACCCCACTTGCTGATTCATCCAACCCCAACACCCTCAGGCCACGTGGCAAGAGAAAGTCAAATCGAACGTAACAACTTACTAAAATGCAGCACTAACATGTGCACCAAAATCTCCCATGATCATTCCATCCTATTTCCATGTTAATTGCATCCTTAATTGCTGACGTAGTGCCAAGTCTCGCACAACAGCTGATTGACATCATATCATGCATATACTCGTGTCTTGTATCCTCTATTTTGAACCGAAGCAATGCTACGTAATGAGTTTTATGTTTAAATTTCATGAATAAATAAGTTTGAGAAGAAGAACCACAAAAAAAGACTGAAAGTAAGAAAAAAGACTGAATTGTGAGACTTATGGACTTCAAGAGAGAAAGACTCGGATGTAAACCAAAATGACCAATAAGCAAATCGAGAAACTCCACACCATTATGAGGAGTATTTTGACAATTAGATCCAGACCTAAACTCCAACAATCAACTTGGGTGCACTACAAATGAAGAAATCCATCCACCAAAGTCTTATCCAAACCAGGTCTGGATCAAAGCAATCCAGACCACCAATTGGTGGTTGGATCTGCTCCAGATCCGATTAGATTTAGTCGGATGTTATATATTAGTGTGTTATGTCCATTTATAGTATGTCATTAGTCTCGCATCGGGGGATTGTCCTCGGTTACCTTTTTTTATGCCTATAAATAAAACTTTTCTTCCTCATTTGCAATTACTACATGCTTGGTGACCAATCCCTCTACTTAGAGTCAAGCCTTGGAGCAAAAACTCAAGTGGAGAGATGTTACTTGTAATGTAAGTCTGAAATAAAATATTTTTTCTTAATTCATGTTGTCTCTCTTATGGTTCTTGCATGCCTAGCTTAATTTCGCTTCCTTAATCTTAGTAGACTTAGTCAACATGTTTTCTTCTTTTAACATAATAGTTAGCCCAATGATTAGTGAGTAGTTTCATCTCCCTTTGGAGAGTGGAGATGATGCACATTTATGTTGTGAGGTTTTGATGTTGACGAATTTTGATTGTGTAGACTTGAATGTTTGTATGTTCATCAAGTTTGTTTCAATTTTTTACATGTTGGGGGATTTTTATGGGTTGTAAGTTTTAGACACTTCTCATGCTTTGTTTCCTCATGTTTATTGGTTGAAATTTTCTGTTGGGTCTGCTACATGTTAGTCGTGTGTTTGTATTTGTGTTTTGCTTGCTTGATTGATTGAAGAAACTTTATTTTGACGAGTTTTGCTGTAAGAGTTGGACACCTCTATTGCTTAGTTTAGTTCTTCACATGAGTTCCTGATTTTTTATGAGTCTTGTCATATCTCTAGACAGTTCTCATGCTGAGCCTCGTTTTATGATAATCAAGTAGTAATTGTTGATACTTTGTGTGAATGGATTGATAGGTTTTGCCAAATCTTTAGACATTTCCTATGCATGAAGACACATACATGAACACACATACATATACATGCTTACATGCGTCATTCATCACTTCTTTCACTTCATATGTGCACTCACTCCACCCCTTAGGGATTCATCCATATTTTGTTCTATATCGTTTGCTACATCTCTTTAGTTGTCATTTGCATCATAGTCTAGCACGAGGCATGAAGGAAAAGTAAATGAAAGCCTCACACACCTGAAGCAAAACCAATCGAGCCTAGTTGCACACGCGCCCGACATGCCTCACCCGCTTGACCAAAAATGAAACTTTTCCCCTAAGAGAAACTTCTCGCAAAAAGGATTTTTTTCCTCAAAAAGGAAACTTTCCCCGAAGAGAGATTTTCCTCAAGAGAATTTGTTCTAAAAAAAGAAAACTTTCTGAAAAGGAAACTTTTCCCAAAATAAGAATAAACACACCACACAATAAACATAAGATTAATCAAGGTCAAGTATAAGAGATGAAAAGAGATTTATTAAAGTATTAGGAGAGCAGGTCTTACAACTCCAACAGATGCGCCAACCACCGTCGGTTCTGTAAAACTAGGGCCCTCTCCATTATCCACATGTTGACTTTCCCGCACTAGATCTTCCCTACTCTCCATCTTCTCCTTTCTATTTTCTTCTTCTTTTGGTCTTTCACATTGCAGAAGGTAGGTTCAATTAAACAAAATGACATACGAAATGAAATTATGAAAACCAACATAAATACATACTACATACCAAGCATTGGATGTGGTTGTAGGAGTACCAGAGAAGGGCTCCTTACAAGTTCTTGTTTATGCCCTAGGTTGCCACGGGTTTTGCACTTATATTTGCCCTTTGTGTTGTACTTTCCATCAGAACATTTGAATCTACTCTTTTTAGGTAGTCTTAGTGGTCTCATAATATTCGGGCTTTAACAGCAAATTCAGCCATGTCACTAACCCACATGTTCTTGTCTGGCTTGGACTAATAACCCCTAAATATGTTTTCTTGTAATTCTCAACCAGATAACAAGGGTGAACACAATTCTCTTGTTTTGCCCCTCTTATGACTGCTATCATAGCATTGCTTGCCTGTAAGGTAGATCCAAGACTTGTCATTTCCTATAAGCTCAACTATGTACCTCCCATTAGGACCGTGGACCTCCCCCAAAACTTTTGAAGACTTGATAACTTGGTACGTAGGCTCCAAGTTTTGTAAAGTGCTACTGCAACCATTTTTTGGCCAAAGGAACCAAAGGCCCATCCCAAGTCCTACATTTCTTTTGTCTCAAATACATTCTCTTCATTAATTTTTGCCTAACTTCATTCACAAATATCAGGATTGGTTTGTGTCTTGGATCACCAATCAAATGATTGAATGACTCATGTATGTTATCAGTCACCTCTTGTGATTTGCCAGTTACACCATACATGCACATACTCCAACATTTATCCTTAAAATGCACATTCATCAACCAATCATGTGCATCCTTATTTTAAAGTTGGATTCCTTTCATATGTTTTTCAAATTCTTCATGTGTGAAAGACCTAGCTGCATTCCAGATCATGTTCATCATGGAATTCCCATGCCAACATTTTTTGATGTTCTTGTACAAGCACAACATGCAAGTCTTATGCTTAACCCCATGGTACTAAATTGCAAGTGCCTTTTCAAGACCTTTACATCTAACACTAATGAGGATCTAACCTTCAATTACACCCAAAAATTCCTTTAAACAAGTAAACAATCACTCCCATGTTTCAAAACTCTCATCCATTCCCACCGCTGATAGGCAGACCCCCTCAATTTGTGTTTAAGGTGTGCTCCATTAAGGCCTACAACCATTTAAGAAGTCACCCTTGCAAGCTCTATAACAGACAAAGGTTCCCTTCAATTTCTAATGTGTATCCACCTCATGGTGTTCCCAGGGTTTCTCCTTCCCATCTATAGGGCAACCCTAAGTTATGCTTCTCAGTCAGTCTACTTCTAATGTCCCTCAACTTTTATGGTTTTATCTATTAGTAACAAGTTGTAACCCTTTTGTGGCCAGGTTATAACCCTTTTGTCACAAAGGTTCCCTTTTATGGTTTTATCTATTAATGAGTAACAATCCAGTTTTTTGTGGCCATTTTGAAGGGAATGTGTTCTAAAAGTTTTACTTTTAAATGCCAATTATTATGAATTGAATGAGAAATCATTTTGTTCCTTGTTTATGTTATTCGTCTTTTAGAAGTGTTAAGGAAGAGGCTCTTGGTCCTTAACCGTAGAGCTCTAAAAGATATTGGTTTGCATAAAACAAAAGATATTCGCAATCATGGTAATTAACATGAAACATTAATTACCGAGTTAAGATTGTCGTGTTGGTCATAGATCATTGTAGCTCTACAAGTGAGTGACAACACGGGTATGCAAAAGAGGAAAATATTACTTTTGTATACTGAATAGACCTAATAAGTAAAATATTATAGAAATGTGTTTCTGTGTCATTAATATTTTGCTGTGTCTTTAGGTCCTTTGATATGAGACTTATATCTAATCACTTAAGGAATACTTAATTAGATCAGTGTCTTGAACTATCGATCAGTGTAGTGTAAAGGCATCGGTTGGTTAAGTATAACTTTCGTTGGAGAAGATAGTTAGTCAAAAGATTATCATTGCCCCTCTTAATTGAGTGATGATATTAGTGGGCCCCTTGATAAAGCAAAGTTATAATGTGCACAATGTGATTTGAGTTAAGTCACATATTTATAACTAGCTTAAAGAGATCAAGAAATGAATACTAATACAAAGATGACACAATACTACTTTGTGTGTATTCTTAATATCATGAGGCAAGGGATGGACATAAGTGGTACACTCCATCACTAAATGGATCGGGTTTTGGTTCGAGTGGAATTAAGACATCTAACTAATTGGGAGCTATAATGTGTAGCTAGATACCGCTTATAGCTTGTGATATTAAGCTCTTAATATCACTGCCAACTTAGTTTAGATCCTCCCATAGGTCACACCGCAAAAACCGTGAAACAAGAAACTTGATTTTTGGTTCATATGATGTGTCGGGTTTCTCATAGAAAATATGACACATGTGGTGAACAAGTAAAATCAATTATGTTCTACATAAAACATAATTAGAATCATGATAAATTCATATGAGATGCATATATTATGGGGTGCAATAATTTATTGTTGCATAGGATAATACATTGCATAAGTTGTGAATTTGCTAAAACCCCCTTAAGTTCAAATTTTGTTGGAAATAAATCCAAAATTTGAAATAGGCAAAATCGGGTAGAAGTTCGGTAATCCGTTGAGGTTCGATCGACCGAAGGATCTATGGATCGGTCAACCGAACGTGGAACGGATAATCGTAATTGATTGACCGAACTTGACCAAAGTGCCTGGAGCTTTGGTACGGTGTACCGAACCAGAAACGGTCGACCGAACAATGTCAAGTTCCGATATTTTCGGTTAACCGAATAGCACTCGGTCTTACACGTGAATGAGTCCGATCGGTTAAGGAGAATTTTTCCCCTTAATATTCGGTCATCCGTCACGTACTCGGTTAAACGATCGTGACAAATTCGGTTAACCGAGTGGGACTCGGTAAACTGAACAGCGGTCGATTTTCTGCCTTTGATTATTAAGACATTAATTTGATCGATGGTTGGATTAGCTCCAAATTTGGTCAAACGTTTTGTGGGTGCATATAATGCATTATGGAATTAATTTGTGAGAGAAATTGTCATAAAACTGTGGCTTAAGAATAGCCATGATTAAGAGTAAGATTGGAACCTATAAATAGGTCCTTATTCTCCCTAATTGTGACACACAATTCAATAATTATTTTCTCTCTTAATTCACCACAAAAACCCACGAAAATTCTCTTAGTTTTCTAAGTCTTTGGAAGGAGAAATCTCAGAGGCTAAAGAAGGGGTTTGTAGCTAGATTCTAAGCTTGTTTGGAGATCGATTGGCTAGCTCCTTTCTCTCCAACCTTGTTTAGGGTTTCGGTGAACACTCGGAGGCATCCGGCGCGGCAAGAAGCATCCCCAACGTCTCCGAATCTTCAAGAAGTTTTTGAGAACTTCTAGGTATGAATTTCGGAGCCCTTGTTTGTTTTAATAGAGTTTTGAAACTAGATGTTAAAACAAACCGATGCATGCATGAAATAAATCAAAGAAAATTGTAATTGATCCTTATTATACATAAAAAATTCGAAAATATATATGTATAATTAAACATGAAATCCTATAGTGGTATCAGAGCTTAGGGTTCAATTTTCTCATGATTTATGGCTGTAAACAAATCTAGTTTACCATCTAGGATTTAAACAATTCGTTTTACCGGTTTTTCGGTCTTTAAATGTTTGTTGAAATAATTCTTTATAATAATTCGTTTTAAATGTTTTGAATGTTTAAAACATGGCATATAATTATTAGAATTATGATTTAGACATAAGTCTAACTTGCAATAATTTCGTTTTAAGTATAAACGATTATTTTGTAAGAGAATCAACAAAACCGAAAAATTGCGATTCATCTTTCCATTGGAAATTGGATGAACAACGGTTCATAATTAATTTGTGAACTATGGATGTATGAAAAATGTTTTTAATGGATTTCAAAATATTTTTCAAAGAATTGTTGAGAATTCTAGATGATTGATAAATTAGATTCTGTAGTTTATAGCAATTGCGTGCATGGATGCTTGAGTTGCTTTGCAGGATTGTGAGTTTATATGTTCCAAATCAGACACTACAAATGTATGAAATTATTATTATACAGGGGCTTATGTATGTAAAAGCCAAAATTCTCTCTATTTCCGTCTTTTAGATAGTTGCATTTGCATATGAGAGGTTTTTACATAGGACTTGCACTAGTCGGTTTTATCGAATGTGAGGAGCATGTTTATTTTCTGTAAAATCTACATCTCCGGTGCAAGAGGAAGTCGCCGTTGTAGCGCATCGATCGAGGATCGAAGATCAGGGATCGAGGATCGAGGATCGAAGGGAACATATAAACTCACACGATGTGGATTGTGTGAATGTTTAATTTCTGTTTTTATCTTGATATGCATGTGATGAATGTGTTGAATGTTAGGATGTGTATGATTAATAATATGCATGATAACCTAAAATTCTAAATCACATGTTAAAATTGTCCAACAAAAATTAAGAATAAATTTCCTTCTTATTTCATCCACTAGCAGCCATTGATCGAGGGATATTCTGCTCGCCCTTAGCGAGAGATAGCTCCCTCTATCTTTGGGAATAGTGGGATATATAAAGGTTGTCTGTTGTTGTGCCACAATTGAATATATGAGGTGTGTTTCACCCTAGTGAACCCCAAGTATGTTTAGTTGTGAATACAATAGATAAACGTATCTCGTATCAAATGAAAATAAGTTTTCTTAACATTACCTAGAGCCCTCGCTCGGTTTTGGAAAAAAGTTTTTCTTACGAGGATAGGTCGTATTCCCTCATAATTAAAACGACAAGAGTCACAAGAGTTTGAAGATGCTAAATATTGCTAAAATTCAAAAAGGTTGTGATTAGAAAATGTTTTCTTACCTTGATATTGTAATGTATTCGATAGCCCTTAGCTAGTCTATATTACAGTTAATAGGAACTTGGATTGTTGCATTTATGGGCAAGATTTTAATTTGCAACATTTACATTTATATATTCGATATATGTATGCATGTGTATTAAAACATAAAATTGGCATTAAAACCTATATGATTTATTTTGTAGAAAAATGTCGAACATCCAACCTATCGTGCGATCCATGATAGAAAAACACCCTTTAGCGAATGATGGCTCAAACTTCATTAGTTGGCAACTCAAACTCAACATCGTGTTAAAGTTTGAGAAACTATCTCACATTTTGGAAGGTCCAATCCCAAAGTGGAATGAGAGATTAACCGATGAAGAGAAAGAGGCTAAGGCCAAGTGGGAAGACCAAGAGAACCAGGTTCACGGTCTTATGCTAGCATCCATGGGTGACTCGCTCCAAGCAAAATACTTGGATTCAAAACCCAAGAAGACCATGGAGGCTTTATCTAAGATGTTCATGGATAGTGCCCGAAAGGAGCGCTATAAGACCACCATCGCACTCACAAGGTGCCATATGGCGGAGGTAACATCGGTATCTATGTATTTTCTCACGATGCAAGGATACCTTGAGAAGTTGGCAAAGCTCTCTTCACCAATGCCCGAGGACATTGCTGAAGATATGATTCTTGGCTCTCTAGCCCCGTCCTTTAAGGACTTTGTGATGCACTACCACGTGCGTGAAAAAGGGGTGAGTCTTGAGGAGCTGCACAACGCTCTCAAAACTGCTGAAGTTGACATGGGCAAGGGTAGGGACAAGCAAGTCCTTGCCGTCCATGGGAGGGGCCATAAGATTGGTAAAGGAAAAGGCAAATCTACCAAAAGTGGTTCAATCAAGAGCAAGGGAGTAGGAGGTGCTCGTGCGAGTGCCTCGAGGGGGAAATCTCAGAAATCTCTAACTCCCAATACGGAGTGCTTTCACTGCGGTGAAAAAGGACACATCCGGCCAAATTGCCCCTAGTACAAGGAAGACCTTGACAACGGAGTGATTGAACGTCGGCGCCCCAAAAAGGCCAAAGGTATATTTGTTATTGAAATAAATTTAGCCACCTCTGTCCAGGATTGGGTAATTGATACCGGATCTTGTGCTCACATAGTTTCTAATGTGCAGCTACTCATGGATAGGAAGGAACTCGTAAGGAACGAGGTAGAATTGAAGGTCAGAAATGGTGCGAACGTGTCTGCGGTTGCACAAGGTTCTGTGGTGCTTCAATTGTGTAGTGGTTTAAATTTATGTCTAAAGAATGTTTATTATGTACCTTCGATTAGCAAGAATATTATTTCTGTATCATGTCTGGATATGGATAATTTTAATATAAATATTTCAAATTCTTGTTTGTCTATATCGAAGAATGGTGTGTTCTATGCAAATGTGTTCATAAGGAATGGTCTCTATTTGCTTGAATTGGATAATAAACAAATCTTTAATATCAATAACAAAAGACTTAAGACCACTCACGAGAATGATACTCTCTTGTGGCACTATCGTCTTGGTCATATAAATGAAAAGCGCATCAAGAAATTGCAAGAAGCTAACCTTCTTGGTCTACTTGATTTTAAATCATTGGAGACGTGCCAACCATGTCTAATGGGAAAAATGACCAAAAAGCCTTTCAAGAAGAAAGGTACAAGGGCGAGTGGCTTGTTGGATTTGATACATTCCGATGTATGTGGTCCAATGAGTACTAGTGCACGAGATGGTTTCAGGTACTTCATTACGTTCACGGATGATTATAGTCGTTATGGCTATGTTTATCTAATGAGAAACAAAAGTGAATCTTTTGACAAGTTCAAAGAATTCAAGAATGAAGTAGAGAACCAACTCGACAAGAAAATCAAGTCTCTACGAACGGATCGTGGAGGTGAGTACTTAAGTGCCGAATTTGACTCATACCTAAAGGAGTTTGGTATTGTACCTCAACTCACCCCTCCCGGTACACCTCAGTGGAATGGGGTATCCGAAAGGAGGAATAGGACATTGCTCGATATGGTTCGGTCAATGATGAGTCATGCGGAATTACCTCTTTACTTTTGGAGTTATGCACTACAAACTGCGGCTTACACACTAAATAATGTTCCATCCAAATCCGTGGAGAAAACTCCTTATGAGCTATGGAGTGGTAAAACACCTAAGCTCAGTTTTCTCAAGATTTGGGGTTGTGAGGCTTATGTCAAGAAATTGATGTCGACCAAACTTCAACCAAAAGCGGATAAGTGCTTCCTTATTGGTTATCCTCGTGAGACAAGAGGATACTACTTTTGGCATATCACCTCCAATCGAGTGATTGTAGAGAGGGATGCCACATTTCTGGAAAAGGAATTTCTAGAAAGAGTAAAAAGTAGTGGGAGTAGGGTTGTGCTTGAGGAAACTCAAGATACTCTACAAGATCATGAAATGAATGATGACATTCAAGATCATGAAGGCCCAACCGAGATTCCTTTGGTTAGTGGGAGCGTGAGCGAGAGACCATCACAAGAAATTGTGAGAGAATCTCAATCATCCCCACCAAGTGTACGTTCAAGAGTTGAACGTGAACCCACTCCTCAAGAAATTGTGTAAAAAGTTCGAGACACACGAGAAGAACCAAAAGAACTTAGAAGGTCAACAAGGGAAAGGAAGAAACCCGATTTATATCTGGGACTTCATGAAATCATGGTACTAGATACCAATGATCCCTTAACCTTCCAAGAAGCAATGGAAAGGGAAGACTCCAAACTATGGCTTAAGGTCATGGAATCCGAAATAGAATCCATGTATGATAATCAAGTATGTGACTTGGTTGACCTTCCTCAAGGGAAAAAGGTCATTCATAATAAATGGGTTTTTAAGAGGAAGATGGACATGGATGGGAACTTGACAACCTACAAAGCGAGGCTTGTAGCGAAGGGTTTCACTCAAGTTCAAGGAATTGACTATGATGAAACTTTTTCACCGGTTGCCATGTTCAAGTCTATTCGGATCATGCTCGCTATTGCCGCATTTCACGATTATGAAATATGGCAAATGGATGTCAAAACGGTGTTCCTGAATGGGAACTTGGAGGAGGATGTGTACATGGTACAACCTCAAGGTTTTGAAGATCCAAAGAATAACGAGAAGGTATGCAAGCTTCAAAGATCCATCTATGGATTGAAGCAAGCATCAAGGAGTTGGAACAAACGCTTTGACGAGGAAGTGAAGAAGCTTCACTTCATTCAAAGTAAGGAAGAACCTTGTGTATACAAGAAGGTTAGTGGGAGTCATGTAGTATTCCTAATCCTATATGTCGATGACATATTGCTTATGGGCAATCATATTCCTTTGCTTGAGCAAACGAGAAGTTCATTGAAATCTGCATTTTTGATGAAAGACATGGGTGAGGCTCAATACATCTTGGGAATCAAGATATATCGAGATAGATCTCGCAGACTCATTGGCCTCAGTCAACGTGCATACATTGACAAGGTCTTGGAAAAGTTCAAGATGAACAACTCCAAAAAGGGCAGTGTGCCAATGAGTATGGGTGTGCAACTCAAGAAGTCTCAACGTGCGCAATCACGTAAGGACTTAGAGTACATGAAAGATGTCCCTTATGCTTCGGCAATTGGGTCGATCATGTACGCGATGACTTGCACAAGACCCGATGTCTCGTATGCTCTAAGTGTGACAACTCGTCACCAATCCAACGCAGGTCCTGAGCATTGGACTGCGGTCAAGAATATCCTGAAGTACCTTAACCGGACTAAGGATAAGATTCTTGTTTATGGAGGACAAAGGGAATTGATAGCTGAAGGTTACTCGGATGCGAGTTTCATGAGTGATCTAGACGATAGAAGGTCGCAATCAGGATACGTCTTCCTTCTGAATGGTGGAGCTGTGAGTTGGCGTAGTTGGAAGCAAAGCACTACTGCCGACTCGACCACTGCTTCCGAAGTAATGGCTGTCGCTGAAGCGAGCAAGGAAGGAGTGTGGATTAAGAAGTTCCTTGAAGAGCTTGGAGTAGTTCCCTCGAGCGAGGGACCAATAGAGCTATTTTGCGACAATAGTGCATCTATCTCGCAAATCAAGGATCCCAAATCACACCACAAAGTGAAGTACATGGATCGTAAGTACTTCGTGACGCGTGACCTCATCGACGAAGGCAAAATAAATCTGTTATGGGTGGACACCAACAGCAACACAGCTGATCCATTCACAAAACCCTTATCCCAAGCCAAGGGCGAAATGCATTTCGAGTCCATGGGATTGAGGAACCATGTAGATTGGCTTGATGATTGATATGTAATGGGGTTTACCCTAGTTATTATTGTTTTATGCATTGAGTATGTATGAGAAAGAAAACTTTAATAACAAGTGGGAGATTGAAGGGAATGTGTTCTAAAAGTTTTACTTTTAAATGCCAATTATTATGAATTGAATGAGAAATCATTTTGTTCCTTGTTTATGTTATTCGTCTTTTAGAAGTGTTAAGGAAGATGCTCTTGGTCCTTAACCGTAGAGCTCTAAAAGATATTGGTTTGCATAAAACAAAAGATATTCGCAATCATGGTAATTAACATGAAACATTAATTACCGAGTTAAGATTGTCGTGTTGGTCATAGATCATTGTAGCTCTACAAGTGAGTGACAACACGGGTATGCAAAAGAGGAAAATATTACTTTTGTATACTGAATAGACCTAATAAGTAAAATATTATAGAAATGTGTTTCTGTGTCATTAATATTTTGCTGTGTCTTTAGGTCCTTTGATATGAGACTTATATCTAATCACTTAAGGAATACTTAATTAGATCAGTGTCTTGAACTATCGATCAGTGTAGTGTAAAGGCATCGTTTGGTTAAGTATAACTTTCGTTGGAGAAGATAGTTAGTCAAAAGATTATCATTGTCCCTCTTAATTGAGTGATGATATTAGTGGGCCCCTTGATAAAGCAAAGTTATAATGTGCACAATGTGATTTGAGTTAAGTCACATATTTATAACTAGCTTAAAGAGATCAAGAAATGAATACTAATACAAAGATGACACAATACTACTTTGTGTGTATTCTTAATATCATGAGGCAAGGGACGGACACAAGTGGTGCACTCCATCACTAAATGGATCGGGTTTTGGTTCGAGTGGAATTAAGACATCTAACTAATTGGGAGCTATAATGTGTAGCTAGATACCGCTTATAGCTTGTGATATTAAGCTCTTAATATCACTGCCAACTTAGTTTAGATCCTCCCATAGGTCACACCGCAAAAACCGTGAAACAAGAAGCTTGATTTTTGGTTCATATGATGTGTCGGGTTTCTCATAGAAAATATGACACATGTGGTGAACAAGTAAAATCAATTATGTTCTACATAAAACATAATTAGAATCATGATAAATTCATATGAGATGCATATATTATGGGGTGCAATAATTTATTGTTGCATAGGATAATACATTGCATAAGTTGTGAATTTGCTAAAACCCCCTTAAGTTCAAATTTTGTTGGAAATAAATCCAAAATTTGAAATAGGCAAAATCGGGTAGAAGTTCGGTAATCCGTTGAGGATCGGTCGACCGAAGGATCTATGGATCGGTCAACCGAACGTGGAACGGATAATCGTAATTGATTGACCGAACTTGACCAAAGTGCCTGGAGCTTTGGTACGGTGTACCGAACCAGAAACGGTCGACCGAACAATGTCAAGTTCCGATATTTTCGGTTAACCGAATAACACTCGGTCTTACACGTGAATGAGTCCGATCGGTTAAGGAGAATTTTCCCCCTTAATATTCGGTCATCCGTCACGTACTCGGTTAAACGATCGTGACAAATTCGGTTAACCGAGTGGGACTCGGTAAACCGAACAGCGGTCGATTTTCTGCCTTTGATTATTAAGACATTAATTTGATCGATGGTTGGATTAGCTCCAAATTTGGTCAAACGTTTTGTGGGTGCATATAATGCATTATGGAATTAATTTGTGAGAGAAATTGTCATAAAACTGTGGCTTAAGAATAGCCATGATTAAGAGTAAGATTGGAACCTATAAATAGGTCCTTATTCTCCCTAATTGTGACACACAATTCAATAATTATTTTCTCTTTTAATTCACCACAAAAACCCACGAAAATTCTCTTAGTTTTCTAAGTCTTTGGAAGGAGAAATCTCAGAGGCTAAAGAAGGGGTTTGTAGCTAGATTCTAAGCTTGTTTGGAGATCGATTGGCTAGCTCCTTTCTCTCCAACCTTGTTTAGGGTTTCGGTGAACACTCGGAGGCATCCGACGCGGCGAGAAGCATCCCCAACGTCTCCGAATCTTCAAGAAGTTTTTGAGAACTTCTAGGTATGAATTTCGGAGCCCTTGTTTGTTTTAATAGAGTTTTGAAACTAGATGTTAAAACAAACCGATGCATGCATGAAATAAATCAAAGAAAATTGTAATTGATCCTTATTATACATAAAAATTTCGAAAATATATATGTATAATTAAACATGAAATCCTACACATTTTGGTAACCCTTTAATTAACACTGCAGCAACTGTGTTCACCACTCACTGTCTTAACCTTGAAAATCTTCTCATCCCTAAGTTTCCATGCATAAATTCTCCATTTATATCAAATGTCCTCACATATTTCTATCACTCTAGTAGTGTCACTCTTATAAAAGAAATTTGCACACTCATTCTTGATGTAATAATGTGTAAGGGTTAATCTTCCAGGTCATCATCTTCATCACCTTGTCCTCGAGCACACTCGTGGATAACTAATTAGTAGCATATCATACATCGTATACATGTTATATATCCTTTATTTTACCTCAATTTTATACTACTTAAGTGTTTGTTTATGATGTTTTAGGTGTTAGGAAATAAAGAAGAGAAATGAAGAGAAAATGACTGAAATGCAAGAACAAATCACTCAAATAAAGCAAAGTGGATATGTTTGTCATGTACAATGAACCATCTGTAAATCAGGAAGGATCCAAATGAAATCTTGAGGGACTTGAACACACGAAAAATATTTCAGCCACAAAAATCCTTCTAAACCATAATCTTGAGGAGTATTTCGAAAATTTAAAATAAACGGACTCGTACCATCACATCAGGAGTGCACCATACGTGTAAAATGCATAACTTAAGGCACAGACAAAATTTCAGGCAGATCCAACAAAAATAATCTGATGGCAGATTAAAATCCACCACGGGCGGATCAAGTTGGGCAGACGACTCTTACATTTGTCTCGTGGGTCGGATCAGTTTTAAGACGTGCACCATAACTTACAGAAATCAATTTCAGTCGTTGGATTGCTCTCAAAATCCTCTATACCACACTTTCTTCTATAAATAGCACATTTCTTCTTCCTTTCCTCTAATTCTCCACTTCCACCTTTAGAGTAGGTTAGTTTTTATCCAATTTGGTTGCAAGTAGAGGAAGGTGTATGAAGATTATAATCTCACATTTTCTTTAATATAAGGATGGGTTCATGTTCCTCTTGTCATTAACTTTCTTTCTATCAAATTAGTTTTTGATTTTGTCGGTTAGTTTTCCAGTTAGAGTTTTATATCATATGTACACTAGTGCATAATAGTCTTTACTCGTCGCCCAATAGACGTCGGTCATACTAAAGGTCGACATCTATTGGGGAGAAGAGTGAATAGACGTCGGCCAAAAAAACCCCGACGTCTATGGGGTCATATAGACGTCGGTTGTTGGAATACCCATTTAAACTGACGTCTATATCTCACTTATAGATGTCAGACATATCTTAGAGCCGACGTCGATACCCTAGGTCTATAGACGTCGGTTGGTGTTTATGGCCGACGTCTATAGTGTAGGATTTCGTGTCCCTATGTATGTATATATTTTAAAAAAATTATATAACATACAAGATCGATTTTCATATTTTCAGCAATTGTTATGTACATCTATTTGTGTTTTATTCTAATAACATGCAACCTACATTTATTAAAATAATCCACAAGGATAAAATCATACCTAAAGGTTCTCTAAAACTTTTTGATGATCCGGAGTCACGTTGCATGTTGTGTCGCGCACGGAATTGCCTCCGAGTGTTCACCAAACTCTAAACAAGGTTAGAGATGAAAGGAATATGTTCTAAAAGTTTTACTTTTAAATGCCAATTATTATGAATTGAATGAGAAATCATTTTGTTCCTTGTTTATGTTATTCGTCTTTTAGAAGTGTTAAGGAAGATGCTTTTGGTCCTTAACCGTAGAGCTCTAAAAGATATTGGTTTACATAAAACAAAAGATATTCACAATCATGGTAATTAACATGGGACATCAATTACCGAGTTAAGATTGTCGTGTTGGTCATAGATCATTGTAGCTCTACAAGTGAGTGACAACACGGGTACACAAAAGAGGAAAATATTACTTTTGTATACTGAATAGACCTAATAAGTAAAACATTATAGAATTATATTTTCTGTGTCATTAATTTTTTACTATGTCTTTGGTCCTTTGATATGAGACTTATATCCGATCACTTAAGAATTGCTTAATTAGACTAGTGTCTTGAGCTATCAATGAGTGTAGTGTAAAGGCATTGGTTGATTAAGTATGACTTTTGTTGGAGAAGATAGTTAGTCAAAAGATTATCATTGCCCCTCTTAATTGAGTGATGATATTAGTGGGCCCCTTGATAAAACCAAGTTATAATGTGCACAATGTGATTTGAGTTAAGTCACATATTTATAACTAGCTTAAAGAGATCAAGAAACGAATACTAATACAAAGATGACACAATACTACTTTGTGTGTATTCTTAATATCATGAGGCAAGAGACGGACACAAGTGGTGCACTCCATCACTAAATGGATCGGGTTTTGGTTCGAGTGGAATTAAGACATCTAACTAATTGGGAGCTATAATGTGTGGCTAGATACCGCTTATAGCTTGTGATATTAAGCTCTTAATATCACTGGCAACTTAGTCTAGATCCTCTCATAGGTCACACCGCAAAAATCGGGAAACAAGAAGCTTGATTTTTGGTTCATATGATGCGTCGGGTTTCTTATAGAAAATATGACACATGTGGTGAACGAGTAAAATCAATTATGTTGTATATAATATAATTAGAATCATGATAAATTCATATGAGATGCATATATTATGGGGTGCAATAATTTATTATTGCATAGGATAATATATTGCATAGGTTGTGAATTTGCTAAAAACCCCAAAAGTTCAAATTTTGTTGGAAATAAATCCAAAATTTGAAAAGGCAAAATCGGGTAGAAGTTCGGTAATCCGTTATGGTTCGGTCGACCGAAGGATTTGTGGATCGGTCAACCGAACGTGGAACGGATGGTCAAGTTGATTGACCGAACTTGACCAAAGTGCCTGGAACTCTGGATCGGTGTACCGAACCAGAAACGGTCGACCGAACAATGTCCAGTTCCGATATCTTCGGTTAACCGAATGGCACTCGGTTAAAGACCCGAATTCGTACGAACGGTTAAAAAGAATTTTTCTCCTTAAGAATCGGTCATCCGTCAAGTGCACGGAAATCCGAACCTGACATATTCGGTTAACCGAGTATGTCTCGGTAGACTGAGTCCCGATCGATTTTTCTGCCTTTGATAATTAAGAGATTAATTTGATCAATGGTTGGATTAGCTCCGAACTTGGTCAAACGTTTTGTGGGTGCATATAATGCATTTTGGAATTAGTTTATAAGAGAAAATGTCAAGAGAACATGGCTTAAGAATAGCCATGATTAAGAGTAAGATTGGAGCCTATAAATAGGTCCTCATTCTCATTAATTGAAACACATGTTTTTGCTAATTCTTTTCTCTCCTAATTCACCACAAAAGCCACGAAAATTATCTTAAATTTCTAAGTCTTTGGAAGGAGAAATCTCAGAGATTAAGGAAGGGGTTTGTAGCTAGATTGTAAGCTAGTTTGGAGATTGATTGGCTAGCTCATTTCTCTCCAACCTTGTTTAGGGTTTCGGTGAACACTCGAAGGCATCCGGCGCAACGAGAAGCGACGATAGTCTTCTTCAACGTCTCTGGAACATCAAGAAGTTTTAGAGAACTTCTAGGTATCAATTTCGGAGTCCTTTGTGTTTGTTTTAATAAGTTTTGAAACTAGTTATTAAAACAAACCGATGCATGCATGAAATAAAACGTAGAAAATTGTAATTGATCCTTATTATGCATAAAAATTCGAAAAATATATATGCACAATTAAACATGAAATCCTACAAGAGAGAAAGGAGCTAGCCAATCAATCTCTAACAAGGTTTAGAATCAAGCTAATAAGAATCCATAAAATTGATCTTAACTTCATGTTAACTTATCCAAGTCTTGTATACCATGTAATTATATGTGTTTCACGCTTAGATTCAACACTAGCTTCTACTTGTAAACAACACTCTTACATATATGTTTAATGGTTGGACACCCTCATGCACACACACCTCATTATTGCACCTCCACTCCAAGGGTTTAATTAAATTGTTTCTTCTATCTTAGTTTAGCTTAGTTAATTTAGCCTTAATCTCTCCATGTATTTCTCTTCCCACTCAAGTATGGTGATAACAACAACGCGCACAACTCCTTGATGTTCAACCCGTATTTGTGACGTCTTCACCGACACCGTACACTTGTTCTTATTAAACGATCAATCAATAACTTGCTGACTGTGGTGCTTCATGGTCTATGATAAAGGAATTCCTCTGCCTTTTAGAAGCAACCATCATTTTGGTCTCTTGTTCACTTCTTTTCAAACCCAGTGCTTATTGTTAAAGGATAGGTGACACACTTGGGGATTACTTACTGAAACTTTGTCTTTTGGGACTCATCATCTTAATTCCCCTTACTCTACTCACAGGGTTACGGGCATCATCTAATATGGGGCAGGTGGTGGTGGAGAGGGGGGACTTGGGCATTGCTGGACATTTGGTGCTTCAATTTTTCTAGGAAAAGCATACAAATGTAGTTCGTTCTTAGGATTTTCCTTGCTTATTGCCTCGGTAACATCCTCCTGAACTCTGAAATCTTTGTAGTATGTCTTTCGCCCAATGCCACTAACCTTGTACTTTACACTCAAACTGTCGACGGGGCCCTAGTTGAGCGAGGTGACAAATAAATTCATCATGTTGTCGAACATCAACCCTGCTAAGACCAAAATTCCACCTACCATTCTGAAGTCGGAAAGGAAGTTGCACCCATTCTGCATAACCCATCTCCTCCAACAAAAACTCGAACCGTTTCGTGCTTGGGCAACCCCCTATGAAATCAAAAATAATATAACAAAATTGTCCTGAACCAAACAATAACATCATCAAACAAATAATTGCAAGACGAAAACCAATATCAAATAACAAAGACCAATAACTCATTCGGATGTCATCGGCATTTTCCCGTCGAAAAGGGCACATTTTCCCCAAAACACGTCAAACCCTAAGTTGGATAAAGCGATCAATAGGGTAGAAGACCAAAATGTGACTGAAGAAAATGATAGGGTTGAAAGGGGGTCCCAGTCCAATGGGAAATCGGGTGGTATTGCTCTGATTTAGGTCAAACGTCGTCACAACTAAAGGCTCCGATTTGTGGGGTTAAGGAGAGGAAGGGGGAATGAGAATAAGGTTAGATCGTGTATGTTGTTAGGCTTAAGTATGGATTAAGTGCTAATTAAACACATTTAACTTACGTAATCACAGTTCATATATATGCTTTGACTAATGTAGCTACAACCAATAATTTGTTGTCACGTGTCTAACGAGTATAAACTTACAGAATGGTATTGGTATTTTTCTTAATGGCACCAAAGTAATTATCAAAAAAAATCTATGGCAGTAGGTTAATAGTAATTACCTTTAAATAGTATAAAATCAATTTCGTTGTTCTACAGTGTAACCTAAGAAATTCATCCTTATTTTTCTTCCGGTTGAAGTTAAGAAGAGGCAAATGATAGCAACCTTTACATGTAGAAAAACACAATATTAATGACCAAAATGAGGTAAAGTGTCAAGGAATTGCACATTATCGACTTCCCTTGATATACAATTAGCCTACAATGCACAGTGAATTCACTGCAAGTCCACTTGTTCGAAGAAACACGTGTCAAATGTAGATTCCACGTAAGAATTAAAAGGGAGATTAAAGGGCGCGTAAACTAATTAAGAATAGACAAATACAGAAGTGTCACTTCAAAGTCAAATCCTATCATACATTACCCTTCGCAGCAGCCTTCCAATCCATCCACAGCGTGACGGCCAGATCTGTACGTAGGATGCAGATTAGGGTTTGAAACTTGGAAAGAAACAAACTTAATTGTAATTTCCCTCGTTTTAAATATGTGATCTACAAAAGAACTAACTAGATTCCTACAGCCTTTACGTTAAATGATAAACATGTTGCGATCCTATTAAGTGGTAAAATAATAATAAGTGATCTATATTGTAACGTTGAACAAGCCACGCGCATGAATAGTTATCAATTTTTATATTACTTTTTTTGAAATTCCATTCCACACCTTTAGAAAAAGTAAGTAATTGCATGAGGTGGTGCAACATAAAAGGCAAACATATAAGCAACTAAAACTAGTTGAATCGACACAAAAGATAGTGCTCCAGTGAAATGGATCTCCTGTAAGTAGATCAAATGTCATAGAATTTCTTTCTCGGATGGACTAAAATAACATATAAAAAACTGAAGAAGAATAAGGCATATGGAGATATGCTTGGACAAATCTCTAACAATAAATTTCATGTCCTGAAGTTTAATTGAAATAAGATTTTTTTTCTCTCCAAAAAGAAGATTTTAGATGGAATCAAGGAAGTGTGATATTAACTTCAAGACTAAGGCATGCGCAGTTGGAAGCTTTAACTAAAAGATAATGGAATTGGTAATCCACCTATCATGAAGCATATCTAGACTACATAATCAGCACGAACTTTTGTCCTTTGCGAAGACAGATAAATTCTTATTGATTTGGTGTGGAGATAATGCTCCTGAACTGATTAAACAAAAGCATACCTCCATGTATACGCAAGTCATCTCGTAATCATTTTCATGATGGGTAACTATTCTATCAACATGTTTAGTTTAGGGTTTTTGGGAGATATGGTTTGCATTAAATTAGGCTTTGATTGACAAAGTGGTTGTCAACTTCAAGAGTTTGACTTTGTAATCTGGATTCATTACATTGAGGTGACTAGTCAAGGGACTCCTAAGCTCACCAATAAATTCCAATATGTTAGGCAGAGTATGCTATTCTTATATTTAAATAGATACTTTTTTTAAGATATGTAATAAGCTACCTTTTTCTATTGGTTTAACGGAATAATGAAGACCGGAGCAAAATCCAAAACAGCAAAAGTTATTTTCTTTGGTTGGTGGAAACTAATCAAGGAATCCGGTAATAATAGTGTTTATTTTAATTAAGTAATCTGACTTGTTTAGAGTAAAAAAGGCTGAACAAGATAACAATCGCTTTTATTTATCTAAATAGAAGCTGGTAGAGTTATGGTTTGCTAGACGAAGGTATTCTTGCTGCAGTTATTTGGTCTTATCATTATGTGAACCTTCTAATTTTTCGTATTTGCTTCCTATTGGGAAATTAATTAAATGTAATTTTTTTTAAAATGTTTATATTGTATTTGGATAAGTTTTTTCTACTATATAACTCACTTATCATGAGCGGGTAGCAATTGAGAGTGAACTTCAATCATCTAGAAGTAATCTGCCAAATGAGTTGTTCCAATTAGTTATATGTACATATAAGCATTCTCATTAAAAGCAATTCTAATCATTTAAGTATGAATTTTTTTAGCAATTCTAATCATTTAATTAATGTGTGTATTTTTTTTTACAAGTGAAATAGATTGTTGAGATTCAATCAATCTCTGCTCTTAACTATCTCAAGACAAGAAATCTTCTAACTCAACCATACTCAGTAGGTGTACCGTGTACGTGTAAATTATCAAGTAAGTATATATGATTTGGTTTCGATATTCATCATCTTTCCCAACAACCTCATCTCCCAGTATCTTCAAAAGAAGGTACATAGCCATACCATTAGATAAAACCATGACCCATGAAATGAGAAGACCATGCATGGGGTCGACCTCTATTTTTGTAAATTTTATTATTTAACTCTTACTGTTGTTTGTATATACACCAATCAAGTGTAGTTTGTTGGAGTACTTGATTTGAAAAGTTCATCACGTATGCTTAGGAGGAAAACATATTAAAAAATGTAATGGGAAAGAGCATGAATATTTCACCACCAAGGCACCACCCAACTCCTACCAACTTTCCCAGTTAATTAATTTTTCTTCTTCTCAAAATACAATGCATTGAATCTTGATTCTATTCACACCGAGTCGATCATCATGTCGAGCATTCGAAGAAAATAGTGAGGCATATTCTGAAGCATGCAGTTCCTTCTCCCTATCAATTCTTGCTGGAATCATTTGTACTGAAAAGGTAGAGATTGGAACAACAAATAATAATGGTTGTGGTTGAATACTTCAAAACTAGCAGGTCTCATATTCATGACATGTGTCTGCTGAAATGTCAATTAACCAATCTATTCTTGGGAATGGTGGTGTTGGCATGGAAGCATCATGATAAATTTTCAATTACTATAATACTATCTACTAATCTTCTTTGTCATATTCATCGGAAGTCCACAAATTTGTTGTGTACTTTGAATTCAAATGCTCAATGTTATGCGCCTACTCCAGTCTTTTGCTTCCTCGTGGGTAGAGACATTTCGTCAAGCTCCTTATCTGAGTTGGTTACAAATTTGAGGAGAAATTTCATATAGATGTATTTAATACTTCTTAATTTGGTAGGTTGGTGCTGGAGTAAGCCGACCATGCATATACGGGATTAGCTAGTGTGCATGGTTTAGCAACAAGATTTGATTGTGAAAGTTTGATTTATATTTAGAGCGTTGGTATTTGTACTCACATGTCCAAACAAACTCCAATCACGTTTCAGATGAGTGGCTGGGAGCTTGACTCAGGGAGTGGTGTTAATAAGGGTAATTTTCAGAACATTCTTGTACTTTTATCAAATTGTATATATAGGCGTATAACTTGTTTCCTATTTTAGGAGGATATTTTGCATTTGATCTACATATTTGTTTAAAATTTCTACTTCCAAATGTCATGCTAAAAGAGTTAATGGTTGATATTTTCATTTTTCTCATTTTTGATATTCATCAGTATTAATTATGCATTAGAAGAAGAAAAATCATAAAGTTTCAATGTCTATTTCATTTTTAGGGGTAGGTTTTAACTTGGCCCACAAACGGCCAATTTTTAGCGAGTGAAGTCCCGGTTGACCCCAACCCGCCCGGAACCTGACTGGTTTACACTCCTGTATGCAAGTATCAATTTTTCCCATAGTCTTATTCATAAACAATACATGATTCATTTTTTTTTGTGATTTATTATAACTACGTTCATACTAAATTAATTAATTCATTTGTATCAAATACAACTCACCAGATGCCTTTATTAAATATCATTCATCCTACTAAAACTATTTATTGCAAAAAAAAATCTCAATATTGGATACCACTCATTTTATGAATAAAAAAATTGTATGTTTAATTTAAACACATTGGTTACAATGACATAAATAACATGGGATATTACGATAACTACAAAATTCATAATTTAATGATTATACGTGAAACTCTAAAAGTATTTTCATATCAAACCCGACTCCTATTTGTTTCTTTAGTCGTTACCTATTACGTGTAAATCAAAACAACATATGTGATGCAAAAATAAACGATTGAAATCATAAATATTGTCATACCATAAAATTCTCAAACAAAAAGACAAACATTTTTGTCCATAAATAACACCTACATATTATTAATATCCAAGATTACATCATCTATTTTATAACAATATGATTTCGACATATCACTGGTTTACAAATATATCCGTAATTAATTTTTTATCAATAAGTAATAAAATTAAACATAATAATCATCATGAGATTCATGACCGGATCATGTTCTTGGTGTTGCAGTGCAAATATAATATCACATGTTCACGTGGAGGTGACCCACCAATTGTCCCTAAAGAAGGAGAAGGACGAAGAACAGAAGTAGTAGATGCAATGCTCCTATTCCTGTGTACATGTTTACCGCAACAACTTAATTCTATCATTCCTTTCTTACCTCACACGCTTGCCACTCTTCAATCTTCATCTCAACACAACCATTATTACTTTCTATATAAAGTTTCTTGCTCATGATGTCCTCATTCATGCATGAAGGGATTCTCATATTATATATATTATATATAATCATCAGGTGAAAGGTATTGCTTATTAAAGAAAAATCTTGTACAAGTATCCAAATGAACTTTTCATACGCGAAAGCAAAAAAATGATGTCCAACTTTTAAGTTGGTTTGGTTGAACTTCAGGTTTCATATTGTATATTCAAGTGATCGCACGCTTGCACATTTTGATGATATGTTGTTGAACCACTAATCTGATGCACTCACATGAGATGATAATGAGAGGTGAGAAAAACTTTTAACATTATCAAAAACTTTATCTCTAGCTTTTCTTCTTTACAGGAACAAAGACCGATATTTGATCGAATCAACAACTTTAATCAACAGAAACATGTAGATGTTACAGTTTAATGATCAGTACTACACATAAGCCAACACCGGCTACCACAATCAAGACTATCTATACTTCACGTATCCAACACGTACAATACTAACCAACACCTATAGAGTCATGCGTGCATGGGACTAAAATTAGCTCCCAAAACCCTAAAAAACGTGGGGTGGGCCTCCGAATGCGATCTACCGATCGATCACCGTTATTACAACTTCAGCAGGCGGCAGAAGAGGAGTGGTTGAAGTGGTTGTAGAAGTGGGACTTGTTGGAGACCATGAAAGGGTCGACGTTGTTGGAATCTTTGGTGGGATCAGGATTGGATCCATTGGTGGTGGTGGTTTTGGTGGTTCTTTCGCAGGAAGGACACATGGTTACGGCAGGGACTTGCATGAACAGTGGTGTTGGCACATGTTTGAGTGCCCTCAGCTGTTGCACTTCCTTCTGTAATCTTCGGTTCTCTTCTGTCAGTGACTCGCAACACCTCTTCAGGAACTCGCAGTCCACTTCCGTCTGTTTCAGCTTTGTCCTGATCAATCAATTAACCCGTACGTCAACTTAATTATTCCATTAGGTACAACTTATTTAACTCACTATAAAAGATATGTCCTTACATGCCTAGCTAGAAAACGCATGTAAATATCACAAACTTTATGGGATATCTCGATATTATCCTTCAAGACTAAAAATTTCATAATACTTGAATAATTTTTACTTTCTTTAAATTGCACCATTTTATCAACCACTTTTCATTTCAGAAGCATCGATTCCTTATTTTGGCATTCAAAGAAGTATCTTAATTATTTATATATATAGTTGAAAATAAGGATTCCATTGAAATTTGCTTAAATTTGGAAGGTTTTTTCAACATAAAAAAGAAATTAAAGGATATTGATGATACATTGAATTATTCAAAGACTATATATTTATGGAACTATCTATTTTTCATTTATCTCTTTATCCTAATATATATATATACACGTATACTCTAGTGAGTTCAAAGTTTGATTTTTCTAAATAAAACACCCACAATATCTAACATTCGTTTGAAATTGTAAGGTAGATTAAGAAAAAAATATGTTTCGAAAATTAGAAGAGGTATATATATATATATATATATATATATATATATATATATATCAAATATTTAAAAAATATGAAACATTCGGTGAACCTACCTTGCTCGCCTGTTCTGGAACCACACCTCAACCTGCCGTGGTCTTAATTTCAATTGATGGGCCAACGCAATCTTTTGCTTCTGATCAACAAAACATAGAAACACACCATCAGAACAAACACGCAAATAATTACTATTCAAACTACAATTTTCTATTACTAAATACTTGACAATAATTAGAAACTGTTCTTGGTGTGAACTTACGGGGTTGAGAGTGCTATGTTCTTTGAACCTCTCTTCTAGAAGAGCGGATTGCTCCTTGGTAAGCCTGAGCTTCTTCTTAGCGCTCCCATCATCGTCCTCATCGCTCGCCCTCGACGAGATCCTCTCCTCGTCCCCTACGAAGTCTCTCTCCCTCTTGACTTTCGCCGGAAAGGCGCCGTTGGAGAGGGAAGAAGCCATGCTCTGAGGAGAAGACGGCGACCTCTTTGCCTCCCAATTCTCTTCCACGATCGTCGCTTGCCTTCCCAAGGTGAGAGACGGTTCCACCGAATGGGAATCGAAGGCCAAAGGGCTCGGTTTCACTGGAGAAAGGCGGCCGGTGGTGGCACCGCTCGGCCCGAGACCTAGAACAAGGCCGGTGTCCACCACGGCCGCTGCCTCCTCGTGCTCAAGACTACTACTTCCCATGATTTGCTAAGTTTATTATGTGTGATGAGGGAAGTGTGAAAGGAAGGAGAGAGAGATAGATAGAGAATGGTTTGATCGATGCGAGGTTGTCAATGGGCAATTCTTGTTTTTATATCGCATAATGTATAGGGTTGTCAATAGTGTCGTCTCGTGTGCTAATCGTGTCGTGTCAACTCCTATATATAAGTTCTAGGTGTTGTGCCGTATCCGACCCATTTAATAATCATGTTGCTAAATTTCTGCCGTATCCAACCCATTTATAATCGTGTTGCCATATCCAACCCGTTTATACCCGATTATTAAACGGGTTACTTCGTGTACACGTTTAACACCGCTACCGTTTACACCATTTAACACACGTTTAACACACAATTATCCACTCGTTCAGAGTTCAGAGTTCAAACTTCAAAGGTTCAAACCAATTATATATATAATTGGTAAAATTATAAATATGGCATTCAGTTATTAGAATTTGTTTATTATAATTTATAACTTATATATTACTTATAGACTTGTCGGTATTAGTCGTGTATTAATAGTGTCGTATTCGTAATCGTGTGCCTAATTACCAAATTACTTATCGTGTTTTATCGTGTCTTAATCGTGTTAATCGTTTTTGCAGCAGAAATCAATATCCAACCCATTTAATAATCGTGTTGCCGTATCCAATCCATTTATTAATCGTGTTCAAATTCTCAATCCATATCCGCTAACTTCGTGTCGTGTTATCGTGTTTCGTGTAAAATTGACAGCCCTAGACATGTACACGTATTAATATTGAATAAATATTCGCATATTTATTATATATAATGTTTGTAGACATGGGTTGACCATAGAAAGGAAAGGATAGGATGACTTACGATGGCCAATAGTAATTAAGCTAGAGAGGAGAGAGAATTAGAGTACGTGGATTCACATGGAAGGGAACGGGAGATATAAAAATACGTACCCACAACAAGGTGGTGGTGACTAATTTTGTGTCCACGTGAGAATACTACGTTTCATTGATGACTCATAATTACTTAGGATCCGCTTGTATTTTGAGTAGTGTTGGTAAATTTGTGTTTCATGTCACACGAACACGAATTGACACGAATTGTTTTTTCTCGATCCGAACATTTACACGGATTAATAAGAAATAGTCGACACGAACACGAACACGAAAATCTAATCTTAAACCCGAACACGACCCACGTTGACACAAATCCATTTTCGTGTTCGTGTTGACATGAACACGAATTAACCCGAATAACCCAAACTGACTTGTTTGAAACGGATTTTTACAAACATGAATTAATCTGAACACGAAATAACATGTTTGACACCAATTATGACATGCTTGACACAAATTTACACAAACACGAATTAACCCGAACACGAACTAACATGTTTGACACTAATTACACGAAACAAGAACCCAACCCGAATTACAGTTCGTGTTATTCATGTCAACCCGAATTACACGAAATACTCCAACCCGAACCCGACCCGAATTACAATTTGTGTCATTCGTGTCGACCCGATCGAATCGTGATATTTAGTGTCGAGTTCGGGTTCGGGTTTATGTCATGACCCGAATTGTCAGCCCTAATTTTGGGACGAGTGGACTACAATTCGGAATTGAAGTAAGGGTGGGTGGTCCAACATCTGACTCGTGAAGATATATGTATATATGTATGTGTGTGTGTATATATGTATACAGGAATTCTCAAGTGAGCTCAGGGCTTAATCAAACTAAATTAAGCCCCCACAATATCCACCACTCATTTTAAAATGTAAGGTAGATTAAGAAAAAAACGGTTATGCTAATGAATGGTGAGATTAACTGTAAATAAGATCCAATTGTGAGATTGTATGAGGCTTAAACTAAATTTGATGAGCTCTGGGCTCACTAGAGCTTGACCATATATATATATATACATATACATATATATATACATATATATTACTTGGGAATTATTTCGATCGATTATAAGTAAAACTTGCATTGTCATGTTACACAACCGTATTCTATGCCAACAAAGAGATGAAGAAGGAATTAATAGTATTGTTCTCTCTATCCATATCATTCTCTCTCTCTGTCTCCACTGTTGGGCATTGATATCTATCTCTGTTTGGAGTTCCTTTTGCTTTACAAAAGGGAGTGACGCAGTCAGCACCAGTGTGGGTGACTATTGATGGTATGAAAAGTGGTTTTGATGCTAAACTGGTGCAGTCGTGTGACAAATTTAGGTTTAGATCTGCCACCGACCGAGCCATGTGGGCTCACTTTGGCCCACCAAGACGGTGCACTCGCACCTGATCATCTTTAATGCAGTCCTGGACGTGATGGTGTACAAATCAATATATTCCAACAGTCCATTAATTAACCCGGTGATGGTGCGTATTGAAATTGATGCGGACATTTGTATTATATTTTCTTGATTCAAACGTTTACATATGGTTGTTTATATATAGGCTTACAATAGAGACGTTGGGGAATAATGAGTTGCCTATTACAATTGTGTGCATGAATGGAATGGAATTTTTGTTTGTGTTTCCTTTGGTGATTGTAGCTGTTGTAGCTTTCCTTAGCTGTGATGACCGTTTGAGAGTCTAAGCTACTCAATTATTTTAACACTCCCCCTCAAGTTGAGTCCGGAAGAGATTGAAGGAACCCAACTTGTGAAGAATATTGTGGAACTGTTTCTGGTCGAGAGACTTGGTGAAAATATCTGTGAGTTGATCTTTGTTGTGGACATAGGGAACATCGATTTCTTTGGCTTGAATTTTTTCTCTAATGAAATGACAGTCTACTTTATGTGCTTAGTCTGTTCGTGAAAGATGGGGATGGAGGCGATATGTCTAGCGGCGTGATTGTCACAATGCATTAGCATAGGCTGAGTGTAGGGAACTTTCATTTCTCTGAGGAGTTGTTTGAGCCAGATTAACTCACTAGTAGTGGATGTCATGACCCGATATTCTGTTTCAGCACTAGATCTTGCGAGAACGTTCTGTTTTTTGCTTCTTCATGTGACCAAGTGTCCTCCCACAAAGGTACATAACTTCGTTGTGGTCTTTCTATCGAAGTTGTCGGCCCAATCTGCGTCAGAATAACCAACTATTGAGTTAGAGTTGTTTCTCTTCATCCATATCCCATGTCCGGGTGTTTCTTTAAATATCTAAGGATCCTATCTAAGATGTCAAGGTGATGAGTGTGAGGAGCATGCATGAACTGACTTATTAAGCTAACAACATAAGTTATGTCGAGTCTGGTGACAGTGAGATAGATGAGTTTTCCTACTAGCCGTTGGTATTGTCCTATGTCATGAAGAGGTTCCTCATCGGTTGGTCCAACCTTTCGATTGGTTTCAATAGGGGTGTGAGCAGGTTTAGATCCTAACTTACCAATTTCCTTAAGGAGATCTAGAACATATTTTCTTTGAGATAGGAATAACCCCTTTTTAGAATGTGCAATTTCAATGCCTAAAAAATACTTTAAGATTCCTAGATCTTTGATGTCAAACTTGGTTTTTAGGTAAGATTTTACATAGTTAATCTCAATATTGTTATTTCCAGTGATTATGATGTCATCAACATAAACTAGGACAATAGTGATACAAGAGTTAGAATGTTTGATAAACATGGATGCATCAGCGGAACATTTGAAAAACCTGAAATGGAGAAGAGAGTGACTGAGTTTTGTGTACCATGCTCTGGGAGATTGCTTTAATCCGTAAATAGATTTGTGGAGTTTGTATACCTGATCTTGAGACGAATTGTACCCTGGAGGGGGAGTCATGTAGACTTCCTCTTCCAGAGAACCTTGGAGAAAGGCATTTCGTACATCCATTTGATAGAGGTCCCATCCATAATTAACGACAATAGAAAGAAGGATTCTTACGGTGTTCATTTTAGCTACGGGGGCAAATGTTTCTAGGTAATCGAGTCCATAGGTTTGGGTATAACATTTAGCAACTAGTCTAGCCTTGTATCGGTCAATGGAGCCGTTACTATTGTACTTGATTTTGTAGATCCATTTACATCCTACAGTTTTGAGTCCAGGTTTATAGGGGACCATAGTCCAAGTTTAGTTTTTTTTTGTAAAGCTTCTACTTCGTCTTTCATGGCTTTTACCCAATTTGGGTTTCCAAGGACTTCGTGGTAGGAGGTCGGTTCATTATTCTTATCAATTACATTCAAAAACTAACAATAAGAGGGTGTTATGGTACTGTATGAGATATAATCTTGGATGGGGTAAGTGGTGTTGTTAGTGATAAAATCTTCTAGGTGAGAAGGAGTCCGAGTGGGTCGTGTCAATCTTCTAGTGAGAGCCCTATCTTGATCTTCATTTTGCACATCTTCTGTACTTGTAACATGTTTGTCGCCCCCAGCTTGAGGAAAAAGATTTTCCTCAAGAAAGGGAGACATATCAACCATGTCAATGGTAGGGAGAGGAGATGTCTCGCCTGAAGGATTAGAGTTAACAAATTTAAAATATGATTCATTTTCGAAAAAGGAGACATCACGAGAAATGTAAAATTTGCAAGTCACTGGGTCATAACATTTGTACCTTTTTTTGTGAAAGGAGTACCCAAAAAAAAGTTTTGACAGAGAGAGAATCCAATTTATCACATCGTTGTTTGTGAACGTAGCAAGTGCAACCATTTTTTTTAAGATGATCAATGCTCATGCGTCTATTATTAAGAATTTCTAGAGGTTGTTTATTTTGAATAACATGGCTAGGCAGACGATTAATCAGGTAAACTGCAGTTAAGATAGCTTCAGACCAAAAAATCTTAGGTACTTGATTTTGAAATAGCAAGGCTCGAGTAACATTCAACAGATGACAGTTTTTTTCTTTCAGAAATACCATTTTGTTCGGGTGTGTTGATGCAGGTGGTTTGGTGAAAAATTCCTCTGTCTTTTAAAAAGTTTTGAAACATGTTACTGGTGTATTCGGATCCGTTGTCAGATCGAAGAATTTTAATCCTAGCATCATACATATTTTCTACGAAAGAGACATACTCACAAAAAACAGAAAAACATCAGATTTCGATTTTAGCAAGTATAACCAAGTGGTGCAAGAAAAATCATCGATAAAGATAACAAAATACTTGAAGCCATTATAAGATTCTACTGGGGCAGGTCCCCATATGTCAGAGTGGATCAATTCCAGAGGCTTCTGTGTCCGGGTCGTGGACAAATGGAAGGTCAACCTGGTATGTTTTGTTAGGCGGCATGTCTCACAGCATAAATTAATATTTAAACTTAAATTCGGTAGTAATTGTTTTAAAACTGGGAAGGAGGGGTGCCCCATGTGTTTATGCCAGATATTTGACATTTGAGAAAACACATTATTAGCAACTAAACAAAAATTTGAATCTAAAACATATAAGTCGTTAGCAAGCGAGCCTCTACCAATCGTCTTCCCTGACGTTCAGTCCTAAAATAACACATCAAAAGGTGTAAAATCACATTGCAATTTAAATTTCGAGTGATCCGTGATACAGATAATATGTTGGACGTGAATTCAGGGACATATAAATCTTTTTCAGTGTTATTGTTTAGCAATTCTGATTCTCCTATTCCATTAATTTTGACTTGATTCCCATTTGCAACAGTGACAAATTTATTCATGTTTGGATCATAATATATATTATTTAATAGAGTTTTATTTCCAGTCATGTGATCTGTAGCTCCCGTGTCTATAATCCATGAATTTATGAAATTAGCAAGATTTGCAATAGGGTGAAGGAGATTAATACCTGAGTTGTTACCTGATTGACGAGAGATCTGAAGGAGGTTGTTGAGGTGAGCCAATACATGACTCAATTCCTGTTGAACCGCCCCAGGCCCGTTAGGCCCTTGATTTATTTGTGCACGCCCCCTGTATTGACTTGTGGATTCGGATCTGGAGCAGACTGCCCGCTTGCGTGGTGTCGGGTCTCGGGTGTTGGATGATCCGTGTAAGACTCAGAGATAAAACCCTGAATCCCTGCCTGCGACCCGATCCACCCCCATTTGTGTTGTTCTCCTCTAAAGCTAGGGTTAGGGTTCTGGTCCGGATTTCCACCGCCATCTGGTCCTCTGGTATCGCCTCCTCTTCCTTTGTGTCCATCTTTGGGTGGTCGAAGGTGCGGGTAGAGGAACCAGCAGCGATCGCGACTGTGGCCTTGCTTCTTGCAGTTGTCGCAATGCTCATCTCTCCTTCTCCCGAACCGTCCTTTGTTTTTTGAGTTTTAATTTTTATGGTTTGCAACGGCGAAAGCTTGGTTTTCTTTGTCTATGTTGTGGTTCATGCTTTGCCTTCGGGTTTCTTCTCTTTGTACCATTGTTATGATCTGGCTGAGGGGCGGAAGCTCCGATGATGATAGGATCTGTGAGCGTAGGGTCTCGTAGCTAGGGTCGAGTCCCACAAGGAAGTGGTAGATTCGACCTTGCTCGACTCTTTCTTGGATGGTTTTGGGGTCTGTACTTGGAGGCTCGTAGATCCCAAGCTCGTCCCATCGGCTTTTGAGGCCACCAAGATATTCGGTGATGGTCCGTTGCCCTTGTTTTGTTTGGCCAGTTCTTGCTTGATTTTGAAAACGTGGGCAAAATTTTGTTGCTTCCCGTACAGGCTGTGGATGTCATCCCACAACTCCTAGGCTGAGTTTGAGTAGATGAACATGTCGGCGATTTGTGATTGCGTGGAGTTTAAGACTCAAGTCATCACAAGATGGTCTGCGGTTTGCCATTCAGAGATTTTGGTCCCATCTGCGGTCGGTTTTTTGGTATCTCCGGTGATGTGGCCTAATCTACCCTTTCCACTGAGGGGACAAGGTGATTGATCTAGCCCACAAGAGGTAGTTTGTCCCGTTGAGCAACTGGGTTGTGAGTCTTTGAGGTGACACGTCTTCTGAGGCCATGGTGCGGGTTGGACGTCACCTTGTGCCTCAGCCCCCGCTCCTGGACCGATGATGAATTATTTTTTTTGGGTGGAGGGATCGGGGATGAGGTTTTTTTTCCTGAGGTGGTGACCAGAGGGTTTGCCGCCGGTGATGTTCCCCGTTTCTGAGGTCCGATCAACGCTCTGATACCATATTGAAGTTGATGCAGATTTTTGTATTATATTTTCTTGATTTAAACGTTTACATATGGTTGTTTATATATGAGCTTACAATAGAGACGTTGGGGGAATAATAAGCTGCCTACTACAATTGTGTGCATGAATGGAATGAAATATTTGCTTGTGTTTTCTTTGGTGATTGCAGCCGTTGTAGCTTTCCTTAGCTGTGATGACAATGCATGCATGGTCCGCTACGTACGTAGCACAAAGAGATGGTAAGTATGGAGGCAGTTATGATAACAATTGACAAGTATAATTGTGCTAATGCAAATGTTTGTGGAATGTCTTGAGAGCGAATTAGTTTTTATGTGGACATGAAACGTTGTTTTGTGCAGTATTGTGGTGGTGATGGTTTCAATGATTTGTGATTGGGATTGAGGGGCGTTTGTATGGGTCGTGCGGTCTAGACATTGGATGATGGTGTAGAAGATCTTGCAAATGGACTACAAGGGGGGGGGGGGGGGGGGGGGGGGGGGGGAGGGACATTAATGTTGTCTTTGAGGCATGGAATGTTTTTCATTGGAAGGGTCAATTTACAAGTGCAAAGAATTTTTAGTTACGTGATCTTTGATGGTCCGTAATTGTGGTTTATATAGAACTTCTTTGACATATAGTTTTCTTCAAATACATCTAACAATCCCCACTTTTTCTCCAATCCGATCTTCATCCACCCCCGATACCATCTTGATTGATGATGCTCCTCCACCTAGAATCAAACTCCTCATTTCAATATCTTTTATTTAGTTTAACCACATTTCTTCTTATATCATTACTTTTAGCATACACAACAATAAATGGAAGTTGAATTTCGAGATGAACAACATATAAGTAAATGCATGTACACAGTTTAATTAATGCATGTATATAGTTTACTTTGTGTCCTTGTTGCATCTACCTTTTGCAAATACCGGAGTGTTCGTTAACCTTTTAGTCATGATCCTGGATAATCCCTAATTGTGCCATGGGCGGCGCAATGATCACAAAAGGCCACGTCTAGTTTAGTTCTGCCGTGGTTATGTTAATTGTTTATCATTAGAAGTGTTCCAAATGGAGAACATTGGGTGATTAGGTCACAACCACTACATATTACCATACTAAAGAAATGATTAGAATAAATGAATAATACATACGTGTAAAATGGGAAGGAAGCAAAAGTGAATCCAAGTATATGTCAACATATAATAAAACCGCAAAAAGGAATTAACAATATTGTTGATTCCTCCCTTTCTACTTGTCCCTGGTTCGGTGTTCTGCATGACAGAAGCTACGAATCAAACTACACACATAATGGCTCTTCGCATATCAAAAATACGAAATTCTTATGGGTAATGACGACTTTATCATGTTGTGGTTGTGATGTTCGTGGATAAAGGCTCGACAGCACCACACAACATGCAAGTGTGTTATAAGTGGGTGTGTCTGGTTTTTGTAGGGAAAGGAGACACGTGGGACCAACAATGGTTTGGTTTGATGGGCATTTGATTCTGTGGGGATGTGATGTAGGAAGCTACTACGAACTCCCATGTCCAATCATGGACTCCTCGTCTCCATGCATATAGAGAGAGAGAAAGAGAAAGTGTACTTTTTTTAGAGTTTGAACTTAAACGGGATGAATTGGCGTACCTATTCCAAAACCATGTACTTAATTAAGAGTAGAATCGAAACATTAATTACTAATTCTTGAGGAAGTGAAATCGCTTTAGGGTCTACTTCATCATTAAGAGATTGGTTAATATAAGTGAATCTGGTTTTTTGTCCAATCAAGGAAATAATTTGTATATAGTACCTCAGCTAATGGGTTTTAAACTTATAATACGTTATATAATCATTCACAGTATTGGCTTCCAACGGCAATACTGTAGTTGATTATGTATGGTGTTAGTTTAAGAATTAGTCAATTAAACAAGTTGCCATATCCATGTTGGATGGTCAAACAAATGGAATTTGACGAACCACCATGCATCTACCTACCAATCTGCTGGTTAAATAGCATTTGATGTCTTATGATTAAAGGAAACACGAGTTTTGTATAGATGGAAACATATTTCTTCACGTTGGTGGCTATATGATTCCCTTCAATAATGAATTACTTAACCCAAACAACGTACCAAACCATATAATATCTTCCATTCCCCCTTATGTTGTTGGTGAAAACCACCTAAGTGATACCTCTCCTCTATTGTATAAATGTCCCTTTTTCAACAATAATATCACCAAACCATCAATATCAGTGAGAAGGTATAATATGATCATGCACCATCTAATCCACAATTTGGCTCCATTCTCACTAGATCCTTCTCCCAACACTCCCAAGATTCCAATTCCCATCATTGTTTCCACAATTATTCTCACCATTTTATATATCAATAGAAAAGGTCCAACTAGAGGGGATAATTTAAAGAAACTTTCACAGGTTGGATTGGAATAACGCAACAACATACCACAATACCTTGTCAAAGTCTAAAATCCCGACTATTCTTGAGAGAATAATCAAATCATGCATGGACAGGTTACATGGAATATGATACGAAGGTTCTGGTTCACCGATAATCACAAACATTAACAGTACATCCCACCTGAACAATATTATATGGTGCACGAGTAGTTTGTTTAGGCATGATTCATGCACGCAAATAAGAACACCAAGACTCAATTTCTTAGTGTTTTTTATCGGTATATATTAATTTTGACAACAAAATTATAGTTTGTAACAGAAATATATCAAAATGATGTAGGATTTTGGAGGCAATTATTGAGTGGCAATGATGCAAGTGGGTTGCATCATGTGAAGTTCCTTGGTGATATGTCTTCCTTGGAAGCAAAGACGTCCGTGGATCTGTTGGGCCCACTTGTACGGCCCATGCGGTCAACATGTGAAAGATAATGTTTATCTGGTCCTTTCTTCCACTAAACCATGTCTTTTCACAAAATTATTATTGATAAAATTATTTTATTTTGTGTCCAAGAACATTTTGCAAATTATTGAGGTCTCTGACGTCACAAGTGTTTATCGAATATACTTCACTTGGTTGGGTGAAGAAGATTTTATTTTGAGAACCCACTTCTTATCTTGAATGAATATTAATCAGTAGCAATGGAAAGCTTTGTCTTCTTTAATGATTATTATTCCCGTATATGGACAAATGAAATGAGAATGTACCAAATCTTGTTCGCATGATATGCCTCTACTAACTACTAACCATGATTTGGGAGCCACGATGCTTATTGTAGATTAATTAATTTTTAGTTTGAGGTGACAGTTTATTTTTCTTCAATCGGAGAAGAATAGAGTTGGGAACAAAGAATAAGACAAATCATTACAAGAAAGCAGAATCATGACCATGGGTACCATAGATTGAGAAAGATTTTAGGAGGAGATGAGGACAAATTCTAACCATTTTCATTCAATGACTTTTGTCTTACTTTGATGGGTCCAATAAAATAATAATTAGGTATATGTCGTTGAAAGATATGCCCCCCCCCCATCTTTCTTGTTTTCTTTTCAACCCTTAACAATTTCCTTTCAACAAAACTTGCTTAGAAAAATACCTTTAATTTATTTTTTTGTATGAGGTGCGCACATATGGTCAATTACATTTTGTCATTCTAAATTATACATTCATTTCACTTTGCACTCTTGAGTTTTAAAAAGTGACAACTATCACACATTCAATTTAATTTTTTTTACATTGTATCTTTAATACACTCATAATACTAACTTTACTTGAAAGTTTAGATCAAATCAGAAGTCAAATTTCATTCCAATTTGGATCAGATTGACACTGAATTTGACCAAGTCCAACTAGATCTGACATCTGATTCAAACTTTGACATAAAGTAAGGTTTAAGATTGTATTAAGGATACGACACAAAAAAATACAAAAAATGTGAATGAGTGTTTAAATGATAAAATTTTAAATTTTAGAAGAGAAATTGTTACAAAATGAAAACTTCGGGATAATTATCGTCTTTTAAAATTTAAGGGTGAAAATGAAATCAAGACATAATTCAAAAGGTAAGTTGTAATTAACCTTTGTTAAGTTTTAGTTGACTAATTTAGTGATTAAATGTATTAACTGATCAATATTGATGCGGTAATATAGACAATCCGAAGGAATTCATTGACGGTCTCTTGCAAACGACAATGTGCTCATAATTATCATTGGAAATTGCAACTAAAATGGTAGAGTTCTCTTCTTTATTGCAAAAAAATTCTGGCATGGTATAATGTGATATAACGGTATTCATATTAATTGCATTTGAGTTTGCAGATGCACCCTGTGAGAATATTGGCTTATATTTGTTAAGGAATCAAATACAGAAAGAGTCGGTCGACCGGATTAGATTCAGTCTACCGACGCACAATCCAAGAATTTTCGATGAAGACGGATCAGTCTACCGAATTGGATTCGGTCCACCGAACCGAGGATTCCAGGCACTCCGTGTGCAGCTGGGATCGGACGACCGAATTGGATTCGGTCCACCGTCAGAAGGTAACAAGCACTTCGGAACAACGGATTCGGTAAACCGTTGTGGAGATTTTTGGTGTTCCGAGAATCTGGAAAGTGCATGTCCAATTTGGCACGGGCCACCGAGGGGTGCTCGGTCGACCGTGGGGTTGTTGGAGAATTCGTTAGTTCGTGGAAGAATCGTTTTCGCGGTCTACCGAGCCGCGTAAGAAGCGTTCCCGCGGTCAACCGAGAAGGATTCGGTTAACCGAATCGGAACAGGAATCACTCTTGTTAAAGCACGCGCGGTTAACCGAACAAGCATCGGTTAACCGTGTCCCCACGAATAGTTCTGTTCGGTTTTGCTTAATTGTAGCTCAGTTTTTGAGTCTATAAAAAGACTTGTTTGCTCTTACTTTCAAATACAATTGCATACAACATAGTTTCCTTCATTGTGAGTTGAGAGATTAAGGCTGGAGATAGATCTAGAGTGCTTTGGGAAACATATTACCTCCATATACTTGTAATCTCGGTTGCTTCTCTTGTTGGAGAAGCGGAAGAAGGAAAGGAAACTCGTAGGAGACCCCCAAGGACGTAGGCACGTTGCCGAACCTTGTAAATCGCGTGTGTCGTGGTTGTTTCAGGTGTGCATTTGTGTTTGCTTGTTTATTTCCATCTTATTAGTGTTCTTGTTGCAATTGAGTTTGGGAGAGGGTCCGAAGTTAATTTCGCAATCAATAGTTAGTATTTCGTGGTGCGTTTAATTCGTATCGAGTTAGTGTATTGTTAGCACTCCCAACCCATTTTAAACACCCGTAAAGCAAATATATAATCTATTTCGAACTGACTTAGTAAGTGGTGGATCCAAGATTAGGCACGCGTAGGCATCTATTTAGTAAACCCTACATTCATTTATTTCTGTTTCAATATAAGAACAATCATTTAAAAATTAAATAGACATATAAAATAGTTCCCAACTATAAGACAAACCCAAAATTTAAGTCCAATTTTCATTTTTCTCTAAATCTAACACTATTTGACTTTTCATATTCCTCACAACACAAGATAAATACCTTAATATTCTCTTAGAATTTTCCAAAATCAACAACAATGTTATCGGGTTGGGGAAAAAACCTCAAACACCTACCAACAATAAAGTTATAGTCAAAAGATTTCGGAGTATAATAAGCCGTCTTCGAAAATTGTAATTTTTTTATTTATAGAATACTAAAATTCAAATAGTATGCTAGTTTATGGAACAAATATATTTTTATTTTGTTCACCCATGGTTTATTTCCTGGATCCACCCTTTTAGGTTTTCGTCGTGCCAATTGTAATTTAGAAAATTAGCAACGTTTGCTAAGAAGTTTACCCAGATTAGCTTTTGGATTTGCTTTAGTGATTGAATCATTATTTCCTTGGCGTTTTTGCTTCACTAATGCTAAAAATGTCGTCTGTGTACTGCAGAAACTTGGAAATATTCTACTTTGTACCATCTTTGTAACTGTACAAGGGGATGCAACATGCAAAATGTCGACTTCTCTTAATTTCGTTTTTATAACTAACATTGAATCATTTACTAAAAAAATAAAATACATGTTGTTTGAAGGGAATGTGTTTTAAAAAGTTACTTTTATATGTCAATTATGAATTGGATGTGCAAACATTTTATTCCTTAATTATTGTATTTGTCTTTTGGAAGTATTAAGAAAAAGACTATTTGTCCTTAACCGTAGAGCTCTAAAAGATAACGGTCTACATAAATCAAAAGATACTCATAATCATGGTAATTGACATTGAACTTTAATTACCGAGATAAGATTGTTGTGTTGGTCATCGATTATTGTAGCTCTACAAAAATTTAACAACACAAGTTTACAAAAGGGGGAATTATTACTTTTATATATTGAATAAATCTAACAAGTAAAACATTATACATTTATGTTATGTGTCATTTATGTTTTCACTGTGTCATGAATTCTAAGATCTGAGATTTATGCCTTTTCACATAAGGAGTGTTCAATTTAGTTATTTTAAAAAGTTGGCAATGAGTATAGTGATTAAGACAATGATTGGTTAACATAACTTATGTTGTAAAATATAGTTTGTCAAAAGATTATCATTGCACCTCTTTACCTGATTGGTGATATTAGTGAGCATCTTGATAAAGAAAAATTATAATGTGCACATTGTGACTTGTGTTAAGTTATATATTTTTAATTAGCTTAAGAGATCAAGAAATGAATATAAATACAAAGATGACATATTTCTACTTTGTATATATTCTTAATATCATAAGGCAAGAGATAGACACAAGTGATGTTCTTACATCACTGAATGAATCGTCTTTAATTTGAGTGAACAATGCATCTATGCTAATTGGGTAACTATAATGTGTAGTTAGATACCGTTTATAGTTTATGATATTAAGTGTTTAACATCATTGTCAATGTAGCTTAGATTATCCTATATGTCACATCACAAAATTGGGAAACAATAAGCTTGATTTTATGTTCATATGAGGTATCGGGTTTCATGTGAAAATTGATACATGTCATAAAAATTGACATAATTAGAATCATGAATAATTTCATATGAAATGTATGTATTATGGGTGTAATATTATGACATTACATAAGATAACATATTACATAATATGTGGATTTTCTATAAACCCCAAGGATCAAATTTTATGGGATGAAAATTCAAAATTTGACATAGGCAAAATTGGGACAAAACAATAGACCATTTTGGGAACGATCGACCAGATAGGTCAGATACGTGTGGGTCGACCAAAAATTATCAGGACGTGTCTTGATAATAAAATCGATCGACCAGGCGTAACACACGATCGACCAAAAATCTCCTCGAAATATCTTGGTGATATAACAGTCAACCGGTAAAAGGGACACGATCGACCAAATTTCACGAGGAGCAATTTTGATAAGTAAACGGTCGACAGGAATGAGACGTGGTTCGACGAAAAGTTTCCAGTGAATTTTTCTCATGAATATTTGGTCGACCGTCTAGCTCACGGTTCGACCAAACTTGCTAAAGTCACAACCGTTTGGTCGACCGTTCGACACGATTCTGCCTGAATTATTAAGAGAATAATGCTAATTATGGGTTGGATTAATTCCAATTATGGTCAAACGGTTTTGAGGATGATTATGTGCAAATTGTGATTGATTTAAGTGAGAGAAAAATAAAAGATCATGTGTTAGTGGATAGCCCATGATGTGGGTATTTTAGGAGTCTATAAATAGGTCTCATCATCCTACTTGTTTAAGGTTAATGCAAAAATATTCTTTCTCCCTAACCCCCACTAATCCATCCGAATTTTTCTTAATTATTTCAAGTATTTAGAGATTAAATCTCAGGGAGTTTTAAATGGGTTATTAGCTAAATTCTAAGCTTAATTAAAGATTGATTGACTAGCTTCTTTCTCTCTTATTTTGTTTAGAGTTTGGTGAACGCTTGGAGACAAATCAACCGGCGATTTGACGGGCAACACAACTCCGGATCTTCATAAAGATTTAGAGAACCTTTGAGTATGTTTTTCATATATTTGTTTTAATATATATATGTAAATTATATGATATAAGAATAAATATAAAAAACGTACATGAAATTGTTGAAAATATGAAAATCGATCTTATTTGTATGTTTAATTTTTTAAAAAATATATTCATTCATAGAAACACGAAATACTAGTGTTCTTGTGAGATTATTCAAATTTGATTGCTCCTTTCGTAATAATATCTTCTAACGACATATAACGCTAAAAGAACTATCAACGTCATCGAATCATACCCATATCTTTTGTGGCCCAATTTAAGCCCATCATTTGTTCTTTGGTAAAGTCACGCATCATCTAATATTTCCCTTTACTCCCAACAAGATATTGTTCCCACACATTTCTCGGAAAACCATAATCTTGTCAAATTGTTTTCTTTAAAGTGCATAAGAAAAACATAAGATGCCTTCTTTAGTATTCTATACTCAATAAAAGGGTTAATGGGGCAGAAGCTTTTGTTCCCTTGGTCATCATCTTTATCACCATCTTAATCATGAGAATATCCGAATTAGTGCTTACATTAGTTAGCAATTAAACACTTGCTCTGTTTCCCCACTTTCAAGGAAAGCAGAATTAATGAAATAAGCCAAAATTTCAATTTTGTTGTAAAATGTAAATTTCAATTGATTCTATTGGTAGGAATTACAGCATTAGCTAGTAGCGTAAGATTTTTCGGCTTGGAGTTTGGCTTTAAGTTTTCAATTTCTATAACCAAAAATAATCTCAGCGAACAATAGCTCTTTTTTATACGATAGACCTATTATTAAAGCTCTTCATCTTGGAGATAGATCAATTATTGACCAAAAATTACATCTTTCCATTTTGACTGCAGTTGAGTAAGTATGCCGATGTGTTTGAACAAGGAACGTTTTAAAGATTATTTACTAAACTTGTACCTTTGTGCTGTCTTGAAGTTATTAATTAATTGATGGGAAAGGTGTTTAAGATTGTATGTTAGATTTTGGCCGACTTAGTTATACATTTATGATTTTAGGTTAAACATGACTAACATACATAAACGGATAATCATGAGATGAAAAGTCGAGGTGTATACAGCTGACGCCAATGGGACAAAAATATATATCAAGTTTGGATGATGTTGCACTTTATTAAAGTCCAACACTACGGCCAATACTTCGTAATCAAGCAATTTGGTTGTAAATTTCAGCAACACAATCATAGAAAGACTAATCTAGTCACTCCACTTATTAGTCAATAGAATATGATCAGCCCATGCGTCATACCACTTTTCAAAAGAATATTGTGTAATCCCATCGAATAATAAATAAATGGCAGTAGGAATTAATGAACACAAAGTTGCATTGAACTTAATGTTTATTTGGTAGTGGTTTTAGATATACTTCCTACCAATATAACTTTCATCATATGGCATTGTTCCAAAATCTCGTTGTCAAGATGATTAATGTTGTTGTAATATTAACCTCAATATCTGGAGGACTGGACGACATGACTGAAGTAATGACAAATACCAATGCTTAACTTTTTTCTCATTTGCAGTTTTTTACTCTGGAGATTTTTCTCTCCAAACATGATCTAATTTAGTTGTTGGATTCTAATGTATTGCTTAACAGGCTTAGTATGGAAAAAGGAATGGTATAAGATAGAATACTCAATTATTTGTCGGGGCCTTAACGACTCATTTCATTAATCAAGTCACAATGATTAATTGATTACGAAGTAGCCTGAATGTGACTATAGTTGGTAAGGTTTGACTTGGCTTCATGGATATCTTATTTTTATGATGATGTTCTTGGTACGTTGCAATAGATGATCCGTACTTCGGTCTCAACTTAAAAAAAAGGGGAAGTAAAGGTATGGATAAAATACAAATGAAACTGTTAAACTTTAGTCTTGGTTTAACAAATCAAAAGCTGTTGGTTCTTGCTTTATCGTATGGATAAACCTAATCTGACATGGGAACAACTAGATTGCCGTGGTTATCACTTCAGTCGATATTATTATAATAACCTCTTGGATAAGATAACCTTCACTATGCTTCCTAATCATTTGAGAACCTAAATTGCAGATACCTAAATCCAATGATTGGACACATTCCAAATGAGGATATTTATTATTGGATTAGCCAGGGTCTCCAATACTTTCCATTACCCCACACCTTGTGTTTTCGAGTGAATGTGATAACTTGATCTTTGAAATGTTGAGCTTTGATGACAAATACCAGCCCATCAGGCCTGCAGTGAGCCCAAAACATCTTTGCAAACTCACTGTTATGGTGAGTTGCTAATTTACTTTTTTCTTATAAAATAAATGCAAACTAGAAATTAAAAGTGCAATGTAATCTGATTGTACTAGCAACTACAATACAATGTTAGGTGAAAATATTAAATGTCGTGATCACAAGTAATCAAATTACGGGGGTAATCCAATTACACAACTTTCAAGGTAATTGAATTACGGATTTTGATGTAATCCTATTCTATTACATTGTAATTAATGGTTTCCACTTTACTTATATATTGAAATTTGATCCAATCACACTGGAAGTCTATCAGAACCGTAATGACCCTCTGGACATTTGTCAGAATTCGTGTACCGTATTTCCAATACTACAGAACGTTATAATTTGTTTACAAGAGATGTAATATGATTACTTGAAATTGAATTTCATGTGATTCAGGGATTGAGTTGGACGAGTTCGGTCGAATTCATAACCCATACATATAGTCACCTCTGTGAAAAACAGTGATTATAGTATTTGGGGCCGTTCTTTCAAACCGCCCAATGTGAAAAGCCTACATAGTCCAAGAATTTGAACTTTCTAAGCTAAATCAACCATCTCGACCCAGTCAACACTCCAAGTCTCCAACACAACTACTTCCCAAACCCCTCTACGGTAACCTCACGTCGAATTATGACAAAAAATAAAGATCTAAAACAAAAGTTTCTTTACTTATAAATTTTCACCCAGAAGAATCTCCCTGAAGTAGGACTTGTCTCGAGTAAAGATCCTACACAAGACAAAATCGTGGATAAAACACAAAAAAAACACATGGTTCTTACGAGTAAACTATGCAATACTAATTAGTTTCTTAGTAACTGATGAAACATAACAAACTTTATGCATTTTAAAGGGACGAATATGTGAGGGAATAAAAAATGATCCAGTACGTAAAGTAGGCAGACCTGAGCCATCAACGGTTCTGATATTTTCGGAGCCACTGTATGGGGGTAGAGGTTAGGAATTGTCCGCTGTCATTAGTCAGATGGTTTGTAACTCCTGAGTCTGGCTACCAAGCGTCATCCGATATTTGACAGGAGGTAGCCATGTGAGCAGAGAGAGGACAGACGTTTTGAATGGTCTGATCAAACCTGCAAAAGCATTGGAGGGCAAATGACTAGGTTTTGTGCATATTTGGCACTGCACTCTGGGTCGGTTTTTCTGATTAGGTGTGTTGGTTCCACGACCAAAGGAGTTGTAGTTTTTGTTGCGGTTGCCTCGTCCACGACCTCTGAAATGACCAGAACGCCTTGGCCACCATTTCTACTGGTGTTAGGATCAACATTTTTTGTGGCAACATTAGCATAGGGATCAATAGGGATATTCTTAGTCAACCGGATTTCATGACTAAGAAGCATCCCATAAAAATCTTCCACGGACAATGGCTCAGAGGAAGTCGTAATAGAGACCACAAAAGGATCATATACAGGCCCCAAACCAGCAAGTATGTGGAGAACAAGATCAGAATCAGTCACTGGATTAGCTATAGCAGAAAGCTGATCGAAAATTGACTTCATGTTCTGAAGATAGTCAGAAATGGAAGAGTCACGTCTCTTGGTTGTTTGAAGTTGGAGGTGAAGTTGAATGATTCATGCTCTAGAGTCAGAGGCAAACATTTTCTCGAACTTAATCCAGGTAGCTCTACTCGAGGTACAACCCACCACATTAGCAAGAATGCTCTCAGTGAGGGAGGTGAGGAGCTAACCAAGAAGCAACTTGTCCTGACGCTGCCACTGAAGGTAGGCATGATTTATAGGAGCAGAGGTTGGATCAGTCATAACATCATTTTCGATGTACATGGGAGGACAAGGGTGAGAACCATCAACAAAACCAAACAGATCACTTCCCTTAATGATGGAGATCATCTGAGAACGCCATAAGAGATTTTTTTTATTAGTAAGGCGAACAATTGTACAGAAAATGAGGGGATCGAGGCAAGAGCTAAGGGAGCAGGGGCAGGAGTAGTAGAACTACTGGAGCCAGTAGACTGACTAGAGGGTGTCATTTGCTCCACCTTGGATCTACATGTTATGGAAGATTTAAGACTGAGAAATCGTTATGATTTAACAAAATAAGACTAGAATCGTTGCAAAAATCCTCAGACTAGATTTTTAAAAATATAGTGAAGAAGAAAATCACAAAACCAACCATGTAAGATCCTGCAAAGAGTAAATCTCACTTTAACAGTAAGAGAAGAAAGAAAATAGATGAAATAAAGAAAGGAAGAAGAAAAAAAAATTCAAAACAAGATGTGCAGTATTTTTCATTAAAAAAACAAAAAAAACGTGAAAGAAAGAAAAGGAGAATGTGTAATAACCTAATCTAAACACCCTAATTAAACTAAACCTAAATAAACCTACTTAAGAATTAATTATGCTTTGCTTTGGTCTGATCTATGAAGAGATAAGACTTAAGCCAAAGGTGTATGAGTGGTTGATATGGAGGTGTTAGCCACGGGGGTGATGAGGTGGCTTTTTATGGTTGGTAGATTTAGAGGTGATTAATTAAAGTTGGTATATATAGTTAGATAAAGTTTTAATAGAAACGTTTCCTTCAGTTGATCTAGCAGTGAGTGAGAGAGATTTTCGGAGAAGAGAAGGAGGAGAAGAAGAGAAGGAGAAGAAGAAGAGGAGAAGAAGAAGAAGTTGAGTAGAGGTTGTCAAAGCTTGGGAGGCTTCTTCACGCGACCAAAAGGTATGCCAAGTCTTCATATTAACTCCCCAAGAGGTGTGGGAGTGTAGAGGACGGCGTTGGTGTCGTTTCTCCGGTAAAACCCTACTGGACGGAGGTTGAAGACGACTGGTTTGGTCGACCGTTGTGTGTTTCGGTCGACCGAACAACTTCTAAATGATGCCTGTACAGTGGGAAGATGTGTTGTTCGGTTGACCGGTATATGGGTCGGTCGACCGATATTTATAAATATTAACTTACTGCCCGAAAACGGTCGAACGATGTCTGTGTGACGGTCGACCGTTTATGCCAAATTTTGCGGGAAATAAAGGGTTACATTAGCCGGTCGACCGGTGTTGTTTCGGTCGACCGAACCCAGTGGATAGGTTAGACAGGCCTTCGGCCGACCGAGTGTGTGTCTCGGTCGACCGAACTGCGCAAGGTCGGTTACGAGCGTTGACCATCTAAACGGTCGACCGCTCTGGATCCGGTCGACCGACCGCGTGCAGTTTTCCTGCAGTGATGTGCTTGTAGATCGGTCGACCGGAAGGTAGGTTTCGGTCGACCGAATGCTGTAGGCAGGATTCAGGCAGTTTTCCTTATCGGTGGAACGGACCCTGGTTTGACCGATTGGATATATATGTATATTAAAATGTATAGCGTAGACCTTCCAAACGGTCGACCGCTAGATGACTTTTGTTCGACCGATTGGTAGGTAATTCGGTTGGCGTGGTTCGACCGGTAGACTTGTTTGTACAGTACCGTGTACTGTGTGGGGGACCGACCGACCGGTGTGCTTTTAGCGGTCGACCTATCTGCCGCAGGTTGGTGGATTTATCCACACGCGATCCGTTGAGTATAGGTCGACTACCGGCTCCGAAGCGACGGTTGATTACTGGCTTTGAGAGCTACGGATTTCACCTTCGACGAAGGCGTATTATTGTACTACTGTTTCCTTTCTTACCGAGCGGGGTGTGAGGGATGTGTACCGTAAACCTTGGGCAGTTTGCGAGAGTTTAGCGGTAGGACGAGGATGTTCCGGCAGGGTGCGCGCTTGGCAGCTCTTGGGGGAGCAGCGGCTGTCGTCTGACCCGAGTTGTGTATTCGGCGGGCTGACTCGCTCCTTGGGTGGCGGCGTGTACCGGGGGTTCCTTCCTGCACTTTTGGGGAGCAGTGGTGTCGACTGACCCTTGTGAGGCAGCGGTGGACTGACTTGACCCTAGTGACAGGAGTGGTTCAGTGCCGCGGAGGCGGTGAGGGCATTATTGTGGGCCCGAGGTGGATGATCATGTGCATTGTATTGCATTGTCTTTAATTCCTTTTTATATTTTTAGGAGGCTTGGTATACGGGGTTCCTTCAGGGAACTCGGGCATGTTTGTTTGTTTGCATTTCAGGTAGCGAGCAAGTTTAGAGTTGAGGTGGTGACTGAGGACGGTGCCCCCGAGAGCTGATCCTGTTGTCATTGTATATCTTCTTTTGTTGAGGTAGTGATTACATGTGTATTCAGTTTTTTGTAATCACAGTTGACTCATTTGTATAGTTTGACTTCCACGTGGGTCTGTATCTTATATTATATATATATATATATATATATATATATATATGTTGGTTTGTTTCCCGTGACGTGCCCTGTGTTGACCGTTGACGGTCTTTATTATTGTTTAAATTTTCCGCTGTTTTCGGGTACGTTACAGAATGACTTTTAGACTGAGATGGGCTGGTCTTTTTCTTGGTACCAGAAACTTGAATCTTGAAGGGTTTAACCTATTATGGCTCTGATACCATTTTAGATTAGTATGCAAACACAAGTTTGTAATGAAAACTTTTTCTCTCATATATCATAATGAGAGAGGAGGTGAAGTATTTGTAGTGTAGAGATGACTTGTTAACTAAGTATACAAAGAATGTAGTCATACAATACATAGACATATACATGGTTACATTCATGATGGTCTAGAGGCAATGGGTTTAATTGATGATTCCAGAGACTCTACAGTCAGTGGGCTGAAGAATAAATGGGCTTTGAGCTGTTAGTGGATTGTGGATTTAATACCTATCTATATAATATATGGTATATTGGTATATATATATATATATATATTTGTTAAGAGTGCTAGAATTTTGAGTCGGGGACACAATTTGTATGACATCTTGAAAAAGTATAAGTCTTCGAGAATTCAGTTTACTTAACTAGGTAAAATCAAAATTTCAGGGGTGACTAAATCTAGGTGGTATATACATAACCACATGAAATTCAAACCCCATAGTGACATAACACTAATTAGTATTCATTTACTAGGCAAATCCAAAATCTAGCAATGATGAGGGAGGAGGAGAAGAGGCTTTTGAGGAAGCAAGCCGGAGTTGCGGAGGAAAGGGTTGACGAGGTGGGGGTTGGAGGAGGAGAAGGCGTGGTCGGTGTGGAGCATAAAGGCGACATTTGTTGGTTTTTTTTACCTTTATCTATGTTTTGATGATTTAATAAGCTTAATCTTGATTTTAATCAATGTAGAGTAGCACACATATTGCATAACATTTATATTATATTGTGCTAACCTCAACAGGTGATCAAGACTCAATGAAGAAAGAAAATCAAGTCAAAACATGTAATAAATCTCATTTGAAGACATGTAATCTTGATTTATTTTTAGTCTTAGGAATTATGTGTACTTGAGCATACTTAATCTAAAAACTAATCAAACACACACTAGGATTCCTTATAGAAGTCACACACAAAATTTCACAACATTTGGACTTCAATAGATCACCCAAACTAGGACCGGAAAACACTTAAACCAAACTTGATTTGCCAGTGCCAAATCGGTTGACCGGAACGAGTTTTTCGTTTGACCGATTGGGTATGTTAATACTGTTAGCCTAAGTGTTGTACTGGTCGACCGTTGAACATTTTTGTTCGACCGTTTACACGTGTCAAATGATCATTAGATTTGTCGTATTCTACAACGGTTGGATTTCCCAAAACCCCAAATTTACCAGACTTCCGGTCGACCGATATTTTCCTAGCGGTCGACCGATCAAACAATCTTTGTGGTCACCCTGAACACTCTGGAAGTTTCCGGCCGAACGTATCCTAGATCTCGGTCAACCGAAACTTAGTTTCTCCTTGAAACCAGAAGTGTCTGGAAATTTCCGGTTGAACATACATTTTCCTTAGTTCGTCCGTTTAACTTTTTTCCAGACCAAAACCCCTTGAACGGTCGACCGATCCCCAATTTAGTTCGACCGTTTACTTAAGTGAATTTAAGTTATAGTCATATTTGACCAACCAGTCGACCGGTATGCCCGATTCGGTCGACGAATTTTGTTCTGAAATGTGACCTGCACTTCACTGTTTTCTGTTTCTTACACAACAACTTCTTATACTTGTCCCAACGGTTATAACACACTTAGAGCTTATAAATAGAGTTGCCCAAACCTTGTTTAGACAACTCTCCCACTACTAGTTGTTCTATACACTAGAGAGAAACTCCCAATCTCCAAAATCATTATTCCTACACTTTAAGCCTAAATTCCACACATTTGATCATAACCAAATCATACTCAAAGTGTGCTCAAGATTTAGAGAGTGTTGTCACACTCATTTGTTGTTCAAGAAGCAAGGATTTCGGTGAAAGCCCGAAGTATTTTCCTTCTCGGGTTGTGAGATGAAGAAATCAAGCTAGCGAGGGTTGTTCACGGAACTTTTGTTGTAAATGCTTAATCTCGGCCCGGAAAGAGATTGATAGTGAAGACGTAGGTGAAGCTTGAAGGAGATCGAGCGGAGCTTGCAAGAAAGGAAGTAGGCGGGAGGCCGAACCTCTATAAAATCTATCGGGTCATCTTTTGGTTTGCATTGTTTTCTTTACTTGCTTTTATTGTTATTCCGCTGCATACTTGATTGATTAAGCAAGTAAGAAATTAGTTTAAAAGTGATTAGAAGTAAGTCATACACAATCCTACAACCTCGAGCAAGTAGGGGATCTCGAGCTTCAGAGTGTCATTCTTAAATTTGGATTGAACTATCAACTTATCAGTGGTTATTTTTCAAGGAAATTAAAAATATAGAAGCATGCATGATATATTTTGAGAACTTACGGTTTTCTTTCCTTCCAAGTTTTATAGCTATCTCATTACCTACAGGTTCTGCGAAAAACAAAGTGCATGTTTCCTCAGCAATTCTTCAAAAATAAAGTTGGAGAAAAACATGAGCCTAATGAATTTGATATTCTTACTCATCCACTAATTTAGCGGCAGATGTGTATATGAGTAAATATGTTCAACTTACAGATACACCTCCTGTAATAACAAAAATCTAAGTGTATGTCGCCAATTAGAACACTTGTGAGGTGCACTCAAAGGGAAAAACTCATTTCTTTGTTGACATAATTTACTTTCAAGTTTAGACAAACACGTAGAATACAAAAATCTATAGGATGATACATTTCATTTTTTTCTCTCTCATTGTAATTAGATTGTATTGGGCTAAATGCCCATGTACAAACATCACTCCTTGTAATCCGGTTTGACCCGAATACCCAACTTAGCTCAAATATATGTAGAGCTGATGGAGGTGTACTTAAAACGAAATTTCCATTTCTCATGTAGCAAATGGGGAATATTGAAGCATGGATAACATGACTTAATTTATTAGGTTAGTCATTCCTTCCAAGTCAGTGAATGTTGACCCCAAGCTGACGTTGGACGGATGATGGAAGAGGATGCAAGAGGATTGAATAGTGGATGAGATTCATTGGTGGTCCATGTGTGATCGTGGGAGGAAGTGGATGAGATCGTACATTGGAAGTTAAGATTCATGTTGCCGAATTGCCAAGTATGACTCAAATCTTTTCATAATTAAATAGAAACGGGATGTTGGTTGGTGAAATTAAGGTGAATAAGAATAAGATTAATTCTCATCCACTTCGTAGTTCGTACATGAAAGATGAGGGTCAACGTGGGATGTAGTGGTTGAGGTGGAGATGGTGTTGAATGCATGAACGTGTATGACCTTTATATTTGTGTGGTTTTATTTTGTTAATGGTAAAAATTTATTTTTACCTTTGATTATTATTGTGAAATTCCACTTCTCTTCGAGTTTTAACTTTATTTTCATGTTTAATATAATAAACTTAGATCAAAAGATTGATCTCTGGAATACTTTCATTTTATTGTTATTGCTTAGTCTATACTTCAATAGAGTTCCAATTGCATACAACTTCACTAAATTGGGATGTCAATTGGCTGACAATTATTAGAAAATCTACTTTTATTTTGAGATGTATTAGAAAAACATGGCTACCACACGTTTCGAACCAGCAGAAATTACCATGCAAATATGGAAGATATGTGAACAATCCATGTATAACTGGAATTGACCACTTGATGTTAGTTATTAATTGTAGGGTATTTTACACGATACATGCGACCTACATTTGGAATTTACGATGTTTAATTTGCAAATTGTTTAACGGCGTTGAACGGAAACAGTGACGGAATGATACCTACTAACGATAGAGATGCATATGAGCAAATAAATTTGACTTGTAGGTGAATAACCGGTAATACCAAAAACTCATGTGCATATTAATTGTTCACCTAGGATGCATACAGTAGCAAAAAAACCCTTAATTGGATGGTTCTGCAGCGTTCTACTGAGCGCATTGCTTTCCATTCTAGATTTCACATAGCATAATATTCCGTTGCTCTAATCGAACAAAAGGTTCCCGATAATCGTTGCATTTTAGGTAGGATTATTGGTTTCTACAATACTATATAGAACTAGAAAATAATTAGTTGTAAAGCTGTTCTGTGGAACGATATCTTAGACGATAAAACGCAATCGTGTCCTACGTTTTCACTAAACCTAATTAATAGTTACTGCTGAGACACCATTCTTTCATTAACCGCAAAATGACGTAGGAGGCCGGAATGATCCAAGACGATGTAAAAGTTTTGATTAATCAATTAATCATCGACTAACCCGACATTTTGACGCCATTGATTATTTTTGGCTCAGCTGTTACTGAACAGTTGCTAGATAATCGCTACATGGCGCATACGGCATGATCACTTTCATGGTTTATTCAAGTCTTTGAAGAGATTCTAAGATGGGGTGGACCGATCGACGACTTTACCAATCAATCTCATTGTCTAATGGCATGTGCTCCCTATGTCTAATCTAGAAGAAGACTTGGCTGGTCTGGCTGTCGATGCGTTGATGTCGTTGTTTTAAAACTCATCTACTTGTTGTGAAACACATGTAAATGAAGTTTGCTTTTGATAATATAGAGTGTTACATTACATTTAGGAGTTCTTTGTACATAAATGACTTAGCTAAGGGTGTTAAGTTAAGTTCACGTGTAAGGAGCTGATTGGTGGAGTCTTTTAAGTTAGTTGTGGTTGTAACAAAATGGAGTACAAACATAATTCTACTTGCAAAAAGTATAAATACAACTCTCTGATGCAATTCACCAGTTGGGGGACGAGCAAATTCTATTTTGCATGTTTGATCTCATATCTCACATTGGTATATATATGTAGAGCTGATGGAGGTGTACTGAAAACAAATTTAGGCATTTGCATGTGTACATAAGACAGTTACGGAAAAGTGATACTCTACTTTAATATAACTATTTTGCAAAATGTACGCAAGCAAAATGTCCAATAACCTTCCATCTCAACACCTTCTTTTTTCTTCCACCTCACTCTCTTTCTCTCTCTCCCCCATCACTTCTCAGAGCTCCACAACGGCGGATATCTAAATCAACAACTACATACAATGAGTTTTAGAGGTTGTTTTGTTTCCAAGGTCGCTATTTTCGTCAACAAGTACACAATATCGGTTGCATGTGTTTGTCGCAGTTTGGGTAGTTTAAAAATATAAGTCTGTACGTAACGACAATTTATGATCCGTTCCATGTTTGGAATGCAGCAAAACGGTCTCCCTGTTAGAATTTGTAATGAAATTGTTTTTGTTTGTTCGTTATGGTAAATGCTTGCAGGAAAAATCGGAAAGAAGTGATCATTTTCTTTGACCATTCTGCACTGTTCTTTCAACTAATATCGTATTTAACTCAACAGAAACCAGACTTGGTTCTCGTTCAAAGACCATTGTTCCACGTGTCAATCCTCCTTGAGTCGTGGAGGCGAATCCGGTTGAATTTTCAAACGCGAATTTTGACAAACTCTTTTCCCATAGTGCGACCACCAAAACAGTAGATGTTAAGTTAGTAGTATTGTCAAGACGTTCCATTGGAGAGATTGTTGGTATTGTGTTAAATCGTATTCCCTAAATTACAACTTGCCTTAATAAATCGTAATTCCCATCAGCGTGTCATTCTTGAATTTGGATAGAACTATCAACTTATCGGCGGTTATTTTTCAGGGCAATTAAAAATATAGAAGCATGCCTGATGTATTTTGAGAAGTTACGGTTTTCTTTCCTTCCATGTCTTATTACTGTCTCATTACCTGCAGGTTCTACGAAAAACAAAGTGCACGTTTCCTCAGCAATTCTTCATAGATATTTACTTGAAACATTTGAGAGTTGAGACCATCAACCGGATCCTTAATTGAAACAAATATAACCACCCCCTCAGCCCCAGGAAAAATATTATTATCTACGTACGTAGGCATCACAAAACAAAAGGATAAACCAAAACATAAGATTTTATTGGCAACAGTAGAGGTTGCTATTGTTATATAGCTAGGGATCTTATTGCTGATCACAATGGATCTTATTGAGCCCAAATACATAGCGTGCCGATTCACGTAAATACTACACGATACGAAATTTTCAATCAGTATGGACGTTCGCCGTTGAAGTTGCCGGGAGGACTATAGTTGCATGTGATGAAAATACCACCATTGTTGCACTTCAGACGTGCGCAGCCGAGCCTAACCGAGTTGCGCCACACCACCTGGGTGTAGTGCCCGCACACCTTCCCTGCGGCGCAGGTGTTGCTGCCGTAGTTGTACCATTGCTTCTCCCCAACCCACAACGCTACCGCGTCGCCTGCGGACCACTCCTTTCCGGACCCACCGAAGAGGTTCTCACCGTATGGTGATCCTTGAGAGTGGACCAGGGTGCAGTCCCCACTCCTCGACATGGCATACCTTTGTGCATAGGCGGCTACGGTGGGATCCCATGTTAATGGGCCCACGCCTACTGCCGCTCGGGCGGCGTTGTGGGCTGCAAGGAAGTCTTGTGGAGAGTTTTGAGCTTGGGCAACCATGGCTAAGGCCATGACACACATCAGAGCGAATGCAACCTTGGAAAACCCTAATTCCATGCTTTGTATATATCGATGTATTTTATCTAGTTGATTGGATTGTTGTTTGAAGAGGATGAGATGGTTCCTTTGGGGGTTTATATAGGGTTTTGGATGGTAGAACAGTCAGTCGCTACGAGCATGACTTGAAAGATATTGGCGTTTGGAAGTTGGAAATATTCCACTCTATTTGTCTTGTATATGGAATTTTAAGTATTTGTGAAAGCTCATCTTGCGCGATTATTTCCATGGCTACTACGTTCCACCAAAATTACCTTGCAAATGTTGAAGATGTGTGAACAGTCCAAAACGGGAATTGACCACTTGATGTTGGTTACTAATTGTATGGTTCTCCAGCGTTCTACTGAGCACGTTGCTTTCCATTCTAACTTTCACATGACATAATATTCCATGCATGGCTCTAGCCTCTAATCGAACAAAAAGTTCCCGATAATCGTTGCATTAATTGGGTAGGATGTTATTGGTTTCTACAATACTATCTAGAACTAGAAAATAATTACTTGTAAGGCTGATACGTGGAAGGATATCTTAAAGGAATATTTGCTTGGATGCCACTGAGAAGTAATGAAATTTACTTTATGCCACCTGATAGTAGGAGTGTAAATGAACCGAGTCGAGCGAAATTTCGAGTCATAAGTATTATCTTATTTAATTAACAAATACAAAAATAATTATGAATAAAACAATAAAAATTCGAGCGAGTTATCGAGTCGAGTATCAATTTTTTTTCGAGTTCGAGCGGCTCGTTTACCGAACCAAGTTTGAAGAGTTTTTGGTTTTCATCAAGATCTTTCATTTTCAAGTTAAACTAGAGTCGAACGTTTTTCAAGTCGAATTTGACAGCCTTACCTGATAGTAACTATTTGGCCTAATACCATAGAAAAATCAAAATATTTATCTTAATGTCATAGAACAATCAAAATAAATGTATTTTTTATAAAAAAATAATTATTTTGTATTTTTAAAATATAAAATTATCGAATTTTATTTGTTTAGTAATCGAGTCATTAAGTTTAGTGAGAAAAAAAGAAGAAATGAAAAATAGAGATGAGAGAGAGTATAAATATAAAAATTGAGTATGTTTTTTTCAATTTTTACAACACATATAATAAATTTTATGAATTTTGGTTTTAAATATTATTATACTTAACGGACGTTAACAGAAAGTTAACGGTTTGCTAACGGAATGACATTAAGGTAAATATTTTGATTATTCTATGACATTAAAATAAATATTTTGATTTTTCTATAATATTATGTCAAATAGTTACTATCAGGTGGCATAAAACTAATTTCGTTGTTTTTTAATGACACCCAAACTAATATTCCTATCTTAAACGATAAAAACATAATCGTGTCCTACGTTTGCACTAAACCTAATTAATAGTTACTGCTGAGACTCCATTCTTGCATTAACCGCAAAATGACGTAGGAGGCCGGAATGATCCAAGACGATGTAAAAGTTTTGATTAATCAATTAATCAGCGACTAACCCGACATTTTGACGCCACTGATTATTTTTGGCTCGGCTGTTATTGAACAGTTGCTAGATATACTCTACATGGTGCATACGGCATGATCACTTTCATGTTTTATTCAAGTCTTTGGCTAGATTCTAAGATAGGGTGGTCCGATCGACGACTTTACCAATCAATCTCATTGTCTATTGGCATGTGCTCCCTATGTCTAATCTAGAAGAAGACTTGGCTGGTCTGGCTGTCGATGCGTTGATGTCGTTGTTTTAAAACTCATCTACTTGTTGTGAAACACATGTAAATGAAGTTTGCTTTTGATAATATAGAGTGTTACATTACATTTAGGAGTTCTTTGTACATAAATGACTTAGCTAAGGGTGTTAAGTTAAGTTCACGTGTAAGGAGCTGATTGGTGGAGTCTTTTAAGTTGGTTGTGGTTGTAACAAAATGGAGTACAAACATATTTCTACTTGCAAAAGGTAGAAATACATCTCTATGATGCAATTCACCAGTTGAGGGGGAGCAAATTCTATTTTGTTTGATCTCATTTTGATCTCTCTCCAATCTCTCTATACCTCTCTCCTCTCCCTTTCCCTTACCCCATCTCTGGAAGGTTTCGGCTATCATAATTTTTCTATGGTTTCTTCACTCTGAAGACGGAAGTAGAAATACACAACCCTAAATATTTGAATTTTTCTTGATGGATTAAGGAGAGACTACTAGTCTATTACACAATGAACTTGTATCCAAAATAGGTTCATGCTACATTCAATATAAAGAGTATGGAAAAAGAAACCCGAAAACTTTCCCTTATCACGAACTCTCTCCTTAGACTAAACAAAAGTGATTTTGTTTTTCATCAATACCCTACATTTCAGTTTGAATACCCTCATTATCGATCATCTTTAACTATTACCTATCATGCCCTCCATTTTTGTCTCCTTGACGGGCACTTGAGTTTGAAGGAACTTATTGACGGAATGAGTTTGAAATCTGATATTCACACTGGTTAGGCGGCTCCGATGTTCTTTCCTTTGTTTTGTTAAAAAAATAATGTTGAGTTTGAACCATGCATGCTTAGTAAAAGACAAAAGAAAAATTAAAGGGATGAAGAATTCTAACGTGTTGTAGCGTGTTAGACCTTTTATTTGTAAGATAGTTAAAACCAGAAATTGAACCCAAATATCACATGATTAGTAGTTCATTAATTGTAAAGCCGGTCCCAGGAAAAGAACCTCACCTTACTCCAGGTTTATTACCTTTGCATTTAGGTGTCGCGTATGGAACATATAAAAGTTGATCAGCAACACATGTATATATTATGATTACGTACACTAAATATCGGAAGATCGATATTCAAACAAAAGAAAACCCACGTAAAGAAAAATGTGCATGGAAAGTTATGCAACAACTACGGATATTCGATCAGGATATAAAAGACGCAACATTTAGAGCTAGAAATTATTGGGGGTGTGATTTGGGTTTGATTAGTTTGGCCCTGTATGTCTTCGGATTATTATGCTTTTGCTTTGCACATATTGGACCGCTGTTAAAATCAGAATTTGTTCTTGTTCAGATATCATCATTCCACGTGTACATGTCATTGAGTCATGGAGGCGAGTCGGATTGAATTTTCAGGAGCGAATATTGACTAACTCTTTTTCGACGTTAGTGCGACCGCTAAAAGCAGCAGATGTTTCGTTTTTCTTTGAAAGATCTGAAACAGTAGACGTTAATTTAGCTAAATTGTCAAGACGTTCCATCAAAAAAAATTGTTCCTCACTGCTTATTAATTTTTCAAAAAGAAATAAAGAAAGAAACTACGGTATTTGTGATTTTGTTTCCTTCAATATCTTATCACCAGGTTAATTGTACCTAAAATGCATGTGTGTGATCCTGATCTTAATCCTAATCCTAATTGAGTTTTATTAATGTTTTAGGTGGTGATTAGGAGGAGATGGATTGGAGGGCTGAGATGGAGTGTTGGTGGATGAGGGGTTGAGATGGATTGAAGATGAGATGAAGAGGGAATTAGATGGATGGTGAGGATGGAGTTGGGGTGAGATATTTATTTGGTGATTCTCCCTCTCACACCTTACTCTCTCATGTCTCCCTCTCTCTCTCTCCCCTAGGTTCGAACTCCGACGAGTTTTGTGATCTCCGGCGAAGTGAGGAGCGACAAAGGCGGTAGTTTGAGGTGAGTTCGTGGTTTTGCTAAACCGTTCCTTTTGCTTTGATTCTCTCTCTCAACCTCACTCGTGTGTTGTGGTCCTGGTTGGTTGGTGGAGGTTGACGGAGGTGGAATCGTGAGTGTGGATCGTCGAGGAGGTGTTGATCGTGGTTTAGACGCGAGGTTCGTCGACGGATCGTGTTTTGGGGGACGTGCTCGTGAAAGCGCCGTCGTGGTTCTTCAAAGGTTTCTTCAAACCTTTCGGGTATGTCAAACTCGCTCATTTTAGTAGTGTGAGTATTTGGAAGTCGACGGTAGGTCTTGTAGGATCGTGTGGGTTATGGGTCCACTAATCACTTTTACGCTAATCACCTACTCGTTTTATCGATCGAGTTATATGTAGCGGAATTTAAACAACTAAACGAGCAAGTAAGAAATAAGCAAACCACAATGGACGCCAGGGTTTTTTATAGAGGTTCGGCCACCACCTACGTCCTCTCTTGCAAGCTCCGCTCGACACTTCGAGCTCCGCTCGCGTCTTCACTATCCACTCCCCGTTCCGGGTCGGGAGAGAACGCATTTTACAAAACAAGCTCCGTGAACAACCTCGCGAGCTTGACTTTTTTCTCTCACAATCCGAGAGGAACACTTCGGGCTTTCACCGAAGTCCTTGCTTTTTTTACAACTGAGAACTTGAGTGGAACACACTCTCTAAACTTGAGCACACTTGAATGAGATTGAAATTGATTCTAAGTGTGGAAATTTGAGGCTTTGAGTTTTTCAGATTCTCTTTAATGTTTGGGACAAGTTTGTAGTGGGAGAGTTGTGTTAAAATGTGTTTTACAACTCCTTATATAGGCATTAGAGAGAATAGAGCCGTTGGGATTGATTGGGTAAGAGTTGATGTGTGATTACACAAAACAGAACCTGCAGGACCCAATTCTGGATGAAATCGGTCGACCGGATCGGGATGATCCGTCGACTGTTAGACAATTTTGCACTAAGTTCGGTCGACCGATTAAGCAACGGTCGACCGCCCAACGCAACGACTTAGGTACACTTAAGTGATCGGTCGAACACCTAAAGGGAAATGGTCGACCGATTTGTACCAGGCACTTTGGGGTTGACAAACAAATAGATATTCGGTCGACCGAAACAGGTCTAGCGGTCGACCGTTTTTGTCTAAGAGATTTGGGTTTGTCAAGAGATGAACAAACGGTCGACCGATCTTGGTCCTCGGTCGACCGATACATGAAATGATTTTGGGGTATTTTTGGTTTAATACGAATACGACCATTGGATATATACGACAAGAATAACGGTCGGAAAAATAAGTTCAAACGGTCGACCGAAAGAGAAGGTGCGGTCGACTGAAACTAGACAGGGAAACACAAAACAAAATACTTGATCATCTGGTCGACCGAACGACATATTGCGGTCGACCGTTTTGGTTCAGACAGCTAAGGTTTAGGTTTGGTGTTTTCCGGTCTAAGTTTGGGTGATCTATTTAAGTCCAAATTATGTGAAATTTCGTGTGTGACTTCTATGAGGAACCTAGTGTGTGTTTAAGTTGATTTTAGCTCAAGTATGCTCAAAATACACAAGTTCCTAAAGACTCAAAGAAATACAAAATACATGTCTTCAAATGAGCTTGATTACATGTCTTGACTTGTTTTCCTTTCTTCCTTGAGTCTTGATCACCTGTAGAGGTTAGCACAGAGCAATATATATGCAATGCAATATGTGTGCTACTCTACATGATCATAATTAAGATTATGTTAATTTAAATCATCAAAACATAGATTAAGGCAAAAAAGCCAACAGGTCTTTCGGCTCGTCGCAAGTAAACATGTAGCAGATTTTACTGCTTGATCGGTCGACCGGTTGGTGCAAACGGTCGACCGTTCGTAAAGAGAATTCGGCTTTTGCCTCACATCGGTCGAACGATGCCCTTGGGGCGATCGACCAGTTGTGCATTAGGAGGCGAGCCTGGTTGGTTTCGGTCGAACGGGTCCCCTTCGCCGTTCGACCGTGTGCTCCGTCATGGGTCGGGTAGGGCGTTGACCATCTAAACGGTCCACCGCCTGTATGACTTTGTCCGACCGTGACTTAAGTTGAAATAATGGTCGGTTCGACCGAAGGTGGTTTCAGTCGACCGGACTTGATGTGCAGCGTGGGGGAATTCGGTCGACCGAGAGTGTTCGGGCGTTCGACCGGATTCGTGGTGAGAGTTGGGGGAATTCCCTGGTGGAATTCGGTCGACCGGGAGTTCTCGGGGGTTCGACCAGATTCGTTGTGGAGAGTGAGGGATTTGTCCCTAGTGACTTTCGGTCGAACTGGCCCCCTTTGCCGTTCAACTGATTGGTCGTTTTGTTCGTTGAACCTGAGAGTTGACCATCTAAATGGTCGACCGCCCTTTGACTTTGGTTTGACCAAACGAATGATGTTGGTGGGAATCAGTCGACCGATGGAGTGCCGGTCGAGGTGATTGCCCTGTGTTTGCGTGATTCGGTCGACCGGGACTTTTGGTTCGGTCAACCGTTTGTGTCCACTTTTGCACTATGGAGGTGCGGTTGATGTGGTCGTCCGTGTGGGGCGAGTTGTGGTGCCGATGTTCTTCCGGCAAGTGTGCTAGGGTGCACGAGTGTTACGACGGTTGGGTGAAAAAACCCTGGAGCCCCGTAACTGTGTGAGAGCTTGGGTTGGGTGAAAAGTCCTGGAGCCCAGCTTAGAAAATGTGGTGTTGCGGTGGTTGGGTGAAAAAGCCCTGGAGTGCCGTAACTGTGTGAGAGTTGTGGTTGGGTGAAAGAGCCCTGAAGCCCAGCTAGTCTGTGCGGGGTTGGGTGAAAAAGCCCTGGAGCTCCGTAGTGCGTTCAGATTGGCTGAAAAATGCCTGGAGCCTGAGCAGGGACCACGTGTTAAGGGTTGGCTGAAAAAGGCCTGGAGCCCTTGGACGTTTGGGTTGACTGAAAAAGGCTTGGAGCCTCGTGACTGTGGTGTGTGTTGTGGTTGGGTGAAAAAGCCCTGGAGCCCAGCATGTTTGTGGTATTTTTTCTTGTTAGTAGAATTGCATACTAGGGTGTTTTTCATTTCATACATTGTAGATATTGACATACGGGATTTCCTTCTGGAAACTCAGGCATTGTTGCATGTTTACTTTCAGGCCGTGACCGGCGTTAGGTGGGGTGGTGACCGAGGAGATGGGCACTGCTACCTGATCCTGTTTTCTCTCAGTTGAGGTCGAGTGATTACTTGTATTTATTGTGTAGCCTTTTGATGTAATCACCATTTTGGAAAATATTCGGATATATATATATTATATATGTTGGTGTACCGTCTTCCTTGTGTTTGAGTAATATCCTCTGTTGATTGTTGTTTAGAAAATTTTAATTTTTTCCGTTCGAGAATGTTACAACATGCTATCTCACCAATACTTCTAAAAAAAGTTGAGAAAAAAATGAAAGCTTCATGCATTTAGCCTTCCTAAGATTAATCAGTGCAGTTTCATAGGTGTTTAGCATGAGTTGTTGAAATCTCAACTGGATAATTATTTAAAAATGACACACATAGAAGATTTAATTCGCAATACAGGTCGTTGCTATTATTATTAATTATACAAACGATCAAGAGGGATCTTATTGCTGATCACAGTGGATCTTATGGTGCCAAATATATAGAGTGCCGATTGACGTAAATACTACAGACATGATACGAAATTCTCAATTAGTTTGGACGTTGGCCGTTGAAGTTGTCTGGAGGACTACAGTTGCATGTGGTGATGAACAAAGACAATGTTGAGTTTGAACCATGCATGCTTAGTAAAAGATAAAAGAAAAATTAATTAAAGGGATGAAAAATTAGAATTCTAACGTGTTGTAGCGTGTTAGACCTTTTATATGCAAGATAGTTAAAACCAGAAATTGAACCCAAATATCATATGATTAGTGGTTCATTAATTGTAAAGCCGGTCCCAGGAAAGAAAACCTCACCTTACTCCAGGTTTATTACCTTTGCATTTAGGTGTCGCACATGGAACAGATAAAGGTTGGTCAACAACACATGTATATATTATGACTATGTACACTTGAAATAGATAAAAGCCGATCGATCAAAACGTATATATATTATGATAACATATATAAGTTACACACATAAAGCTGGGTTTTTATTTGTGACCACAAGTGATTCTTATTGAACCCATAGATATATATATAGCCAGGACGTAGTGCATGAGATCCATTACCCATGGACGTACACACACATCTCAAATTGTCAATTAGTATGGACGTTCGCCGACGTAGTTGCCGGGAGGGTTATAGTTACAAGTGATGAAGATGTCACCACTGTCGCACTTCACACGTGCGCAACCGAGTTGAGTCGAGCTACGCCACACCACCTGAGTGTAGTGTCCGCACGACTTACCGGCGGGTGCCGAGCACGTGTTGCTGTTGTAGTCGTACCATTGATTCTCTCCAACCCATGACGCAACCGCCTCCCCGGCCGACCACTCCTTGTCTGGGCCCAAGAAGAGGTTCTCACCATATGACCCGCTAGAATGGGCCGATTCGCAAGTCCCGATCTTTGAGTTAGCGTAGTTTTGCGCGTAGTCAGCTACCGTGGGATCCCATGTCAATGGGCCCACACCGACCGCTGCCCGAGCAGTGTTGTGGGCTGCAAGGAAGTCTTGGGGTGTGTTTTGTGCTTGGGCAACCATGGCGAAGGCCATGACACACATCAGAGCGAATGCAACCTTGGAAAACCCTAATTCCATGCTTTGTATATATCGATGTATTTTATCTACTTGGTTGGATTGATGTTTGATGAGGATGAGATGGTTCCTTTGAGAGGGTTTATATAGGGTTTTGGATGGTAGAACAGTTCGTCCCTACGTGCATGATCGACTGTATCAACGTGAATCACTTGGAAAAAATAATGCAGTTTGAATATTAATTATAGCAACCGACTCTGTATATCATATCATATTGTTTTACATCGATTTTGATTTGTACATGAAAGACGCACGCTATAATACTAGTTATATCCAAATGAATATCAAAAAAAAAAAACACTGTTGGCTACATTTTTGTGGTAATTAAACTGTTGGCTACAGGTTAAACGTATACATCTCGTAATTAAACTGTTGGCTACATTTTTGTTAATGAACATGTTGCAGCTAGAATGAATTATGCCAAATTAATTAGATAGATTAAATTTAACTTCTACTATGCAAACTATTACTTCTCTTCACGTTACGCTATTTTAAATAGTTAGAACATTTGAAAATTTTGATAATGTACGTACATTAAGTTACACAATTTTGCATCACCATTACGTCCTAAAAATATTTACTTTTGCGTATAACAGTTTGACGTAATAATGTTGCATAATTGGGTATTGTGAGTTGATTAATTTTGAGCAACATTACATGCGATTTTTAGACATTTGTTTAATTAAACTGAAAGACATCATGTAGTTTGCTTATACGACTTCCACTTCATTTGTAGTGATGTAAGCCAAGTTATATTATTTTTCACTTTTATTTTATAACAAATACGGCCAAAAATCACATTGTTTAATAATATTATCTTGAAAAAAAAACTCAGAATTACAGTAGACCACAACATTGTTATGGAAAATTTTACAGTTTTAAAAACAAATTCGCATTATAATAATAATTCAGAATATTTTACTCTAATATTTTCTCTAAATATAAATGTGCATTTAATATAAATAAGAGATTATGAAATTTCCATTTCTGATGTAGCAAATGGGGAATATTGAAGCATCGGAAAGAAAATAAATCCGACGACGTTGATTAAGTTAGACGAGCCCACGAACAAAGATAGTATTATTTTGGGCCGTACTTTCTTACAGCCCATTGTAAAAGGCTGACAAAGCCATCGGCCAGCCTACTAATTTGAACTTTCAAACCTGCATCCACTACTCCGCCCCAGTCAACACTCCAACAAAACCCACCACAGCACCACTCCACACCTCCCCTTTCGGTAACGTCACCGCTGACACCCGAAATCACCGCCACGCCAAAGTTGGAAAGCGGATTCCAATGCGGAAACGTCACGATTCGCTTCCGAAACTCCCGAAACCAAAACCGGAGGAAACGAAAAGAAAAGAAAAGAAAAGCGAAGTCGGAGCTGGAAAGGCATTACTGTTCCAGTCCACCACCACTAGGGTTTGTCCGTTTTCTCCTCCTCCGATCTAGGGTTTCGAGGAGAGATGTTAGCCTCCACCCCGCGGGTGAGGAGCGGCTCCCTGGCGGCGGTGACGCCCCCCGCTGGCTCCGCGAGAGGGATGGTGTCGGACGAGGACGTGTGGAGGAGGCTTAAGGAAGCTGGGTTTGACGAGGAGGTGGTGCGGAGGAGGGACAAGGCGGCGCTTGTGGCGTACATAACAAGGCTTGAGACTGAGGTTTGTTTGTGGTTTTTTGTTTTGTTTCTTTTCCTTCGTTTACGCGGTGGAAGATTTGGAGAATTGGAGTGGTTAAGAAGAGTAGATGCTGGAATGTTGGCGGTTTTTTATGGTGTGGTTTGAGATTTGTTTAATATTTTATTTATCATTCTAAAATGGGATGGTGGAGTTTGTGTTTGTTAAGTGACTTTAGTTTGGAATATTGAAAACTCTAGCTATTGGGTGATAAAATTTGGAAGTGAAATTCTAGAATTGGGTAGTTAGATACTGAAACTTTTCGATGCAACTGTTCTTGGTTTGTTATCTTAACAGTGTGCTGATGCCTTTCTGGCGCTTTTTAAGCTTCCAAACTGAGCATTGTTGATGAACATGATTTATGAGGGAATGAAGCAAGGAACTTGAAGGTGATGCTTCTGATGGAGTGATGATCTTGCCCTTTGTGGAGCTTGATTTGAAGCTAACCACTATGGAATTATTCGGGAAGGGACCTAGCCAAGGGTTTCTTGTAATTGGGCAGTTGAGAAAGAGATAACTGTGAAGGTGGAAGGTTTGATCTATTCAAAATTTAGGGTGGTCATTTCCTGACACACTTCCAAGTAGAAATTATCCTGGATCCTACTACCTCTTTCACCCAATTACACATGAAAGTTATTGGTCGTTATGTTTCAGGGTTCTTGCAAAACAATACTAGAATTTTGCATCGAATCATTGTAGTGTAGTTGTCACCGCATAAACTGTTATTTCAGGTAAACAACAAAAAAAAACTAAGTAGGCAATGGATCTTTCTAAAGTTGGGGGTAGCAAAAAAGTAGAGGCTTCATTTTGGCAAAATCACGGTTTGGTGGCATGGCGAGTTCTTATTCCTAGAAACAACTCAAGATGTGACAGATTCAGATGCTAAGTGTACATACAGAAACCAAATATATTCTTCGTTGTTCCAACCAAAATCAAGAAATCAAGACTCAACTATCACATCTTGAGCAGAATTTTGAGCAGTGTTTTTCTTTAGACAACATTAAGTGTGTATTTCTCTTGTTGACCTAAACCTGTTTCGAAGCGTTGAATGTTGTTTTATGTTAACTTAAAAAATATTCATGAAGATATCATAGGATGTATGTGTGATATCACTACTGATGTTTTTTTCTGGTTTAGTTAATATGTACTCAAAGGGTAAGCTAACCTGAGATTACATGATACATGATGAAGCTCTAGTTCTGTTGAAAATTAGGCTATTCATATGCATATTGTTGGCAATGATTAAGTACTAGTGACTTCCATTTATAGCACCTTGAAACAATGTATTTAATCTCTTTATCATGCAGCTTTTTGACTATCAACATAATATGGGTCTACTTATTATGGAAAAGAAAGACTGGATGTCCAAGTATGAAAAAATCAAAGCAGCTCTTGAGTTAGCAGAGTTCTCATATAAGCATGACCAAGCTTCCAATTTATCTACCATTGCTGAAGCTAAGAAACGTGAAGAGAACCTCCAAAGAGCTTTCGACGTTGAGAAAGAGTGCATAGCAAATGTAAGGAAATCTTACTTGATTTTGTTAGTGGAAATAGTTTAATATCATTTGCCGAAGAGTACGTTATCAAATGAATCAATGTTTATAGCTTCCAACATCTGATCATTTCAAGTATGTTTTAGTGGCTTACACTTTTCTCGATGTATATGTAAATCTACAATTTGGGTACTTGGTGTTATCCCAGGCCCGACCCAATAGCAGGAGCAGGGTGAGCTCCTGCTCCGGGCCTCAATCCGGGCCTCAATCCGGGCCTCATTTTGAAGGGGCCTCAAAAAAAAAAATTGTACATGAACTTATTAGGTTGCGAATAAAATTAGTGTTAACACATAAATATCACATAAACATTGATAAATTTGTCTCAAATATTGCTAAGAAGACAAAAAAATTCAATTAATATTGCATTAAGTTAGTGAAATTTTTATTATTTAAACTAGGAGGACAATTTTTTCAAATTTATGAGCCTCGTTGTTTATTTTCGCACATGACCTCAAAAATTTCCGAGACGGCCCTGTGTTATCCCTTGCATATTCCTAAGTACCACCCATCGTATTTATAGTAACAAAATTCCATGATGCAATAATTAGCAATTATAACATACATTTTGTTTGTTCAAAAAAGAAAGGCATACTTCACTGATTCTACAATATGTGGGAATGAACTATAGCTTATAAATACTCTAGAATATAAATACTCTATTCTAGCTTTTTTTTGTTATTGATTCCCAAGATAAAGATGCTTTAGTTTTCTTGAGAAGAGATCAGAAACTTTCTCAATGTCATTTGATTGATAGTTTCCACAATTACATCTTAAAGTTTTGGCACTAAATTGTCCACATCCGTAGACAACATTTCGCTCAAAGTAGAAAGTGACACGGACATTGCACACAGTACATTAAATGAGTAGTGTTTGTTATTCTGATGTGATTCTTTGTGGGTTTTCTTGATGTTTTAGCTTGAGAAGGCACTGCATGAGTTGCGTGCGGAGTGTGCTGAAACCAAAGTTGCATCTGAATACAAACTAACAGAAGCACGGAAACTGGTAGAAGATGCCCAAAAAATGTTTGATGAAGCTGAAGAAAAGATCCATGCTTCTGAATCTTTGAATGCAGAAGCAAGCCGATCTGAGAGTAGTGCATCCAGAAAATTACTGGAAGTGGAAGCACGTGAAGATGAGCTTAGAAGAAGGCAGATTCTTTCTGTGTCCGAGTAAGTTCTCAGCATAATGCCATCACATAATAGTTGTTTCCAGACACGTTCTTTTATCCTACATTGTAATTTTTTCTTTGCTTCAAAATAGACATTTGTTTGATAGAATATGGATTGTAGACAAAATTACATGGTATAAAAGGTTTTTGTTCTCTTCGTTTGCTTTGTTGACGTGACGTGACATGACATGAGTGATAGCTCATCAGTCATCAAGGTTAACACGTTGCCGAAGAGACTTATTTCTTCTGGGTTTTAATATATCTATAAAGCAGGAAAGCATGTACTTGTACGAGTGTCTAGAAGACTAGAACAGACAAGAAGAGCTTGTCTCTTCTCTCATCTGTTATTTGAAAAGCTCTTAAGTTGTAATTCTAGATTATATATATATAAGGAGGGATCTACTACCATTAAATTTCGTTGATACACAGTTACACCTGATAATAAAATCAAATTTGAACTCTAAATTGAAAATTCAAACTATAGATCTTGATTTACAACATAAGTAGATTAATGATATCGAAAATCATAAAATTTGGTAATCGTTTCATATGAGATTTAGAAAATTTGGGATTTTTAGCGAATGTAGTATATTCATTTTTACATCTTTAGATATTACGTAAAATATATTCCAAATTTTATGATTTTCGATATCCTTAATCTACATATGTTGTAGACCGTTTGAATTTTCAATTTGAAGTTCATATTTGATTTTATTATCAAGCACAACCGTGTATCAACGAAATTTAAGGGTAATGAATCCCTCTCTCTATATATAAATATATATATATATATATATTTGAAATAAGTTTTACTGGTTTTTAGTTAATCTTCCATACACACTTTATTCATGGTAAGCTAAGAATTTGCAGTCACTTCAGCTTTTGTGCCACAGATCAGGAAAAAAATCAGTGATCTGTTATACATCTCTTAGGTCATTATAAATACAAGGTAGGGTTGTGATACTACTTAAAGGGTGATGATGTTTACCATTTGACTTAATATTATTAAGCTTTTAACACATAACAACAAGTCCCTAAATTTTATATTCTCATAGACCTCATTATGTAGTTATAAACGACAAGTTTCGAGGATTTTAATCTTTAGGCCTACTAAAAACTTACACTTGATTTTCTCATAGACCTCATTATGCTTGATTCATGTCAGCTGACTGCATTTACACAAACACGCCAGACGGAGAGGCAAGATTTACTCTTTCCATTTGATCATCCAACAGATGACTAAGCACAGTTTATGAAGTAAATCCTTTCTTTTCCCTTTGGCAAACCTCCCCCTTTCTTTTGGCTCATAGGCTGCAATTTAAAAAATTGATCATGGAAACTGTATGATTGAACATGTTAAAGGAGATAGAAAAATCAGAAAATAAGTATTTACTAGGACTTTTTTTGAGTGTATGCATATGTTGGCGTGTTTGTTTGCATGTTTATGCAGAGAAATTTTAAATTTTAACATGTATATGATGGAACATATATTCCTTTCTCTGTATGATGATTACTTCCGGAAAGTGACAATTTTTGGAAGAGGGCCTTTAGAAGTTAATTCATGAAAAAAAGGTATGAGATAAGTTCCAAAAAGTCCAAAGCCGACCTGTAAACTAAGGAATGACCTTTGAAGCATTTATATACTAGACTTGAATAACTCGTAATCCGTATTCCTACTTTGCATTACATACTGAAATAAAACCTATTGTATTATTGATAATCTAAAATGATGCATTCACTTTCCTACTGACAGATTGGATGGTAAGGAAAAGGATCTCAGTCTTGAGAGACAGTCTATTGTTGAAACTCAACAAATTCTAAAGCAAGAGCATGAACATATCCTTGAGCAACAGACTAACTTAAATCAGAGGGAGGAAAGTATCTTTGGTAGGTCACTTGAATTGGATCGTTTGGAGAAGGAATTGGAAGCTGCAAAAGCAAGTATTGAGATGGAGCTCATGGGCATAAAACTTGAAAAGTCAAATTTGGATTCTGCTCTGTCGTCCCTTGCAGTCAGACAGGAGGTGCTTTTGTTTTCCTTACACATCACATGGCTACTTACCTTCTAGTTCACCTTTTGTTTTCTGAATTATTTATGGTCGTAATGATGACAGGCAATCACCGAGACAGAAAGCCAGCTCACTAGAAGAGAGAAAGATTTGATTGCCATGCAGGAAAATCTTGCTGTTAAAGAGCGTGTGAGCTCTCCTTTTTATTCTATATAATGCATTGGTTTAGAATTTAGGTATTTCATCAATTTGTCTGCCAAATTCTAGCCGGAAAGTTAACCTTTTTCTTTATAATTGCAGGATGAGATCCAAAGACTTAAAGCTGAATATGAAGTAGCATTGGTGAAAAGGAAATCTGAATTTGAAGACAACTTAGCTAAGCAACGTAAACTTGTGGAAGATGAATTGGACTCCAACAAGCAAAAGTTGGAGCTCAGGATGGCTGAGATTGATGAAAAGGAGAAAGTGATTTTCGAAAAAGAAAATAAATTACAACTGCAGCTAAATGCACTACTCGATAGGGAAGCTGATGTTGCTGAGAAACTCAAAGTTCTTAGTGAGAAAGAGAAGTCTTTGTCTGTTGCTAAAGTAACTGCAGAGAAGGAAATGTTGGAATTGCAGAAAGAAAGGGAAGAAATTAAGAAAATGAGGTTGGACCTGGAGGAAACTAAAAAATCATTTGAAGATGAGAAGATTCAATTTACACTTGCACGTGAGAAATTAGAGGTTACTGTTGCTGAGAGGAATGAGTTGCTTGTCCTTGAAATGAAACTCAAGGAAGAGATTGACAGCTTTAGAGCTCAGAAGAAGGAACTTTGTACCGAGGTAGATACCTTGAGAGCAGAAAAGGAGAAGTTCGAACATGAGTGGGAGTTGATTGATGAAAAGAAGAATAAACTTCAGAAAGAAGTTGAACTTTTTGCTGAAGAGAGGAATGCTGCATGGCAATACTTAAAGAATGAGCGTGCTAGCTTGAAATTAGAGAAAGAGGCTCTTCAGAACCTGTTTAAAAATGATTTTGAATCATTGTCTCGTGAAAGAGAGGAAACAATAGGCAAAATAGAACGGGAACATTTAGAGTGGTTTAGTAAGATTCAGCATGAAAGAGATGCACTTCTTGAAGAGATCAAGTTGCAGAAGAAAGAATTAGAAACGTGCATTGAAAAGAGGAGGGAGGAACTAGAAGCTTATCTAAGAGAAAAGGAAGAGTCATTCGAAAAAGAGAAGGCCATAGAACTTCAGAACATATGTTCTCAGAACAAAATGTTAGCAAAGGAGTTGGAACATGTTCAATTGGAAAGGAAGAGACTTGACCAGGAAAGAATGGAAATAACAGAGGACCGTGCTGTGAGAGACAAGGAATGGTCAGAAATAAAAAGCTCTCTCCATGAACTCGACATTCAAAGAGAGAAGCTGCAAGCACAGAGAGAAATGCTTATTACTGAGAAAGTGGAAATAAATGCCAAGATAAAGCATCTAAAAGAGTTGCAGTATTCGCAGATTGCAGCAGAAAATCGGGCTCTGTCGGAGAGTCCTGCTTGTGCTACAAAACCAGTTCAAACTGAGTCAGGTAGGAAATCCTCTAGCCATATTCGTCTCAAAGACGCTGTAAATGTTCCAAATTCAACAAATAAAGTTGTTCAAGAATGTAGTTTGAAAAACATTACTCCTAGGAAACCCATTGATGTTTCACCACCAACAGCAGTAACTTCATCTTGGATAAAAAGGTGCAGAGACATGATATTCAGACACCCATCCGAGAATGGTGCAGATATCCCCAGTGTTAATGAAACACGCCATGATGTTGAGCCCAATAGTTCTCAATCGGAGGGTTTGGAAGGGCATTACCTTTGCCACAGTAATGGTGGCTTGGTGGTTAGAAGGAAGAGACTTAAAGATTCATCTCTGCATGTTGACACTATAAACGATCTGGGGACAGCTCAAAACCACCCGAAGAGGAGGCGTCAAGAGGAGATTACAGAGGCAGCCTTTCAGGGGAAGACGGTACCTGCAAAGTAAGTGCTGTCTATTTGTGTGATGAATTGTTTTTATGATATGAACTTGTGACCATATAGGCATCTCATTTCGTGCTTTACTTTGTGCACTCTGCACTTTGCAGTGTGACTCCAACTACGTCCTGGCATCCAGAAGGACCGGAACACACCGATGGCGTGATACTTTCCACTGAGAACTCAGAAGATCATGCTAGGAAAGCTTACAAAGAATTTGAACAGGAAAAGATGGTGGATTTGGCAGAGGTTGCGTTACCAATGCGAGATGCATCTTCTTCAAATAGCGAGGAAAAAACAGTAGAGGTTAGTATAAAGTATAAATGTTGAGATTGATTCATGTTATAATGATGAGATTGATTCATATTATAAAGTATCGATATGTAATCTCAAATTCTGTTTCTATTTGAGGCTTTAAAGATCCTTACATATCCTTTGTTGGCTGTGTTGCAGGAACAGGATATCGAGGGGTTGTGTCCAGTGCCATGCTAATTTCCTTTATCTTTGTTAGTTGCGATTTTTTTTCACTTTCCGGCGGTAGATGTGTAGATTTTTAGTATGGATTGTAGGCTGTATATACAATGGTATTCGATTAGTGTGGTGTGTTGTTAATGTGATTGCATGTGCAGTGTGCTATGCCCTAGGCCTGACAATTTGACACGGAACACGAACACGACACGAAAAATCTGTGTTTGGTTTCAGGATTTCGTGTTTCGTGTCGTTTTCTTGTTGGGTTTTGGGTACACGAAATTGATTTCGTGTCGTTTTCGTGTCTCCTGTTCGGGTACCCGAAAAAGATACGAAATACACGAAGTAAATAAAACTCAAGATTTAATCATGTTTGTTCCCTTGGTGCATTGGTTCGCACGTTAAGGCTCTCAGCTGCTTTTTTTTTGCTGAAATTTGGAAAAACCAAAAAAAAAACTTGGGAAGATTTGAACTCGCGATCCGCGGTTCCGCACCAACGACCGTTGACCACTGTGCCAACGTAAATCTTCTAGATATTTTGGATGTGCTATTGTACTCATAAAGAACTTCAATGTTTTTGGTGCTCTAAACATTTAGTCCCACATCGCTTGCATTATGTTTTACATTCACTTTATAAACAAATCAATAGTCTCTTCTCACTGAAGTGTTGTTCCACCGATTGTGAAGTGAGTTATGTTTCTGAATTTGTTGTACTCTAACATATTATTTTATGAGTAAATTTTGAGAAGCGTTAAATATTCGTGTTGTTTCGGGTCGGGTTCGTGTTTATGTGAATTGATTCGTGTCGTGTTCGTGTCTCGTTTATTGGACCTGAAAAACTTTCGGGTCGTGTTCGTGTCTTGGGAAATTGCCTTGTACACGTAAAAAAACACTATACGACACAGTACGATTGTCTGGCCTAATATGGCCTGTGGGATAGGATCTTAGAAAAATCAAATTAAATTGGTTTTGTTAGGCCGCCTTTGGTGACTTGGCCATGGGCATAGATTATGTTTTGTTTTGTGTTAACCATAAGCGTATTGTTGAACTCATAACGTAGATGCAAGACCGTGCCAGATGCCATCTTCGACAGAATCGTATCACTGCATCTGCAACATGAGATTAAAATAAGAGACTTGTCAAGAAGAGAGAAATTACATTAAAATAAGAGACTTGTCGAGAAGAGAGAAATTAGTCTCCTTTTGTTTAAATGGTCATCATTTGTGGTTGATTTTATATTATTTTTACCCTCGAGAAGATTACTACTTTTGCCTGCAGATGTTTGGTTCGGGTAATAAACGAAGTGTATCGCAACGGGTTGAGTGTAATTAAATTTCAAAAAGAACAGGTTGAGTGTGAATTTTAAGGGGGGTCTTCAGATTTATTGCTACCAACAGAGCCAAACAAATATTTATGTCAGAAAATAACAAAAAAGGAGACTTTTTCATGAGGGTAAAAAATAAATGATATCACATTATCACTTGTGGAACTGAAAGTGTGATTCCACCCCAGAAGAATGAAAAGTAAATATCATATAATATGGTAATCGGCGGACTTTTGACTTTTCAATGTAATACTCCAAAAAAAATATGAAATTTATTAAAAATTTATCAACCTCTCCCACCTTTTTGCATCTGCCGGAAGTCCTTTTTACCCTTGGAAGAAGCTATATCTTCATGCCCTGCCATTCCTTGTTCTCCGTCTGCACCGCACAAATAAACACCATCACTGTTCAAAACTTCCACTACCACGACAACCGTTGTTCCATTTTCGAGATTTTGGCAAATATGGTGCTAAATTATCTTCCCAAAACAATCCTGAGAGTAACATCTCAGGAGAATGTCTTGGGTCTTCTACGCTCTTCCGCTTGCCAGGTACGTCAATTTTCATTTATCCCCTGGTTTTGAAATTCTTTCTAATCTTTTTACGTTCTTTGTTTCACATACGCTGCGTATTCCGCATGTTCTTTTAACGTACTTCGGTTGATGTTCCTTTTTATCATTAACAGAATCAGATGTAAAGATGTGGTATATTATTATTATTATTTTCCTTCCCTTTTTTAGGTCTTCTAACAATGCGTTTAAAATAGCCTCACCTCACATTGGAAAATGATGGGCTCCTTATTGGAGTTCTAATTTTTTGGATATAAGATACTTGGTTCTAAAATTGAGCCCAACTTCAATAATATCATGCATTGTATTTTTGAGGCACTGGTTGTGATTTGTGAATCAAATAAAACATATAACATACTCTACAAATAATAATAATAATAATAATACATATAACAAGTTGTATGGTATCTTTTTTTTGATTGAATGGTTTTTAGGAGGATACGTTCGAATCTACCAGTGAAATATAAGATTAATAAACGTTTTCGTTAGACATTTTTTTCTCCTTGTGGGTAGAAATATCCTTAACATAGTAGAAACATTTTGTGTAATTTCCGTGTTATTGTTTTAGTGTATAAATTTATACTTCTTCGATGTTCTAATTACGGTGAACAGTTAGTGAAACGCTCTTATTCCAAATCAGAAGCTGTAACTTCTTCACAAACAGAGTATGAGATCAACAAACCAGATGCTCACAGGTGACAATCATGAATGAAATTGCTAAAACATTTCAGCATTTTTTTGGACCCTATCATTTTCTGATTAGGAGTTAAAGATCCATTAATGTGACCAAATTTCGGAATTGAATTGGCAGAAGTTCAGATTACGCCGATGTCAAGTGGGATGATCTTGGTTTCGGACATGTCCCAGTGGATTACATGTATGTGATGAAATGCTCTCATGGTAAGAGCTTCTCCAGATGTGAAATTACTCCTTATCGGGGCATAGAGTTGAGCCCATTCTCTGGGGTCATAAACTATGGACAGGTAAAAAAATGTTTCGTTAACAAGATTGTAGATTTTTTTTTGTGTCCAATTAACAACTAATTTCCTTCATAGGGATTATTTGAGGGTCTGAAAGCATATCGAAGGGTGGATGGAGAAGGAATCATGCTTTTCCGTCCACAAGAAAATGCGCTTCGCATGCAGACTGGCACTGAGAGAATGTGCATGCCTTCTCTTTCGGTTGAGCAATTCGTTGATGCTGTGAAGCAATTGGTATCGGCCAACAAGCGTTGGGTAAGTATCCCATGAATCCTAGTCAATACAATGCAAATCATGGATTAGGATATGAACCTAAGTGAGGTTATAAAACAGTAGCTTTGTCAAACCTTAGACTTGAGAGCAAAACCTGATTCACAGAATCTGGATATCCAAATTTTGTGTATAACCTTTGATTCCTTAAATGCCTCGCTTTAGGAAAAGGAATGAATTGGATTTGGTTTTCTAATAACAAAAAAATTGTTGTACAAAGGAATCCCAAATGCTTGAGCCCATTATGGGAGATCTGATACACTAACATACTTTATTTTTGCAGTCATAATCAACCATAAACCAATCACATTATCTTTCTGAAAACCAGGGATTAGTTCTTCTTGGGTCACTTTGTGCTTGTATAGATCTTGTCAGTAAATATGTCAGAATGTCTTTCATAATGTGCATAATGCTTCCTTTATGAAAAATGGTTAGCCTTCCCTTTTGAAAGTAGCACCTCCACTTATTTATTAAATTTTGTTTTTTTTAATCTGTCAATGTGGGACAGGTTCCTCCTCCAGGGAAAGGATCCCTCTATGTGAGGCCATTACTCCTTGGTACTGGACCTTTACTTGGTCTCGCACCAGCACCAGAATATACATTCTTAACATATGACTCTCCAGTAGGAAACTATTTCAAGGTCAGCTAATGTTGTTTGTATACGACAACAACAACAAAGCCTTTTATCCCAAACTAGTTGGGGTAGGCTAGAAATGAAACTCTAAGGAGTCACAGTTCATGCACGTGAATCGTCTTCTTCCACGCGTTTCTATCCAATGCAAATTCTCAAGGAACATTCCAATCTTTTAAATCTCTTTTGACCGCTTCCTCCCAAGTCAATCGTAGTCTGCCTCTTCTTCTTTTTATGTCTTCGATCCGATTCAATATCCCTCTTCTTATAGGTGTCTCCATAGGTCTTCTTTGTACATGTCCATATCATCTCAATCTGTGTTGGATAACTTTCTCTTCCATTGGAGCAACTCCAACTCTCTTCTTTGTACATGTCCATACCATTTCAGTCTGTGTTGGATCACTAATGTTGTTTGTATAAAATGTTAAAAACATCTCATTTTTATGAATTTTCCTTCTTTTATTGTTCCTTTTAACTTGAGCACTTGAATCGAATGTTCTCAATTTGTTACTTACTGCTACAATCACAAGCTTTTGCAGAATCTATTGTTTTAACATTTCAGGAAAGTGTTGCATCAATAAGCTTATTAGTTGACAACGAAACTCATCGTGCCATGCCAGGTGGTACTGGGGGTGTAAAGACGATCTCCAATTATGGGCCAGTAAGGAAAGCAGAAGTTTATTACATTTCTAACTTCTTTTTATTTTAACTTGGAAAAACAACTCTAATAAAATAGCCAAAGATGTATCTTATGTTGTGTTTGTTTTGTTTAGGTCTTGAAGTCACAAATGAAAGCTAAAAAGGAAGGGTACTCAGATGTTTTGTTTCTTGATTCAGTGGAGAAAAAGTACATAGAGGAGTCAAGTGCATGTAATATTTTCATTGTGAAGGTATTGTTCTGTAGGATTTATGGTGAAAATTGATGTTAGATAGTTCGTATATTGAGAAAATTGAACTCAGTAGTATCTGAAATCATTTTGATTGTGTGCTAGAGAATTTTACTATTATATATTTTTGTGAAAAACAATTCTTGCAGGTAATGTAATCAGTAGTACATAGAGAACTCAGTAGTACATAGAGGAGTCAATTCAATTGCTTGTAGTGTAATTTATAAACAACTATTTACTCATATTTTCATGAATTTAAAGACATACCTTATTACAGGACAATGTTATCTCAACTCCAGCAACATGAGGAACAATTCTTGCAGGTGTTACGAGAAAAAGCATCATCACGATTGCTCGTGATAGTGGCTATCGGGTAATCGACCTTTAATATCATGGTAAAAGGCTTCAGTATTGTACTTGTTAAAGATAGAAAGTCAGAGATGTATTAGCTGTATTGATTTAGGATTAGCTGTGTGAATATTTAGAGTTATTTATTTCCTATTTTATCGCTTGTCTTTGATTATATATGTACGTAACGTTAATTAGAGAAATATACAAAATCATAATCTTTCCAATACATTTACATGGTACCAGAGCCAGGTCAGGCTTTTGTACCCTAGGCGGCTAGGGTTCTGTCAGATCCACCGGTAGGCCACTCTGCTCCGTTGTTCCGTGCTGCACACCGCTTTGCTTTGTCCTGTGCACCGTGATAAGACCAAGTTGTTGTGGTCTCCTGATCTGTACTCCGCGACAACACCGAATCAGTTTTCTTTTTTTTCTTTTTGCTGTAGACCGCGCAAACACCCATAATTTTCCATAATTTACTCTGTGCGTGATCTTTCTGGAAATTGGTAAATTGGAAAATTCAATTTTTTAATGGAGAAGGATAAAGAACCTGCCATGCAAATTGTACCTATGGTTCCACAACTGATATCCACCCAGCAACTGAAAATTCCTATTAACCTCTCTAGCTCTAACTGGGAACAATGGTCCATATTTGTTGAGACTGGGTTAGATTCCCTTCGAAAGGGAAAATATCTGACAAAAGAAGCAGAAGCTACTGAGGACTGGAAAGCTGAGGATAGTTCTATTCGCATGATTTTGTGGAATGCAATGGAGCCCGATATTTTATCCACTGTACACACCTTTAAGACCACCAAGAAAATGTGGGATCATCTCGAATCCACATATTCTAAAAAAACCAGCATGGCACACACATACGCAGTTTCTCAGGCACATGCAAGGTGTGAACAGGGAGATGCAACTCTTACCGAGTACTTCACCAAATTCAAGAAATTATCTGATGAGATGAGGGATTTATTTCCCTTCGGTGCGGATTCAGCCACGGTATGGGAGCAGCTGAATACGCTCACATTTATTGGAGGTATGTCACCCAGATACTCCTCAGCACGACCGATCCTTCTTGGTCAGACAACTATACCATCATTGTCTGCTACTTATCATCTGCTGCGGGAGATGTTTCCATCTGATGGGATTGGTTCATCACCCATTACTGAAAACTCAGCATTAGTAGCAAACTCTTACAAAGGTAAGAGCACATGTCAGCCCTTTGTGAAAGGAGGAAAAGGATATGGGGAAACTTCCAATTCTAGTAGCAATAAGAATGTGCAGTGTCGTTATTGCAAGGAGTGGGGTCATATGAAGTGGGACTGCCCAAAGCGCCCTAAAGGTTCACCACAACTGGTACCACAACCTCCTCGTGCTCAGGTGGCCACTGTCGATCAATCACCCAACGAACACACCAATTCAGATGAAGTTGCTACACTTGTTCAGCGACTTGAGCAGTTGGGCTTCTCTCGTGCCGACATGGCCTCTCAGCCACAGACTCCGAGGGCTACTTTAGCCCACCCAGGTATGACTTCCAACTGTTTTATAGCATCAAAATCAGCATGGATTGTTGATTCAGGCGCTACTGACCACATGACTGGTAACAAAATTATACTGTCAGGACTTGTCACTACGTCACAACCACCTGTTCAAATAGCCAATGGCTCTACCTGTAATATAGAAGGAATTGGAACCACCCAGATTTCCCAAAACATGCCCTTATCATCTGTCTTATATGTTCCTTCTTTTCCTGAAAACCTTATGTCTGTAAGCAAAATAACAGAACAATTATATTGCTCTGTTATCTTCACCCCAACTAAATGCACCTTTCAGGAATTGGGGACGAACAGGTTGATTGGCACTGCATATAAGGACAAAGGTTTGTACTGCATGGAGAGCTCACCTCAGCGAGTGGCATACCTGAGTACTAGTGGTGCTAAGGAGGTTCATTATCAGTTGGGTCATCCCTCTCTCCAGGTGTTGAAGAAGATTTGACCTGAATTTCACTCTATTTCAGAATTAGTTTGTGAGTCTTGTATCCAGGAAAAGCATGTCCGTGCTTCCCATCCACCTAGAGTCATTAGTCGGTCTAACGGTATCTTTGATTTAGTGCATTCTGATGTTTGGGGTCCTTGTCCTGTTACATCTGTCTCCAATTTTCGATATTTTGTTACTTTCGTAGATGATTTCTCTCGTGCAACTTGGATTTTTGTTATTAAATCTAGACAAGAAATTTTTGCAAAATTTTCCATTTTTTGCTCTTTTGTGAAAACTCAGTTCGACACCACTGTTAAAACTCTTCGTAGTGACAATGCCAAAGAATATTTTACAAATGAATTTGTGAAATATATGACTAATAATGGTATCATCCATGAATCATCATGTGCTTATACACCTCAACAAAATGGAGTGGCCGAAAAAAAGAATAGACACATACTTGAGGTTGCTCGTACTATGATGATACATGGACATGTCCCTCATCGTTTCTGGGCTGATGCGGTTTTAACTGCATGTTATCTGATAAATCGAATGCATTCCTCTGTCCTTGACGGTGCAATACCCTATAATGTCCTATTTCCATCTGCACCTTTATTCCCTGTTTCACCCAAGATCTTTGGTTGCACTTGTTATGTGTATGATAATCGACCGGGTCGTACGAAACTTGATCCCAAGTCCATCCGATGTGTTTTTGTAGTCTATTCTGGAACTCAAAAAGGTTATCGATGTTATAGCCCCACTCTTAGAAGGTACTTTGTTTCATCTGATGTTCTTTTTATGGAGTCTGTACTGTTTTTCTTAAATTCTGAATCTAGTCCATTATCTACATCTAGTAATTCTCCACCTATCATGACTATTCTGAAATATCCTGAGATTCAAATCGGCTCTTCTCCAATCCTTGAGAGTGGCGAGCCGCCAACACCTCCTGTGCCTCCTATTACTCAGGTATATACTCGAAGGGGTAAGCATATCCCTCTTAATACTAACTCTGTCCAGACTATGCAGGACCATGAGACATGTGCATCTCCTGGTGACCCTCATCCAACCACTACATCCCCACCATCTCTTACCCAATCACCTGACCCTACCACACCTAGTCCACATATTCCTGCCCCAATCCCACCACCTCAAATCTCTGATCTTGACCTTCCTATAGCCCTTCGTAAAAACTTCCGTAACTGCCCCAGTACCAAATATCCCCTCGACCGCTTTTGTTCCTACGCAACTCTATCCACAGATCACTGTGCCTTTACTACTCGTCTTGACAGTTACTATGTTCCTAAGAATGTGCCAGAGGCTCTGCACAATCCAGGGTGGTTTAGTGCTATGCAGGAGGAAATGTCTGCTCTTTGGAAAAATGAAATGTGGGATCTTTGTCCTCTCCCTCCTGGCAAAAATGTCTGCAAGTGGGTCTTCACGGTCAAAGTTCATCCTGATGGTTCACTACACCGACTCAAAGCTCGCTTAGTTGCTAAAGGGTACTCTCAGGCGCATGGCATTGATTATGATGAGACATTTTCTCCTGTTGCTAAGATGGCATCTGTTCGAATTTGTATGTCTCTAGCTGCTGTTCGCCACTGGCCACTGCACCAATTAAATGTCAAGAATGCATTTCTCAATGACATCCTTGAGGAGGAGGTTTACATGACCCAACCACCTGGATTCGTTGTTCAGGAGGAGGCTTCCAAAGTTTGTCGTTTGCGAAAGTCTCTATACGGTCTGAAACAATCCCCCCGAGCTTGGTTTGGGCGTCTCTCCCAAGCACTTGGTCAGTTTGGCATGACCAGGAGTGCTAATGACCACTCAGTCTTTTATAGACACTTAAAGGAGAAGACCATCATCCTAGTTGCATATGTTGATGATTTGATTATCACCGGTGATGATGTCGATGGGATCTCGGAATTGAAGAAGTTTTTGAGCAAGCAATTTCAGATTACAGATCTTGGTAAACTAAAGTACTTTCTTGGCATTGAGGTATCACGGTCTCCTGGTAAGATCCTTATTTGTCAAAGAAGGTATGTTCTTTATATGCTTTCAGAATGCGGGTTGCTTGGATGCAAACCCGTTGACTCACCGATGGTCCCTGAGACCAAACTCATGCCTGATGATGGAGAACCCCTACATGATCCTGAGAGATATTGGAGATTGGTTGGGAAGCTAAATTATCTAACAGTTACTCGACCGGACATTGCTTATCCAGTTAGTGTAGTGAGCCAATTTATGTCTGCCCCGCACACTACACACTGGGATGCGACTATTCGGATCCTTAGATACCTCAAGGGATCTCCAGGTAAAGGACTCGTATATTCTGATCAGGGACATAGTAGGATCGCAGCGTTCACTAATGCTGATTGGGCAGGTTGTCCTACTAGTCGAAGGTCCACTACCGGATATTGTGTCTTCTTTGGTGGTAACCTTATATCCTGAAAGAGTAAGAAGCAGACAGTTATATCTCGATCCAGTGCGGAGTCAGAATACCGCGCAATGGCAAACACATCTTGTGAGCTAGTCTGGACGAAGCGTTTACTCAGCGAACTAGGTGTTTGCCATGATGGTTTGATGAGGCTATATTGTGACAATCAATCCGCCATGCATATCGCCAAGAATCAGGTCTTTCATGAGAGGACCAAGCACATTGAGGTGGATTGTCATCTGATTCGAGATCTTGTCATAGGAACATCCTCTTGTCCCCCATGTATTCAACTCATTTACGTTCGGACAGATCTTCAGCTCGCCGACATTCTAACCAAACCTCTTCGCAAAGCCCCAATTAATACTATATGTAACAAGTTGGGCATGTTAGACATATACGCTCCAACTTGAGGAGGAGTGTTAAAGATAGAAAGTCAGAGATGTATTAGCTGTATTGATTTAGAATTAGCTGTGTGAATATTTAGAGTTATTTCTTTCCTATTTTATCGCTTATCTTTGATTATATATGTATGTAACGTTAATTAGAGAAATATACAAAATCATAATCTTTCCAATACATTTACAGTACTAAAACTCTCTACTGTTTTTTTTGGGATCTTTTGGAATTTCTATGAGGATCCTTTCAAATAGGTAACTGACACTGCAGTTTGTAAGAATGTCTATTAATCTTCATTAGGATTTGCCGACAGGTGGAAGAGCGAAGTGTGTCGGTGGACGAATTGGCAGATGCAGACGAAGTGTTCTGCACTGGCACTGCCATCGGTGTTCCTGCAGTGGGAAGCATTTCATATAATGGTCAGAGGTCAGTATCTATAATTCGACCCGATATTAATTGTAACGTATATTACATAAAATATGCCAAGCATTGAATAAAGGGACAATAAAATTTTGTATGGCGTCTCTTATGCATTTTTTATTATCTCCTTCACTTCTCTCATTTCCTGGATGCTGAAACCCCCGTTTTAAGTAAGGTCTAATATTGTATGACTTCTAGAAAAAATTGTGTTGATTGGTGCACTTTGTTTTCAGATATAAATATCGAACAGGGGAGACGACGATTTCCCAAAAGCTGCATAAAACTCTATCTGGGATTCAGACAGGTTTAATAGAAGATAAAATGGGCTGGACCATTACGATTGAGTGAGCTCCATGCTTACATGTTTATCCTCACAATGAAGAACGTAGTTTGCCTTAATAATGAGAGATTTTCTGATGCTTAGCTTCAGTTTTCCAATTTTTTTTAAGAATAATGGTCATCGGAACTGCAGTTGGGAGGCGGAACAGAATCTTCTGTTTAATTGATTTTACAGTCGTAACTAGAGATGAAACTTTTGTTAGTCTGACAGGAAAATGAAAATAAAATGTTGATTGGTGCCATCTATAGAGAGTTGAAACAAAATAAAATGCTGATTATATCATGAACTTTATTATTCTAGTAGGACCTATGTCCAAGTAGTAGGTTATCAGTACTAAGCTTGGTACAATTGTTGTATCATTTCGCTTCAGTATAGTCTCATATTGTTAATTTGAGAAGGTGAATCTATTAGAACATGGCAACTATCACAGCAAGCCTACAACTTATTAATGCCCAAGCATTTTTCAGGTTGAAATGTAGTGCCTTGTCATGATGTTGTTGCGGCTTAGTGAAGTCCATGTGCATTAACACATGGAATCTTGTTCTCAATGAGTCTTAGGATGGACTATTAGAGAATTAATTAGACAAAATTTAACAAACTAAGAGTTACACCAAAGTAGATGAACATTAACTTCGAACAAGTGGTTGAGTGAATTGTCATGCTCTTCAGAGCTATGCTTACAAACATCTTACTTTTATTCCAAATGGGCAAATGGCTAGCACGAGAAAAGCCATTTATGCTACGATTAAACCATCACAAGTCCACAACCACTTCATGATTAAGCGTTTTTGAGGTCCAATTGGAATGGTATGTAAGAGATTATTGTCAATTAGTGGACTTGCATATTTGACAAACTACATCAAGTTGCACCTAGAAAGGGGTTCGTTACATTATGAGTTAGTACTAGGTGTTAAGTCAGAATAATTTTTAGTGTGGCCCTGTCCTACTGTGAGCCCATAGTTGCATTGCCTATGCCCTCGTCAGATCGAAATTTGTACAATGTATATATAGATTAAAAAAAGTTGATGCTTCAAAACATGTTCAACTCTCAAAACCAATAGTCCAATAGAAATGATGCTTCACAAATCACAGTGTAGCTTGAATTCCAAGTGTTCCATACAAGTCTTCACAAGGTTAGGCACAGCCTATGCCTATAGCACTTACCTTACCAATACCATCTCACCACATCCATGGTTAAAAACAATAAAATTATGGACCCAATTACTTTACAAGGAAGACACGCATCTAAATTGGGCAGAAACCTACAGTTCTGCCTACTCAAACTGTTCTTGTGTGCTAAAACCATGGAAAAGTATAGTGCATAATAACTCCAACCTTGATGTGTTATTATCACCCTACCTTATCAATAGCCATTTATCAACAGAAGCTTCTATAGGGCGTTGACCCTTTTACAGACCGTGGAGCCCAATGGAAAGGCTAGTAGATTTGTATCGGTTGCTTGGGCTAACATCTACACGTGGAAATTGTAGGAACAACAAGCGACAGCACTATATATGTTCTTCACTACCTTGTTTTTTTCTAAATATTCCAACAATTAATTCACATCTTGAGTCCATGTTAATCCAAAATTAATGATCTATTAACTGAGTTAATCTAGTTGGTAACCTCTTCACTACATTGTTTTTTTCCACTAGATTGTTGAAGTCACACACACTTCATCACTCATCACTCATCACTCATCACTCATGCTTAATTAGATTAGATACTTGATCCTGCATATTCAAGATTAATGATCTATCAATTTAATAAAGTTTAATTGGTAACTTCTTCACTACATTCACCATATTAATATTCCAGTCACAAAAACTCCATCACACTAGAAAATAATGGATATTATAGTGAATTTGGATAGGAGACATAAACAAAACAAGAATTTTGTTTTACCATTATTGTCTAAACACGACAATTGGACAAAAGTTGTAACACCACTTGAATCCAAAGTTGGATAGATTTGGCAACCAGACTGACTAATCATCACCAAGACTTGACACAAAAGCACATGCAACCTGATCACAGCTTTAAACCATACCAAAGAAAACAGCTTTAAACAGGGAATAGTAATAGCAATAGCTGTAGACCAAATTCTTGGATGGGGTCTTCTCTACTGGAGTGAAGCAACTGTTCGTGCCCCCACAAAACTAACATTTATCTTTTCATAAAGAAAATTCTAAATATATCTGAAGAAAAAAGTTAGCTGTGATTAGGTGAACTCTTCTCGTCGTGTACAGTGTTTTTTACTGGAGATTTTTCTTACTTCTTCACGCTAAGTGGCCTCACTACACTCCAAACTCTACACTAATGTGATTAATTAATCAAATTTCTCCTGGATATTTGCACCAAGGTGCCACGAGTAGTAATATGAATCAAAATAAGCTATAACATGCATAATAAATAATGTAAATTGTAGTTAATTACTTGATCATCATGACATTTTGTCAATTCACATACTAAATCAACTCCGATGGTCTTATGGAGCTACATTAGTCAATTACCATCAAGTGAAATATTTTGATAGTTCATAAGTAAAATAATTTTGATTAAATTTCATCAATTATATTTTTTGAGAGCATACTTGGAATTTTAAGTAGTGTTATTTATAAGAACATTTTTTCATGCAGGAAGACATAATGACCTTAGATTTTCTTTTTCTCATATAAACTTGTTTTTGTATGCGCAATATTTATTCTATATATATATATATAGTTGAAGATGCACACTCGTCTTTTGCACATGCAATTATTACATAGTACTCTAAGATGAGCCCACATCGATCCCACCCAACAGGAAGGGTGGGACACATGCAGATGAACCCATGGGAGCGTGGACTAAGCAACCTTTGTTGTCCCAAAGCTGTCCACTGTCGTTGTCCAGATGACATGCATGAGTTGTTGTGTTGGCTCTCCTCGCAACGTTGCCATCCTCCATTGGGTTTCCTCGGAACTTTCTTCTTTTCTGCAAAGTGAGAATGGAATGTGTCAACAACATTTTCCAGGTGGTGAAAAAACATGCATATTGTTGTTGTTTTTATAATCTAAAATTTCCCGACGTCCGTAAAACGAATGAGTTGTTGTTCCGAACTGGAAATGGTTCATACTAAAAAAAAATCTGAAGTGTTATACACGTTTGGTGCAACGCTGGAGCGGGATAAAACATGTATATTTTTTCTTTGAATTTATTTGGTGGCAAGTCCACATATTATGATGAGACCTTTCTTATATTGATTAAGCATTGTGTTAAAAACGTTTCTTTTTTTTATTACCGCATGTTTTACTTTTCTATGAACAACGTACTGGTGAATATATGCTAGTTAATTAACCACTGCCACTATCTTAATGAGATCTACGAAAGGTCAATTGATTTTCTTGGGTTTAGAAAAAAATATATGTTATCGTGTAAGGAGGAAATATACTATTGCGTTATACTTGTATATCATTCCGGACAGATGTTGACTTCAACCCGGTCATGTTATATTCGAATGATATGTGGCCGTGATTGGGAGGTAAGCAATGAGTGTGAATTTAGTTTCTTTTAACAATAATTTGGTCTATTATTATGCTTATTGTAAAAGCAAGTAGATAACTGAGGTGAGAAAATAATGTAAGCTTTCAAGATCATCTTTTTTCTTAATTTCCAAAGCAGCCAAAGCTCCATTGGTAGGCATATGTCATACTCCGCAGAAGAGAACAAAGAAGGGGAGACAGAACTATCACCAAAAGTTATATTACATCTATCTTTCATCGAGAGCCACAAGCAACATAGGAAAAATTACTTGAAAAATATACATGCATCTACCAATATTAATACTTGAAAATTTCATAGAACAAGTAATTGGAGCATTAATTGTAATATCCTTAATTTTTTAGTTGAGGTAATAATCAAATATCTTAATGAACTAATTAAGATTGTTGGATGATTGTGTGGTTTTAGGAGAAGATGGAATTTTGAGAAGAATATTGAGAAGAAAAAGATGGAGATTTTGAGGCAAGCACTGATTCGTTATTCTTCAGTTTCATATCATGTCTGTCTCTCTTGATATTCGTAGTTGCATGCATGTTGAGCATTAATATTGATTTTATGGATATGCATATGATTGCATGGTGGTGTTTCGGTCGACATGTCATGTGGCTGTGTGTATGTTTCTAGCAGAGCAACTTAGGAAAGAGCTGCCTAACGGACAGCGTGGAGCCACCCGAGAGAGGAAATGGCTGCCTGTCGTTAGTGTGGAGCTACCAGGTGTGCGTCTGATAGATTGATAGATTTCAGAAGCACAGGATGTGGTCGAATCTGAATGGGGGTTTCAAATTGATATGCATGCATTTTATTTGTGATGCATGTCTCTTGATTGTGCTTATTGACTGAATGTCATATTCTGTATTATTTTCCACATGATTATGATTCTGATTGATTGATGGTTGGTACTTGTGGGCTGTCGAGCTCATAATTTGTTGATTATATTTTTCAGATTATTATGGGCCTATCAGATGGATTTAAATATCAGAGTGCGCAGCGGTCAGGATCGTGGATTGTATCTTAACGCACCGGGTTCGGACGGGTGATCAGTTGTCCGGGCTCGGGGCGTTACATTAATACATTGGTATATATAGATTTTGTTTTCTTCTTTTGTGTGTGTCTGGAGTTGCCTTACATTCAGTGAATTTCAATAGAGACTTGTACAAACTTAATACTTAAAGTAATGGTGAAAGTTGAGTTGTCAAATATTGATGAATTGATTAGGATAACATTAACATGAATTTACATGCTAACACAAATTTAATACTTAACGTAACTTTCAAATTAAGCTGAGTTGTCAAATATTGATGAATTGATCAGGCAAACTTTAACATGAATTTGTTGTTCTTTTCTTCTTTGCATGCCATGGCTGCTGCAACGTTCTGCCATGGTGACATTTCCGATGGTGGCGGAATCGCTTGATATATATGTGTATTCCAGAAAATATAAAATGTCACCAAATCAGCTCGATCGAGCCGATATGTAGAGACATCATGTTTAGGGTGCAACATGTCTTAATTAATGATAAGCTCTAACAAGATAGAGAAAATGTCAATCTATAGATGGGATGTCAATGTCTACCATTTCTTCCGCTCAAATGTGATATACCCCGTTTATCTCAGACACAACCAGGATATTAGGAAATAAACATAATACCCAGATAATTAACAACACTGTGTTTGTCAAACATGATCGATGTGTCCATTTTAAAGGCAGATCTTCTTGAATCAATGTCAACCACAAGAAATGTCATTATATATACTTTTAACTTGGTCAAATGGCTTTGTCCTACTGCTACATTTCAAATGTGGAGATGGTGTGATTCGATACAACTTCTCTTAGTTAAATAGTTGTTTGGACAGTCTTCTGATTTGGTGACCTAAAAGGCAACCTCATATATATTATGGTACCATGTAAAGGACCCACAAAACAAAATCACCAAATTATGCCTTGAATGGTGCAACTTAAAAACTGCACCATTCTTAGCTGTACTGCAGACTTCTTAACTAGTTTTCTCTCTCAATGTATGCATTGATAATTGACACCCTTTATATAGTTTAAATAAATATGACTTCTTCATTGTTTATAATTCGAGTTTTCATCAAAAGACCGAGTGGCGACTAGTGTTGTGTGGAGAGATCTAAAATCTAATGATTCATGGGGCTATCCTCAACTTTTCTAATGCGGGTCTATTTTGACAAGTCACATATGTATATACATAAAAAATTTAGAAAATTATTTTGTTGATTGTAAAATACAAGTTCTCAAATTTTAGTATATAAATTATTTTCTTTTCATTTCCAACTTATAATCTCAAGAACTCGGGGTTAGATAGTGAAATACTCACGGACTTTACTTTGAATTATTCTAATCTTATTTCTAGTATAATAAGTTGAGTTAATTAAACTGGTCCTGTTATAGTGATCAACCAAATGTGTTTGAACGTTTAAATCCCAGTAACGGTTTCACAAATAGAATCCTCTCTATATGCCTCTTTTCTTCAAAACTTATGTGTGTTTACAGTTGCTTACTTCTGTAAAAAGATTTATTTTTAGGTTATTTTGCATGCAATTAACGTATAAAATATATTTAGCAGCCGGCAAAGAAGAGTGATGGTGGATTGGCTTTGGGTGTGTGATGGATGCATGATATCAAGATTCTTTCTATTCCGAGAAAGACAAATAGAAGAAAACCCTACTCTTTCGCTTTGTATATTTTAATGCCCAATTCTAACCTTCATTGTCTGGTTTTATAAATTATATAAACACCACCGCCCTTTATCTTCTCATGTGGTATATTAGTCTAGACTAGACACTTAAGACTTCTCACATCAACATAAGAAAGAAAGAAGACAAGTCAATTGAGGTGCTCACCACAAACACAATGGGAAGAGCACCTTGCTGTGACAAAGCCAACGTTAAGAGAGGCCCGTGGTCGCCGGAGGAGGACACCAAGCTCAAGTCCTACATCGAGAAGAACGGCACCGGTGGCAACTGGATTGCTCTTCCACAAAAGATTGGTACGGCAAACATACTTACTCACACAATCCAAACTTGTAGTTTGTACCAAACAGTATGTTGTTGATCGATCGGTTTGTGTCTTTAATTTGTTGTATTAATTTTAAGGCCTCAAAAGATGCGGGAAGAGTTGTCGTCTCCGGTGGTTGAATTATCTCCGGCCAAACATAAAGCACGGTGGCTTCTCCGAGGAAGAAGATAGGATCATATGTAGCTTATACATCACCATTGGAAGCAGGTAATTTGATTATCAGGTTTTAATTAATGTTTCAATCTAGATATATTCTCTATCTAGATCATCACATCAATTGTTTTTGCACCCGATCGACCGACCTTGGCTCCTATAGCTAGGTAGGCTTCCTAGAGTAATTATTTATTAGGTCCAAACTATTGAAACATGGACTTAATTGGAGGTATCTAATTAGATCTTACAAGCTAGCTAGTCTTCAAGATGTTTTATGATATATAGGACGTATGATGTGGAACCTTTTTTTTGGCAGATGGTCGATAATTGCAGACCAATTGCCAGGAAGAACAGACAACGACATCAAGAACTACTGGAACACAAAGTTGAAGAAGAAGCTGTTGGGGAAACCCCGTAAAGAGCAACAATTGGGTTGTCGACAAAACGATTATAAGAATGGTAGTAATGGTGAAGGGTTCTTGGTCCCAAGTTTCGGCAATCAAAGCTCCTTTTCAACTCAACCAATGCCCACAACCAACCCATTTTATGGAATCCATGGCAGTACCAATGCTCAGGCTTGTTTGATGGATTCTTCATCATCTTCCACTGTGGCAAACTCATTCGACACCCGTCCGGATCCCAATCAAATTCAATCGGTATCAGAGCCAGAACGTCCCAATTACTTCTCAACCGAGCTCGACGAGATACTCTATGGGAATTCCATGAAAATTGAAGGTCTAGATGGCATGTACGGAGTCGATGATCATAAACTAGTTGATGGTGGGAGTGGCAGTGGTATGAGCTCTTTGGAAAGCTTAAGCTGGAGTGGAGAAATTAGTCCATTAATGGTCTATCCATCTCTAGTCTCCAACTACCATGAAGATGTTTTAATTTGAGGAACAAGTGCAACTATAGAAAGCAGAAAAAATAAATATGAGATTTGCATGTAAATTAACAGTAAGAGTTTGTGACATTTCATTACTAGTTATGTTTGAACTTCTCTCTGCGGAAAAATATAAATCATCTAGTTTAATTTGGATTTTTTTTTCTGGGACAAAGGTGTTTTCTCTATTAGTAAATGTGATTGTTTTGTTAACATGTCAATTTTGTAAATCAATAAGAAAATGAATAAATTGCATATTAGACATCATGAAACATGCACAAAAGTTTTAGTTTTTTTGTATCATCCCTAGATTGAAGAGGCAGAATACTAGTTCATGAATCCAAGCAGAAATCATATAATTAATGGTGCATGATGATTGGTGTTCATTATTCATGAAGTTGCTCGGAAACCCAAGCATAAGGAACAGATTTGAAAGGGTGCTACCATGTCATGTTGGCGCCTTCTAATAACTTCATTCTCACATAGGAATCTTCGTGTTCTCTATCAGACTAGGATCCGATGATGAAACTAACAGTCCAGCGCTAGTTTTAATGAAACTAAATATTAATAATGAAATGGATTTGATCATGAAGTTACCCAATACTAATCTCAGTAGATGTCTGGGTGATGGTGAGTGGATAGCACGAACGTAGTAAACATAAACTCGAGAGGAGAGAATAAGTACCAAAAAGAACTGCAGATTGTGGATACGAGGATATTCACCAGCACTCTTCTAACACATCCCGTAATACTCACGATAAAACGGGAAAGAGAGGTCTTACACTAAAGAAGACTTTCATGTGGTTTTGATATCACAAAAGAATGATAAGCAGAAAACATGAAATCATTTGGCTCAATCCAACTACCAAAGTATAGTTTGAAAGTATAATAGAGTATTCGAATAATTAAATGTTCCACCAATCGAAGTTAAAACTACTTCGAATCCTATGTTCGTGTTACATGGTAGTTACATGGACCTGACGTTTGGGTCTTGTCAAGTACTTTCATGTTAACAAATCATGTGTTCGTGTTAAAAATTCGTGTTAATTGTGTCAGACGCATTACGCCCTTGAGCTAATAGAGAAGTTGTTTTCGGTTGGTCTAAGAGTCAAAATGCAAACAACTATACATCCAATTTCAGAATGTATGAGAAGTTCAGACAATTTTAATCTTTGACTCCAGTATTGAAAATGAACATGTACGTTAAGCGAACAACTAACAAAAAAAATGCAGGTCAAAGGCGACAGATAGTTGACAATTCAACTGTTGATTGGAGCTCTAATAGCCGACGGATACAACGAGATATCGATTGTTCAGCACAAAAGCTTTGAGGAATAAAGATAGTCGAGGATCTAGGAGATCGAGAAAACATGTCTAATGTTCTTCTATGAAAACTTAACACTATATGTAATTTTTGATTAAATTCGCAAAGAATGAAAAACAAGGGAGAAGAAATAAGTGTTATTTTAAGGTGCTCTTGGATTGACGGTAATCACCTAATGAGGAAAGATTTTGGGGATAACTATTAGGGAGCAATCTTTTAGTCAAATAATGATATTTCTTACTTATATTTATTATGCTGGAGGAATCTTTCATATTTTAATTAAGAAATCAAATTCAGATAACAATCATATATGAATACAACTCGCATACGTCATATCATAATCTTAGTTTATGAATGCATGGAATTTTCAAATCCCCCGTACCAACCGGATAAAAAAAATCAAATGTTGTAAATCAAATTTTAGTGCCATCAATTCCGTATGCGTTAACAGTCAGCTTGCAATTCTCAGTATGTTTCACACAATTTTGACTTAAAAGTGTTTCATGCTTAGAATCTAAGGATGGAATATTTGGACATCTTGTTGCAGATAGATTGACTTGCTGCAGAGATAAAATGTAGAAAGACTGAGAACGACTGGATTTTATGAACACAAATTATAGAAGCAGAGCATCACATGCTAATAATGTATGTTTCAACTTTTTTACATTGGCAATATCATGGCGCAAACACATCATACGAACTAACTACAAATATCTATATGAAATAGTGTGCCATTTCTTCTACATAATTAGTTCTTGCACTTACTCATAAACCACAAAAGAACGGTAAAAAGAAAACCAAACTACCGACAGCTCCACAGACCACAAATCACTAACATAAAAGGAAAGAAAATGTTATGTCAAAAAAGTAAGAAAATGCTGAAAACAGGAAATCAAACAAAGCTGATGTTGCATTTCACATAAACAATATTGAAAAGATCGACTTTACTATCCAAGTTGTTCTGTCAAGGTCTTATTGGTTTGAATCACAGATATGTATATAAAGTTATAAACATTAGTGCTTCAACATAAACTAGTTTCTACAAAAATTAGTTGGGCATGTGAATCCAAACAATGAAGCAACCCTTCTTCTGAATGAGAAAGCTTCCTTGTTGGTCATAACTGATAAGAATCCCATTGTAAATTTCATATACTTTTAATATTGGACCTTTATATGCTTTTGATAAAGAAACTGCACTTTAAGGAGGCAAGCTGGTGACTTCTCCCTGCATGTTTTCCCATGTACAGACTTGCAAGTTGTTAAGAAAACACATGCATAGACTTTCAGTACTTCCTCTTTAAATTGTCAAATTTCTTCCCACTCAGAGAAATAGTGACATAGCAGCAGAGACATTTGCATCTTATTAGAAAATTAAAAATTAAGTCTGCCAACTGAAAGCCAAAAATATAAATAAAAAAGCTCTGCAAATCACAAACTTTTGCAATATCATCATGGATCTAGAATCTGCACGCTAGATGGAATAATTAATTTTATGATTAGAACCACCACCAACTTTATAATGTTTCCGTTATTTCATTCTACGTTCATATTCAATTGAATAGCTTGTTGACTTGATCAAAACTAAATGTATTTCTTTTAAGCTATACATGTTATTTTATAACAGTTTTTTTTGCCATAGCAAGTGACTTATTAGTTAAAGTTGGTCTGGTAGATTAATTGGTTGAAAAGGTCCAAAATTTTAATATGGAACAGTTGGTGTTCACATAAATAAAGTTCAAATTTAGGACAAACCCACTCTCTTAAGTCAAATGTTCTAAATCTACCATTACCAATTTTAGTCATTTGGTGATTGAGATAAAACAGGTAATTAAGGACAAGGTGGGTACTGGTGTACTTTTATATCATTTGATATTGGACATTATATTTTTATAAATCTCTAAAGCAAATTTCAATTATATTGATGAAGAGGATTTTTTTCGATTACTACACTCAACCTTGTTCAAACTTACTAATCCAAAAGGAAATTAAAGCTAAGTAGATAAATAATTTCCAATCCGAAAGCAACACGACTGTGAAACATTAGTTAGTGGAATTTGACATATACAATCTAATCTCACCTTTTTGGAGTACAAGATGGCTGCACACAGAAAACACCCACATGTGGATGGAGGCTACAGTCACCAACCCAGATATCAAAATGTATAAAGTAGGTTACTTATGGGCTTAAAGAATGGCAGGTCAAAAGTAAGAGATAATACCATTTTTTTCTTTGAAAATGAAGAGTATAGTTTTCTCCTTTATGAGAAGACTTAAGAATCTTCAATGTTGAGACAGCAAATTAAAGGTTGATCTCTACATAAAAAAAGAACTTTGATCAGCACTGACATCAAGTTGAAAAGGCACTGTTGACTTTCTCAATCATCAAAAAGACAAAAACACAAATACCAATCACAAAATCCAGGAGAAGATTATTTACAAAGCAATGTTAACAAAATATAATGGCAACTAACTAATAATTTGGAAAATCATGATATCAATAATTTAAGATGTTTTACATAGTGGGAAAAGAAGACCACTCTCACTTCATGCTTCATATGCAACAGCCATGCACTCCAGGATTATATATTTAATATTTAATATGTAGATGATCCACTATTATACGTTGAAAGTAACAATATCCTGCGGGAATCATAACCTTTTCAGAAAGCTTACTTATATCCTAATGCCACTTGTTCTTCCTGCATAAATAACAGGAAATGTCTCTACCATATGATTGTATTGACAAAGCAAAACAATAAAACATAATTATAGCTGTACAGTAACATGGAATATCCTTAACGAGTAGTGTTATGGGAGAAAGAGTCCATGGAAAACGTCAAAAGTGTTTTACCTTTTTCCACACACCAAGACAAGAACCAACAAATGACTACCACAGCTTGCCATCTTTTTTTTGACACAATGAATCAAAGACTCTCTAAGAAGACCTATTAGTTTATCCATTGACAGTGACAGTCACTAATCAAGGGATATGTCCCAAACCTTGGTCTCATCGTATTATATTTGAAGGATATCATATTGTATGCATACATGTGAAAGTGTTTTTACCTATTAGACCCTGATACCATTTCCAAGGAGGTAATGTTGGGTTAGTCTGGTTCAATAGCAAAGGGAGAAGAACAATAAAATATGATGACGTTGGTATCATAGTCTGCTGTCTTCCTTCTTTGGTAATTTTTATTAAGTTACTAGGTGGTTTAGATTGATTTCTTTTTCTTTTTTAATTTCGTGTGAATGAAGCAACAATATCAAGACAATAATGCTCGTGTTGACAAGAAGTTGTTGTGAGTGTTTGATAATTAATTGCTTTCTAACATGCTGCAAGATTGAATCATCATTACTTTACCTGCGTACAACTTTGAACGATGATAAAGCAGAAAATGATGCTCAAAAGGTGAAAACTTTTGTGGGCAAATGGTATTTCTCTTAGGGTGGTTATTGGTGTGATAGTTTGATTTGGGATTTGAAGTTGTACTTCAAAGGAAAGTTCCCTTAAAATGCCCAATTTTTTATTGAAATTAATAATCCAGAATTTATATGGGTTCGAGCAAGTAAAAGGAATTTGTTTTTCTACTCTGTCCAATTTGATTTAATGTAATAGATGATCGAATGGATTATATGAAGAAGAAAAAATCCTTCATGTAACATCAAAATACCATCTTTATAATCGAAAGTAAACTCCAAATGGAAATGTGAAAATCCGAAATTTTACATGACTTGGTTTAACTTTAGTTATTCCAAATAATACAAAATTATAATGCTATATTCATGTATGATTGAATGTACACTATCATACGCTTTTGTTCTTTGTATTGATTTTTAACTTTACATTGGTGGGAATAGGAGTACATTATCATACCTACAATGCAGAATTTACAAACACCAAATCCAAATTACATCTTAAGGATTGAATTTTCTATGCTCTTTTTCCCTAGAGATTTTGAGGAAGAAGTTAAAAGTACCATCTAGAGAGATCTACAACAACATTTTAAGCGAAAGTACCAGTGATTGACAACTTGAGCAAAAAAAGGGATCATTAATTGCTGTTAAAAGATATCTTAAATTATTCTATAAAGCAGAAATATATATATATATGGTCACGCCCCTACCAATCAAGTTCTAATTTTAAACTATCTACTCTTACCCTCTTCAAAATGTGCACAAGAATTCAACAAATATGAAGCATCCTAAATCACAAAACAAAGGACATAGCCGATCTGACCTGGCCTTCAATTGCATTGCGGAAAATATTCACCAACAGTCTTCCTTTTCCACTATATGAGATGAAGATTCAGGACAACCTCAGAGGTTCCGGGATATGCCTTGCAAGATAGAAATCATTATTTTCCATCAAGGACAGTTAAAGGTAATAGCATTATAAGTTCCATAGTTGAACACATACTACATTTAATAACATTTATCCACCGTGAATTAGTCAGGCCAATTTCTTTGAGGAGTTACACAACATGTCGTTGAAAAACCTCTAAAAGCTGAACTTCTATCTTCATTGAGCGTCTAAGTCATGACATCCTTGTCTCCTTCCAATTTCATTAGTTATTATCTAGGCTCAGACAGATGGTAGGAACCCTTGGAGGAACATGATCATCACAAAGGAGTTTCATACCCTCTCAAATCTTTGGTTAGCACTTCTGGCCGTCTTTTGATAAAAATTAAAAGAGCTCCATACAGGATTGCCAATAGAATTGGATGAGCATCGGCATGAGCAAGTCATCTGCTTTCATGGAATTTTTCTGCAAGATGTATTGTCCGGCAGACGAAGAGGGCCAGTATGGGCGTATAGCTAGAATTCTAAAGCAGGGAAGCAGGTTAGTGGTTTGGATGATCGATGAGAACTCGGGTAAAAAGAAGCCCATTGGGCCACAAGGCGGTTTTCTGCAGCCATTGCCAGTTTACAATACTTTCCAGGTTATAGAATGATGGTCAGTTGCAATTTTTACCTTCCGAGCCATCAGCATCACCATATAAATTTCAGATGTGTGGTATTGTGTGATGCCACTTCTCTTAATTTTCAAGGATAGACAACAACTTTTCAAAAAAAGTGCTTAAAAACTTCAACAACTATGTTGCACTGCTTCACACAACTTAAACCTGAACTGCTTGTTGATTGATGAGTTTTAGTGGTGATCATGCCAAAATGATGATCAAAAGAAGTTCAAATAAAATATGTTTTTTGTCTCAGAAAACTCATGAAAGCAATTTTAAGGATGTAAATCTTAGTTATAAGACTTTGCACAAAATTAGCTGGTCAGGAGAAGCATGACTTCTAGCTTCACAGGATGTTTTAGTCTTCAAAACATTAAAGGGCAACATAACTACCTATGTAGAAATACTCATCACTCTGCCAGGAAAAATAACCATTAAAGAACACTTAAAGGTTATGAGATGTTTACCTTGTGAAATTTTTCACAGCAAGATGAAACTAACTTTGAGGAATCTTCAAGCACATCGCTGCATCCTCATTGAAGGTGCTCCCTTGAAGGAAAACTATGTGCTTTGTTTCACATATTATTTAATATCAAAACACTTTACAGATTCACTGTTGTGATGTTGTAGCCAAGTTTCTGCAAGATACATTGCCAATAAATAATCAAAAGAATTGGTATGGATGCAAACGGACACCGTATATAGAGAAAAGCTGCCAAAAACTTCGAAAGTAGATACCTTAGTACAAACATGAGCAATCAGAAGTTCCTCATGTCCATGTTTGATAGCTTTTCACTTCACAGAATAACACTGTTAGTATTCTGGCCTGTGCTGGTAAAATCAGGTGAAACCAGAATTAATTTGTTGCAATGTCGTGTTCTGACCCATCATTGATTGGTAATTATTATGGCATAATCATAAAATCACACCCTCCTCCAGAGAACTTGTAAATTGAATCACTCTCCAGGAGAGCACTCTACTACTCTGTTGCATTGTCATCATTTCTCTCTTTTTTCTTCTGACACAAGGAGAAACTCAAGTTAGTAACTAAAAGCTGATGAAATGAAAGTCGGGATATCTTTCATGAAAATAGAAATTGAATGATATTCATCGATAGGCAACTATGATGAGCAAGATCCAATATTTCTGGAAACATCATCAAACAAATTACCTTGAGCTCTTTATATTTTCAGTATGACAAATAAAATGGATTGGAATTAGCAGCATGCTGAAGCTTGGTTGCAGCTTCAGAATATTAAGATATTTAGTGGTAAAAAAATTCAGATTCACCAACTTGCAAGTCAACCACGATCAACTGATGTCTAAAAACATTTCAAACTAGCAAAATCTGACTGACAATTTCAGTTCAAGATGGAAAAGATATCGCAAATGACTAGCATGATTGTAGGTGAACCTGTCAACAATATTATATCCTGTCGTGACATGAAAATGCTTGGTCGTTGACGATTATACACACCATTTTGAATATGAATTTGTAATTTGCAAACGAAGAAAGAATAGAGGAATTAGGCAAAATCCAACATCCATCACTCTGTCCAGCATGTTAGTGTACAACTTTGGTGTACAACATGTAATATCATTTCCAAGAAGAAAAGTTTCAGAAGAACACAACGAAGAGTGGTGATTTTATTCCTTTGTCATTGACAGAATTATGGAGAGGTAAAGTACAACTTTGAGATAGTTAATAATTTATTCAGATTGCCATGGCCATTACAACATGCAAAGTAATACACTTATTTGAATTTTTTACAAGCATAATAGCATATAACAATCATATAGACGTGATGATTGCTTCTTTTCAACATTATATGTTTTATAAGTTTATGGCCACCTCTAGTGGAGAGGTTCCCTTGTCCACCACAAATTTTTGCGAGTATCTTTGAGTTAGGGTAATTATTTCTACAGTGTACGTACCATGGAAGCCTCTATATTTGAATTCTCCCTGGTCATTTAAATACCCATGAGCATGAGACAACCACTCGTTCTTTATAGCAAGAAACCTCTTACCAGCCTCATTAACATCACCTTCGGCATTAACCAAGTGTGAATTATTCCTGCTCATAGAAAGTTCCCAGAACCCCCAGAGCATAATACCCTCCACTGCTGGATGGGCAAATGCTTCTCGAAGCATGACCTCCAGATCATCAGCTCTAACATATTCATTAACTGCCGAGACATCCAACTCCGTAAACCATATAGGAAGGCCTAATATTGCCAGATCATCCAATGCCGAGCAAACAATGGGCCCAATGGGATAATCTATATGTCCTTGTATTCCAATACCTCCAACTGGCGCTCCTTGTTGTTGCAAACCGGTAATTTGCTGAATGTACATCTCGGGAGACGCTCTGGGATCCATTCTGTCCTCTACATGATAATCGTTAACGAAAAGGGTGGCTGAAGGATCAAGTTGATGTGCTGTCTTGAACATATAAGACCTGATATCTTTCCCCAGTCTGTCTTGGTAGAAGGAACCATGAAGCATTTCATTATTCACATCATAGTGTCTGAATTTGCCTTTGTACCTTGAAAGGAGGTCTGTTAGACGACTTTGTACATGTTTCATTAGATCATCTTTACTCAGAGACTGGATCCAAGACTGAACGGTTCCGTATACATCCCAGAAAATGCAATGGCCCCTGACCTGTATGTTATTTTTATTACACAAATCAAGGAGCTCATCTGCATCAGTATAGTTGAACTTACCTTGCTGAGCTTCAGTCCAGTACCACTTCAGCTCATTTCCGAACACACCCCAGTTGAAATTTTTAACAAAGAAATCGACAAAGTCCTCATTGTCTATGTTTGTTCTATTTATACAGGATCCTATAGGAAAACTATTCTCCTCTTGTGTTACTTTGACGAACGCCGGGATAAGACTGGTAGCATCTAGCCCAGAAACTTTCAGTACAACATCTCGCTTCCGTACCTATAGAGTACAGCACAAAAGACCAAAGAAAAATTTAATATATATGTATACCCACCTCCACTTTTATAAGTTTCGGAAATTTAAAAAAAAATCACAAGGACAGTAACCAGTGTACCTTATCTGTTTGTTTCTTTAAAAGTCTAAATCTTGTTTTCCTGTTTACAGCAAATATATGCAGCCCAGCAACCGATAAATTGACTCCAGCTGAGGGGCCTTGGACATATACAATAATCCTCGATGGTTTCTTCTCAATTCTAAATGAGCCTCCAATTTCGTGCCATCTACCATCACTGATATCAATTTGTCCCCCATTTACATATTGGCTGTCCACTCCTATTGCAACATTTACATTCTGAGGGCCACTACCTCCAGAACCTACTCGAACCCAAGCGGACACCTGATACGTCATGTGAAGCTTCACCTTCTCGGTGATGGTCTGTGCAGGACCCATCCAAGTCTGTGTTCGATTTGTGATGAAAATGTAATGGCCACTCAAAGGCCCCGATGGTCCAAGAGATTCTTTTGCCATTGGGGGAAGCACATGGGGAGAGCCGTCCGCTACACTTAGGTTGCACGGTCCAAGAGGAAACCACCCATTTAGATTGTCACTGAGATCACTGTTTGTGATTATGTTTACTCCAAACAAATCATTCTGCAAGAAACAAAGGCTTGCGAGACTGTCATAACTGCACTGAGATATTCAAATGTAACCTTTGCCCATTCAGAAAATGACCTTTACTGGTTGAAACTAAAGAAAATATGCCAACTTCTTCCTACTTACAGATAAATAAAAATACATAAAAAACACTAATTTCAAATTAAGTTACTCAATGCAATTTGCATCAGTTGAATCCGGTTGGATTATTTTCATCTGACCTGGGCACTTTATCACAATAACAATAACCTAAAGGAAAATAGGCTATGAACCTAATCAAGAAGATATATTATTAGCATATAACTTGTAAGTAAATAAATTTAATGTAATCAAGCAACCTCAAGAAAACATGTGAATTGTTTTAGAATTTGGGGCATCCTAAGACATGAGATGGATTTTTTCTTGAAAAGTAGAATTTACAAGAAAATTGAGAGGGATGAAACATGACAAAATTACGGAATACACGATAACTGTCAATGCATACAAGTGGTAAATTGTCGACTAACCTCGATATCTGGTGGAGATGCAGGAGGGGGCTTCTCTGCATGTTTTACAACTAAACTGTTGAGAAGTATATCTATCCCTGGAGGAGGGCCCTCCAGATAGATGACCACTCTTGAAGGTGATGCATTCAAGAGGAATTTCCCCTGAAGTTGCACCCATTCTTTATCTGATGCTTGCAAACTACAGAACAAGGTATGCACATGCTAATTAAGATTTATAATCAAGGTCAATTTTGTGCAGCAATATGCTGGATAAATCACTTTTTTACTTTATAACTTGGTAAGAAACTAAGAATATATGTGTAGATTGTGGAGTCTGTGGAATAGAAATTCATAGATAAACTGATAACGTGACTTTGATTATTCTACAACTTTAGCCTATAAAATGTCATTGCCTCCATAAATCCGTGTAAACAACATTCATACGGCATAATTCCTTTACTGAGTAGTCCTGGTAAGTGGTAGCCAACTAATAAGCTAACAGTAAGTTTTTTGGAATGAAATGCATGAGAATCAAGAAAGTACACACTTGGCAATCCCTATGTATTGTTCACGACCACTTGGTGCCTGAACCCACAGTGTCGCACGCACACTCACATCAGTAGAGCTTCCGAAAGTACGAACTACTGCAGTAACCTCGTACAAGAGTTTCCTTTGCACCCTACCAGTGATTTCTTGCTGAATGCCATTCCAGCTTTGAGTACGTTCCGCTGCAGAAGCAAAAGCTTTTCCACTGAAAGGGAGTATTTTCCCATTGTCGATACTATCATGCAAAACAATTTTGCACCCCCTTCCAGACCAATTGCTTAAACCATCTTCGAAGTGAGGATTTTGTATGATGTTTTGATCTTCATCGTCAACAGAGTCCGCAATTGGATCCTTGAAAGGGCCGTAGTTATTAGTTTGAAAAATGGTAATGAATGTGATTTATACACAGAAATACATGTTAATTCAAGGTAATGCAACTTGGAATTCAAATGCTCTTACGCAGAATGATTCTTTATCATCAAACAACCAATTGGATGCATGCATTAAAGGAAAAGGCCTCCTAAACGAACCAAAACTAAAGAACAAAGCTAAATGGCTAAGAATAAGTCACGAAAATATGATAATAACTAGTAATAAACAAATTTAGTGTTCAACTCCTTTTTAATGGGCTATATGGATGTGACTAGTAAGCTTGAGAAGAAGAAAAATATTCCTGGGGAATTTCACGTACCTCAAATGGGCTAAACTTGGGATTAAAGGTCTCGATGCCATCATGTGGCTCAGACGAGTCAAGGTGCAATGAATAAAGCACCTTATAGATATCATTAATGATCGTGTTACTAGCAGAGCTAGCTTGTGATTGAATGCACATGTCCTTAGTGTCCTGCAAGACAACATCACAAGTTAGAAAAATCAGAAAATACTAGTAATGTGATATTATTTTGATTAACAGCTTACGAAAACATGTTAAAATAACTGAGAATAAGCAACAGTGCCTCAGTATTATGATGAAAGGTTACTTCAGGAGGCCACCAAATTGCAAAAAACTACACCACATAAGGATATAAAATACATAATGCCTCACATACATGATACATTACATAATTCTAAGAAATGGAAGAAGCATATTATGCATTCAGGCTTCATTTACAAAGATATGTTGCATGCTGTTTATAAGCATGGACAGACAGAGTTCCCATATCTGGGAAGTCATATTGACATCAAAATCAATGAATGTGCCAATGAAAACCATCTCAACTTGAAATTCAGTATATGCATCACATATTGATATTACTTTGTCCATATATATCACCATTGTACACACACAAAAAGATGTAAAGGATACATACTAATATTAAAAGGGACAATGCAACCAGAGAGGCAATGCAAAATCTTCTTCAAGACAATATCGTACTATATGAAAAGATATATCACACACCTGGAAAACTTGTTTCAACAGAATAAACCCAACTTACCTCCTTGCCGTTTGTCTTCCGGTCATAGCATTGCTGTCCCTCCATAATTCCTCAGTTATTCTGCCAATTGGTGGGCAGCAGCAGAAACATGCAACTCAGAATAAATGAAAACAATGGCTACACAAAGGAAACTAGAAAAATACGTGATTGAAGTGGTGGGTACCTTCGGTTTTGAACTAATATTGTTTTAAAGCTCTTGGATCCTCTGTTCTGCATGATGGAGAGTTTCCTCCTCATTTTATCTTGTGAATCTTCAATCACTTTCTCGAGTGAGATTGAAGCATAAACAATGAATCTGTGATTGCAAGCCAAATAAAGTGATTGGAAGAAGCTACAGAAGGAGGATCTAACTCCAAATTGATGATCCAACAATGACATGAGATCTTTCCTTAGAGTACCAACCATGGGTCACAAAGGCAGGACTTTTCTAACCTTTTTTTGTGGTATCAAAATTGGAACTGTGCAGTGAAATGGAAATTGGAGCTTGCTTGAGTTGGGGATCTCTGTTTTTTATGCTTCACACAATAGTTTTGAGGAAAATTGGAACTTCCAAAGCCTTAGACAGCAATCTAAAGCAAAAAAAAAGAAAAAGAAAACGGAATTAGTTGGTGAGTGAGAACATTTTATTTTAGGTCTTGTTAGAGCTCAGTTTTCCCCAAACTTTATATGGTTTTCTTGGTCCTCCATCACTGTCCTCTGTTCATCAAAAAAAATTATTTTCTTATGAGGCCCTTGTCATCAACCAAAGCAAGCTATATATGATGTCAAAGCCAAGATATGGTTTTTCTTAAGAGGCAGTTTTTTTAATCGGTGAAGCAAAAAAAAACTGCCTCTTTTCGTGTTCCTAGAGAAAACAGAGTGATGCTCACAGTCGATTAGTATCAACTCTGTTACATTGTGGAGATGTGTTATAGTAAGCTTCAAGGATTTAATCGAAGCAGGAAAAGAGGCAGATTCCTATGATGTAATATAAATATATAATAAACAAGTAATTACAAGAGATTAAGAAGCAAATTCTAATTCCAGACAACAACAAACCAAAAGACACTTCAAATCTTCTACAAGGAGTTCAACTTAAATATATAAGATGGACAAAGGACGCTGTTAAATAATTGAAGTTTTGAACGTAAGTCACCCTGACAATTTGTAATAAAAATTAATTCAGAAAGACTAGCAAAGAGTGTACACTTAAAAAAGCTTCGACATTTTTAGATATTGAAGTTAAGGATCTTTTATTCACTTACATGTTTGAGACGGAATGAATAGAAGGTTAACGATTACAAAAATTGGTTACAACAAAGATTGACAAGATAGTGCTTCTTATCGTTTTAGATTACAAGAGCAAGAAATGAGGATGTTGTGTAGACATCAATGTGGTAAATCAGCTTTTTACTCTTTTCTTCTAGCAATCAACCACATAATCAGTTGATTGTACAATTTCTGGAAGGTCAAGTAACACTGGATCCCAATCAACGAGAACAAGACTTTCTGCTATCTATTAAGAAGCCTGACGAGGAGTAGTTGCAATACAGCAGTTTGGTGAGATAAACAAGGGATGAACTTGGTTCAGGTTCACGAAAATATGATTGTTGTAATGGAAGCTGTCAAGATTCAATTGATCTACGAGCACATCGCCTAATACGCCTGCAAGATAAAAGTTTCGTCAGTTCACCAAAAGTATTGTTACTAGTTGAAAATGGATTGCATTCATGTAGCTTACTTCTTATAAGCCTCAATGTCATGTTGAAACAGCCAAGCTGCTTCAGCATTTGCGGGGCTGGCAGGGTTCGGATCCATAAGAAGAGACTGTCGCAAACCGAAAATAAGAAAAGAAAATTCTTGTGTTTCCAAACATAAAAAGGAAAAGGATAAATTTGTTTCCAAATTTGACGTAACAAGGGAAAATTACCTGAATTGAAGTCAAAATTGTACAGATATTGTGGCAGGGAGACCATGCATCTTGAATTATATCCATACAAAGTGTCCCGTCATTGTAAACTGAAATTGGTGTTGTCGGGGGGGGATGTGTATTTAGTTTATAGATCAACATAAGCTCAACACGAATCTTAGAGCAGAGAAGTAGGCAGAAAGGGCAAATCAAATGGAGAAACAAATCGATGTTAAAATTCCTTGATTTCCCTTTACATATATATTCTTAAAAAGCCAAAATCGCATGGCATCTCGATGCTACATTACTACAGGCCACATCCAATCCTGGAGAACAGCAGTCTAAGATTTCTGTTAGGATCTTAGGTGGTTGGACCCGATGCGGAAGCGATAAGAACAAGAAATATTTAGTTTAGCCAATTCATCGAACACCTAGCATGCATTTAAAACAGAAAACAACAAACCACAGTAGCAAGCACAATCAAACACGCAAGACTTCCATGGAAACCCAAAAGGGAAAACCACGGACGGCGGGGACGGACGGAGGCTTCACTATGAATGGATTGAAGTATAAGGAGGGAGCCGGAGATGGTTACAACACACACCGGATTGGGGTTGAATGATTCTTCAACAACAAGGTTCCCAATCAAAACACAAAGGAGTTTGGGTGGCTTACTTACTTCTCAAATGGCTCTCTTTCTCTCTCAAGCTTTCAATCACACTGATTTTAAGGTTAGAACTTTTGGTTTATATAGTAAAGGTTAAGGTAAAGGTTAATGGGATAAACATCCCCAAAATACCCTTAGGAGAAAACTGCTCTGTCCACAATGATCGACCAAACATAATTACCGGTCGACCGTGTCACAGCTTTTTGTTCAACCGTTTGGACAAACAGTCGGACTACCTGAGGCTCGTTCCCTTCCTGATAAAATCGGTCGGACCGAAACATGATTATCAGTCGACCGTGACACAGTCTTTTGTTCAACCGTTTGGGAAAACAAACGAACTACCTGAGTCTTGCAAATAGTTCATTTCCCTTCCTGATAAAATCAGTCGACCGGTTTGAGACAACGGTCGACTGGTACACTTAAGTCATTTCTACTGGGAACTCTGATGGTCGACAGTTGGCCAAACGGTCGACCGAAAACTCTGTTTCATTTGATTTGCAATTCTCAGTCTTGGTTGTCGGTCGACCGTTGAACTGCCTAGTTGCTGTTTTGAAGACAATTTTCTAACAATTTCATTATGATGTGAAGATTAAAAGAACAATAAGGCATTTCATGTGTGCAATGAGAACAGTTATGGGCATTAGTGGAATAGAGTTTTAAGAAAAGAAACAAGTGATTGCACTAATAAAACCAGCAAACAAGAAGAAAATATGTATTTTCACTATATGGAACAAAGCATTCACAAAAATAAACAAATATAAATAAAATTGAAACCATCATTTCATGAAAAAATCATTCATTGAGAAGCAAAATAGTTTTTTATGATTTAGCAAACAATATTATGTGAACATTGTTAAGAGAAAAACTCTTTTCCAGTAATATTTAAAATACAATACAAGATCTTCTAGGGCAGAAATTAATGGGTTCAACCATGAAAATGAGCATTTTCTCGTAGGAGCTTGGTGCTAAAGAGAGCACAGTTCCAGCCACAATTTTCATGACAAAAGTTTTACCAACTGAAATTTAAGTGACTACAAAATAACGTTTCCAAATTTTAGCAGGCTCAGTCCAGTTCATATTTTATTTCAAGAACTTCATGCAATTAGGATTTCCCTCACAGACCAAGCTAGATAACTTGTTGTACACCTAAAACCAATTTAAAACATCATAACTTGTTCTCTGGGCCTCTGTGCTAATACCAAATCATTATATCTACATAAATCAAGTCAATTTCATGAAGATGGACTGACCATTAGGATGGAACATTTCTGATGTGAAACGCACACGAGGTGGTTTCTCTGGATAATTCTCGCCAAAAGTCAAACGCAGCTCAAATATACCACCTATAAAACAACACAACTAAGGGTCAGGAAAAACAAGAACAGAGCCAGAAGAGAGTTGATAGATCTAAGTAATTCAGCAAAATGAACATGTAATCATCACCTTCCCAGGGGGTCTCCTCGGGACCAAAGATGGTTGCATTCCACACAAATAGATTCAAATCTGAGAACGGGCTTGCGCTGCACCCCTGTGAACCCCAGACAACAAGAGAATACAATTAAAAACAAGTAAAGAGCAAATTAAACCTCACAACCTGAACTAACTTTAGACATGAAAGAACTACACTCACAAAATTAATCATAATTAGGAATAACTAAGCCAGCAAAATGCAAATAGATGGTGACTTTATTTGATTTAGACACAAGACAACAAGTGTAGGGCTGTAGTTATGGGAATAGATCATAGAGACATAGGGCCTAATTATGATTAGTATTATTTTGGATACTCAATCATAGGTATCAATAGTATCTTTCTTATTATTGTTATTTCAATTTAATTGTGTTAGTTGTCTTTCCTATTTTAAGGTGTTGAAAGCTCTATACAACAAGCTCTTTAGTATGGAATAATATAGAGAAATATTGTCTTGTCTGCTACTCTACTTTCCTAGTCTCTCTTTATCTCTAATTTCTTGTCTTTTCCAACGTCTATACTTTCTATCTCCTAGATCCATTCTTCTTCTCCAATTTATTACCTTTAAACAAGCCATGCAATTCATCATATTACAACCGGAAAATAGGAATATGAAACAAACAAAATTGTTCGATCAACAATAAATACTAAAATAATCACAAGTAGGAAAACTTAAAGGTCTAAAGAGAAAGATTGTATCATTTCCAGATCTAGAAAGGAAATAACAAACCCCACAACTTATCATACAGAGAAAAACTAATTAAGTTGAGAAATCCCAAAAAAAACATGATCAACAGACAACAATCAAGCAACAAACTACATCTTACGTCTATTTATGATGATTAAATTAGGAAAATGCAAAAGATCGCAACTTTATTGATCAACAATAAAACTTTCTAAGTCATCACAATTACTATCCAATTTAGACATGATACAAATAAATGAATAATCACATGAGCAATCATGAGGACAGAGGAATGATCAATTAACAAAATGAAACAAAAAACAGATAAAAAACAAGAAATAACTATTATCATCACTCTGCAAAACTCAAGGATTAAAGACCAAAAAATTCATACCTTATCTGATTTAGACATGAAATAATAGAACAACATGATTCATTCATAAAATTAGAACCTAAAACGCAAAAAAGACCAGAAACACATTTCCTGAATTAGAGCCTTCAACAAACCACATATTTCCTCATATTAAGAACAATGAAATTAGAAAATGCAGGGGGGGAAATCTCGCCTAGTCAACAACAAAATACATAATTACCAGAAAGAAAAATCGAAGAACTAAAAGCAAAAAATCATATATTTTCCTGATGTAGACACATCACACATGTGAGTCTATCCATCGTCAACAAATTATTGGGAGCAGAAAATACAGATAGATCACCAAATCACAAAAAATAGAGGAGTAAGATGCAAAAAGGAGACGAATTTGTTGGGACGAGACGGAAGGAAATGGATCCGACCTCCGGGGGCTCGTTGCTGATGGCCTTCAGGTCTGACATGAGCCGAAGCTGCGCCGACGACGTCATCACCACAACGATCGAAATGGGAGGAGGAATTGGGGTTGACGTCTTTTGTATTGTTATGGTTATATATAGGGATGAAAACTTAAGGGTAGAGGATTAAAAAATTAGAATCAGTGGGTGGATGAAACCTGAAGGGGAATGGGATCCCGGAATATCATCTAATCACGGGAAGTTGGTTTGGTTTGTGGATAATCGTTTCCATTTTTGTTTTTTGGATTTCTGGGTTTTTTATATTAAATTTCTGGGAACTGTTTTGACGGGAGGTTGGGATTAATTAAATTCGTCGTCTAAAAATTACTTAAATCATTCTAAATCTTACTTTTTATCTTTAACAAATCAATTAATACACATTTCGTCATGTGTCTTTAAACAAGATTTTTAACTCAATTTTACTCACATTCCTAGTACCAACACCACGAAAATATCTGGCGAAACACCTGAATCCAGCGAGGTAACGGAGGTGAATTTTTTTTCCCGACTCGGACGTCTAGTTAAGACGTCTCCACCTTGATGGAGGCGTCAGCACATGACTGTTGGGTCGGGCGTCCACGGATGTTGGTTCTTTTCCTGACATCCGAGATTCTTTTTCTGGTGAATATAAGAGTAATATGAAAAGAGAGTGGTGTTAGGAGAGTGAAATGAAGAGTTATATAAGTAGAAATGGTAGAAGGACAAAATGGTAATCTGTACTGACGATTTAAGTAGTTTACGGCGATGAATAACAGTTCAAATTAATTTAAGTAGGGATTTTGGGTGAGACCCCCCTCCGTTATTGAGTATTAGGCTGCGGTTAGATGTGTTGGTTGTCTATTTTGATGTTGCAATACTGTTGAAAATGAATGCACATCCAAATGTCTATCCGGTTCTTTGTAACCCTCAAATCTTGTTTCTACCTGATTTTCCTTTTTACAGTGGGAAACCAGAAACATCTCATAGATGTTTTTCGTTGTTTCTTACTGCAGTACATATTGTCTAATAAGTAAAGATCCCGATTTTTAGCTTAATTACTGAAAATACCATCGACGTGACTCTTGAGGAGGAATATACGAGGGGTCTTTTGGTCTTTGATTCTGATATGACCATTTTGATTTCTCAAGAAACCAAAACACCCAAACAAGACACTGATTTGCTCAGGAAAATGGGACATAAACATATACTGTAGCGCAGCTTTAGTAGTCAAGTACGCTTGTAATTCAGGAGTGAGATCAATATATTCATATTTAATTTATAAAATAGGATTATGAGGTAATTGAATTAGATTACAATAGTAGTTTAACATTTTATTTGGTAGCAAAGGGGCAATGTCAGAAATCAAAGTCAAGGGATTGGAATTTGTAAAGACAATCAAAAAATATTTGAAAAAATCATTCAAGTAGGTCACTCGATACTTCTGTATAAGATTAATTGCACAAAAAATCATTCAAGTATCTCAAAAGATAAAAAAATCATACAAAATCTTCGAAATGTTTTTTTTTTGATGACCCAGAATTCCCCGGCATCCGCTCCTACTTGGGACAGGCGGGTTGCGGCTCCAAACAGGAGGTGGTCCAACACCATTTTCACCGGAATGCATTAGCATTAAATAAAGTGTCTTGCTTAGATTCGATCTTGTGACCTAAGGTTCATGAACTCACGTACCTAACCAACTCGGTTGCGTCCTGGGAGACAAAAATCTTCGAAATGTAGTCAAAATATTAAAAAATCGAAAAGGATCCTCCGAACCGGTGTCTACGCGTCGTCCATAAATGAACTTAGTGGCGTACACCCAACTACCCGAACGTATTGCAAAATTTAGGGGAAAACAAAGCAAACCATTTTACGAGGAGAAGAACAATAGTGCAAAACAATGGCCCAAAAAGATGCGGCCTAGAAACAGTTGAAACAGCCCAGCCCACCACTAATAGACAGAGCAGGTGCAGGTGCAGGTACTATTCAATAATTAATAGTTAGTTATTAATTATATAATAACAACAAGTCACAAAAACAATGACAGAGAAGATGCACGTGTTCGTGTCGTATTGTCGTATCTAGGGGTGCAACTCGGATACTTACTGTATCCGAATTCGAATCCGAATATCATATTTCATTATCAAATTCGAATTCGAATTCAGTAAAACTATCCGAATCCGAAACTTCAAAATTTTCGAATACTAATTGGTATTCGGATATTATCCGAAATTAAATAGATATATATATTGTAATTAATTTTCGAATTAAAATTTTCGAATACTAAATTTTCGTATTAAAATTTCGGAATACTAAATTTTGGAATACTAATTTGTGTATTTGACTATGTATTTGAATAATTCGGATAATTCGAATTTTAAATAGCTTGTATCCGAATTCGTATTCGAATTATAATTAGTAATTTATTTTAAACCAAATTCGTATCCCAAATTAAATTTGTAACATTGAACTTACCAAATAACAACTAAATAGAAATTTTCGAATCGAATACTCGGATAGTTGTTAACGATTCACAACCTTAGTCGTATAACTCGTGCAGCGTTGTCTTGTGTTGGTGACGACGAGAGAGAGACAGAGAGAGATAAGGGTTTGGGATGGTGGCTGATGCTGGTGGGGTCCCTCCGTCTGGCCTCCGTCTGGTTCGGCTTCTTCGACATCTGGGCTCTCCGCCTCGCCGTCTTCTCCAACGCCCAGAGTCCGTACTCCTAAACCATTTCCCCAATCTCTCTTTCCTACTCAACTTCGCATAACAGATCTCGAACACTTTCTTTTTTTGGAACTGGAACTCAAATATTGTTTCGAAATTGGTTTTGGTGGAATCTGTGATTCGTAGGAAGCTTCAAACTTCCATTTTAGCCTCGTCTTCTTATTGTCAAATTGCGACTTGGGAATGTTTAGAAATGAAATGGTTATGCGTTTTCCTGAAATTTTAGGGAACTTCACATTCCAAACGCAGACCTTAAGAGATTTGTGTGTCCGAAAATCTGTAAGGCAAGGATTTCAGTTTACCACTTTGTATTCAGATTCAAGTATTCAACACACAGGTGTGTTCTCAAGGAAGTGTAATGGATATGATGGTGGAGTTTCAATTTTTCGGAACATGCCGTGGTGTTAACTTTTTTTATGAAGTGTTCGACTAGATCTTGACATGAGTTTTTGTTTTTTTGTTGGAGGGACTCTTTAGTATTTCATATTGTGGGATAGACGATCTGTTTTTCTTTATGCATGGCAATGAACATTAGAGCAAAAGGGCTTAGTGATTTCACAATGAGTGTTGAGTTTTCTCATTTTTCTACAGACAGTTTTCATTGTTACTCAACTTTAAATGTCTTTATTTATCTTCATTTTACACCACGTTGAGACTCAAGACTCAAGACTCAAGAGGACTAAATAGCTCATTTTTCTTGTCTAGAGATCGTCTAGTTGAAGTGAGTCAATGATTTAACACCAAATAGGAAATAGCTGGCTTCTTTTAGTGATAACTCAATAGTTAACTTTGCCATTCCTTTTTCCAGATTAGATCACATACAATAGCTTCAAACTATACATGCTTAGTACTTCATTCTTCATTTGAGGATCACCTTGATGTCGTTTACAATAGGTGTTCCTCAAAGTGAGTGACAACGATGTGGTGATGTGAATCCCGTAAAGGTACAACTTGCCAAGAATGGTTGGAAACCAAACCATATGAGCAAATTTAAAGAAACTTTTAATCGGTTTGCATATTGATGTCATTACTTATTTCTTTCGAAAACTAACTAAAGTCGCTTGATAACTGATTAGATGCTCTGCTATAACTGATCCTGATTCTTTTACCCTAAAATATTTCCCTCGTATACTGTTTCACAAGGTATGTCAAAATGTAACAAATGTTTAACAAGCTTGCCTCTTTCCTACAGTGACTGAAGTTCATGGGAGGACATTTGGTGTTTGGACACTTTTGACTTGCACTTTATGTTTCCTATGTGCATTCAACCTTGAGAATAAGCCTCTTTACGTCGCCACCTTTTTGTCATTCATATATGCCCTTGGTCACTTTCTGACGGAGTATTTGGTGTACCACACCATGGTATTGGTTAATCTTTCGACCGTTGGCTTTTTTGCAGGTAAAAATTATTACATCTATGGCATGTATTTCATCCAAACTTGTTTTTGTATTATAAAAGTTACGATCCTGGGTTTTGGGGAAGATTTATTCCCTTTGGAGACCCTTCATTTGCAAAAACAATCACAACTTCTGCATATGTGAAGTTTTTGTAATATCAAGACACCTTTAACTTAGTCCAGTAAGTATCAAGACATTTTTGTAATGCTAAATTCAAGACACCTTTAACTTAGTCCAGTAACTTAGTCCAGACGTATTTCCAAATGCTAAATTCAAGTATCATCTCAGTTCTGAGTACTACATCTAATTTACAACCTATAAGTCTGATTGACCTTGTATGAAGATTACAGAGTATTCAGATTACCATGCCTTCACTTTTTACCATTTCCCCCTTACGGTAATTTCTTTAGAAAATATTAATTACAACAGACATTTACAGGATCTTCTAGCTGTTTTATCCCTGGTGACTAGTTGTCACTAAATGCCTAGTGGCTTCTCTGGACTATTATATTGTTTCTTAAAATATTCCATTTTATCTTTTTATAAGCAACGATTGGGAAAATGGCATGAGTTTTCAAGCTGACTTAATTAAATATTTTTTATGGTGATCATAGCATTTATCTAATAAATGGTTGCCTTTTAATTCTTGTACCTAAACTTCATTTGATTTGTTAATTAGGCACTTCAATATTATGGATGTTACTTGAGTGGAATTCCCACAAGCCTCTGGTCAACAAGAAAGAAGCATGAAATCTATAACCCTCTCAAACATGGCGTAGAACATGTGGTTTCTTTAAGATGCTGATAAAGACGGTCCTCAATTTGTTCGTCGTCTCACTCTCGTCAACTTTGAAAGCTTGATCTGTTCTTGATGTTTCAATTCTTGTCGAATGAGTGAGGTTGTTTTATGGCACTTTTTGTTCTTACGCCAATATTCACAGCTTGGGTTCGCATTCCCACCTGTGTGTATTTCCTGCAAGTACTAAAACAATTATTTTGATTATCTTGTCTTGTGGTGTATTTATCTTGGGAAAACTACATTTCTGTGGATAAGCGTTTGACCATTTGTTGTGTATGGAATAGGATTGATATTGTGATTGTTAAGGTTAAGGAGTAAAACTGCAGGAAACTCCATGTAAATTGAAAAGTTGAAGCTTGATTGATACATTCTGTTACAATGGTCCAAAAGTTCATATATATCCTCGCATATCTTTCTTAAACTATCGGTTATCTTGGTCTATAGATCCATATGTTTGCAAACCACGGAAGAACATAATAGTGGTATATATAACTCGGTGGGTTATCTTGATAGAGTGGCTGCATGATTTTTTTCCCCTCGTGACGTAGTGAATGACCTCATCTAGATCATGCTAGGACAAATGATTGTCTGAGAAATCAGAAAATAGTGGAACTACTTTGGGCAAACTCATAGAAGCTATATTCAAAACGCCTTAGTCGCTGTCCTACACTAAACAGTAAATATTTTAACACCACTCTTTGCTCAACATATATAAACTGCTTCTAGTTGATGGTACTGAAGAAACACAACAAGCTGAGGAAGCAACCATTTCATGGAGATGGGTAGCAAAGCCATTGTTGTCTACCTCCTCTCGTCTTCGTTCATCGCGATATCATCTGTCTTCCTCCTCCCCCGCGACTACAACTGGCAATCACAACTAAATGCTCTTTCAACAACTGAAAGAGTTTGGCCGGTATACATGTTCTTATGTCATTTTTAATTGAGGTTTTAGCGTTTCTGATGATGTATGCCTACTGTTTTAGTTACATTATCATGCTGCTTTATCCATGAATTAAGGATTTTGACCTTTTAGTGTGAGAGTTATTTTTCCAATTGAACTACAGGAACTTGAGGTCAACTGGAAGAGCGCCCTTGCAACCGTGATTGGCTTCCTTGGGTCAGCTTTTGGTACCGTTGGTGGTGTCGGTGCAGGCGGGATTTTTGTTCCAATGCTCAACCTCATCATTGGCTTCGATAGCAAATCCGCAGCTGCTCTCTCAAAATGTACTACGACATTTAACTCAAATTTAAGACTCCATTTTAAAACAACTGACATCAAGCAGTTTATAGACTCATGAGTCATGACTTAGTTACAAGTCAGAAGTACATTATCTCATCTTCAGTGTTTCATTGTTCTTACAGGTATGATCATGGGAGCAGCAATGTCGTCTGTGTGGTACAATCTAAGAGTCTCACATCCTTCCAAAGATGTGCCCATTTTGGACTACGATCTTGCACTACTGTTCCAACCAATGCTCATGTTGGGCATCACAATTGGTGTCTCACTCAGCATTGTGTTTCCTTACTGGCTTATCACTGTTCTCATCATAATTCTCTTTCTGGGTCTGTCTAAATCAATTTATTTTCAATGTTTTTGCACCAATTCTTTATAGCTTTGGCTTTTGACATTTGATGGTTTGTGGGGACAGGAACTTCTTCAAGGTCTTTCTTTAAGGCCACAGTCATGTGGAAGGAAGAGACTCTTTTGAAGGTACCTAAATGAAATTGACTTTTTCAGGGTTACATTTGGTTTGAGTTTTAAGTGGTTTGTGCAGTTGGAAGCTGAAAAGAGAGAACATGAAGCAACCTCCAATGGCCAAGGGGGTGGGTGTATGTTTCTGCTAATTATTTTCATCCTGATGTTAATAATGGTCTTTGTTGATTGTTAATTTCTTCTCTATATATATATATGCAGTGGAGGTTGATGCTGCTTATGAGCCACTGCTCCCTCAGGAGGAGAAATCTGGACTGGTAAGTGTAAAGGCAAGAGATGCATATTATACACTATAATTTATAATTGTGTATGGTTTATGTTTTCTTTTCTGAATTTGATTAACAGCAAATCTTGTTATCAAACATAAGATGGAGTGGTGTTTTTGTGCTGATGCTGGGATGGTCTCTGTTCCTGCTGCTCCAAATATTTAAGGTCCCTTCCTCATTCAAAAGTCAAAAACACCACATTGCTTCAAATCAATTATCACCACTATTACTCATATTGCATTTATGTTCGGTATCATGTGAAGTATTTTAGATAGTCCACCTAAATGTCCCATCTTAAATAATTGAGTGACTAAATGACTAATGCAAATGGAACTTGTGTTGGACAGACTCATGCAGCTGTTTGCAGCCCATTGTATTGGGCTATCAATACATTGCAGGTGAGTAACCTGAAGTGGCACTTTGACTAAACTTTTTCCATCGACAACCAAATTTAAAAAAATGCAATTTGCATTCTGTGGAACTACATAAGCTTAATAATATTATATCAATGCAAACTATTACAGATCCCCGTTGCCATCGGTGTGTTCACATGGGAGGCAGTGAAGCTGTACAGAGAAAGCAAAGAACGGAGAAGGGTAGGCAACAATGAGTTCGTATGTGGAGCCTCCATAGAGTGGAGCACAGCACAGCTACTTTTCTGTGGGTTTTGTGGCATACTTGGTGGGGTTGTTGGTGGACTCCTTGGATCAGGAGGTGGATTCATTTTGGGCCCTCTCCTACTTGAGATTGGGGTCATTCCACAGGTCATCAGTCATCACTATCTTATCTTTAATGGTCTTACAGATAACAGTTATCTCTAATGACCTTAAAATGTAAGTAGGCTTAAAAAATTATGCTAACGTGTAATATAATGTCATCAAAGAAGAGAGTCAACTGAAATTAATTCGGGATGCACATGTTGACAGGTGAGTTCAAAAGTCAAAGGTGAACAATATAAGACAAGCCAGATCATTAAATCTGAACAATCATTGTAGTTTGGTAGGATCAATTAACATTAAATACAGAGTGCATTGTTTTTTATGTAAGATGTCGTGAGACAAGTTGCCACTAACAGGGCAACCAAACCTTCGTATTTTTATCATGAAATTAGATTAACTTGACAATTTCATGAACAAATATAAATATACTTCATTTCGTAACTAAGCTAATCATGACAAGAGGGAACAAATTTTTTAACAGGTCGCAAGCGCAACAGCAACATTTGTCATGATGTTTTCAGCATCTCTCTCTGTTGTCGAGTTCTACTTCCTCGACAGATTCCCTATCCCATATGGTGAGATTATCAGCCACAAATGACTCGTCTTAACTTATAGTAAATAAATTGGCAATGTTTTCAGATTACAACCTTCGTTTAACTTATTGTTGCAGCACTATATCTTATTGGTGTGTCTGTTCTGGCTGGATTCTGGGGGCAGTACCTTGTGAGAAAGCTAGTGATTGCGCTGGGAAGAGCTTCTGTGATTATATTCATACTCTCATCAGTCATCTTTTCTAGTGCTCTGATTATGGGTATCATACGAGAATTCATAGTTTTCAAACTAATATTTTCCTATGTTCGTGTTATTTTGTTCTGCATACTAAGTTAGCATTAATCGTGTGATCAGGTATCATTGGCATAGGGCAGAGCATCAGAATGATCAACCGGCACGAATATATGGGATTTCTGGAATTCTGTCAGAAATGAAGAACAAGCATATATCATATATGTGTGCAGACTATATTCTTTAGCTAATAAAGTTGTTGGTCAATGGCTAGTTGACTAAAACTCTTCAACCAAGCAAGCCTCCTGCCACTTCCCTCTTCAATGAAATTTGTTTCTCCTCGTTAAGTCGTGTAAAATAATGGTAGGGAGCAAACAGGAGTGAAGGATTGAAAAAAAATAGAGAATTGAAATTCTGTTTACTTGTATTGTTTGTGGAATTTTATCAATATAATATTGTATGTCATGCAGTGAAGTATTTCTTGGTCTAAATTGAGTTGTTGAGAGAATGCTTTTCTTGATTGCTTCAACTTTTAGTCAACGTGTAAAAGTCTGTATGATAAGTTGTGCAGCCTGGAAAGTCATTACTGCAGATAAACCTAACTAAGTACAAAAAACATGACAGATGTCATTCTGAAACACGATCCGGAGGGCATTTGAAACTTTTTTTCCTACATTATGTAAAGACCACAGATCCTACAACACTTCGTAGCAGTAGAACCATAAAAGATGTTTTCTCTTAGACGAGAAGAAAGAAAACAGGAAGATACAAGATTCCCAAATCTTACCCTTCTTCGTCAACTGTTACATTTCATCCTTCCAATTGCAGCACCACTCACTGAGCCGCAACATCTTCAATATGCGTCGCTGTTTGAGTTTCTGTCAAGGTCGAAAGGCCTGCTTGAGTATCTCTCTTCTCTTCCGTAACTGTACCAAGATTGGTTGACTGATCCTTTGGTTCGGAAGTCCCACTCTCAATTGAGATAAGCGACGAATCAGACCTTTGTACTGATCCGCCTGTTGTATTACTAGGGTTGTTTTGCTCTCCTTGCTCAATCATATTTGGCTGCATGTTAGAGTGACCCAATTCTACTGTGGTGGAGTTCACATCTTCCGTACTTGCTCCCATCTCAATTGATGAATTATGATCATGAGATGACTTCATGCTTGCGGTTAAGTTCTGCAAAGATGATTCATTTCCAACACTAATGACTGCTGCAGAGCTGTTTGTTGTTTCCAATAAAATAGGTGATGGGATTTCCACAGTTGAATTACTTTGCTCTTTCGTTTGACTGACAGATTCCACCTTAGTAGAGTTTGTATGTAATTCAACATCATGCTTGTTGTTTTCCACAAGAGAAGCTTCAGCCATGGAAGTGTCATCATGTGTATGGTTAATACCAGTTTCTAGTAAAACACCAGAATCATTGCCTTCTGAACCATCTTTGGCCACATTGGTCTCATTGCTGACTCCTACATCCTTCTTGGTGTTCTCTGCCTGATCCTCATTTATATTTCCGATTCCTAAATTACCAGCTTCAGATTCTGAGCCCTCGTTACCTTTAATAACAGCACTGGAGGCATCATCGCCCCTGTAATGTTCTTCACGTGCCTCCTGAGAATTAGCTTCAGCACTCTCATGATCTCCAGAGTTAGATTCATCAGATTGATCGTCTTTCTCAACATCCTCTGCTGACTCCTCCACAATCCCAGCATCTTTACCAGCTCCCCCGCGATCATTTTCATCAATCTCATCTTCTCTGGAATCGTTGACCACGTCCTCCTCATGCTTAACTTCTGATTCCTCTTCTTCATCTTCCTCATTCCCATCTTCTCCTTCGTCATGTACCGCTTTCTCCACCAGAGTAAGACCACCGACCTCCGGAAGAACCTTTCTACCTAATTTCGGAATCACAAATTTGGCATCCTCTACACCAGACATGATCTTCGAGTTTCTCTCTTCTAGCTCCACTTTCTTGTCATGGGAGTGCTTTATTTGGTACAACAACCAGACACAGATAGCAAACAGTACACATATCTGAAGAATGTTTTTGACCTTATATCCTTTGCTTCTCTGGTTCCTACTCGACGATTGCCTCAACATGGTCGAAGAAAACCCTTAGTTACAAATCACGAACAACAAGCGATCACTCACATGCAAAACCACCTGATGATCAAACAAACTGCCATTTAAACAAAACCCTCATCTTTAGCAATTAAATACTCAAAACAAATTGCATGTAGGAAGAAGAAAAAAACGGTTTTCTAATCTAACTCTACTTGTTAAACCCGAGTTGATACTTTTAACAGTTAGACACCATCAAATTAGCATTTTCAGCTAAATAAATAAAAAAATTCGAACCATTCAATCTCAAGCATGATCAGAAGCCCAGATAGCTTCAAAACCCTAAAAGCCAAAAAATTGTCTCAAAACCACTCCAACCACCCAAATCAAACCAACCAAACTCGCAAAACCCTAACTTCCTCATCGAATCACCATGACGATCTCATCCACCAGCCAAATCCCCCGATCGGACCTCCACTTCCACACCACAAACGAAACCCAAAAACAGGAATCGAAACATGAAATTTGGATCGGAGGAGAAGAGATACCTGCGCGGGATCGAAGGGGAGTGGTGGGAGTTGGGTCCGGACGTGGGGAGAGAGATGGAGGGAGTGGGGTTAGGGTTTTGGTTTGGTTTGGTTTGGTGTGTGTGAGACCAAACCCAAACGTGGTCATTTATTGGGGGTGAATCGGGTGACCGGTGAATGAGGGTGAACCGGGTGGTCTTCCTCCTTTTCTTTTCTTTTCTTTTCTTTTTTTTTTTTTTTTTTTTGCTTTCTGGGAATAAATAAATTTAGAAAATGCAATTACCTGGAAAAACACTTCGATGTCGTCAAAATTCGTATTATATTTTCTTTGGTTTTTGAAAGTTGTATATGGTATTATGGCCCAATGATGTTGAGGTTTTTGTATATGTTATCCACATGTATCGATCTTGTAGTTTTTAAACATTCATTCCGAATAGGAAAGTAATCTCAACTCCTCGTATTTGCCTTTTTTCCAATGACGAAGATGAATCATGTACTCGTGTTCCATCTGTAGAAAGAATATCAGTAAGCAATCTTTATAATAGTATGAGCAATCTTAGTTGCCTTCAGTTATCATCAAAGTAAAATAATAATAAAAACATGCGTCAAGGAAAATAAAGTGTGACTAGGGTTTGATAAATTGATAATCATATAACAACAATAATAATTTCTTCAAATAGAATGTCACTTATTTATTTACCTCGAATTGCCAAAAGCCAGGCCCACGATTATATGATTCTAACGCACGTACGTTTCTCAAACTAATTTACGTGAAGTAGGTTCCAGACTTTCTTGTTGACAAATGTCAGGAGAAAAACAAACATAAACACAAATTAGGATGAATTATATAAAATTATATATTCATGAAAATTCGCTTAGGTTAGTGTGTTTGCTAAGATGGGGCACTCCAATGTGTGGAACTCTTACCCTAAGAACTATGGCTTTGGCACAAGATCCTGGTACCGACTACTTCTTCTGCCATGCGTGGATTGGATTGTGTTGTGCAATATTCGAATATGTGTTTTTTGTTTGGGGGTCATCTTCTGTTTTTGTTTTTTTTTGTTGTATGTAAATCGCGTTCTTAAATTTACCGTGCAGTTTCTTGTTCTTTTGTTTGGGTTGTGTTTTAATCTGTTGGAAATACATACAGTATTTTTGTGTGATTGTGTTATGTGATCGAGTTATTTAGTATGAAAATCGAGTATTTACCGATTAAAGAACCATTCATGGTTTAGAGAATTAGATGAAGTCCGTTGCTTCTAAGAACCTAATCAAAGAAGTTAGTTTCTAGGGTAATTTAAATTTGCTTCTAATTTAAATTTAAATTCTAGGATTTTGAGTTCCTTAACTTTGGTTTGAAGCGAGTTGCAAGGAGCGCTAGGATTTGATATTAAGGGAAGGGAAAACAATTGGAAGCTGTAGTCAAAATGCAACTTCCTACATCATTGTAGTATTATACGGTTTTTTAGTACATGAAATCCACATATTACCCTGTTTGACAATGTTACAATTTATATTGCATAATTCAGTTGGAAAGTTTAGTTTGGAGAATTTATAGGGGAACTTGTCTCGTCTGCAAAGCAAATTGATTTTTGGACATGGTTTGGTACTCTACAACCCAAATATTTTTTTGTAACGGACTAACGGTGCATGATTGACCGTCCGTAAGTATATTTTGCTTGCCGTTAAAGACATTGGTAGTCAGATCGGTTGACCTCTTGTTAAATGGATATACCTTTGCAAAACAGAGGCAGAATTTTTTGTAAGTGGGGGCTAAAAATATATACCATCTAACATACATCCACCCGCCTCTTCCTCCTTTATGTTTCGTTGCCCATTACAAGTCCAATTTAGTGACACTAACAAGAGCGAATTGGTTAAGCTTTAATTGTTAACCAGGATCGTGTTTTGATTTTCATTTTCACTTCAATCAATACAGCACGGTTACAACATACATTGTTCGATATGTTTCATAACATAATGCTATTGCTAACTAGTCTTAGACTGTCGGTCGTGTATAAAACATCAGATTATGAAGTTGCAATTTCTCTTGGACAAGACATTGTTCACTGCAGCCGTGTTTGTGGGAATTCTCGTGGGATCGTCAGGAAATATGACCTGATGTCATGCAAAAGACATAGGCTTCATCTTTGTTGCTTTGTCTGGCTTAAGAGTTGTAACAAAGTACGTTTTAAATCCTTTTTCTGGTTTTGTATTATCGTTGAATCTTATTTTTTTACACATCAAATGTGAAGCTCGTGGGCTCACAAGTATCTCAACAAAAAGTCCCTTCTCAGAGCATATTTAACAGCGTCCGGGCTTCCCCCGGACGCCCTGCACTCTCTCTCTGCCACGTCAGCTTCTCTTTCTGCCACGTCAGCTCACCCAACCCACCCAAAAAAACCCTTACCTATGCCCAGGCTACCCCCACCCACCCTACACTCTCTTTCATCCACATCATTTCTTAATTAAACAAATTTAATTCTCACACAACATTTAACAAATTACATTTTATATAAATCTAATTTTAATTACATTATAATTATATTTTAACTCGAAATATTGTTAATAATTACTGGTAAATCACGAAATTATTATTAAATATTACGGAGCCACGTTACATTTAAGACAAACTGAAATAGGAAATATTACAATCAAAGTTAAGAAACAACAGTACATATTACATAAACTCAACTTTTAAATACTACATGACCAACTACGTTAACTAATTTTCAAACCGCTCCTCGTCCGTAGCGTTGCCATATATGCTCAATTAAATCGCCTTTCAGATCCAAATGTTGGTTCATGTCACGCACTCGATCTTGATTTACAAAAAACTCGTGAATATCCGCTATACGATCGGTCGAATACGACGTTGCCTCAGCTGAAGTTCCAGGACGATCTTCCATAAATTCGCGAATATCTCCAAAATTAGCATAGCAGTCGCGTTCGTCCTCCACTATCATGTTATGCATGATGATACAAGCTGTCATTATTTTGGACAGAACGTCCTTGCTCCAGGCAAGAGCCGGGTTTCTGATGATCGCGAACCTCGCTTGCAACACTCCGAAAGCGCGTTCAACATCTTTACGCGTTGCCTCCTGCACTTCAGCAAACAATCTGTGCTTCGGGGTGTGAGGGTGAAGGATGGATTGGATGAAGACCGCCCACTGTGGATAAATATCATCAGTAAGATAGTATCTCATATCATATTGAACACCATTTACCTCATAATTAACAGGTGGTGCTCGGCCTTCTAGTATGTCGTCGAAAACCGGAGATTGTTGCAGGACGTTCAAGTCATTGCATGAACCCGGTATTCCGAAGAAGGAGTGCCAGATCCATAAGTCGTACGATGTCACCGCCTCAAGGATCAGAGTTGCTTTCCCAGCACGTCCTTGATGTTGTCCCTTCCAAGCAGCTGGGCAGTTTTTCCACTCCCAGTGCATACAATCGATACTCCTCATCATACGGGCGCCCCGCCCGTTAACGGGGGTGCGCCCAGGCGCCCGACCAGGGCGCCCGGGCGGGGCACCCCCGTTAAGGGTGCCCTTATGTCTCAACATGCAATAGGCTGATTGGATTTGTCCATATTATGCACGAACATAACACATGTTAAAGGTACATCGTGCATGCACTTTCTATCTTTAGACGTCTTGCTTGGAAGATATAAATATAAGTAACATTAGCTGAGAATATAGTTCTGTTTTGGATATTTGTACTGGGATAAGTGGTTGTCCCACATATCCTCCTACCTGCGGCTCAGTTTCTAGCTTATTGATCAATTCTACAATAGATATCTCGTATTTTCGCTTTTTAGCAAGTCAGGACATGCGAGAGAGATGGAATGGTTTTTTTCTTTTCTTTTTTCTATTTTCTTTTAATTTTTTTTATTAAGATTAATGATTTTTTTATGTTAAGAGGGTTATTTTATAAATTTTCTAATAGAAAAGTGACGGAGTGGACCTGACAACATACATAGGTATACCAAGGTAAAAAATGAAAACATAAGGTACACACAAGGAAATTTAAAAAATACGGATGTATTCTGGAAGATGACATTTTTCGAAGTACATTATAATAATAAAAACTCACCGTAGGCCAGCAATCACCACATGTTTTCTGTCCGTGTTGTGTTGTATTGTGCAGAATAGATCAAATCGGAGCCCAAGTTGGGTCCATGAAAAAAGACCGGTTGATTCCACATAAGTTATGGCATACCAATAACAGATGCACATCCAGCCAGACCTTTATAAGCCGAGGAGGTCCATTGTGGATTGTTGGAACTTGGAAGAATGAATGGACCATTCGCTATGTTCTAATTCCTGCTCGAGAAGAAACACTTGAATAATGTCACACGGAAGAAGTAGTCATCTCAAATTGGCTGACCCTTATCTACTTCCAAACAAGAATTGAATTGAAATCAATGTAACATAAATTCAGGTGGATATCCAGTTTATTCTACGGCCCTCAAAATGATGTGGAACTTTTTTTGCACTGCATTTCAAAATCAGATCACACATGCACAATAATTTGTTCATAACAGCTATCTGAAAGCAAAACGCTATTCCACGATATCTATGACTCTGTAACCGTTATTACAGTTTTGGGAGAAAATAACCACTAACAAAATCGAAGAAATTTGAAGGTAACAAATCTGTTCAATTTTTTAGTTGAATGTTACAATTTTATCATCGGGACATTTGAAGACAAGAAGGGAACAGGGAGGCAGACAAAATATGGACCAATAACATCTTTTTTGGGTCTAACTTGTATAGCTGTTGATAACAAAAAAACACTTCACAAACGCTCTCGTATCTTCCTGATGGCTTCGATCAACACCTTGTTTCCTGCAATTGACCGTAATTGTCTGATAAAGATATCTTTCCGTAACTTCTTTGCCTGCACGAAAAAACGTTCATTCCCATAAAAAGTCAAGTCCAACTTCAATTTTATCAAATGTTTCACGTGATACTCTAATTACATTTGACATTACAACTTGTTTCGTTACTAATTATCAGGTTATTTCAAATTCAAAAAATATCTACATGTCATACCGAATTCGAATTTCTACCAATTTGCCAAAATTCCGACAAATAAATAACCTCAAAAAACGGTCGAGCAATATATTACCTTGTAACGGTCGAGCAACATGTTCAACGTTTTGGTGGAAGACGGAGGTAACGATTTCTCAATCTCGGCGAACAACTGCGAGAACGTCAAGTGGTTCCAATTGGTAGTTGGAAATTTGGATCTGTTGACGTAAGTCGGTTTCTTGATCCCAACTCTTTGATTGCTGCACCTGAACGTCACAACACACTCGGGGATGATGTGGGTGTTCATGTGGCTGCTCCACATCACGAACCATTTCGGATTCAGCATTTCGTCGACGCCGGAATCGAACCTGTCACTGCTCGGTTGGGACTGCTGGGACCCGCGTTCGACCTTCTCGACTGCTCCGGTGATTGCCCGGCAGAGCAGAAACTGACGTTCGCCGTTTTCGTTGGCTACTGGCAAAGCACTTCTGAAGGGAAAGAAATTGTGACGACAGTTAAAATGACGGATAATACCGTTGCTAAAGATGTAAACGACAATAGGTAACAATTATAGACTAATTAACATTATATTGTAAAGATTGAAACTGATCAAATTGCTTTTAAAAAAATAGATTTAGACTAATAAACTTGCATTGATTAAGTATATGGTCTCGATTTAGTCGGGACAAAATATTAAATTACATGCATGTTGAAAATTAACAAAATAAAATATATACATAACGTTCTCTAAAATTTAATATATTATAATAACCAGACATATTTGGAGCTTACATCGTGTGAAGCGACTCGGACTGGGCAAGGTGAACGCCAACGCCATGCGCCTCAGAGCCCAAAACACCATCATTCGGCCTCGAAAACCCTTGCTTTAAAACTCCAGCTAAATCCTCCGCCGATGCGGAATACCAACCCATTCTAATATTGGCATCGCCACGAGCAACCCTCGTTGCCTCCGCCATCGCCCAGAACGCCATCCGTCGGGCTTCTCCAACCGGAGAACCGGCAAACGCCCACTTTCCAATTCCAGTGACCTCCACATTGGGATCGAAATTTCGCATCCACGAAACGAAAAAACCCTCCACGGCCTTGTAGTACTTATCATCACAATCCAACGCCTCCACGCCGCTCCATATCCGCCTCTCCCCATTCCCGTCAGTCGTAACGGAATTCTCGTCCGAGTGCTCCTCGAACGGACCGGAGGAACTCATACTCCGTTCGACCCTCCTGGAACCAACTTTCGCCTCCAATTGACCGCAACAACCGCTATTTTCATCCCCGACGACGGTTCTCGGGAAAAAGCATTGCCTGCTAACGTCGATCCAAGCGACCGACCGTTCGCGACCGGTCGACAGTTCCACGAGTGCCATTCGCAGAAAATCGACTACAAAATCGCACCCGTCCATTACGATCTCAACCGAAGTTCTCTTCTCGCCGAAACAATTAGCAAACACTATCACCAATTGCTCTGGGAAGTCCTTCCAACCACCGTTGGAATAGAACATGACACGACACGGTTCTTCGCTCCGCTTGAAGTTCATGTGATTCAGGACCAAGTTGCGGTTGCGGTTGCCGTTGTTGGTTCGGGTCACCTCCGGCGAAAGCCCGTCGATAACCACCGCTCCTTCCATTGGTCGTCGAAAGATGGAAGAAAACAGAGAGGGAAGTTTTTTCCAGACTAACAACCGACGCTTCCGGCTTGTATTTGTAGTTGACCTTCGTATAAGTTTCCCATGAATACCCTTACTTCTTATCTATTATTACGAACTTGCCATTGGGGTTGAGGACATCGGTTTTGGTGCCGAAATTACAAGATTGGACAACCTGGCGGGGAACGGATAAGGTCGGGAGGTCGGTAATTAAGGCTTACTTGGGAGACAAGGATAGAAACTCAAGTTCGTTAAGTCAAGGGTACAATGGTCATTTCCCACATATCTAACCGACTATGACAATCGGATATCTCTTGGGGAGAGGGATTGCGGCTGTCTTAAGTGTTAAGCTAGAAGAAGTCGTGACGGCGGTTACGATTGGGTTTTTCATTCCCTTTTAGAAATCGGGACTTGAGGGATATTGATAAATTGATAAATAAATAAATAAATGTTGTGATAAGGGCATATTTTAGCTTTGGGACAAAGCAAAGTAGGGATGTGGAAACATTTATTAAGGGTTAGGTTTGGATTTCTTGCCAAATACAATGTAGGTTGGAGGTAGGTATGTCACGTAGAACACTACAATTATTCCAATATGTTTTCATTGTTGTGGTTAAGACTTTGATTTAGGCCCACTATCTTTCCATGTGTTATGCTAAGGTAGGAAATATTGATTTTTTATGTCACATAATGGAATATATTTGTGTGAGCACAGGTTGTATCAGGATTTCAAGTCAAGATGTCAAAATATTAAAACGACAATTTGAAAGATGTAAAACCGAAAGGAATCGAAAATCCACCAATTAAGGAAGATAGATGTAGAAACCTCAACTGCATGTGGGCGTCGTAAGGATATTAATTTAAACTTTGACTTTTACACTCGGAAGAAATAAATAATGTGGTTAGGCAATTGCATTTTTAGATTTCTTCCTGTCGAAGTGCACGTGAAACGCGTAATCTAATCGAACTTTGACTTAAGATTGACTTATTCGAACCAATGGCTAAGATCTTGTGTTTTGCATTACGTGGTTGTGAATGTAGCTTTTGAAGTAATAATATTTCATCAACATGTATTGTTCATATTATTTATACTTATTTCAAAACCAAAGAACCACGTTGCATTTAGCATAGTCAGATTCCCATTACGGACTACTTTAGGACCATATTCTTTTGGCGACACGGCCATTCTTTTCCTAAGCTTTTGGTAACAAAATTGCGTTGGAATTGTTGGAATCTTACACTTCTGTCTTTTCTTACGGATTAAGCTTCTTGATTTCCTCTTAAATATAATCATCCTTTTTTGGAATTCAACGTGGCCACATTGAAAGGTCGAAATAAAATCATTTGATTTGTGTATTAAAGGTGGATATTCCAGTAGGGTATTTTTTGATTTGCATGCTTCCTTGTTGCATTAATAATTTATGTGATGCAAAGTGATTAGGAATTTCTTTGGGTATGTTATTCACAATTAACATTTCATTTCGTCGTTTTGGGCCACAATCAGAGTCGGAGCGATGTTAGTTTCGTTAAGTCAACGTTGGACGAGATCGGGTACTTCTAAGTTCTAACTGTATAAACCAATTAAGTTTCTAAATTATCAGATGCAATAATTGAAGTTCTACCTCAAACGGAAGAATTTGAATGGTGCCGGCCGGAATCGTTACCCGCTAGATCAAACCACTTCTGAGGTCGTGAAACCATCTAAATCCATCGGAAAATCTCCAATGAATTGATATTTATCGTGTGCTTTATAAACCGATCATTTGTCAACTTAATAGTTACAGAAAATAAACATGTATCGAAACCAAAATATCCACGACAATTGATTCATCCTACTTTAGGTATTGAATACTCTTTTCGATTAGATGCTCAAAGAGGAGAAAATATTGGAATGCCTACATGTGCTTGTCTATCTAATTCTTCAATCCACTCGAGTTTTTAACCCTTTTGGGGGTATATAATCCAGATTTAAGGTACAAAGTGAGCAAATCTTCGGTCCCTAAAAGATGGGGAAGCAATAAAATTAAATCAATTTTTTTATTTAATCTATCTACTATCACATTTAGTTTTAATCTTAAACATGTGAATAGATTGTCTGAAGACAATAAATTTTCTAACTTCTATTATCTACATCTATTTATTTTATATTTTCTACAACCCTTGATTCTACTTGCCAAAAGGAAAAAAACGAAGTAAACCCCAAGTCATCCCATCCGACGGCGGGGAACGCCCTCAACTCATGAACCAATTGAAGTTCGAGAACGAACGGCCAAGATCATCCACGAGCGGTGCATCTCTAGATTGACCACCCTCTAGTCCTCTTCCCCCGTCGCTGCGATTCCCGGGACGAACCCTAAACACACCATTCCATCCCAAACCCAAACCCCTTCCTCTCAACTTCTTGGGCGAGCGAAGAAGGCGAACCCATCTCACGATTCCCACCCGTACGATCCTTCCACTTCCTTCTCGATTTCGCTAGGGTTTACTTAAGCGAGTAAAGTGTCTAGTCGGGAAAGTCTCGTCTTTTAGGGTTTTTATTGTAAATGTTGGATTTTTCGTAAAGATTCGTTTCGAAGACAGTGAAGTGTGATCGTGATGGTTTCGGTTTAGTAGGAGTTTGTTTTGGACCGGCATTGCCTTTTTCTGATGTTCGTATTACCGATTTTTGTGCTTTTTGGTTCTTTTTGTTGGTCCTTTTAGCTGATGGATTGGTTTCGAGAAGGTTTGCACTTTCGATATCCCATCCCGATTTGTCAAGTAGCTCTTAATGTTTGTGAAATTTGTTATTTTGCCAACGAAAATATGAACTTGTTTTTCAAATTATATTTTAGCCACCTCGTGTTTTGTGGGAAGATTAGATGATGTTACATGTGATTAGAAATTGTGTTACATGTCTGCAGAAAGCCTTTTCTGTTCCACGCTCACCCGAACGACGTCCAAAATTGTGTTCTTGTTAGCAGAAAGGGATGTTGATGTTTAGCTTGACCTCCATTATCGGATTGTAATAGTGTTTATGCTCCAGAGTCTTCAAACGTGCTATCCGTTTCTTTAGGTCTTGAGTGTTCGAAATGGGTGCTTGTGTATGCTGGTGTTTTTAGTGTAAATGAAATTAGATTGAAGTGTGAAATTATAGATGGTATTTGGTTTAAAAGTAGTTTACATCGTGAGTCTTCTGTTCATTTACCTTTTCCACGTTTTGTCTTGATTTCGCTTCGTGTGTAGGGCAGTGGTGCAGTGGATTTACATGGCTCCCAAGAGACCACACGACCGACAGAATCCAGATTCCAATGGAAAAAGAAAGTGGCAGAAGACTTCTTCTAATGCTCAACAAGGGCAGTTGAAGATATCTCCTGGCACTGTTGTGTTCCGGGTGCTCTGTCCCACATCCAAGACTGGGAGCCTCATTGGCAAAGGTGGCGGCATTGTGACAAAGATACGACAGGAGACAGGTGCCAAGATACGGATTGAGGAGGCCGTAACTGGTTGCGACGAGAGAGTCGTTATCATAACTGGATCTGACAAAGATTCGAAGGTCGGTGGTGCACATAATGAGGACAATGCCATTCCTCAGGACAGAGCAAAAAATGCTGATGAAGGTGAGGGGCCTGCAGAAGGGGATGGACATGAAAAAAATGAAGAAAAAGATGTTCCCTCCTCAGAAGCGTCACAGGGAGAGAAATCGACACCACCAGCCCAGAGGGCTTTGCTGCTTATTTTTGAGAGGATGGCTGAGAGTGACCCAGAGAGTGATGATGTAGATGAAACAAATAAGGAGTCTACCTCTATTACCATGAGATTGCTAGTTGAATCTAGCCAAGTTGGTTGCCTGTTGGGAAAGGGTGGAAGTATGATCAAGCAAATGTCGTCTGACAGTGGAGCACATATCCGAATACTTCCAAAAGATAAGCTACCTGTATGTGCTTCGGGTAACGAGGAGCTTGTGCAGGTAAAGATCATGCATGTTAACACGCTAATCACATGCTTCCTTAAATCGGAAAAGTGCCAGTAATGCTTGTTTTACTTCCACAGCCATGATATTGCTCAGAGTCCCGTTCTTTCTCACTTATGTCCACTTTTAACAATTTTTGAGAAAAAAAATATTTGGAATAATGCTTTGGCCGTAGTTTGCAATCAGTTTCATTTCATTACATTTGAGAGGTGCCATAGAAATATTAATCCTACTATTCAGTGATGCCTTTCACTTCATTTGTTCAATGACAGATAACAGGGAATGTAAATGAAGCAAGGAAAGCATTACAATCAGTATCTCAGTTGCTTGTTGAGAATCCACCTCGAGATCATGAATCATTGCTGTCTAACAGACCTGTGCACTCACCTAAACGGTTCTCTTCCTTTTCATGGCCGGAGGGTCCTCGTGGTGATTTTCTGCCACCTGCAAACTTTCACCAGCCTATTCCACCATATCCTAGCAGATTTCGTGAGCCTGATTTTATTGCTCCATCTTTTACTGGACTTCCGGAAGGCCCTCCCCCGGCACGCATTCAGATTCCTCCTGAGCCACTGATGTTTAGGTTAATATGTGTCAATGATAAGGTTGGAAGCTTGATAGGTAAAGGAGGGAGTATAATTAAAATGATACAACAGGAATCTGGTTGTGATATAAAAATAGCTGAAACTTCACCAGAATCTGAGGACCGTGTTATTGTCATAACTGGTCCAGCGGTAATGTTATCTGATTCTCGTTCTATTACTTGAAGCCATGCATCATCTTTTTTCTCTTTACCTCAGGGCCCCATTTTATAATGCAGCTTCCAGATGATAGAATATCTCCTCCACAAGATGCAGCTTTCCGTGTTTTGGCAAGAATTGCGACGCCTGCTCCTGAAATTAAAGAGAATGTTGTGGTTATAAAGGTTATTGTGTCATCTAGTCAAACTGGTTGTCTTCTTGGCAAAGGTGGTTCCATAATTACAGAAATGAGAAGATCAACTGGTGCACACATTCGCATCTTGAACAAAGAACAAAGCCCAAAATATATATCTGAAAGTGATGAGGTTGTTCAGGTACATGCTTTTATCTGTATCACTATGCAACAGTAGGACAAAATATTGGATAGAGTTGAATAGTGTATAGGATCAAATTTCCACTTGCAGTCTGCAACTAGTGAGAATGAGGTGTGCAATTTTCCTTTTTATTGTTGTACTAACTTGATAAGTTGATGTCCTGATCTACCAGGTTGATCTCATGTAACCATGCCCACTACAGTTAGGTTTTTTTACTTCACTAAAACCTTCTTTCTTCCTTTCTAGATTACAGGCGAGCCAGAGCTTGTTCAAGAAGCTCTCTTCCAGATAACCTCTAGATTGAGGTATCATCTATTTCGTGATAGATTTCCAGAATTGGATTATCCAGCACATCCTTCTTTTTTAGATCACGGGCCGTCATTTGGTCCATATATGGGACGAAGAGAGCTTTCACCCCCTAGGCCTTTTTCCCACTTGGATCCACCATTTAGGAAGTTTGATTCAGAAGATGGCTTCCATCCGCATAATGAACGACCATTTCCACCATTTGGTCCACCCGGTGGAGAACGATTTCCACCTGTTCCATGGCGAGTTCCGGTACAACTAGACATCATTCTCTAGCCATTTTTTATATTGTAGCTATGTTCACTGTAGATCTAACCTGGTTGGAGAAAAAGTTTTTTTTAATTGACGATGGACGGATGGAGATTTTCATTTTCATTTGAGGCAATTCAACTGCTTGTCCATTTGTTTCCTATGACCGTTTGTCCCTATCTGTATATCATTTTCTTATATTTAACTGTGTAAAAACAAGAAAAATAATAATTTAACTACCATTATTAGCATTGATTCCTGCTTTAAGCCTTTTATGGAACAAGTTCTATTGCTTAGTTTGTATTTGAACAGTATGAAATTAAATGAAGTTATTAGGCTGTCAAAGTCAAGTATGCATTTTACAGAAATATACATATGCCGAACATATGTGTTTGTTTCAATGTTTATATGGTATTGTTTGCCAAGGTAATCAATTTTGTTTTTATTCATGACTTCTGACACAGGGCATGCGTGATGGTGCGGGTCTGATGCCTTTGCATGAATATGGAGGTGCACCACCGAGGAGGATGGGTGGTTTTCCAGGGTTAGCCTAATTTTTTTCTTATTTCCAAGTAAACTGTTAATATGCAAGTATAATAATTGCATTCATGATTCATCTTATTGGTATCTGCAGGGTAAATCAGCAAACTTTCATCACAAATACTACAGTTGATGTGGTTGTTCCTCGATATGTTGTCCCATCAATATATGGAGAGGATGGAGGTTCCCTGCGGCAGATTCGACAGGTTTGCTCCGTCAGCTGTTGTTTTATCACATGCCTCGTCTTTGTCCTAACACTTAAAATACTAATATGCTAGCAAATTTAGATATCTGGAGCGAATATTACCATCAATGAGGCCAAGCCAGGAGCCACAGAAACTGTGATCATAATATCTGGGGCACCTGATCAGACTCATGCTGCACAAAGCCTTATCCAAGCATTTGTACTGAGTGAGTCAGAGGCTCCTTAATTTTGCATGGTTAGGTGAGATCATTTTCTTTTATGTACTTTATTTTGTTTGTCAATTATATAGCTACTATTTCATATGATTATAGATATCTTTTGATGTAGTACATTCTTTTACCCATCATAAGTTGGTTAGAGCAGTATCTATTCACTAGCGTTTGACATGTATATAAATTAACTTCCCTCAGCTGAAGGTCAAGAAGCTTGAAGGTGCAAGAACATAGTTTTGCAGAGTAGAGACAACCCCAAATTCACATTCAAACATCGTGAGAATGGACAATCCCTAGGCTTACTTATGCAGGTTTTATCGTAGAAGTTACAACATCCTCCCATGTAACGGACCCATTATTTGACTTCTGTGGAACATAAAATACTGTGACGAGGAAGAATCATGCTCCAATCAACTTGAGCATATATCTAGAAAATGTGTGATGATTTGCTTGTGGTTCATTGTCCACTCTTGCTTAATAGCAATATTCCAAAATTTTCTATCTACCAAATATTTCATATATCTCCACTTGCATAGTGCCAAGTATTTTGGCCATCACCTGAAAGGCTGATACTACTAATAATATGGTCGTCTCACCTCTACTATGACTTTATTCACTAGATGGATTAGAGGTTTAGGATGTTGCACTAAATATGTCCAATAGCACTGCAGTATGACTTGATTCTTGGACAATTGAAGTTTGTTGGTTCCACAAAAGAGGAAATGGAGGCAGGTGGAGTGAACAAGTAAAAATTGATGCTTTCCTATTTGTATCCCATTATAAGGTATCTATTACTTCTGTTTTCCTTAGTACCGTGCTTCCAATTGTTATGGTTCTTGCGAACCTGGCTTATGCCACTGCAGGGATACAACATTATTTTGTTCTTTATGAAACAGCATTATGATATCAAACCTTCTGGTTTTATTACATTATCAAACAAGTAGCATTATAAAAAAAAGAAATTATCTTTTTGCTTGTTTTACGCATGCAGCCTGTCTCCTGCTAATTGAATACAAGCATTGCATAAAAAACACACTAATGACTAATCCTAACTACTACTCTCATGCTATTTGGTACTGATTTTATTTCAGTAATTAATTAAGTTTTTTTCTCCTTCTTTGGGTTTCTATGTTTCGAGTATGTCTATACCCAATCAATTGGTTCCTTTTACTGTTAGATAACATGTTGAAAACTTTTAGAAAATTGTTCCGCTGCCCACCTTTTAGAAATTTAATGTGAAAAGCTGTATCCAGTATGTGTTGCTGGAGAAGGCGTTGCAGTTTTTAATATCTTATATACGAGCTTTGAAACCGTAGGAAGGTACTGGCCAGTTGTTCCACTAAGGTCATCAAGATTTACTACATGGAACCAACTTACATCAACTTTGTAGGTTCAATCTTGTGACATTTCATGTTCGTGGGAGGACTCTTGCCTATTAGTTGGTAGTAGAATTGTGTCACAGGTTAGTAGGAGTGCAGCTCATAGGAGCCATTTTAAGTTCTCGATTGACTTAGGAACCTGTGTTTTGACTGCCTTGCTGAATCTAATTCTGGGTATTATTTCCATTTTTGCTGAAATCATCTGAATATAAAGTGTAACAAATTTTCATCTTGATATTGCTTTCTACGGCCTGTTGAAGACTCGTAGGGGCTCTTATCTAACAATGGGAAGATTTTGCTCTAGTTTTTCAGAGTAGCTAGGATGTTGTGACTTGTGAGAGATGCCAGCTAGGTCCTAGCCTTTATCATCACAATCATATTCTTTCACTTCTCGTAAAATATATAACCGGAGAACATACAGTCAATTCAACTTTAATTAGCAGACTGGGATCGGGTTTACGGTGACATTTCCAACCGTTGTTAGCTAGTCTGCTGTTCCCCCCTTCAGTGTAATGGTAGCATGATGCACAAGACCTGAACTGAAAATAGCTATTATCGTGCTGATAATCTGTCATCTTTTGTGGTTATACCACATCTCGTTAGTTGACAAGCTCCTAATTTTATTTGTCAAGACGTTGCCTTGTTAACTAGAGGTCAGGCTGTTTGGCACCCTATATAAATGGTTCATTTCTCAAGATTTGGTAGTGTGTCCAAGCGTTCTTCAGCAGGAGCAGATTTTCCAGCAACCAAGCACTTTTTCCCAGTGTAGCAAGTATTCCTGGTTGTCTCTTCCAAAATCACCGGTCAAGCATACAGAAAAGGGTAAATGCACTTGATGTCTACTGCTATACCCTAATTAGGTGGCTTAGTGTGTGAATTGTAGTTCGGGGGTGTAAATGTGCACTCTTGAAACTTTTGTGTTTTAACTGATGGTAAACAAACAAACATGTTCACCTGTGAATATTATGCTCAATGGGTGCCGTTTGGTATGATACTATGATATTAATTTGTCACGTTTCATGAAAATGTTATCCAATACAATTACAGAATCCGTTGTTTATCTTTTCCATCGAAGAAAAGAAGACTGCTACAAATCCGGGTGCCTCACGCCCCAAAGGATAAGAGCGTTACCATTGCCTTGAATTTTCTTGGAGTCCTCAGCACTTCCCTGAGGCGTCTCTGCTGGATCTATTCGTTGCTAATCATTTTCTTATGCCATACAGATTGTCTTCCATTCTGCAAGCAAACAGTTTTGCCGTCAATTAACTAAAGCACTTAAGATTTCCTTCCATTGACATGTTAGTTGAGTTGCTTCTGAGGTTTATCACATTCTTAAGCGGAGACACTGTAGTGCTTTTCAGCCATGCCGATCATCATCCTCCACTGCCCTGCCTCTTCTAGCATATGCACTACAGTTCTCATAGAGGGCCGAAGGCTGGGTAGTCTGACTGTGCATAGCACTCCCACTTTCAAAACCTTCACCGCTTCCTCCTCGAACTCTTTGGGGATCATGCGGTCCAGAAGCCAGACCATCTCTTCTCTGTAGGCCATCTTGCTGTAAACCCAGTTGACAATGTCCTTGTTCTCACCAAACTCCGGCTCGATTGGTCTTTTTCCGGTCACCAGCTCCATCAAGACCACCCCAAAGCTATACACGTCGCTCTTCTCACTCACCTTGTAGGTATACGCATATTCTGCAAAATCAAAGTAACATTATTAGTATCTGAAGCGTACTTAATTCTCGACTTGGATTCATCGCATTGGAGGCATGGCTTTGGAAGACACTTAAAGCTAAGTTCATGAATATGCTTTTATTTGGCATTTTATTTTACATAAAACGTGACAACTAGAATGATGTTTCATTATTACCTCGACGGCAATACCATTTTTATTTCTTCTAAGGTGTTTTTTTGAAACTTGGGTAATGATTAGTATATCAATTCATAACATTCATCTTTCTAAATGTTTTTTTAAAATTATTAACCTCGTTGCAAGTAACATGTAAATGAAAATTGATATTGACGTTGGATAGATAATTACCAGGAGCGATATAGCCGAGAGTGCCTGCGATAACTCGAGTCGAATCATCCTTCGCACCATGTATAATCTTCGCCAACCCAAAATCCGCAATCCTAGGCTTAAACGCCTCATCGAGCAGAATATTACTAGACTTAACGTCCCGATGCAGTATCGGTCGTTCGCAGCCATGGTGAAGATACTCAAGTCCTCTCGCCGAGCCGACCGCCACATCGTACCTAGTGGTCCAACCTAACCTCTTCTCCACCCCATGCAACCTATCCCACAAAGATCCATTACTCAAATACTCGTAAACCAACAAGCTCGAGTCCTCGCTCGTAACGCTACAATACAACTTCACCACGTTCACGTGCCGGATCGAGCTGAGCGTCCCGACTTCAGCTTCGAACTCGCGTCTCACCATCACGGCACTGGACCGGTTCCAAATGTGCTTGACCGCAACGGTCTTCCCACTCGAAAGCCGGACTATGTACACGTATCCGGATCCGCCTTTACCGATTAAGTTGGTGTCCGTTAGTCCGTTTACGATCTCCCGCTCGTCGAACGTCACCATCCGGAACGACTTCATGTCCCACGACGACTGCCGAGACTCCGACGAGGAGTTGCGCTTCCGAAGGAACCGGAGAAGCGCGATTACCGCAACGCCGGCTGCTGCGAGAGCGAGGATGACGGATAGAGCCACACGGAGTCGTGCCGGGTAGTGTCTGGGGTTGGAGCAGTGGGGGAGGGAGTGGAGGTTGTTGCTGCAGAGTTTGGGGTTCCCGTCGAACGTACCGGTGACGGCCAGCGCCGGCGGGATCTCGCCGGCGAGGTCGTTGTTGGAGAGGTCGAGTGAGCTGAGTCTTAGAGACGAGAGGGAAGATGGGATTTCGCCGGAGAGATGGTTGTTGGAGAGGTTTAGGGAGTTGAGCACGTGGAGATATCCGAGACTCGATGGAATCCAGCCGGAGATTGCGTTCCCGGCGAGATTCAGTTCGTTTAGCGAAGAGCAGTCCCCGAGCGAGGAGGGGATGTTTCCGGAGATTTCGTTACTAGATAAAAGAAAAGAGTTTAGGCTTTTGAGGTTTCCGATGGTGTTCGGAATCTCACCGTATAATTTGTTTGATCTCAGGTCGACTGTCACGAGTTTCTCTGCCGTGGAAATGTCCGGTGGAAGTTCGCCGGAAAATTGGTTGTCGAATGCGAACAGCTGAGTCAGTGACTTTGCCTTACCGATCCCCGCCCCTATCGGACCGGAGAAGTTATTCATCGCTATATCAATGATATCCAGGTTTGGAAGACTCCACACTGCCTCCGGAACCTCACCGGAAAGCGAATTGTCGCTAACGCGTAACCGCACGAGGCTACGACAATTGCCATAACTCTCCGGTATCCCTCCGGTGAAATTGTTCTCCAACATCAACAACAACTCCATTTTCCCTTGCTTACACATGTCGGGCGGGATTGGCCCGGTGAGCTTATTCGTCGACACGTCTATAAAGTTGAAATCCGACCAACTCCCGATCCCTCTCGGAACCTCCCCGGTGAGCTGGTTCATGTAAAGGGAGATATTGATGAGATCCTTGAACTCCCCGATTTCCGCCGGAATTTCCCCGGAGAAACTGTTGTTGAAGAGCTGCAGCGAGACGAGGTTCGTCAGGAACCGAATCTCCGATAGATTCCCTCTCAGTCGATTGCTGGAGGCGTCGAGGAAGGCGAGGTTCCGTAAATTGCCGAACCCCGCCGGGAGAGTCCCCGTCAAGCCATTGTCGTAGAGCTCGAGTATCAATAGATTGGCGAGAGTCGTGAGCTCCTCCGGTATGCTTCCGGTAAGGTAATTGTCGGCGAGTTGGAGGTCGAGAAGGCCTTTTAAGTTCCCAATTCCCGGAGGAATCTCGCCTTGGATGCTACAGTTGGAGAGATAAAGAGAAGTGAGCTTGGTTAGTCGAAGAATCTCCTCCGGGATCGGCCCGAGATCGAAGGGGTTGTCCCCGAGAGCAAGCTCGACGAGCTCCGTTAAATTGTTGAGGAAATAACCGGGAAGCCGACCGGTGAATCCGTTCCCGGACAGGTTGAGAACCTCCAACTTGACAAGCGGAGAGAGATCCGGTATCTCCCCAGCGAAGGAATTCTCGCCGAGATCGAGGTGTTTTAAGTTCGTGCAGCTTCTCAACTCCACGGAGACGTTACCGGAGATGTAATTGTTCCCGAGAGAGAGTTTAGTTAGGAACGGCAATTGGCAGACGGAGGCAAACGGGAAAGTTCCCGAAATGCCCCTGTCAGTCAAGTCGACCCCAGTCACGTTCCTGGTGTTGGAGTCGCAAGTGACGCCGGTGAATTCGCAAGGAGGATGGTTTGGCGTCCATTTGTCGAACCCGTCGGTGTAATTGCGGAACGAACGTTTAAGATCGAGGAGGATCTGTTGGTCGGAAATGGGCCGGGCAATGGTGGTGAAGGTAAGCAACACCAGCAAGACTAGCAGATGGGAGGGCATTTTCGGGAACCGAATTAACACAACAGGTTTGTGTTGGTCGTTGGTTTATGTTATTGTTCGGGTGGACGGGATGGAATGACGTGGTCGTTGGCGGTTCTTGTCTCAAGTGCCACATTGGCCCACATGGGTTGGTTTGGGGACGATTTGGACGAGTGAGTGTGTGTGTGTGTGTGTTTGATAGAGCGACGAAGTGGGTTTTATTGATGGCCGTCGTTTTTGACTTCTACTGTCATATTGCAGGTTTGTTAGGTGTAGTGTGGAAAAATGAAAGTGTGGTTTGGAATTCTGATAAGCGACAACTGAATTTCAGCTTCTGTCTTTCTTCTCTCGTTGTTATCTCCATATATTAATTCTTCTTAAATTCTGACTTGGGGTTTAATGCTGCTAATAGCTAATGTCTAATGATGTGTGCTCGATTCAAATGAGGCCTTTGTAATATCGGTGATTTTATTTCAAACGACAAAGTTGAACGTGAAATGTATTAGAGTTGGTTCTTAGCTATTGCAAAGTTCGCCTCCTACAGTTTTTTCTTCAAAATAATCAGAAAATGTATGCTTGTTACTGTGTTACACTCGCATTCTTAATTAATAAAACGTATAAATTTAAGAAAAGAAAAAGGTTTAAACCTCAATTGTTTTATTTTTTTCTTAAGTTGGGATAAAAGAGAAGGTCCGAGTATAGAATTTAAAGTCCTGTAGTTTAATTACATGGTTGTGGAAATTAATCACTCCAAGTATATTCTGGGACTTTATCTTGCAACCTTCGGGTCGGTCCGGTCTGGTCCAAAATTCAAATTTTACCTACAAAATCTTAATTCAGTCTGGGACCGAACCAGACTGGACCCAAGACCGAATTTTCGGTATCTCTCGGACTGAAGACCTGACCGAAAAAATTTGATCCAGATCGGACCAAAATTTGCTCACCAGACCGGACCGGACTAGGTTTATGGTGGGCGAACCAAAATCGAGACTATGATGCAAGTTGAGCTGAGCATTTGGAAATTTGAACTTAAGCTAATAATATTTGTCGAGATTTTTAATGTAATTCTGATTTTTAATATAATTAAAATTTCAAACCGTACATTTTAATATATCAAATAAGTTATCCATGTACTTTGAAAATTGTATATACATTTCAATAGGATCAGGACAAAAATAAAAAGGAACACATTATATTTATTAGTTTCTTAATCTTATATAAAATAATTGATCAAATTTTACAATTTTCAATGTACACGAATAACTTTCACAATAAATCGAGATATACAATTTGAAATTTTAATTGTACCAAAAAATTGAAAGTACGTTGAAAGAACTATACCTTCAAGTAAATGAAGAGAATCTAAATCCAACAATATTGTCACGAGAAACTTCAATTAAAAGTTGCATATCGGAGTCCAAATAGCTACAAAGCAGCTAAGTTTTCTTTCTTTCGCATTTGGGGCATTTTGTGTATATTAACCTCGGTAAACAATAAAAAAAAGTAATTGAAATGGGATAAGTTCTTTCCAAAGGCAATACATTTAGTGCAGCGTGGAGCTGCAAAATAAACGGAAGAAAAAAGAATGGAATCTAGTCTCCATCCTTTCGAGTCCGACATGCGATAAACTTAGTTCCCTCATCCCTACAAGATCACTTTGTGCTACTTAGAGTTGGTACAAGTAAAACTGTAAAAGTATCACACTAAAAGGAGTATGAGATTATATAACCGATTTCGTTTTACCAAACTTGTGGCTGGCTCTATAGTTACATTCAATCATTATTTTCAAAGTCAACTATCTAACAGGATATAACACTATCCTCTTGTCTAAACAGCTTGAGGTGCTTAATTGGAAATTCGAGCAAGATACCCTGCAAATATGATGGGTACACTGAGGCACTATGAGGCAGAGTATTTTAGTATCATTAACGTTTGGTGTAGGTCATCTCTTTTCTTCAAGATCTCATCCGAAACAAAATTGATTTTCTCCATATTTATGCTTGCAAGATAAGGAAAATTCGAATGTCTCTTCTCTTCTTATCTTATTTTCTTTGATGTACATTTATCCAAATAGACCATTAATCATAATACAAAATGTGATAACAAAACCACACAAGATAGCTCAATATTTATTAGTTTAGTCATCTAATGACTAAACTAAATAAAATGAACGAACCTAAATTGCCCGGTTGCTTGAAGATTTAATTAAACCACGAGCATGTAAGAAAAACGATCACGTACGTTTGGTTCGAAGTACTAACTTTAGTCAACAGTCTCCACTAAAGTCATAACTGTATTGATAAGATCATGAAATTAAAGATACGTAAAATGTCATCTAGTGGCTATAACTCTTTTAAGTGCATATCATTGTGAAAGTCGGTATCAGTCTATCAGATATGAAGCCTCACCAAAGTTCACGTCACAACAAGTCGTCTAAAGAATTAATGATGGCAGGCAGAGTGTAGGATTTCTTAGACTTCTCTTTCCCTAAAATATCTGTCAAATCTTCCCCAAAGATTATATCCCATTTATTATGGGAACTACTAAACGTCGCCCCAAAACTACTTAAATCGCCCCTTGAAATTACCAAATTGCCCTTAACAATATATTTAATACCCATATCGTCCCGTGTCTTTAAACAAGGTTATTGACTCAGTTTTACTAACATTCCTAGTACCAACACCACGAAAATGTCTGGCGAAACACCTAGACCAGGCGAAGTAACGGAGGCGGATTTTTTTTTCCGACACGAGCGTCTGGCTAAGACGCATGTACCATCGTGGAGGCGTCTTAAGGCGTCTTAGCCAGACGCCTCCACGATGGTGCAGGCGTCTTAGCCAGACGCCTATACCATTGTCTAGGCGTCTGGTTAAGACGCCTCGACCATGGTGGAGGCGTCTTAGCCAGACGCCTCCACGATGGTACAGGCGTCTTAGCCAGACGTCCCTTTTTTTTTTAATTTTTTTTTTCAAATTAAAATTATACGGTGTGTTATCTCAAATTATTTGACGTTTCTTTGCAAGTTTTCGGTGGTAACCGGTCGGATTACAATGAGTTTTTTTGCAAGTAATAAAGATTCAAAAAAATTCCAGATCCAACATTTTTTAAGTTCCAAATCCCCCGGTGGTAAAACATCATGACTTACAAATACCACCTCGACAGGTCGTTCGGGGGTCTCGCTCACCGGTGAGCGAGCGGCATTCCACCTCGCCGGTGAGGTGGCGGGGGTGGCAAGGGGGCAGCGCCCCCTGGAAATTTTTTGGATTTTGAAATTGTTGGATCTGGAAATTTTTGAATTTTCGGTGTACCGAAGAGGTATCGGTCATCCGAATATAGTAATTATTAACTTATTAATTAATTTAACAATTATCTAAATTTATAATCATTTATCTTTTTAAAAAAATAATAAAAAATAATAAAAAATTACGGGCGTCTGACGGAGCCGCCCCCACGTAGGAGGGGGCGTCTGGCTAAGATGGGTAAGGCGTCTAGGTAAAACGCCGCCCCGATGGGTAAGGCGTCTAGGTAAAACGCCGCCCCCATGGGGAAGGCGTCTTAGCCAGACGCCCCTCCTACGTGGGGGCGGCTCCGTCAGACGCCCGTAATTTTTTATTATTTTTTATTATTTTTTTATTAAAAAGATGTTAGATGTTTTACCAGATTCGAGTACACTGGGGCGTCCGTTAGTTCATTACTGACCTCCAAAACATTATTTTTTATGATTATAAGAGGAATATGAAGAGAGATGTGTGATAGGAGGGTAAAATGTCGCGTTATAGCAGTAGAAATGAGAGAAGGGCAAAATGGTAATTTCAAGGGGCGATTTAAGTAATTTTGGGGCGATGTTTAGCAATTCAGTTTATTTTTCCTACTAAAATGGGACACTTGGGATTGTGGGGGCACCATGCAAGGTTTTTGTTGGTCATTTTTCTACGACCACGTAAGCAACTGATTACTGCATTCCAACAAGTTTTACACGAGTTCGCAACTTCTGTCCGTGGATATGTTCGGTCTCTTTCCTGGAAGTACCCCAGTTCCATGCCGACGAAAGGAGGTCAGAATGGAAACTAAAAAAATGTCTAAAATAAAAGACAAAAATTTGGAAAAACTGGGTTCGTTAGTAACTTGGTATTGTGATAATAATTCTGTTTCATTTGAATACTTTTAGAACGTTTAATATACATTATGCCCCGTAAAAATAGATAAATAATCAGAACATTTGGCTGGGGGGGGTCTGCCTTAGAATAATATGATGTCAATATCCGGAGTACAATAGTAAGGTGTCGAAACAAAAAAAACGTCTGCAAATCACGCTCTCTCTTTGCTCGCTCGTTTTAACGGGGGGGGGGGGGGGGGGGGGGGGGGGGGGTTAAGGGTTGTCGTCCCCTGCCACCTCTGCATCCTTACTTTGATTTTATTTTTCATGGTTATTTGTTGTAGTATGAAAAGAAGAGGGTCTATTAAGAGCAGAAAAAAAGTAAAAATTAGAGAAAAACAAAGCGGTAATTCGTACGAACGGTTTAAGTAATTTTGGGGCGACGTTTAGCAGTTTAGTTATATATTGTTACAAAATTAGTAAAAATCTTCTTACTTTTTATCTTTTTATGTCAATATATTTTAATTAACAATCAACAAGAATTGCATGACCATTTATTTTAGTTTTTATAATTTCATGCAACTTGAATTGCAATTATCGTGGGTTTTTTTGTCATTCATAATGATTATATGGGTAAGTATATATATATAACTCATACACGAACATGACTCATTTATTTTTCAACCCATATGATAAACGGGTTAGATACTTGGGTTTGGGTTTGTGTAAAACTGGTTAGTTTGTAAATGAGTTTGATACAAACACGACAGAGTAATCAATATCACCACGTATTAGTAACCAATTAAGATAAGTTAGGATTTCGGATTCAAACGAGGAATCACAATTGATTTTCTCTAGCGGAGATGAATCAGTGGGAAAAGTTAAAAAATAATCTGTCAATTATTGATCTATAATTGCTTTTGCTCACCAGGCTGGTTGAAGGCCAGTTGGATTCAGACTTTCGAGCTATAAAATATAACTCGAATCAAATTAACCCAAACGGTTGGGATATCAAATAAGCTTATCCAATTTGGTTTACCCGAATATAACTATTCCAATTTACGTTATTGTTTAGTTAAATTCCTTTTACTTGATTTTGAGTAGCATTTTCTTCCAGACGAGAATCCAGACAACTGTGTAAGACGAGCATGAATGGTGAATACTTCAACACATAATGTTCTTTAAGAGATTACGTTTTTGAAAATTTCTAATCCATGGTCTACAATTCATCATCATATTCAAGCCACAAAGAAGTTCGAAGAACAGATGTTACCAACTTACTAAATCAACAGACCATGTTATTAACAAACATCTTGGTTAGCTTTTAACATTTATTTTCATCCTCTTACCAAAAATAGAAAATTGATACCCTCATGGGGCTTTATCAAATTGGTTTCGAATACCCAATTTAAATTTACTCAGTGACATCTTTTTACGATTTCCACACCCAAATATAGAAAACTTTAGTTCCAGACTCAAATAGTCCAACTGATGAAAGAAAGATTAGTTAAAACTGTTGTAATATTAACTTAGGGTTATACATGTTAAATAAAATACACAGTAGTATCTAAACAAAGCCAACAAACAATATCATGATTAGGAAACAAACAAAATAACAGTAATCAGAAAGACTTTCAACAGAGCCGTCGATTCACGACTTGCACATCGGAGCAACTACGTACCAGTGCGATGGTCTGACGCTTTCCCCCCATGATAGAATAGTCTTTTCGTCAGGCAAACGCACATCGGAGCCACCGACCCACAAAAGCATAGTGAAACCTTACAAGGATTGATCACCAGAGAACGTTAGAAGTCAGAGGAACAAAATCGCCAGAGATTCAACGGTTTTTTATTTTAGAGAGAATAAAAGAACATGTGTATCGTGGAGGAAACCAAACTTAAATGCAATATGCATTTAAATAGAGGGAAAAATATTTCTATTACCTTGAGGCTAAAATCCTCTAATTTCCCCCAAATCCGACATGACGGGCACACGTGTGCGTGAAGATCATTCTCTCAAACCTTTCATTCTACCATTAAAAAGTCTTGGGAAGTGAATGTTAAAAAACATTCTCCAATATCTTATGTTTTCCGATGTGGGACTAAAAAAAGTGAGAATCTCACCTGTCTTAATAAATCACATCTCAATATTAGATTTTCCAATTAAATTGTTTACGAGCTTAAATCCAAATTTAATAGTCCAACAAAAACTTAAAAATGATTAGGCAAAAAATTGTACTTGCACAAAGTATGGTTGATTAATGATCATTTCAATGGATTCCTATATCTTCCGGAGTCGATAACCACAGTCCGTTTAACCCGATCAATTCCAATAACTTAGGAATTAAATTCATAGGAGTGTAGATAACTTGGTTACATTGGAATTGAATTTCATGGAATCCAATCCCGACGAATAACACATGGACTTAAAGTATATATCATGATATCCATTCACATATAATTTCTGAATTCTTAATTTGATGACTTTTGTAGTTGAAAAATTTACAAGATTAGGATCAAGTCCGTATTAATACTCAACTGTTATCCATATTTGTTTATTCCAAACACGAAAATACATAATAAATTTCGAAACATCAGCATCTACATCTGTAATAATCAAATAAATTAATGACTATGGACTTGATTTCCATTTCATGAATTATTTCTAGATTGTTCTCAATATTTCATAAGGTGTGGACTTTGATGCAATTTTCACAAACTTTACACGTGCTTTGCTGTTAGGAGAGAAGATGATGGCGGTGGATGGATTGATATATATACATGAGTTTTGTTGTGGAGAAGTGAATTGATAACGTGAGAGTGGAGAAGTAAGGTGAAGGTGGAGTGAGGGAAGAGTTGAATGGTGGTAGGATTTGTTATATACAAAGATGGAGATTGGATGTGATTATGGAATTAATCTTGTGGTTGCGAGACAAACAAGTACTGATTCGTTATTCTTCAGTTTCATATCATGTCTGTCTCTCTTGATATTCGTAGTTGCATGCATGCTGAGTGTTGATATTGATTTCATTGATATGCATATGATTGCATGGTGGTGTTTCGGTTGACATGTCATGTGGTTGTATGTATGTTTCTGGCTGAGCCACTTAGGAAAGAGCTGTCTAGCGGACAACGTAGAGCCAAATCCTTCCTCGTCATCAAATCTTCTTCGGGGCCCGCATCGCTGACTGCCTATGTGGAAATTGCGAGAAAGGAAAGGGCTGCCTGTCGTTAGTGTGGAGCTACCAGGTGTGCGTCTGACTGATTGATAAATTTCAGAAGCACTGGATGTGGTCGAATCCGAATGGGGGTTCCAGATTGTTATGCATGCATTTTATTTGTAATGCATGTCTCTTGATTGTGCTTATTTACTGAATGTCATATTCCGTATTATTTTCCACATGATTATGATTCTGATTGATTGACGGTTGGAACTTGCGGGCTGTCGAGCTCACGATTTGTTGATTATATTTTTCAGATTATTTATGGGCCTATCAGATGGATTTAAATATCAGAGTGCGCAACACTTAGGTTCGTGGATCGTATCTTAACGCACCGGGTTCGGGCGGGTAAGCACTTGTCCGGGCTCGGGGCGTTACAACATCTGTATATGCATTTTTTATGGAGACAAATGTTGAAATGTCAGTATTCATTTCGTATCTATTTCGTTTTCTGTTTCGGACTATGGTTAGCTAATTCAACCCACATGAGCAATCAAACGGAGAAGAAAAGTGCACACACAAACCACGAGAGAATGACTCTACATGGAAACTCAATCGGGAGAAAATCATGTCGCCTCAAACCTTAATCTATTATTACGCAAACGTTTACAAGTTACAGAAGAGACTGATACATGTGCTTATACAAGTAAATCCTAAAAACGAGATAAAATTATAAAACTAAAGAAAAAATTGACTATTTATGTTCCAAGTTATCCAACCTCTGGATTTTCTCTCTCCACATTTTGTCTCTCTCTGAAAAATATACTTATATTTGCACTTATTCCCAAATTACCCATGCATAAACCGTGTGAGACTATTCCCTTCCAAACATTATTTTTCTTTATCTCTTTCGGCCCTCAAAAATCGTGCAGTGAACAGTTCATATCGCTTACATATCAAACACATCGAACCCATCAAGTTTACAGTTCTCTACAGCCAAACGATTCGAATTTCGTTTGTCATAAGACACCTTCAAAAATCGAGCACATTCTATCGAGCTCCATCGAACCTCTATGGAGCACATAAAAACAAACTCAACATTAAATTAAAATAAACTCAACAAACTGTTGTCGGAGCTTTATCGAGCTCACATGTAAAAGGAATCGAGTCTATCGAGCACAACAATCGAGTTCCTATTGAACTCATATCGAGCTCATCGAGCTTCGTTGGAAACACAGAAGATCAGTCCGACTTCCATCAATTCAATCCACTCCGCAAAACACTTAGTCTAATCTTATCGAGTTAACATGCAAAAGTAATCGAGTCTATCAAGCACAACAATCACGTTCATATCGAACTCATATCGAGTCGATCGAGCTTTGTTGGAAACACAGAAGATGCCTTTTTTGGTATCCAAACTGTTAGAATTCCTAATAAACCGAAGTCGACATAAGGAATATGAGTCAATCCCAACACAAAACCCCATATCACTTTTTGAACATACACAAACAACCTCTCCAAAATACACTGGGTTCGACGACGACGGGGAATGATTGCGTGAAAGAGAGAAGATGAGTGACATAGATGAGTTTTTGATGTTTTTAAAGACAAATGTATTTTGGGTAGAACGCGAAACATAAAACATATTTTTCAGTGATGACCAAAATGTGACATTTTTTACAAAATCTGGGTAACTTGGAACATAAATGTTCAAATTTTCCAAACAAAACTATCCAACTCTAAAGTATCTATTGAAATCCGGGTCAATTCGGTTAATGACCCAAATACGATTTTGGGTCACAAATCACAAAAAAATTGACCCGACCAATTCCAACAATCGGATCGTATTTTAACCCGACACGGCAATGTGACTGGCGGCTTCTTCTCTTTCCCGCGGCGAACGAAACCCCTCTTCTCCTATTCCCAATCCCCAAACTAAAATGAAGGTAAGACTCGAACCCAACGATTTCGTCTCTTTCTCTCTCTCTTTTTGATCGGTTCCGTTGGGATCAGATCGCGGTGGAAGGATGCATGCACGGCGAGCTCGACAACGTCTACGCCACGCTGCGCCACCTCGAGAGGGTCGAGAACGTCAAGATTGACCTCCTCATCTGCTGCGGCGACTTTCAGGTTCGATCTTTCCGTCTTTGGTCTCGTATTACCATCACAACAGTGCCCGAACTAGGGTTTTGATGGATTCGTAGGGTTTTAGCTTCGGATTTGGATTTCGTACGAATTTAGGTTTTCTGTTGTCGCGGTGCTGGATTTTGTTGCAAATGGACGTTTTGTTTGGTATATTTAGAGTCCGTTTGGAAATCACATTTTGATGATTATATTTTGGAAATCAGTTCCCAAACGTACCATAGTCTTAGTACTAAGATTCTAACTTTTTTAGTGTTAATAGTACATCACATCACATCTAATTTTTGATTTTTTTGATTTTTTTTTTTGAAATGCGACTCCAAACCGACCCGTAGCTCCTAGGCTGTACTTAGGGGCTGGTTTTCTGAAGTTTGACTGTGTGGAGTTTGTTATCTGAATTCTCACTTGAAAATCTTTATCGATTGTGTGGGATGTAGATAATCATGTTGACAAATTTAGGTTATAGTCTAGTGTTTGTGAATTAGTTATGTTATTTTATTTTTTATATATCTGACTGCCAAGGGCACCCTTGCAGTGGTCGTATATATGTGGTTGTTCATAAAGTGATCTTTCAGCTGGTTGTTGTTCAGGTTAAGGGTTAAAAGCCTCTTATACGTAAACTGAGCATTTGAATTGTTGATGTTTCCAACATTGAAGTTTTCTTTACTTTCTCGATGATTAGTTTGTCATGGTTGGAATGAAGCAAGTATCGCCAGGGGAAGGCTTTCAACTAATCATTAGGCCCAAAGTTTGAAGTGTTTGCTAGACTACGGCTTGTGCTTGGTTCTTGATTGGACTAAAAATCGTGGAGGAGTTTATACTAAGACTATTGACTGTGTGTGGTTGGATTTTGTGAATCAGATCATAGTGTTTTAGTTTGACTAAGATCGATCATTAATTTGTGTCCTTGCTATCAAGCAATTAGACACATTGACTGTTATTTTAGTTTTGGCTTCAGCTTTGCATAAAACAGGTTGCGTCATGTTGATCACCATTTCCTAATTTGTTATTAAGAGGAAAGAATGTTATTCAACTTTCAAAATGTTTGCTTGTTTAGGCCGTGAGGGATGAGAGTGATTTGGAAAGCTTGAATGTCAAGCCAAAATTTAGAAGAATGAACTCATTTTGGAAGTACTACACCGGGCAGGAAATTGCTCCAATTCCTACAATTTTTATTGGTGGGAACCATGAAGCATCCAACTATTTATGGGAACTGTGAGTCTATATGTTTCTATATATATTTTACTGTTTTCTTCTTTTTGCTGCAAATTCTTAGTTAACATTGTATTTATTTTCCAGACAAGCTTTCATATTGGAAGCTGGAAGGCCGGTAGACCTTCAGTTGTACAACTTTCTGAAGAGAAAATCTCATAAGAATAAATTCATACTTCGGCATATGTAAATTGTTGTGCTTACCCTGTAGCATGAATTACATATGTTTTGGCTCTAGTAAACCCCTAGGAGTAATGAGTGGTGTTATGCTACTCTCCCCTTCAAAGGTTTCTGCTATCAATTCTCTTTAGTCTTACTGTTGATAGTATAATTACTTACACCAAACAGAAAAAATATATTTAACTGAATAATGTTCAAATGATAATGTTCTGAGAATTATTACAGATGAAAAGGTAATAGCATAGATTGCCTGAATATCAAAAGTTTCTTACCTTCCTCTTTTGAGGTTAGTATGAGGTGTTCCTAGGTCTTATCCACAAATACTAGAGTTTGACCTGATAAGTTGAACCTTCAAGATATTTAATGAAATGGTAAAATATTCTTATGTGAATGAACCCCTAATAATATGCCTGTTGTCAACTGAGAGCATACCCCAAATAGTATGTCTATATAGTATATTCCAAATCTTTTTTGGTTATTACATATTGAGGTATCTGTTTTCTGATTTTTGCGTACACTGTAAATATGATTTATGGTATGTGCTAGGTATTATGGAGGCTGGGCAGCACCCAATATATATTTCCTGGGTTATGCAGGAGTACTTAAGTTTGGAAATGTACGCATTGGTGGACTATCTGGAATCTATAATGCACAACATTACTCTTTGGGCAAGTATTCAAACCTTATATATATATATTTCTTGGTTAAATTTGCACATTTATTTGGTGGGCACAGGTCAAGCTTATGTTGCATTGCAGTTATTATGAAAAACATGTCATAATTTTGTAATGTATATCTGCAGGACACTTTGAGCGACCACCTTACAATGAGAGTGACATTCGATCTGTGTACCATGTGAGAGAGTATGACGTGCACAAACTCATGCAGATAGAGGATCCCCTTGATGTCTTCATTTCACATGATTGGCCTCGTGGAATTGCTGATTTTGGAAACTGGAGAAAACTTATACGACAGAAACCATTTTTTGGAAAAGAGGTACTTCGTGAACATATAAACTGTTCTCAAAGCTCCAGTGAAATATTTCAAAAACCACAGCAGAGTTGCTGAATTAATGTCATGTTGCAAAAAATGGAATTTTTGGCCTTGGTTCTTTGATCTCATTTTGCTGGACAACATCCTTCTGTTTTTACCATATATATAATAAAGTGGGCATATTTTCTTATGCTTTTGGGACATCACATAATCATTTCTGCGGAATAGCCTTGATGTAGGTATTGTTTGATGAAATTGACCAGCGCAGCGAACTTCAATCTGGTGTTGCAGAGAGTTTGGTGGAGAGCAAGAACCGAGAATTCTCAGACAATAGTGGGATGGCTGTGGGCTTTGTTTCTCTCTCTCCCTGTTTTCTGGCATCTACAAGTTGTAGCTAGATACAATTTGGACTGAAGTAATTATTGTTTGCTTCGTAATAGATCATGTCTAATGAAACCAAACTTGACTTAACGAGTAAACACCAATATATTTAGATCTCTGTTGCAAGACAAGTAAATGGTACTTATATTGAAAGAGAGAAATCTCTGAGACTTCGAGTTAAAAATTGATAAGAGGCACAAGGATGAGATGAGTAAATCATGAGAAAATAGATAGCGAATGAATGAAGATTCTTTGATAGGAGATGGTTGGTTCGAGCAAAAAGTCTGAAGTGTAATGGAGGATGGGAAGAGGAAGATAAGTATCTTGTGAAAGGTCAACTGGGAATTTTCGTGATAGTTTTTACTTATCAAGTATTTTTGTTTGGCATCCGTGTCAATACCAGGATTTTGCTTTTATTCTTTTCATTGTCTGTCTATGCAGGCTTACTTGCAAGCTTGTAGGGTTGTGCATTGGTCCGAACCCCGACCGGAACCCGGTCCATCGCCAGGGTGCGGACCGAAGACTGGACCGGTCGGATTCGGGTTTGGACCGGACCGGACTGGTCACGGCTGGACCGAAGACCGGACCGATCGGTCCGATTCAATTCGGTCCAGGATAGGGCTTATTTGTATTGAAAATCCGGGAATGGATCGGACCCAGACTGGACCGGAACCCGGTCCATCGCCAGGAACAAGACTGGCCGGATCCGCTTTGGACCGGAACCTGGTCCGGACCGTCTGGTCCAAAAACCCGGACTAGACCGGACTGTGCTCTCCCCTACAAGCTTGCCTAAATTAAGTTTTCATTAGAGGTTGATTTTTGTTGTTGGTAATGGACTTAATAAAAATAAACAAAGCTGTAAATAAGTTGTGGTAGTTTCAAAAGTAAAACACCAATGTTAAGTTTTTTAGCTAGCTAGCCTTATGTTTAATTATAGCTTGGGCTGACCCATAACCCATTTGTTGGAACTTGGACAAGAAATTCATGTAGCTCATTATTTTTTTAGAGCTACTTTAAATTTAGAATTAGAATTTCAATTTTTGAGGTTGTTTGGTACTTTCTTGTTCCACAAACGGCTTTACTGTCACAACTCAGAACAACAAAGTTGAATTATTAATGAGTATACATCATGTAGCCAATGTTTGATTTGTTTCAAATAGCATACACTATTAGTCACTTGGCTTCAACTACTAATGTATTATGGATGTCAACTTACAAGAATAGCCACTGTTGGTCTCTTTGCCAATCCAAGCTCAAATATTAGAGATTTAAGCAAACTACTTTTGGTACAGGCTCTATGATGCATACACAAACTTCTATAGCTTAAAATAGTTCCCAGAAATTGTTCTTTCTTTGTCATCACTGGTTTATGGGTAAGCCTGCACAAAGTATGTTATGTTATACTTCAACCTTCTGTTCTTTCTAGATCCATGAAAGAACACTCGGAAGTAGGGCGGCTGCTCTGCTGCTTGATAAGCTAAAGCCACCTTACTGGTTTTCTGCTCATCTTCACTGTAAATTTGCTGCTGCTATTAAGCATGAGAAAGATGGTCAAGTGACAAAATTTCTAGCACTGGATAAATGCCTTCCTGGACGACAATTCTTGCAGGTAGAATTAGTATTTCTCTTTGGTCTATGAGCTGCTCTTATCTCGAATCGTATCGGTTTTAATTTTATTGGTTGATCCAATATCTTTTCAGATTGTTGAAATTGGATCAGACGCAGGGCCTTATGAATTTCAGTATGACGAGGAGTGGCTTGCAATAACACGGAAGCTTAACTCTCGTTTTCCTTTAACAAGAAGACCAGCAGAATTAGGGTTCTGTTAATGCGTTTTTTTCTTCTGATTTTTGCTTGAGTTCCTGATTTTCCCTTTTAGCTCCATAAAGCTTCACAAAGTTATTACACACTTACACTTAATATCAGGACCCAGCCACTTGACATGCAAAAACATCGGGAATGGGTTAGGAGCAAATTAACTACCAGGAAGGCAAAGCCTTTTGAATTTGCAAAAGCAACTCCATTTTCTGGTATCTTTCAAAAATGTATTGATATCTGTTCCATTGAGCTTGTTGATGCATATTATGCATAGAAAAAGTTAACTTTTAATCACTTTCTCCCTTTCTGCTCAGGTCATCACTGTAGAAATCCCCAGACCGAGTCATTCCTGCAGTTGCTAGAACTCCCTTATCTTCTTGACCATACATCGCAGACAGGAACAGTTTCACAAGTATCTAATCCATTGGCATCTGAAGGTATTACCTTTTCTCTCTCTTCAAAATCTTGTCAAGGAAACTTGTAGAACTCACATCATTGACATCATATTCTAGCTCAGTGAAATTATTTTTCTCCCCATTGTCTGGTATTAATACGTCATATTATATTTTCCATGCTTATTATTGTTTTTCTAGGTAATCTTTTCACACGATACACTTACCAATGATATATTGCAGTTTCTCTTTCCTCTTGCCAATTGACTACCCATCCACTTCTTATTTCTAACATCAATAATTCAGGAGCGGCGGCAGAGCAGGGAGATAATGAAGTCGGGTCTGCAGATGATGTGGATGAGTTGGAAGAGCTTGCGTCTGGTTAAAATGAAAAGGCCAACTGATCCATGTATTGAGGTTTGTTTGTGCTTTTGCCTTTCTACGAGCAAATACCATGCATAGGTTACATTTAACTTTTGATACCTAGTGAGTGTTGAAAGATAAGTAAGTCTATTTGAAAAGTGGAAGTTATTTCTCAAAGTCTTCATATATATAATATTATTTCAGATATAAGAGACTATATGACTAGGTCAAACAACCTGCCTTTACAGAACGTGGGTTTCCTTTGCATTATTGGATCCTCTAAATATTACTTCATCATGTCCTGGTTATCAAGGTTTAGTCTAGAAGCATGAACAATAAAAGCCTTCAATGATAAGATCTTATATATGATCACACGTTATGTTTGAGCTGGTACATTTAAGATTTAAAGGTCATTGCTTCCTGCAGATTGTTAAGCTCGTATATTAAAGGTTGTTGCTACCTGGCACCTGCAGATTGTTAACCATGTAGAGATCTCATGACTGCATTTCAGAGCCCAAAGGTCATAGTGAAATGTCATGGATTGGAGTTGAACATAAATTCTCAACCATATAGTTCTCGACTTAATGTGGAATTGCGTAGAGGCCCGATGGGCTTTGACGAGTCCTATGCTTCCACGATCACAAGGTGGTTGGGAATGCAAAAGTGGACGAGGAGGAAGAAGAGGAGAGGAAGTGGGAGAAGGATTCGTTAGTGATTCCATTACGTCTAACTCAGCCTTTTTATACCAAGTTAGTGGATTATGGGTCGAGAGTACCAACCCGATTACAAAATGGATATTGGGCTTTACGGACTTTAACCCAATTACTTAAAATCTATCAAGTACACAAACTACAAAGCTTACATAACAACAGTGCTTATGAATTAAATGAATCAAATGAATACAATGCATCTAATATTAATACTCAACATACTCAAACAGGTTACAGCCGGTCAGTATAGGTGGTAATGAGTTGAAACTTTTTTCCGTTAAATCATAGTTTTTTCCGGTTCCTGCTGAAGTAAGGTACGAGAACTAAACTGGCTCCTCGGTTCAGTTTTTAAAATATTCGTCTTATACAAGTTCTGATGTAAATGTTAGTTGAAATTCAGACTTTTTTTCCAATGTTAAGTACTTAGATGTCACTGACTGTTGTGCTATTCTAAGTTTTTGCTTACTTCGACATGCAAATAATGCGATTATGTTTCCTCTTTTACTGAACGGATTGTAGGTTGCTTGGACTTGTGAGGAGTAAATAACCTAGCTCGACTCATCGTTAGCATATTTCATGAAAGCTATTATGTCATTGATAAGGAAATTATGCACTTCGGTCTCGAACATGGATGAGCTCGGAACTAGTTCTGGACACAAGGTATTGTTGTTTTCTACGGTTCATGAAATGCACCTATTACGAGCTCCTTGTAAATTGTAACATGGTCAGGATAAAAATGTAATTTGTTCATGTCACATTGGGGTTGATGGATCTCATCCATAAGACCCTAACCTTGGAGAAGTCATTCATATGAATGACGGTCCTCTTGATAGTTGTCCTTGTAGGCATTCTTCATTGCTGTGGCTTTTGCAATTCATGAAGCTGCATTTGAACGGTTACAAATAATCACATATTCACATGCCATGAAGTTCTTTAATTTGATAAGCGTAATTTTGGTTTGCACGTTCCATAATTTTTTGTATGGGACAAAAAATGCAAATGGGTGAAGAAAAATGCTAAGGTCTGAGGGTAAGGAAGCAAAATGTTTTTTTCCTCTTCCATTTTTCCATCTCGTGTTTTTGACAAGCTTTTATCCTTCTAATGTTGCAGTCCACTTATTTTCTCTCATCGATGTTGCTTTATCCTACAATTTTTTAGTGTTTCCCATGTTCAAATCTCCAATCCTTATACATAGTTTGACGTACTTACATTTCTATTGTGATTGGGTTAAAGGAAGTACATGAACTTCAGACTTTAGTTTTAGAAATTTTAATTAAAAGAAGTGAGTTAACATTTTGGGGATTGCTTTCAAAGTTGGTTATGAGTCATATTTTTGTGTTTTAATGAGGAAGTGGGGAAGGCAACATATGTATAATATCCAAGTCATAGCAAACCAATGGGTCAAAGGTTGGTGTTGGAATTCAAATTTCACATATGTAGATCATTTTCCTGGAGTACGATCACATCCGAAATAAACCATGCAATTCGATTGATCACCTATAGTTTCCCCTTTCATGCTCTTTCATTTATTATGCAATCACAAAGATACTTTATTCATGAAGTGCCTCTATGATCTACGTATACTTTTGTCTCGCAACCCTTCCATCATCCAACTAAGTGTGCGTCGATAGTTTAATGTTTGGGGAAGATGAAATCCCTTCTTCCAACTTCCTCTAGCTTTTTCTAGATGTTACACGTCAACAGTCTTAAAAGTAATTATGGAATGATTGGCTGATTAAAGTAGTCAAGAAAGGGATGGTATGACTATGAGGATGATGAATAGTAGTTGGAAACAAACACCAGTGTTCTGGTCCAAGTAGTTTCCTTGTTTGCTTATTAGGGGTATCCTTCAGTTTATTTAGTGTTCACGACCTATGTCTTGGATTACTCATCTATGGATGCAACGTTGTTGGATGTAATAGCAAGTCAAACTTTTGAAGAAGCAGTCAAATCGATCTCCGGAGTTACCACCTTGTGGTGCTTTGACCAGAGTGGCCCGTTCAGCAGGCCTAAAAGCTCTCTTAAAAAAAGGTACGTCGAAGTGCACTGGTGACAATTCGAGATGTCCAACTCATTGGGAGATGCGTCTGGATCACACTTTGTGGTGTTGAGGGACTATTATAAGAAAGAACCCCCCGACAACTGTTGGTCATTGTTCCGACTTCCGTGCAGCAATATGTTTCACCTCGACCACTTGCAGAATTGCGTCATGGATATGGAAACACCCGTGTAATGTATCTGTAGTATTCTCATCTATTTGTTGTTTCACGACTAATCATGCATATGGTTCGTGCCTTTACATTACAGCGTGCATGTACTCCAAAACTGTCATTTCACAGGGTGCCTTATGTCAAAGGCCTAAAACGTAGGCATTGTTTATGATATCGTGCCAGGAGGCAGCATTGCTAGCTGTGAGCATTCCAGTATGGGGCGGTGATATGAGTTTGGTGGGTCTAGTGTTGCCGGTGGGGCTTCACCTTTAGGCAACCGTAGGGGAGAGACTAATCATATTGGAGATTCTACGGGTTGCGATGAAGCAAGTGTCAGACAGATATTGAAGTGTTCCCATTTTCTACTTATTCTGCCCTTTCGTCCTGTTAGGATGGGAAGATATAAAAGTTCCCACCTATGGACAGGGGAGGGCTTCTTGATATGAGAACAAATTCTTGCTAGCAAAGTCTAGCAATATCCACAATTACGAATGGTCCTGATGAAAATAAATGCATCTGCTGTTTTTCATTAGGCTTCTTTTTCTGCTTTTATGTTCTTTTGTTTTCCTTTTTTATCATCTATATTATCTATCTCTACTTTTTAATACTTAAACATGATTCTTGTTAAGCTCAACATCTCCACCATTGTAGTGGGGCGGTGATATATAATCTTGTGTTTTTTTATTCTTTGCAGCGTGGAAGGAAGCATGTTGGTGTTAATTCGTGCTTCTATACGACGCAGGCTTAGGCTTATCCTACTTTATCGGATTCCAAAAGGGTACCGAACTTAGTCCTTGACCCCTACATTTTTGCATGGAGTCTCAGTTTTTTGTGCAACAATAATGGACTCTTGATTTAACACTTAAGACTTCCTAGTAGACTCCTTTATATTTCATTGTACTTTTTCATGTGTATCTAACAAACAGCTCATTGACGACGACAGAGAACAAACTTAGGTATTAGATAAGGACTATTCACTGTAGGCGTAACTTGTCAACCAATGAAAACACATTGTTGCTATCCAATACGAAACTAAGATATGCCCACCGATATCAATTTGGAATGAACATTTCTATTGTGTCATTGGTGATGGTGATGGTGATGTATGATTAAAAGACGGGGTTAAGGTTGGACTTTTTTAGCAAATGCTTGCATTATTTAACCATCCCAAATCAAGTTCCCTACCATATTGTGAAGTTTGACAGTCACAAAACAGACTGGTCGCACACGTGGTCCCGTAATTGCATTTGGTATTGCACGTTTAACTATCATTAAGGAAAAGTGTATATCCTAGTAAAGCCATAGCGTGTAAACAAGGGAAATCTTCTTAGGACACGCCTTTTGCTAGATAATGTTTGAAATGCTGAATGGTGGTAGGCTGGTTGCCTTTAGGTGTTAAGTAAATCATTAGTTTACCAATAAGTACTGTAATCAATATTGTTCATCAAGGGCGTCCCCGACATTAGGGCATGTCTTCTTTTTATCTAAAACTAAGGGGTTAAAGCTAAGCATTATCTTATCCAAGATTGTTAAAGATGCGATTGACCTCTCACATGGGGTTTATAGCTTAACAATATTATCATGAGCTTAGTCGGTCCATATTGATGCATCCTTGGGTAGGTGTTCTAGGTTCGTTCGGTAAATATTTATTTTATTGGATTATGCTTTGATGATAATGAGGCAGTTGGAGATTTAGGTTTAATGGTCTTTAGATTTGATCAGTAAGATATTGTTTGTTCCTTTTCGTTTATCCTTTTTTATGTTTAAAGAAAAGCGGCATGCGTTTAGTCTTCTCACTCTTACGTTCGCCTGCCCCATAAGAACGTCAACCGATCAGAAATATTATAGAGTATTAAGATATTTTTGAATAAATTGCGTTAAATTAGACAACTTAAACGATCAACAATTATTATGCTACTCTAATTAGTCGATAAAATGTAAGGATGTACATTATCTAGCAAAAGGCGTGTTTGGAACGGTTGTCAAACGAATACCTCACTCTTAGAGGCAGGATATCTAAAAAGTAATGACGTAACATCTCTTTAATAAAAGATTGTTGGAGACCGTCAAAGAAATGTTCACTTTCATACTTTAGAAACATGCTTTGTTTCTATGGTAGCTGGATAAATCTCTAATATATGAAATCGAAAGCTTGGTGGCACACTCGATTACTTTAGTATTATGCTTTGTTTGTTGTTCGGTCCTGACGACATTTTATATCTTTACCTAAATACTGAATATACGCTTTGTCATGTTCTGTGAATCTAGTCTCATGTCTCCTGTCACGAGTTCAATACTTCAACCCTATTGTTTGCTGCGCTAATTGACTAAAAATAGCGATCATATATGATAACCCGGAATAAATATCATCTTTAATGTTGGTCATTCATCAAATTATGGTTTAAGCAAAACGGCAAATATTCTAGGAGAGTAGGAAGGTATTAAAGTCTAACTGGGGTTAGCTCGACAGAGAGTTAGTATGGTGGTTGGAGGCTTCGAGTATTCTAGGGTTAGCTTCGTTTGCTTCAAATCCTAGCAAACTTAAAATAATATAAAATGGTACAGATAAAAAAAGAAAAAAAGAGTAACGTCGGCAATCTGACTCCAAGAAAGATGAAAATCTCATATTTTGGAAGACAAGATGGTTGAATTAGCTCAATATCATCGTAAACCTAATGATATGAGGAGGTGATTGACACAGTTTGACACTAGACATCACACGTCACATCCTTTGATGTGTCGAAACCTTGCAGATTGGTTGAAATTAAGTTTAACCGCAACGACGTCAAGTGAAGACGCGACAAGTACAAGTCGTGTCCACGTGGATGTGTGTCAACTCTGGTTTGTTTGAAGACAAGTGAGAAAAAGAAGTGAAAATAGATTGATTATACTAACTAGACTATGTTACGCTACACTAGTACAAAACAAACAAAGAAGATGAAAACACTAAATAAAACTAAACCAAGTGACTAATAGAAGAAGCTGGAAATCAGGAATGGAAAACTCCTGATGGGTGGAGTGTGTACACATGAAATAAGTGGTGATGAATGCATTCAATAAACACAAATGTAAGTAGTGTTTGCTATGCATAAGAAGTACCTCATGACTAGACTTGTCATCAAAACCACTAACTCAAGTGATTAATATGAGCATGACAAGTTTGTTATTAAGAACCTAAACAAACGTGAAATGTGCCTAAAGATTATGACAGAAACCATTAAGTTAAGTATTATCTTTAATTCAAACAAACATACTAACATTTCTCACATACAACAACATTAAGTATTCATTTCATTCTACATGACATGTATAAACATCAACTCCACCCCCAAAGATGGATGAAACTACTCACACATTACTAAGTTAACATTCATATTAAGGAAAGAAAATATGCTAATTAATTCTACGAAGATTAAAACAACAAAATTAACTAAGCATGCAAAAACTAAATGAAACAACAATTAACTAACAAAATATTTTTATTGCTCACTCACATTTACAAGTAGTCTATCTCCACCAGAGTTTTGCTCCAAGACTTTACTCCTAGTAGAGAGGATGACCACCATGAGATAAGATATCTTACAAAGGAGGAGAAAGAGTTATATTTATAACCATAAAAAAGATAACTGGGGACAATCTCCCGGTATGGGACTAAACACATACCAAATATAGCATAAAACACCTTAATACACATTCGATAGAAGACGGGTCGGATTTGGAGACAAATGGACTGCCAATTGACGATCTGGCGGTCTGGATCTCCTGGATCTGGCCCAGTTTCGTCTGTGGTGTTTGTCGTTTCGTTTCTTCTTCTGTAGTGTACCCTAATTGGTTGTGTGAGTTGCGACCCGAATCTAATTGCCAAAATACTCCTCATGAAGGTGTGGAGTGTTTGATTTTACTAATTAGTTCTTTTGGGTTTACTCACAGTCATTCTCTCTTGCGTCTTACTCCATAAGTCTTGCAACTTAGTTCTTTTTGAATCTCTTCTTCTTAAACCTGTTTATTCCTGAAACATAAATATAAAACTCGTTACGTAATATTGTTTAGGCTAAAAATAAAGGATATAAGACACAAATATATGTATGATATGGTGTCAATCACAGATACTGAGAGTCGATCACGATCTTTGCTAGTCTGAATTTTTTTATTGCTACAATATATTTGTTAACTCAACTAATTGGTCACGTTGTTTGGGTGCTTTGTTATTTTTATATTAAAATAACTGAAAATATTGCACACACCAAAACCGAAATATCATTTACATCCTTAAATTTACTTAAATTGTTAAATTACACTAAACTTGCTCCAAATTTAAATTCTTGAAGCTAGGAATATTTTTTGTAACATATTTTTTTTTTTACTTGGGCACACCTCCCCGAGAGATGTCAATATCCATAGTGCACCCGCAACTTCAAAATTTAGTTGGATACACCATTTGTTGATATTCTTTACTTCGGTACACCCGAACCGTCCAAGGTGCCCACTCTGTCACCCCCACCATTTTGTTACATCCAGTAACGTTTCTTCAGCACTTAACGCTAAACGTCAAGAATCCAATGACGTTTTCTAACACTTCCTGCCATTCTTCCAACCCTTAACTTCTTCTCAAACCTCCACCTTAAATCTCTCAGCCGCCCCAAGGTGATCACTCCCTTGTAATCTCTGAAGGCCTCCTACTCGTTGTCTTCCAACTTCTCCATCGAACCCGAGAGGTCAAACCCTACTTCATACCTGAGCTCTTGTTATAGTCAAGTAACCTTGTTCTCTAAATTCTTACCTTTTATACATTGGGTGTATAAGCTTTTGTCTCAAGTTGTCCACCAATGTCACAATATGCATATGCCCGATCTCCTGATTTAGTTGTTGAAGCTCTCACTGCAATTATTAGTGATGTAATCAGATTTTTGACTCTTAAGGTAAACTGACTCCTACTCCATACTTTCTCACTGCCTTCTACTCTAACCAACAAATCATGTGCTCCAACATTAATATTTTTTACAACCTCCATCTTCTTGTTGATCTTTGATTTTGTATAGGCATTTACAACATCCAACATCAGATTTAGTAGCATAGTGTTCTTGTACTTCTTTTGGAATTAGGTTCTAGTACAGATGTCTTGCACAAGTCATGTGCTTACATTCCCTATACACCTCAAGCACTTATTCCTATGGATCCTTGCACCTATCATTTATTATCACCAATCCAGGTCTATGTCGCGCAACGTCTTTGAGATTATTTAGAAACCAAGTCCAATTGGGGCCTAATTCTATTTCCACAATTGTAAAAGGAAGTGTGAATAACTTATGATTTTCATCCACTGAAATAGTTGATAGTGGAGTTCCTCTATATTTTCTATTAAGGTGACAATCATCTATGTCAATCACTGACCTGCACCCTCTAATAAATCCCTCACTACAAACCCTAAAGCATACAAACACCCTAAGGAAGGTATCATCCTTAGGGTTGACTTCGTAGTTTATAACAGTGTCAGAGTTAGTTTTCTCCATTTCAGCAACCATGGAAGGCACCAACTCATATTGTTCCTCTTCACATCCATACAACATTGCTAGCTCATTGCCCCTCCACACCTTCATATTGGGAACCTTAAGGTGGAATCTACTCTCTAGTTGGTCACTTATGTGCTTTATAGTGAGCTTGTCATCTCGTGCTAGCAATTCAACGCATTGGTAAGCAATCCAATCCAATATTTGGTGGTTATTTTAGTCTGAAAATTATTCACATAAGAACATGTATGTGGAACCCTAAGTGTCTTTATCTCAAAGACAGACCAATTATTCAATCTAGAAGCATGTATCCTCCCCCTATACATAGGGTCCTTACGCTTTGCAGTCACTTTGTATGGTTAACTTTTCAAGTATATTATTTCACATTTTGTTAAAATGCAGTGAGTGATAAGGGTCATTCTAAAAGAATCACATTAGGGAACTTCTTATCCATTAAGTCAGGAATCTTTATGTCTACCTTAAGTGCTTCAGAGCCATCATCAAATTGCATGAAGTCATATGTTTCAGGATTCAAATCATCATATTCCCCCACCTCGATCACTACCCTCAGATTCTTCTAATACTGAATTAGACAACAAAAAATCTGGATCACTATCATCAGAGTCTTCTTCCACCTCCAGCTCTTCAAATCTTGTTTGCTTGTGTTAGATAGGCAAGGTGATGTGGCACTAGCCTATGGTCTACTCTTCCACCGCCAACACCACCATTAGGTTGTGGTCCATTGTAAAGTCAACATCTTTGTCTTTACCTTTCCTCTTAAGCCACCTATTCCCACAAAACAATCTCAACGCAACACTATCATTGAAATAAGTAGTGCTACAACAAGTAAAATATATCAGCAAAATGTGTATCCAAGTAAATTTTGAAGTTACAGGTGCACTATGGATATTGGCCTATTAGGGAGGTGTACCCAAATATAAAAAAACCTATTTTAAAATCCTTATTATGTTTTTATAAGATAATTTTTTAGTTATCCAAAAATTACACAATAAATCTCAATAAATCACTCAAGATATTATTAACATTCACCAACATCCAACCCCCAAACCCCCATAGGCTAGTGCCACTCACATATTTTACTATTTTGATATTCAGTCAGGGTTGAGTAGATTTCACAAAAATATAAACGTTGGCCGGGTACTTGGGTGGGAATCATAATTAAGTTATAATTATGTCTTAGAGGTATTTGAGTTCTGAAATAACTGAGACTTTTAGCTCTTAAGTATCAACAAACAAAGTTACATGTTAGGTCAAGTCAGATATTTTCTTACTGTAGGTTTGATTAGAAGTTATATTTTAGATAATCTCGAGAAGTGGTCCTACGTGGTTTCTTGATTTTCAGTTTTGAATAGTTCTATATTGGGAATGCAGGGTCATTTCAACGGATAATGAGATCATATATCACTCTGTACGACTGATTTTGAGGTGAGACTTCACATTTCAATATGGTGTTATAACTAACCAATAATGGTCGGTATAACAAACCCATCTTCTTCGAATTTTATATATTTAATTTGGACTAAAAGCTAGTAAAATATGTGAAAAAGTGATGAGAATATTATCGTGATAAAGATCAAGACACATTCCAAGGGTCATTGACAAGTTCTTGGGTGTTCAATCTATTCAAATTTTATATATATTTTCCATATGATTCAGAAACATGATTATTTAGTGGTTCATTTAACAATCTGTGTCCGTGAAGAGTAGAATAATTGAAAACTAAAATGTGGTATGAGTATGACTCATTTGCTGAGATAATCAAGTATGTTTTCAAGCCATACCTGTAACGTCCCCGAAAATAACGGAAAATTTAAACAATAATAAAGACCGTCAACAGTCAACAAGGGCACGTCACGGGAAAACAAACCAACATATATATAATATAAAAGATATAGATCCACGTGGAAATCAAATATACAAACTGATTGTGATTACAACAAAACTATACAATAGGTAATCACCTCAAAAGGAAGAGACTAACACTACAGGATCTGATCCCGGGGGTACCCTCCTCGGTCACCACCTCGACTCTAGAACTGCTCGCTACCTGAAATGCAAACAATTGAAACATGTCTGGGTTCCCTGCAGGAACCCCGTATGCCAAACCTCCTAAAATACAAAATGGAATTAAAGACAATGCAATGCAATGCAATGCACATGATCATCCACCTCGGGCCCACAATAATGCCCTCTCCGCCTCCGCGGTACTGAACCACTCCAGCCACTAGGGTCAAGTCAGTCCACCGCTGCCTCACAAAGGTCAGTCGGCACCACTGCTCCCCAAAAGTGCAGAAAGGAACCCTGGCACAACGTCGCCACCCCAGGAGCGAGTCAGCCCGCCGAATACACAACTCGGGTTAGACGACAGCCGCTGCTCCCCCGAGATACGCCAGACGCGCACCCTGCCGGAACATCCTCGGCCTACCGCCAAACCCTAGCAAACAACCCAAGGTTTACGACACTCATCCCTCACACCCCGCTCGATATGAGAGGCAACAATAATACAATAATACGCCCTCGTCGAAGGTGAAATCCGTCGCTCTCCAGGCCGGTAATCGATCGTCGCCTCGGAGCCGGTAGTCGACCTATACTCAACGGATTGCGTGTGGATAAATCCACCAACCTGCGGCAGATCGGTCGACCACTACAAGCACACCGGTCGACCGGTCTTCCACACAGTACTCGGTACTGTACAAACAATAGCATCCGGTCGAACCACGCCAACCGAATTACCGACCAATCGGTCGAACAAAAGTCATCTAGCGGTCAACCGTTTGGATGGTCTACGCTATACCAATTTTATAATATATATATATATATATATCCGATCGGTCGAACCAAGGGGCCGTTCAACCGATAACAGGGATTTCAGCATTTTGCCCAAGTCTTATTCGGTCGACCGGAACTGAAATACAGTTCGACCGAAACAACACATGCACTCTACTGCTTAATTAAATGCTCAGTCGGTCGACCGACAGTTAAAGAGCGGTCAACCATTTTGATGGTCAAAGCTCCCAACCGACTTAGCATCGAATAAATCGGTCGAACAAGGTTAAGGGCGTTCGACCGTTTAATAAGTCAAAACCCCCAAACCGACCTATTCTCATTGTTTCGGTCGACCGGCTAAGTGGACCCGTTCGACCGATAACAGTATCAACCATTTTTCCCGCACAAATCTGGCATAACGGTCGACCGTCCATAGACATCGTTCGACCGTTTGCGGGTGCAAATCAACATAATATTAGGATCGGTCGACTGCCCACAAGCACCGGTCGACCGATCGTCGTCTTCAACCTCTGATCAGGTTGAAATCCGACGGGAAATTCGACACCAACGTCGATCCCCAACACTCACAAAGCTTAAGTGAGTTATATTGAAGACTTGACATACCTTATTGAAGCTCGTGGATGCCTCCCAAGCTTTGACAACCTCCACCCAACTTCTTCTTCTTCTTCTTCTCCTCTTCTTCTTCTCCTCTCCAAAACTCCTCTCTCACTCTCTGCTTGTTCAACTGAGGAAAAACATTTTAGATTAAATCTAAACTTCTATTTATAGGTAAAAACCAAACTTATCCAATCCTCCACCTCACCCTTCACTATTCATGGCTTAATTAGCTTAATTAGGTTTAGTTTAGTTAATTAAGGTGTTTTAGATTTAGGTTATTACAATACCGATGGATCCTCCATGATTCTTCTGCACTTTTTTGAAATGGAAATCCAAAGTTTGATCAATAACCTTGAGTGATTGACCCAACAAGGCTGCCCAATTGGCTACTAAATCATACGTATCCATGTTATCATAACTCTAGCCTGTAAAGTTTCTTGTATGCTCTTATTTGGATATAATCTTTGGTGAAACGCTAAAAAAACAAATCATATTTCTTGCAAGTGGTGTAGCTAGAGAATGTGTCTTGAGAGGGGTAAACACTAAACAATGGCAATAATAGGTGTTGTTGTTGCTGTTGCTCACACAGTAGCAGAGAGGTCCCCCATGTGGAACACCTTTCTAATTCTTCCTCCTCTTCTCTACTTGTCTTGGCATTATTGTTTGTCCCCCTGAGTCTACAAATGCCTGATTTTCTCTCACTGCTGCACCTTCCATGGAACCATGAAGCAGATAATTTAATAACATGAGGAGTTTTTATTGTTGCTGTTATTTCTCCACGTGAATCTTTTCTCTATATGTCACATATAAGGAATTGTGTAAAATGAGTCTAATTCTAGATGTCAGAGTGGTTCGAATGTTTGTTCTTGTTCGGACAATATAATATCACATTGTAAGATGTAAAAAGTTAAATAATACATAATATATATGTTTGATGAGTCTATTACCTTCCACTTACCTGAGTATGTAGGTTTAACAAACCCGCTGTAGTTCAGTTCAACTCATATTCTTCATGTGTAGACATGAAGAACGTTCTTAATTGCTCATGCGAGTCTAGCAAGAAGTCTACAACAATACATAGAAAATTTAAGTTCATTGGCTCCACTTAAGTGGTCGGTTAGCGAATTATGCACGACAAGATAATTGCAAGAGCTGTCATGGGTAAATATAGACCATTACGAGTTTATGGGTGAATAAGAGTGAGGAACTAGGATTTTGTAGGGGTTGATATATGAAGTTAAACATTTATTGAATAATAAAAAACAAAAGAAAATCCATATTAAAACAGCACGACCTTCTCTCATTGTATATGTAGGTTGGTGATGAAAATTACAACATTCAAAATTTAAAAAAGGAGTCATGTTCAACCCCTACGCCAAAATCATGTGTCCTAATGGAGTAACCGTGTTCATTCCTAATAAAGTCAATGATAAAGTTATTTTTTTATCTTTTGGGGTGGAATTGGACTAAATTGACATGGTTCATATAAGTTGTTTGTGATTATTATTAAGGTTTTTGCTTGGGTGCACTTCCAAAACATGTTTATTGAACATTTGCATGTGTGTATTTTTATATTGCTTCAGAACACTCACCAAATCAACTATTTGCTTACGTACACATCCACTTAACACCGTTACCCTCATGTTGTAAAACTGTTATAGTCACTGTTAGCCTAATCCCCTCTAACTCAAATTCCCCAAATCAACTCCTACTAAAATCCCCCAAATCAACTCTAACTCAAACCGACGCTAACCCCAAATCCCCCAAATCAAATTGACTCCAAATCCAAAATCCCAAAATCCCCAAATTCGACCATTCCCAACCTCACTCCCCTTCTCGCCGTCGAATACTCGACCTCTCTCGACGTCTCGCCGTTGAATAGCTCTCCACGCCGTCGACACCACCTAACTTCCAATTGATTAATTAATTACCATATGTGCATCTGATCACATGTATATTAATTAATATCATTATGTAGTGCTCCACCATGCTAGACGCAGCGGAACTAGAGTGGCGGTCCAATTTCGTGGAAGAATCGTTCTCTCCCACCATGCATACTATTACTATCAACGCCATACAACAATCCAACACCCCCAATGCCAATGCCATACAATTCAACATACAAGAATCCATACAAGACACCAACAAGTTCAAGATCAAATCTTCCGCCTTTGTTGTTGCTGCGAATTCAGATAATTCCTAGTCAGTCTCAACCGCCCTAGTCAGAAAATGCATAGTGGGGTACAGAAGACGCCCCAATTTGATTAATCTAAAACTCAATAATTTTTCAATAATACAATTTTCTCTCTCCATTTGATTCGGTTTCGACAGTGAGAACGGTGTTAAGTGGATGTGCACATAAGTAAATAGTTGGTTTGGTGAATGTTCTGAAACAATATAGAAATACACACATGCAAATGTCCAATAATCATGTTCTAGAAGTACACCCAAGCAAAAACCCCGATTATTATTTATTGTAAATTAACATAAAGTTGTGTAAACATCATATTATAGATTAATCAAAGACAATCTATCTGTCATGTAGCATGTCCTTTGGAGGTTTTGGGGTAAAGTTGAGGTTAATGATCACGTATAAAGTAATCATATGCGCTAAAGCCCACGCAAGAAATATGGGACTCGTGCTTGAAGGGAGTACCTGTGTAAAGTACTTATTAATTAGCGCTCCTTGTAGCTACCATTACTTTGATTGGAACTCCTACCTCTTCCCAAAAGTTCAAACTTACTATAAGGGGACTATAATAAAGAGTGGATGGTGAATGTGGAGCACTAGAAGGAAAAGTTTTCCTCTTTTCTTTTTCAACATTAGTGTGTGTACACACACATGCAGTAGAAATTCATTCAGGTATAAATACATTGCATATATATCTTTTCAAATATGATTGTCAATTTAACCTCATGATATCGATCAGATAAAATCCCTTGGTAGTTGAATTGCAACTAGATCATCGAAAATAAGGTTTAACATAATACGACATTAATGGTTAAAACACTTACAATATTAATTAGAATAATAAGAATAGAGAATAAGGGAGGCAGGATAAATATACAATAGTCCTTGCGATCCCACTGTAACGTGGGTCATCATCACCCTCAAATGAAGATAAAACTGAAAACTAGATAAAAATTAGAAAAATCAATAGATTCAAGTATTATTAGAAATTAATGAGTGTGTCACTCTCAAGTGGGATTTTCTGAACAACTTTTTCCCCATCAACTCACAGTATTTCCTCCAAACCACCATGCACTCTTTTGCCATCAGCACTCCTTGTAGTTGAGTTGGTAGCAGCAGTAAAACTGGTGTTAGAAGAAGCTTTTGTTAATTGTCTTGCCCTCTCCATTTCTGCCATCCAATCCATCCTAACAAGTACGAAGATCATCGTCGCTGCGCACGTTAGCTGCGCTGCCAGCAATCCAAACCAAAGCCCAGGGAAACCTAGCTTCAACCCAAAGCCTAGAAACAACGCTACCGGCATCCCCACCTGGTATAAAAAAAATTCCAATTTTAATTTCCATTAGTTACCCATTTACTAATTACTTTGGTGAAATTAAGAGCACAATTCATGAGAAGGAAAAATATATATATATTTACAAACATGCTGGTGGAAACCCTAAACAATAAATATCAAGGACATATTGCTATTTTTAATTAGGTCTTATCTGAGTTGGGTTATGTATCACCTCTTTGAAATTGAGGCACAGAAAATGCTAGACATAATTGTATTACAGAGTATTAAGCAAGCAATGTGATTCACTCACCAAGTAAAACGATCCAAAGTTAATGTTGGCTCCCGTGCTCGGCCGTGCACTTCCCCGTAAGACACCGCAACAGGTCGTCTGAGGGCAATTGCCAAGCTCGCAAAGCCCGGCAATGGGCAACGCCATTGCAGTGAACTCCAATATCTCCTTATCCATGCTAAACAACCTCCCCCAATGGTGCCTAACCGAAGTAGTAAACGTCATGGCCGCCAACCCCATCACGGCGGAGCAAAGAAGCGAAACAATGGCAGACACGCGTGCCTTTGCTGGCCGTTTGGCTCCAAGCTCGTTCGCGATCCTCGTGGACACGCCGAGGCTAAGGGAAGAAGGGAACACATAGACAAGAGAAGTGGTTTGAATCAAAATTCCGATGGAAGCCACGGTGGCTTTAGGGTTGGGTAGAAGGCCACAAAGCAAGACCATGATCTCGTACCACCACCACTCCAAACACACCGACGCGCACGTGGGGAGCGCGAGGCGTAGGAGTGTGGCCCACCCTCGGAAGCACTCCACCCCGGGCTGGAACCAAGATTCCCTTTGAACTTTGGACGAGAAGACGAACACGAGGAGGAGAATTAGAATGTTGAGGTTGGTCAACACCATGGCGAATGCCACACCGGTTATGCCGAGTTGGAAGTGGACTACCAAAAGGTAGTTGAGTGGGACGTGGAGGATAACTGAGATGGTGGAAATTAGAGTGAGTGGGATGGTTATGTTCTGGGACCTCAAGTAGACCCTCAAGGGTTGGAGGAAGGATAGGAGGAAAAGGTCCGGGACCGCGAACGCGAGAAAAAAGGCGGCGACGGATGAGATTTGCTCGTCCTGACCGAATAACAGGAGGATCGGTTTGACGTTGAGCCAAAGGAGTGAGATGGGGAGCGACGTGGTAAGGAGGAGGAGTACGGTTCGCTGGAGCGTGAGGTTCATTAGCTTGCGTTGTTTGGCACCAAAGGCTTGGCCACATATGGGCTCCATCCCCATGGCGAGGCCCGAGAGGACCGAGTAGCCGGTGATGTTGGCGAAGCCCATGGAGAGGGAGCCTCCCGCGAGCTCTAGCTCGCCGAGGTACCCCAAGAACAACATGGATATCATGGAGCGAGAGTACATCACTAGGCCTGTCAAAGCTGTCGGAATTGAAATCTTTCCGATTGCTTTCATTTCATCCACCACCTGCATCAATTTCATATTTACTTCAGATTAATTTATAACACTTGGGTATTATTTAAATGGCTAATGTGGATGCTCTAAGAAGGTTGGGTGAAATGCAGAATGTGGTATGTAAGTGCACATGTAATGAAAGCACTGATCTTTTTGCACAATGCAACTATACCACACATATATAACATTGTGTTGGTGATAATTTTGCTTCTACAATTCTAGACACGCTTTCATTTACCTTTGAAGGAGTTGGCCATCTTTGGAGGTCATCTTCATCATCATCACGAGCAAAACCAAGAATGGGAGGTGAGGACATGGCTTTAGGATTCAAGTGTTGAGAGTTGACAAGAAGAGGAAGGGAATCAGAAGATGTTGTGTTGCACATGCTTCTCTTCCTATATATATATCCTACCCTCGATCTCCACCAAGTTTGGAGTCACAATGTGTGTTTTTGAAATGGGAGGGAGGGTACTTATAATACCACACGAGCACTAGTAATTAGGACAATTGTAACCCTTGAAACGTGTCAAATGGATAGAAGGTGTGGTACAATATTGCGAGAAAGGCCAGTTTCCATTATAACCGGGGCCTCCCCTATTTTTTTTTTTGTTTTTCCAAATGTGATTGATGATATCTTTCTTGCTTTCTAGTTTTTCTTTCCTCATCATGTTGGTATGGTATGGTATGGTATGGTATGGTAAGAGGGGTAAATGGTTGGTTTCCTTATCCAAATCACCACCACTCTTTCTACGAGTTTTCCATAATTTGGTCTCTCTCATACATTAACAATAATTTGTTTGTTGTTTCTACGTTGGCATGCGCTTGTTGGGAAAACAAAAACAAAAATACATGCGTGCACGTGTGTGCTTGTCAGCCCTGATAACGTCATTACATGACCCATAACATAATCCGACTCTCATATCAGAACCTAATTCTTGCTGACAAATGTGACCCATCTGCTCTGTTTTTCTGCGATTTTATGTCTTGCTTCTTCCTTTTGGGCTTCTTTTGTTCTCCTCCAATGCTTTGCTTTGGTTGGTGCTCCATCAAGAGGGGTCTGTTAGGATCTCATGACAAACTTGTTAAGCTTGTCTCCTAAAACCATGTGTTAGGTTAGGTGGTCGTCGACGTTAAAGTGGATTCGAAGTTTTTTCTCCTTTTTCTTTTCCTATTGTTGGTGGGCCTTAATTAAGAGGCTCCAATTTCACGCTTCTACACATCGATATTGTCTTTGTTTTTGTCATTGGAAACTCTCTCGATCTACTCCCACTTGGTAGTGAATGTGGATGAAACTGTTCTCTGACTTACACCTCTAACGGTTCGTTGTTCGCCCATTACATGGTGGGCAATATATTGAATTTGTTTTACTACACCTTAGTCCATATCACCTTAGTCCGGTCGTTAACTCTTCGCGCCCGCAGCCACCGTTTTTGGGACTCATTTGCCTTCCAGAACCAGGGGAGTTCCCTTAATCCTGCTGCGTACGAGGGGACAGCTTTGCGGCAGCAAAAGGATGATGATGTCCCTCATGCTTTGGTTCCCCGAGGTCCGGCCGCATTAGGTTAGGGAGCTGGGCGAGCAGAGGCATCCCCAAGCGTGCTGCGCACTTAGGCGCCCAACACTAAGTAATCCCAACCAACCCACATTACTGACTATAACCAGATTGTCAACTGTGGAGGGGTGTTGTAGCTTCCAGCCTCCAATTTCCCTCTGGATTCTGTTTCTTGTGTCATATGAGTGACGTCTGGGCTCCACTGTTGTGCAACGTCATCGTACTAAATGGCAGTTGGAAGTAAGGGATCAATGATATATCACGGCTTACTTTGCATGTACATTCCCATATATTATTGATCATACAACAATTAGTTCTAGCAAAAAAGCTACTCATATCCTCTGAAAACCATCACGTGGATATACTTAATTATCTGCATGCCTTTTTGTCCACTTTTACTAATTTTGCGGCATCAAAAGTGAATTTTTATTCGTTCATTACTTCACATTACTCTTTTTTGTTCATTCTTTCACATGCTATGTCAGAAGTAATTAAGATGCATTTCTTTTTCTGAATCGCACGAACGAACAAAATAACAGATCAAACATTAGCTAAATGAAGGTTATATCTACAAAATTTATTAAAAAACCTATTGTTTTTAAAGTTCTCACTTAAGTAAGTTCGTCACTACATCATAAAACACATGCACTTATCATTCCATAAATCTCATCCATAGTTACAGGCAGCAATGGCTCCACACCACCAGTTTGGTAGTTAAACCAACAAGAACAACAGCATGCAAAAGCAAAAGACGAACTGTGTGTGAGGGTGAACGTGTTGTTGTCCTGTGATTTGTCTGGGAGTGGGCAGCAGGAAATCAAAGAGGCTAAGGGTGTGTCTGATTAGCGGTTCTGAATGACTGGAGCTCTGAAACTCAGACGTGTAAGGTTGCACGTGGCTCCAGCTGGGATGCCTAATGGGACACCTGAATTAATTAAAGCTAGTGTGCAGTGCAGCTGAGGTGAGATGGTGGCCTTGTGGCTCTCTGCAACTGCAATCACTTGCAAGTACAGCATTTTCATCTGCTCTGTAAAGTTGCAACATTGGACTCATATCAGAGATCCTGAGATTATAGCATTTTATTGCGAGGTTTCTTATTTATTGCAATTGCAAGTTAATGGCGTGTACAATGAATAGAAACCATTATGGTGATAGAATCATGTGTATAGCAAAGGCCCACAGTGTAAATTTCAACTACTTAATGTCATTGGATCTGGTAGAGTAATTGCACTAGTAGTCACTGAAAATTTGAAACCAGCTGTCCCGTTTAGTTATCAAAAGAAAACATATTTTAGGGTTCTAAGAAGCATATAATGTGTTGGTTTAAGGAACTCAAATTGTTGCATGTAATCCCAAGACATTACCAATCTGTCGGAACCAATTCTACCACATTGTCGGTTGTTATCAATAGTTCAACAAGTTACTTTATGTCAGATATAACTAATGACTAAAATGTTAGAATGCATTTGCATGGTGAGTGTGGCTTTCTTATTTTGTTTGAAATTAAATCCCAGAACGTAATCTTATTGTTCATAAGTAGTATTGGTTAACCTTGTCTTACTCTATATTTGGTTTGTTAACCTGTGTAATTTGAGTTTATAACTCCTATGGAAAAAAAAACTTACATACTTTCCATAATTCGATCCGATCGAGATCAGCTTGACTCAAGATTAAAAATCTACGAATTACCAACTGATTTAGTTGGTTATGGACTTTTTATTTTCCCAATAGATACATAGGTTTTGTTATTGACCAAATCGAAGCATGCTGAGGCCCAGTGGGCGTCACTTAGGTCCAACCCACCTCTTGTCAAAAATACCCCCATCATCACTCCAACCATTCCATCCCAAAACCCTCCTCCGGCGATGACCGCCGAAGAGCCGTCTCCGGCGGACCACGTCCCGTACATCCTCCACCAAACTCTCCCATCCCACGCCCGCGCCGTCTCCTCCGTCAAGTTCTCCCCGGACGGGTCCCTCCTCGCTTCCGCCTCTGCCGATAAGACCATCCGCCTCTACGCCACCTCCTCCTCCTTCTCCCTCCTCTCCTCCCTCTCCGGCCACGACGAGGGCGTCTCTGACGCCTCCTTCTCCTCCGACTCCCGCTTCCTCTGCTCCGCCTCCGACGACCGCACCGTCCGCATCTGGGACGTCGCCACGGGAACCCTCCTCAAAACCCTCGCCGGCCACACCAACTACGCCTTCTGCGCCTCCTTCAACCCCCAGTCCAACATGATCGCGTCCGGCTCCTTCGACGAGACCGTTAGGGTTTGGGACGTCAAGTCCGGGAAGTGCCTTAGGGTTTTGCCTGCGCACTCCGATCCCGTCACGGCCGTCGATTTTAATAGGGACGGCTCGCTTATTGTGTCGAGTAGTTACGATGGGTTGTGTAGGATTTGGGACGCGTCTACTGGGCATTGTATAAAGACGCTGATTGATGATGAGAATCCGCCCGTCTCGTTTGTTAGGTTCTCGCCCAACGGGAAGTTCGTGCTTGCCGCCACACTTGACAGTACTCTGGTAATGTTTCATACTTTTTTTTGTTTTTTCATTTTCTGTTTGGGAAATTAGAGAGGAAAACTGAAAGTGATTGCTAGTTTATTGCCTGAAAGGATAACATAGTCAGTTGGGCAATGATGGGTTTAAATACATGGATATGTTGCACCCTCATAAGTCTACAAGCCGATTGGCCTTATTAGTGTGCATATGGAAGAAAATGTTTTCCATTGAGCATAATCTTGCTGAATTGAGAACCAGTTAAGTGCGTATGGCCCGCACACGAGAAAGTGTGTCTAGTGGACTATTAGAGTGGAATGTTGATATAGAAACACATCTGGGATGTGGTTATTGATTAGCTAAAGCCTATTTTATGGCGAATATACTGGATCGTAATGACCCTTAAGAACCATCATGTACACCGAGGTCCCATGTGGTGTGCACATTTGCTATCTTTTATCCCTTTACTGTAGTCTTATCTAAAATCAAGGTTTAGGAATGCACGGTATGGATGCGGTGCGGTGCGGTGAGCCATTGCATTATGGCCTCATATGCGAGTTTAGATTTAAATAATATTATGCATATCAAATATAAATGATAAATGTATATGCATAGAGCAATTCTGCACTAAGGAAAAAATGGAAGTTTGGTTTGGTGTTGCAAATTGTTTTGTTGGGTTGATGTTTAGGAAGCCGAGGTGCTTGTGATTAGGGGTGAGCTTCGGTCCAGGACCGGACCGAACCGGACCGGACCGAAACCCGAACTCCCAAAATTCTCGGACCGAAGACCGGACCGAATTCGGTCCGGTCCGACCCGGACCGAACCAGATCGGTCCGGTCCAAAACCGGACCGAACCTATTTGGACCGAATCTATTTTGACGTTTTTTTTGCTTGATTTAACCTGATTTTTATACAACAGTAACAATGATAAAAAAATTTATTGTATCTTCCAACAATTACAGCAACTAAATAGTTTTGTACACAGCTAAACATTTGGATCCAACGATTGCACACATCCAACAATTATATCGAACAATCACTGCCAAATCAGACCACAAATGACATCAAAATTCAGAACACAATTAACAGTAAAAATCAGACCACAAATAACAGTAAAAATTACACAAATTAGAAACCAAAAACAAATTCCAAATCAGCAGATATCAGAATTCAAATGCAGCACAATTCAGAAAGGAAATGCAACACAATTCAGCAACAATAACAAACTTGAAACAAAATAACAATAACACAATTCAGCACAATTCAGAAAGGAAATGCAACACAATTCAGCAACAATAACAAACAGTAAAAATCAGACCACAAATAACAGTAAAAATTACACCATGACAATCCACATTCACATCGAAACAAAAGAAAGACCCAAACTTTCCTAATCACACAACCAACAAAACCGCAGGCAAAATCACCAAACCAACATCCCAAATTCCACACAAAAACCGCCGATCACATCTGAAATCGACACTCACATCCAAAGCTCTCTGGACCTTCTGCGGCCTTTTCTTGGGCTTCTTAATCGGCTTGGTCCCGAGCATCAAAACCAAGTCCTCCTCGATCTCCTCCTTCGTCAGCGCCACCGTCAGCTTCCTCCTCTCCTCTGATCTCCCCACCACCACAACCGGCCTCCGTCCAACCTCACTCGGCGCGTTGGCCCGTCGCGTCCTCAAATTCCACGGCCTCGCCACGTCTCCCTTCTCCTCCGCCTCCTTCCCACCCGCCTTCCTAATCCGTTCCACGGCCGTCCGGTAGTGCGCCATCAGCCTCTCCCGGAAGTCTTCGTCGTCGAGGTTCTTGGGAGGGGAAGGGGAGGTGGAGGAGTCGATCTTGATGCAGCGAAGGAGCCGTTGGTTCTTCCAAGCGAGGGGAGGGAGGGAGAAGGAGTGGAGAGCTGTCCGTCGGGGTGGCGCGCAGCGCCGGTAGGTCTTCAGGCGGTCATGAGGACTGAGGAGGGCGGCGTGAGGACTGAGGAGGGAGACGAGTGAGGGTTAGGGATTTGGATGAGGAGGCGAACGGGTGAGGGCGTGAGGGTTTGGGTTGGGTAATTCGGGTTTCGGTCCGGGTTCGGGTTTTTCGGGTTTTGGACCGGACCGGACCGAACCCGAATTTTCAAAATTTTAAGGACCGAAGACCGGACCGAATATTGCTCACCCCTACCTGTGATATTTATCTCATAGTTAGCTTAGTGCTGCAAGTTATTATTAGTCAAAAGGGTTGATAGTCAACCCCATCACTGTTGGAGATCACACTTCAACTGCTGACCTTATTCAAGTAAATAAGATAATGATTTAATTTTTACATAGCAATACCTTAAAATTTTGATAAACTATATGTTAGAGAATAGTCCCACATCGTAGAAATTGGTATATTCTCTTGGGTCATAAGTTGTAGGGTCCTTCTACTCATTGTCAATTGGTTTTGAGTTGGATACCCACACTTCAATACTATCATTAAATATCTAGAATATAATGCGTTGATCACGTAAACTGTGTTATGATGTTGATATGTAACATCACGATTTAGCCTTATGTTACTTCCATGAGAGATGTTATAGGGGGTTAAGACATAAGTACACTATCATAGTTACTTCAAACCTAGGCATTATAAGATCCAATGTGACCCTGTTAAAAGATTCCTGTGGTCTGATGGGCCTCATCAGCATGTAGTGTATCATAGTAGATTCTCTGCAACTATAATTACCTTTAATGTGCTGCTAGAGATACTCATTGATATAAATACATTCCTTATTACATGCTTTTCGCAAGTTGCATTGGACTCGAACTCTGGACTTTTTTTTGATGGAATAGCTTTCAGTCTGTATATTTTGCATTTCTAGCATGATGAAATGAATCTTTTCTTCTTTTTAAAGATGCGCACGTTGTCATGTTTTCATGTCAACGAACCACCACCCTAGGAACTGGCTTTTACAACCATGCAATGTGCTGCTTCAAAATAGTTGATAGTATAGCTTTTCTCAATCACTTGGGTCAAGTATTCTCAAATCTGTGGTTAAATGGGTGAAGTTGCTTCAGTTTCATGCTGCAAATGGTGTGTCTCACCAGGTATTTTTCTCCAGTTCGTGCTGCAAATCGTGTCACACTAGTTGTTCCATGATGTTGATGTGCTGTTTCTTAGATGAAATTGAAACCATTTTAAGCCAGCCGACGAAGTTAGTTCAAGGATGCAATTCCTGTTTATTGGTGATGGCAGTAGATTATTTAGATGTCTTAACCCTGCTGTTGTATGTTAACTTTATCTTCTGTTGTGTTTCTTTCTCGTAATTTCAGAGACTATGGAACTTTTCTACTGGGAAATTCTTGAAAACATATACTGGCCATGCTAACTCAAGGTTTTGCATTCCTTCTACGTTTTCAATAACAAATGGGAAGTACATTGTGAGTGGTTCGGAGGATAACTGTGTTTATTTGTGGGACCTTCAAAGCCGAAAGATCATACAAAAATTGGAAGGGCATACTGACACTATCATTGCCGTATCGTGTCATCCAAGTAGGAACATGATAGCATCTGGTGCGCTTGGCAATGACAAAACGGTGAAGATATGGCTTCAATCAGAAGAGCTTGTCAAGGGAGAAAAGAAAGAGGAAGAGGAGCCTGTCAAGGAAGAAAATAATGAAGAGCCTATCAAGGAAGAAAAGGCGGAAGAGCCTATGCAAGAAGAATGATGGGCAGTTCACGCCCTTCAAGGACAAGTTTGTCTTCGGTTCCTTTTTGTTAAACCTATTTCTGAGGTTCCAGCTTCATTAGTTTTATTGGTCTGAAGTTTGTCTGGAACTTGCTGTGCCCACTGGTGACCAAAAAGGCTGTGCCGACATCTTTTTTCATGTCTATAATCTCTTGAACTTGTTGGGACCATCCATCTATGTGGTCTCACGGGGACCATGCTGCTCCCTAATCAAACTCTGTTGCTGCAATGTTATGGTAATTGTGACATTTTTTTGTGTTTTCGTATTTCACAAATTTCTGTAGATATTTTCTAGGATGTACAGTGAATTGCAAAAGGATTATAGATTCAACAGTTATAGGACTTGCCGATCCAAAGAAAAGAAAGAGAACAGTTGTAGGACTTAGAAATTATATGTTGTTCAAGTGCACGAGTGTCATTCTCAAGTTAGATAAGTGATCCTTTCTTTTTGATGTGATTGTAGAATTAGGTTTGGTACTATCATTCAATACGAAGTCTGAAGGCACATAGGAAGGAACGTACAAATTTATCAGGATTTTGTTCTAATCATGTCTGGAACAGACAACAGTAGCAATTTTCATCAAGTTGAGACCACTGAAGGTATGACAAGGTTCTACGAAATTTTGTACTCAGGATTTTTTTTCCCGTAACTTCTATACGAATACAAAATATCAAATTGTACAAAACATTGCAAATTCAAATCCAAACTTTATTTCAAAGTTGAATGAAATATATTTCTTTTCTTTTGACTTATAATGTGGACAACTTAGATTAGCCTTGTAATTGTAAAAGTCCCATTAGCACTTGTTAGGTACTTAGGTTGGTTGAATTTGGGTTGGATCATACTGGACTACAATGAAACCATGTAGTTGGGATCCAGTCCACATCTTTCGAATACATTCACGACATATTTAGAAACTCATGATGGGTTTCTTTGTGATAAGCTTAAGTCTTTAGCTGCATGAATATGCCCTACTACCTCGGAGAGCCTGAGATAAAATATTTGCCTTCAGCATTGTCTATCTATGCATATAGGTTTCCTGTTCTTCTGGAGGCCGTGAGGTCATCCCAACATGTTTACAAGAACAAGATAGCATATTCAAATGCATGCAGGACCCAGACGAGGTGGTTGCTGGTCTTGTTCTCAGTCCATGTGAACCTATCCATTATTATCCAAACCATATGATACCGACGCCGAACTCAGCATCATTAATCACCTGCCTCCTTCCAAATGGTATTATTTTATTTCCATCAACCATCTAACAACTCATCTTTATCGATCACTACTCATTAGAGTTAAGTGAAATTCAAGATCAGACTGTAGAAGGGCAGTCGTGAAACACAAACACGATCCCAAAATTTTCAACCGGTAAAACTATCATGTCAAGTCAACGCAAACGTTTATTTCATGCATGTGGATCCTAACTACAATTATTGAGTGTTCAAACTTTTTTGGATATATAATATGCAGTCTTACATATTCAAATGCAGCTGCATTGTTTCGTATAAGACAAATCCGGTTATAGCATTCACATGCTGCTGCTTCCAAGTCCCAAAAAAAAAGCAATTGCAATTTGCTGATGCAATGAAGTACCAAATACGGTCTTCCAGATCTTTAAATACCCTTATTTAGTAAATATTCCACTTTTAGCTTGTTTTTCGGACCCTTAAAGACATTAGAAAGTTCCTCCTTTAAGAAAGCTTGGTCACATCTGCTTTTAATTAATTTTTTAGAGATCTTGGAGTTCAAAATCTCTTCCCACAGAACTTGAGTGGTGGTGGATCGTAATTTGCGCTTCAAAAATATGTGTTAGCAAAATATTAGTTTAGAAATACTGTTTTGGAAGAGTTGGTGGAGGCCACATTCATTACGGCAAGTAACCATCATAATCAGAAATATAATCATCATAATTAACTATTATAGGTAATGCTCACACGTATGCACGAAGTAGATTGATGTACCTCTTCGTTGATTTGGTGATGCACAGAAGATTTACCTTAATAGTCAAAGCCAAACCGTGACGACTGACAAGGGCGAATATTTTTCGGGTTTTTTTAGTTTATCAGTCTCAATTATATTCCTTTTTTATTTTTTGTATATGTCTACAATATGACATAGAAATTACTCTTTCGTGTAACTTACGTTACTACCTTGGTCATAGTTGATTATTGATACCATCTTTTTACTCAATTCTCTTCACCATATATTCGCTCGTTTGACTTTCATAAGCATGGTTAGACCAACTAACCAAGTAACCAAATGTTCCATTTCGACTTTCTTCTTGCCTATAGTTTGACACGATTTAGGTCACTATCACTGAAAATGTGTGGAGGGATGGACGGTCTGTAAGATTGGAAATTATGAGCTTGAGCCTTTTCTTGAGGTAATAATTATATCTATCGTTTTTGGTATGTACGTCCGTTTACCTTCATGCTGCCTCAAACTAGTTACTGCCCCAAACTAGTGTAGGGTGGTGAGTCCAGAATTGTGATAGGTAATCAAAAATGAGTCACATTTAATGAAGTTCATAACAAAGAAGGCTGAGAGCATGATAAGAAGTATTGATCTCTTTAAGTCGAAATTGTGACCACTTCCAAAAAGCACATAATGGATGCTCTTACTCAGACCCTACAAAAAATAGCAGCCATCAAAGATCATAAGAGCGTTCATGCAGGAGCCAGAGTATGTTTTTTTCTTTCTTGAAAGCAGAACCAGAGTTTTTAAATGGAGACAAAATTCATCAAGTTGGTACATCCGGGCCCTGGTTGGAAAGATACGCATACGAAGTTAAGTCATCTATCGGGTGCATTTGATTCCTAATTACTCGGAAACCCCAATTAGTTAACCCATCTACCAGGAGGATTTGATTCCCAATTACTCGGGCATCCAATTAATTAAGTTGATGTAATCTGCCAATAAGTTGGCCATTTGCTTCTACAACTGTAACCCTCTGCCAATGCACGGTGGTAGTTTTTAAATGTATGTTATAATTGTAATAAAATGCAACTTGGGCTGTTGATGAGAAACTCACATACTGTGCTGGCCCATGTGGATCTTCTTGTTGATCAGTACTGCGACTTGTAAATTATAACCCAAGTAGGCCTAGTAGCTCTTTTTTGTGTGCGTCTGCACTACTATTTAAAACAAATGTGTAAATATATATATATATATATATATATATATATATTCAATATGTATGTAATCATACAAAAAATTAGGCACCAACCTGTAGTAGTAACAGAATTTTTTTGTTGTTGTAGGGATATGGAGATCATGACGCCTAATATATTATATTATCATATAATTTATCTCTCGAATATGCCGAGAGATCATATCTTGCCCTGTCTTGGAATCTTGGATGGACCACCTGACCACTACGACCAGTCAATTTGTTGTTAGTGAAGAAGTGTTCTTACTTGTTCATTTTGAAGTTTCCACAGTGCAACTCTAATATCCAGTGTCGCAAAGCGTTTTCCCCCCTTCTCCTTTTGGAGTTTGTGTTACATTAGTTCTGTTACCTAAAAGAAAAACAAAAAGGTTAAAAAAATAAATAAAGTTTCTACTATGCAACATCATGTACTCTCTACACTGAACCCCTTCACTAGCTAATTGTGCATGTGTGAGGCGGTCTAGTGGTGATCATTTCTAGAACCATTGGTGTCCGGTGTAGAAATAAGGCAAGATAAGGACGTTGGAGGACTTACCTATTATGAATCCCAAATCAAAGCAAATGTCCTAGATCACAAGACTCAAGCATGGAAAGTCTAACGGCTCAAAGATCATTGTATAAATAAACTTGTACAGCCTAAATAAAAACAATTTTTTATTGTTCAAATTCAATATGGTATCGGAGCGTTCTGAGGGGAAAAAACTCACACCCAAATCCGACCTCAGAAGCTCCCTTGAGCTCATCATCGGCCGAAAAAGCTAGGAGGTTGCGAACTCTGGCGCCTTCCAATCCTAGCAATGGCGGACGGTAGTGGAGAATCTCAACGTCTCACCACACAACCCTTCAATGGTCCCAACTTTCTCTCCTAGGCATGTGTCATCTCTTGTCCCTTAGCGGCAAAGGGAAGCTAGGTCACCTCACCGGGAAAATCGCAAAACTCATTGAACAAGGAACCGAAGCCAAACAAGCTGACCACCTCGTGATGTCTTGGGTCTACAGTCGATGCAAAGCCAAATAACGAAGATCTTCATGTAAAAAAAATGCAATATGGAACTCCGTCCATGAACATTACGGTAAGCAACAAAACTTTGCACATATTTTTAAACTAAAGAAAGATCTTTCGCAGACGAAGCAAGGCCAAAAAATGTAACTGAATATCTCGACATGTTAAAGAGAACGTGGGACGAACTCTCTATCTACGAGCCGCCTACCGCAGACTCTAAAATAATACAAGCAAGAACCAAGCAAGATCGTATTTATACGTTCCTTGTTGGGTTGGATTCAAGCTACGAGGCACTCCGATCAAGCATCCTCATGCCGCAAGAACTACCAACCGTCTTGATCATCATTGCAATGGTTAACCGGGAAGAAACCCTCCGGAAAACCAAACCCTCTCAGTCAGAGACCACCCATAAAAAGTAAGCATTTGCAACCGCAAAAAACAACAAAAACCATCTAGACAAAGGAAAAATCAAATATGGAAATAAAAGCCACGAATATTGCGATAACTGTAAGAAACATGAGCACAACCGATCTACATGATATTTCCTCTACCCACATCTTTGGCCATCTAAGGACGACTCAGAGACGAGGGGGGACGGGAGGAGTGGCAGCCACACAAACCCTATCGGGAGAGGCGGTGGCGGCACTCAATCCTTTGGAGGAAACCTTAGCAGCCAAGGAGAAGGAAACAAATGGGGTGCAATCGTGTCTGGTTTGGATCAGCGGGGCTTTTATGCCGTAAATAGTGGAGCATCTAACCCGACACAACCCTATCCGGATCTCCAGCTATCCAGATCCGCGAGTAATCGAGGAGCCGACCCAACCCAGCTTGGTGCCCTCCTGGCCCACTTAAGTTCTTTTTTTGCAGTCCAATATACCAAGTAAAGGTAATTTCTCAGGTATAGACACAATCTTGGATAATTACGGTGCACATTTTTCAATAAATAATTCTAGTTGGATTATAGACTCTGGTGCGACTGATCACATGACAAGAAACTTCTCCATGATAATTAACATAAAAAACTAGTTAATTTTTTCGAAAAAAATCATCACTATTTCTCATAGAGACAATACAAATTAAGGGTACAGGAGAAGTACAATTTTTAGATGATAAAATACTCGAAAATGTCTTGTATGTGCCTAATTTCGATTCTAATCTTTTGTTTGTTACTAGACTTACAAAAAATTGAATTGCAATATCATTTTCACACCTTTTGATGTAACCTTTCAGGATCGTACCATAGGGAGGACGATTGGTAGAGGAAAACTCGCCAATGGACTTTATGTGCTCGAAAATCAAACAAAAAAGATGCTTGTTAAAATTCCTAATCACGATATTTTGCACCAAAAAATGGGACACACATCTCATATAACTTTACAAAAATTATTTTCGTCTTCTAAACATGAATTATTTTGTGATGTGTGTCGGTTGTCGAAACAAACTAGACTCCCATTTTATGCTTTTGAAAATAAGACAAGTCGTGCCCTCGCGTTGATTCACTTGGACATTTGGGGACCCACTCCTTTGGAATCCTATAATGGGTTCAAGTATTTTATTCATTTATCGATGATTTCTCACGTACAACTTGGTTATATTTGTTAAAAGTTAAATTTGATGTTTTTTGGTTTTTTGCGAGTTTGTTGTCTTTGTGGAGAATTGTAAATTTAATGTCTCTCGAGATGTATCTTTTTTCAAAAATGTTTCATACTTCAATGATCATCAAGACCCTTCTGCTGCACCCCGGTTGCGGGCATCTTGGACACTTTTACATCACAAACTCCGATCATTGTCACCCCTCCACAAGAGGAATTCAGACCGCCTACACAAGTGGACGACTAAGGGGGAGATGAAGGTATTCCTCAAAGAAGGACCACCTGTCCTACTCATCCACCTCTTCAGGTCCAAGATTATGTGGTATCTCACGTAACCTACCATATCAAGGACTACTTGTCCTACTCTCAAATCAAACCTAACTACTATGCTTTCTTAAGTCAAATAGATAATACTAAGGAACCCACGAACTATCATGAGACCATTAACCACCCTAAGTGGGCTAAGGCAATGGAAGATGAACTAAAGCTCTAGAAACCAACAAAACTTGGAGCATTGTTACCCCCCCCCCCCCCCCCCAAAGGGAGTAAAACCGGTAGGTTGTAAATGAGTTTACAAGATTTAATACAATAGTGATGGTACAGTAGAAAGATTTAAGGCTCGGTTAGTTGCAAAACGGTACACTCAAGCTTATAAGTTAGATTATCAAGAAATTTTTGCCACAATTGCAAAGATGAACATTGTTCGCATTCTCCTCTTTGTAGTCGTTAACTCATGTTGGAATCTCTTTCAAATGGATGTTAGGAACGTTTTTTGCAGGGCGATCTAGAAGAAGAAGTCTATATGATTCCTCTATCAGGTTACGAAATGGATCCAGGCAAGGTATGCAAACTTCACAAGTCCATATACGGGCTTAATCAATCTCCACACGCATAGTATGCAAAACTCACTCACTCTCTTCTACTTTATGGGTTCTCTAAAAGTTTCGTCGATGCCTCAATGTTTATTAAACACTATCATAGAACCACTATAATTGTCTTAGTATATGTAGATGAGATTATAATAATCGGAAATAATGATAAGGATATATCCTTAGTAAAACATTGCCTTAAATCAAAATCTGATATTAAAGATCTAAGCATCATGAAATATTTCCTTGGAATTGAAATTGCCCACTCAAAAAAGTGTATATTTCTATCCCATAGGAAATATGTTCTAGATTTTTTACATGAAACCGAGAAGATAGAGTTTAAACCGGTCAACACCCCAATCAAAACAAATCAAAAGGTTAGTCTGGTTGATGGTGAACTGTTTCAAGACTTAGGTTAATTCCAAAGATTGGTTGGTAAACTCATCTACTTCACTATTACTAGACCTGACATCACCTATGTCGTTAGCGTAGTAAGCCATTTATGCATGCAACTCATAAGGGTCATCTAGAGATCGTTGACCAGATTCTACACTATCTTAAGAAAACCTCGGGTCAAGGTCTTCGGATGAAAATAACAATTCTAATACATTTATTGCTTACTCTGATATGCAGATTGCGCAGGTAGTCCCGATCGGAAATCCACAACTGGATTTTGCACCTTTGTTGGAGGAAACATGGAGAAGTAAAAAGAAAAATGTTGTGACTAGATCAAGCACCGAATCCGAGTACCGAGCAATGACCTTCACAACACGTGAGTTAATTTGGCTCAAGCAACTCCTCAAGGACATGGACATAAGCAATCAAAATCCAATACTAATATTTTGTGACAATACATCGCAAGGCACATCACCTCCAATCCAGTTTTTCACGAACGAACAAAGCACATTGAAGTAGTTTGTCACTTCATTCGTGAGAAGATACAAGCTAAAGAAATCAATGTTCCCTATGTCCAAAGTAATGATCAATTAACATACATCTTCTCTAAAGCACTCGATCAAAGACACTTCCAACACATTCTTCACAAATTGGGTTCCTTCAATATCTTCCAGAGTCAACTTGAGGGGAAATGTTGAAATAAGGCAAGATAAGGACATTGGAGGACTTACCATTATGGAACTCAAATCAAAGCAAATCTCTTAGATCATAGGACTCAAGCATAGAAAGCCTAACAACTCAAAGATCATTGTATAAATAAACATGTAAACCCTAAATTAAAATAAGCATTTACCATTCAAATTCAATATCTGGTTTATATTTTTACGAGACTAATTCATGTACACTATGAAGCACTAAAAGGTTTAGAGAAGAGCATTGAAGTTGAAGGCTTCTTGATCTTCTCTTTGGTTAAATATTTGAATTTGTGATGCTAAATTACAAAATTATATTGTGGTACATAATCACATAGAGAGGGTACTTTCGTTCTTTTGAATGTTTGAATTAATTTCACCAACGCTAGGAGCCCAAGAGTCAACAAATATTTTCTTTTTAAAAAATTACATCAAGGAATGAATATACACACCTAAGCTTTTGAAGAATGATGACAAAAAAAATCCAACAACTTTACAAATAATGAGTTTGAATATGCAACATTTGGTTGATGAAACTCTAATATGAATAATACACATCATTCGTATACTCTTGGTTCTCATACCAAGAGTATTAGTATTTCGTAACGAGAGAAAACATTATTTATTGTTAAATAAAAGTTATAATTTGTTATGTGTTAATAGTTGAAAGATTGTAATATGAATTGATACAAATTTAAGTTGAAACATATTGACGGACATTTGAATTTGGTTCATAAAACTTCAAATTGAAGCGAAAAGTTGATGTTTGGTTGATTGAGTAATATGATTGTATTAGGTCTGTTTGTCTCTGCTGTAACAACTAATCATACATTTTCAACTATTTGGATTATTAAAACAAAACTTCAAGACAAAATGAATGATATTTTTTTTTATGAATTCTATAGTTGCCTAAATTTTCAATGATATTCCAAAGAATTGAATTAAATTTGATTATAAAAGAATTTGTATACGAAGGAATGTTGGTTTCAAAATTTTATTATGTACAATCTTACCCACTTTTGATGTTATTATTTTCGAGATCAGTATCAGAGCATAAAAATGTGTAATTTTGTAAAGCAAAGGAATTGACTTTTATCCCAAAAAAAGCAAAGGAATTGATTAATACCAACTTGTTTTATTCTACACTCCATGTAGATTATGGTGTACGTTCATTATATTGAGAAATCCATAGAATCCCAAGAATCTCTCAGTGGCAGGTCACGCAGGAATGATAACACAATAATGACCTCTATATTTAATGAGCTAAAGGTTGTTATTTGATTCCATTGATTCTTACGGCTTGCCATAATACTGGGAGTTTTAGTGTGGCAATTATCAGATCCTAAAAGATACGCAAACTAGGCTGTATGTGCTTCAACTTCAATGTTGTTTTATTTTTTATTGTTAACAAAACCTTATTAATATACGTTAAGAAAAAACCTTATCAACAGACAACATATAATTAAAAAAATCGCGAATATATGGTTGTGCCACATGCCCACATCGCGTCTTATAGCATATCGGAGGATAAAGAAAATTTACAATAGTAATCCCATTCATTAGTCGTTGATGTTAATTTTTTCTCGAGCAGTTCCTGTAAGTTTTATTGACAAGTGCGACATTTTATTAGGTGTTTTTAGTACAGTTCTACAATGACTCCTACTGATTTTAGTAATTGCGTTAATGCAGGAATACCCTAAAAATATTTTTGTCTAGCACGTACTTTAAAACAAATTAAAAAAATCCTAAAAAATCTGTGCTTTATGCTTTAAATATTAAAATGGTTAAATGAGTTGCGCTGTCACCTGAGTATGTTATTTGCTCTGTCGAATTAATTTGTTAATCTGGAGAAGGTATATTTCGTCATTCAAAGCAAGTCTATACAAGAATCAGGCTTTTGGAACCTGAAAAGCATGACAAATATAGCAAGGATTAGCAATGATGATATGGCACCTAATCTAAGATTGGGATGTGCCAATTGGCTCAATGAGGTGCACCATGTGTGTGCCCTGAGTCAATTAGGTGCACCCAGATGGTTAAGCCATAAATCTGAGCAAAATTGGGCACATGGTCCATAATCGGGCCAGACTGTAATAGAGATCCGACTAGCTATGTGTTGTAATCGGGTCAACCAATTAGGTGATTGTGAGGTGTATTGTGCTGGTCCATAATCGGATTAACCGATTATCCGACTAAGGTGTTGCGCATATATATATGTAACAGAGAAACCCTAATCAATAACCAAGTATCTGATTCTTTCCGCTTCCGCCGCATACTTCATCTTCTTCATTCTTCCTAACCCTAACTCCCGATCGGAGACCCATTGTCTCCTCCGTGGATCGTTTTCTTCTATGGTATCAGAGCTTCCGGCGGCAGCAGCGATGGTCTCCTCCGCCTCCTCTGGTCAAGAATCGGCGCTAAAAGGCCCTGACAACCAGATCAACTCCAGCATCTTCCCGTTTCCCTCAAACCTGAACATAGGTAACTTCATCTCTCTTAAACTCACTGCAACTAATTTCTTGCTGTGGGAGATGCAAGTACTAGGACTGGTGGAATCGCAAGGAATGTTGGGGTTTCTTGATGGGAGTACCTCTGCTCCGATCTACGACAAGAACGAACCGAGTCCAGAGTTTCTTGCCTGGAAGCGATCCGACCGTCTTCTGAAGGCCTGGATTATTAGCTCTTTAAGCGTGGACGTTCTCAGTGTCGTTGTCAATCTTGAGATGTCCAAACAAGTTTGGGACGCTCTCCGATTTGCTTTCAACCAAGATTCTGAGGAACGTGAGTTTCACCTTCTTCAGCAACTTCAGATGGTCCGGAAGAAAAACTTCCATTCTCTGGATGAGTACATCCGCAAGTTCAAACTTCACTGTGACGAGCTTTCTGCTATTGGTCGGCCTGTGCGTGATCAGACAAAGGTTTTTTGGCTTTTGAATGGTCTTGGCATGGATTACAATGCATTCACTACCGCCACGCTGAAACCTCCTCTTCCGTCCTTCATGGAACTCATACCAATGCTTCAAGGATATGAGATGAGAACTCAGATTCATGCCATGGAAGGACCTGGACCTATGGCGTTCTTTGGCCAGCGAATGGACTCCAAAGGCAAGAATACGAATAAAGGGAAAAAGGATGGAGGCTTCACCTCCAAAGGGCGTGGATTCCAGTCTACAACCCAAGGACAGGTGCAGCAGCCCCTTGATCCCAGAGGTGCCAAAACCCTAGCTCAGAGAGATCCTCAAAATCCATCTCAGAATGGTGCCAGTAACCAGCTCAGAAACCCTTCAGTCTCCTGTCAAATTTGTGGGAAGCACGGGCATGAAGCCCTCAGGTGTTGGCACATGTTCAATCACACATACCAACCCAGAGAGATGCCTCAAGCCCTTGCAACCCTAACCCTGGAGGAACAAAATGCTGAATGGTTCCCTGATACTGGTGCTACTGATCATGTAACAGGTAATCAAGGTATACTTTCCTCTCTAAAACCCTATACTGGTAGAGATAAAATTATGGTAGGAAATGGGGAGTTTCTCCCAATAACACATACTGGTGACGCTAGGATTAAGCATAAAACTGGAGTTTTTCATGTTAAAGATGTCTTACTTGCTCCTAAGATGAAAAAGAATCTACTGTCTGTCAGGAAATTCACTGCTTCTTTTCCTTATAATGTGGAATTCTCTGTTGATGAGTTTTATGTCAAAAACAGAGAAACAAGAGTAATAGTTGCATCTGGAAAACTGCAAGGAGGAATGTATTCTTTGCATGACCATGACCATACTCCTCAAGTTCACTTCTCTAACAGACAAAGACATGTAGATGAATATACTTCGCACTGCAGACTTGGACATACAAACTCTAAAATTCTGAGTTTTCTACGAACAAGTGGATGTATAAATTTTACTCCTACACCCAACAATTCTAAATTTGTTTGTAGTGGCTGTCAACTAGGAAAATCTAGTAAGCTGCCTTTCTTTAACTCAGACCACAGAACTAGTAAACCCTTTGAGAAGGTGCACTGTGATTTGTGGGGACCTGCTCCCATCCTGAGCAGAAACCACTTCAGATTTTATGTTGTGTTTGTAGATGATCATAGTAGGTTCACATGGATGTTTCCTCTTAAAAACAAATCAGATTTCTTTGAATGCTTCATAGCTTTTGAAAAATTTGTTGCCAGACAATTTAGCACTGCTATTAAGATTTTCCAATGTGATGGTGGTGGTGAATTCATGTCCTCCAAATTTCACATGCATGTTAAGAATAATGGTATCCATTTACAAATGTCTTGTCCCCACACCCCAGAACAAAATGGGGCTGCTGAGTGCAGACATAAACTTATCACTAACATGGGACTCACTCTTATGTTTGATAGTGGAGTTCCAAAGCGCTTCTGGGTGGAAGCATTTAGTACTGCGGTTTTTCTGTTAAATAGGATTCCAGATAAAAATGGTGTTGTTCCCTATACTGTTTTATATCAAAAAGAACCTGATTTAACTTGCCTAAGGGTCTTTGGCTGCAGATGCTTCCCTTACCTTAGAAACTATGCTCCTGACAAACTGTCACCTAAATCTGTTCCATGTGTCTTCCTAGGATACAGCATTAGACATAAAGGATATGTTTGTTTAAACCCTTCCTCTAACAAAATTTATATGTGTAGGCATGTTATTTTTGATGAATCATTGTTTCCCTATCAAAACCCAGCCATTCTATTTACAAAAATGGATTGTGAATCTTCGATCACTACTTTTTCTGATTGGCTCTGTGAAAATAATAATCCCACCACCAATATTAATGGTCATGGAAGGGATGAGACATCTTCTATAGATCACACTCCAACTTCCATACCTACATTAGCTCCTGATAATAATAGTCTATTCACCTATCCTGTTACAAGCCCCTGTATACTCTTAGAATCAGAGAACAAGAGTCCTAAGGGCAACATGAGCTCTTCAGATAAATCAGCAGATGAAGCTCAACCCATCTCCCAGGTGAGTGTAGGCAGTGATGACAGCTCTGAGCCTCAGGTAAGCCAAGGTAATGATGATTCCTCTCTGCCTTGCACGTCTGAATCTTGTGAAGTTGCATCTACTCCTTGTGATATAGAACCTCACTCAGAACTCCATTGTACCACTAGTCTAAATAATTCTGACTGTGGTGTAGCTCATATCACTGAAAGTGAAGGGGACACAACTTACACTCCACTACAACCAACTGTTAATGCTCATATCATGAACACTAGAAGCAAGGATGGAATAACAAAACCAAACCCTAAGTATGCTCTCTTTCATCATATTGTTCCTCCTCCTGATGAACCTCACTCTTTGTTGGCAGCTTTAAAACATCCTGGCTGGAAGGCAGCCATGGAAGAAGAAATAACTGCCTTGCATGAAAATAACACTTGGGTTTTTTCCTAAGCAAAAACACATGCATATTATAGGATGTAAATGGGTCTATAGAACTAAGCTTCACCCGGATGGATCTTTAGACAGACTAAAAGCTAGACTTGTTGCCAAAGGGTATAAACAAATAGAAGGAATCGACTTCCTAGAAACCTTCTCACCTGTAGTAAAAACTGCCACTATAAGACTTGTGCTTAGCATTGCTACTGTAAACAACTGGGCCATCAAGCAATTAGATGTAAAGAATGCCTTTTTGCATGACACTATTGATGAAGATGTTTATATGTCACAGGCTCCTGGTTTTGAAGATCCCTCTCACTCAACATATGTGTGTAAGCTTCAAAAGGCCCTTTATGGGCTCAAGCAATCACCACGAGCATGGTTTGATCGTTTCAGCTCGTTTCTTATTTCAAATGGCTTTAGAAGCAGTCTTTCTGATAATTCATTATTTGTTCACATCACGAGTACAGGGCCCATTTATCTTCTTATATATGTTGATGATATCATACTAACTGGAGCAAATACCTCTGATTTAAACACCTTCGTTACTACTCTTACACATGAATTTCACATGAAAGACTTAGGTGCTTTGCATCATTTCTTAGGCATTGAAGTTCATCGGTCCACTTCTGGGTTGTTCCTCACTCAACAACATTATGCAGCTACTATACTTAACAAAACAAACATGCTTCATGCGAAATACATATCTACCCCCATGGCAACTAGGTTTGACAGCACTCGAGACAATTCTTCTTATCCTGGCCCAACATCATATAGGAAAATTGTTGGTTCACTTCAGTATTTAACTTTAACCAGACCCGATATCAGTTACTCTGTGAATTATCTTTGTCAGTTTATGCATTCTCCCTCAATATTTCATTTTAAGCTTGTCAAAAGACTACTCAGATACATTAATGGCACTGTTGATCAAGACATGTTTATCCATAGCAATTCATCTACTGATTTATATGCTTTCTCGGATTCTGATTGGGCTGGCTGTGAATTCTCTCGCCGTTCTACCAGTGGGTTTTGTACTTTTTTAGGTGCAAACCTCATTTCTTGGAAATCCAAGAAACAACCTACAGTTGCACGATCAAGTGCAGAGGCTGAGTATCGTGCTATGGCGCTCGCTACTACTGAATTAACTTGGATCACATTTCTTTTGCGAGATCTTTCCATTCCATTACATACTAAACCGATTTTATATTGTGATAACATCAGTGCCTTACATATGTCAGTTAATCCAGTTTTTCATGCCAGGACAAAACATATTGAATTGGACTATCACTTTGTTCGTGAGCGGGTGACCCTCAATTTGCTTGAGACAAAGTTCGTCCCTTCCTCTAGCCAGCTTGCTGATATCTTCACTAAGGCTCTTCCCAAGGAACCGTTTGTTTCTCTTAAGGGCAAACTTGGCCTTTACCCCAGGCAAAGTTTGAAGGGGAGTACAAGAATCAGGCTTTTGGAACCTGAAAAGCATGACAAAGATAGCAAGGATTAGCAATGATGATATGGCACCTAATCTAAGATTGGGATGTGCCAATTGGCTCAATGAGGTGCACCATGTGTGTGCCCTGAGTCAATTAGGTGCACCCAGATGGTTAAGCCATAAATCTGAGCAAAATTGGGCACATGGTCCATAATCGGGCCAGACTGTAATAGAGATCCGACTAGCTATGTGTTGTAATCGGGTCAACCAATTAGGTGATTGTGAGGTGTATTGTGCTGGTCCATAATCGGATTAACCGATTATCCGACTAAGGTGTTGCGCATATATATATGTAACAGAGAAACCCTAATCAATAACCAAGTATCTGATTCTTTCCGCTTCCGCCGCATACTTCATCTTCTTCATTCTTCCTAACCCTAACTCCCGATCGGAGACCCATTGTCTCCTCCGTGGATATCAAGTTTTCTTCTAGTCTATATCAAGTTTCAATATTCACTGCACAACTTATTTTATTTTTATAAAGAAATATATAAAAGCAAAGAAATTTTATTATAGACTTATAGTTCATTTGCAGTTTTTTAATACTCGCATCAAAGAAAATGTGTCCCTCAATCTGTTCACATTTCACGACGTTGCCCAGTTGTGACTTCTACTAAATATATCCGTCTACGACGGGTATAAAGTAATAATGTGTTACACTTGTTTTGATGTTCCATCACAGAGAGTCGCGGAAGTTTTTAATTAACCAGTCACACCTGCATTTAAAAATTAATAATTAAAATGGAATAAAATATATTTATGTCAGTCTCCACCTAACGTGGCCGATTTGAGGTTTTAACATCGAATATGGGCCAATGAGAAGGTAAGACCTCCTGTAATTAATTTTGCCGTGTTATTCAAAATTAAGATATTTTAAAGTTAATTTTTTTTAATCAAACTTAATTACATGTATTTTTATCTCTTAAGTTATAACATATTAAAATATCAAGTCAATCAAAGTTATTTCACCGTTGATATAAAATGTTTATATTCGAAGAGTGGAATTTACTGATTTTCGAAATGTTTGGATAAAAATATACGTCTATACGATGATTCATTTGATAGGAAGATTTGACCACATGTTTCTTATATATAATATATCACACTCATGAATTTTCGTAGAAAAAACTAACCGAAAGCGGCCGAAAAGAAAAGCCACGGCAAGTATATATAATATATCTCATTTTTCCCATTTAATATTCTAATAGAATGCACTGGTTAGAAAGAACTCTCTAAATGTGTAACGACAAGTATATGTACTGTAATAACCTAAACTAAACATCTTAATTAACTAAACCTAAACCTAATTAACCTTAATTAATTATGCATGGAGAGCAGGAGGTGTTGGAAGGAGAGGGAGAGGGAGTTGGTTGGCTTTGGTTGGTTAAGGTTTAGGTGAATGATGATTGGATTTAAGAGAGGTGAGTTTGCCTATTTAAAGGGCACTTGAGATCAAGTTGACGTTTTGCTTCATTGTTGGATTATCCAGAGAGTGAGAGAGAGGCTTTCGGAGAAGAAGAAGGAGGAGAGAAGAAGTAAAGAAGAAGAAGAAAGGAAGAAAAGGAGAAGAAGGTGAAGTGTTGAGTTGAAGTAGCCAAAGTTTGGGAGGCTTCTTCAACCGTCAAAAAGGTATGCCAAATCTCCATTATAACTCACTTGTGCTTTGTGAGTGTTGGGGATCGACGTTGGTGTCGAATTCCCCGTCGGAATTCAACCAATTCAGAGGTTGAAGACGACGATCGGTCGACCGGTGCCTGTGGGCAGTCGACCGATCCTATTATTATATTGATGTTTACCCGCGAACGGTCGAACGATGTCGTTAGACGGTCGACCGTTATGCCAAATTCATGCGGGAAAAAGGGGATATGCTGTTATCGGTCGAACGGGACCACTCAGCCGGTCGACCGAATAACGATGAGAATGGGTCGGTTGGGGATTTTGACTTATTAAACGGTCGAACGTCCTTTACCTTGTTCGACCGATCCATTCGATGCTAAGTCGGTTGGGAGCTTTGACCATCAAAACGGTCGACCGCTCTTTAACTCTCGGTCGACCGACTGAGCATTTAATTAAGCGGTAGAGTGCTTGTGTTGATTCGGTCGAACTGTATTTCAGTTCCGGTCGACCGAACGAGACTTGAGTAAATTATTGAAATCCCTGTTATCGGTCGAACGTCCCCTTGGTTCGACCGGTCGGATATATATATTATATAAAATTGTATAGCGTAGACCATCCAAACGGTCGACCGCTAGATGACTTTTGTTCGACCGATTGGTCGGTAATTCGGTTGGCATGGTTCGACCGGTAGATTTGTTTGTACAGTACTGTGTACTGTGTGGGGGACCGGTCGACCGGTGTGCTTTTAGCGGTCGACCGATCTGCCGCAGGTTGGTGGATTTATCCACACGCGATCCGTCGATGTCAGGTCGACTACCGGCTCCGAGGCGACGGTCGATTACCGGCTTTGAGAGCTACGGATTTCACCTTCGACGAAGGCGTATTATTGTTGTACCTTTTTCCTCTCTTACCGAGCGGGGTGTGAGGGATGTGTACCGTAAACCTTGGGCAGTTTGCGAGGGTTTAGCGGTAGGCCGAGGATGTTCCGGCAGGGTGCGCGCTAGGCGACTCTTGGGGGAGCAGTGGCTGTCGTCTGACCCGAGTTGTGTATTCGGCGGGCTGACTCGCTCCTTGGGTGCGGCGTGTACCGGGGGTTCCTTCCTGCACTTTTTGGGGAGCAGTGGTGTCGACTGACCCTTGTGAGGCAGCGGTGGACTGACTTGACCCTAGTGGCAGGAGTGGTTCAGTGCCGCGGAGGCGGTGAGGGCATTATTGTGGGCCCGAGGCGGATGATCATGTGCATAGCATTGCATTGTATTTAATTCCTTTTTATATTTTAGGAGGTTTGGTATACGGGGTTCCTGCAGGGAACTCAGGCATGTTTGTTGTTTGCATTTCAGGTAGCGAGCAGGGTTAGAGTTTGAGGTGGTGACCGAGGACGGTACCCCCGAGATCGGATCCTGTAGTTGTCTTCTTCTTTTGAGGTGATTACATGTTGTATAGCTTTTGTTGTAATCACAGTCAGTCGGTATAGTCTGTATAGTTGACTTCCACGTGGGTCTGTACCTTATATATTTTATATATATATGTTGGTTTATTTTCCCGTGACGTGCCCAGTGTTGACCGTTGACGGTCTTTATTATTGTTTAAATTTTCCGCTGTTTTCGGGTACGTTACATGTACAATTACCAATCAATATCATGTCACCAAATTTTCATTTAACTTCTATCACATCAACGGGATTCAGTGATCTCTTCAAAGAAAACATGATGTTAGATTCTATCAGGGCATTGTTAACGGTACTTTTTTACGGTCGAGGACGACCTCACGACCGGGTGAAAACTTTTTTTTAACCCGGGTCATCCATTATTTTATTAAAATAATCATGATCATGATCAGCGAAGAACTTAGTTCTCTCACGTCTTAATTAGTTTCTCCGAGACTACAAGAGGTTCCTATCAATTTTTTCCATGCAAGTTAAAACAAACCCTAAGAAGTCTTAGTTTTGATAGAATATAAACGGAACAAACCAATATAAAAGAACATACACACTGGAACCTTAAAAATCTCACATGACAGTGTCATATCTATTTGATCGCAGATAGCATTACTCATATTTCATAATAAATATTAAAATTATTTTCGGATATAGAATATCAATTCAAGCACATGTTTGCGATATTGGCGTTTGCATGACCACATTTAAGAATTGGTTGAAGGATAGATATATCAATCCGTAACGTATGGTGTTTAATTTACACCCAAATCTTGTCCTGTGAATGAGATAATTTGTTTACCCATATGTGGACTCCAAGAAACGAAAATGAATAAATGGCGATGTGCAAGCCAAATCTGATTGCTTGATTACAAACTCCAAAAGGTACTGGAAATCACTCAACAAATTAAACCTTTTGATTAGTTTAACAAGATATCTTCTGTTTGGTGAGACGTTTCTTCCAGATTCCCCAACACCTCCATTTCTTAGATTCGTTCAGAACCACAGCTGAGGTTTGCATTAACGCATGTGCGCAAACAAATATGTGTTACACGAGTGGTTACTGTTAGCACGATCCAACTTGTGAAGTTGTACGACGTAATGTGAAACGGTATCGTAGCCGTCGGTTTCGGCTAAAGCTATAGTTTTTCTCTTCTTAATAAAAGCCAAAAACTATTGTGACGTGACTATGATAAGGGGGGACTTTCTGTGATGCTGAGGAGACCACGTCGACATGATAATTATTGAAGATAACACGTTTGTAATTGAAGTCTTGACGTGCGTGATCTTATTGGCGGCGTAGCGGGACCGGAAAATTATTCGGTGGATGTAAGTTCGAATCTGAGTAACGTAATTAATTACATCTTGGTGTAAACGGTAATCCGTTATAGAAAATTCTGATTCATAGAAGAAAAAAACACCTCATACTACAAGAAATCAGGGCACTCTTAACGGGGTGCCCCGCCCGGGCGCCCAAGGGAGGGGGACACGTGTCCCCCTCCCATTGGTTAATTTATTTTTTAAAATTTATTTAGTTTAGGTTTTGTTATTAATGGATTGTGTATTTGTTATAAATGTGGGGTAATAATTTTTTGTAAGTGATTAAAATTAAGAAATTTCCAGAACCAATACACTGTTTAATCACGGGTGCAGTATTTAATCACGGGTGCACTGTTTCAATCACGCGTGCACTATTTGCAATCACACGTGCACTTTAATCACGCTTCCAAAGAGTAAACTGTGCAATCACGCGTGAACAGTGCAACAAATACATCCAAACCCTCCCAACTATAAATACATCTATCTATCTCCTGATTCCTCACATTTCCTTAACTTCTCAACTTGTTAACTTCTTCTCTCATCAATGTCGGATAATAGTTTAAACTCCGGTCAATCCGACGATGATAACTGGAATGAGACATTAAATCTAATGAACCGTGCTATTGAATTAGCCGGACAGGTTGTTTACGAAAGGACTACACGTCCTAAGCAGCGTCGAAGGAGAACGACGAACCCAGATAGAGATCGTGAACTAGGTTACAGACGCCTTGTAGACGATTATTTCTCTGACAACCCTGTGTATTCTGATACTCTTTTCATGACAAGATTTCGGATGAGAAAGCATGTCTTCCTGTGCATCCACAATGCCATCGAAGCATCTGATGTCTTCTTCCAACGAACACCGGACGCAACTGGTAGGATGAGCATCTCCGGTCTACAAAAAAGTACGCCAGCAATGCGAATGCTAGCATATGGCATTGCCGCTGATGGGATCGATGAGTACCTACGAATGAGTGCGGCAACATCCAGAAATGCTCTCCTCAAATTCTGTGAAGGTGTTATTCGCATCTTCGGCCCTGAGTATTTACGTCGGCCAACTGCAAATGACTTGGCACGCCTACTTTACGTTGATGAGCAACGTGGGTTTCCAGGTATGATGGGGAGTATCGATTGTATGCACTGAGAGTGGAAAAACTGCCCAGATGCTTGGAAGGGACAACATCAAAGGCGTGCTGGGAAAGCAACTCTGATCCTTGAGGCGGTGACATCGTACGACTTATGGATCTGGCACTCCTTCTTCGGAATACCGAGTTCATGCAATGACTTGAACGTCCTGCAACAATCTCCGGTTTTCGACGACATACTAGAAGGCCGAGCACCACCTGTTAATTATGAGGTAAATGGTGTCCAATATGATATGGGATACTATCTTACTGATGGTATTTATCCACAGTGGGCGGCCTTCATCCAATCCATCCTTCACCCTCACACCCCGAAGCACAGATTGTTTGCTGAAGTGCAGGAGGCAAGGCGTAAAGATGTTGAACGCGCTTTCGGAGTGTTGCAAGCGAGGTTCGCGATCATCAGAAACCCGGCTCTTGCTTGGAGCAAGGACGTTCTGTCCAAAATAATGACAACTTGTATCATCATGCATAACATGATAGTGGAGGACGAACGCGACTGCTATGCTAATTTTGGAGATATTCGTGAATTTATGGAAGATCGTCCTGGAACTTCAGCTGAGGAAACGTCGTATTCGACCGATCGTATAACGGATATTCACGAGTTTTTTGTCAATCAAGATCGAGTGCGTGACAGGAACCAACATTTGGATCTGAAAGGCGATTTAATCGAGCATATATGGCAACGTTACGGACGAGGAGCGGTTTGAAAATCGGTTAACGTAGTTGGTAATGTAGTATTTGAAATTTTAGTTTATGTAATATGTACTGTTGTTTCTTAACTTTGAGTGTAATATTTCCTATTTCAGTTTGTCTTAAATGTAACGTGGCTCCGTAATATTTAATAATAATTTCGTGATTTACCAGTAATTATTAACAATATTTCGAGTTAAAATAGAATTATAATGTAATTAGAATTAGATTTATATAAAATGTATTTTGTTAAATGATGTGTGAGAATTAAATTTGTTTAATTAAGAAATGATGTGGATGAAAGAGAGTGTAGGGTGGGTGGGGGTAGCCTGGGCATGGGTAAGGGTTTTTTTTGGGTGGGTTGGGTGAGCTGACGTGGCAGAGAGAGAAGCTGACGTGGCAGAGAGAGAGTGCAGGGCGCCCGGGGTAGCCCGGGCGCTGTTATTTGTGCTCTCAGCATTCCACTTTCACAGTGATGCAGTAGTTGATCCACTCCTCCAATCTCATTGGTCTTGTTCCCTTTAAAAAAAGGCAAATCGTGTTACAATGTGTGATCCATATCTTCTCACTCCCAGAAAAAACTTTTGGGTTCTGCGGACTAAAAAAAAGAATGATGGTCGGAGTTATATTATTATTGCTATTATTGCTTTAAAACTTATAAATATCCTTGAATTTAAGACTCAAGTACCATTTGGAAGGAGGGTAATATAATGAGAAAATTGGAGATAGAAAGAATTTCGAATTACAAAATCGGTTGTGTTAGAACCCAAAACCCGGATTAGGGTTAATTTGGGTTAGAAGAGGGGTTTGCATAGGGATGGAGGAAGGAGTGGTGGATGTGATGGGAAGTATGGGTTGGGGTGTAGGGTGATGGTGTAGGGTGAGGGTGAGGTGATGGGTGTAGGGTTATTTAAGTGGAAATCTCTCTCTCTCACTCTCTCCCTTACTTGCACTCTCTCACTCTCTCTCCATTTTCTGTCCGGCGACCAGAGGAGGAAGAAGGCTCGGAGGTTCCGGCGTGAGGAGGACGGAGGCGTGAGCGTTGCTCCGGCGTTTCGTCGTCTTCATTTGAGGTATGCCGTCTCATTAGTGTGGTTTTCTTGCTCCCCAAGCGTGGGGGAGGTGTTGGTCGGTCGGGGAGGGGTCAGAGACCTCTCCGGCGACGTGTTTCTTCGTAAAACCTCGACTGGCGGGAGGTTGAAGACGACCATCAGTCGACCGGTCCCTTCGGGCGGTCGACCGAGTGTACTGTTTTACCCGACTTTAACCTTCATCGGTCGGACGATGCCTTGTGGCGGTCGACCGGTAGTGCATATTTGCTGGTGAGTTGGGACTGCCTGCTGTGTTTTGGTCGACCGGGGTCTTGTGTTCGGTCGACCGGAACTTAAGTGTACTGGATTTTATTGCATGCTTGTTCGACCGATTGTTGGTTGCGTTCGACCGTTTTATGACGTAGAATGCTAGGTTGACCCTGTAGGATTTCGGTCGACCGGGACCCCTGAGTCGGTCGACCGATAGATCCGATTTTTGATGTTGACCAGACTCCGGATTTTGACCTCGTTCGGTCGACCGGTTTTAGACCTTTGTTCGACCGTTGGGGGGTTCTGTTTTGAGCGCAGCGGTAGACCGTTTTAGGAGTACGGTCGACCGATTCCTTTCTGGAACCGGTCGACCGAATCACCTCTTCCGGTCGACCGTTTGGGCCCAAGACAGAATTCCTGGTTCCCTTTTTGAACGCCAACTTTGTCCACGGAAACCCGTGTCCTCGCCTTGTGCGTGAGCCGAGAGGTGACGGTGGGTGCGTGATGCGTGCCTGCCCAGGGACCGCCGTTGGGAAGAGTGTGGGTGTTCGGGACGCGTCACCTCCGTGTATGGACCGTGACTTGAGATGGATTGATTGGGCACTTTGTAGTATAGCAGGCCTGAAGGATCACGGATCCGAGTGTTGATGTTTGTGCGGGTACACAACTGGCGTTGGGTGAGGTGACTACCGGCCCACGGGCTACGGAGGTCGCTGCCCTGCTTTCATAGCGGCGCAGTTGGTGTTTGCGGCTCGATTAGCCTGATGACCTGGCAGACTTCGGTCTGGATACGTCTGATGTTGTGCCGGACGTTTGTGTTGGACCTGTCCGTTGCTGTGCCGGACATTGTGATAGACCACCGAGGCTGTGCCGGTGATGCCGTCGAGGTTGTGTCGGCGATGATGATTGTTGGGCTGAGGCTGTTCCGGCTATGTTGTTTTCCTCGGCTGGGCACCTACCGAGATGTTGTTGTTATACCTTCCGGGCGACGGCCCCGTTGGTCCCTGTGGCTCCGACCACTGAGATTTGCAGATCTGTATTCTATCGGCGTGCAGGCGTGACAGAGGCTCCCTGCCGAACCCTTGAGTAGTGTAGCTGCGTGTGGGGGGTGCGATGTCGCGTGCTGTAAGGCTGCATGTGCCTGCAGTAGGTCTCCTCGGGAGACTCGTTGTTGATTGTCGGACTGATGTCCTGTTTTACCCTTCGGGGGAACTATTTTCCATTTCTGTCGATGTCATGACATGCTACTAGTATGACAGGTTCATTGTGTAATGCATGCATATATAGGTGAGTTGGCATACCGGGTTTCCTTCTGGAAACTCAGGCATTGTTGTTGCATCTTTTTCAGGACCGCAGTAGGTCCAGTGGGGTGGTGATCGGCGGGCGCGCGCATTTGGAGTCGGATCCTCTAGTCGGACCACTGAGGTCAACATGATTACGTTTATCTTCCTTTGTCGTTTTGTTGTAATCATGTATTCATTTTGGCAAACTCTGATGTATTCTGGTGCACCGCAATTTGTTTATGAGAAGTAACAGTCCCGCCTTTGATTATTGTGCTCTTTGTCTTAATTATGAATTTTTAAATTTTCCGCTGTATCGGGATGTTACAGGTTGCCCTTATATGAACTGAACCCACAACACCGAAATATTATTAAAAAAAACATTGTAGCACATTCTCTGGACAAACTTTAATAACGTACCCCACTGGAATTTTGGTTACATTCTAATTATACAGAACCAATCGTAGTAAAATGAAAGAAGAAAATATCGAAGTAGAGGATGCACGTACACGGTACACATCTATTAGGAATAATATCACAAATACCTTCAGGTAATTTAAAATATCAACAATACGTTACGCGTCAATTATATGGTAGAATCATAACTCCCACTGTTGGAGACTTGGAGTTATCAAATTTCAGTTCATGGAAGTTAGTATGGGATATGTATAGTAGTCAAGAAAATAATTCATTTGATCGAGTATGGTTGTTAATGTTTTATATATCCTAAAACTTGAAAGAAAAAAAAACCTTCTAATTGTATCAACATATAGTTGGTTGGATTTCATACAAAAATCAACTTTAGAAAACTTCGATGTGATATTTTAGCACACGCTGAGCACCAAAAGATAGTCAACATCCAAATATATACATTATGGCTCAACCGGTAATTATTGTCAAACTTAAAGACATCGAAGAGATGGAAATATTATTAAGTCTTTGAGGGTATCCATGATATTTGGAGCATATTGACGAATCATCCCTGCAATTTAACAAAACACAGGGTATCAAGAATCCAAATGCCATCGACGTCGGAACCTTCACGTTGCACACACCAATTTATGAGTTGTACTACATTATAATACTAGAAATTTTTATCTTTGACACACTGTAATTATGGCTTATGTGATTACATTTGACATTTATATAATACAATTTATTGTTTTAAAAAAAGAATCGAAATGCCTTCCCCACTTTCCCGTAAGGTGATTTATTTAATTCCTCGAAACAAAAAAACCGAACAAGTGAGCCATTGAATAATCTATCATGTGCTCTTACTTCCACTGTTCCAACTTCCAACAAGTTCAAGTATGAGTTTGGTGGAGGTAGGGGTTCGAGTGTAATTCCCACATTCTTAATTAACTCGTAGTTGGTACGATGCAAATAAACAATTTACCATAATAATTAAAATTATATAAAGAAATAATAGTCATCTTAAGAGCACCCCTTACGGGGTTAAAATCACGGTCATCACCCGATCGTGACCAGGTCGTTTATGACTTTTTTTCCTTGACGGTGAAAAACGTGGGTCATGGATGACCGGGTGTCGACCCAGTCATCCATTTTTTTTATCACTTTTTGAATTTTTTTGTTTTGTTTTTATTTTTTTATTTTTTTGTTTGAGTTTTTTTTTTTTTTTTTGAAAATACGTTTTATAATTGTTTTGATTTTTTAGAAAAAAATTTATACTAAGATGGACCCTGAAATGATGTGGAGGAAGGAGATAGGTTGTTGTGGGTTGTGTTGGGTTGTGGTTAAGATGTGAATAGTGTAGGAAAGAAAGAAAAATGGGTTGAAGAAAGAGAACGTTTAAGTGGAATAGAGAGAAAACGAATTTTGAAGAGAAAGAAATGATGACCATGTCGTCCATGTTGGTTTTTGGCTTTAATCCTTGTTTTGATGATTTAATCAACCTAATCTTAATCATAAGTAATGTAGAGTAGCACACATATTGCATTGCATATATATTGCATTTGATAACGTCTACAGGTGATCAAGACTCATGGAAGGAAGGAAATCAAGTCAAGATTTGTAATAAAGCTATATGAAGACTTGTAATCTTGATTTTATTTTGAGTCTTATGAACATGTGTAAATTGAGCATACAAGAGCTAAAAAACTTATCACATACACACTAGGTTCCTTAGACAAGTTACACACAAAATTTCACCTAATTTGGACTTCATTAGATCACCCAAACCTTAGTCGGAAATCATTTAAAACCTAAACCCAGATTTCCTGTGTGCACCGGTCGACCGAACCAGTTCTCAGTTCGACCGGTTTATAACAGACTCTCCACAGTGATTTTACCGAACTCTACCGGTCGACCGTTTCTACCTTTTCGGTCGACCGATCCCGGATTTTAATATGGCCGTTTTCCTTGTCGTATTCCTATAACGGTCGTATTCGTATAAAACAAACTTAACCCCAAAATACATTCGGTAACCGGTTGAACGACGACCTTGATTCGGTCGACCGGTTGAACAGAAACAAAATTCCCTGCTATCGGTCGACACATCTTCGTTCGACCGTTTCACCTTTGCCTCAACCGAATCCCCTAAACGGTCGACCGCCCCATACTTTGGTTCGACCGTTTAACTTAAGTAGAGTTAAGTTCTAGCGTATTTGTCCGACCGAGTATTCTTTTGTTCGACCGTTCTCCTTGAAATCAAGTGAACGGTCGACCGGTTTAGTAGTTTCGGTCGACCGGTTCTGAACAGATTTGCAGCCCGATTTTCTGCCTTGTGTATCTTGCACAAAACCCAATCAAATCTTGTCCAAACGGCTAGAAATCTTTAGGAGCTTATAAATAGAGGATCAAGACAATTTGTTAACACAACTCTCCAACTCCAATTGTCCCAACTCATTAGAGAGAAATCTCAATCCTCAAAGCTCCCATTTCTACACTCTATAAGCCTAAACTTCACACACTTGATCAATTACTCATCCTACTCAAAGTGTGCTCAATTAGAGAGTGAATCCCACTCAGTTACAAGTGTTGTCAAAAGATGCAAGGACTTCGGTGAAAGCCCGAAGTGTCCCTCTCGGATTGTGAGAGGAAGAATTCAAGCAAACGAGGGTTGTTCGCGTTGCTTGTGGTGTAAAAGGCGTTCTCTCCCGGCCCGGAACGGGGAGTGGTTAGTGAAGACGTAGGCGGAGCTCGCGGAGTCGAGCGGAGCTTACAAGAGAGGACTAGGACCCGGGTGGGGTGCCGAACCTCTATAAAAACGCTGTGTTTTCTTGTGGTTTGCATGTTATTTCCCTACTAGTCTTTAAATTGTTTTTTGCTGCGTTTATTGTTTGATTAATTAGGGATTAGCGTAATAGTGATTAGTGGACCCATAATCCACACGATCCTACAGTCCAGACATAGTTAGTGATGAAATTAAGCTTAGGATCATGTCCATTATTTAACCGAAAGATAAAAAAAGGAAAATTTTAAAAAGAGAATGTAAAAACCTTTTGTGAGGATTTGCCCTGCATGGACGATGGATCTCCATAAAGGTGGTACATAAATTTCTTATCTACTCCTCCAGACCCCATAGCATGTGCCAGAAGCAATAGGAAATAACAAATACCAACATGTCAATAAAATAATGCAAGTGTGAAAGTTCAGTCCGGGTGAGATACAAGCCTACATATGCCTCAAATGACCTCTATATAATTCCCCCCAAACCAATCTGACTTCTCCAAGGCACGCAACATCCATCTCTTCTACTTCACATCAAAGGTAGCTACCAAGCTATCTCTTTTGTTCCATTGCTTTGTGATTTTTGTTCTTTTATTTGCTCTGATATTGTTGGTTTCTTTTCATTTTTGAGCGCTTTATCTGTAGTCTTCTTTAAATTTCCACGGTCATGGTTTCTCCTCCTCTCACTTTCTCCTCATGTCATATATTTTGATTTTCGATGTATCGTTCTCTATAAATCTTGGGTCTAGTATGTTGTGTACATTCGAGCATTGTGGGAAACAAAAACATACAACACCTGTAAGGTTGAAGATATACTTGGACAGACACTGATTGATATCTATTTTTGGGTTTATTTCAGGACTAGTTAGTTGCTCATGGAGTACACTTCCGCCCGTTGGTTCTCTGAAATGGTAAGTCCCTCGGAAGAAGAAAAGAACAATCCTTACCCGATTAGGAAGTAGATATCTAGTATTGGAATATTAGTCGTTAGAGTATCGATTTGCATCCTGAGTTTTGGTAAAATAGAGTAGATAATTCTTATATATATATATTGTCAATAATGGACATGGGTTAATTAATGGAACAAAGATATGTGCACAGGGCATGGAAGATCCAAGCTTCATCCACCAGTGTGAGATGAGCTCATTGGACGAACTAACCTCCCAAGACCTTGCGCACGCTCTCGGAGAAGACTTCCCCAAACACCACAGCTTCTCGCCGGAGAGCTACAACTCCTACTCATGTCAAAACCTGGACATACCCAAGAAAGAAACTTCCAACTTATTGGACGTGGACTACACCACCTCTTGCCCGCCAACCAAGGTCCCCAAGACCAACAACAAGCGGAGTCCCCATTCCGCCGAGCAAGTGATGGCCATCGTGCCTGACACTTGCTTTCCGAGCATTCTTTCCTTTGGGAAGCAGGACTCACCCCACGGGGTCGAGCAAGTCGTTGACGGGTTTGGTTTGGGGGAGGATCAGTTTGGATTTTCGATCTCCAAAGGTTTGGGATCCGGGCGGGGCGGCAAGAGAGGTCGCACGGCGAGTCAACCACCGGCCAGCTCTCAGGATCACATAATTGCAGAGAGGAAAAGAAGGGAGAAGCTAAGCCAGAGGTTCATTGCTCTCTCCGCGATTGTCCCTGGTCTCAAGAAGGTATTTACTTTACTTACAATAATAAATAAAGTATCTCGTGTGAAATCACCAAACATATTATGTTGTCTCTGTGAAAATATCTCACGTAAAATCTCATTTTTCTAAACTCTTCGTATCTCGGGAAGATCTGAAAGTCATTCACGTCACAAAAATCAAAACATGGTTGTTACAACCATGAACGACGACAAAAACGAAAGATTCCAAAACCTTTACTTCTTAAAATAATTTAAATAACATTACATTATTGGACGGTGATGTGGAATACTTATTAAAGGAAATTATTCAACAAAACCTAACCACGACGTGGACTTTGCATAGCGCACCAATCACACAGTAATCGATCTCACACTGATTAATTAGTATATTTAATTTTTTAACAGATGGACAAGGCATCCGTGCTTGGTGATGCGATCAAGTATGTGAAGCAACTCCAAGACAAGGTGAAGACTCTTGAGGACAAGACCACCAAGAGAACAGTTGAGTCTGTGGTGCTGGTGAAGAAATCTCAGGTCCAAACCGATGACGACACTTCTACCACCGACGACAGCTTTGATCAGTCCCCATTGCCGGAGATCGAGGCCAGGGTCTCCGACAAGACCGTGCTTTTGAGGGTTCACTGTGAGAAGCGCAAAGGGGCACTCGTCCGGATCCTTTCCGAGATCGAATCACTTAATCTCACCATACTTAACACCAGCGTGCTGCCCTTCGCCGGATCGGTTCTAGACATCACAATTGTCGCACAGGTAGTTAATTCTTAATAAATTCTCATTTGTAAGTAGTTATATTTGACATATCAAATACTGTTATTTGGAAGTTGAATAGTAAAGATTAAAGAATATACCAGTTAAAAAATTAAACCGTACAACTTCCAAGAAACAGCGGAGCCTCATAAATTCTATAGTAAATTCAAGTGTAGTGTTTAGAATCAACTCCAAAAACTACACCCATACGTTTTATTTGAAACCATTTTCTTATCGTGAACCTGAACCTTAACTTATATATGATACAGTTTTAATGACACAGTCATATTCTAATCCAAGTTGGCATGTTGGTGTTGTGGTTCAACAGATGGACGAGGAGTTCTCCATGTCAGTGCAAGACCTAGTGAAGAATCTAAGCAAAGCTTTGAGGCACCAGTTCTCTACTTGAACAGCATCACTAACTACGATGCTAAGTATCAATCTAGCTTTGTTTTTTTGTTTTTTCCCCTGTTTTTGCGCGGTCTCTTCAGGAATAAAACCACTTCTATAATTCGCCCACTTAAGACCATGATTTTGGCATATCGATCTTCCCTTTCATCCTTTCACCGATGTCATCAATAGCTTTGTTTATGCTTAATTTTCTCCATATTTTTTGGGTGGTTACTTAGAAATTAACCACTTTTCATGTGGGAAGAGCATACATGTTTGGCACGTCGGAATGGACTCGTTCGTTCTCCTTAAAGTTTGACCTCGTGGTCAAGATTTCACAACTTAGTGTCTGCTGGAGATGAAAGGGTTGTGTGGTACGAGTTTTCTTATCCTTGGTGAGATGTGTTGTAATCTTTCCTTCAGAAGTTATTTATGTTTATCCAAAGAAAGTTGTTGAATAAATAATTGAATGGTTGTTGTTTGTAATTAAATTCCTTTTTTGTATCCAAGTGGACATTCCATGTGTGTGGTTCCACTCCGTTGCATGTTATGTGAATGGGGACAAATATCTCTACACCACATGTAATTAACACGTGAGATATTTTCAATTATTGCAATATGATTTGGACAGGAAGATTTGGAGAACAATAGCTCCAACGCTCATATGTTTTTACCACATCTATCTCATAGAAGTGGTAAAACTCCACACCACAATTCATAACCCGAGGCTAGCTCTAAGAAGAACCTCAACATGAATTAGCTCATTTGGTCAGTTGAGAGATTTCTTAACCAAATCTTTGCATAATCAAAACTTATTATGTATGTACTTCTCAAAAAACATACATACACCTACCATTGACATACATCGACAAACGAAATAAGGATGTTGAGTTATTGTAGAAATATTAGGGGAATTTCGATCTCTTGACTTTGAAGTTTCGCCTAATTATAATCCATTGATTCTTTTAAATTTCGACCTCCTAAATTGTCCTTATAATTGTGACCTTCCTGACTTAAATATTTGACATCTTCCTGATGACGCAACATCTACAAAATAGTCATAATTTCTTTGCCAATGTTGCCGTCATGCATGCATAGTCTTATTCAGATTCGAATTGTAGCTAAAGATTTCAACAATGACATCTGCTGTGATTTTGTTCATTAAACAGAAGACAAAAAATTGAATTTTAGTTACTTCCCAAGAAAATAGTTACCTACTGTAAAGAATTAAACCTTAATACTCGATCCGAATTAAGATGTAAGAAAACTACCAAATTGAGTCCAAACTCCGAAGCAACAGTGGCGCAGCCACCATCTCAAAAAGCGGGCTTCGTTGTCTTTTCAATAAGCCAACATGTTGAACCTGCACAAATGGACACGATACCTCCAACGTGTTGTCTCCGAGTGGAGAACAGAAACATCATGTGAAATAATTCTTCGCATCACTTTTAGATTCCCAATCATTCCATGTACACATGCACCGTATAGATGTATACTTTAATTTTTAAATATAACTGAAAATTTAAACGGTATATTTTGATTTATGAAGTAAGTTATCAATGTTCGTTTAAAATTATAAAATTAGATATGTTTTTTCAACAAAATCAAGACAAATAAAAATGGACGTGTTTTATTTTTCGGTCTCTTGATATTATATGAAATGATTATCAAAATTTTCAATTTTTGACGTGCGTGAATATCCCACTGTCATAAATCCAAATGTATTGTTACGATTTTCCATTATATCAAAAATCGAAAACGTATTTAAGAAACTTAACACTCAAATAAACGAAATAAATCTCAATCCTAGATGCGGTACTGCCTCCTTTATGTTCGTACGTGTTCTTTTGCAGTCGAGCTGTTGAGGTATCACAATAATAATCTATGTTTTTCTTATATATTTTACATACAACAATACATTCTTTCCATAAGTATGTGAATATACATTTGCACTTGTATGTTTGATTGTAATCAGTACCTAAACCAAAATAAAGGAGACATCTAACAAATATGTGATTACAAGGTTGCATAACTTGCATATAACATCACAAAACAACTCAAGTAAATTTGTCGGCAACTGTCACGCCCTTAAGCTCGGGAGTGCCCAAAGAGTGCACCAACACAGTCCAGGTTCGTAAAGACTCAGAGGACTGAGAAGTACACGAGATGGCTCAAAGTGCAGGGCATGGAAGAGGCACATCCGAAAGTTGTCAGAGACTTCCACAAAGCACGAAGCGCAATAAGCAAGGCGAGTTTGCGCTTGAGGCAACACCTAACCTAGGCGAGCGCTCAAGTCAACGCTAGAGCATATATAGGCGCGTGTGCGCTTGAGGCAGCATCTACCTTAGGCGCGCGCTCAAAGCAACGCCTGCGAGTAGCTAGGCTCGTGTGTGCGCGCAGAATTGTGAAGGTGGGCGAGTGATCTAGGAGGCACGTAAGGCAAACTTGAGTCGCAGCGGTGAAAATCCAATGCAAAGGCAAGCAACATTGCGAAAATACCTAAGCGGGGGGAGAAAACTCGTTGCAAAAGAGGGAAGGACATTCACTACTTTAGAAAGAATGTTGACCATGCAAGAAAGTGCGTGGATCGAGAAGCGTGTTTCAACGCGCCGTTGGACGGTTCTTTTATTTATTTTGTTCTTTTTAAAACATTTTGACTCCCTTAACTTCTGAGAAACAGAGAGAGCGGAAGAAGTGAAGGAACCAGCTACTAGGCGGGGTGGGTTGCGATCGTCTCTCAACCCACCCCGCATGATCTGTCACCCGCTTAACGGTTCGACCACATTAGAGAGTGGTTGGACTCGCGTGTATCCGCACACATGCTCGCATGTTTACATCACGTCGTTGGTCCGTGTTTGTGGGGTTTGGGGTCCAATTTTTGTGTCATACACTACTAACCTAATTGATTAAGTAAGCGAGCTTCTTAAGGAACATGTTAAGGTAAAGTGGTAGTGGGTATATTATAGCACATTATGAGGTGTGCTATATAAAGAGCTCTAGGATTTCAACACAATACTGTATCATTCCATTGTGTGATCTTCATCATGTCTGTTAGTGAGAGACACTCGACTCATAAGAGTCCGGAGGTAGTGTTTGTGGGGATCGCAAAAACTTCAACCGGACATCAAAAAGAACAACACGACATCGCCAAGTAAGTCCAATAAGCTTCCATCAAGTACCACATAGCCAAGGTAGCCGTAGATCCCCAGTTTGAGAACGATGGCCACCTCACATTAGGGACAAACACAATACTGTTTTCTTATGCCGGGCATCCTTTTCTTATTATAGCATATATTGCTTCTTTTGTTCATCTCCTACTTTCCTAAACTTTGATATTTAGGTGGGTGCAAGTGCAAACTTGTCCTGTCATACGTGGTTGGTGCCACAGCAATTTAAGTATGTCTAAATTTATAAGCGTTACTGTGTATTTTGGTGAGACCCAACCTCTATTTTTGTTGACGTGTGTAAATCAATGTTTTAAAAATCGAACCGAAGACTAAACCAAAAATAACTCGGTTTGGTTCAAAGTGGTCCAATTGACGGATCAATTTGTCCAATCGATGATGACGTCAGCATGACATTAACATTTTGTGAAGTGAATCGATGGTTAAACCGAACCGATTCCGTAGTGATGATCTAACCGATAGTCCAACTGATTTAACTTGTTTTTAGATAAAAATATAATAATCTTAAGATAAAATGTCCAACCATTTCGAACCAAGAAACACTTGGTTTATTTAGAAGAAAATGAGGAGAAGAAGAAAAGTCGATAAATAATGTAACACTAAAACCATATTGCTCCGAACATAAAAATAAATCTAAGAATGTTTTTAACACCCTAAATATCATTATTTCAGCAACCATGAAATTCAACAAAATTAACCACACATACTACCATTCAAAAAAAAAGTTTGAATTTTGTGGAGTCGGAACTGAGGACTGAAGGTGGAGATGGATTGGTGGCGTCGGGACTGAGGAGGCACGGGTGGAGTTGGGATTGAGGAGGCGGGGGGGGGGGGGGGGTGGAGTCAGGATCGAGGAGTGAGGAGGCATGGGTCGAAGTCAGGACTGAGGAGGTGGGGGGGGGGGGGGGGGGGGGGGACTGAAGGAGGTGGGGGTACGGTTGTAAATGGGTACCCGCAAACACGTCCTACCTCGCTTAACGTGCGTAGCGGTCAAAAAATCATTACTCGTCAACCCGCCACCCGCATAACCCACCTACTAGGCAGGGTGGGTTGTGATTGTCTCTCAACCCGCCCCACATAACTTGTCACCCGCCTAACTTGAATGATTTTAATATTTTTATTATATGATGTTGGAGTTTGTTATGTTATAATGAATGTTTTCAATTTTTATGTTGGAGTTTGTTACGTTAAATGAGTATATTGTTATATGTTGGAGTTTGTTGTGTTATAACGAGTGTTATTTTTATAAATTTATAGTAAATGTTAACGATAGTGTTTGTTATTATTATTTAGTTTGTATTTTCAATGTTTTATAATAGAATATTATTAGGAAAATATGTAATGAGTGGTTATTATTTGTCAAGTTTTGTATTATTTTATTTATCTTAGGAAAAATCTACAAAATTTAAAAAAAATCTCGCGAAACCAGCCATGCACCACCTAAGTCTAACCTTAGGCGGGGCAAGTAGCGGGTTTTTTTATATTTTTGGCCCACCCCCCATACTTGCTTAACTTAGACTGGGCGGGTAGCGGTGGACCAAAAACCCGCCCCACGCCGCTTACACCGCTAGGTCGGGGTGGAGTCCAAATCCTAACTCCAAACTATGCATGGAAAAGTGAAGCTCAAAAATTAGAAAAAATGTTGATTTTCTAATTTTTGTTTAATTAAAGAAAAAACCGGTCGAACTCGGTCCGACCAAATCGGAAAAAACGACCGGTTTTTTCAGTTCGCACTTGTTCACGTGGGAGATCATTTTCCATGGACCGACCAGTTTACCTACGGTTCTCGGTGCGACTGCCGGTTCGGTTCGGTTGTTAAAACTGAGGTGTAAACATGATCGAATTCATAGTTAACACAAAACTGAGTAAACAGTGGTCGATTGTTTTGGGAACGGTCGACGTTTCCGCTTAATCTTCTTATCTAGAATTTTCGACCACACTAAGAAACAGTCAAACTTTATCGCAGTTCGCTTGTATAATCCGTTTAAGGGTTAAAAACTTGAGACTTGTACTTTTTTGGGTCTTTACCTGTGGCTCATACTAAAGATTTTATCTAATGCTATTTAACTTGCTATCAGATAAACAAAAGAAATAGTCAAACGATAGCGATGAAAAACCCGCCATTGGCTTCAATTATTTATTGGTTTTGAGCACCTTATATATAGCTATATGCCTATATGTTTATTTTCGGCATCCAATTTCACTAATCAAAATTCCGGAGATAATCATTTTCCTCAAAAAAATAATTTTTTTTTACAGAGATAAACATGTCCCCGTCACGGAGACAAGACGCGCATGTAAGGTCTCGTCACAAAAGATAAACACCTAAGTGGAACCAAAAAGATCTCAAATCCAGATATGATTAATGTTTGATTAGAAAGTGGTGCAATAACATGCATCTACGAGAGCTTTAACAGTAAGCAAAAGCTTCTGTCTCCGCTTCTGTTTGCTGGTATCATTGACAATCACACATACTTACCAAGACTGGACCACATTGTCACCCACTAGTGATGCAACTTGGACATCAATCAATGATAGGTAGCAGCCAGTGATGGTACATGAAATTATACGACAATCCTGCTAACATGTGAAATTCACGTGGAGTGGACCCTTCGATGCGATTGGTGTCACCTAATGCAAAGTTAAAGCCAAGATTTAACGTTGATGTCTTTGGAGTGAACCGCTAACCGCTTGAATATTTATTTCTGTTTGTTATTTCAGCACGTTTATAAATGTTTACATCACGGTTTTGTTTTTGGTTGGGACCGGATGGAGTGACGTTAGCTTTCTTTTCCGAGTTTTTTTTGGATGATCCGGATCTCCCGAGCGTCTAAGATATATGTCGGATTTAAACTAAAAGCGGTCCAATACCAATTGTATCGAAGTGTACGCTATATGATTTGCGAAACCACATATCTTGGGGATCAACGTGATCAAATGGTATGAAAATCACACACCCCACACAAGCAAAACCACATTCCAGAAACCAATACAAGAGTTGAACGCTGGACCATAAGTTACTGGCAAGTTCTCAGCTAGTTGGACTACAAGTCATGTCTTTTCGGAGTAGGGGTGTGAACAGGACTGTTATCTGTCTTGTCTAAGTTAAATAAATAGGATGTGGTGGGACAAAAAAACTCAACTACTCACCCTGTCTGAGATTTTCCCGCTCTAAACCCTTGTGCTTAAGGTTTTCCACTCAGCTTTATAATTATCAACGCATGAATGTATCTCTCGTATACAAGATTTTATGATCTTTATGCTCATAAGAATTTCATTTCAACTTCCCTACTACTACATAAAACTCATCGCACATGAACAGTGGTGGATTTAGGGGTGGTTACGCGTAGGCAAGTGACCCCTCCCCTCCCAAATCTTATTTGTATATTAGATATGTGACCATGCAAATTTTTTATATAATATTAATTAGGAAAAAGTTTGATGTAATTTTATATAGAAAACAATGTTCAGGTACCGCCTAGGCGACCGGAGGCGTCCGGTCGCCTGGGCGGTTGTGCGACCGCCCAGGAATGGCGGTAATTTTTTTTATTTTTAATTCAATTAATTTTTATAAAATAGATAAAAAATCAGGAAAAATCGGGAAAATAGGAAAAAATGCACAAATATTTTCTAAAAATACCATACATGTTTAGGCTTCGAAAAGACACCTAGTTCCTCGATCAAGACCTCACTAGGCACCCCATCTACCCACCTAAACACTTAGGTATACAATTTATTGCTTAGTAGTACGATTACAAAGGTAACTCAGAGTTCATACAATAGCAGATAAGAGAGAAATTAGAATTACAAGCTACTAACTAATTCCATTGGACACATTGATCTATTGTCCAACTGGGAACCATATCATATCCTCCACCACCATCAGAGTCGTCGGAGTCGTTCTCGTTCGGATTGTCGACGTAGACATCATCTTCTTCAGTTTCTTCATCGTCGGATTGGACATATTGCTCGTCGATGTCCATCGGTGGTTGAGAACTCGATGCACCTGGATCTCTAGAATTGATGTGAACGATGACATCATCCATGCCACGACCTAATAATGGCACGTCAGATGCAGTAGAACACCGCGCGTCAGATGCAGTGGACATGGATCGAGCAAAGCGTCTCCGTGAAGAAGAATGTCCCAAATCTGCTTCCTCGGCATCGGCCCATGTAAGCTCCTCTCCAGCAAAGACCGGATCTTCAGTTTTGATGAGAATTAAAATTTATACCGCAAGTGCACGGCGTCAATGAAGACGTGGCAAGTACGGGTCGAACACAAGGAGGGAGAGATTTCGTTATTAGTGTGATTTCGATTGGGGGAAAGAAGGAGAGAAGAATCAATTGGGTTTTTAGGTTTTTTGGATTATAATTATCTAAAGCAAGAACAAGAACAAATAAACTAAAACAAGAACAAAGAGAGAAATCCGTTGGATGGAGGTTTAGATTTAGGTTTAGATCAGAGAATTACTGAAACTTATTGTAAATCATGTTAGTTATGAAGCATTACAAGATAAATGACTTAACATAAACTCAAGTAATCAAAATATACTAATCATGAACTTAAAATAATAACATGCAATTCATCTTCTCTAACCCTAATTCCATCACCTCCACCATTTGGAAAGAGTTAGAAACTCATGCAGGGAGGAAGAAGAAGGGATCCTAGAGACATTAAAAGAAAAGAGAAACAAAACAAAATAAAACAGAAATTTATTACTAATGATCCAAGACCAAATGTTCAAAGATGTGTTACATTCGTCCTACAGGGCTATTTATAGCCGATACAAGGGATACCAATACAAAAAAAAAGAGTACACGCGTCACCGCACTGTTGGCTTTTTAGCCTTAATCTTTATTTAGTTTTGATGATTAAGTAATCTAATCTTAATCTATATTTAATCAATCAACCTAGACAATCAAAGTAAGCAAACATGAATACATGCATTGCATATATATTCGTGTACTTGCGATATTCTTAATAGGTTGATGAAGAATCAAGCTAAGGAGCTTGGGGACAAGAAGATAAAGACTCAAGACATGTAATCAAGCTTTGGACCAATATGTAATGTAGTATAATTTGAGTCCTAAGGATTAATGTAAACTTGAGCACATTAGGATTCTGTCCCGTATCCCCACGGTTAATCGAACCCCACTCGGTAAACCGAATCTTGTAGAGTTCGGTCCACCGAACACCTTGCGGTCAACCGTGTAGAATCCTTTAGGTGTTCCCTGGAATAACCACCTCGGTATACCGAACCGCCTTCGGTAGACCGAATTAGCCTGGACCGGTTTTGGACTTTGCTCCAACGGTCGTATTTAAATCTTGACCTAAAGCCAAATTGACTTATCCATATGCGGTACACCGAACTTCATTCGGTCAACCGAATCATATTGCTTTAGGAGACCAATGGCTATTTAAATTGACCGTTATCGGTAAACCAATCTCCCACACTTTGTCAGCGCAATTCCCGCGCTACTTCGGTATACCGAAGTATACACGGTCAACCGAACTTGAGTAGATCAGAGCCCAATCAATTCTACTGTCCACCTTGGAACGGTGAACCGAATTTAATTAGGGCTAAATAGATAAAAGCTACTGGAGGTTGGTGAACGGTGATCCGATACATAATCGGTAAACCGAGTTCTTTGTTCAGACCATTGTTTCGGACTACCGTGTGGATAACGGTCGACCGAATCTGTCTCGATTTCTGGCCGAGCTTAAGTCACATCTTGCTTTCTCATTGGTCCATTCCCCACCAACTCCCAAACGGCTAGATGAGCTTGAAGGCTTATAAATAGGACCTCATTTGGTTGCTTTGGACATCTTGAACACTTCCTATCTATCCAATACTCAAAGCCAAATCCTCTCCATCTTCAAGCTCTCAATACACAACACTCAAGCCTAAACTTCACCACTTGCATATCCAATTCCATATCATATCCAAGTGTGCTCAAGTATAGAGTGTTAGTTAGAGTGTGATTCAACTTCCATATCAAAGAATCAAAGAGTTGTAAAAGCTTCGAGGAAGCTCCCTCTCGGGTTGTGAGAGGAGACACGAGCGAGGCGAGGTTGTTCGCGAGGCTCGGTGTTGTAAACGGCGTTGGTCTCGGCCCGGAACGGAGATCGGTTAGTGGAACCGTAAGCGAGGCTCGGGGATCGAGCGAGGCTTGCGAGGAGGACTAGGACCCGGGTGTGGGTGCCGAACCTCTCTAAACTCCGGTGTCGACGAATTTGTGGTTTGCAATTGTCTCTTCCTTAATCCTTCGATTAGTATTTTTAATTCCGTATTTTTCTATCGATTAGAGGGCCATAGATCCTAACAATTGGTATCAGAGCATTAGGTTGCTAATTTCATTTACTTAATCGTAATTTAGCATGACATCTACTTCTAATCATTGTGAAGGATTATCTACATCTAAGCCACCATTGTTTAATGGGTTAAATTATGACTATTGGAAGAAAAGAATGAGAATATATTTGCAATCAAATGATTTGAAATATTGGACATTCATATTAAACTCATATACACCTCCTAATGATGATGAAATTGTATCCTTAACAAAACCCAAAATTAAGGAAGCGGAGATGAATTCCCGGATTATGAATATCTTGTATTGTGGGTTAAATGAAGGGGAATACAATAGGGTAAGAGGTTGTGAAAGTGCTTATGAAATTTGGCACACATTAGAAATGCATCATGAGGGATCCACTAGATTAAAAGAAACTAGGATTAATCTACTCATGCATAAATATGAATTGTTTCATATGCTACCCGGTGAAAACATAAGCGAGATGCACACTCGCTTCACCGAAATTATTAACTCCCTTAGTGCTCTTGGAAAGATTTTTAGCAAGGGAGAAATAACAAGGAAGATTCTCCGATCACTCACCGACGATTGGGAGGAGAAGACGACCGCCATCGAAGAAGCACAAGATCTCACAAAATTATCGGTCGAGGAGCTAATGGGTAGTCTCATGACATATGAGATACAAATGAAAGACCGCATTGAGAAGAGAGTCAAGAAATCCTTAGGGCTACACGCCGTCGCCAATTCGATAAAAGGAGATAGTGATATCGAGGAACAATTGGCGACACAACAATTTAATGAATTTCTCAAAGAAGAGAAAGAAAGAAGAAAAGAGAAGAAGAAGAGCAAGAGAAAAGAGAAGAAGAAGAAAGCTCTTAAAGCTACTTGGGACACTTCATCATCTTCATCAATTGAAGGCGAATTCGCCTCAATGTGCTTCATGGCAATAGAAGACGATGCTAGTGAGGTATCTTCTTGCTCTAGTCATGATTCAAATGATTCAAATGCATATAATGAACTTCAATGTGAATTCAATGAATTGCTTGAAAAATTTGAGAAAATTTGTCAAAAGAATAAACTAGCAAGAAAGAAAATCAATGAGCTACAATCTCAAATTGAATCTATCATGAATGATAAGAATGAATTACTTGCTAGTCATGATAAAATTGCATTAGAGAACACTCAATTGATTGATGAAATTGCAACTCTAAATGCAAAACCTTCATGTAGTGTTGATATTCAAGATCTAATTGCTAAGAATGTTCAATTACAAAAGGATCTTGAAAAATTCACAAGTGGAAAGAAAATGCTTGATATGCTTATTGGTAGTCAAAGACAATCACTAGATAAACATGGTATAGGTTTTTATGCTAACAACTTTAAGAACCATGTTATTCACACTATTTTGAATGGAAAGCATTTTGTAGTGAATAAAACTTCCTCAAGTATTTGGGCACCTAAAACCAAAATGGTTTGGGTTCCAAAAACTAACATGATTGGACCCAAGCAAAAATGGGTACCAAAATCTTCAATTGTAGGTACTTGAAGGAGGAAATCGGTGGTGACCGGATGAGCTTAAAAGAAAAATTTAAAGCCGGTTGCATCACCGAATACGGGTTGAGTCAATTCGAAGCACCACGACGGTATAAATTTTGATTGATTCTAATCTAAATTTTAGAGCTTAATTGACATATCTTTTACCTATTCATTGCATATCTTATACCCTATTCATTGAATATCATATACCACATCCATAATATAAATGTAAAATTGTAAAATGGATGTTAAATAGGCTAAGAGGGAGAATAGAAATGCACTTAATTGTCAATACTCATTGTTGCTATTTAGCCTAATTGATAGGGGGAGCCTTAAAGTACAAAATCATATAATTAAGGGGGAGAGTTAGATATCTCTTACCTTTGCATCAAATGCTTAATGTTTGCTTTTTGATTGATGTCAAAGGGGGAGAAGAATTAAGATGAGCTTCAATTTTAAATAAACTATGCATGTTGTTAGGGGGAGAAATCGTGTAAATGCATAGATTACATATATGTTAAGAAACAAAACATATAGAAAGGGGAGAAATACAATTGAACTCAAACTATTAAGATATAGATTTGCCATCATAAAAAAGGGGGAGATTGTTGGCTTTTTAGCCTTAATCTTTATTTTGTTTTGATGATTAAGTAATCTAATCTTAATCTATATTTAATCAATCAACCTAGACAATCAAAGTAAGCAAACATGAATACATGCATTGCATATATATTCGTGTACTTGCGATATTCTTAATAGGTTGATGAAGAATCAAGCTAAGGAACTTGGGGACAAGAAGATAAAGACTCAAGACATGTAATCAAGCTTTGGACCAATATGTAATGTAGTATAATTTGAGTCCTAAGGATTAATGTAAACTTGAGCACATTAGGATTCTGTCCCGTATCCCCACGGTAAACCGAACCCCACTCGGTAAACCGAATCTTGTAGAGTTCGGTCCACCGAACACCTTGCGGTCAACCGTGTAGAATCCTTTAGGTGTTCCCTAGAATAACCACCTCGGTATACCGAACCGCCTTCGGTAGACCGAATTAGCCTGGACCGGTTTTGGACTTTGCTCCAACGGTCGTATTTAAATCTTGACCTAAAACCAAATTGACTTATCCATATGCGGTACACCGAACTTCATTCGGTCAACCGAATCATATTGCTTTAGGAGACCAATGGCTATTTAAATTGACCGTTATCGGTAAACCAATCTCTCACACTTTGTCAGCGCAATTCCCGCGCTACTTCGGTATACCGAAGTATACACGGTCAACCGAACTTGAGTAGATCAGAGCCCAATCAATTCTACTGTCCACCTTGGAACGGTGAACCGAATGGAATTCGGTGAACCGAATTTAATTAGGGCTAAATAGATAAAAGCTACTGGAGGTTGGTGAACGGTGATCCGATACATAATCGGTAAACCGAGTTCTTTGTTCAGACCATTGTTTCGGACTACCGTGTGGATAACGGTCGACCGAATCTGTCTCGATTTCTGGCCGAGCTTAAGTCACATCTTGCTTTCTCATTGGTCCATTCCCCCACCAACTCCCAAACGGCTAGATGAGCTTGAAGGCTTATAAATAGGACCTCATTTGGTTGCTTTGGACATCTTGAACACTTCCTATCTATCCAATACTCAAAGCCAAATCCTCTCCATCTTCAAGCTCTCAATACACAACACTCAAGCCTAAACTTCACCACTTGCATATCCAATTCCATATCATATCCAAGTGTGCTCAAGTATAGAGTGTTAGTTAGAGTGTGATTCAACTTCCATATCAAAGAATCAAAGAGTTGTAAAAGCTTCGAGGAAGCTCCCTCTCGGGTTGTGAGAGGAGACACGAGCGAGGCGAGGTTGTTCGCGAGGCTCGGTGTTGTAAACGGCGTTGGTCTCGGCCCGGAACGGAGATCGGTTAGTGGAACCGTAAGCGAGGCTCGGGGATCGAGCGAGGCTTGCGAGGAGGACTAGGACCCGGGTGTGGGTGCCGAACCTCTCTAAACTCCGGTGTCGACGAATTTGTGGTTTGCAATTGTCTCTTCCTTAATCCTTCGACTAGTATTTTTAATTCCGTATTTTTCTATCGATTAGAGGGCCATAGATCCTAACAATTGGTATCAGAGCATTAGGTTGCTAATTTCATTTACTTAATCGTAATTTAGCATGACATCTACTTCTAATCATTGTGAAGGATTATCTACATCTAAGCCACCATTGTTTAATGGGTTAAATTATGACTATTGGAAGAAAAGAATGAGAATATATTTGCAATCAAATGATTTGAAATATTGGACATTCATATTAAACTCATATACACCTCCTAATGATGATGAAATTGTATCCTTAACAAAACCCAAAATTAAGGAAGCGGAGATGAATTCCCGGATTATGAATATCTTGTATTGTGGGTTAAATGAAGGGGAATACAATAGGGTAAGAGGTTGTGAAAGTGCTTATGAAATTTGGCACACATTAGAAATGCATCATGAGGGATCCACTAGATTAAAAGAAACTAGGATTAATCTACTCATGCATAAATATGAATTGTTTCATATGCTACCCGGTGAAAACATAAGCGAGATGCACACTCGCTTCACCGAAATTATTAACTCCCTTAGTGCTCTTGGAAAGATTTTTAGCAAGGGAGAAATAATAAGGAAGATTCTCCGATCACTCACCGACGATTGGGAGGAGAAGACGACCGCCATCGAAGAAGCACAAGATCTCACAAAATTATCGGTCGAGGAGCTAATGGGTAGTCTCATGACATATGAGATACAAATGAAAGACCGCATTGAGAAGAGAGTCAAGAAATCCTTAGGGCTACACGCCGTCGCCAATTCGATAAAAGGAGATAGTGATATCGAGGAACAATTGGCGACACAACAATTTAATGAATTTCTCAAAGAAGAGAAAGAAAGAAGAAAAGAGAAGAAGAAGAGCAAGAGAAAAGAGAAGAAGAAGAAAGCTCTTAAAGCTACTTGGGACACTTCATCATCTTCATCAATTGAAGGCGAATTCGCCTCAATGTGCTTCATGGCAATAGAAGACGATGCTAGTGAGGTATCTTCTTGCTCTAGTCATGATTCAAATGATTCAAATGCATATAATGAACTTCAATGTGAATTCAATGAATTGCTTGAAAATTTTGAGAAAATTTGTCAAAAGAATAAACTAGCAAGAAAGAAAATCAATGAGCTACAATCTCAAATTGAATCTATCATGAATGATAAGAATGAATTACTTGCTAGTCATGATAAAATTGCATTAGAGAACACTCAATTGATTGATGAAATTGCAACTCTAAATGCAAAACCTTCATGTAGTGTTGATATTCAAGATCTAATTGCTAAGAATGTTCAATTACAAAAGGATCTTGAAAAATTCACAAGTGGAAAGAAAATGCTTGATATGCTTATTGGTAGTCAAAGACAATCACTAGATAAACATGGTATAGGTTTTTATGCTAACAACTTTAAGAACCATGTTATTCACACTATTTTGAATGGAAAGCATTTTGTAGTGAATAAAACTTCCTCAAGTATTTGGGCACCTAAAACCAAAATGGTTTGGGTTCCAAAAACTAACATGATTGGACCCAAGCAAAAATGGGTACCAAAATCTTCAATTGTAGGTACTTGAAGGAGGAAATCGGTGGTGACCGGATGAGCTTAAAAGAAAAATTTAAAGCCGGTTGCATCACCGAATACGGGTTGAGTCAATTCGAAGCACCACGACGGTATAAATTTTGATTGATTCTAATCTAAATTTTAGAGCTTAATTGACATATCTTTTACCTATTCATTGCATATCTTATACCCTATTCATTGAATATCATATACCACATCCATAATATAAATGTAAAATTGTAAAATGGATGTTAAATAGGCTAAGAGGGAGAATAGAAATGCACTTAATTGTCAATACTCATTGTTGCTATTTAGCCTAATTGATAGGGGGAGCCTTAAAGTACAAAATCATATAATTAAGGGGGAGAGTTAGATATCTCTTACCTTTGCATCAAATGCTTATTGTTTGCTTTTTGATTGATGTCAAAGGGGGAGAAGAATTAAGATGAGCTTCAATTTTAAATAAACTATGCATGTTGTTAGGGGGAGAAATCGTGTAAATGCATAGATTACATATATGTTAAGAAACAAAACATATAGAAAGGGGAGAAATACAATTGAACTCAAACTATTAAGATATAGATTTGCCATCATAAAAAAGGGGGAGATTGTTGGCTTTTTAGCCTTAATCTTTATTTTGTTTTGATGATTAAGTAATCTAATCTTAATCTATATTTAATCAATCAACCTAGACAATCAAAGTAAGCAAACATGAATACATGCATTGCATATATATTCGTGTACTTGCGATATTCTTAATAGGTTGATGAAGAATCAAGCTAAGGAACTTGGGGACAAGAAGATAAAGACTCAAGACATGTAATCAAGCTTTGGACCAATATGTAATGTAGTATAATTTGAGTCCTAAGGATTAATGTAAACTTGAGCACATTAGGATTCTGTCCCGTATCCCCACGGTTAACCGAACCCCACTCGGTAAACCGAATCTTGTAGAGTTCGGTCCACCGAACACCTTGCGGTCAACCGTGTAGAATCCTTTAGGTGTTCCCTGGAATAACCACCTTGGTATACCGAACCGCCTTCGGTAGACCGAATTAGCCTGGACCGGTTTTGGACTTTGCTCCAACGGTCGTATTTAAATCTTGACCTAAAGCCAAATTGACTTATCCATATGCGGTACACCGAACTTCATTCGGTCAACCGAATCATATTGCTTTAGGAGACCAATGGCTATTTAAATTGACTGTTATCGGTAAACCAATCTCTCACACTTTGTCAGCGCAATTCCCGCGCTACTTCGGTATACCGAAGTATACACGGTCAACCGAACTTGAGTAGATCAGAGCCCAATCAATTCTACTGTCCACCTTGGAACGGTGAACCGAATGGAATTCGGTGAACCGAATTTAATTAGGGCTAAATAGATAAAAGCTACTGAAGGTTGGTGAACGGTGATCCGATACATAATCGGTAAACCGAGTTCTTTGTTCAGACCATTGTTTCGGACTACCGTGTGGATAACGGTCGACCGAATCTGTCTCGATTTCTGGCCGAGCTTAAGTCACATCTTGCTTTCTCATTGGTCCATTCCCCACCAACTCCCAAACGGCTAGATGAGCTTGAAGGCTTATAAATAGGACCTCATTTGGTTGCTTTGGACATCTTGAACACTTCCTATCTATCCAATACTCAAAGCCAAATCCTCTCCATCTTCAAGCTCTCAATACACAACACTCAAGCCTAAACTTCGCCACTTGCATATCCAATTCCATATCATATCCAAGTGTGCTCAAGTATAGAGTGTTAGTTAGAGTATGATTCAACTTCCATATCAAAGAATCAAAGAGTTGTAAAAGCTTCGAGGAAGCTCCCTCTCGGGTTGTGAGAGGAGACACGAGCGAGGCGAGGTTGTTCGCGAGGCTCGGTGTTGTAAACGGCGTTGGTCTCGGCCCGGAACGGAGATCGGTTAGTGGAACCGTAAGCGAGGCTCGGGGATCGAGCGAGGCTTGCGAGGAGGACTAGGACCCGGGTGTGGGTGCCGAACCTCTCTAAACTCCGGTGTCGACGAATTTGTGGTTTGCAATTGTCTCTTCCTTAATCATTCGATTAGTATTTTTAATTCCGCATTTTTCTATCGATTAGAGGGCCATAGATCCTAACACGCACGACAGGACGAAATTGGAGCACGAATGGGGAAGGTGGGGAGGCGAAATCGCCGCATGGTGCATGTGAGGTGCGGCGGATTCGCCGCACAGGTTGGAGATTATTCGCCCGGATTTTTGTCATGTGTTTATGGTATGATTTTATCCTCCTTTACGCGTCTGGATTGATTCTTTCCAATCTCTTGAGCTCCGGATTAATTCCTTCCATTGTTGGAGATTTATAATTGATTTTTTCTTTTGACTTTCTCCACACAATAACTTGGTCTTTTTATTTTGTAGTCAGGTCCTTGACATTTTGCATTTAAGCCCCTGACCTTTTTGTGATTAGCTTCTTGAATGCTTTTGTGCTTGGGTGCATTTCCATTTGAAACCCGATAAACTTGAACTTGGTCTTTGTGATAGAAATGAATCTTTTGCACGCGTTTATGCTCGGAATGTGGGTAATTTGCATTCAGGTCCTTGTATTCTGTAAATACAACTAAACACATACCTTAGTAGCATTTATTGATATAAAAGTAATCTAAATGAAAGACATATGATGCAATGTATGCAATGCATCAAATACCCCCACACCTAGATTTTGCTAGTCCCTAGCAAAACAGAATATATAAAAAAAAAAAACAGGGAAATCCTAACTCACTTTCGTAGGAATCACGGTTGCACCTAGCATGTGCAACAAGCCTTTAAACCTCCTTGTTGCCAAGGAGGACGAGTTTTGTCTCGTGAGGGTTTTCAGTTGCACACCCACAAAGTCTTAATTCAACATTCCATTAATAGCTCTTAATATTCCTACCTCAACCTTATACATCTTACAGAGAATTTTTGCATGCTCATTATATGAATCTAACTCATTAAAAATATGACTTGGTCTTTGTTCCTCCAACATTCACACCACTAACCCTTCTACACATGATATTACTTATATTATTTTGCACGCCTCCTCTGGTGGTGAAGTATCATTCGGATCAACCATGGCATGGAGCATTCTTTTAGCTTTGGGCCTTGAGTAATTTTTTTTTCTTTTCTTTCGTGATTCAACACATTTGCTTTTTGACACTTTTACCATTTTTGGCATTCGTGTAGCGAGTTTGGTCGATAATCCCGAGCTGGTAGACTCAAGTTACCGGGTTTCAAGATACCCCTACGGACCAGTGACTCGAAGGCTTGGGTTTTTGTAATCATTTTGCAGAATATGCTTTCCTCACTTTATTCCTTTATTTTTTTCTCAAGGCTTAATTGCTATTAGAAGTCCACACTTCCCGGTATATTTTCCTCAACTTCTGCTTTTTATCAACCACTTCAAAGATTTGATTCATCCAATTTAAGTGCATGCATGTCTTAAAGGGTAATGAGTTATTTCTTTGGAACTTAGATTTATGTCATAATTTCTACAAGCAGAACTATATAATAAGGAACAAAAATTCAATGCAATTTGTACACAGATTTTGGTAGTTCAATCTTAAGTTATGTCATGGAACATTGAATTTTTTTTATTTTTTTTTAGAAGAAGAAAACAAACAAATAGATATATACATAGATAAACACCCCCCCACACCTAAATCATGCATTGTCCTCAATGTATGCATAGATAAAATAAATGCACTTATTACCTGAGTCGGCTTGCGGTAGAGGGGTTGAGTTTGCTCAGAGTCAACCGTAATCAGAACTGGATTGAATGACACCATATTGGTGCATTTATCCAGTTGAATTGTTCCCCATGTTGACTTGAGGAAAAGATTCCACTCTTCTCACTTGAATTGGTTCGCTTATTTGCTCGAGTGATGGTGGTTGAGTAAATGAATCACTCCCTTTTTTCTTACTTCCTTTTTGCTTATGTGATGATTTATTTGATTCAGAATTCTGATAAATACGTGCTCTCATCACAACATCACTTGGGTTGCATATTATTTCTGGCTCATTATCAATATGGAAGATATTAAATTCTGTTTTTAAGTTCCCGAAAGATAATTGCATGAGCCCATTTCGACAGTTTATTAATGCTTCCGAAGTGGCTAAAAAGGGTCTACCTAGAATTACAGGGATTTGACGATTATGATTTACAACAGGTTCAGTATCAAGTACGACAAAATCCACTGGATAAATGAAGTCACCAACCTTAATCAAAACGTCCTCTACTATACCTCTCGGTTTCTTAACAGAACAATCAGCGAATTGGAGGGTTGTCTTAGAGGGTTTCAGTGGACCAAGGTTGAGTTGCTCGTAGACAGAAAATGGGAGTAAGTTAACGCTTGCACCTAGGTCTAGAAGGGCTTTATTGATAAAAGTATCTCCTATTGAACATGAAATTGTGGGACACCCAGGGTCCTTATATTTTATAGGAGATGTGTTGGAAAGAATAGAGCATATGTTTGCAGTTAAGAATGTCTTCTTTGGTACATTCGTTTTTCTCTTTTTAGTGCACAAATCTTTCAAGAATTTAGCATAAGCAGGTATTTGCTGAATCATATCTAAGAGTGGAATATTCACCTTAACTTGCTTAAATACTTCTAAGATTTTCTCCATTTGTGCACTTGAGCTCTTCTTGAGTCTATTGGGAAATGGGGCTTTAGGAACATAGACTCGCTCAGGTTCAGGTTGAGCTATGGGTTCAATCCCAACACCCTCAGGGCCAACCTCTGTAATGCGGTCTCTCCCATGTCTGCGACATACGATTGCCACCAATCTATAGGTCTTCTTTCTAAACTTTGTCTGACGACCATTTCTCTCGAGAATATTCCGAGGGAGTTCTTGTAACGATCAAGTAGACCACAAATCTTGTCTTGTTCTGCAGGAGTGGGAATGAGCCGCTCTACGTCATCCATGAATCCAGGCATATGCTCATTGAAAGCTACATTTCGATCCTGAGGCGGGACGGAGAAGAAGGTATCAGGGTTGAGTAAGAAACCAGCTGAGTGTAGCGGTGAGGACATCATCTTCCCTGGACTCCACCTGGTGTCGATGAGGTCGATGACTTGCTTGTACAACCTCGGGTTTCCGTCAAAGTTCCTCATGATTTGTTCTTTGGCTTTCTCCATTGCGTCACACAGATATCTCATCGGTGGTTTCTCATCGCCGTCAACAAGTCTAAGAACCTGGACCATAGGTTGTGAGGCCTTCAGTGCCTTCACGACGTTGGCCCAGAAACCACTTTGTAGAATGGTCTCGACAACTTCAGTAGAGATCTCCTTCTTTTTCTTGTTCTTTATCCAACTTGCATTAGGATCGTTGTACTCCGGGGAAACAACAAAGGCTCGTAGTTTGTCTTTCTTTAGAAACAACCTTTGCTAACTTAGAAAGGCGGTGACAAATCTCGTGACAGCAGGGCGTAGCAGGTTCCCTTCAATGGCAATTTGCATCCTCTTCAACAACATGGCAGAGCTGTTGAAATGTTTGATGATCTTACGAGCTAAAACAATAGTCTTCAAAAACAGCTTGCCAGTATCCTCCAAGATGAGATCGATGCAATGCACTGCAGAGGGAGTCCAAAACAATCCCCTTTTTTGCTGCAACATCCTACCGACAAGTACGTACGCGGCGGCGTTGTCGGTGACCACCTGAACAACGTGTTCTTCGCCAATCTCGACAACTACCTTGTCCATCAACTTGTACAGGTAGTCTGCGGTGTGAGAATGACCGGAAGCATCTACAGACCTCATGAACATGGTACCTGTCGGACAATTTACTAGAAAATTGATTATATTCCTACCGGACCTATCAGTCCAGCCATCGGTCATCAACGTGCACCCGTATGTTGCCCAATCTTGTCTGTACGACTCTAGTATACCTCTAGTGTAGTCAATTTCCTGTTTAAGGCACGAGTCACTAACTTCATGATACATCATGGGTTTAAGTCCGGGTCCGTAAGTACAAGTGGTGGATATTGCTTCCTTCCAATCAGGCGTCCTTACAGTGTTGAATGATATACCACATCTATAGAAAAGCCTAAACCATTTTTGATTAATTGTTTTCCTATCTTCTTTTCTAAAGGTTCTTTCGATGGTTGTTTGTTGGGGGCCGGAAACCACGTCCTTCCCACGTCTGCAAAATGTTGCCCACAAACGTTGTTTTTCTCTTTCGACCAGGAACGGGGCGAGAACGGGAGGTTGGGGTCCGAGCAGAACCGGAATCCTACCCGGTTTCCAGATCAAATTCTATGTTTTCTCGGTCTACATAATCATCAAGACATACATTTTCGTTTTGTAATGTCCTACTGTTTCTAATCTTGTATGCAATTATGTTTTGTTTAATAGAGTCAGGAACTTTATCACAAGGTCTAGCATTGCTACCGGGTGTGTGTGCATGATGTTGTTTGTGACGGATTATACCACCTCTAGTTTCCTTACCACATAACTCACAGACAATGCAGTTTTTATCATTAGCACTAATGTAATAGGCGGTATTCCAACCGGGGTCATTTGTACGGGTAGGTCTTAGGTCATCGTAACTCTCGTGATGCATAGGGAGACTAGTGCCGGGTACGTAAGTCATATCTTAAAACTAGACTAATATAAAAATTTAGACTAATATGAAAATAAAATACTAATTAATTTAATTCTAAAGAGAAGTTAGAAAGAATGCACTTGATTTTGGCGGTTGAAGAATGAAGAACCGGATCAGAGACTTCACTTTCCAACTTCAAAACTAAGCACCAGACCGGAGACTTAATCGCAAAAACTTGGTGATTAGGAAACTTGATGATGAGAATAGAATTATGAAGAAGGAGAGAATGAGAGATGTGTGAAAAATGAAGAGGTTTGGAGGGGTTTATATAGGATTTGAGGGTAATGGCAAACTTGTAATTTTTGAAATAAAAAAATAAAAAAGTTGAACGGCTCTCGCTTAGGCGATCGCCTATTTCACCCAGCTCTGCTGGGCGAAAAGCGGTGGTCGCCCAGGCGACCACTGCGAGGGGCGACCGCCTACCGATACATTGATAGAAAATGTTTAATAGACGTTCAAGTATAAATAAAATGTAATTTTATATAATTCATCTCTCTCACACACTTTACATTTTCTTCCATTCACGTCATTTGCAGGTAAATTCTGGGTTAAATAAATTAAAAAAATAAAAACAAATGAAAAACATATTTTCAGGAAAAAATAAAAAAGATCTAAAATGACTATAAAATAAAATATATTAATGTTATTTAATAAATTAAAAAAATCAAAGAATGGGAACACACCCCACAACGAATGGGACCGCCAACGACCTGTTTCGCCGTCCGAGCAAGTCCTCGGGGACACCTCCCCGCTAAGAACCTAGTGTTTAAAATGGGTCAAACATAAGTATAAAAATGTCAAACACAATATTTAAAAAGGTTGTGCGTCATGAACGTCCATGTTTGCCTATAAGAGTCTTGTAAGGTGACCACTCTGATATTTTGTTCTGGACCCGCCACTGCACATGAATAAATCCCACGAAATCAGAACTAATCAAAACTTCAACAATAAATACATCAAAAGGTGAACTTCAAGCTAACTCTACTCATAAAAAATAATACCCATCACCAAAAGACAAATACATTAAGCACCGAAAAAAAAACGCGACAACACCAAACAAAGAAGTCTATCAATCAAACTCATCCCATTTACAACCATATTTTAGAGTTGATTAGCTGAAGGAGGGAAAATATGTGTGTTCGGTTTATGCAGTTTCACATACAATAAAGAAAACTTGATGACAAAACCCCAACAATTGTCGTCGTAGGGAGGTGAGGTGTGTTGATGTCGTGTGACCTCGCAGTTAGGCGTCGTCTAGCTGTAAGTACTCATAGCCAGCCTAAGCTTGTTTGAGCCGTGTTTGCTAGACTAGGCTTCTACTCTCACCCTTTACCCACGCTAGTTTTTAGGGATTCGTCCCTTCTCCTCTGAATCATCTTCTTCTTACCTACTTCTACGTTTTTAGTCTCCTCCGCTTTACACTCTCTGTTAGCGTTTTAGGGTCGAGTCGAGCACTTTTTGCGAGCATGACCTCGTGGTGGTGAGAGAGATCGACTCGAGAGTTCTTTGTCGAGATGGATGGTTACATGGGCGACCATCCATATCATTGTTGGGACCAGGACAATTCTCCCTGGTACTCCGGACCCATGCAACCCGGGGTGGCTCAGACGAACACCCCGTATGGTTGGGATAATCTTCATTGTGTGACTGAGCAATCTTCATATAAGGGTGATATGAGAGAGGCACCGACTACTAGATCTTCATCTAGTTACGTCGGATCATATGTTGGTCATCAAACTGAGACATTGCAAGAACCTTTGGCCTCTTCCATATATGTGATAGAAGACATGAGTGCACCGGTGCTCCAGTAGTCGTACCGTGTCACTATTGTGGGTTGAGTGGTCATGTTTGCGGGGAATGTCCTTATGTTCCCTCAGAGCCTGAGTATGAGCATACCTTTTCCCAAAATACTCAATATGACCATTACGTATCCGCGTACAACCTGAGAAGGATGGATTCGTGGGGAGACAATTCTTATTCAAATTCTTATACATCACTCCCACCCAAGTACCCTCCTTCTGAATATCCTGAATTCTACCAACACCCCATGACCAATCATTGGACTCTTTCTCAGCCCATCACCAGCCAACCCATCCATTTCCCAAATTTTGACATGAACCTCACAGTTGACCCCAAACTTGATTCTTTGGAACAAGCCCTCCAAACGTTCATGGAAACCACTTAAAATGTGTTGTAAGTCCAATCACGATTCCCTGCAAGCTATGGAAATGTATGTGAGTCAAATTACACAACAATTAAGTAAACGTGAGGAGGGTGACATTTCTTGTCAACATGTGGATTCATCTTTTGATATCGAACCACCACCACATTCACAAATTCAAAGCACAATCTTTCAGAGTAAAACTCCTAGTCAGTCTGAGGGACTTGTGTTTTCAATTCACGATCACATTGTGGGGGATTCGATCCAAATTGAGAATAACATGGACCAATTTCATTATGCGTCGGCACAGGATTGTGCCTTATCTTTTTGTCCCATGGCCCTTGAGCCACATGATCTTCATGTTGTGCCTCTTAAGGACTCACCTCTGGTGGAGCAAGAGCTCCCTATTACCCTCAATTTCAAACAACTTGATGAGAGTTTGTCTCTCACTATTGTTCATGATCATCTTGGATATGATGGAATATCAAACAACTACATTGCTAATGAGGGTATTAGGAGTTCCTTAGAGGACACCTTGGGTATGAGACCCACTTTTTGTTCGCCTGGTGAGTCGGACATGCCTTACGAGGTTTTTGACCTCGTTCCGACTCACCAGCCAGTTGGTTGGAGAGTTTGGATTGACAATCATAACTTCAGTAGCGCAACCAGAGAAACTCTTCTTCCGTTGCCCCTTATTTCCCAAACTCTCGAGAGGTTCAAGCTCTTTCAGTTTGATCCTTTGATTGAGACGCTTTTGCTTCCAATTAATGAACCTCTCATTTAATCTTGTGCTTTTTGTGAAGTGGGGTCACGCATGAGTATTCTGGCCCCACGTGGTATCATGTTCCCTTTCCAGGTACATTGACCCACTTTTGAGATTCTCATTTGATGTCATTTGACAAATGAAGATGAGAACTTATGTTTGTACATAGTTATATTCAAAAAAAAATAAGTGTAATAAAAGACTCCATGAGCGAGCATTGATTGTTGTGGGCCCCCAACCCTTGTGTACTTGGGCCTCATTTCTTCACGTATTTGTCTCCCTTCTTCAGTATCTCACAGATTTTGAGGGAATTCGGGTTTGTGTCCATCAACATAACCACGAACTTCCGTTTGGCGGTTGTGAAGATTTTCTGTTGGATTGGTTCCGTTCAATAACTCATTTTATTTAATTTTTGTCAGCTCGCGACATTATAAGATGTAAGAACAAAGAAAATCACAAATTTTAAGATGTATGACAACTTTCTAATTCACGACACCAAGACCATGAGCAAGCAAAAGTTCATAACCATCGAACCCCGATTAAATGATATGTCGTTCGGGGGAAAATTCCTGTAGTCACTAACCATCGATTATGGACAAAAAGAACTCACAAAGCCTGACATGTTGGCACAATGGGCCCTAAGGGCACCCTTAACGGGGGTGCCCCGCCCGGGCGCCCTGGTCGAGCGCCCGTGGGGCGCGTGCCCGGGCGTTGGGCGTCCCGGGCAGACGCCCGGGCGCCCAAGGGAGGGGGACACGTGTCCCCCTCCCATTGGTTATTTTTTTTTAAAATTTATTTAGTTTAGGTTTTGTTATTAATGGATTGGGTATTTGTTATAAATGTGGGGTAATAATTTTTTGTAAGTGATTAAAATTAAGAAATTTCCAGAACCAATACACTGTTTAATCACGGGTGCAGTATTTAATCACGGGTGCACTGTTTCAATCACGCGTGCACTTTAATCACGCTTCCAAAGAGTAAACTGTGCAATCACACGTGAACAGTGCAACAAATACATCCAAACCCTCCCAACTATAAATACATCTATCTATCTCCTGATTCCTCTCATTTCCTTAACTTCTCAACTTGTTAACTTCTTATCTCATCAATGTCGGATAATAGTTTAAACTCCGGTCAATCCGACGATGATAACTGGAATGAGACATTAAATCTAATGGATCGTGCTATTGAATTAGCCTGACAGGTTGTTTACGAAAGGACTACACGTCCTAAGCAGCGTTGAAGGAGAACGACGAACCCAGATAGAGACCGTGAACTAGGTTACAGACGCTTTGTAGACGATTATTTCTCTGACAACCCTGTGTATTCTGATACTCTTTTCAGGACAAGATTTCGGATGAGAAAGCATGTCTTCCTGCGCATCCACAATGCCATCGAAGCATCTGATGTCTTCTTCCAACGAACACCGGACGCAACTGGTAGGATGAGCATCTCCGGTCTACAAAAAAGTACGGCAGCAATGCGAATGCTAGCATATGGCATTGCCGCTAGGGGTGAGCTTCGGTCCAGGACCGGACCGAAACCCGAATTTTCGGGAAGTCCGGTACGAAGACCGGACCGAATAGGTTCGGTCCGGTCCGGGTCGGTCCAAAACCCAAATTTTCCCCTTAAATTTTCGGTCCGGTCCGGACCGAAGACCGAATTTCCAAAATTTTGTGGACCGAAGACCGGACCGAAAAAATTCGGTCCGGGTGCCCGGACCGGACCGAATTTTGCTCACCCCTAGTTGCCGCTGATGGGATCGATGAGTACCTACGAATGAGTGCGGCAACATCCAGAAATGCTCTCCTCAAATTCTGTGAAGGTGTTATTCGCATCTTCGGCCCTGAGTATTTACGTCGGCCAACTGCAAATGACTTGGCACGCCTACTTTACGTTGGTGAGCAACGTGGGTTTCCAGGTATGATGGGGAGTATCGATTGTATGCACTGGGAGTAGAAAAACTGCCCAGCTGCTTGGAAGGGACAACATCAAGGGCGTGCTGGGAAAGCAACTCTGATCCTTGAGGCGGTGGCATCGTACGACTTATGGATCTGGCACTCCTTCTTCGGAATACCGGGTTCATGCAATGACTTGAACGTCCTGCAACAATCTCCGGTTTTCGACGACATACTAGAAGGTCGAGCACCACCTGTTAATTATGAGGTAAATGGTGTTCAATATGATATGGGATACTATCATACTGATGATATTTATCCACAGTGGGTGACCTTCATCCAATCCATCCTTCACCCTCACACCCCGAAGCACAGATTGTTTGCTAAAGTGCAGGAGGCAACGCGTAAAGATGTTGAACGCGCTTTCGGAGTGTTGCAAGCGAGGTTCGCGATCATCAGAAACCCGGCTCTTGCTTGGAGCAAGGACGTTCTGTCCAAAATAATGACAACTTGTATCATCATGCATAACATGATAGTGGAGGACGAACGCGACTGCTATGCTAATTTTGGAGATATTCGCGAATTTATGGAAGATCGTCCTGGAACTTCAGCTGAGGAAACGTCGTATTCGACCGATCGTATAGCGGATATTCACGAGTTTTTTGTCAATCAAGATCGAGTGCGTGACAGGAACCAACATTTGGATCTGAAAGACGATTTAATTGAGCATATATGGCAACGCTACGGACGAGGAGCGGTTTGAAAATCGGTTAACGTAGTTGGTAATGTAGTATTTGAAATTTTAGTTTATGTAATATGTACTGTTGTTTCTTAACTTTGAGTGTAATATTTCCTATTTCAGTTTGTCTTAAATGTAACGTGGTTCCGTAATATTTAATAATAATTTCGTGATTTACCAGTAATTATTAACAATATTTCGAGTTAAAATAGAATTATAATGTAATTAGAATTAGATTTATATAAAATGTATTTTGTTAAATGATGTGTGAGAATTAAATTTGTTTAATTAAGAAATGATGTGGATGAAAGAGAGTGTAGGGTGGGTGGGGTAATCTGAGCATGGGTAAGAGGATTTTTTGGGTGGGTTGGGTAAGCTGACGTGGCAGAGAGAGAGTGCAAGACCCCGGGCGCTGTTATTTGTGCTCTAACTAGATCTTGACCCAAACAGCAGATACCTTGTGACTGGCATGTTGAAGCAAAAATGTATCATACGGGTCTTTATCGTGGACCACTAGTACACTGTACAGTAAATCTGGTTACTAACCCCTTTTTTTTTTGGTTAATCTGTTAACTAACTACAAATAAACGTACTTGAGGATGTCGACATCAGTGTATAACATATTAACAATGATATTTCCTTTGAATCAATTTCAACTTACATTACAGTATGAGCCTGATAAGTCTACCAAGTTGCAAGGAATAACTATACAAGCAGACGCGCTGAGGCCGTGAGGCGGCTTCAGATTCCTAAAAACATATAGCATGAGGATGCATCTTCCAGATTCCGATTAGACAAGAAATTCACCTAGGAAGAGTTGCTTCCCACAGCATATTTAGTGGAAAAAGTAATATCCGTAAACTCATCTCTTAATGCATATTAGAGTGGCGGAGTTTCCAATAGCAGAAGTTTGAAAATGAAACACTGAATTTGCTTCAATATTTCATGAAATTCCAGCTTTCTGAAGGGGCAACAAAGCAGCTTCACCATCGTAGCCGTGCCCATTAGAGAAGAAATCAATGCAATTCTTCCAACAGCCACGACTGTAAGGGTTGTGATAGCTACCATTTGAACCACGAAGATAGCTATAGCGAGAGGCATTGATCAACTCATTTGTGGTAATGTTCTGTGCTATCTGCATGCAGGAGCATCTTCGCAATTAAGAAATGGTCAACATAGAACTATATAATTAAGAAACCAACTACAAGGATCATGCAAATAACACCCTTATGATGCCAAACTCGTAATATATCTCTTAATACGTGAACGTGGCAATTTGACAAAATGTACATAACCATTATGATCCCAAGCTCCTATTAAGGCTACTATATCTGTTCTATATGGATCCTAAAACCACAAGGATGACTGGAGGCTCAAGAAAGGCAGTGGGCGCACTAATTTGTTTAATGATAAACTAGACCTAGAAATACTACCAGAATATAAGCTAAGTCACATAAGTGAACTTTGGAAAGATATCAATACATAATTATCAACAATGAAGGAAATTTACTATAACATAGAGAAATAAGACCCGTCTTTCCAAGCCGTATAGTTTGAAATTTAAAATTATAACCTATTCAAACAGTATGCAACTTTGCATACCTGTGTGGCCTGAGATAGGGTGAAAGCTGTAACTCCAAGTAGTAGTACAATATCGACGAGCATAAATGCAAAAGCACCAGAATGTTTTGTCATCAAATAATTAAACCAAGACTTTGATAGGAAAGGCTCTTGTGGCACAGCCCATATTCCTGCAGAAAAAGTTCAAGGCTTACAGGTCAAACTTAATCCCAAGTTATAACATGGTAACGTGGCTAGTACGTTATACATACTTTCAGCTGTAACAGCAGCAGCAATGAACAACGTCAAAGTTCCCATGGAAAGAAGGATGAAAAAGTCACGCTTATTCCTCTACAACATGCACAGCATCCTGATATCAAATGTCATGTGCTAAATGGAAGCAGGAGTAATAACACAACTATTCGACTATCATGACAACAATCTGATCAAAGGCATCCTTACATTTTACTCACCTTTCCAACACAATTGGATATCCAAGGACAATGATGATCAAACAGCTCCACACAACGATTACAAGATGTACAGTGTTTGGAGCGTATTGGCCTGATTATCTGGAATGGAACCACATGATGGTCTTTAATGAGAAAAATATATCTTTTACGCAAAGTCAGTCTAGAGAAAGTTAATCGATGCCTGACAATAAAACAGTGCATATATGTCTGAATGATAAACATAACAGAATCACAGTCAACCTTACAAGTAGGGCATATCTGAGACCACTTCAGAGCCCAAGCTGATGAATTGTCCACGTCAATATTCATCAAAATATCCTGCAATTAGTCAGTATATGGTGACATTTAACGACTTCTTTGTATCCAAAAATTAGAAGAAAAACCCATTTTGTAGCTGACTATTCTTATTCAGTTGGCAAACCAAAAAAAAGATATAATAATCAAGAAGTTCAAGTTAACTAATTGGTTATTCCTAGAATGGGATGCATGGCCACTCTTCTTAATAAAGAAATCGCAGATTCTTCATGACAAGCACTTACTTTCAAACACCTCTACAAAACTATCTCCAGATTCATGACCGTGTAAGGTGTTGTATCTCAAACACCACAATCCCAATACATAAATCCCATTAGAGAATTCGTGAAAGAAATCTACTAGTTTTTTTTGCTAATGGACCATAGGCCACATATATGCTATATCCAAATACAGGTATGTTCCTCAAAGCGACTTCTATGTGTTACAAATTACAATACAAGTTAAGTATGTTCCTCGAATTGAGTTCTTTTTTGTTGCAATTTACAAGTGATTCTCAATTTCAGTCTGCAAAAAGGCCAGAAATTTCATCGGGGAAAGGAAACATAAACAAGCAAAATAAAAGAATAAGATTTTTTTATGAAGCACATACAAGCATTCGAAATTTAAAAAGGTTTGGCTAAAATTAAGAATTCAAAGGGGGTTTTTTCACGAAGCATATGTGAGCATCCGAAAATTTAAAAACGTTTGGCTAAAATTAAGAATTCAAAGGGGTTTACGTACATTGGCAGCTTCTGGAGAATGTTGAAATTGTGATTGAATGTAACCTGGATCCATACTGCAATTAGAATAACATTATCACAACAGAGGAAAAACATCAAACCTTAAACAAATAAAAATAATAAAAAAGTTTCCGGTTCATGCAATCCAAGGAGCTCTTTAGGAATAATAGCGCTGATCAATTAGCTCTTACCTAGGAAGCACGGATACGGGTATCAGATACGACACGACACGGACACGGGGATACAATATTTTTGTAAAAAGTAGGATAAATACGGTGATCAAAATATTAATTAAAATATAAATAATATATTTAAATTTTTGTAACTCAGTGTAATAATAAAAAACACAAATATTACCAATTTAGCAATTTTAATCCAAACAAAACATTCATAATTCATTGATAAAAGTAAACAACGTTTTCACTAATACAAGATAAATGTCACAAATATGTGTTTCCCAATCATTGTTCGACATCCAAGAGATCTTCAAGTGAAACATTGTCGTTAGCAAAAGAACTACTTCCATATATGGTTCATCAAGCGAAAACCACTTGAATATTTAAAAAAAGACCCTTAAACATTTAAAAAACTACAATCAGTTGTGTCCAACATAGGACATGCATGTCCATGAAGTATCCGAGTGTATCCACGATGTATTTGATAATGTGAATTTCTCATGCTACCCCGGATATCAGACACATATTTGCACTGTGCATATCCGACACGTATCAGTATCCGATAGGAGTACAGTACGAGTACCGAAGGTGTTTTGAAGTATCCATGCTTTCCAAGCTCTTCCTGACATTTGTTTGACATTTCCAAGTTTGTACTTCGGGGCTTTTTAGGAAGGATAATGCAGTCAAGATACATAGAACTCTATGCAGATGCAACGATAATTAAGCACCCTCTATTTCACAAATTTTAAATTCAGCACCTAGAAAACTGGTTTCTTGTTTTTAACCATTGTAACTGAGTTTTTTTCCAATAAAAAATGTCACGCAAAACAAAATAACCCCACCAGATGTTATTCAAATAGCAAAAGCTGATCTAGAATTTTAGCCAGATAAAAAAGAATTACCGGCTACACCTATAGAACATAAAGAGCGAGCCAAATGCAAGAGCAAATCCAACGCATATCCAGAGTCCAACAGCAGCAGTGATCTTGGGAAGGTTAGGAGCTACCAAGGTGAATGAGAAAAACTCAACTTTGTTAGAGTCGAGTCCAAATGTCCAATTAGTGAATCCTTTTGTTTCAAGAGTTGTACAAGTAATACATACCAGCTAGGATGGAGTTGATGAAAAGTACCATGTGCATTACTACGATAAGCAAAAAGATAGGAGCATAACCAACCCTCCTAACCCTTTCACCAAAAGTCAAGAATTTCCAGCAGCTTTCATCAGCCTCTTTTGCAACCGACTATTTCAGCACAATTTCATCGTCATAGGAGAAGGGGTGATCAAGACTTATGTAACCCAAAAAAAATGCATGCTATCTGTTAAAAGTCATGAGATAGGAATTCCATCATAGCAAGAAATTTGTTAAAGTGGCATCTCACATTGTACAGTCCTTCAAGATGTTGGGATGTTTTGAAGTCCATTATTGAAGCATCTTATGATGATAATAAAAGCCATGATAACACATGTGGATCCCAACCTTCTCTACCCAGTGGGTTTAAACTACCTACTTTCGTGTATTGCACTCGCTAGCATCTCTTGCTTTCCGAAGGAAGGCCACTATAAGCCCCTTTTTCCCACAAGAAGCAAGGCCTAACGGACCACCTTGCTTTTGAAAGGCCTTGCTTCTGAAAGTGTCATGCATGTTTCAATTAAGGGCAAGCTAATCTAGGCAAGGATGCCATTATGATAAAATGAAGTTGAAGGCATGACACAGATTTATACATAACTTGTCTAAAACAGTTAACGCTTACAAGCATATAGTTTAAACATGCTTTATGTTTCTATGAAATGCAGATCCTATAAAATCAAAATAGACAACAAAAATCCAATACTTTGAGCTTCAAGTCCAAGTAAAAAATCATATCATTGGATGTGGTAAAACCATAAGACATTTCATGTTCAGATGTAAACAATTAATAAAATTAATAAAATGCACGAAATAGATAAAAACTGTCTTTAAGTACTGAAAATCATGAAGCACCTACAAAGAGATGGGAGACATGCTCGTGTCCTTTACTGAAAGCAAGCTGAGAGGGAGTGAGTCCACAGTTATCTTTGAGCAATAAATCATTCTTTCCACTGCCATGAACAAATACAGTGCAGACCTCCTTATTTCCTCTAATGGCTGCCCAATGCAAAGGTGTACAACCTAACCATGAAAGAAGTAACAGAACCCTTTAAATAATAAGATTATTGTGTATAGTGAAAGAAAATATGATTATTAAGTAAGATTGTAAAAACACCATCTAAACAGAGATGTGGTGTATGCCACTTTTGTGACTGAGTCTTTTGACACTAGACAAATTTCTCCAAGAATTTGTGAACCATAACTACTCAAGTATCTGGAAACCAAATTATTTACCAACTAAATTTATACACACACACATATCTACAATTTATCCCAATTCACAATTGGTATACCTTGTATTTAAACCAAATTGTTTGTTTGTTTCACTACAAAGGTTTGATCGACCCACCTCATGCATGTGTTGATTGCCCCCTTAATGCATATCTATAAGTTTTGCCACACCTACATTATTGCTTCTCAAATCATTCAATCTTTTCTTACGGATCTATATGTTTTGCCTTGTGTCCTGCCAAAATTAATTCATTCTTCTTTTGAGTCACTGAGCTTCTAAGTACGGTCTTGGAAAGCTAAATATGAAATTCGGTTCAAAAATAGTTTAGCAACCATGGTTAACATCAACATTCCTTAAGTTAAAATCTAAAAAAATATAAATATGTGGATCTACATGGAAGACTTGAAGCTCCAATTATTATTATTATTATTATTATTATTATTTATTTTTTTATTTTTATCCAAAATGGTTTATGTTGTCACGTGGAAATCGCAACTAACACTTCCTTTGTGGCCTGCACTATGCTTTGGAAACCATATTTTCACAATTATGTGACCTTACAAGCACAATACTCAACTAAGGATCAATTTACAATAGCTTTTCCTACTACAATATTCTTTATTATTTATTGTTTCTACCACTACAATCTGAAACCTGCAACTGCAAGATATTATGGTGGGTTTCAACACAAATTTGAAAACGTGTGTAACAGTCTTCCAGTCTTCTCACAATTCGTCGAGCATATAGATTCAACATCACGTGCAGGTTTAAAAAATGTGATTTGCAAGAAATTATTCCTCTAACTCTGCACATTAATATCAGCAGTTAAATTGAAACCCTAACAAAATCGCAGAGGTGCAAGGAACAAAATTGAATATGCAGTACCTGCTTTATCTTGTCTTCCTAGGTGTGCATCCAACAAAACAAGCAATCTAACTATATCTGTATGTTCTTTATAAGCTGCCCTGCAAAATATAACGTGAAATGGAGGTAACACTATGTTCCAGATGCAGTGCTGTAATCATTAAAATATAATCAAGTTCTTCAAGTGTTCCATTCATGTCCATGCTAGCGTGGATATCCATGAAAAATGATCTTTAGAGCAAAAGTACACTAAAATTGTGACTTTAGCTACTCAATCAAATACTAAGAGTACAAGAGACTGCTTTGTGTGTGTATGTGCATACATATAAAAGTGGAGATTTCTGGAATATAGTTCTTATCTTCGGCTTTACCAAAGCACAACTGGCTAGGCCCATTAAGTATCCCCAACAATACAGTTCTTGTTGGGGAAAACTGCATTTTTTAGCAAACAAATGCCCACGAAGTCCTTCCTTTCTCGATTTTCAACTTAAAAACACCCAACAAATTAATATTTTTACACCTACAGATATTTCTTGCAGTTACTCAGTTACTCACTGTTCAACAAAAAACTAAGTAAGCAATTACTCACGTACTTAAAAGGGTACAATTTGAAAATGGGCAAAACCCCAAAACTTATCCCAACATACCAATGAAGAGGACTCCTCCCATCATTATCCGGAGCATCAAAATCAGCTCTATATTTTGCAACGAGATAATTCAGGAACACAGTATGCCCATATTGAGCTGCAATATGAACTGCCTGTGGAAAAAACAATTCACTGTTTTCTCCACCTCCAAAAACAAATGCTCATAAGAATGAATCTCTGCAACTATAACCATCCATACTCGGTATCCATTCACATCGCAAGCCTCCACCGGAGCACCATTCCCCAACAGCACCTCCGCCGCCGCGACCGACCCCCGTGCCGCCGCCCAATGCAAAGCCGTCTGCCCCATTCCATCCTTCCCACACGCATCTCCCCCACGCTTCAACAAATGTCCGAAATCCCCAATCAAGACCGCAAACGCCCATATTGGAACACAATAACATAAGCAGAAACAAAACAAACCTCGAGTAAGAACTGAACGCAGTGGGCGTGATTGTTGAGCGCCGCCCACTGGAGGGCGTAGTGGCCGCCCTCGCTCGCCCGCGACGCCGATTGCCCCTCCTCGTCGACGTACCTCCGGAGGCGCTCAAGGTCACCGTAGGCGGAGGCGGAGTAGACGTCGACGACGTGGGGACTGGAGGGGTTGGAGGATTCGGCCATCGGAGGTCTCGACTCTAGGGTTAGGGTTTGATCGGGAAAGGAAGAATTGGGGACGAGGGAAGGCGTTTGGGTATTTATAGGACGTCATTTGGCCAGGAGTTCCGGTCTGGTGTTCCGCGGGAGGAGTGGATGGCGTGGATAGTTGCGTTGGTACCCTCAGAATATGGTTAATGTGGGATATGACTTAATGTTTCTGTTTCTTATCGTCTATCATTGTGTTGGTTTAGCTACCAAAAGTGTAGTTAGTTAGGGGGAGAAAGTGGTTGTAAACCGCTGGAATTAGGTGATTTGAGTTGGTTTTTGCTTTTGTGATCAGTACAACCACACAGTTGCCAGAGCTGTTCGAGCTTGTCAAGAAAGTTTCTCACTTTTTCTTCTAGCAGATATTTAGTGTTTTTTCGTGAATATATGTGGTAAGTCGTAACATGCGTGTATGCACACAAAATAAAAGATTAATTAACTTTTAATATTTCATTTGTTTACAAGAATGAGTTGTTTGACTTTCGTTTTGGCTCACTTTTTTGTTAGTAAAAATTTGTTGTCAAGCAATATATTCACGAAATGTTTAAGGCACCACGTTGTCAAGCAATATATATTTCTTCTGGTAGGCAATGAGAATAAACGGGTTGGTTCGCAACATGTATGAGATTTTTTACTATCAAAAGGACCAATATGGCTTTCCCATTGTGAATCGGGTTGGCCGCAGTTATAATTTTCTCATTTCCATTATGAATGCAATACCTACCTTATCAAAACAAAAAAAAGGAAATTTTTAGTTTCAAAAGGATCGAGAGTTCTCACTCAATTTTTTTAAAGTTGATTCTCTACTATCATGTAAACTTACGGAAAATGTTTAGTGGACGTAAGCATTCTTGACATCCATAAAAAAGATAACCCCTCCTATTTAAAAAAGGATCAACCGTAAGTATAAAAAAAGTCTCCCCAGAAGTGATGAAAATACACTGCAAATGATGAAATACCTCGTGTTTAAAAAGCTAGTGCATCCTGAATGCCCCACGTCTGCTTATAAGGGTTCTAAACTTATTATATGTGGTGTTCCTTATTAGCTCTCCCCCGTTATATTGGAATTTGGAACGCAGCTATTACCTCTGCCTCCATTTAATTCATCTACCTTGGACCATCATCTCGAACTTTCCACCCCAAGCTTCTCGAACTCTTCAAGCAGTAGTATTTGGTGCAGCCTTCCGAACGTTCAACCCTTCTTCGTAGTTTGCAAGAAGTTGATCGTCAGTGTACTTGTTTGAGGTATCTAATATGGGCACGGAATAGAGAAAGCAAATAATTAACGATTGAAACCTTTCAAAAAGTCGCATCATCAAAAATTTCTTTGCTCACGTGTTCATGTTTCTGCAATCTTGGTCATAAGATAGTGAACTCTTTCACTTTGAAACTGTTAGCTACGATTCATCAGGTTGGTTTTAAACCTGCAAGCAATTTGTGAGTATTGGTCTGACTAGAGATTATCAAGATCACAGAGCCTGAGGCACCACGATTGTAGTGGAAGGATGTCATGGAAAGATGGCTGATCATTTTTAGGATCAAATGATGTGTACTGAACTAGGGCATAAGATATTTCTCAAACACAAAGGCCACAAATTCTAAGGCATATATTAGCAAGACTGCAAGATCTCATTTAGCCAGGCTCTTAATTTACAAGAGAAAGGAAAGTGGCTTTGAAAAAATATGCACAATCGTTGATTAAGCCGTAATAACAGATTTGATGTAGATTTACTATATACAATCAAGAATTTGAACCCAGGAATTCCAGAATCAGTAACCTTAATCACCTTGAGATGATTTAATAATCTCATCCACATTGTTCACGTCTTGGAGCGATAAAACCGGCCCACAACAACCAATTTCAATACCTTAGAACACATCGAGATTTCCCTACCCATTTTCAGCAAGTGGAGACCAGAGGCTAAGAGGATCGTTAGGTACTTCAGACTGACTTATGCCGACTCCTCCGATGCTTCTACCTTATTCCCTTCCAACAACGGTCTCCGATTCGACCTCTCCACAGCTGGGACACCCACATCAGTATCCTCGTTAAACCTGTCAACACTGTGTAAAAATATACCTGCAAAAAGAAACCAAGTTAGTTTTGTTTTGCTTGAATCAACCAGTGATTCCATCAGACCTAGGGTTTCCTACTAACACTGTCATGGTGCGGTAGGAGTTAGAATCTCTAAGGTTTAAAACGGAACTTACGGAAGGGTTAAACTAGTCTTACATAAGGATCTCTGATTCATGTTACCACTTGTATCTGTATCTTCTTATAAAACTCGGAAGTTTCTAAAACTAAACTAAGAAAAAATAGTAACTATATTGTGTCTTCTTTTGGATGATACATACCTATAAACCACACGGCAGCTGCTATGAACAGAACTGAAGTCAAGATAAGAGCACTTTCTCTCCAGTTGTTAATATGATCCTGCATCAACAGATTCACATGTATAAAAACAAAGGGGAGAAACACTCAAGGTACACTATTTGTGGCCCTGAAAACCCGAAGCTCGGTAATTAACATAGTTTTTTTTTGTTTGGCCTGTCAGTAATTGACAGTTTTTTTTGAAAAAAAATTATAAAACAAATAAATAATATCCCAACATAATAATATCCCTAATTTTGTTAAGCATGAGGATGGTGACAAGAAAACTCTTGAAAAAGGTAGTAAACGTGAGTACTCTTCCCAATTAGCGTTGAGAGCAAAATTAACCATGTTGTGTTTTCTTGACCTACCATTTCAACAGCTTGGGACCAAATCCTGATTTGCAGTGACATTCATAATTCTATAGGTTAGAGAAAATATAGTTACCAAAGAGAGTAAGTTCCAAATTAACAAAGAATCTGATACATCATAAATAAACCATCACTTCATAGTGGGCAGGATTGAGGGTACTAAGCCTGTAAACTGTAAACCTAGAAATAGTCCATGAGCAAGAAAAAATAATAAGAGAGATAGTGTTTTTTTAACCAAAAGAGTGTCTTTAACCAAAATATGCACTACTGTATCACAAATATGATTTGAGGATGGAGAATAGTGGGAAATGGAGATGAACCAAACCAATTTCGGCAAGGACCAGGATGTTCCTATTACTTAACATTTGTGGAGATTTGCTTGGTGTCCACCTTTCCTTTCTGTTGTAAAAGCAACAGATGCTGCTTTTGTTTCGAGAATGACATTCTCATGAGCCCTAACTGTTATAGGAAAGATAGGTTGAAGGTTTAGAATCGTGCTAACAAAAAATTGTAGACTGCCAAGTAATTTTCCACTGAAGTTGGGCTTCGACAGTAGTCCAGGAAGCAGCAATAAGAGCTATCCCAACGGTATGCCAGATCCTACCTAAGGCTTCTCAAATACATCTTATCAATTTGAAGGATAACTATGTTACAAGGCTCTTGAATTTCGAACCAGGGAATGGCAGTAGTTTATTGATAAAGAACAGACAAATATAATGGTCGAAGTACCAAAGAAAGCTAATAAGATACATATACAACTATTCCTTTTTGGGAGTCATGGGAGCACGAGTTCAGGACCCCTTTTCCTCATTTTTTAAAACGTATCTATATATTCCATATATAATAAGGGACTAATTATACGTCTCAAGTCCAGAGAACACACGGCTGAGAAAATACAAAACTATCAGATAGAATATAAAAAACCTGCACAATTTTGAAGCCGAAAAGAGCATTATATACACTTCACGCAACTTTTTAAATCTTAAGGGTCCCGTATAAATATCCATGTGCCTAGACCCAAATCCTTCTCAATATTGTGTTCCCTTACGGAACTATACAAGCTGGAATGGATTCTGTGATCGAGCCGAACCATATAAATAAATTGTACGGGGTCCCTCTATTTACATGCTGAATTGGATTGTAAGAAGTGTTGAATAAACAAGAGTCAAAACAACAGTAAAAGGTACCTGTAAGATGCCTAACAGAGGTGAAGATGGTACATCACCAAAGATATGGATTGATACAGTAGACATAGCCATCGAAAGAGGTCGCATGCTGGGTTTAACGCAATGGAGACATACAAAATTCACAGGACCCTGACAGCAAAGAGAGAGAAAGCAAGCAACAATAAAAAAAGTTATCAACTTATAAATTATGAAATGAAGATACCTCCCCAAACGCTCACACATTTCTTCCTAACATCATGCATTAGTCACATCCCATCAACTAAGAAGGTAGTTTTCTTTGTCCTGATTTTTTTATTATTTATCTAAAAGCTTGATTCTGGTTCTTTTTATTGTTATAAGAATGATAAGATATTTCTTTTGAACACGCATTTAAAAACAATTCATCTAAACACAAGATATTTCTTTTGAACACATTTAAAAACAATTCATCTAAACATCAAATTGATGTTGAAGTGTTGCACGAGGAGCTCCATTGGTTCAATGATCTGAATTAGAAGTGCCTAGCCAAATAAGAGAGGTAATAGCAACTTGTATTAGACCACCGTAATACTTTTGGAAATGGACATGGATAGGCAAAAGCTATAGCAATAGCTAGGACAAATGCATGATGAGAAAGTTAAAGGCAACTTATTCCAACAAAATGCATGTATCAAGCAGACATGAAAATACCTGTGTTGCAAAAACCAATATTTCCCCGATGGCAAAGAGAGCTATAAAAGCATACAAGCTCTTCATGCAAAAGGCGCTCAAACAAAATATAGCTCCAAGAAAAGTTGCACCAGAGAGCAACTGCAAAATAGTCAAAAGACCAAATTAGAAATTTCAAAGAAAATATATGCAACTGATCTCAGTCCCAATGCTAGGTCAAAATATGATAGCTTAGTGCATAATACGGTATTGTGCTATTTGATAGCCCATAAGGATTCACATCTAAAGTAGCATGAACATACCTTAAAAGCATTGGAAATTGTAGATTGCATATGATCAAGAACATAGCCACCAGCTAAGGTACCAAATATCCCACATATTATAGTAACTCCACCAAACACCAAATCAGCATTGCTCTGCAACATACAATGGATAGAGGATACTGAAAGATCAAATTGACATGAGGATTAAAAGAATAATTAGAATGGATGAAAACTACCAAACAACAACAAAGTCTTTAATCCCAAACTAGTTGGGATATGCTAGAAATGAAACTTTAAGGAGTCACGGTTCAGGTACGTGAATCGCCTTCTTCCACGCGTTTTTATCCAATGCAAATTCCCAATGAACATTCCAATCTTTTAGATCTCTTTTGAATGGATGAAAACTACCAATAAAGAAATTCCTTGTTCCTTTAAAAGTTGTAAAAATCACAACCTTGCACATCCCATAGATACTTGGAGACATGTCTAACAAGTAAAAGCAATGGTTGTGTAAATAACTACGGTGTGTGGAAGATGATAAGTTTCTATGCATATGTATGTACCTCAACTTGCCTCCTCTTTTTGGTATTCATGTAATCTCAGAGAACTACCTCTTAGCTGAAAATCAAATTAACTACTAGTCTGTTGACATTTATATTACTACAAATAGTTTTGTTATCGTATTACTTCATTAGTTGCACACACAATTTCTCTTGCCTCTTCTTTTGGTGTTCATCAAAGCTCAAAGAAAATCAGCTCGATTTGTGACATGATTCCTATCAAAGTAGGATTTGGGACCAATTTTATACTTAAAACGTGAAGTTGTGGTTTGCCAATATCTTCAATTTTTTACAAAATTGTCTTCAATAAGTAGGGTTGTTATATCACTGAAAGAAATAACAGAACCTGGTGTGGCATAATAAAGTGTGTGTATCCTTATGTGTTTGCATTATTTGATGTTTAGTTCTCCCAAGGTCGTGCTGTAAGATGGTGTTGTTCTTGTCCTGGTGAGACTCTAATGACCTACGCAAAATGACAAAAATGTCAGGCTGAGTATCACCCTTCACAGTCCTCTTGTGCTCGGTATCAAGAAGAGCTTGATTTGACATAGTCACTAAATACCTCTTAAGCAAGGGAAGTTGACATGGAATAATTCATGAATGAGGCTATGGTTGAGATCGGCATAGCACAAATTAAATTAATCAAGATATATCTCTCAATAAGAATAAATTATCCTAATCAAACAGTTCTGTGAACCACAGCATGGAAATAGGTCATTTGAAGGAGTGTTCATGTGCAATCATTACCATATGGTAGATGGCATAACCAGCTTTTGGCCCCCAGTACGAGTAAGCTCCTATGACGAAGTTGTATGCTATGTAACCTGCATTAGAACCAGGAAATGTGGTGATTACCACTTGCTAATGGTCTTATGAGCCCACACAAAGTGTAGCTAAGCTTATACGTTCAAAATATTTGCACAACATGCAATATATCACGCATCACACTAATGGCAAAAATAACTGAAAGTATTAAAAATCATTTTATTTCGACATTAAGTGTAAAATAAGTAATACGTCAATAAATGGTAATACAACTGAAATATAATCCTACCCAGTACGTTTGTGACATAAACCTTGTCTAGCAATAGTACTTTCAAATCTTTCCAAAATCTCACAGCTTGATCAAGAATCTTTTTCGCTCCACTTGACCTATGGATGATATTAAAAAAAATCATTCAAGAAAGAGGAACTAACAGGGCCTCGATGTAGTAAAGAAAATAGTTAGAAAATGCCAAAACAAGACGGGCTGTAATTTATTTTACGTTATCTTATATAATTAAAATGAAGGTGATAGTTTAAGGGATTGTAACATGCAAGTATTAGATAAGAGAAATATCCAAAAAAGACAGATATGGAATAAACTAGCTCTTACAAGGACTTCTTGTCTGTTGCTGTCACCTTTACTCCCTCATTCGCTGCATCTCTGTCATCATTTACTGTTACATGGTCATCTGAATCAAGAGATAATAACATGTGAGAAGAACAGACTGCATCTGCATCCATATTTTTGGTTTATCCAAGCACACATGAAATGCATAGTAAGATATATGTATTACTTCCCTTCAATCAATAGCATTCATAAAATGAGTGCATAATTGCCTATGAGGAGTTCAGATTTAATTCCCAGTATGATACTTCACATGAGATCCATCAGCATAAAATGCTTTGTGTGGAACATTTGGAGTTTAAGTACTTCGGGCAGAGACACAGACACTAATGTGCATGTCATTTGCAGCATATCAAAAGCATGTCAAGTATTACATTTATAAATTATTGCAAGCAATTTCTCACAAACACTACTGTCATAAAAATATGTAAACTTCTTATTCAAAGCTCCCTTCACTTAAAACAACTATCACTATTAGACACAATAATGGTATAAGTTCCTCCGGGCATGTTGATGAAGAATTGTACGGGTTTTTTGCTTGTGTACACTTGCAAAACATTGTAATTGGAGTTTTGGACGTGACTTTTGGAAATTGCTAGGACTAACCTACAAATCCTCAAATTTGTTTAGGTGTGCTTGACAGCATGTGGATTCACTTTAAATTTTACTCCAATAGAATAACAGTTACTTTATACTATTTTTATAGGAAAATTTGCACAGTAATCCTCACACTTATTCTTCAAAATATTAACTTTCTGAAAAGCCACGTCTACCACTCACATCCACTCACTCATGTTCCATGAAACCCAAACTCCTTACCCCACCATGGACATGGATTCCCTTTTCGACGTCGGGAACAACAGTCAGTGGTGATCACATCCTTCTCTCCTCCTGTACCGGTTTTATGTCGTCAAAGACGAAATCCAAATGCCCTTTAAAACCATATATGGCACAAATTCAAATTCCACAACCCATTCATCCCCATCTCCCACCCTTCACTTCCACCTCTCAAATTCGTAACCTCACCTAGCGAGTTTTCCAAGGCTCGAAAAATAACTTATTTAGACAAATAGTGTGCCGGTGCGAGGGGTATACAAGTTAACCACCTACTGACACTTGGTTCTGGCCCCTTCCTCTGACGTCCTACTTGGTGGTCATTATTCAATTCATTTCTCCTCCGAGGACTCTGGAGCCTCGTATCTGCCCGATCACACACACAGCTGGCACATTCTCCCCTACTCTCCCATCCGTTGTAGTGTTTGTTGTGTCGTCCTCAACTCTTTTTCCATCGTCGACTGCCTCACCAAGTTTTGGATCTGGATCTGCAGGTGTCCGAGAGTTTTTCTATGTGCCCTAGTGGTATAATAAAATTGTGTGCTATTGTTTTCAAACATTTTAATTTACAGAGTTTAGTAACCATGAATCCATAAAGTGCGGCTTTATGATAATTAATGAAACAGAGGAACAAAATGATCATGTGGGACTTGAACCCACAATCTCCCTCTGTTTGTGCAGGAGGTTGAACTTCAGCTGAAGAATTTCGTTTGGATTTCGATTTGTGATTTTGATATGACATTTGCCAACATCAACATCAACATAACCCCAATGCCTCAGAAGAGGCTCCCGCCTAAGCGAGGTAAGGGGGGTCGGATGTAAGCAACCCTACCACTGTAAAACAGTGAGGTTTTTCCAATTGACCTAAATGATGCAAATGCAACTGATCATCTGCGATTCCACAATAAAAGAAATGCAAATCGTTTAAATAGCCCTTTGATATAGTCCATGATGCTTCAAATGTCAAAAAACAACTTAATCTTTGACACAGTGGAAATGAACATTGATATGACATTTGTCATTTTAGATGATTTCATTGCAATCTAACATGCTTAAGTATTTGATGTAATTGTCTACTCCGTTTGGATTCCGTTGCAAAATAACCAAATAAATAATATAAGTTGACGGAGTTGGGAAACAAAGTGGGTCCCACTTAACGGTAGGTGCACCTGAGAAAAATTCAGAGTTTGTAGGTGTACTACAATCAAATCTTAAAACAAGTGTCCAACACTCCGATTACATCCTTTTGCAAGTGCACGCAATCAAAAAAACCCAGGATTATACACAAAAAGCTGCATTTCTAAGTGAATCAGCTGTTTTTTTTGTGATCGCTGAACCTATATCTTATGTTTGATGTAGATGACGTAACCTTAAAATGTCCAGACTGTCCAAAAGCAGATTATTCAATGTCCAGCAGAAGATACTAAAATGGATTGTTATATTTAACATATGCAAGAATAATTTAAACTACCTCTGGTGATTTCAATATCTACTTTGCTGGTTTCTTCATAACTTGCATTCTTTGTGACATTTGATGAACCAAAACCTGTATAAAACAACAAATAGAAAATATTACAAGCCTATTATCAGTGAGTAGAAACGTAACATAACAGAATCAAGCACCTTTAAGCTGCAACGGTTTAATGACAAATCCAAGAATTACAAATGGAAGCATTAGGATTGCTTCTCCAAAAAATGCAGCACGCCAATGTAAACTGTTGCCAACCTGATGTTTGGTAGGAATTAGAAATGATACGGATTCAAATACAATGGATGCATGTCAACTCCTAAACTAACCTACTTAACTCGACATGTCATCACTTAAAGTGTAAAGAGACTCAAGTAAAAATTGAAATGTAAGTAGGGCTGAGCATCGGTCCGGTCCGGACCGGACCGGAAAAAATTCGGATTGGCGGACCGAAGACCGGACCGGACCGGTCCGGTCCAAAAACCCGATTGTTTACCTTAAATTTAAAAAAAAAATTGGACCGGACCGGATCCATTTTTTTTTCGGTCCGGACCGATTGGTTCCGGACCGGGTTTTGCTCACCCCTATGTAAGGGTGTTCGTCACCTCTAGAATAACCCATGCATATTAAGAAATGAGATTGACCAAAATCAAAGAAAAAAATTCAATACAAGTTTAAAAGAAAAAAAGTCAAGCAGAACTCAAGCAATTATGCAATCAGAATGTGCCAACGAGAAAAAGAAGAGATTTTTCTAGAGACTTTAATAACATCTGTGTGTCCTACAAATTGGAAGCAAACTTTGGGTGTCTTCTTGATCTGGAAGGACATTCAGAAGACCACTCATTTTGAAGCAAGTAAAAAGGAAATTCATTGGTTATAAAGCCCATCCAAGCATATTGTCAAGAGGGAAAAAGTGAGCAAAAGATCCGCTAAAAGGTATATCTCGACCTTATACACAAATAGAGGGCATAACAAAGATATGACATGCACGATATAGTATACTCACCAGTCCTCCATATACATAACCTAGTGCGATTCCAGTTGGTATGCACATGTAAAAGATGGCCAGCCACACGGTTTTCTGATAACAAAACATTTTTTAAGATATAATTAGACAGTGCAAGAACAAAAAAAGAATGGTGCTTGGTATCACTAAATGCATTCATACTGAAAAAGAGTAAATGATCTCCAATGCCTTGGAGTTGACTGCTAACCTAATAAATTAGGCATAGCATGTACTCTGCTATAAGATTTGTATCAAGGAGAAAACATGCATCATTTATGTTAATGTCCATCGAGGATAGCATGAATCATAGCACCAATGTTGATAGATCGCAAAAAAAATGTATGCAAAGCAGAGTTTCGATTTTCTATGCAAGGTAATTTGAATTATAGCGAAACAATTTCCAGTACTTGTCAATATAATAGCAATAAGACAACTTTTGAGTAACCAAAGAAACCATTATCTGACATCAGTCAACAATTTCAGAATTCCTTTGGACATATTATGTTTAGGGAGTGAGTGGAATGACAACTTTGACAGGGAGTGTAGAGAGAGAGAGAGGAAATTTTTTGCTTCTTGTGACTCATTTTCTCACTCTTTAGGTTCCTCTTTTGCTCTAAAATGGATATTCATATTTTCCATGTATCGTGGAGACTTCAGTTGTGTTATCTCGACTGGTCTGTTTTTTCCATTTCAAAAGGTAATGGAGCCTTATTTGGATATAAAACAGAATAAGATATCTATATTAATATTATCTGTAAGATAATAGGTAGACAAGCAGTGTCATAAGAAGTGGTGATGCTATGTCTCATAAAGGTTACAGGGGAAAACCTGCGCAGGAGGGGCATTGTCATCAATAAATGGAGCAGCAAGACTGATAAATGAAGCTTCACCAACACCAACAAGCCTGACATGATACCCGGGATCCAAATCTACGAGGTCATTACCAATAACTAAGGATACCCTATTTTCAACATTCAATAGTAAACTTACATTCGACAAATTGTTATGGACCAAAAATCAAATGAACAGCCACAACCAGCCACGGCAAAGGTCCAGACTGCCATTCCAACTCCAATAAGCCTAAATGGATTGTAGCTGTATGGAAAACATGATGGATTAGATATCTGGTGCTCAGCAATTAATGAATGAAGCAGGTTTTAAAGGAGTCAGGACCTCTTTGCCATAGATGCAAATATTGGAGAAGCCACTAGCAGCCCAACCATGAATGCAGAAGATAGAACACCATCTTCGAAATAGCTCAGTTTGAAGTCTCCCCTGCAAATAGCAACAGTGTTATAGCAATTTAAAAGGCAAGGGGAAAAAATTGTTAGTGTTGTTTTCTTCGGAAATTCATTTTTAGATGGTGGAATGTGCTGTTTTATACATCTCGAACAAATGTAAGTATGTAATATAAGTTCAGACTTTACGAATCAAAATTATAATCAATCCTCTTACTGTATTCCACTACCCGAACTGCATATTCCACTCTCTGTGCATGATGCAGGGCGTCCATTCACACCATTGCTAGCAATTGCACCTCGGTCAACATAGTTTAACAAGTTGATAGTGCAAAAAATTATCAGCAATCTGAAAGATGAATGGAATAGGTAAGGAAAACATTGTTACATTGTACGGTCTAGCAAAAGGTAAAACGAGCACAAAAAAACTAATTTTGGTTGCACAAGAACAGGAAATTTAACATGGGGTATCAACAAGTAAATGTAAACAGAATTTCATATTAAAGGATGAATGCAGATAAAAGAACCAGCAATTAAACTTCTCCATTTCCCTCTTTTGCATGAGTTTAACAACCAAGGATAGGTTACCTTGTATGCAAGGTCAACTGCACTTCGCACATTTAACAAATTATACTCATGTTTTTTTAGTACCATAGAAGTTGTTTGTTCTGCTGCCACCACTAAGCATCCGACAATTATAACACGCATAACCAACCAAACATGTCATACTCAATAACCAACGCAAACAGTTCAACACAAAAGTAAAACCAAACCCCTATTCACACTACCAAACACAATCCACGAACACCCAATTCACTCAAACGAACACCAAAAGCACCAATTCACACCCAAGCAATCCCCACAAACCTTGAAATTAATCCTTCGACACAATTCACCATAACTAATACCAATCATCTACTATATATATAATTGGAGACATCAGTCCTTCGAGAGAAAAATCCAATTCACATGCCAATCCCTATCCGCAAAGTCTTCCAATCCAAACACCAAAGACTTCCGACCCCAACAGACAGAACACTCTCTGGCTCTCCACCGAAGTTTTCCAACACTACTCATCCAACTTCATCTCCAACAATTCAACCAACAACAACAACACGAACAACCATAATTATATCAACAACAAAAAACAGAACACCCAATTCACCGAAACCAACCCCAAACCATCCGAATCCCACCAAACCACGACGGAACCGAAGAACAGAAGACGACGACGACGCCGCTTACCGCTTAGGCGTGAACCACAACGGATTAGGGTTTGCGACGGCGGAGGAGTCTTCCTCCGTCGGGAGGGACGAAATCGGCATCTCGGGAGGAGAACTCGAAGCCGGAGCCGAAGTCGAAACCGTGATTTGCTTCGTGGATCTGTCAGGTACGGAATCTCCCATAACGTGCACGTTAAATATTCTCAGACCGAAAATTATAAAAAAACAATAATAATAATAATTAAGGTGGAGTGAGATGGGAGGAAGTAAATTAATGGGAATGGAAATGTGAACTACGAGCGTGAGTTTTGTTCGGGGTAGGAGAAGGAGATGGCGATGGGAGAGTCTCGCAGGAACGGCTGTGGAATCGGAAGGAGATTCCGATTTGGGGTTTGAGATTTTTTTATGAAAAAAGTTAGTTATGTTTTTTTGTTTTTGTTTTAAAACTTTTTTGTGTTGTTTGTGGAAGGATGTGATGATGCAAGTTGAAAAAGTGGATGAGATCAGTAATGTCAGTGGTAGTAGATATTAATAGATTGCACATGTGTCATTGGTTGTTAGCTGTGACTTTGGTTTTATCTTCTCCATTTTTTGGTTCATTGTACTTATTAGTAATGTACTATGTAAGAAATGGGAAGAATTCGATATTATTTGATTAAATTAAAATTGGTTGGTGAGCGGTCATGATGTTAGTTAGGAATCTGGGAAGTATTGAATCCACGAAGTTGAGGATTACAAGTGACTCGAGATATTTATGTTAGGATGTAACGTTAAGATTGAGATAGCATGCCATGGTACAATCTTAACGCATACACGGTTATTATTTTGTTTCTTACGCGATACATTGTTAATTTACTCCTTTTGTGTATTTTCGACGCAAGATACCTTGATTGATTGTCGATTTAATGGACGAGCACACATGGAAATAATTTAGGCTGCAAGTTTTTTTAGCGAGTTACCTGAGATGACACAAATCATTAGTAGAAGAAAAAGATGATGCATGTCTCATTTCTGATTTTCCAAAAATTAAGTGTAGAAAATGTCATTATATTAATATTAAAGATACCAATGTTATCATATGGTTTGAAACAGAGTAAGGGTGTGTTTGGTATGGTCTTCTCTCTTTTCATCTCCCACCAGAATTCCTCTCCTCAAGAAGCCTTTGAAGCTCGTAGATCTCTCCTACATGGGAGCCATTTGGCATGGGTGACTCTTCGGCTCCCCATCTTCAATATGAAATGGCAGAAATACCCTCAAAAAGCAATGATTCCCCTTCTTCTTCGACACCATCCCCAAACAATCTATCCCCCGGTGTTGCTGCCTCCTCCCTCATCTTACCTATTTCCCTTCTCGTTTCTCCCAACCCGATCATTGCAGGGTATAACTAATTGTTCCTGCTCAATGTTTTTCCCCATCGATTCGTGCTTCAGTATGCTTATTATTCGTGCTTCAGTATTATTGTTATTTGTGCTTCAGAACCCATGACATTCAGTACAAGTGCGAATTTAATAATCACTAATCTCAACAAGAATGGGCAACATTACCTCGATTGACAAATTGTTATCTATGGTAGACATTCAGTACAAGTTTGAAGCATCTATTGAAGCATCTACAAGTTAGCTGTTTCGATTATCTTGTAGCATGTTTCTTGTCTCCTACTGGTAGCGCAACACTAGTAAATTCTCTATCAACACCTTTGTATGTTGATGTCTTGATATTTCTGGACGGAATCATGATCTTGTATTCATGAATTTTGTAGTATATTTGCTATCTAGACAAGTGAAACACCACGACGTATTATTGCATGGTTTTCCATCCAAACTCCGCAGGGGAAGGTCCATCATCATGTTTGGTCTGGATTATTACTCCTGAACTATCATAAGTTGATTCATATATCATATATATTTGATCCAAACTCCTCTGCCGAAGTTCCATCATATATTTGATCAACAACCAATTTTATGATAAAGAAAAACAATGAGAATGAGAACACCTGGAATCACCAAGGTACATAAGACATGTAATGGTAAATACCTGAAAGTATTAAGGTCGGTGGCAAATATCGTAATTTGCGGGTGGTAATTGTAGGATCGTGTGGGTCTATGAGTCTATAATTAAGGTTAATCACCTAATACTCTACTTGTTTAAGCAATCAAATGCGCAGCGGAATAAACAAACAAGTAAAGAAAGAATATTAGAATGCAAACCACAATCGACACGGGAGATTTTATAGAGGTTCGGCACCCCACCCTGGTCATATTCCTCTCTTGTAAGCTCCGCTCGACTCCGCGAGCTCCGTCTACGTCTTCACTAACTACTCACCGTTCCGGGCCGGGAGAGAACACCTTTTACAAAACAAACTCCGCGAACAACCTCGCGAGCTTGACTTTCTTCTCTCACAATCCGAGAGGAACACTTCGGGCTTTCACCGAAGTCCTTGCTTCTTGAACAAAGGTTGAGTGGAACAACACTCTCTAATTCTTGAGCACACTTGAGTATGATTAAGGAAGGGAACTACTAAACGTCGCCCCAAAACTACTTAAATCGCCCCTTGAAATTACCAAATTGCCCTTAACAATATATTTAATACCCATATCGTCCCGTGTCTATAAATAAGGCATATGGTCTTGTATATTCATAATTTATCAATAAAAACACCACGAAAATGTCTGGCGAGGGTGATGCATCGGGTGAGGTAAGCCTGGCGCGGGGCAAATTTTGGGCCGAGCGTCTGCATTAGACGCCTCCCCCATGGTGAGGGCGTCTGCGTAGGACGCCCTCCCCATGGCCGAGGCGTCTAACGCAGACGCCTACACAATGGGAGAGGCGTCTTATGTAGACGTCCTCCCCATGGGTAAGGCGTATGTATTAGACGCCCTTCCCTACGGCAAGGCGTCCTACGCAGACGCCTTACCGTTGGGGAAGGCGTTTAACACAGACGCCCCATCCATGGGGCAGGCGTCTAATACAGACGCCTGTTTTTTTTTTTTGATTTTGATTTTGTTTTTTTAATTTCGACTTTATTTTTTAAATTTTTTAATTTCGATTTTATTTTTTTATTTTTTTATTTTCGATTTTATTTTTGTAGGTTCCAGATTTCGGTGGTGATGGAGTGGATTACAGTGAGTTATTTCAAACTACACAAATCTTTGCAACAATCGATGAAGCATGTAAATGGGCCAAACAAGTAGCTATCGGAGCTGGGTTTTTTTTGGTCGTGTCGTCGTACAAAACAAGATCAGATAGTCGGATGGATTGTTATTTGAGATGCGACCGGCGAAATCAAATGGAGTCTCGGGATATGGATACTGCACTTCGAAGAAACACCAAAAGAAAGGGTTGCGGTTGCCGTTTCTTAATAAAAGTGGTGGAGCGACGGGATCGTGATGGATGGGTTGTGGTTTATAATAGTGCTCACGGACATCACAACCACGGACTGGCAGTTTATCCAGAGGGTCATCGTCAAATTAGTGGTTTAAGTTCTGGGGCGAAGAAGATTGTTCGTGATATGACAGAGGCGCAAGCAAAACCACGGAACATCTTGAAGGCAGTAAAAGAAAAATTCCCGGAGGACAATCCAAATCAAAGGCATATTTATAATTTCAGAGATTACATGAGGAGGACAAAATCTGAAGATCGGAATCCCGTCCAGCAGTTTCTCTACCAAGCAGTGCAGTGTGAGTACTTACATTGGATTATGGCGGATCCAGAAACTGATGTCGTCACTCACGCTTTTTTGGCACATCCGACGTCAGTCCAGTTGTTGCGGACATATCCTTTCGTTATCTGCATGGATTCGACTTACAAGACGAACAAGTATAAGATGCCTTTGTTCGAAATGATTGGGGTCACACCAGCAAACATGAATTTCCTTATTGGATATGCGATTTTGATGGATGAATCTTACTCCAGTTATTTGTGGATGATGGAGAAGTTGAGAGATCTGTTATTGGGGACTGTCTGCCCGACTGCAATAATAACAGACCGGGAGTTAGGCCTTATGCGACCAGTGAGAGAGGTTTTTCCTGACTCTGCTCATTTACTCTGCACATGGCACATCAACAAAGACGTATTGAATTACGCATACCACGTATTCGGCAAGAATAAGGAGATGGCAGAGACTTTGAGGCGTGGAAGATGGAGGAAGATCATGTTTTCTACTTCAGAAGCCGAGTATGATAGAGCTGTGTATGCTCTGAAAGATTTGTATAGATCGTGGCCGGCTATCACGGAGTATCTGGACACCACGTGGTTGGTGCATAAAGAAAAGTTTGTGCTGAATTGGACGAACAAAGTCCTTCATTTTGGGAACACCACGAATTGTAGGGTCGAAAGTGCTCATTCGGCTCTAAAAGAGTGGATTTCTACATCGACTGCAGCTCTGGACACTCTTTTCGAGCGCGTCAACGCGGCTACTGAAATGCAGCTGACGAATATTCGAAACTTTCTTGAAGACTCGAGACGGCGAAATTTGACTAATTTCGGACATGCTCTATATCGTCACATAAATGGTAGAGTTTCGCATCACTGTTTGCAGTTGCTGAGTCAGGAGGTGAAGAGAATGCAACAGTTAGATGATGAAGTTGAATATCGTTGCGAGTGCGCTTTTCTGACTTCTCATGGGATACCTTGCGCATGTACCATCCGTGGATGTCTTGAATCAGAAAACGGAATTTACTTAGAGCAGATTCATCCGTTCTGGAGGACACTTGTCATTGGGGAAGGAGCCGGGAACGCAGAGTTTGTGTCTCAGGCAGCTCAAGACGCCGAACATTTTCGCAGTCTGGTTGATGAGATTGCAGGAAGTGACCCTACCGTAATTCGATCTGCCTCTCGGGTTTTATTCGAGCAGCTACACCCCGAACATTCGAATTTGAAAGAGCCTGCAGTAAAAACAAAGCTACGAGGTCGACCAAGGGGAAAGTCGACACGACGGGACCCTAGTGCGTTTGAGTATGCAGAGCGAGGTAGTGGTCGATCTTCAGGTAGTGGGAGTAGAGGTCGTGGTCGTTCTTCCGGTAGTGGAAGCAAAGGTCGTGGTCGATCTTCTGGTTCTTCGTTTGTGAGGGGAGGATCAGGTATATCATCCCTATATTTATTATTATTATAATTTTGTTATTTATTTCAGTAAATATGTATCTTTTGTTATTATATGTAACTGTATTTTTTGTTCATATTGTAGTGACTGGGCGGGCTGACGTAGACGACTTCCCATATGGAGATAGAATTCCAGGAATCATTATGTCATTCCTACACCAGTGGAATGATGTACGTGCTGATGGAAACTGTGGATTTCGATGTGTCGCCGATGTTTTCCACGGTGGTGAAGACAATTGGCAACTCGCCCGTCGTTCGATTTCAAATGAGATAGCTGCGAACCCATCTTTTTATGAGCACGTATACTACGACGGTGTGGCGGAGGCTCGTCACCGGATTAATTGGGGCGGGGGACCTTGTGGCGAGAATCACTATATGGACACGTGGACAGACTTGTTTCCCATTGCAAACCTCAAGGTCCTCAAGGGAGTCGATGCCGACACCACCACCACTCCATAAAGTTGTATCTCTCGCCAGACCATCAGGTGTGACACCAAGCAACTCTGCCACATAACACCTCAGCTCAGACGTCGACCCCTGAGCACTAACCAGACGACCATCCACAGGAATGCGCAGGATCTGGAAAACATCGTGAAGCATGATCGTCATCTCTCTGAAAGGCATGTGGAAAGTGTTGGTGTCAGGCTGCCACCGCTCCACAAACGCCGAAATCAAAGGCATGTCGAGATAAGGGAACATGATGTACGGTAAGTGCCCCAAATGCGTGGCACTAATCTCCTCTCTGATATCAGCACTCAGTGTAGACCGCCAACCCTGTAGTGCTGTACAGGCTCTGTGCCGATTCTGGCACTTCAAAACCTTCCGATCCTCTCCGTCCCAGATCCGTCTAGCAATGTGACCCCAGAAACTAGGAATGACGCTCCCATCTAAAGGACCACCAGGCGTAATACTGCTCACGATCCAAGAATCGTCCTGGACCCTCTTCTTCTTCTGAGCGCGGGGATCAACAGTGCACGAGCTCGAATCCCCGGTCGTAAACCTCTCACCCCTACCCTTCCGCACCATCCATCCGGCGGAAGTAGAAGTACCCGCTCGACCACGTCCTCCGCTATAATCCCCCTGCCTCTCCACCTCCGGCCGCACTAACTCATACGGGCCATCATCGTCGCTCTCGTCGTCGAAACTATCCACATGCTCATCATCGAAGGAATCATCCTCCTCCTCACGACGACGTAATGCCTCCCTCTCCCTCCTGACCGAAGCAGATATCCCCCGTCTACGTGGATGACGCGGTGCTGAATCATCAACTAAAGAACGGAAGGCGTGTAATGGTATCGACTTGCATTTCCCTCCACTGTGACCCGATGACTATTAATTGAAATTTTAAATACAAATTTGTTAAATTTGTTAAACTAAATTATCATATTTATCAAAATTGTTAAACTAAATCAAAATTTGTTAAACTAAATTATCAAAATTGTTAAACTAAATCAAAATTTGTTAAACTAAATTATCATATTTATCAAAATTGTTAAACTAAATCAAAATTTGTTAAACTAAATTATCAAAATTGTTAAACTAAATCAAAATTTGTTAAACTAAATTAAAACAATTGTTAAACTAAATCAAAATTTGTTAAAACTAAATATCACAAATGTTAAACTTAATAAGAATTTGTTAAATTAATTTTTTTGATTTATCACTATTTATTAAAGTAATTATGATATTTATTAATTAAAAAAACAAAAAAGGTGGAGGCGTCTGCGAGAGACGCCTCCCGCAAGGTGGAGGCGTCTGTCGGAGACGCCTCCTCCTACGGGGAGACGTCTTCCGCAGACGTCTCTCGCTACGGGTGGGAGCGGCTTCCTCGGACGCCCGCCCTATGCGGGGGGCGTCTCCCTCGGACGCCGACGACTTTTTTTTTTTTTTTTAAACAAATAAATAACATAATGTTACCTCATACGGGTACACCGGGGGAACTGCTGGCTGCTTCCCTTGCCTCCGAGACATTCATAATCTTGTGTAGTAGGTATAGGAAGAGAAAGTTTTGAAAAAAGAGTGAAATTGTGAGATATATAAGCAAAAATAGGAGGAAGGGCAATTTGGTAATTTCAAGGGGCGATTTAAGTAATTTTGGGGCGATGTTTAGCAGTTCAGTTAAGGAATTGACCACTAAAGTGTGGAAATTGAGGTTTGGAGTGTTTGAGATTCTCTCTAAAGTTTGGGACAAGTTTGTAGTGGGAGAGTTGTGTTAAAATGTGTTTTACAACTCCTTATATAGACATTAGAGAGAATAGAGCCGTTAGGACAAGATTTGATTGGGTTTTGTGCAAAGCACACAAAACAGAAAATCGGGCTGCAAATCTGTCCATAAACGGTCGACCGAACTCTTGGGTTCGTTGAAGACACGGTCGACCGAAATATGGAATGGTCGACTGAACTCTTAAGTTTGTTAATGAAACGGTCGACCGAACTTATGTTTCGGTAGAGGGAAATATGGATCGGTCGAACGAAACAGTATCGACTGATAGCAGGGATTTTTGACAGGGTTAAACGGTCGACCGGACTCGGCAAATGGTTCGACCGTTTGGTAAAGTATATGGGGGTGTATATTGTTTTAATACGAATACGACCGTTAGGTATATACGACAAAAATAACGGTCGGAAAAGTAAGTTCAAACGGTCGACCGAAACTGGACAGGGAAACACAAACAGGATTACTTGATCATCCGATCGACCGAACGGCCTGTTGCGGTTGACCGAATGTGGGCAGACAGTTAGGGTTCAGGTTTAGTGTTTTCCGGTCTAAGTTTGGGTGATCTACTGAAGTCCAAATTTTGTGAAATTTTGTGTGTGACTTCTATAAGGAACATAGTGTGTGTTTAAGTTGATTTTAGCTCAAGTATGCTCAAAATACACAAGTTCCTAAAGACTCAAAGAAATACAAAATACATGTCTTCAAATGAGCTTGATTACATTGTCTTGACTTGATTTCCTTTCTTCATTGAGTCTTGATCACCTGTTGTAGAGGTTAGCACAAAACAATATATATGCAATGCAATATGTGTGCTACTCTACATGATCATAATTAAGATTAGGTTAATTAAATCATCAAAACATAGATTAAGGCCAAAAAGCCAACAGTAATGACCGTAATTTTCAAGAAAAGTAGTGTCATTTGTTAAGTGAGGTTTGGCCGGCAGAAACACCCCCTTTGTATCTTATTTGGCATTGTTTATATAAGAGTGGGCCGAATCTGGGACTTCTGGGCTGATTCCGAAACTCAAAGATGTTTGGTCTTGTTAAAAAAAATCTTCAGATTCGACAACCGAATCTAAGCCGAGAAGATTCAATCCAAACACACTCTAAGTCTCACTCTACTAGAATCGGTTTTTACTATGAACATATATACCAACCAACATGCAAAGTTATTATTCATCACATAATTACTTAGTGGGTGTTAGTGTCGTCGGAATCCGGGGGAATCCGTGGGAAAAGAAAATGGATTCCGGTTGACTTCGAAAAAGTGGGTTGTTTGTGCACCGTGGGAAGGATTATGCGGTAGGTATAAAATTTTCTTTGATTTTTCCGTCACTTTGAAGTCGGAAAACGACTTTTTTCGGTCGACCGTCAACCATTCGGTCCACCGAAATGTTTTTAACATACGACCGAACATATTTTGGTCCACCGAATTTGTAACTAGAATGACCCGTTCGGACGAACGATCTTGGTTCGGTGTTCTGTTTACGTTCACTTTGAGCAATTACTAGAAGTCTCATTTCGGTCAACCGTAATTAGTTCAGTCGTCCGTTTTCCTTATCCAAACTGTTGGAATTCTTACATTGTATGAACTAGATTAAGCACATTCCGGTTGACTCAGAAAAAATGGATTCAGACTCCCGACCAACCTATCGTAGTTGACATAAGAAGTATGAGTAAATCACTCAAAGGGAAACTGTTTTCCACTTTCCGACACATGCACAAACAAACAGAATTCAGTCAAAAGAGAACTGTTTTCCACTGGATTCTTTTTCCTCTGCTTTCCCGTTGATTTCCGCGCCGCTAAGACCCACTTAATACTTAATACATTATTTATATCTAATTGCTTCGCGGAAACCAGATTAAGCACTTTCATAAAGCCGATTACGATTTGAGATACCGATTTTACCCAAACGAGGTTCAGTTTCCAAATCCGAAATCCAATTCCCTCTCAATAATCAGAACCCTAATAATTCCAAATCCCGACGGCCCGACCCTCGCCGAGCTCGCCGCGGCCATCGGTCGGGACGTGCACGAGATCGGGCGGATGGTGATGCGCGTGAGTGACCACCTTGGGATCGAGCAGTTGCCAGAGTTTGAGTCTAGGCAAGCATTGGAACGGGCGGTGAAGATTTTGCCTTGTTTCCGGAGGATTGTTAGTGAGAAGAAGGAGGAGATGATGAAGCAAGGGAGGTTCTTGCTCGAGTGCGCGTTGAAGTGGTTTCTTTCGACGGGGCGGCAGCCTCTTCCATTGGTGGCGGCGGTTCTTGCTTTTGTATCCGAGGTTAACGGCGCGGCAGTCGCGGTGGAGGATATTGCAAAGGAGATACATGCCGGTGTTGCCACAAGTAAGTTGAGGAGGAAGGAGTTAGCCGAGACTTTGGTGAAGGCGGCGAAGGCGTTGCTGCCTTGGGGAGAGGATGTGAATGTGAAGAATGTTGTTCATAATACGCCCCTTTTGCTTAGGTTTATGGAGATCAAGTCGGAGTCGGAGTCTTTTGATATGGGCATGTTTGGGATTGGATTGGAGGATGAGTTTTTAGAGCCGGAGACAATCGACTCGATATGTTTCAAAGAGAGTGCATCTGAGAAAGAAGGTAGGACGAGCAGTGAGGAGTTGGGGAAGCTCAAGCTATCTGCCAATTGCTTATCAGAGCTTTACAGAAAGGCATTGGAGCGTTGTGATGTAGTTAAGTCGACGGAGTTTGCTGGACAGAGTGATGGACTGAAGAGGAGAAAAGGTGGTCTTGTTATTGATGCCCAAATGAGCTGTGATACAACCTCCTCGCTCCAGCAGATTCTGGAAAAGGATCTAGGTTTTGATCCTCCGCCGCCTTCCTTTGTTTCTGGTTTGGAAGCAAGGAAGAGAAGAGAGAAAATAGAAGCCGCAAAAATTCGAATTTTATGGGTTGTGAAGCCGAAATCCACCTTGCTTGTTAGCAATCAGGAGGTGGATAGGTCCTCCTCGGATAAACCGAGGAAAAGAAAGCAAAAGGGGAAGAGAGAAGGAAGTAAGGAGATTGATTGGGTGGATTGCATTGTTGAATTGACATTGCTGCGTCAAGTTAGCGAGGAAGAAATTTTGCAGGGTCATTACAAAAGGTTGTTGGACCTTCATATTTTCAATTCCTCGAGCAGTCATAATCAGAAGTGAAGAGTTGGTGCTGTCTTTTGGGACCTTTGGAGTGCTTTTGTTTTGATGGTATTCATTTTGGCAGAATGCCACACAATTTTTTGTAATTTGTACTGTTTGTAATTTCTAACTTACAGAGAATCCATATGGCCATTGCCCATTGGTGCGAAATTTTGAAATTCATATTTTTGTGTAGTTTGTATTGTTGTTATCTGGTGCTTTAGTTCTCTTGTTAGCAATGAGGAGCTGTTTGCATTATCTTTACCTACATGGTTCTTCTGTATATTGTTTCTACTAGTCCTTTTTTTCCCTTCAAAATTGAAATCAAACGGAGAGAACTTCAATGAAATTAATCGACTTCATCTTATATTGTCTTCAATATCCTTTTCAATTATTAAAAAAACTTCTGAGATTTTAAATTATCCTGTTTTAGCAAACATTTAAACACAGGTATCCTCAAATCAGTTTCACCACCCTCTTCCGATTACGTGACACGAATCACACTAACAAGGAAAAACTTCCACATACCTGAACTTTTCCCAAACACCAGGGTTAGTCTACAAAATAAGCGTGCCAAATAACAACTAAACAATGAGTGTGAGGATAACAGAATGGAAGCTCTTGTAAAGCTTAGTAATATCATCTTCCACGGGATCTCACGTTCAGTTATTTGGCTGAAGGGTAGCTCTGATAGGGGTTAGAATGCCTGAGACTCTTCTGGTATTAACCTATTTCTCCGCAAGGGGTTGGGATGTTTGAGAGCTTCCTGTATGAGTTTTTCGGTCAGAGCCTTTGGGAGCCCCATCACACTGTCAATTGTCCCAATCTGCAAAATTTCATTTGAGACGAAGTACATTTTCAGATATGCAAATAAGTCAATGAGATTTTAATAATGTACATGAGTATCACTAACCATTGCACTAACAAGGGGTGATGTTAGTGGATGCTCAACTAGTAATCCTCCAGCAACATATAGCACTGTTCCCTCCTCCAACTAACCACAATGCAAAAACAGGCTCAGTTTTTTGAGTTAACAAAGAAACTTGTCTAGAAGAACTGAAACAATCTTCCGAAATGTGAACATTGAACCAAGAAGGCAGATAAAATTATGTAAAACATGCAAGTGGAAGTATATAACATTAAGAAAAGTAGATTTACCAAGCTTTCAATTACGTCTTTGGGGATTTCATGAAAATACACCTGCAAAGCAACTCTACAATATTAGCATATGCATTATGAAGTTACAGAGAAAATTTTACTAGTGTTATGCTATATCAGTCGTCCGGATTCCATCAAACCTATTGAACAGAAACTAGATTTTCTTTTTATCGACCACGATCCTGGCTACTTGACAGTTGGCATACTTCATTTTCACCTAAAGAACCATGAACATAAAGACCTCAAGCATAAGTGAGCATGAGAGGGAGCAAATTATTGAGACAATACCTCAGCTCTGTCCCAACCAGCTCTTCTGGCACCAGTTTTAAGATTGGTGACCAGGACGGATCCCACTGTGGCAACGCAGCCCCCAGAATAGTCTGAAAGACAGCAAGTGATTTTGGTACAATACAAGAACAACAACAAAACCTTTATCCCAAACTAATTGGGAGTGAGCTATAAATGATTTTGATATAATGAGCTTATGTAATCAGAATATAATCAGCTATTTAACAGGAAGATCAGGATAGTCCAACAAACCTTCAAGAAATTGCCGAGCTTCTTCCTTGTTGGATGGCTTTTCTCTGATCCTTCCTTTATGAACAACTACCTGGATTTCAACTTAGTGACTTACTGTCAGAATTAATAACTAAGTGAAAACCAACACTTTAGATATCATCAGAATTAAATAATGTTTGAAAGCAAAATCCAAATTCTTATGGTAAACTTATATTCCTCGTAACACAACCCAATAATGAACAAGGTTTCAAGATATTGGAAAGAAAATCATTTTTTTAATCTCCTAGTAACACCATCGACATGACAAGACTCCCTTTTTTGCCACCATATATATCATAAATAGACACAGGAGACTTTATCAAGATATTCAAAACAGCAACACCAGCCTTTAGCATAACATAACAGCCTTCAGCAGGACCAGAAGGAAAGAAGAAGAAAAAGATCAAAGTTGACCAGAAATGAGTGCCTTTACATTTTATGTCAGTTAGGAATACTTATATAATAACTTTTACTGTCGAAAATTGAGACAATAGTTTTATTTTACTTTGTTACTTTTACTTATGCTCAAGAGGACGAAAGACAAAAAAAAAAACATATCAAAAATGATTTTTCTGTAATTGGAACTAAATAGTTGTGTATACCTGATCAGCAGTGATCAGATCATCAGAAGTACTGGCAGCTCATTGTCCTGGTTGTAGTCTCCACTTTCTTGAATTCTTGCAATTATGGCATCTGCCTGAATAATGCAATCAAGATAAATAAACTTCAATATACAAAATTCAAACAAAACAAACTAAAAAATATAAAGCATTCAATATTAACCAGAAGCTTGTTTATTTATAGTGACAAACTTTATCCGGCAAATAGCCCACACACGTAACTCCTTTAAATTCCTCATAGCATGTGCTTATAAACCTTCCGGTTATGAAACCACAACAGTTGAACCAGAAAGACTGTTTCCCTCAATAAACATGAACTCCAAACTACATTTATAAAGTATTGAAGTGAAATTACCAAATTCACAAATAGAAAAGAAGATAAGATCGCTCAATTGCAACCACAAACTTGTTCCTCAGTACTGGCGGAGTTTATGTAGAAAAATAGTTGACATGTAATTCATTTATGCTCTTAAAATAATATGCCTCAAAACTCTTCTGATTAAAGAGAATTTCAAAATAAAAAATTTGAAACTAGTCTTATTACAAACATGAGCGTTGGAACTTGGAACGTGATGACTTTGATTTAGGATGTATTTGCTATGTAGAGAGATGCCATGGAAGTGGCAACAATTGCTACTTGTGCTAACAAACGAAGAAAAGAGAAGGTATTGACCAAAGGTTTCTAAGTGATATATTTTCATGAGCTTTCGTAATTTGACTTTAAAAACTATATTAAAAATGCTGGTTAGTTGTCACAACCTTTCCTCTACCCTCAAAGGCAATCAAATAAACTTGGGAAGGAAAAACGAACGGATTTTTTATTATCGGACTTTCAACTTAAACTGACTTTTGAATCAAGTTGACATTTTAGCCCACTCATGTTAGGTTCGAAGCAGAGTTCTTAGAAATGGATGATTTCCTTCCTTTACCCATTCACACCCAAAATCAATGAACCAGAAGGTGCCTAAATCCCATTCCATCCCGAAAATGGATTCTTCATTACACTCCACAAATACCAAAATCCCCACAAAAGACCCCAACGTGAAAATTGCTCAAATTCCATCAATTTCAAAGACGCTAAACCATAATTCTCATATGAGATTTTCATCGCAAAAGTAAGACGATTCGCCCCAAAGCTATCACCTTTGCTTGAGCCAGAGACACAACCAACTCTTCCGGTCTCTCCATCCGTATCGCCTTCTCATTGAAGCCCGCCGTCTGACCAACACAAACCCACAGAATTAATCCCATTTTTTTTTTTTTAACGATAGAGCACAATACCATGACAGTGAAGTCGTATCCCATCTCGGCCAAAATCTGCTTCCGACCCGCCGAAGCGGAGCCCAAAATCACCTAAAAGAATATACCAAAACAGATGATTTTTTTACGAAGAAAAGGGCGAAGACGACACCAAAAGGGAAATACAAAGTGAAATGGAGAGTGTCGACCTTGAAGGGTTGAGAAGGAGTTGAAGGAGACATTTTTTCCCCTCGTCTTCACCGCTGTTTGTTAACGAGATTTGTCAAACTTCGAACTCCGGTGAGATGGGAGGAGAAGAGAGCGTGGGAGGAACGTAGTGAGATTGGATTATTTTCCCCCTTTTTTACGTAGAATTATCTTTGTTTTGGAATTTCAGGAGGTTTATAGAATGTTTTCTCCAGAATTTTATGGTTTCCGAGTGGCTAAAGCAATTGTGTTAATTGTTGGCGAAAAATCAGTTATCACTCATATTAAAGTTCAAGAAAAATTATAGTTATTTTTGTCTTTAAAAGATTTTTCGTATTTTGAAAATGAAACTGCATGTTAACCTTTTCAAGTGAAAAAAAATGTCATTCAATTAATAATGTTCTTTCGATTATTTTATTCCTTAAAATTTTCGAAATTAAGAGTTGGAATACTAATTATGGTTACCATTAGAAAAATACATATAACGAAGTGAATAAAAACATGTATTAGGAAGAATAATGAATTATTCAAGGAAAAAATTTGTAATTTAATTGTTTCTTTAATTTTTCAAAATTAAGAGATGTGAAGCAGAGGAAAAGAAGGAGAGGGGACGCACATCCTAATGATATTTAGCTACACCTGAAAAAATTTATATATCTCTATATCTTTGTAAATTTCCTAAATTTTATGAGGTCGACTGTCCCCCATGCCCTCATTGGTTCTTACGCCGCTTCGGATAGAGTTTTGAGCCGAGATATACCTCCACTAAGCAACTCAAAAATCCATATCAAACACCTTTAAGTGGCAATCAAGTGTATATAAATCCTTTAATTTAAGGCAGAGATGTTTATGGTTTACACCGTTATGGGTGTCCTTAGGGAGGGACGTCGTGGTTTGTTGAGTGGTTTAATTTGCATTCAATTATTTTTAAAATTGGATGACCGTCACCTCTTCAAATAGGAACAAGAAATTATTGAATGGTAAGGACTAATGCGCAGAAACAAAGCCCAGGACTAATGGGCCAAATTGAACTAAACTAATCATCTAAAGGGCCAAAACAAAGCTAATCGATTGGGTTAATGAACCCATTTTTGCGTTGTAGGGTTGTTTGATACCGGCCACTGATCCACAATTTATTAAATACGATCATTACTCATTAGCACAAATCATTCTCCGACGGCATCTAAGTTGTTCTCTAAACCGACCGAACGAAAAGCAGACATTCCATGTTCGAATGGGGTGTTATTGTTCGCATTGAGGAAAACATTTAAGAAAGTAGATAAATAGACATCCTAGTGATTGTACCTTACATACAGCATCAAACACAGCATGAGCAGCAGGTTAGTTGATGGTTCCATTTTTTTGTTGTTGCGTGTCTCAATTAACTAATCCCACTCATCCGTACATAAGTAGCCAACTTACCGGTCTTATTCTCCTCAAAACCTCAATATTAATATGTAATCTTTGTGATTAAGAAATTTTATAAGGGTCTTAGGACTGACAGTGTATATATTCTCCTACTTGACAGAGAATCTCCCACCAAAGGCAAAAAAAAAATGCATCTCTACATCAACTCTCAACCACAATACATAAACAATCAGATTTTTGTAGACCAGAACACTTTTTTATTAAACCATTGCATGTTTTCGATTTGTCTTGATCTATGCGGTATTATAAATTCCACATCGGCTTCTATAATCTATGCGGTATTATAAGTTCCACAGCATGCTTCTTAGAATTAAAAATAAATAAATCTGGTTTAATGCTTTTTAGTGATCGAGCTTTGACATTTTTCATTAAAAAACCATCCTTGGCAATCTGGCTCGACGTGTAGCTCGGTTCAACCTAGTTTGTTCTAGCACTTTGCCAACTTCGCTTTTCTCTTACATTATTTAATGTCCATCAAGGAGTAAAATAGAACTGCATCTTAAAATTAACAGCTTTGTCTGGTATTAAGTAGCAAGGCACGCTTTGTTGCATGTATTTTTCAAGATAAGTAAGTGCAGTAGTATCTTAGTTGGGAACACTGCATGTGCTTAACTGTTAGTTGTAACGAACGATTATTATTATTCGAGTATGTTTTCATCATAAAATATGTTTACCATCTAAATTGGTCAATATAATGCTTATATTAACAAGAATATCCTCCCGTTTCCTATTTCTTATGCTTTAATGATGCATTGAATAAAAGGATGTTCTCATTGATGCAATGATGCCCGAAAGTTATGCTCCTAATCAGTACAATTTATGTGGAATAATGGCAAGTCCCGCTTACTTTAGGATTTGATGGCAAATTCTGTACCAAATGGACGAATTCCATCTTAATGAACTCCATCAGCTTCGTGTGACGGGGGCCTACTACGATTTAATACATACATAAATTGTTAGCGACAAGTAGGAAAAATTAAATGCAGTGGCTAGTGGTTTGGTAGCAGAACTATTTCCAGAGAACATCCGGAGTAATCAAGATGGATTGGTAAGTTGGTATACTGTACTGATTGCTTGATTACTAACAGAAGACAAAGTTCGGTAGCACGACAGCACGCATATAATGAGAGGAGTTGGCAAATCTTGTAGTTGTTCTGGTCTTGAATGCTCACATAAGTGATGAGTTGAAGATTAGATCATGCTACCTCCTCAGAAATCAGAATAACCTCGATATAAAGTTCGACTCTCGGGTACATTAACTTGGTGTTCTAAGATAGTTGTAGAAAGAGAACATCAAAAAAATGAGATCCACAATCGTATTCTCTAGATACGTTATTGTTAGACTATTAAATTTGGATTAGACTCATGAACAATTTAATTGAAAAATCTAACGTTGTATGTGAGAATTTCTTAGACATGTACTCAACATTCAATTTAGTCTCATATTGAAGAACATGATTTTTTGGAGAATGTTCTTTAACATTTTCTTCACAAGACCATTTAATGGAAGAAAGAAATAATGTTCCACTCACGCCCACATGCCCAACCTGGTGTGGGGTGTGGCGGGATTTGGGAAAATTAGATTTTTTAGCCATAAGATGATAAAATATATTTTTGGTCATTCAGTTCCCTCGTGACATAGATGTTCTTTTTGCTCTCTTTCTCAAAAATGAAAAACTACTATGACGATTTTTGGTCCTCCAAATTCCAACGTTCTTCGACGATCAATTCTTACGAGGTTTTGATATGCTTTCGAGATTCATTGGTTCTCGACGAACGAACTGTTCTATCATAGGGGAAAGCGTCATACTCATCGTGCTGATACAGTGGTATGTGAGACGATTTTTTCTTTAAAGCAAGTTGGAATTCGACGACTCGGTCGAAAGTCTTTTTGATCACTACTTTATTGTTGTTTTTGGTTTCCTAAACATATTCTTGTATTTTGGTTTTGTCTGGATTCTGTTATATAATTTGTTTGACATGTATAATCCAATGTATTACATGATAATATTTGTAATTGTTTTATCAGTTATAAAATATTACTTTTCAAGCAAAGAAACAATTACCTTCTTAAGTTAAGGAAAATAGAAGAAAAAAAATCCTACAAGTTAGTATCTACCAACTTTAAAGATCTTTCAAAACACACTCGATGTTCAGGATTAGACTCTTAATGAGTTACTAACTCAGGATCCGACTTTCTAACTCTCCTATTTAATCAGCAAAAATCCTCAAACTAATCCTGTTCCATTATTTGGACTCACGGTCTGACACTGCACTTAATCCCATTTCCAAAGGTTGACCTTTCCATTCCACATGTTTCTCTCCGTTTTCTGATCCAACACCGCCACGCTAATCTCAGCCGTCAACGTACCACGACAACCCTTCCTCCACCGTCCATCTGCGAACCATGCAAACTCAAACTCCACTCAACCGTCATCCGTGTCGCTTCCAAATCACGATGCCAGTCCCACCTAGTCGTCAAACCGAAGATTTGAGTCAACTCTACACGTGTCGAATTGTGAATGGCTCAATATCAGCATTTTGGAAGGAGGAGCCGACATGATTGTCCACGTCACTCAAATATATTCCGCATTTTGAATTGTGCTCTTCTAATTTTACGGCTCTAAACTTTTCTTCGTCTTTAGTGACAGACTTGAGATGGATATCTTAAAGCTTTGACCACTACGACACATGTAGACTTGAAATGTATTCATGTTACGGTACTACCCTTTCCAGTCCCAGAAACCACTACAATGGCATAACTATCCATTCTAAATTGAAGTAACTTGAATGAATATCTTCAGTTCTTTAAATCAGAACAGATTATTGAATTAGCATATGTACTTGTAATATGCAATTTCATACTAGCAAGTGATGAATAGACAAGCATGCTGCTAGGTGTTCAGATGGAACATGTCACTTGCACAGTTGCAACTTCTTGAATGATCAATTCAATCATAAATTCACAAGGACTTAAACCTTACAATATTCATACTCAGACACCAAACCGAACTAAAAGGGAGTAGAGTAGTTAAATTAATGTCCCACACGCCCTTGTCATCGACCCACATCAACCAAAGCCTAATCACCAACTTCGGATTAAACAGCAAACTCAGGGGCATTTGTTTATCAAAACAACTCCAAGCCAAAGCAAGCAAAAACAACCAATCACCAAACCACCATTCCTACTCTTCCCAAGTCCCATCCATCCACATTTCAGTAGCACTATTTCACACTTGGCAAACGAACAAGATCGCCCAACGCTTCTTCCTCCCAGTTCCCACCAGACACCCCCTCTACCATGTAACTCCATTTCCAAACCGAAAACAAAGAAAAGGAAATGAAATGAAAAGAAAAGAAAAGAAAATCGTTTCTTCAACCATGAAAACCACTTCCACTTGTTCCCGCCAAACAACACCTATCCTCCTCCTTCTCTTACTCCTCCAAACCATCTCACTTTCCCAGCAACGGACCTTAAGTTCGACCGAAGACCTCGCCGGCCTCTACGCTCTCCGGGCCTCGTTGGGCGTCCGGGCAGCCAACTGGCCTCGGAAAACCGACCCCTGCACCGGCTGGACCGGGGTCGCCTGCGACTCGACCGGCCGGGTCGTTTCTTTAAACCTCTCCCCCCTCAAACGGACCCGGTTGGGGAAGCTCAACCCTCGGTTCGCCGTCGATGGATTGAGGAACTTGACCCGGTTGGTTTCCTTCAACTCCTCCCGGTTTTCGCTTCCCGGTCCAATACCGGATTGGTTTGGTTCCGGTTTGTCGGGTTTTGTTTCCGTGATTGATCTCAGCCGTTCGTCGGTTCAAGGGAGAATTCCTTCTGAGATTGGAGAGATGAGGAATCTCACAGTTCTGGATCTCTCCGGGAATCGGCTTGTCGGGTCGGTTCCCGATGGTGTTGGGAAGTTAAGTCGGCTGGAGGTGCTTAATTTGGGTGGGAATTCGCTGGCGGGTGCGGTTCCAGGGAAGTTTTTTGCTGGTTTGGTTCGACTCCGCTCGCTTGTTTTGGCTAATAATTACTTCTCAGGTCCTTCGCCTGCTTCTGTATGGGGTTTGTCGGAATTGCGGTTTGTTGACGTCTCTTATAATCGTCTCAGTGGGAGTTTGATGGACAGTATTGGTAATGTGAGCGCGAATGGTGCGGTTTTTAATTTTTCAAACAATCTTTTCTATGGCAGACTGCCTGTGGGATTTGGAGAGTTTGTGAGGAAGTCGCGAATTGTGGATATTTCCGCGAATTATCTTGAAGGTGGGGCGGAATTTGATGGGAATGGGAGTGTTTCTATTGAGTTTAATTGTTTTAGGAATGTGTCAAGACAAAGGAGCTTAGAGGATTGTTCGAAATTTTACTCGCATAGAGGTATGTCATTTGAAGGATTTGAGAAGAAGCCAGAGGGGCCGTCAGAGAGTGACGGAAGGAAGAGCAAATGGCGGTTAGTCTATATTTTAGTTGGGGTGTTTGGTGGACTGTTTGTTGTAGTGGCTTTGGTTGTGTTCATGTTATGTCTGATGAAATGTAGAACTCGATGTAGACAATCAAAAGAAGCAGGTCCAAATTCTATAAGTTCGGTAGGCCAATTGCCGCCTTCGACAATGCCTGTGAACTTATCGGCCGTCGGGGATTCCTTCACTTATGACAATTTGCTGCAGGCCACGTCAAATTTTAGCGACTCAAACCTTATTAAGCATGGGCACTCAGGGGATCTCTATTACGGTACATTGGAAAGGGGTACTCCTGTAGTTGTGAAGAGGATTTACGCCCTTGTTTTTAGAAGGGAATTATGCGCCGCTGAATTGGATTTCTATGTTCGAGCTTCACATACAAGGTTGGTTTCTCTCTTGGGGCATTCCGTGGAAAACGAGAACGAAAAGCTCCTTGTGTATAAGTACATGCCGAATCGGGATCTATCTAGTGCTCTATACCGAAAACCCGCGCAAGATGAAGATGGTCTGCAGTCATTAGATTGGATAACGAGGTTGAAGATTGCAACTGGAGTTGCAGAAGCCCTTTCTTATCTGCATCATGAATGTAGGCCTCCCTTTGTTCATAGGTATGGAAAGATCTCCACAAAGCTGGTTTTGGTAGATTTCATTGGGGGGAAAACATTTGTTTGCTTATTAGTTGTATAACCAACACATCTTTGTCATTCCTTCTTTGCTTGGATTCTTGTTATGCTGCTTCTTGGTAAATGATTTGCCAGTCACTTAGTAATAGTGAAATTAAGACACTCCTTAGTTTTACCATTATACTTGAAAAATGTCAATTATTTCTAGTTTTACTATGCATGGTGTAATTAAGTAGAAAAAATGCTACCTTTTGCTTCTTATTACTTCCTATGCTTCCTGAAAAAAGTGCAGTAAAAGGCAGTGAAACTGAGAAGTTAAAGTATTGTAATGGTTTGTTTTCCGACATGCTTTTATGTGTAACTGTAGAAATGCTTCGTGTTTTTAGGGATGTTCAGGCAAGTAGTATCCTCCTCGACGACAAATTTGAAGTGAGACTAGGAAGCTTGAGTGAGGTTTGTACTCAAGAGGGTGATAGCCACCAACATGTTATCTCCAAGTTTCTCCAGTTATCACAGTAAGTCTCTTACTTTAACCTTCGGGAATTTCCTTTTGCTTTTGAAATAATCTCCTTTACTTCAATCCTTCATGGGAAAAATCATTGCTAGTTTTGTTTTTCAATCTTAAGAATTGGTCAAAGTCAAGCACTCTATTTTTGTCTTTGTTGAATTTCAATTACCATATATTACCAATCTTGTCCAATTTCTATTTTTGCTTCTATTATGATCATCTAAATATGTGTTTGGTAAAATCCACCGCTTATCTTTACAATCAACACAGGAAGTCAGTCTATTTTTGTAGATTTTCCCTGAACATATCTAGAGTGATATTTTGGTCTGGGATGATTAAGTTCACATTTTGACCGTACTTTTATATCTGTTTAGATGGTGACTATTACCTGCTCAAAATGTAAGCTGGTCAAACCACTAATCTTTTCTATATGGATGTCTCATACTTTCGACTCCTATTCTGCACATCTTGCTCAAATTTCAACTTTCTATTTCATGCTAACTTTCAAATTAGAATATGAAACTTCGGAAAGGAATCAAGCTCTAGCATGTCATGAAACCTAACTGAATATCATGTCTACAGCTTGGAAAATCAATCACAATGTAATTTGGGAAAAATTTGCATCGATGATGGAAAACACGTACATTTTAAATCTTGATGATCCACCACCAGGATAGGCAAAAAACCAGCTTTAGACATCTTTTGAGCTGGAAAATGGGTCATATCTTATTTTCTCATAAAATTTTGTGCTGCATAAGCTGTGTTGAAGTCCTTGTAGGCTTATCCTAGTATACCTTATCAATGTCAACCACAAAAATTGAATATTTTTTATCAGCCCACTTATAATACATCTCACAGGAACAGTGTTTCGATGATCACTATGTTTTATATTATATAAGATAATCCATCTCAACTGATTTTCCTTTCCATTTGAGGTTTAATATTTTGGTTTTCTTGATTTATGATGTCGTTTAACTTTGTTTTGGGTGTGCAGGTCATCTGATCAACAAGCTGCACCTGGTACGTATTTCTCAGAAACGTCGTCGACTTTCACTTTTAAATAACTTTCAAGCCTTGGCATCTTTGTCTTCCCGTCCAATCTTACCATCTTCATTCATTGTGGAAAAAATACAGGATCACCACCTGCAACATGTTCCTATGATGTTTATTGCATGGGCAAGGTCCTGCTCGAGTTAGTCACCGGCAAGCTTGGGATAAGTGGATCCAATGAAACTTCTACAAACGCTTGGGTGGAACAAACATTATCTTGTATCAGCATTCATGAAAAGGAGCTTTTGGTAAAGATATTAGATCCATCCCTCATGTTGGATGAAGACTTGATGGAAGAGGTATGGGCAATGGCAATTGTTGCCAAGTCATGTCTAAACCCAAAGCCCTCAAAGCGTCCTCAGGTAAAGCACGTTTTGAAGGCTTTGGAGAATCCATTGAAAGTGGTTCGTCGGGAAAACGATTCCTATTCTGGACAACTAAGAACTACGTCGTCCCGAGGATCGTGGGATGCAGCTCTGTTTGGAAGTTGGCGTAGCTCATCAGAAATAGCATCATTCTCGCGGATCAATAAGGACGATGCTGAATTGAAACGCTCTGGCACGACTCGGTCTCGTGGCAGTGGTGGGGATTTGTCATTTAGCTACAAGAGACAATCAAAAGAAATCTTCCCTGAGCCTTCTGGTATCAATTATGGCAATGAAGATTAAAACGAAACAATATTTTTTTACGAATTCTTTTGAATAATCTATGGACGCTCCATTGAAGTGGCCACCATAGAGGCCGAGAAAGGACTACATACCGTATCTAGTAACCGGACATGATTCTTTTCCTTCTTCCATCCAAGAGATATCAATGAAAAAGGAGAACAACAAACAGGCAATAAAGGGTCTGATTTTAAGAAATAGAGGGACAGGTACGGCTGTGATTCTTCATTGTAATCTAGTTTCAGGTTTTTCAATTTTCATTATTTTTTGGCAGCTTGTAGTGTACACTTGTAAATGGTTATTGTTTCATTATCATCATTAGATATACAGAATCCTTGGTGTCGTTTTTATCTTACAGATTGCTTGTAATTAAATTAACTGAAAGAAAAATAGTAGCATTGTTATCAACGGAATGATGGACTGCAATGTTATGGGCTAAAAAGAGTAATATATATATATATATATATATATATATGAAAGATAGGTAAAAAGGTCCCACCGAGACTCGAACTCGGGTTACTGGATTCAGAGTCCAATGTCCTAACCGCTAGACCATGGGACCCTTGTTGGCCATAGATTTTTATGCAGATTAATAAAATGATACCTTGACGAAAGCAGCCATCCCTTTCTGCCGTTTGACCAAACCATCGCTAAATCGGAAGACTAACAGAATTGCTCAACATAATTACACATTACAAGTTACAACATGTACTCGGGATAATCACAATTCACAATGATATACCTCAAACGAAATAGGCTGCAGTTGTTAAAATTTATAATTTTTAATCCCTCCTACTTTGAGTAAAGTTGTCAAGTTGGTAGTTTTGGACTTTTTTCTTGAAGTGATATTTTATCTTGTCTTTTTCGTTCTTGTTTTCGAACACCTACGTACCAAAAGCGTACCTATGAATCTATGATACAATGAATCAAGTTCAGATAAGTAAAGTTAATGGAAAAAAACAAGCCAATTAATTGAGAAAACGGCATTGAAAACGTACTGTGGGTTTCACAAAATGCTGTATAACTTCAACAACAAAAAACCTTACATCACCACCTTACATCTTTTACTTCAAAATTTTAATGATACGCCTTTAATTTTGTTCAACCTTTTGGATTTTTTATAAGAGAAAAGTAATAGTAAGATAGTTCAATGTTGGACTCTAGTTCGATGATATTCCTGCCAAGAAATGATTTGTGAATTCCTTTGCACTGAAATTCGGTCTTAAAATTGTTAAAAAATGGAAAAATCATTTCCTTAACTTAAATAGACTTTATGAATGAAGCATGTAATTTACTGGATGAATTGTAATTTACCAGGAATTTGAAAATTGATGCACATTTTCATCATTTCAGTACAACCATTATGTTTTGCCACCTGTGTTATTCACCTATCATTTAGAACTGAAAATAATTGCCTAACTGTTGTTCATAGTAATGAACTTTTGAAACATCAAACTCCACTCGATCATGATAGCAAGCAAATTTTGAGAACACAACAAAGATTACAACCACTTAGAAATAAAAGAATAAAACAACAAGCAAATGGAAAATACTTCCTTCAAGTGCTCTTCCTTGGTTGGCTTTTGCGTCTAGTTTTGCTTTTAGGCTTCTCTTCTTGATGACTTTCCTTAACTTCCACAGCAAAGGAAGATGATGGATCGACTTCTTTCTTCTTCTGCTGCTGCTCTTCTTCTCCTTCTATGACACTACTCACCTTACTCTTCTTCTTGGTGCTACCACTTTTTTCCTCCATTGCTTCCTCATCCACAACTATCTTCTTTGGTCTCCCTCTCTTCTTAGTTGGTTTATTCTCTTGCTTAGAAGACTCTCCTTCTAAAATGGTCAAGGTGGTCTTTGTCTTGGGTTTCTTCTTGCCCATTTTGGAACTTATCTATGTCTTTGATACCAACAAAACAAGTGCTACAAATATTGGATGGAAACTGTTGAAAACATTTGAAGAAGAAGAAAGTACCTGTTGTTGTCAAATGACTCCAATCAGGACCAATATATGAACACTAGTTGATCAAACTTCTTTCATCATCCGACAACTTTGACTAATAATGGGACACCCAACAGACCAAAAGCTATAAAAGTGAAGAGACACTAATATGCACTACCTTTTTGTGGTTCAACACCCAAATCTAAAGATAGGTGGTGCCATATATATATTAAAGAGAAACTTTTGGTGTTAACTCCTCCCACCCATTCACTTACACATGTTTATTGTTTTTTCCTCTATTTTTCACTTGTGGAGTAATAGACAAAGGAGTGAAGGACTGCGTGAGCAGTGCAGTGAAGCACAAATTTAACCCAACCCTGTCAACAAGTATTCACATCAAGATCAATTCAAGCACTCAATGTTTGGTAACCCACATATTTTCACTCTACTTTAGAACAAGTGGACTTGACTCTAAACCGAAGGTCACATCATTTTCAACAGGACACACGACGAAGTTCGAACCAATAAACTAATGCCTCATTCCCTATCAAAGAACCACGCCTTGGGGGTCATGTTTTGTCAAGCGTGCTGGGGTCGATTCTCTCAACTAGGAGTCAATCTCTAAGGTACACTTCACGTGAAGTGTTTAAATCCAGGAATGGATTGGATGGTCTTCATGTTACTAGACAATTTAGTACAAAGTTAGGTACAAGTCACAGCTTTATTGGTATTAAAAATGAAAGTGAATTCAGAGCTTTGTGTTCTTTTCCGAAATTAATTCAGAGCTTTATGTTGGTTATCAGTTATTCTGTTCTAATCTTTCTTAATTTTATATTGTAGCATGTTATTCGATTGCACCTGACATTTCGCCCTAACAAAGTTAGATTTCACAGTAACAACTTGACATAACGCAATTGGTCACGTCAAATGCCTTCAAGTCCCCACCGTTGCATTTTGATTGATAATCAGAAAAACTCCAAAGAAAAGAATTAGATTTCAAAAATGACTTTTGAGTTATAGATAGGAACAAAAACTTACAAAACATTGGAACTTGACTTCCAAGATAAGCCCCATTACTTATATTTCTCACTTAGAACTAAATTGCTCAACTTCCACTTGTTCAAATTAAATGAAGTCGTGGAAGTTAGGCCTACCAATTTTTATAAGAAACACGAAACGAACACGAAAAAATTGTGTTTGGGTCAAAGGTTTTCGTGTTGTGCTTTGTATATTAGACACAATTTCTCTCTCTCTCTCTCTCTCTCTTTATTACCATGATCCGGAGATTGTGGATTATGTTGCTCTAGTGGTTGGGGTATTCTCTAGATATTGCGGGGTCACAAGTTTGAATCCATATGTTGTAATTTTTCAATTTCAAACTTTTTACCATCCTAAAAATACGGACAACAGTAACTGAACCCGCGTATGTAGGCACGAATAATATGGAACTAGTCGGGTTGTGTTCATGTATAAGGTAATGCTACATTAATTCATTTCGTGTCTTGTTTGTGATTGATCAAACTGAATGATACACATGAAAAAACTCGACACGAAAATATACAACATGATTGTCAAGCCTACTAAAATTCTAGACTTCCTTTCAGTTCCTACCTAAATCTCATATTCACATATATATACTCTTTTTTTCCAGAGATTTATGTGTTTTTACTCTTTAAAAATTACGTCGTCTGTACGATACATGTGCTTTGAGAAAAATGTTTCATAATCTGGGATGTACATATTTGACATTGGTAGGAATAGTATAACTAATCTAGGTATGATTAGTGTGAGGGGAGTTGAGGGAAGTATAGAACTTTCACGAGTCTGATTTTTTTCTTAATTTGAGTGGAAGTTGAGAAAGTCATTGTAAAAGTAAAACAAATTATGTCACGCTTCCCGTAACTTGAGTTTTTTTTGGATTTCTAATGTTACCAATTTACTCAGACATTTTGGAATTGTATGTTCTTATTTTCTGGAAAAGGGTTATGGATGTTAACTTTTATAAAAGGCCCAACCCAGCATGACATCCCAGGCCATTCAGACCCGAGAACCCGTTTACCCGAGTTACCCAACAGAGAAGAAGGAGAACTCTCGAGCCGACCCCGAAGGATGGCTTCGATGTGCCGCGCCGCCCCCTTCGCCGCCGCGAGATCGGCCGCGTTCCGATCCAAACCCGCCACCGCATTCCCGAATGCCCTCCCTCGTGTTCGAACCCTTCGCGTCGCCTCCAGGTGAGCGCGGTTGCAACCCAGCCGTTCAGACGCGTTTTGTCTGCGTTTTTAATCGTTTTTTGTGTGGTGTTGGTTAGAGCTGTGTGCGTGGCGCTGGGGAGTGTGGAGTCTCTGTTGCCTCTTCACAGCGCGATCGCCGCTGCTCGTCTTAAGTCCTCCATCGCCGCGGATTCGTCCATCTGGAGCCCGCTTTCTTTGGGTAATTTTGCTTATTCTGTTTAAGTAGTTTGATAGTAACATCGGGCCATTCACCCAATTATATTTGGAATGACATTTTCCTAATCAAAATCAAAATCAGATGTGATTTATAATTGCCATTTAATACTATGATTTTTCATACTAAGGCAGTAAGGCTAGGGTACGTGTGGGAACTGCTTCTGAGATTTTGGTCAGATTTTAGACATATGATTATCAAACTGAGATGCTAAACCGACAATTAGACAAGAAAAGTTTGTGCTTTATGATACACTAGCAAGCTTTTGATATTGTTGCTTTACTTCTATAGTGTTTATTCAGTCCCTGCTTTAGCACAATAACAAATATGTAGAATGACCTGCCATATTTTTGCGTCGGTCCACTTTCACTATGCTAGTTTGATACCTCATTGAAGTTCTACTTTGCTTTTTTAGATATTAACTATTTAGACCCTTTCAAACACAAACCAATGTGAGGTTGGACTTGGTGTTAGGCCTCAGGACCTATGAGAAACCACCTAGAATTAACTGTGAGAAGAGATTTTTAATCATGTCAGATCATGTAGTTACCAATACGGAACTTTTTTTTGGAAAGACGGTAGTTTCTAATGATATTACTATAATATGGAACAATTTTGTGGTTCCTTTGTAACGTGATTTTTGGCGAACAAAGGTACTTACTCAGACACTACTTTGTTGTATTGCAAGATCAATAGTACTATGGTAGACGTTTAGATGCATATATTCTTGGTACATGTTGTGTTAGTGTTTTTGGAATATTGTGATTTTTAGATACTTGACCTCTTAATATTAAGGATATTTTTCTTCTCTAGTGGCAGGTCTTGATGATTCTTGATTTTGATGGTTGTGGTGCGTTTGAATAGGTTTAATGGAGGACAACTAAGTCATGCTTAAAGTGAGAGGAGCGGTAAGGAAATTAATCTTTGTCATGATTGTTGATGGATGGGTTAAACCATTGCTGACCCTCTAGATAGATAATACACACTAGGTGGGTGTGCTCTCCCTAACAACTTAAAACTTCAGTTCTATATGTCTAGTGTCGCTTTATATAAATGTTGCTGGTTTGGATTGAAACTGACAAGTATTCAACTATACATAATTGATGTGTGCTTAGGGATATCAAGGAAGAAGGGAACAGACTTCTTGGAGAGGACAAGTTGATGATGCATGAATTGTGTAATAGCAAGATGAGAAAATAACTTGTGTATGTGGAGGTTGTCAAGCATATTACAACATGCTCACAAATTTATACTTATCAGAGTGCATCACACTTACCTCCACTGGAAATGGTTTGGCTAATTGCAAAGATTGGAAAAAGGCATAATATGCATTCACTTGTAACAGTAGTCAAAGAACAAGTCATGAGGTTGCATAATGACGCAAATGTTCTCCTGTATGAACTAGTGTTACGCTGCACCTTAAAGTTGCATTTTCTTTTTAAGTACCTTAAGGTTGTACCTGTACTAGATCAGGACAATGATGTAAGCAAAGAAAGTGTAATTCCCTAACTGTTGTTTGAAGGAACAGTTAACTGAAAAAAGCTTTCATGAAAAAACGAATGAGGACATTAGACAACCTTTTAGTTTCTTTTTCATAAAGCTTAAGTCCATCTTTTTGTTAGTTAGTCCAAAAGATAGTCCCTCGTGTTCCTTCCTGGGATAAAATTTCATTGTTTTGTTACATTTGCTTGAATGCATCATAATATCTTTCTGTCTGTCTATTAACAGGTCTTGCTTCACCGCCGTGATCGTGAACTGGCCCCAGTTTGTAGGCATTAAAATTTTACCTTCAAGTCGAACTTCAGCAGTGACCCTATCTATCAGTTTTGTACCATGAAAACTGTCTCAGTGCATGTTCTGCTTGAATATGTCAGCAGCCGCCTTAGAGAATTTAGTTAGTTCATTGTTTTTGGGAACTACTAAACGTCGCCCCAAAACTACTTAAATCGCCTCTTGAAATTACCAAATTGCCCTTGACAATATATTTAATACCCAGATCGTCCCGTGTCTTTAAACAAGATTTTTGACTCAGTTTTACTAACATTCCTAGTACCAACATCACGAAAATGTCTGGCGAAACACCTAGATCAGGCGAAGTAACGGAGACGGATTTTTTTTCCGACTCGGGCGTCTGGCTAAGACGCCTGCACCATCGTGGAGGCGTCTGGCTAAGACGCCTCCACCATGGTTGAGGCGTCTTATCCAGACGCATCCACGATGGTCCAGGCGTCTTAGCCAGACGCCTATACCATGGTCTAAGCGTCTCGCTAAGACGCCTCAACCATGGTGGAGGCGTCTTAGCCAGACGCCTCCACGATGGTACAGACGTCTTAGCCAGACGTCCCGTTTTTTTTAATTTTTTTGTCAAATTAAAATTATACGGTGTGTTATCTCAAATTATTTGACGTTTCTTTGCAAGTTTTCGGTGGTAACCGGTCGGATTACAATGAGTTTTTTTGCAAGTGATGAAGATTCAAAAAAATTTCAGATCCAACATTTTTTAAGTTCCAAAATCCCCCGGTGGTAAAACATCCTGACTTACAAATACCACCTCGACAGGTCGTTCGGGGGTCTCGCTGGAATTTTTTTGGATTTTGAAATTGTTGGATCTGGAAAATTTTGAAGTTTCGGTGTACCGAAGGGGTATCGGTCATCCGAATATAGTAATTATTAACTTATTAATTAATTAATTTAACAATTATCTAAATTTATAATCAATTATTTTTTAAAAATAATAATAAAAAATAATAATAAATTACGGGCGTCCGACGGAGCCGCCCCCACGTAGGAGGGGGCGTCTGGCTAAGACGCCTCCCCAATGGGGGAGGCGTCTTACACAGACGCCTGTCCCAAGGGCATAGCGTCTGGGTAAAACGCCTACCCGATGGGTAAGGCGTCTAGGTAAAACGCCTCCCCCATGGGGGAGGCGTCTTAGCCAGACGCCCCCTCCTACGTGGGGGCGGTTCCGTCGGACGTCTGTAATTTTTTTATTATTTTTTATTATTTTTTTATTAAAAAGATGTTAGATATTTTTACCAGATTCGAGTACACTGGGGCGTTCGTTGGTTCAATACTGACCTCCAAAATATTATTTTTTATGATTATAAGAGGAATATGAAGAGAGATGTGTGATAGGAGGGTAAAATGTCGCGTTATAGCAGTAGAAATGAGAGAAGGGCAAAATGGTAATTTCAAGTGACGATTTAAGTAATTTTGGGACGATGTTTAACAATTCAGTTGTTTTTTTATAAAAATAGTTAGTTAGTTCATTGTCTATCTTTCTTTTGCGATCTAGCTTATAGTCCTAATATCTTGGTACTTGCCTTTGGTTTGCAACTTTTTCCCTTGGATGACAAGGCAGCGGACTATTCGTTTGTATAACCAAAGTATTCATAGAAAAATTGACTGATGTTATTTTAACTGGAGATCATTAGTATAAATCGCTTCTTCATTGCAAAATTTCGTTGGGCATGGATTCATCGTGTTCTTAATTTGATTATCGATTTTTAGCAGATGCGTCCATTGTTTTTTGGCGAATATTTAACTCTATGTCCGTCTTGTTTCTTTAGTTCAACCTTTAGGCCTATCCATAAATCGTTGATAGAAGAGTATCAATGTCTATTGCCAATTTCTTCCGTCGTGAACAAAATAGTCTAACATCGCACAACCTGTACCTAACATTAGATCATCGTTCAATCTCTTAACATCGCACAACTGTCTATTGTTCTGGGATTGTGCAAGTCATTCTGTGTCTAATTCCTTGTTCTTATGACTTACTGACTAGCTTTCTTTTTGTCATTATTATAAATCCCATCTTTTAAGAATTTTATAGGTGACTGAAGTTATTGGCTTATTGGGGGGTATGAAAAGTAGGGGTGTCAGTTGTGGCTTGAAATTCGAGAATCCATAATCCGTAAATTCGTATTCGTATCCGAAGTTTTATATTCGTGGACTCGTATAGCGAATATGGATATTGATACATTCGATCTGAATAATATCCAATCTAAGATTAAATATCTGTATTATAATATATGTATCCGTATATGTGTTCGTATTCATTTAAAATCATACATAAAATATACATATTTATTAAAATTTTACAGTTTTTTTGTAAATATAAGTGTCCAACATACAAATATAACAAGTATAAGTATAATATCATACAATTTACTCAACATATAAATATAAATATCCACTCTTCCAAAGGCAAATCCTAACCCTAAGTGAAAAGACATTGTGATTGCTTCGAACAGGAATGACAAAATGTCCCCTGGGGCATAGTTAAGCTGGTTAGGGGTGAGTGGAACACACATCACGTGTTCAAACTCCAACGACATGTCAAACGTCCGGGTGAAAATGATGTTGGATCACCTCTAGTTTGGATCCGTAGTCTATCTATCCCAAAGTGAGGGTAAGTGTCAGGAAATTCTGGGTCACCAAAGGAATAACAAAATTGCCCCCACAAAATGAAGACATCACAATAACGTAGTCGGAAAAAAAGACATCAAAGTAACCAACGGAAAATGTTACCTTTATTACTTGGATGGGCAATTTTAACTTTGTGTTTAACGTTGCATGCTAGTTATGATTTGGTATTCAACATCTTAGTAGTTTGTGATTCAGTGAAAAAACATAAAATAAAAAAATAAAAAATAAACTTACAATGTGATAAAATTAGGGAACTACTATTTGTCGCCGGAAAACTACTCAAATCGCCCCAAAATGACCTTTTTGCCCTTAACAAATCAATTAATACCGATTTCGTCCCGTGTCTTTAAACAAGGTGTTTGACTCAGTTTTACTCACATTCCTAGTACCAACACCACGAAAATGTCTGGCGAAGCACCTGAATCCGGTGAGGTAACGGGGGCGGAATTGTTTTCCCGACTCGGACGTCTGGCTAAATCGCCTCCACCAAGGTGAAGGCGTCTGCCTAACACGCCTCCACATAGGTGGAGGCGGTTTAGACAGACGCCTCCACCTTTGTGCAGGCGTCTCCTATGGACGCCTCCACAAAGGTGGATGCATGTTAGGCAGACACCCGTTTTTTTGTTTTTTTTAATTTTCTGTTAAATTCAAAATTTTCAGGTTCCGTTGCAAGATTTCGGTGGTGATGGAGTAGATTACAGTAAGCTTTTTGACACTAAAGAAATATTTACAACAATCGGTGATGGGCGAAACAAGTTGCAATAGGAGCCAATTTTTTTTGGTTATATCATCATACAAACTAAAAACAGATAACCGGATGGATTGTTACCTCAGATGTGATCGCAGACGTGAGATGAGTTCTCGTGATACGATTATTGCTCTGCGAAAGAATACGAAAAGAAAAGGTTGCGGTTGTCGGTTTTTGGTAAAAGTGGTGGAGCGACGAGATCGTGATGGATGAGTTATTGTTTCTAGTAGCATCTATGGGCAGCATAACCACCCATTGGCAGTTTATTCAGAGGGTCACCGACAGGTCAACGGACTTAGTGCTGGGGCAAAGCAAATTGTTCGGGATATGACAGAGGCACAAGCAAGACCCCATAACATTTTGTTGGCGGTAAAGAAGAAATTTCCGGACGATAATCCGAATCAAATATACATTTACAACTTCAGAGAGTACATGAGGAGGGCGAAATTTGAAGACAGGAATCTCACGCAGCAGTTTCTCAGGAAGGCAGTGCAGCATAAGTATTTGCATTGGATTGTGGTAGATGAAGAAACTAATGTCTTGACTCACGCATTTTTGGCACATCCGACTTTAGTTCAGTTGTTGCGTACATACACATTCATAATCTGTATGGATTCGACGTATAAGACGAACAAGTACAAGATGCCTTTGTTTGAGATGGTTGGGGTTACTCCAACAAATATGAATTTCCTCGTCGGATATGCTATTTTGCAGGATGAGACCGAGTCTAGTTACCGGTGGGTGTTGGAGAGGTTGCGAGATCTGTTATTGGATATTGTTAGCCCGGCAGCAATAATTACGGACCGGGAGATGGATCTGATGCGACCAGTGGTAGAGGTTTTTCCTGAGTCAGCTCATTTACTATGCACCTGACATATCAACAAAGACGTGTACAACTACGCATACCACGTATTCGGCAAGGAGAAGCAGCTTGCAGAGAGTTTTAGGCGTGGAAGGTGGAGGAGAGTCATACTTTCTGATTCACAGACGGATTATGATAGAGCAGTCCGTAATCTGAAGGATTCTTACAGTTCTTGGTTAGTGCTGACGAAGTATGTGGAAGACACGTGGTTGGTGCATAAGAAAAAATTCGTGTTGAATTGGACAAATCAAGTTTTTCATTTCGGCAACACTACGAACTGCAGGGTGGAAAATACACATTCGGCTCTGAAAAAGTGGATCACTACATCGACTGCCGCTCTCGACACTCTTTTCGACCGCGTGAACTCGTCTATTGAAATGCAGCTGACGAATATTCGGACTTTCTTGAAGATTCGAGACGTCAAAATTTGGCACAGTACATAAGTCCTCTGTTTCAGTATATAAATGACCGAGTTTCGCATCACTGCTTGTCGTTAATGACTCAGGAGTTGAAGAGAATGGAGGACTTAAGTGATGAAATTGAATATCGTTGTGGGTGTGCTTTCCTGACAACACATGGGATTCATTGTGCATGTACCATGTACGAGTGTTTGGCGTCAGGTGATGGAATTTATTTAGAGCAGATTCATCCATTCTGGAAAATACTTGTTATCGGAGAAGAAGTCCAGATGTCAGAATTTGTTGATCAGTCAGCACAAGACGCCGAGCATTTTCGGAAGCTAGTGGATGAGATCTCGGAGAGCGACTCTGCAGTAATTCGTAGTGCCTCTCGTATTTTATACGAACAGTTACACCCCGACCAGTCGAACTATGGAGAACCCGAAGAAAATACTAAGGTACGAGGTCGACCTAGGGGAAAGTCGACACGTTGGGACCCAAGTGCCTTCGAGTATGTTGAGCGAGGTCGTGGTCGGTCTGGCAGTAGTGGGAGCAGGGGTCGTCGTCGGTCTAATTCGTCTCGATCGTCTGTGAATACGGGCACATGATCTTCTGGTATGTCGATATCTTTATTGTTATGTTATTTAATATATATCAGTAATCTAAATGGGGTTGAATATATTATCTCCTAATTTTGTTGTTTTAATGAATTGTTATTTACCTATCTTACAGTGTCCGGACGAGTTGACGTGGACAACTTCCCATATAATGATAGACTGTCAGGAATCATTTTACCATTTCTGGAAAGGTGGAATGACGTACGTGCTGATGGCAATTGTGGATTTCGATGTGTTGACGATGTCTTTCATGGTGGTCAGGAGAACTAGTCGTACGCCCGTGTGCGATTTCTAATGAGATAGGTGCACATGCTATATATGAGAGTGTCTATTTCGGCAATGTGAGAGAGGCTTGTCAACGAATTGATTGAGGCGAGGAAGTTTGTGGCGAGGATCATTATATGGAGGTTTGGTCCGACTTGTTTCCTATTGCTAATTTTTACAAGTGTGCGGACATGTATTTCGCAGTGGGAACGGATGGTTCGTTGTTCCCGTGTCTTACTGTTCTACCTTGGGAGTGTCCGTCTGCCATGACGAGGCCTGTCAGAGAGTTGATCATTGCTCATTTAGGGAGTTACAAACATTTTATTCATTTGGAATTACTTGATGATTTCCCAGTACCTCCTATAGCGACCTTATGGTATCAAATGCGAGATGAGAGTGTTGTTGGATGGGAGGATCAATACCAAAGTAGGATGGAGTATTGGAACCGGTTACGTGGTACATTTTGATTGTAATTTGTAATGTTTTTGTAATGTATAATATATCATGTATTTCTACTTATATCGTGTTGTTCTTTTACCGTATTTTAAATTTAAATATTATTTGATATCTAAAGAAATAAGTTGAAAATATTTTCCTGAAAAATAAATATTAAAAAATACGATAGTCAAAGAAATATGTAGAAGATATGTTCGTCAGAAATAAATAATAAGAGTACACAAATAAACATAAGCAAATACCAACAAATGTAGTACAGTGCAACAAAACGAAAGTAAAAGCAAGACAACTACAACTCAACATCTGAATCATGGTTCGAAATGCCCAACTGATTATTCCAATCCTCGATCAGGCGATCCCAATCTATACATGCAAGTCTCGTTGCCTCAGTCGGCATGATGTCTCTCTCTCGCAAGAACGACTGCGTACACCGTATCACCCTACTCATCCACTGTATGTAAAATAAAAATTAGCGTACAATAACAAAATATATTTTACAATTAAAAATAAAATTAGATAATCTTACCGCATCAGCACATGTCCTATCCAGTGGTCTCTCCGGTCTCGGAATGATACCGCGTACGAATAGTGGATGTTAGCACCTACCGAAACTAATTTAACTCATTATTAACATAATATTCAATTTATTTAAATTTTATCACAATTTATAATCAATTTTAACAAAAAATTTAAAAAAAAACCGGGCGTCTGCGGGCCGCGACCGCCCGATCGTTGGGTCGGGCGGCTCCCATGGACGCCCGACTCAAAAATGTTTTTTTTTAAATTAATTGAAATAAACATGGTAATTTACCAGATGTGAGTAGTCAGGGGTCTCCGTTGGTTCTTTTCCTGGCCTCCGAGACATTTTATGTGGTGAATAGAAGAGTGATATGAAGAGAAAGTTGTGTTAAAAGAGTGAAATGAGGAGTTATATTAGTAGAAATGGTAGATGAGCAAAATGATAATCTTACGGACGATTTAAGTAGTTTTAGGGCGACGAATAGCAGTTCAGTAAAATTTTCCACTCAAAGTTAAATTAAAAAAAGTTCTGGTAAATTTTGATGCATCGGAACAAGTTAAACACGATCAGATTTGAGCGGCTAAAACAGTACCTTATATTGTTCACGGATAAAAGTCAAACATGAAAATAGTTAGCTTCAAACCCAGAGAGAGTTAAACGGGTTTAACTTAAACCCGTTGGACATGACATTCCGTATTCCGACCTCGCTCGCACAAGACGACAATCTCCAGAACAGAATCGGAGATGGCGTTTCTATGCCGAAGCGGCGGCATGAGATTGATGAGATCCACCATCTTCCGCTCCAACCCGACCCCACTTCCGTCCTTACTCCGCTCCAAACCACCAACACCTCTAATCTCCAGGAGGTGAGACTCTCTCTCTCTCTCTCACACACACACACACACACACACACTCACTCACTCCCGATCCCATCCCTTTCCGGCAGGTCCATCTGCGCCGCGCTGGACTGCACAGGGTCTCTCATGCCTCTCCACACCGCGATCGCGTCGGCTCGCCTTAAGTCCTTCATCGCCGCCGACTCCTCCCTCTGGACTTGCCTCTCTCACGGTAACTTTTCCAGTAGGAAATTGCGTTTCGGCGTTCTTTTTTCCTTTCGGTGTTTCCGACGATGAGAAGTTAGAATGTGTACCATGATGTGTGTTTTGAGTTCGACCCGACTTTTTGTTTTTAGCACATTTTAAATGGATGGGAATTTTTTGATTGAATTTGTCATTGTAAACTATTTAAGTTTTTTCCGAAATTCATATCAATTATGAGATCAGATATAAAATTCGCTTCCATTGCTTACTTTCCTGAGTAATATTTTTTCAGTTTCTCATAAATCTCAAGCTATTTTTGTCAACTTTATGATTTTGTTGACTGACATCGATTAATGTTAGGAGTAAGAGAAGTTAATGAAGTTATTTGCCTTTCATTAGTGAATATGATATGGTTCTATCACCTTTGCTTTCTCAATTAACAAAGTAAGCAGTTGTCGTTTTGTCGATCTCTCTAATTAAGAAGTTGATATAACATTATAACTCAAAGAAAAAATCGTGTTACTTGCATGTTCCCGACATCTCATGATTCTCACCAAATACAAGTCACAATGTTGTGCTACTGCATTTGGATTGAGATAGTAGTAGCACCATGGATAAAGCCATAAAGGGATGTGTGAATAATGACTTGTGTTTTAACGTAGAGTGGACATGTCAACAAAAGAAAATGGATTCTCTCTTTGTTTATTGTCATGATCTTTGTTACTAGCGCGCTTAATGATTTTATAGCTCATGTGTTTCATAATACAATACATGGGTGGAAATGTGGGCCTCGTCTTGACAAAATAACAATTAAAGAGCTAAATATCACACTTGTACTAATGAAACTGTTTAAGAGGGATTGAGTAGTTGTCTTTTATTGACTTTAATTTTCTCTTGGTAATTTTGTTTTGTTTTGTATGATAGAGTTTGGCATTCCTCGGTGATAAAACAGAAGGTTGCTGTTTATTCTTCCCAAATTGTTTGGACAGACTGATCCATTTTTCCTGGTGGGAAGGATCAAACTTTGACATACTTTGGCCATTCCTTGTGTTTGGAATAAGAAAACTTAAATTTCTTTTGCCCTATTTATAACATTAACTTGGCAGTTTCTCCTTGATATGTGTCTAATGAGACTTGTTGGGAAAGTGAAAATTTTGAAATCTCAATTTGTCATTTATTTACCTATGTGAATGTGGCGGTAATTATTATACATAATGAAGTTCCATGCTGTGTTCCTATATGGTGGTGAATCCATGACTCACTTCCACAGTATTGAGTCATGATCTTGATTTGCTCCAAAAATCACGAACCAATACCATATTGTGGTCTACCTCTTTCAGCTTGTCACCAACAAAATAGTTAATTGCTCTCTTGGATACACTAATACATGAAGTTCACCTATTTGAAGCTGATTATTCTGTTTTTGTTAAGATTATATTTTGTTTTTGCATCTGCTTTGCTCCTCATCCATTCTTTCAGTTGGCAGAATAGTGTTAAATTTGAATAAAAGATGCTGCTATTTTAGCTTTCTTGATCTGAATGGAAATCACCAACAGGGAGAACAAATACCAATTTTTTCATCTTGGTATTGTTGGGAAACTTCCCAGTGATCATGGTTCAAAATCGGAGCATTTTAACTTGGCCCTATTTTAATTGTATTTATCAGGATTCTTGTGTATTTCCAATTTTCTGTTCTCCTTGTTAGCCTTTTAATCTATCTCAGGATTTCATCGTTTCATGCAATTTAATTTAACCTGGACACTTTTGCTATTCTGGTTGCCCGTTTGAAGGGCAATAACCAGTTTGTAAGGAGAGACCTTAGATGGGTGTAAATTCGTGTTTCTATGATTCTCCATCTGTCTTCTTGTTTAAGAGACATATAATTCACCATGTTACATCAAGAATTGTCATTTTAAGTCAGCTAGAATATTAATGTCTGAGATTTCCAGTTCTCTAATTGCTCAGCTCTTTAATTTTCTCCCATTGCTCATTATCAATCTCCACAAGACGATAGGGCTCAGTGAGGTTCAATTCTCTGTAGAAAAGCAGGGTTATAACTTATTTCAGTATGGGTGGAGCAGTCATGCTTGCATCATTGAGATACTTTGTTTGCCTAATCATGGTTGCGATTTAAGTCATCGGGTGACACCTGTTTAGCTGTGTTTCTGTTTCTTCTGTTGGGACTTGAGAAGCATGGCTTCCTCATCAGTTTTGTCAGTTTGAGCCAAATGGGTTGACTATCAGCTAAATGACATAAATGATTTTAAACGTTTAACCATATTATCCATCAAACTTCATATGCAATTTCTTACAGTATATATATTTTTCTTGTTGGGTTCAAATCCCGTTCAATATATAGTGTTTCTATTATATTTAAGTTAGTGGTTTTGTATTCCGAAAAAAATGAAAGTGGTTTTCTAGGTGTATCATGTAACTTCCTGGTTTGCTTATTTCTCAAAATCCCGTAAATCCTGCATAAGTGCATAACAGTTTTACATATTCGGGTTATCGGGTATTGCAAAAGTTCAGTCAATGTCTTTTTGTTTGATGGTTTGAGATGCATCTTCCAATTCATATAGTAGTTTTTCATTAATTAATTATTAATAATCTAGAGCGTTAAGGGAGTAAAGTTAGATTGTACTTAGTTCTGAAGGTTTCATGAAATCAGTAGTATAGTTTAGAACTTTACGGTGTAATTTATCTTAGTTAGATCATTAACCTTGAAGTTTCTTTGTACCTAAAATTTTCTTTTCAGTGTTCAAAGGAACATGAGTACCTAATTTATTTATTTCTTAATTAAAGTGGGTGGGAATCTCAACTTCCTAAGGAGCACTTACGTATATTAAAATATCAACCGCAGGAAACAGCGGACTATGACCGTAGGTTTTTCTTGGATGGTCACGAGGTAAGCGCCAACCAGATAACGAAAGCTATGTTTGCATTGTATGGTCTACAGTTTGTGGTAATATCCGCGTGAACATATGCTAAACTAGTCTTTGAAAAGTCTCTCCAATAAATGTTCTAAAGTTCACACTTATGCTTGCTCTCGTCTTTCCTAGAAATAATACACAAGCAAGATTTCCTATGGTCACGCAATTTAATTCAGATAGCAATGAATATTACGACGAAAACTGAATATTATTGGGCTTTTTGTTCGGATGTCATTTCGAAACAATATATTTCACTTTATGTCATTGTTATACCAATATTTATCTTAATGTCATTATGTTAATTTTTTTTTGCTTGAATGTCACTCCAAAAAAACTAATTCTACTTTATGTCATTAATGCATCAATATTTATCATAATGTCATTATTTTAAATGAGTTTTTGCTCAGGTGTTACTCCCAAACAACTAATTTCATTTTATATCATTAGTACACCAATATTTATCATAATGACATTACGTTAAATCGTTATTTATACTAATGTCATTTTAACAGTGAATCCCACGTCAACCCAACTAGGGGTGTGCATAATCTGGTCTGGACCTGAATTTGGACTTAATCAGACTGAAATGGACCGGAATACTGGTGGATTCAAGTCTAGTCTCCGGTCTATGGATATGTTTGATTTCGGGTTTCCGGTTCGGTCTGGGCAAAATCCGAAATATTCCGGTTGGGCTAGTGACCTGGTTTTTTAAAATAATTTTTTTTCATGGGTGAGAAGTGAGAAAACCCATGGAAAAAATTGTTTAGGAAACGAAATTTGGACTCAGATTCACCCATGATTTTTTTTTAAAAAAAAATCGGGACACCAGTCCGGAATATTTCGTGTTTGGCTCATCCTGACTGGAAACCTGGAATCAAGCATTTCCATGGATCGGTGACCGGACCTGAATCTACCGGACTGATCTGGACTGGTCCATTTTGGTCTGGTTCATGTCCAAATTAAGGTCCATACCAGATTGTGGCATGTGACCCACATTCAAAATTGTATTAATATAAATAACGATTTAACATAATAACATTTGGATAAATATTGGTGTAATGATGATATAAAGTGGATTTAATTGTTTTGGAGTAACACATAAGAAAAAATCTTTTAAAATAATGGAATTATGATAAATATTGGTGTAGTGATGATATAAAGTGAAATTAGTTGTTTCAGAGTGGTATCCAATCAAAAACTTTTTTAACATAATGACATTAGAATAAATATTGGTGCAGTGATGACAAAGTGAAATATGTTGTTTTGGAGTGGTATCTAAGCAAAAAACCCAATATTATTTGACAAACTCTATCTACTTGTAGAGTTAAACACCAAACAACCTCGAGTTTTCCCACGATATAGAGCAATGCTCATTGGGCTCATATTTTAAGTTCAAAATTGAGCTTCTCCACAAGTCCCTACTAAATCGCAGAGTCCAATAAACATGTCAAGTCGAAGATAACTTGTTCATGAAAACTGGTCAATCACACGTATTTGTAAATTGTTTTCTTTTTCCCCATCCTTTTCCTTTCCCATCTCCTTCCTAAAAATCTCATTACTGATATATTTGTCTTGTTGTCAATAGTATACCATTTTAGATATATCCATCTCATTGCTCAACTCATTTTGGTAGTGGAAGGTAAGGTAAAACAAATGAAAAGTTATCTCGATAAAATATTAGATATAACTGATATCAACTTGACACTGATATGTGCATTGTTCAAGGCACCCGATATATCTCACAAAATAGATATGGTTTTGATTGTCTTGTGTTGTAGTCTGAGTTCTAGATATATTTGAGTCAATAATGAAGCATTTGTCTGATATATCTGATTCACTATTTTACTAATTTTGATCGGGCCTTGAAATGACCACTTTAGACTGTGTGAACATAAGATATATTTGTCTTGTTGTAGATAGGTAATCATTGAACTCAGATATATCTAACTGTAAGTTGAGCCAAGTAATGAATTTCGGATATATCTGACCTCATTGCAAATATAACAATCTCCCAATTCTTCAAAGTTAAAGACAATCACACGGGTTAGTAACACAACTATAACACAGATATATCACGGTGAATGATTACACTAGAAGTTGGATATTACTGCGTTGTGTTAATGAACCAGATATATCTGATGCAACTTAATCAATTTGACAACAAAATCAGAGATATCTGAGTGCGAAAATGTGTAATATTTGTGTCAGATATATGTTTAAGACCGTCCGGAAGAAGGTTTAGAGTGAAAATCTCTGGTTAAAAATTCCGCACGCATTTACGAGAGTGGAGTAAAGAAATAAAAGATCCAGAAAAAACTTCAAAGTTGGGCATTAATGACTTCACGAAATCCAAAGCTAAATCTTAGAAATCATTGTAAATTTTGAAGAGACTAAAAGTTTGTGAAAGAGACTAAAAGTTTGTGAGCGAGAGAGAACAAGTGACCACTGAATTTGAAGGAGAGTTCGAAAATAAGCTCGTAGTAAATTTTCCATATATTATTATATATAAGCAGAACAAGAAGGGGTTAAGACTGAGACCTGACTTAATTAACCCCTATAAGAGGTGCGTACAGACACACGCGGTAAGCTTACCTGTTCCCAACAAAACAAATCCACACCGTGACTGTCGTTTTCAAGTGACCGTGAGGTCCGAATCTAGAGATAAGATCCTCAGACACGACAAAACCCGGGAATATTTCTCCTTTTAACCCACAACTTTCCACAAGTTGTTGTGATCTGACGTCTGTCTCCCTTCGTCTTCGTGGCTGTGGTGCCGTGGTGGTGGTGTTCTGTTCCCACAAACCTACCTTCGAGCCCTGTCTATTCCCCGAGAGAGATAGAGATAGAGATAGGTGAGCTCTTTCCGTCTCGATTAAGATTCTCTTGGGTCCATCCCGACTTGGCTAACTGGTTTATCCACATACAATTTCTGTGGCTCTTTTTCAAAGTTTTGTTGTTTTTTTAGCACAACGTGAGGTTGGGAGTTCTGAAAGGTATTTGTTTGGATGATTCTGTGAATTGTGGTTGTGGTTTCAAATAAATATCGGGCTCTGTTCATGTGGGCACTTGTGGTGGTCGTCTTTTGCTGAAATTTGTTGGAAAGGTGGAATCTTTTTGTGTCTGGTTTCAGTAGCTTGGTGTCCCCTGGTGTCAGGAGAAGGTGGAAGGTGATTAATTCCTTCCTTCCTTCAAGTCGGCTTGTGCCCATTTTTTGCGTTTAGGTAGTGATTAATTAATTCCCACTTGCTGGGGGGATTTGTGTTGTCTCTCATGCTTATGGTTGGGATTCAGGGTTAGTTGGGTTGCTTGTCTTTTGATCCTTTGAATTGTTTTTGTAATCATTTTATGTTTTTCTTTTTGCTGTTTTTGTTTATTTCTCTATTTGGTTTCATGATCTTTTCATGCTTCTGGCTTTTTATGTATTCCTGTTCTTGTGGATTTATTCCTATTTTGTATTTTTGTTCAGCTGGTTGTTTTTGAGTCGCAATTCATAGGATTTTCTATGGTTTCTGATTCACAAAAACTGTGAATTTTCATCCTTTTAATTTGCCTGTGCGGTGTTTGATTCTCCTTTGGAGAGGTTTCTTTGCTAATGACTATCTTCTGCTTCAGGTAGACAGTAATCTTCAGATAAGAAAGCGAGTCATTCCATTGCCCGGGCTTTTTCCAAGTTTGTATAGTAGGCACTGGAGTTTGTGGATCAGACTTCTATGGCTATGGAGTGCTGCAACAGTCCAGTTGTTAATGGTTGTTCAAGTCACAACCTAAAGATCATCCGACATCCTCTTTACCAGCCCAAGTCATCACCTTGGTTTGATCTAAGAGTCTTTTACGTGAGAATTAGCAACTTTGAGGTTGACGAGTTCACGCCCGAGCATCTAGTACTAAACCACATTCCTCTCGAACCTGATACGATCCTCGAAGTAAATGGTGGAAGGAGCAGTGCTTACTTGGAATGTGTCACTTCTCAGCTTAGAAGAGATAGGGTTGATAAGAATTCCGAAGAAGCTACCTTTGTCAATACAGACAGCATTAAGATAACTGGAAGTGTGAGGTTTGAAGTGTGCGATGGAAAAGATTTGTTGCTATCGGGAGCATTGGAATTGTGCAATCGCAATGGTTTTACTGGAGAGTCCAAGAATCATAGCAAAAGATGGAAGATGAAATGTCAGTCGCACTTGTCGGCTGCAAAAGCCCCCCCGAAGGGGAATCGATATGTTGGTCTTGATGAAATGTTACCAACAATTGAAGTCTATGTCGCTGGTTGTTTCTCAGGCAGCCCAATCATCTTGACGAACACACTTCAGCTTGGTCTGACGAAAAAGAACAATAGGAAAGCAAAGTTGGACTCAATTCCTGAGTGTGAATTTGCTGAACTTAACAAAGATGAGGCAGTAGACACTTTGCAGGTGATTCTTTCTGTCTTTATGGTTGTCTTCATTCAGCACCCTTCTTTTACATGGTAACATTCTTGAAAATTTTGTTGCATACTTTAGTATCAAATAGTTTACAATAGAGGCAGTTATAACCGATCAATCATGTATGTTTTTGGCATTCTGCATATAGGATTATAAACTGCATCATTTGTAGTACACGAGATCACATTGCCATATGGACACAATGAGAATGTAGCAGCAAACCCTTCACACGCCCAATGATGTTTTATATTTCAAAATTAATCAAAATGGTCTCCTCGAATAGGAAACTTATTATTTTCTTACATGTGTCTATATAAACTGCTTACCCATAAGCTCCATTGCTATTTCTTCATCCTATGTTTTGAACTCCAATTAATTGGATTTGGCAATTCGGAGGAAAAGGTTAAAATTCCAAAATGAGTTCTCTTTCCCTATTTAGTTTAGAATGTTTGGAAGTTCATTCATCTCATGGTTAATGGTTTTTCACCAAGTATTTGATGAACATCATTGTAGTTTGTATCATGAATTTGGACGACGATGTATACCAACTTCTCATTTACGAACCTTCGAGAATGTTTTGGGATTCGATAGATGATGCCAATCCATGACAATAATGTCAATCTCGAGTGCTCTTATGCTCTTGTTTTAAAATCTTTTATTCATTCTTATTTGCAGTTTCCCGAACTCAAAAACATTAAACTCGGAGAAGACCACATGTGTAACAGTTACTACCCAGACTATATAGAAGGTGAGGATGGGGAATTGTCATGGTTCAATGCAGGCGTGAGGGTGGGTGTTGGTATTGGTCTTGGCCTCTGTGTTGGTGTTGGGCTAGGAGTCGGGTTGCTTGTCCGGACATACCAAGCGACCTCCAGGACCTTCAAGAGAAGGTTACTCTGATCCACTCGACCCGTCGACCTGTATGTTTTGTTCTGCCTTTTCTCATCAATAAGACAAACTAACATAGTAGTGCTACAATCTACAAGGTGTACATTTAACTCAAGTGGTGTCCTTGGGTTTTTTCCTTGTTGTAAATTATTACTTTTTAAGTTCTGATGTTGTTTTGTAGTCAATGCTGAGTGTTTGTTTGGCTAAGAGCAGAAAACTTTGTAGAAGTTTTGCAGTGCTATGTAACTATGTTTAAACATTTTAAGAGTAAGTTTTTATCGCCGTGAAGCTTCATATGCTGATTTCTTGGCCATTTTGTTGTATGCTTTATATTTGCCTGAACGTCTAGCCTATGTCTGCTAGTTTGGGATCAAGAGTATTGTCGTTATTAATAATTTGCTTAGTAATAATCGGAATATATTTGAAATGTGATGGTTGTCATATTTGCAAAGTCCAAAGAAAGGGCAAGTGCTCGGCCACTTGGATTGGGTGTTTAGGCAGGCGTAGGTAGGTTTGCGGGACGCCGGTTAAGAAAGATTTGTTGGTGAGGTCTGCGAAGTGTTGGTCAAAAGAGTTTATGGCTGGCCAGATATTTTTGCTATTGTTCCAAGATCTTTCCAATGAATAGGCTTAAGATGGAATTCATTAGTCACTTCAAGCAATTCCTGATTTCACTTCCTAAAGTAGTTGTAGGATTTGTCTATGAGCTAACTCCCGAGATACAGGTCTTTAGTGAGATTTTGTTCAGGAATAGAAAACATTCACCCCAACAGTATTACAAGTATATGAGTATATGAAACCATTTGAACTTCCACTAATTCATAATTATAAATAGATATATTTTTTGACTGGTTGGGTAAGTACAAACGACACCCATCTGAAGGGTTAGTTGAACAACCAATGTACATGTTTTAATGTCACTGACTCATCATGTTTATTAGCGTTCAAAAGTTGAAGTCGGTTTGGTGTAGCGTAAGTTCTTTTGCGTTGTTTTTTCCTGGAACAGACCGTTGAACCAAACTAAACCACATTTTCTAGTTTGGTCAGATACTTTTTTCCTCTTTTTTTCGAGGTTTCTTTTCAAAACTGTAGTTTGGTTTTTGTTTCTTACTTCTTCAAAGAAAGAATACTCAAATTCGATTTGAGTTGTTATTTAACCAACAGTGTTAGATGCCGAGCATCATACTTGGACATGACACATGTTGTGATTCTCACGTCGATATATTTGTAATATGTACTCTTACTCTCTCCTGTTACACACTTTGATAGTTTGATGGTAATACAAAATAACCAAAATAAAAAGAAAATTAAGGTGTTACTAGATGGTTTTTGATTTCTGCAGTTTTTTTTTAATTTCACCTTTCTACTACAAAATCTACGTTTCTTAGAAGCCTAAATACTCTGATAGTGATTTTTAATTATTTTTTCCATAGAGATAATCACCAACTAAACAGCATTAGTCTGTCTGCTTTTAAACATACAAACGAGCCCAAGTAATAGAGCACTCCATAAAACAAGCAAAAGGAACTAATGTGAGTAAACTGTTCTTCATAGTAAATATTCAATTTAATCTCACAGTAGCCTCATACGTCAGAACTCAGAAGTCAATACAGAATATACAATACGGAAACTAAGTTCCTTTTGAAATACAAAGGCAGCATATTTCATTAAGATAAGTATGATTGTGTAATCACAACCATGATTTTTTTTACAAAAGAAGAGGAAGGCTGAACAACAGCCAGTCAATGTTACTTTAAAGTTGGTCAAATATGCTTCACTTGACTGTAAGCTTAAAGTGCGGCAGCCAAGAGCTTGTTTGCCACATCGTAGTTTACTTCAGTTGGCAGCCGAACCATTAACAACCACTTCTGGTGGAACTCCATCAGAAGAGTGCCCATTTGTTGGGTGAACCTTGTCGGGTGCCCAGAGCGACTGCCTTTTGATATCATCCTTCTCCATCAAATGTCCGTATTCGACATGATTGTACTTGTAGTGGTTTGATCCTCCAAACTCCACAGCAAGAGCCTTGGGATCGAAGCTTTTCTCTAACAGGGCCATGCTTTCTTTGTTCTTGGGGTATACAAATTTCACCTTCTGAAATGTTTTAGGGTCCAGGAAATATCTGACAACCTGTACAATGACCAAGTTAGTTGACTTAGATAATGAGGGGGAAAACATGTGATCATGACCAAAAAACGTTGTCGAGAAAGCTGACCGTTAGGCAGGTAAAAAACTTAACCAAACAAAAGTAAGGAATCAGTCCTGTTCAGTGTTCACATATTGGAATGGGAATTGCAATTCTGATCATGACACTGCCTTACTTTCTTTCACCATTACAGCTTTTCTTTCTAGTCTCTACTCTTTGCAACTCATGTCATTCACAAATTACTGAAAATGAACCACAAGAAAGGGATATGCACCTTCCAGAAGGCTTCAAATATTCGTGGAGGATTGTAGAGAAAGGCAGAATAGAGTCGTTCAGGATAGTGGCACTGCAAAATATGTGCAGTTTCTCGTGCAACTTTTATGGGAACTGCTTTGCTCAGCGACCACCCACTGAAGTCTATCAACCAAACCATTTGTTCTTGGCCCTCAGGCAAATTAAGTATCACATTCTCCAAAAGATAAACTAGGAACCGGAGTTGGTTGTCATGCGAGAGTGTGTTCTGAGAAGAAAAAAAAAAGAAATTCCACTAAATATGTGGTTTCATTGTCAAGCAAAACAACATGATGGTACAACACCCATCAAAGGAATAAATTTCTTACAAACCTCCTTTCCTGGCTTCATCACCAGAACAGTCCTCTCTTCCCGGTCACAAAAATGTGCTCTATACATTTTTCCAGTTTCACCTTCCGCAGATATTTCATTCTAGCAGAATTAAAGCATTAGAGCTAAAGAGCTAAATAGTAAAATTTCAAAGCAAGCATGAAGATGTGGCTGCTCTATCTCACCCAGCAAATATCCTCCGGCTTATAAGTTGACCTCCACATTAGGGTCTCCTCCAACATCTTTTTTGACTTGTCGAGATTCCAGTTTCGAGCTTCCAAGTATCGCATCAAACATGCGTCCGTGCAGAACTGCGCTTTGCGGCCAGAAAGTGGTCCAATGGCAGTTCTTAGTTCATTGACCTGATCAACGAAAGAGCAATGGAAACGAAACGCATGTTATGGGTTGCAAGGAATCCACAAGTTAATGCTGAATAGTGACCCACGACCACCTCAGATTGAATACCCATAGGCATAAAGAGGAAAGTTGATCACACATGATGACGGAATGAAAGCATATGTACTCTAAAGATGTAGAAGATCGTAGCTAAGTTCTACATCATATAACATTGAAGGAATGTAATTTTTTTCCAGAGTTCAACACAAAATGACAAGCTCAAAGGGCTGTTGACAACAATATAAACTAAACAGAAAAGGAGCAATCATATGATTGTCACTGTCACGGAGACTTTACCTTTTCTTCTTTGTTGATGTTCTCCTCTTCGATATCATGAGTGTTGTGCTTCCGACGAAACATACTGGCTTCCACCTAATTTACTATGTCCAACCTGAAATATTCAATGTGGTTTGCTTGAAATATAAAGATAAAAGCGTAAACCTTGTTCACATGACTACAATTTGATATCAATAGGAAGTTTAGTTTTGGTGACGATTGTCATCCTGATTTGCAAATAAGTTTGTACGATGATTTATGCCTACTTCCCACGAGCAGAATACAAACATTAGTAATTGCTTAGTGCTGAAAAAAGAGTAATATGCATGCATATATATCTAAAAATGTTACCCAAAATAAGTTCATTCGTTATGTTATGACATTGGGATGCCATTAGAACTTGTATTTTATCAACGAAAACAAGTTAGAAAGGCATATAGGTGGCAAAGTCAGAAAGCCAGCAACTGACTATTTCAACTGGTATTGTAGTTTGATGTAAGAATATCGTATTTTCTCTTATACATGTCAAGTAACACAAGTGAGTGAATGAATGAATCACTTAGCTTTCTGGAAAGTTCGTTTAAAACATGATAGTGACATTGGCATATTTCTGATGGAATAGTATATGATTCACTCAACTCAGTTGGTAAAGGAGTATACAGAAATGTAGGGATAAGCTGGAATGAGTAGAGCAACTAACTCGAGCTAAACAATAAATTTTACAGTTATCATACTTGAAATCGTTTGGCTTTGCCTAATAAACAAGCCAACTGAATTAATACTTTGCAGGTCTCTCAACCAGTCAACCTTATTTCATCAACAAGGCAAACACATCCATGCTTTCATCACCGCTCTCAAATTAGGTCTACCTTCTACCATTGACAGCAAGTGGAGTGGAGACACATAAAGTCACTTAATAAAAGTAATCATTTCACAGGAAGCCATGCCCCAATAACTCAGTCAACCATTGATCTCAATAGCGCTACCCTGGTGAGTTTAGTGTTCTACGACCGACCGCAATCTACGAAATTGAATATACATAACGACCTAATGCGTACCCTTACGCAAACCCCTATCGAGTTGTAGTTGATCGTCCTCAATATATCATGTTTACTGCCCACACCACATAATCAGTTCCAATAAAAACCGGTCAATAGAATGGACAAAATTGCAAAAAATTTAACACAACAAAATCGAACGAAGTTTCTGACACAACTTGATCTCTTCACACAAAAATAACATCAACCAATCCAATCTCGACCAAAACTCCAAAACATAAAAAGAAAAACCAAAAATAAATAAATAAGCAAAAGAGAGTCGAGACGATGAAACTGAAAGACACATTGATCGAAACCAACGAAACAGAACACTCACAACACCGAATCCACAAATCATCCAACCGAAACAAACCCGAAAACACCATACCATCCCAGGGATCCGAAAGAATTCAGAGCCAATCCGAAGTTTTTGGGAAAGTTGAGGGGAAGACTGACCTGGTGGAGATGGGACGGAAGAAGGCGGAGTCCGAGAGGGTGGGAAGAGAAGGAAAGGCCTCTTTCTCTTTCTCGTCTGGTTTTTTCTTCGTCTTCGTCTTCGTGTGTGTATGTGGTGTGTGCATGTCAGCCGTTTTCCACCCGATTCCCGAACACGTGACTAGTGCGACGAACGTGCACTTGGTCGAGTGGGCCGGACCCTGTACAATTTTGATAGCAATACTTTTTGAAATAATTTTTTTCTTCAAATTAAACCCCCAATCGTAACACGTGGTGGCGAAGAATCTTGATTTTTAGTGCATACAAAACTTTGACGTATCAGACGTCGAGTTTTGTAGCAATAAATTTCTTAGAAAACACAACAATTGAGACATCAAGTTTTGTAGCAATAAATTTCTCCAACATTGAGTCCACTATAAGTAGTCTCATGCAAGTCATTTAAAAAAAGGTAAACTTAACACTATAAACATCGAGTTTTGTCAGACTATTGTTACGTGAGAGTAATAATTTCTCTAATGAGAGTTTTACAACGGTAGCTCGGTCTATGTGTTTTTATTCATAATTTGTGTCTGTTTTTGTTGTTTAGTCATCATGGATCTATTCATTGACTTTGTTTAGATTGAACTTGAGATGTTAATTGTGTATTTTCTCCATTATTATATATGCTATTTATATTTATATTTTTATATAAATATATGGATTGAACTTGGGCGAGCATAACCCTTACCTTACTTGCGAAACCATCACAATAAATAATATTTATATTTATGATGTATTTTACCAATAAGTATCACTAGCACCGCAAATAACACTAGGCACGTGTGAAATTATGTTATTTGGGCTTTATTTCTGAAAATTTTACATTATAAAAACAATATTAATTAAATGTTATAAGGTAATTAGCCAAGCTACAGATTCAACCTGTGATCCCCTCCTACAGGGTCAATGAGTGGTTGTAAATGGGTTTTGGGGAGGCAGATTGAACTTACTCTGCAACCAGCTAAATCTAAGGCAGGTTGGATTCAGGTTAGGCCCCAACCCACTTTAGATCTGATCTGTCTACACCCTTAAATGTATTAAAATTATGAATGTGATTAAATTGGTTTGGTTTGAATTAGAAGATTGTGAAATCCAAACTAAACTAGTTTTGGTATAAAAAAGAAGTCAATATGATACTAAAGAAATACATGAAATTTGACAAATACGATAAATATGTCAAAAACTAATAAATTATCAATGAAAATGAGAAAATGTGTACAACTCGAAAATTTAAAAATTGGAAGATTGTTTAAAAATCTTCAAGATAGAACTAATTTTCATAAAATTAAAGGTTTTTGTAAGCACACAGTTATAGACATAATTAACATTAATTTTGACCTAAAGTAGATAGCTTGATATGAAACCACCTTTAGAAATTGCCACTCACTATTACGAGATAGTGTAGTGAGAATGGATTCCTGCGTTCTAAATACAGTAATGAAAATTTAATGAATGTTGATTCAAGGAGGATGTTATGAAATATTGAAAGGCATCGACAATTTTTTCAATCATATACAACTATACAAGGTTATATGTGAAATCATCCGATAGTTATAGTTTACAACAGATTAAGATCGTTAAGCACGAAAAAGGACGTGTCGACAGGCTCAACATTGTTTAGGAACTCGAAACTTTACCTTATATGCTTAAGTACCATTGATATTTGACTGGAGGGTTTTCAAACTTGATGTCGATGCAGAAACAACCTGACGTTTAGTTATTTAATCAAGTTGATGTGTTAGTTTTTGTAACGTACCCGAAAACAGCGGAAAATTTAAACAATAATAAAGACCGTCAACGGTCAACACAGGCACGTCACCGGAAAACAAACCAACATATATATAAAATATATAAGATACAGACCCACGTGGAAGTCAACTATATAAATGAGTCAACTGTGATTACAACAAAAGTGAATGTACATGTAATCACTACCTCAAACAAAAGAAGCTACTAAAGAGAACAGTATCTAATCCCGGGGACACCGTCCTCGGTCACCACCTGACTCTAAACCTGCTCGCTACCTGAAATGAAAACAAACAAACATGCCTGAGTTCCCTGCAGGAACCCCGTATACCAAACCTCCTAAAATATAAAAAGGAATTAAAGACAATGCAATGCTATGCACATGATCATCCACCTCGGGCCCACAATAATGCCCTCACCGCCTCCGCGGCACTGAACCACTCCTGCCACTAGGGTCAAGTCAGTCCATTGCTGCCTCACAAGGGTCAGTCGACACCACTGCTCCCCAAAAAGTGCAGGAAGGAACCCCCGGTACACGCCGCACTCCAGGAGCGAGTCAGCCCGCCGAATACACAACTCGGGTCAGACGACAGCCGCTGCTCCCCCAAGAGCTGCCAAACGCGCACCCTGCCGGAACATCCTCGGCCTACCGCTAAACCCTCGCAAACTGCCCAAGGTTTACGGCACACATCCCTCACACCCCGCTCGGTAAGAGAGGAAAAAGGTAGTACAATAATACGCCTTCGTCGAAGGTGAAATCCGTAGCTCTCAAAGCCGGTAATCAACCGTCGCCTCGGAGCCGGTAGTCGACCTATACTCAACGGATCGCGTGTGGATAAATCCACCAACCTGCGGCAGATCGGTCGACCGCTACAAGCACACTGGTCGACCGGTCCCCCACACAGTACACAGTACTGTACAAACAAGTCTACCGGTCGAACCACGCCAACCGAATTACCGACCAATCGGTCGAACAAAAGTCATCTAGCGGTCGACCGTTTGGATGGTCTACGCGATACAATTTTATATAATATATATATCCGACCGGTCGAACCAAGGGGTCGTTCAACCGATAACAGGACTTCCGCATTTTGCCTAAGTGATATTCGGTCGACCGGAACTGCTATACAGTTCGACCGAATCAACACAGGCACTCTACCGCTTAAATAAAATGCTCAGTCGGTCGACCGAAAGTTAAAGAGCGGTCGACCGTTTTGATGGTCAAAGCTCCCAACCGACTAAGCATCGAATGGATCGGTCGAACAAGGTTAAGGGCGTTCGACCGTTTAATAAGTCAAAACCCCCAACCGACCCATTCTCATTGTTATTCGGTCGACCGGCTAAGTGGTCCCGTTCGACCGATAACAGCATAACCCCTTTTTCCCGCACAAATCTGGCATAACGGTCGACCGTCCTAAGACATCGTTCGACCGTTCGCGGGTAAACATCAATATAATAATAGGATCGGTCGACTGCCCACAGGCACCGGTCGACCGATCGTCGTCTTCAACCTCTGAATTGGTTGAAATCCGACGGGGAATTTGACACCAACGTCGATCCCCAACACTCACAAGGCATAAGTGAGTTATATTGAAGATTTGGCATACCTTTAGGTCGAGTGAAGAAGCCTCCCAAGTTTGCACCACTTCACTCCACTTCTTCTTCTCTTTCTTCACTTCTTCTCTCCTTCTTCTTCTTCTTCTTCTTACTGCCTCCTTCTCTTCTCCGAAAATCTCTCTCACTCTCTGGAGAAGACAAGAATTGAAGAAACGTTTTAATTAATCCTCACCCTCCTATTTATAGAAGAATTCCAATCTTATCTCCCACTCCACCTCCAAAGCCTCCAACCAAAACTATCCACCTCAATCTCCACATGTCTAACACCACCACCTCTTCATGCATGTATTAATTAGGATTAATTAGATTTAGTTTAATTTAATTAGGGTGCTTAGATTAGGTTATTACAATCTACCCTCCTTAAAAGAATTTCGTCCGCGAAATTCGAAACAAGTGACTTACCGGAATAACTCTGGATACTGCTTCCTGACATCCTCCTCGATCTCCCAGGTAGCCTCTCTGACACTGTGATGCTGCCACCTGACCTTCACCATCGGAATCGCTCTCCTCCTGAGCTGATGTACCATCTGATCCACAATCTCAACTGGTCTCTCATCTAATGACAAATCCTGTTGGATCTCCGGTACTGATATCTCAAACACATGAGCTGGATCGGCCACGTACTTCCTCAGCATAGAAACATGGAAGACGTTGTGAAGTCCTGCGAACTGTGGTGGTAGTGCAATCCTATATGCCACCTCCCCGACCCGATCCAATATCTCAAAAGGTCCAACATATCTCGGACTCAGCTTCCCCTTCTTCCCGAATCTCATCACACCTCTGGAAGGTGAGATCTTCAGGAAGACATGATCTCCTACATCAAAAGTCAGCTCACGCCTCCGCGTATCAGCATAACTCTTCTGCCTGCTCTGCGCCGTAGCTAGTCGTCTCCGAATCACGTCGACCTTCTCTGAATACAACTGGATAATGTCAGGTCCAACTAGCTGTCTCTCGCCCACATCACTCCAGCATACCGGCGATCTACACGGCCTCCCGTATAATGCCTCATAGGGTGTCATCCCAATACTCGAGTGGTAGCTGTTGTTGTAGGCAAACTCTATCAACGGCAAATGCTCATCCCAATGTCCGGCCCAGTCAAGTGTACACGCCCTCAGCATGTCCTCCAATGTCTGTATCGTCCGCTCTGACTGGCCATCTGTCTGTGGGTGGAAAGCTGTGCTAAACTTCAGACGTATCCCCAGTGCTCTGTGTAGACTCTCCCAAAATCTCGAAGTGAATCTGGGATCTCTGTCTGAAATGATACTGACTGGTACGCCATGAAGTCTGACAATCTCCTCAATATATAACTTAGCTAGACCCTCCAGAGCAAGAGTGGTCTTAATAGCTAAGAAATGCGCTGACTTGGTCAGTCGATCGACTATAACCCAAATCGCATCGTGAAATCTCCGTGTCTTCGGTAGCCCCGTAACGAAATCCATCGTCACGTGCTCCCACTTCCACTCGGGCAACTCAATCCTCTGCATCTGCCCTGCTGGTCTCTAGTGCTCGATCTTCACCTGCTGATAGACCAAACACCTCGACACGAAGTCTGCAACGTCCTTCTTCATACCTCGCCACCAGAAGTTCCGCTGCAGATCTTTGTACATCTTGGTGCTCCCTGGATGAATGGAATATCTCGATCTGTGTGCCTTCTCCATGATATCATGTCTCAGGTCCTCTGTCTTCGGCACCCAGATACGGTCTCTGAATCTCAGACCTCCATCCACTCCAACTCTGAAGTCTGACCCATCTCTGGCAGCTAACTGTAACAAACTGCTCAACTCCTCATCTGTAGTCTGAGCATGAATCACTGCTGATACTGTCTGAGGCTCTACTCTCAACCCTGCAATCACTGCACCCTCAGAGCTATCTGCAAATGGTCTCCACTCTGCCAAAGACTCTAGCAGTCGCCACTCCTGAATGCATAGGCCTGCTACTGATACCTCCACCTTCCGGCTCAAAGCGTCTGCAACTGTGTTTGCCTTCCCCGGATGGTAAGAGATAGTGAAATCGTAGTCCTTAATGAACTCAAGCCATCTGCGCTGCCTCATATTCAGCTCCTTCTGCGAGAACAGGTACTTCAGACTCTGATGATCTGTAAACACCTCGAACTGCTCGCCATAAAGGTAGTGTCTCCAGGTCTTCAGTGCGTGAACTACTGCTGCTAACTCCAAATCATGTGTCGGGTAATTCCTCTCATGGACCTTCAACTGTCTGGATGCGTACGCGATCACCCTCCCGTGCTGCATAAGTACACATCCTAAGCCAACACCTGAAGCGTCGCTATAAATCACGAATCCACCCGTGCCACTCGGCAATGATAAAACTGGTGCTGTGGTCAACAGTCTCTTCAGCTCCTGAAAGTTGTCCTCGCACTTCTGCGACCAAACAAAAGTGACTCCCTTCTGCGTCAGAGCCGTCAGTGGTGCTACCAATCTCGAGAAGTCTTTGATGAAGCGACGGTAATAACCCGTCAGTCCAACAAAGCTTCTAATCTCCGTCACACTTGTAGGGGTCCTCCACTGTGTCACCACCTCCACCTTCGCCGGATCCACTGATATCCCCTCTGCCGATACAATGTGTCAGAGGAATGCCACTCTGCCCAACCAAAACTCGCACTTTGAGAACTTAGCATATAACTGCTGAGCCCTCAAGATGCTGAGTACAATTCTCAGATGATCTCTGTGCTGCTCCACATCTGGCGAATAGATCAAAATGTCATCCACGAAGACAATCACAAATATATCAATATACTGCCTGAATGTCCGGTGCATCAGATCCATGAATGCTGCCGGAGCATTCGTCAATCCAAATGGCATCACCAAGAACTCATAGTGTCCATATCTCGTCCTAAAAGCTGTCTTCTGGATGTCCTCATCTCGGATCCTCAACTGGTGATATCCTGAACGCAGGTCAATCTTCGAGAAAACCTTTGCTGACTGCAGCTGGTCAAAGAGGTCCTCGATCCTAGGTAAGGGATACCTATTCTTCACTGTCACCTGGTTCAGCATCCTATAGTCTATGCACATCCTCAAGGATCCGTCCTTCTTCTTCACAAACAAAACTGGTGCACCCCAAGGCGAGACACTCGGCCTGATAAATCCAGAGTCCATCAACTCCTGCAACTGCTTCTTCAATTCTGTCAACTCAGCAGGTGTCATCCGGTATGGAGCCTTCGACTGTGGTGTAGTGCCAGCTACCAACTCAATGCCGAACTCCAACTCCCGGTGTGGTGGTAAACCTGGAATCTCCGCTGGAAAAACATCCGCGAACTCCTGCACCACCTCAATGTCCTCTAGCCTCTGAGACTCTGCCTCCGCAACCACAAGTGTAGCCAGAAATGCTGCACATCCCTGCTGTAATAGTCTCAGAGCTCTCACAGCAGATACAATAATGCGACCCCCTCTGCTTCTAATCCCTCTAATCAGAATATCAGGCAAACCCTTCCTCGGGATCAAAATCTTCTTCTCACGGCACAAGACTCGAATATCATATTGGGACAGCCAATCCATCCCAAGTATGACATCAAAGTCCTCCATCGGTAGCAAGACCAGGTCTGCCGGAAACTCCTGATCTCCCGAAATAACCGTGGCGCCGGGGACAAATCTCCCCACAGTGCCCACCAGACCCAGGGGTGTGCTGACCTCCAAAGTGGCAGTCAACATCGCAAGGGTACAGCCCAACACTCCCGCAAATCGCTCTGAGATGAACGAGTGTGTCGCGCCACAATCAAAGAGCACCCTAGCTACTGAACCAGCGACAAGAAGTGTACCTTCCACAACAGCGCCTCCATCACGAGCCTCCTCTGCCTGGATGGTGAAAACTCTGCCAATGCGCTGCCCCTGCTGGGGTCTGAAAGGTGGTCTACCTCCGCCTCCTCCTCTGCCTGGTGCGGGTAAACCCGGTGGTCAACTCGGCCCAGCTCCTCGGCTCGGACAACTCCTGATAAAGTGACCCATCTGGCCCGGAGTGAAACCTCCCACAAGTACCACAAGGCTCAGGTCGTGGTACTGCAACTCCTGCTCCCTCGAATCGGGGCCTCTTGCCCGGATTCCCTCCAGTCTGACATCCTGGCCTCCCAGAGAACCTACCTGATGGCCTCCTCTCATCCTGGTAGTTCTCCCTGTAGTCACGATCAAGAACAGAGGCACTCTTCACTGCATCGGCCAACGTGCTCGGCATGTGTGTCAGCACCTTCGTCCTCAACTGCTTCCGGAGCCCCCGGACGAACTTCCCAGCCCTCTGCTCCTGTGTAATATACATCTCGGGACAGTAACGCTCAAGGGCGTTGAACTTCCCGATGTAGCCTGCCAAGGTCATGTCTCCCTGCTGAAGACTCAGAAACTCCTCCCTCTTCGCATCCTGGACATGCTGCGGAAAATACTGCTCGTTGAACTCGCCAACGAACTCCTCCCAGGCTATATCATCTCTGTCCGCAAACACCACTACAGATGTGGACCTCCACCAGTTGGACGCAGCACCGCCCAAAACATAAGTAGCCAGGCCCACTCTCGCCTCTGGAGGACAACCAATAGCAGTGAAGATCTTCTGCATCGTGAAGATCCACTCCTCCGCAGCCTCTGCGTCGTACTGCCCCAGAAAGGTAGGCGGATGCTGGCGCATAAACCGGTCATGCATAGCGCCAGTCCCCGTCTGCCCAGTCTGTGCCGTCTGCTGCTGTAGCATCTCTGTCAGACGTCCGACCGTATCGAACAACGTCCGACGCTCATCCTCCCAAGCCTCATCCCTCGCAGTCTCACTCTCACCGCGAGTATGGGCAACCGCCTTCCCCCGTCTAGGAGGCATCTGCCAAAGGAAACAAGACAATATCAATATAATCTGTGCATGCATGATCTTCTAGACCTAACTCATAACTCAAAGGTGGTTTCCTTGGACAAGTACGCCGAGATCAACGCTCTGATACCAAATTATAACGTACCCGAAAACAGCGGAAAATTTAAACAATAATAAAGACCGTCAGCGGTCAACACAGGCACGTCACGGGAAAACAAACCAACATATATATATAATATATAAGATACAGACCCACGTGGAAGTCAACTATATAAATGAGTCAACTGTGATTACAACAAAAGTGAATGTACATGTAATCACTACCTCAAACAAAAGAAGCTACTAAAGAGAACAGTATCTAATCCCGGGGGCACCGTCCTCGGTCACCACTTGACTCTAAACCTGCTCGCTACCTGAAATGAAAACAAACAAACATGCCTGAGTTCCCTGCAGGAACCCCGTATACCAAACCTCCTAAAATATAAAAAGGAATTAAAGACAATGCAATGCTATGCACATGATCATCCACCTCGGGCCCACAATAATGCCCTCACCGCCTCCGCGGCACTGAACCACTCCTGCCACTAGGGTCAAGTCAGTCCATCGCTGCCTCACAAGGGTCAGTCGACACCACTGCTCCCCAAAAAGTGCAGGAAGGAACCCCCGGTACACGCCGCACTCCAGGAGCGAGTCAGCCCGCCGAATACACAACTCGTGTCAGACGACAGCCGCTGCTCCCCCAAGAGCTGCCAAACGCGCACCCTGCCGGAACATCCTCGGCCTACCGCTAAACCCTCGCAAACTGCCCAAGGTTTACGGCACACATCCCTCACACCCCGCTCGGTAAGAGAGGAAAAAGGTAGTACAATAATACGCCTTCGTCGAAGGTGAAATCCGTAGCTCTCAAAGCCGGTAATCAACCGTCGCCTCGGAGCCGGTAGTCGACCTATACTCAACGGATCGCGTGTGGATAAATCCACCAACCTGCGGCAGATCGGTCGACCGCTACAAGCACACTGGTCGACCGGTCCCCCACACAGTACACAGTACTGTACAAACAAGTCTACCAGTCGAACCACGCCAACCGAATTACCGACCAATCGGTCGAACAAAAGTCATCTAGCGGTCGACCGTTTGGATGGTCTACGCGATACAATTTTATATAATATATATATCCGACCGGTCGAACCAAGGGGTCGTTCAACCGATAACAGGACTTCCGCATTTTGCCTAAGTGATATTCGGTCGACCGGAACTGCTATACAGTTCGACCGAATCAACACAGGCACTCTACCGCTTAAATAAAATGCTCAGTCGGTCGACCGAAAGTTAAAGAGCGGTCGACCGTTTTGATGGTCAAAGCTCCCAACCGACTAAGCATCGAATGGATCGGTCGAACAAGGTTAAGGGCGTTCGACCGTTTAATAAGTCAAAACCCCCAACCGACCCATTCTCATTGTTATTCGGTCGACCGGCTAAGTGGTCCCGTTCGACCGATAACAGCATAACCCCTTTTTCCCGCACAAATCTGGCATAACGGTCGACCGTCCTAAGACATCGTTCGACCGTTCGCGGGTAAACATCAATATAATAATAGGATCGGTCGACTGCCCACAGGCACCGGTCGACCGATCGTCGTCTTCAACCTCTGAATTGGTTGAAATCCGACGGGGAATTTGACACCAACGTCGATCCCCAACACTCACAAGGCATAAGTGAGTTATATTGAAGATTTGGCATACCTTTAGGTCGAGTGAAGAAGCCTCCCAAGTTTGCACCACTTCACTCCACTTCTTCTTCTCTTTCTTCACTTCTTCTCTCCTTCTTCTTCTTACTGCCTCCTTCTCTTCTCCGAAAATCTCTCTCACTCTCTGGAGAAGACAAGAATTGAAGAAACGTTTTAATTAATCCTCACCCTCCTATTTATAGAAGAATTCCAATCTTATCTCCCACTCCACCTCCAAAGCCTCCAACCAAAACTATCCACCTCAATCTCCACATGTCTAACACCACCACCTCTTCATGCATGTATTAATTAGGGTTAATTAGGTTTAGTTTAATTTAATTAGGGTGCTTAGATTAAGTTATTACAGTTTTCGTCCACAACCACAACTTTCCCACACCCCACTAAACGGATTCTCTCCTCTTGCCAAATTAATTAGTGTTGATACTTATCAAGACCCCCACAAATCTAAATACAAACTAAACTCTCTCTAGAATGTTCATGAATTTAATCTTCAATATTCAAACAGAAGTTGTGAGTTGTGACGCGGGAACTCGAATCCGGGAGTTTGTTATGACGTGAAAGCACATCTATCAGCATTCAGCAATCAATCATTCTCCATTTATTAATCTACTCTATTTTCGACTTCACGATTGAAGACATGGGATCCCACAACTACAATTCGATTAAATCGCTTATTTGACTCGCATTAATTCTTATATCCTGAGCTGAGACCACCATCGAACTAGAACCACACAAGGAGAAATGGAGGAGATCAGTTGTGATATGGTGATCACCCCCACAGCAGCTCCAAACAATATCGAGCGATCGGAGAGCTCTAGTCCCCTTCTCAACAACCCCTTCATCGACACGCCTGAGGAATACAAGAAACTCACTCGGTCTTCGAGCAATCCTGAGGAAGAGAGAGGCAATGGGAAGTTCCCAGAGAAGCCTGTTAATATGAATAAAAAGCGTCTCCCTCGCTTTTTGGATTTCCACAAGAGGCGAGCGAATAGCCATGGTGGGCATCGGGAGCAAAAAGAAGGCGAGATTGATGAGATGGAGGCGGTAGAGAAGGCTAAGGAAAGGGATCAGAAGGAGAAGAAAAAGAGATCGTCGTGGTTGCCCGATCCTGAAAACCGATGGCCGATTCAGGGATGGAGTTGAGGAGTATCTGGCGGGTCGAATCTATTAGCCGCAAGAACGCAAATAAATGTTTGCAGTGTCCTGTGGTGACCCGGGAGTTAGATCAATATAGGTATGATGGATTCATTTATTTTGGTGCACTTGCATGTTAATGGTTCTCTGTGTAATTGTGGATGAAGTTTACCTCTCCTCTCGCATGATTTACAAGTCTATTTGAACATGTAAGCAAAATAATGCTCAAAGCAAGGAATCTAGATAAATTTCGACATGGTTCATAGAATATTGTCAAACCATTCAGTATCAATTTGTTATTGGTTGGCAGAAGTAAATAAGCTTAACAGCAGGAAATCAACTCAGAAGTAAGCTTGTTTTTATGACAACAGTTCTGACAAATTTTAAAAAAAATCTCAGTTATGAATGCACAGATCGCATATTACACCACCTACTGTCAGATCTTGACCCATTTTCACTGAAACAAAAAAAGGTTAAATAAGAAAATGTGTACTAGAAAAACGTTGGTCGCCAAGTGGATTTGGATCCCATGGAAGAGTCCAACGTTTCTGCCACATCAGCCAATATAAAGGCAGAAGGTGCTTTTCGAGGAATACCGTAGTTTGCAAAACAGAACTATAATTTGTAGGTTGATTACCTTGTAGTTGTTTGCTGGCGTTCAACTTCAGCATCTCTTGGTTGCTTCAGAAGTGATGAGATACAGGAGAAAATACTTGATTTGTTGTAGACGGGCATTAGCTTTAGACCTGTATTTCCTCTTTTGTGTTTCTGAACAAGACGGGAGGATATTTCAAGGGAAAATTTCCAGAACTCTAATAAAAACTGTGTATGTATTCTCACCGTAGACTATTAAGTTTAACCATGAAAAGTTATGTGCTCAAAATGAGCCTCAGATTTTATTTTTTCTGTCATCAAACGAGTGTTCGAAGAAATCCAATTTCAAGCTTTTGATATCCCTCCAAAAAGTAAATCAGTTATCGAGCAATACTAAAATTTGTCGAATATCAAAACAGTATTTACGAAGTACCTCTGTGAGCGTGAGTATATAAAAACATCATGGCCTCAAACTACGACTAAATTATCCTGGGCTTAGAATTACTTTATTAAAAACTTAACTAGCATTTGTCCCGTGGAAGAACGTACAACAATCGCGAAATCTGAACTAACATAGATAATGATTAATGACATTGTATACAAGAGCATATTACATCGGATTGATCTAAAAAATGATACAGCTACTAATCCACTCCGTTGAAGGGATCTTAGTGGACTTGAACCACTGACCTCTCAATAATAATTGAGCGCTCTACCAAATCGAGCTGAAGATCCATTTGAAAAACAAAGTTATATCAAGAAAAAAAATTCTCCAGACAACACAAGAACAAGCAGATGGACGTAAGTCATAAAAAAGGCACAATAATCTAATCTGGCAGAACACTGCATTCAGGTAGAGTTAATGGATCTCGCACGTTAAAAATAAACATTGTAACCACCACTTCATCAAAATATCCCACAGCTTCCAGATTTAAGAAAATAATATTAATAGGAGAGTATGCATACTAGAAAATTAAACAGTAGCAGAATCTTTAGCGCTTGAATCACCAATGTACCAAACTGACAAACACAGACTGCAGGGCATGAAGGCAACATAAGGATGGGTAAGTATGAACAGCCAAATGATAAACTGTGGAAACTTACATCATCCGCTAAATCCATCCAAAGGTATGGAAAAGAGAATATTCAACCGTATCAGAAGCCCACCATGTTCAGTGCAGAACCCACCTCATGCTCTCATACTGGTTAGACGAGTGACACAAGAAAAGAAACTGTAGAGTGTTAAATAAATAACATACTGATTATAACCACAGAGGTAATGGCTTGAAGCTGTAGAGTGTAGACTTGTGTTGGACGCGTCCAGGTTTTGGTGCACCATATAAGATGAGTTCATGTGTTACTCATCTTCAACGTGCGCAACAGACTATCTTGATTTTCCTCTGTTAGCAGCAAAATATCATCACCAAAACCAGCTTGGCAGCTTAAGATCCACGACCACAAGTTATATATTGCAAACTACCCCGTAGAAAGAATGACATCCATAATCCTTGGCTTCTGCAAAGGGAACATGAGTAAATAACCGAAACTTCTGCAAATATCTTATTATTAAATACTGAAGAACAGCGTTCTACCAAAACATCAGATAGACAGTGACACATAGGCACTCAAAATTCTTACGATCAATGTCACATTTTGGTATGCAAAGTGCTAAAACGCATCATTGCTTGACACATAGGTTACATATTGTATGACACAAAATTGAGTACAAACTCATGACCTACAAGCCAAACTATGAAAAGACTATGGCTAACTATACCCAACATGCCACAACTTGACAGTTTGAGTTTTATTTTTCCGGTTTAAACAACTTGAAGAATTACGAGTAAATGCCAAGTATTAACTTCCCTTGTACGGCATGTTCAATAGTCTCATTACGAACTAAATTATTACAAAACGATATTCAAACAAGCTATAAACATCATTACCATGAGATGGTTCAAATGGTAAAATGCAAGGATATCTGAAAAAATAACAAAAATATCAGTTTACTTCCTTTATATAGTAACCAAACGTGCAAGAAGCAGTTTACAGATCTGCAATGGTGGATCAGGAATCACAGTTTTGAACATAATACCATGCGAATTTTGAGCATGATACAATGAGAATCACCACATGAAGTTTGGGACAGGATAAAAAATCCATGCTCTTTTGCAAAAAGGATAACTCCTTTCATTCAGCCCCTTCTCTTTTAGCATGCAGTCTTTTCTTTGGTCGACAAACTTGCATACAATGATACAAATAGATCTTGAAAAATGCCAACTACTAAACAAGCATTGGTTTGGAAGGATTCCTAATCTAGCCCACTTGTGGACACAAGTTAGTTTCCAACATCTCATAAATTAGTTGTGACTGAACCAAATCTTGCAAACAAATAAATTAGCAATTATAAGATGTAAATAAGGTAACAGCTGGATTACCCCAAACTTTCCTCGAGAACTTTATTAAGAGATGCAAATAACAATAATGAAATAATATATTGTGATTGAATGAATACATCGAGAAATTCATTAACAAGCAATAATAGCATGTACCTGTGATCTCTTTATCCACCATACGTATCGAAGCCACAATCAATGCAGTGCATGTAAGTGATGTTTGGCGTGTGGTTGGTAGAAACAAACAGCAAAGGTGCTAAACGACATACAACCAAATAGGAAGACGGGGTGGGAAGAATATCCTGGGCAAGAAAAAATGCCATGTGATCTCCTTCCCAAGGAACCAAAAGAGATGCTTTTATGAGGTCCTGTAACCTGCCATGCGAGCATACCCAACATGGCAAAGGTCTAGAGTACGGCAAATAACAACACCATCCACTGCAGTTAATGTTACTTTTTTACCTTCTCATTATCAAAAGTTAAAGGTTGCAATTCGAATCACAGAACAAAACATTGGTCTTTACAGCTTTACAAAAATGTGAAGATTTCATGTGTTATAACATCTTTATCCCTCCACGATTCGCCACAAACTGGTAGCGGTGAACTGGAAACCTTAAATTCCCGATTTTCCATAAACAGAGGATACAAATCTGCAGTCCATCAAAAAACTAAAAGTTAAAACAAAATCAACAAAAATAAGAACTACAACATACCTAATTAAGGGATTTTACCAATTGAAGGTCGTTCATCAGATCAACAGCACCCATGACGATGCTGAAAAGAAACTAATCAAATCCCGTACACTGATAAATGCTTGCACATGAGTTTGAGTTTACTTTAATGAACTTGACAAGTTGAGGTTACTGAGTTAAAGTTAATTACAGGCATGATATACTTCTGCAAAGATAACCGGATCAACAATTCTGCGAATGTCTTAAGATCAAAGATTCAAAATAGCACTCTGACGAATCATATGGCACAGGACCAGCAATACAACTCAGTCCCATACAAACATGTGTATGAAAACTGAACTCCAATTGGTAGTATGTTACAACATTGTAAACTTATTGGCATGAGAAATGCCATAATGCACAGTTGTGTGACACAAAGGTTGCATAAAACTGATACATGAAATTCAGTGATAAGAAAAAAATACTTTAAACAGCATAACAGATAGTAAGGGATTGTCTTGCATGATTTTCCATATTACAGTAACTTGCGACTGTTGAGAAAACCCTCAAAAGCTTGTTAGGGGTACTTATTGTGTGCTTTGGCTGAGAGGGGCTGTAGTTCATAACCCTTTCAACTTTTTACGTAATAAACTCAACCAGTCATCCGAAAAAAACAGTAAGGGATTAATTTTTGCTGATCTGAAACAAGATAAATAATGAGTACTGGGCAAAAATTTAACATTCCTAGTGGAGAAACATCGAGTTCAAGATAACAGGAAAGTAACTCATACAGAACAAAACCATTATGAGTTAAATTGTTACAGAACAATCTTAAGTAAGTTGTGAACATTGAGAAGCTACAATGAAATGGTTCAAATAAAAGTAAAATCCAGAAGCATCTTTTAAAAAATAACAACCAATAGACCGGCTAAAACTCCATTCATACGCCGAGAGTGTAAGAAGCAGCTTATAGATCAGCAATAGTAGACCATATGATAACCGCTGCTCGGTACTAATATGTGTATTTCGTGATGATAAGGATTTGATTTTTTTAAAACATTACCATGTGAATTTTACATGTAGGATGTAACAACAAAGTAAATCAGGAGTATCGGAAGTTTCATTTGCTCTTGCATGATCCAACTACCAAATAACACCCATTTTAAGTACAAAACTACTTAAGACCAAATGTGTACAAGAGTTGGTTTCCCATTATCTTAAAAACTCCATTACACATATATAAACAAACAATACCTTGTGGAAAAATAAATTAGTTAAAAGATGTAATCTCAGAAGCAATCTCTTAGTTAAAAGATGCTTTTATTAGTTAAAAGATTCCTCAAATTTTCCTCTTCAAAAGAAGCAATCTCAGAAATATACCTTGTGATTGTACATACATGTTGGGAAATAAATTAGCAAGCAATAATGGCATGTACCTTGAATTTGCTATGCAGTGAGTGTATCTCATTGAAGGCACAATCAACGTAGTGCATGTAATGATTTCTTGGCACGTGGTTGGTAGAGTAAAACGATGCCAAAAGAGCCAAACAACATGCACCTAGAAATATTTCTAAGCTAGCAGATGGATTCCCCAAAATGTCATCATCATTAGCTAGTAGGCAATCTTCATAGAATACCTTGTGATTGAACGGATACGTTGGGAAATAATCAACAAGCTATGAAGGAATGTACCTTTGATTTTGTTCTGCAGCCTGTTTCGCATGCATGGAAGCCACAATTGATGTAGTATGTGTAAAGATGTTTGTTGTGTAGTAGGCAGGACCAAACGAGCCAAACAACATGCAAGCACAGAGAAGGCACGCATTCAGGGGTGGAAAGAAGATCCCGGGCCAGAAAAAAAACCGTGCGATCTCCTTCCCAGGGACACCAAAAAAACCAATTTTATTAGGTGTGGTGACCTGCCATGCGAGCGCACCCAACATGGCAAAGGTCTAGAGTACAGCAAATACCACTCTTCCATTCATGGTGGTTAATCTAGCTTTCGCGTCATCTTCTTATATCAAAACCTAAACACTATCTTCATCTTCCAGCATTTAGTTACCACAACCACAACAATTATTTATAAACTTAAGTCTTTACAACATCTTCATCTCTCCAATATAAGCCACGAACTGCTAGCGTTGAACTTCAAATCCTAATCTCCTCACTTTCCATGCACCAAGAATATAAATCTTCACCTAAATTGTCAAAAGAGAAACTCAAATCAAACAAAACCAACAACAAAGATGCATTCCAATATACTAGTGAAGATGCATTAAAAAGGCTCACAATGATACCTACAAGAAAGCGTCGAACATCATCTTCTCAGTACTTTCTCAGTTCCCTTCTTAGCTTTGTCTTGAGATTGGCTTCGTTGCGATCAACAGAAAGCTATAAATAGAAAAGGAGAAAAGGCATATGAACTTGAAACCTGACGTCAAAATTCAACAATTTAAAACCCTAAAACCCTAATTATTGCCAAAAAAGCTTAAAACCCTAATTTAACATCAAACCCGATGTGAAAAAATTTTTGAAACTCTAATTCAACAACTTGAAACCCTAAAAAAACTTGAAACCCTAATATCCCCCTTTCGATGCACGAATATACATATCTTTAGTTACACTAAAATAATCCAAAATCTTAACAAATCAACAAAAAGAATTACACCGTAAAACACAAGAGATTTTACCAATCGGAGGTTGTTCTTGAGATCAACGTCACCTTCTCTTCCACTTCAATTGCACCCATCTCTTGGTTAACCGCTTCTTCGTCGCCATCTACCGCTAAATCCAACAAAGGAAAAAGGGAAAGGAAAAAAAGAAGATTTTACTTTCCGGAATTAGATGGAAAAGGGGTGGGGACAAGTATTTATAGGAAGACACGCGACGAGAAATAACCGGGAGTGATTGAGAACGTGGGTGTGATGGACGTCTGGGATTGCATTCACGTTCACACCCACGTTCCTGGTTTACCGCGTAAGTCAGGTGGAAGGGCAGATCGGATCATAGAGTCATAATTCATAATGGTATCACAGATTCTACGCTATGACTACGTCATTAGGCTGTAATTACCATTTCAAAGATTTCTTATATTAAATTGTCGTCTTATTTCATTTTATACTTAACCCATTCAAACCGCAGTGATAGTTTAGTGGTTTACCTACAAGGTATTAATCATCATGCACCTAGAATAATTCTAAGCTAGCAGATGGATTTCCCAAAATTTCATCATCGTTAGCTAGTAAGCAATCTTGAAATAATACCTTGTTATCGAAAGCATACGTTAGGAAATAAATAAACAAGCTATGAAGGAATGTACCTTTGATTTTGTTCTGCAGCATGTTTCGCATGCATGGAAGCCACAATTGATGTAGTATGTGTAAAAGATGTTTGTTGTGTAGTAGGTAGGACCAAACATTAGTAAACGAGCCAAACAACATGCAAGCACAGAGAAGGCACGCACACGGGTGGAAAGAAGATCCCGGGCCAGAAAAAAAACCGTGCGATCTCCTTCCCAGGGACACCGAAAAAACCAATTTTATTAGGTGTGGTGACCTGCCATGCGAGCGCACCCAACATGGCAAAGGTCTAGAGTACAGCAAATACCACTCTGCCATTCATGGTGGTTAATCTAGCTTTCACGTGATCATCTTCTTATATCAAAACCTAAAATCTATCTTCATCTTCCACCATTTAGTTCCCACAACCACAACAATTATTTATAAACTTTAGTCTTTACAACATCTTCATCTCTCCAATATATGCCACGAACTGCTAGCGTTGAACTTCAAATCCTAATCTCCTCACATTCCATGCACCAAGAATATAAATCTTCACCTAAATTGTCAAAAGAGAAACTCAAATCAAACAAAACCAACAACAAAGATGCATTCCAATATACTAGTGAAGATGCATTAAAAAGGCTCACAATGATGCCTACAAGAAAGTGACGAACAGCTTCCTCTCAGTACTTTCTCAGTTCCCTTTCTTAGCTTTGTCTTGAGATTCGCTTTGTTGCGATCAACAGAAAGCTATAAAGAGAAAAGGAGAAAAAGCATATGAACTTGAAACCCGACGTCAAAATTCAACAACCTGAAACCCGACGTTAAAATTAAACATCTTGAAACCCTAATTCAACAACATCAAACCCGATGTGAAAAAAAAATTGAACTCTAATTCAACAACTTGAAACCCTAAAATAAAATAAAAACTTGAAACCCTAATTTCCCCCTTTCGATGCACGATGATACAAATCTATATTTACACTAAAATAATCCAAAATCTAAACATAATCAACAAAAAGAAAGCATTAGACCGTAAAAACAAGATATTTTACCGATCGGAGGTCGTTCCTGAGATCAACGTCACCTTCTCTTCCGCATCAATCGCGCCCATCTCTCGGTTAAACGCTTCTTCGTCGCCATCTACCGCCGAAACCTACAGGGGAAAAAAACAGAGAAAAAGAAGATTTTCGTTTTCGGAATCAGATGGAAAAGGGGGAGGGACGGGTATTTATAAGAAGACGCGCGGCCGCGAGAAATAACCGGGAGTGATTGAGAACGTGGGTGTGATGGACGGCTGGGATTGCGTCCACGTTCCTGGTTTACCGCCAAAGTTAGTTGGAAGGGCAGCTCGGATCGTAACTCATAAGCGTATCACGGATTCTAAGCTGCGACTGCGTCATTAGGTTACGATTTCAAAGATTTCTTATATAAAATTGCCGTCATATTTCATTTTATACTTTACCCATTCAAACCGAAGTTATAGTTTAGTGGTTTACATACAGGGAATTAATCATCATGCACCTAGAAATGTTGTCGTCCAAATACACAGTACAATGTATTTTTCTATCAAATTGATCCATGATCTCTCCTAGAACGGCTTAAGGCCCAGTGGACATCTAAAGTGAATTCTAAAGCTTGGCTCCGATTGATTCCTCCTCTTTGACTTCTTCAAATGTGAGCGGTTGTCTTAATATTGATTTTAAGTTGAAGTTATAGCATTCTAATGTCTTATTATCCTTTGTCTTGAGCTTTTCTGCTCAAGTTTTTATTTGACCACATTAAATTGCTTCGAACAAACACGAGTAAAGTTAGTCTAGATGATTATGATTCTTTCTGTGGTTCTAGGAATTTTACAGTTCGAAGTGGTCACAAGATATATTATGATTAGATTCACAGAGATGTTGAGTGTGATGTAGCTTAAGAATACTCATTTTACAAATGAGCTTAATCATTATTTAAATATTACGACTCATGATTCTTCCCCCTCAGAATTTAAATAAGTCATGTGCAAATTGATTCTTTGAAATATGTAGGGCTGTAAATGAAGCGGGTAAAATCCACCCCGACCCGCCAACCCGACCTGCCTAAGTCGGGTAGCAAGGTAAAAAACTTAACCCGCCACCTGAATACTCGTCAACCCGACTAATAAATGGGGCGGGTAGCGGTTGTGTTTTCTACCCGCCTCGATTACCCGATTACCCGCCTAAGAATTTAATAAATTAAATATTAAATAATATATATATACACACTTATATACCATATACATATTCTCTGATCCATAATTTACTAATAGTGTTATAAAGTTGATGTTATTTATAATTTTATGGTGTTCATCACATTGGTAATGTTTTAAGGTGCTAATTTGTCGTGTTTTTTTAATTTATAGTGCTATGCAGCAGAAGAAAAAACATATAAAAATTCATTTATAAATCTACCCACCCCGCATAACCCGTTTACCCGACCCACGCCACCCGCGTAACCCGTTTACCCGATCTTAGGCGGGTCGGGTAGCGGTTAAAAAAATTTCACCCGACCCGCCAACCCGCCTACCTTAGACGGGTCGGGTTGCGGTGGGTTTGAAACCCGCCCCGACCCTACCCGACCCGTTTACAGGCCTAGAAATATGTACTCTGGGGGAATCTAGATATATAGTTCAACATGGTTCATGGAAGATACTCAAGTGTTAGAAGTCAACAAGCCTTCATATCCATATGTGATGGGAGGGAATGGAGCTTGTTTAGATGACAAGATCTCCGAGAAATTAAAAACAATTGAAAGCTAGGTTAGGATTGAAGATTCCATATTACATGTTATCTCTTCTCCGGTCCCATGGAAGAGTCCAATGTTTTTGCCAATGTACAGCCAGAAAGTGCTTTACAAGGAATAGCATGGTTCAAAAATAAGGAATACGGTATTTTCTAGGTAGAATATCTCGCCGTCTAAAATCTCATAATTGCTTCAGAAGTGACAAGGACAGGAAGAGCTAGTTGAGTTGATGTAGGAGTTGGCTTTGAATCAGCATAGCATTTCCTCTTCGGTGGTTCTCAAGAAGACGCCCGTGATATAGTTCCAGAATCCTACTATAATTAATTATACGAGTACAATTTTAAAAGTTTAAGCACGAAAAGATCATCAGATTCTACCTGCCATGACACGAATCGAGACCATATTCTTGGCAAATCTAGATGTTCAGTTGCTGAAAGGAAAATTACCTAAAACTGGCTACTTTAAACTCTGTACATAGTAGATAACTGTATCATTACTTGAATATTTTAGCTCAACCTCAAAGCTCGCAGGGAATTTACCGACTGGGATGCATGTATGCGTTTGAAAGTAAAACTACGACTATCATTATCTTAAAAATACTTTATTAAAAAGTAAACTATTTTGTATTGTAGAAGAACGTAAAGTTAATAAAAAGTTAAATAATGCATCTGAACGAACAATAAATATAGACATTTTATCATGGCCCATTGCATACTGACAATAATCTTACAAATGTGTCCGATAGTGACAATAAAATACTGACTATAATCTTACAAATAATGGTTAGCATTTGTAGCTTGGTAGCTCGATGCATCCAGGTACGGTGTGACATATGAGATGTGTTCATGTGTTACTCATTCAATGTGCCACAGATCATCTTGATTCTCCCCTCTTGAAAGCAGCATATCATCACGAAAACCAGTTTAGTTCCAAGAATAATGAAGGATACACGAGCCCCTTTTTGATGATCTCAACTAAAGGCAAAAGGATCGATACTTCCGTGAAACTCTTATGATCAAAGGCTTCAAAACATCACTCCATCCAAGCATGAGAGATCAACAAATGCAGATAGAACAGATCAATGTTTACAATCACGTACAAAGTGCCGAAATGCACCATCATGTGAGGAATCTGGTGTCACGAGTCAAAAAATTCTGCATTAAGAGAAACCATACTCGTGGAAGTACTGCAGAATATGATGAATTATGAAAATTTTGGCAAACTATTTCCAACCACGCCACAACTCAACAATATGTTGAAAATTTTAATTATAGTGAGATCGCACAAGCAAACAACTGCAGATCTAAAATATATATACAACAAATAATCAAAGCTCAATAATTTAACAATCAACAATAGTACCAAAAGCATAATAAAGATTCAAAACATAGTACATATGTAAAACAGACAGTTGGGGATTGACAAATGACTTTTCGTGATTTGAAAATTATGAGTACCATGTAAAAGCTTCCCTCGTAGGGAAACAGGGACTTCAAGATAAGGGAAAGCAATCAAAAAATGACATGAATTACTACATAAAGATTTTGAATGACTTATAAAGTTCGCAGCCCATAAATGACATGACCGTGAATAGATTCAAACGTAACTAGGATATAGTGACGTCTAAAAGATGATTACAACTGACAGATTACCTAAAAGTTACTTTATTCGTAGTCACTGAATATGAAAAGGGTGGGAAGAAGATCCCGGGCCAGAAAAAACCCGTGCGATCTTCTTCCGAGGGGCACCAAAAGAACTTATTTTATTAGGTATTGTGACCTGCCATGCGAGCGCACCCAATATGGCAAAGGTCTAGAGTACAACAAATAGCGCTCCACTATTCACAGTGGTTAATCTTGCTTTCGCATCTACTTATATCAAAACCTCAATATATCTGTTCGAGCCAAGTGGAGCAGGAGTCAGATGCTCTTGCCTAAACAAAATCATGGTCTTCGTGGTTCTGTATCTAAAGATTCATGCATGTGCTACAACACTTTCATCTCTCAGCGATTCGCCACGAACTGGCAGCATTGAACTTCAAACCATATTCTCCCCCCTCTCCATCCACAAAGAATATAAATCTGGACATAAATTGTAAAAAAGAGAAATTCAAATCAAACAAAAAGGAAACATTACAATGAACTAGTGAAGAGAATTTACCAATCGGATGCCATCCGTTCTTCAAATCAAAGGCTCACGATTGCACCGACAAGAAAGCAACGAGCGACGAACAGTGCTTCCCTTCAACTAGCTTTCCGCTTAAACGCTTCCTCATTGGGCATCAACAAAAAAACCTATACAGAGAAAAGGATTAACAAAAAAGGGGATAAACTTGAAACCCTAATCTCCTCCTTTCGACGAACGAAGCATACAAATCCATACTTATATACTCACATTTTACCGATCGGAGGCCGCTCGTAAGACCAAAGTCGCCTTCTCTTCCGCTTCAATATCGACCATATCTCGGCTAACCGCTTCCTCGTCGCCATCGCAAGCAACCACCGAAACCTAGAAAGCAAAAAAAAAAGGGAAAAGGAAATTTTCGTTTTTGGAATCGCTTGGAAATAGAGGCCCCCGACGGGTATATATAGGAGGAGCTTGGAAGCTGCGGCGAGAAATAAACGGGTGAGATTGACTCCGTGGGGTTGATAGACGGTTGTGATTGCGTCTACGATCCCGGATCCAGCGCTGCTGACAGGGTCGTGAATCGTAAGTGGGCCTATGTGTGTGCGTAAGTTTGGGCCGATTATAACGAACAGAGAAGATTTCAACGAGTTTGGGCTGATTATAATGAACAGAGAAGATTTCAACGATTTTTTTAAGAATTTTCAAAAAACATTAAGATTGCAACCATTGTTTTGGTTTACCTGTTCAAAAAAAAAACTACCGTCGAGTCCTGCAGGTTATTATGCATTTACGCGTAATAAAATGTTTTCAGCTAAATGCAATGCACTTTATCTATTCTATAAAACGTAGTCATGATCTTCATAAAACGAGAGTAGGATGGATGACTAGATCGGTTAGGCCCAACAAACATTGTTAAAGCCCATATTGGGTTTAGGCTGGCCGGCCGGCCAGAGCAAAGAATGTAGTAGAAAATAGATTCTAAACTTTGGGCGTCAAATGTTGTCACATTCATATCACAATTTCAATCACAAAAAATTATTATAGTTATCTAGTTGACTTCCTAAACCGTGGTTGTCGTCTTAAAAATGCTTTTTAGTTAGTTTTGCTTTCAATACAATATTTTCACTTAGGACGTGTCAATTGCAAATTTTATTGAACTTTGAACGACAAAATTTTACAAATCTTGGGATTTCTAAATGACGTCATTTGTTATGATCTAATCCCTCATTAGGGATTAAACCCACGAAATTAGGGTTACTTGCATGGAGAAGGGAAGAGAATGATGAGTTTAGGGTTTAGGTAGGGGCCGGTTACTGTAGCATGCTTGGGTTGTTGTGTTTATAAGAAGCAAAACTCACCTCTCTCTCTCTTGTTGCCATTTTCGTTTTCCACCTAAAAGCCCAAGACTCCAGTGCATCCCGACGACCAGAGGAGGAGCTCCGGCGACGTGGTGGAGGCGCACGCGAGGAGAAGACACCGGGAACGGAGGTAGGAGGGAGAAGAAGATATGAGTGACGCCGGAGGAGGAGGAGCTCGCCGGACACGTTCTTGCCTCGGAAAAGGTATGCCAAGTCTTCATAATAACTCCCCAAGAGGTGTGGGAGTGTAGGGGGCGGCGTTGGTGTCGTTTCCCCGACGAAAACCCACTGAACCAAGGTTGAAGATGACCGGTTAGGTCGACCGTTGTGTGTCTCGGTCGACCAAACATCGTCTAAATGATATAGTTCGGTCGACCGGTAGTTGGGTCGGTCGACCGATAATTGTAAATAATAACTTACTGCCCGAAAACGGTCGAACGACGTCTGTGTGATGGTCGACCGTTTATGCCGAATTTTAGCGGTAATTTAAGGGTTACATTAGCCCGGTCGACCAGTGTTTGTTTCGGTCGACCGAACCTCCTTTAGATAGGTTAGACAGACCATCGGCCGACCGAGTGTGTCCCGGTCGACCGAATTGCACAAAGTCGGTCAAGAGCGTTGACCATCTAAACGGTCGACCGCTCTGGATCCGGTCGACCGACCGCGTGCAGTTTTCCTGTAGTGAAGTGCATGTTGATCCGGTCGACCGGAAGAGTTCCGTTTGACCGAATACAGTGGGCAGGATTCATGCAGACTTTCTTATCGGTTGAACGGACCTGGTTCGACCGACAGGATATATATGTATATAAAACGTATAGCGTAGACTTTCCAAACGGTCGACCGCTAGATTGAACTTGTTCGACCGGTGGGTCTAATTTTCATCGGTTAGGACTGGGCGGTGACTTGCTAAACGGTCGACCGTCCGAGAGACCTTGTCTGACCGATTGATAGTGATTTGCCTCAGTACCGAGTACTGAGCGGGAGATCGGTCGACCGATTAACCGCAGGTTTGTGGATTTATCCACACGCGAGCCGTCGAGTATAGGTAGACTACCGGCTCTGAGCCCACGGTTGATCACCGGACCTCGGAGCTACGGATTTCAGCTTCGACGAGGGCGTATTCAGTTGGACCCCCTATTCTTGTGTAGGTGGGGGGTGCCTTCCATGCTTGTGTTGGTGGGAGACGCCTTCTATCCTTGTGTAGGAAGGAGATGTCATTTCCTTGTGTAGGAGAGTGATACCCCTTGAGCCTGTGCGGCAAAGGGAAGTCTTTCATGCATGTACGGCTGGGAGATGGACCGTGGTGGCGGTTGAGCATTCATTGGGCCCAAAGCGGATTTGCATTGCATGAGCATTATTTGGCATTTTCGTCTGTATTTCTGTATATGATAGGAGATGTTGGCATACGGGGTTCCTTTCGGGAACTCAGGCGGATTTTGTGTTTCATTTTCAGGGAGCAGGCAGTCGTAGGTTGGTTGTGACAGAGGGGAGTACCTCCGGAATCGGGTCATGTCATCTGATCGTTTTTGTAGAGGTAGTGATTACAGTAGTTATGTATTAGTCATGTAATCATTCTTTTGACACTCTGTATTATGACTTCCACGTTGAGATATTATATATATATATATTCAGTTGACTTTTCTAGTAACGTGTCATTGTTGACTGTTGACGATCGTATGTTTTATGTTTAATTTTAAAAAAAAAAATCCGCTGTTTCGGGACGTTACATCATTTGTTTTCACATTGTTCGTGTAAGTATTTCATTTCGAGATGAGATGTGACAGATCTCATAGAGACGGTGCAACTCGACGGAGGTTGTGAAGTTCGGCGGCGACGGACGGGCAGAGGTGGCAAGAGGAGGTGTCGGGATTTAAGGTGGAATTTGGTCTTAGGAATTAGGTGGGGATTTGTAAATTTTACCTTAAAATGTGAAATTTTATTTTATTATGGGATTAGAATTTTCAATTTTTAACTTGAATTTTACAAATCCAAAATTCAACATACTAATTATGATTTTTAGAAATGATGCATTTTGAAATTTCACAAAATTTGAAAGTTCATATAGGAGTGCTCATCATACACACGCTTAGAAGATATTAAATTCACTTTTTGGTGCTGGCAAATTTATGCTCCCCGTCATTATTAATCATGAAAAACCATGACCGAACCCAACTTGGACAGTTCATACTTCGTACATAATTGAGAGATCTAACCTCGGCAATGACGAACTACGTGTAGTTCTCTAATAACTCTAATGTCTTTCTTAAACAGTAGGCAGTAGCTTGTCACTCTATTATTTCTCTATTCACTGGACAGGAACAAATTTCACCATGTATATTTTTCTGTTTGTTTTTTCATCAAATATACCAGAACGCAGGATGAACAGTGCGTTCTCATTGATCACTATTGTCCTTATTTCCTTTGTTGTGATATTGAAACTCATGCGGTGGATAATAAAAAACTGGGTCTATTACGTTACCCGAGACTACGAGATCCAAATGGAAACCAAAACCAAGCTAAAAAGCAACCGTGGGTAAGGGTATTTTGAATTGCAATTGTCAATGGATAGGGAACATAAGACATCAAATCCAACAACCCCAAACTCTGTTTTCCAAACATCCATCCACATCTCCACGTGCTACGACCCACATCGAAACTGCATGGCACTCCCTTCCAGTTCCACCCCAAACACAACAACGTCCGTTTCGTTTATTTTTAGTTTAGACGCGAACACCAAGACCACATTGAAGGCCAGAGAAGATCACCCGACAAACACATTGGAAAATAGGGATCGACAGAGCGAAATACCCACAGAATAAGTGCAAGCCCGTTAAGTCCGGGCAGCAAGAGCGCCCCACACGGACAGCTGCTGACGTGGACCTATCCGTCTCACTGTTCCATCTCGAGAACAAGAGCTCCACAGCGCTGCCACATTGCTGGGGTTCACGTGCCCTTGTCCCCTCGTGTCTCATTTGAATCTTGACCTCGTGGTGTCGTGACCACACTCTGACGTCAATAAGTGCAACCTCTGTTTTTTGAATGCTCCCGTGTCACGTGTGGGTCCCACTTGGGCTTTCTTTCCCCCTTGTCATCTCTGGACCGCCACCAACTCGAACATCAATCAAACTCTGCTTTGTGGCCGGACGGTTATGATTATAGTAATCCTATTCTTAACGGGGTAATCTCCCGTAGATGATCCGGACGATTGACTTGATCGTCGACGGGATCTTATCACTTAGCACGATCTGGTTGGTTCGATTTCTTTAATTTGTTTTAATAATTAAGGTTTAAGTAGTTTTGTTTATATTTTGATAATAATTAAAATTATGGTATGATTTAGGGGTGTAATCGATTTCTAAACGAGCGATCCGAGTCTGCTCAAGATCGGCTCGTTAAGGGTTTCGAGAGGAAAATTCTGCTCGTGCTTGGTTCGATATGCTCGCGAGTGGCTCACGAGCGGCTCGTTAACTTAAACCTTTTTTTTGGTATTGAATTCCTAATAATGTTGTCCTAATAAGTAAATTATAAAATTACTTAAGACAAATATAATAATAGTTACTAACACAATCTTAAAATTAACACATAAAATAAAACACAATCTTATAAATTATACGACAACATTAACATCTTATAAATAAAATTATACACTTGGATCAAACAAAATCAACACAATATTAAAATCAAACACATTCTTCTAAATTGTAGGACAACTCACAAAATCAACATCTTATAAATAAGATCATCTACCTGACCTAAACCTTAATTTATTTGAACTTTTGGTGTAGAAAAGAATGAGAAAAAAAATAATAATGAAAAAAATGAAAAATTTAGTACTAATATGGTTTGATTCTAATGAGTATTTTGGTTTGGTTTGTTAAATGGATTGTTGGGTTTGGTAAATTAGTTTATTTAATGAGTTTAACACCTTACCGATCGAGTAATTGGATAGAATATTCAGGTTAATCAAATAATTGGATATAGTAATCAGGTTTCGAGCGATAATTGAGCGAGCATCGAGCGAGCGGGGTCTGCTCGTGCTCGGCTCGTTACTAACCGATCCGAGCAAAATCAGAGCAAAATCGAGCGAAAATCGAGCGATTTATCGATCCCGAGCAGAACTTGACAGCCCTACTATGATTTGAAGTATTATTTTGTAAATCGGTGAGTATTTATTAATTTGGAGTATTATTTTGCTAACGTTAGATTTTCAAAATCTAAATTTTTTCATGTTGGATTAGTTATATTTTGGGATATAATAAAAGTTGAGAAGAAAATTAATAATATTTGATAATCATTGATGATTAAAGAAATAATATTTTTAGTAAATCTAAATGATTTTAGAATATAATAAAAATTAAGAAAAATTAATGGCGTGGAATAAAGAGAATAAGATGACCTAAGTCATAGTTAAGAGGTAAATAGTGACGAAAAAAATGAGGTTGAATCATGATGACGAGTTAATAAAAAAAAGAAGAAAGAGAATGTAGATGACTTAAGTCGTTGATACGGATGTATAACCGATGAGAAGATTAACTGGTTGCAGCTGCCATATCTTAATTAGCTTCTTAGTGACAGCTGTTTGTCTGTTCGAGTTTATGTTTGAATATGTTAAAATTTGGTACAGAAGAAGTCCTATTTGATTTTGTTTTTGCCGGGAAAGGATCCAGAACCAGCAAATTTCTCCAAAAAGGTAAGACGATATATATGGATGGGATTCCATACCAATACCAATATACCAAGTTTCGAACGATAATGTTGTGCTCCCGTATGGTGTATATTTGGAGAAATGCGCTTCTTAGGATAGTAAAGGTATTTGAAAGATGAAATGGAAGTTTCACGCTTTCTGAAATAGGATGGCAGCCTAGCAATTAAATGGAAGTGATGGTCCATGTGTACACCCTAGTTATGGTCAGTGATGTTGCAGGAGTAGGGCAGTAAGTAGCCATGCAAACCGGAAAGGACAGCAGCTATAAATGTTGGGTTCCTTCCAATTTTTTTCCTTCCACAGACTTGGCTTTTGCTTTGTATAGCGCTCATTACCCTAAACCTGCAAGAATGCATTACCCATCATCCCACTGGGAAATTGAAACAGAGCGTGTTCCCGTGTTTAGTTGAGTTGAATTGAGTTTCCGCCAACACATCACACGAGACGTTTAAGAAATTGGAAAGGGAAACACGGCGCTTTCTTTTTCGCATCAAAACAACGAAAAAGAGACTTATGTACAGACCCACCACCACCACCTCCACTTTGGGGACTCAAATGACATCACAATCTCAGAATCAATTTAGGTGACACCACGAACGGACGGTAACTTTAACTTACTAACTTAACTAGTTTGGAGCTTGGACACTACGAGGAGTTTGAATTTGGGTTTGGTCATCGCCAGGATGAGACAGACAGCAGTGGTCGGCCATCCCATGCAATGGACAGGAACCCAAGTGGGGACTCCTCCAACGAGTACTTGCTGCTGTAGTTATAGTTCCACAGCAAAATCTTCGCTTGACTCACCGCGTAGTGGCTCACCCGGACCGGTTCGAACCCGCACCCTTTCATCAGGTCCATCCACTCGCCTTTCTCCACCATCCTCTCCCTCTGCTCCGGTCCGACCGCTCCCATGATCCGATTACCCAGCAGAACCCTCTCGACCCGAGCTCGCTCTTCGGAATCCAGATCAAGTGCCGCCTCGATCGACTCGAACAACGTGGAGAAGAATCCGATTGCGTTACGCAACCGATCAAGGAAATTAACCCGGTTCAGACTAGCCTCGTACTCGACCAGAGTCACCACCTTAGGACCCAACGTCTTAACGAGCCGGAGCACAGTTCGAACCATGAGATCATCCTTCTCTTCTAAATAATTGCAAAGCTGAAGCATGAAATTAACCACAACCGACTCGTCCGGTTTGACCCGAAAACTTGCCGAACTAAGTTCCCGAATCGGCGTCAAAATCGGAACGAATTCAACATCAAGCTGAAGCATATCAGCGAAATACCGGATCCGATTCCCAGTGGCCTTGAGCTTGACCTTCGAATTCCCCTCGAACTCCGCTGCGGGAACGCCGGAGATCCGAACCTTCTCCGGCTTCCCACCCGACCGGGTCGCCAACGCCTGCAACAACGCGGCCCACTGCACGCCATGGCCGATGCCGAAGTCGACAATGTGGATCCTCTTCGCCGACTCCGTCGCCTCTAGGATCGCCTGGTTGGCCGTCAGGTGTGCAAACTTGGCATACGGGCAGGCGTCGTCGAAGGCTTTGTACGCCAGCGCGAGCTCAGAGGTCGACGGCGAAGGGGACGGCGAGCCGGGTTTGGGGGCGAGGCGGCGGTAGAGCGCCTTCGAGAAGTAGAACGCGACTCGGTCGGTCGGATCCCCGAGCTCCGACGCCGACTCCCGGATCCGGACCAGAGACTTAGCCGCGAGATCTGGGTCCGAGTCGACCAACGCGGCGGTGTCGATAAGCGAGCGGAGCAGGGGCCCCTCGTGTGACGTCAGCTCCGGTTGGAGATTTCCGGATTCGGTAATCGGACCCAACAGATCCGCCTGCGACGGAATCTGGACGGAAGACGAGGGGATCTCCAGGGAGGGGTTAGGGTTAGGGTTAGGGTTAAGGTTTTGGGTTTGCACGACTCGGCTGAGATCAGAAGCCGAATCGAAGCCGTCGAAGCCGGCGGGCTTCCACGGGCCAGAATAGGGCACCATCTCAGAGCTAAGAGTCTCCATCCACTCGTCGGAGTCGAAGTCAGTAGCAGCGGAGGCGAAGTGGGGTAGAGGGAAGTCGGACGACGGGGGGGCGGTGAAGTCGAGGACGGAGGCGGAGTGGAAGGGGTCGTCGGGGAAAGGGAAGGGTTGGGGTTCTCCCCAAGGAGAGGACACGTGGAACGGACTTAGGAGAGGCGTGTGGTGGTGTTCTTGTTGCTGCTGTTGCTGTTGTTGGTGCTTTTGCTGCTGTTGGATGACCTGTTGGGCGATGGCCATAAGATTCCCACTGTCGGCGCACATGTACGCCATTGGAAGGGAGAGGGTTGGGGGTTTGGTGGAGGAGAGAGTGGAGTAGGGGAGTGTGGAAATGTAAGTACTAGAGCGGGAGGAGAGGAGGAAGACGAACACGACAGGTGGGAGTAAAAGTAACGGGAAATCTATGTTGTGGGGACCACCTTGCTTGCTCATTAGATGTTTAATGGGGTTTCATTAATGAAGTGAGTAGAGGTTAGCATCATACCGACTAGGCATTTGCACCAATAACCACAAAATATGCATAGGATTTTCTTTTCTTTTCTTTTCTTAAACAAGAAAAGAAACCGCTTTACTGTCTTATAAGATCGCATTTCAATTAATAAGTTCCAAAATTAATTCCGAAGAGGACAAATACGCTCAGAGTATCAAACCATTATTAACCTAAAAATATATAAAGCTGTCCTTCGAAATCCTGAAATCCATGAGTGTGACCTCTGCATCTCTTGTCGTCGCCGCTCCCAAATGGGAATCAAACCGATAATGCACGAGATAGTTTTCGACTTCAAAATCCTAAAATAATGAAATAAATATGACTCTCAAAAAGTTCCTACGTTAAAATTCCTACAAGTAAACAACCTCTCAATCATCTTAATTATTATAAATCGAAAAACAAAAGCAACAAATGGATTTGCGGTAGTGCAGTGCATCTTTGAGATCTGCGGTATAAGGTGAAATTGGATGTTCGAAATTCAACGATTCAACTGCATTCGTATTTCAAATTAAAAAAATTATCCGACTTTTCTTGGCTTTGTTTGCGTCCGACTACTGGTCTCTTTTTTTTTCTGAAAATTGATGTAAAGTGATCGTTGTGTTTAATAAGCATATCTCCAGGCAATTGTCAATAATAAAAAATACGCAGCTTTAATTGGTGAAAAAAATAGGTTACACTTCACTAATACGTGAACGCTGTACTCCCCACCGCCTCCGTATGAAAGCCTACGATCCTTGTAGATGTTTATGTCATTAAGAGTTTTATATTTGGCGTCCACATCACATTGACATGGCATCAACACAGACAGTAACTACGTAAGTTTTGTATAGTCATAGGCATTGTACCTGTTCATCATTTATATGAATGTCTATTGTACACGGTGGATGTAACATATGATTTACGTATCACATTAACAACGAATGATCTACTCAACACATTTAATTTATCAAAATCTGTGTGTAATATGTTGGTGGTCTCTTTATACCTAGCTACGGGTGGGTCTTCTTGGACTGTTACGAATTTGTAAGCAAGTAATTGACCTGTTTTGTAACTTAGAAAAACCTTCTATTGGAGACAAGAGCTGCAAACTCCGGCAATTCTTATGTTACGGTCATACTCAATTTGATGTTTAGGTAGTGTAGAAATCTATGGTTGGGTGGTTGACATAGTTGCAAAGATATGAGAAAAATAGAAGAGAATTGAAGGAAAGAGAAGAAAGGGGGAGAAGGGAGGTGGTTGGGTTTGTTACTGTGATTTGGTAAAGTGAAAAAATGATTACATTTGGTGACTACCCCACCTATTTATAAGCTGACGGTTGATTAATTGGGTACCCGATTACAAGGTGAAACAACTATTAGTTAAGTGGATTTATAAACATCCACTTAACCCGATTACATGATATACTTATCACTTGTATTAACAGGAAATGAGATGATTACAATGCTCCTAATTATGAATTATATCATATAGAAATAATAAATATCTCTATCTTTAAATATTTTCTTCATTTTTTATACAATTTTGTTGTCAGCTTCTATATCAAAACGCGGACTCTTTAACTTTGGTAAGCTAAGAATTCACTTTTTAGTAGAACTACCCTCCAATTTTCAATGCATTAACTCTTTTTTCCCCTTGGGGCCATGGACATTAACTTTATTTTTTGGTTATCTGGCGTGGACCGATATCCACCTTTGTGTAATAGGGTAATAACATTTATTTAGGATTTTCAAAATTTCCTGCCATATAGTCGTTTTTGAAGCGTTGGGGCCTTTAGGGTTTAGGTAGTAATCCTGGTGACTGGTGAGTGTCTGTGGAGGACTGAGGTGCAAATTTCTTTTAAACCAAAGATGAAGGGGTAAAAAGTAATTTATTCTTATCTTGAAGATCGCATTACAAATTAGTTTTAAAATAGAAAAACTTTAACTTAGGAACAAAAAGAAGGTAATATTAATAAAGAATTGTTTTCAAACCTTCAAACCTGCTCACTCCAACTGACTCGATTGGAGCAACAAAATTGGTTGCGCATGTGTAGAAGGCCCAATGGGCTGACTAATACATACAAAGACAGACAGACCTTATACAACTCTATTTCTTTAAATTAATCCCATACAACGCGCGTAGAAGACTAGTCTGTCACTTGTAAATCCAACCTTGTTGTGTTTCGCACTAAAGTAGATCTATACGTTGTTGCCAAAGAAATCAAGGTCGTAGTAAAATTTGGTGTCCAGTGCAGCTTATTTTACGATAAGAAGATTGTTTGAAGCAAAATATTCTAGATGACCGTAGAGGATTCCATGAACATGCTCCAATAGGGTTTGATCATTACAACTTTACAACATCATCAAGCAATTTATTTGAACAATGATATTAAGAATTTTGGCGTTTTGAAGGCTGTCATGTTAATATAGTTGTTTTACTACACAATATGTTAGATACAAACAACCGTTACTCTAATTAATTAGTCGGACTTTAAGCATGAGAGTGGGTAGGTGATACATTTGTATAAAGTTAGTGATTAATCCGTTGTCTGGTACTAGCTCTGTTCGGGCCATACTTAAATCCCACTTGAGAATTATTTTAAGTTAATGTAGCTTTCAGGTTATAATTATATTTTTCAGAAGGTACATGGGATGACTCGGATTGCGTATGGAATAGAACTGATCTTCTTTGTCTCTACATAATTCGAAATAAAAATGTCCAAATCCTTGAAAATTATGCTTGACAAGTGGAACGATCATGCGGTAAGCTCTGATTAAAGAAATAATCATTTCTTTGATTCGTCCATTTGTCACTTATATCAATTTCATGACACATTCGGCATATAGTATATAAATATAGGCCATATTACTCAATTCGAAGTATTTTATAAGGCATTTCACATTTATCACAAAACGAAAAGACTATATGGGTAGCATTAAAGTCATTTCAAACTTCTATTAATTGCCAATTTAATCTTGTTTTTATTCCTTAATTATCTTAACCCACAAAAAAATCATTCTGGAATAAGTGTTCTTGATTGATAAGAAGCGGGCTTTGCAACTATCTACGACTTAGGCCATCCCTTAACGCAGTATAAACTGCGGTCATCCTGCGGTCGTAGATGACCTTGAATAAAATATTAATTTTTTAACACAAAAGTTTCGGTTGTAGATGACCGGGTCGTCGACCCGGTCGTTCAAACGACCGGGTCGACGACCCGGTCATCAAATATTTTATTATATTTTGATTTTTTTATTTTTTTTTGTTTTTGTTTTGATTTTTTTATTTTTTTTGTTTGAGTTTTTTTATAATTTTTTTTTTTGAAAATTCGTTTTATAATTGTTTTGATTTTTTAGAAATTTTTTAATTTTTTTTTAAAATTTTACCAAGATGGACCCCGAAATGATGTGGAGGAGAGAGGTAGGTTGTTGTGGGTTGTGTTGGGTTGTGGTTAAGAGATGAATAGTGTAGGAAAGAGAAGAAGGTGGGTTGAGGAAAGAGAAAGCTGATGTGGAAGAGAGAGAAAGCTGATTTTGAAGAGAGAGAGAGCTGATGACCGGGTCGTCCAGGTCATGGTTAGTGATGGCCTTAGGGTCGTTTGCGAAGAGTTGTTGGGATGGAGATTTTGGGGAAAATCTGATTTTTCTTAAAATCTCCAAAAAACATATTTTTAAGAAAAGTGATTTTCATTTTTTTTGGTTTGACTATCTAGACTTTGCTTTTCTAAATATTATTAAAATACTCTTTTAACCAAAAGCTGACATTCTATTTAATATAACAATTATGATATTACAGTTTTTTTGCAATAATAATAGTAAAATATTTTTTTCTTATATTATTTATTCTCAACACAAAAAATCACTAACTTTAGCACTTAATCATGATATCAACTTTAACAAAATCAAGACATTGCTGATGAGTAATTTTCTTAACAATCTTTTCGAAATGACAATACACCAAGAAAATTAAAATTTACTTATAAAATCAACTTTGATGACATTATTATAAACAATTTTGATATAATATCAATATTCAACAGGTAACAATTATGATAATATTAATATTTAGAATAATATTTCTTTATAATATATTAATTTATCAATATTTGAAATAATATTTTTATGTCGAGAGTAACGAGGGCAATAGAGTAAATTAAAGGGGTAACAATGAAAAAGTAACAAAATGCAACCTCAATTAACTTTTTGGAGAAAAGAGAAATGTATTTGAATTGAGGGTTTTAGAAATAAGTTTTTCCAGAATTTCTCCATCTATTTTTTTTCGTTTGGCAAATGCTTTTCTAAACCTCCATGGATTTTTCAAAAATCAACCTAAAAAGTTGTTTCCAAACGAACCCTTAGATTCCAGTGTTTAGATTGCATTCTTGTGACAGGATTCCTGTGAGAATTCGTATTCTAAGTGAAAAAATGTAAGAATCTTGATTCATAAAAGAATCAAAATTCGTTTGGATGGAAAAAAATCTTGCTTATGATTCTAAAAGTTAAATGACCAGTATGTCCCTAGATTTAAATTTATATTGTTATTAGATTACTATTGCAAGATATGATATGATTTTTTTACTATTGTAAGATATGTTATTTTCTAATATTAAAAATTATCATAAAATACAATGTATATGAAATTTATCTAATAATTATCGGAAAATATGAAAAAATGTTTGGATTAAAATATATATCGTAAATTCATCCAGCTTATTAAATAAATATCGTAAATTCATCAATTTATTTAAATATATAATATATATATGACATTTATAGTTTCTAATTAGAAATTTATCGAATAAAAATATTAAAATGTGAAATTTATGATAAATACAACTGAGTGTAATATCAAACATTTTTTAGGATGCTTATGTGACAATTTGAGATTAATTTAGGAGAGAATAAGCAAGTGATCATGACTAAAGAATAGTTCTTGATAATGATGTTTTGGGAGCTTATAAAAAGACCTCTCATCCTACTTGTTTATGTTAATGCAAAAAGTATTTCTCTCATTAATCTCTCACTTAATCACTACGAAAATCTCTTAATAGTGTTAAGTTTTTGAGATAGAAATCTCATGAGCTTGAAGAGAGGTTATTAATTAGATTTTAAGCTTAATTAGAGATTGATTGACTAGCTCATTTCTCTCTAATCTTGTTTAGAGTTTAGTGAACACTTCGAGGCGAAACGGCAGACGATTCGACGAGCAACGGAACTTCGGATCTTTTGAAAGATTTTAGAGAACTTTTGGGTATGATCATCTGTCCTTTGTTTAGTTTAACATGTGTAGGAATGCATGATATTAGAATAAGCAAATACATGTACGTAAAATCAATGAAAATATGAAATCGATCTTTTATGTTTGTATTATTTTTTTTAAAATATATACATACATGGAGATACGAAATCCTACAAAAACATCATAATTCTCAACAACCATCATTCAACCACTATTCTTTCTATACCACTTAAACATCATTATTCATTCATAAATACCATTATGTTTTCACAAATACAATTAAGTTTTCAACACTGCTAATCTGTTCACGAATTCAATTGATAAAGTTATCTTTTTCTAATGACGTCATCGACGGAATAAAAAAGTAACATTTAATTGGTAAATATACAAAATTATCTTAAGTAATCTAATAAAAATCATGAAGCTTTTTATCATTCGTAATTTTTATGAAATGACCGTAAGTAATTTCATAAATACTCACATCTTTTCTCTATCTTATCTCCTTAATGAAAAAAAGTGCAAAGCGTGTAATTCTCCCTTTTAGTTTAATATACACTTACAAACTTTCTTAAATAATATGGTGTTATGTTCATGTCTCGTAAAACATTTTGCTACAAAACCCAGTGTGAAAATAATTAAGGGAAAAATAGTGCATGACATATGCTATCACAATTGTATAAGTTGTCTCGTTAAAAACTTTAAACCAATAAAAATCTTGTAAGACAGAAATTGATAAATGAAAAAAAGTACAACTATAGGCTTTCTGGGCTTTATCCTTCAGGGATAATCGTACTTCATGGATGATAACTACAAATCCGGTCTCCTGATTCATAGTTCATCAACTTGCATAAAGATTGCAACTACCCCACAATAACACAAAATAGTTTGTAATTTTTTGATGTTGTGAATCAAACATATATGAAGCATCACTGAAGTAAATCTTTATCTCATGAATAGAGAAAATAAATAACGATATAGATCCATAAAGAGGTAACTAAAAATATGTTGAACGTCATTTGAATATTTTTGAAGAAATATGATGCCTACATAAACAATCATTGTGAATGTATTAGGTCTAGTTTTATATGCAATATAATTTATGACGTTTTAGGAATTGGACTTCAGATCCTAATCCAACCTCTTTAGTTATATATATAACTGGATCTTTCTTTACATAGTACAGACAATATGTCATTGATGTGTTTTCCAGATGAACTTTGTTTGTATAATATCTCTCTATATATTTAAATCATTGTAGTAATTCTCTTCTGGAGAATGTTCGAACTGCAGGTTGAAAAATAATTAACTTGTCTCTAATCATTTATTTCAAATTTTATCATTCAAATATTTCACGGGTTTTTAATCTCTTCACGACGTCATTTTATATGATTCTTCGAGATGATATGCACATCTATTTGTTTGTTCATATGGTGATCCTTTTATAAATTATATCACATTTCTTCAATATAATTTGTCTTAAGTAATGTAGTCTTTCAGGGACTCTCATATAAAATATTAATATCAAGTTACTTATACAAATTTACAGTCAACATATCTTATATGTTTATCTATATTTATGTTTACATGTCATACTGATCAAGTAACATACCGTAATATTATACATATCGAGAGAATGAGAAACATCATAACGGATGTTGGGTCTTGCGAAAAATTCTTGTGTCACTACGCGCTTTACAATATACAACCATGTTATTGTAATGTGATTTCTATTCACATTCTTCAGAAATCAGGACTACATGTCTAATAAGCGAGTCTAGTTCTACATTGTTTGTCTTCTTTTATTAATTTCAAATTCGAATACTTCGGGCATTCTTATAATATTATAGGTTATGGATCTAGATTTTCTCTTAAATTAGTATGCTACTAAGAAGTCGAATTAGTCGTCGACGATAATTTCAATTGTTTTATGTTTCTCTTTCGTATCAACAAAGTTGATTGCAACTTATCAAAAGCCTCGTCGTTTCCCAAAACACTAGGATTTGACCGTTATGTATTCCCGGAACTGTTACATTTGCCAGCAGCTGCGTTTATTTTATCGGGTTTATATTCTTCAGCAATAACTTTTTCTGGAGGTGTAATAAGTAACTAACTTTTATTTCATTTCAACAAATAATATATTTTTGTCACGCTTCTGACGTTGGTTGGGCTCAAATATATTTGATCATGTGGAGATTTTCACTTTATATTATACGCTTTATGTCTAGTAATACAAGACTTAGTCACTCATTTGTGATCAATAAATACGTATGACAATTACTTGTTAGATATTGCAAGTTAATTATTTTATGAACTTCAGGTCCAATCATACTTGTACGTATATTTTCTTATGAATTTTAGGTTCAATATAATACATATTCTTGACATTCTTTAAGCTTTTGGCTCTCCTCCGAATGCAAAAAATGTGCCTATATATAGTTGTTGGAATGGACAATAAAATACGTCGCTCTTCAAGTACTTTAAATATTTTAATATTATCAGAAATATGAATCATGCTGAAATGTCCAATTTAATTTGAGGTCATTAATTTATGAATGTGGTAATGTAATATCGTACACGTAGATGAGAAACATTTCATTCAATATCGTACACGTAAAATAGGAGACATCCAGAACATGATGAATATCTAACATAAAAAATATTATTTTATGAAGAATATTAGCAATAATAAGACCCCATAACGATCCATATTGGGTGATATTTTATAAATAGATTGACTCTCATTTTATTGTGCTAATCGGTCAAACTTGATCTCATTTTTGTTCAATTAGTAAATGTCAATTGTGTTATCAAAACTACAGGATCACTGTCGATACACATAATGAATATAAATGATAACTTTATTTAAACACTTCTGAGCTGGTATATCTAGTTAACTCATTTGAGAGTACATCATTTAAATATGTTATTACTTCATATTTGCACAATTTCTTTTTTCACCGCATATGCTTTATTCTTTCACGATGCTTTGTACGTGTGTTTCAGGCACATGATCCAAAATACGATGACAAATATTGTGATTTTGCAATAACTTAGGTTTATAAGTTCCAATCACAAGTGATGCATAACCAAAAAAAACTTGTGATTTTTTGATTTCTTACTACTGCTAGAGTATCAGGTCATTTAACTTGTAAAAGTGATATAAGATGTTTCTTTTACATCTCAACTCTTTATGGTTTCTGGCCATGCATAGAGTTATATGCAACTTTGCATTTGTGTAACCTTTCAGAAGAGTTATATGCATAGAGTCGTGAGAATCCTTCAAGGATTGTTATATTGATATCATTATGTACTTGCACCTCATGAAGATTACAATTATTGTCTTCGGACTGAAGTACAATAATAGCATGACATATTGTAAATAATTACTTTCATAATATGGAAACTCAAATTTTGTTGCAATATACCATATTATATCATTTATATAATTACATAAATAAATCACATGTGTTGGAAGGTTGGAATGAATAACCATAATATTTCCAGATGTGATGCAACGAAATAACATCAAATTTTTATGTGGTATAATTTGATAACCTAATGAGATGTATTAAATATTAGTTTTGCAAAACAAAACAAAAAATGCATCAAATTTTATTGAATCTAGCATTTCATCACAAGAATAATATGGTATAAATCCAAAAGAATTTCCAGTGCACAAGTTAAAAACAATATTCACAAACTTGTAATATTTCACGAGTACACTTTTACGGGGAAAAATGTACTTTTTGCATGTTTGCATTGTTCCAAAAGATATCTAACTTTTACAAGGGTTTATTTCGTTTTCACTGTATGACAACTAAATACCAAGAAATATTAATCGATAAATGACAACTAGAGTTATAAACTCACAAGTTGTACGACAGAAGACTTATTACATGAAAAGCAAAATATACAAATTAATGCAAACATAAGTGTACCTAAAAAATATTATAACATCAACTAGAATCACAAATGATAGCACATGAGTCTGTCATTTAGGGAGGATCATAAACAAGAATAATGTGCAAATTTAAACAAAAATAATCATAATCATGACCATGCACTACATGTATCGAAGGAGTTTAACTTATTATATTCACATATGGAAATAAACTAGTATTTACGTACGAATTATCTCCATAAATCAATAAATCACATTTTAATTGATACATTCATTAGTAATCCCAAAAGAAATACAACATGCTTAATTTGACAACATACATACTAGTGAATCACAACTCACGAGATAACTACCATTCAACCGGAATAGATAATCATGAGGTTAAAATTAACAAAGACCAAACCGAACATATGAAACACACTTGCAAAGAATATATATCATAGACAAGGGAAAACCTTAGGAGTTATTATGACTATTATCCACAATAAGATTAAATCTATTACCATTACATAAAGAAACAAAATAAATAATAATAAAATTGTGACTGTTTGGTTAACATCCGTCCATAGATCCCATAACTTTTTTCTGTTAAAGAATTAAAGCTAAAATGTAAATAACGGTTCCAAGTCTATTAACAACAATAAAAACATGACTACCAAACGTGGGGAAATTAACTCCCACTTAAACAAACCTTTTGAAAATTTCAGAAATCTTATTAGGAAAATTTCAGCCATTACTAATTTTCAAATTCTAACTTTAATTTTTCTAATACCAATACAATTATACAACAAAAGGGGACGGTTATTCGGATACATTCCGGCACCATATGCATGCTTCATACACCATGCGATCTAGCATTTATTTCTTTCTAAATTAAAAAAAACAAAAATAGAATACTACACGAATGATCTGATTTATTCATATGCACAAAATAAAAGTCCAAAATTAAGTAAATAATGACAGAAATCTTTTAACATCGAATCTAGATTTTCTCTTCCAAAGGATTCATGAGAAAATCAAGTTGAAAATCAAATGTAATGTATAAAGTTCCATGTAATAATAGTTGCTCTGAAAACCTTCAACATCTGAAGTAAGAGACGTACCAATTACTAAAACTCTAAGAATACAAATCCATGAACATGGCAAAAGAAAAAGGTTCTCAAACATGTTTGCACATTGACAATTTCATGATTTCTCAGATGATACAACTAAAAGGTAGAGTACGTACATTAGTTTGTGTTTTACCATTTGAACCTCATGAATTAGAGAAAACAAACTTTTTTTTAGAAATTACCATGATTATAATCAACCCATGCTCTGGTCGATCATATAAGAAACTACCGTGTTAGAACAACCTTCAAGATCCAAAAGAACTCGTGCTTAAGTTGATTATACTAGAGGCAAGTCATGTTGTAAATATATCGAAGATTCTTGGAATCACACAAACAAACAAGACAAGAGAAAATGTACGTAGAGGGAAGACTAATATTTCATTCTCATCTCATTCTATTATATGACACAACCTCATATATATACTCATATAAGTGACTATAAGTTACAAGTATTTACATTCTATACTGATTGAGATGTAAATACAAGAGATGTTACAACACTCAAAAAGAAATTACAATAAGTTACAATGGTTGGAAGATGAATCATCCATCACATATATAATTTCATAAATCTTTTATGAAATGTTTATGATATTTGTAAGGAATTCTCATCACATATATAAGTTACAATATTGTTGCTTGAGTTAGAACTTGTACTAGAAGACATTTTTAAGGAATTTGCACATGAGTCCTTGAAGTTATTACAAAATGTTTATGTTATTTTTTTAGTATTTTTCAGATAACCTCTTGAAGTTATTAGAAAATGTCAAAATTCAAGAAACTAAAATAACCATCTCGTCAATGGAAATTAACCACCTCTAAGTAGTATCTTATCTATAAGTTGTAACCACAGACAAAAATGAATGAAACCGTCCAGGCAATATTTTGCCACAACACTGTATTAACATGTAGTGAAAGAAGAAGAAAACCAATCAAACTAAAATAGAAAATTATATTAAGCAGTACCAAATACGAACGAGATAAAATACACGTACAATCTCCACATTTTCACTACTTTTCTCAAACGAGAAATTACTTTACAGCATATAAAATATATAATTACTTCCGTATTGCCACATATATATGTATAACAAACATAGTACATTTGCTCCGACCATATCCTGCAAGCCTTTGCAAATGAACCACCTCCGGTTGTAGAATGGATCTTACTAAACACAAACTACTATAATTACATTTCATTTTCTCACATCATTACAAAATTAATTTGCACATAGTAATTCACATACTAATATCTAACCATCGTACAAGTACACTTTAGTATATATATTATATAGCACACTGTAAATATATATAATTTAAAAGCCACGATCGATTGAGCAATTGTGATCCATCCATATCATCCTTGGTGCACCGATGGTTATCGAGGGAGAGAATGGACGGTGATAGGGAGTCCCTTGGGGAAGTCAAGGAAAGGGTAGACCATTGCTTGGTCAGGCTCGGTGAGCTTCCACTGGTACCTCAGAACAAGATGGTGGATAAAGATGGCCATCTCCAGCTTGGCCAGGTCGATGCCGGCGCATAGCCGGGGTCCACCTCCGAACGGCATGAAGTTGTTGGTGCTTACTGGGGGGGTACTACCGCAGCATGAGTTTTTCTGAAGGGGAAGGTCATAACAAGTTAGGCAACGTGAGTTTATAGAGGGGTATTTCTATAGTTGACTCCACTCAAGTTGTGCATACATGTGATATTAGGTAAAAATTCGACGGTTAATGTTTTTGAAGGGAAATAGCTTGAAACGAAGGAATTAGTCTGCCAATTCGGTAACAGGAGTTGTTTGTGGTGAAACGATTTTTTAATATATTTAACTAAATACTACGTAATGCTGTTTAAAGACATGTTTATCTGGTATTTATTGCGTAAACCATGGAAGCATCACCACCAAATTAAATATCCGATCTAGCGTCATGTCAATTTGAAAAGAAAAGAAAAATTAAATTTGCTTGCACGCACGCGGATTAATCCCATCTATACCATGCCCAGCAGCGGTGGATTTAGAGGGTGACAAAGGTAGGCAAGTGATCATCATCGTCTTCCAAATTTCTTTTGTATATTAGATACGTGACCACACAAAATTTACGTATATCATACCATATAAGTTGACCACTCATCTCAATAGTTTACCATTAAGCGACCTTACAATATAAAGTAACCCTTAATTGGGACCTATTAACTACTATTCGTAAATATAATCAACCGGTCAGCCTATACCATCCCATTACCCCCAACATCGCATGCACGATTAATTGCTTCAAGTTATCTTTTTCTTGCAATAGGCAATTGAAATCCAAAATAGTTAATTAATATGTTTTAGAGAGTACTAACCTGCCATCTCCAAGGGTTGAACTGCTGTGGGTCGTCGTACAAAGAAGAATCCAAATGAACGGCAGCAAAAACTGGAAGAACCTTCCATCCGCATGGAATATCAAATCCTGTTCATATAGGAGTACGTAATTAGTCCTTTCAGAAAGACTGTAAGCATGATCTTCTGCTTTCGAAAAAATTTAACAGTTCTTCGTTAACAGAATTCATTTACTTCATTTGACCATGCAACAATAAATTTTTACCATTGTATTTGACATCTTTTATCGCCTTCCTGTGGACAAATCTAGCAACGTTTCCGAGTCGCAGGCTTTCGTTTATAACCTTCAAAATTCACAAAATAATATCTCAACACATGTTTAATTAGCACTACTTCATCATGCGTACGTAATATACTACCAAAAGACGAAATTGTCTTTGTAGATAGAGTGATAACACAACACTCGGAGTAGCCGAATCAGCAGATTTTTAGTTTTGAAATATCATCTTCGGTTTGATAGAATACAATAGATAACTCTAGTATAAAATTAGTTAGGGAGATTACGCAGTGCGTGAACTCCATTTTCTTGTAGTCATCCCAAGTTAGCCCAGACTCTCCACTTTCCTTCTTTTTCTTGGCTATCTCAGCATGTTCTTCCTGAGAAAAAATGTCTTTCTTTTCAAATATGTCCACGTAAACATTATATTTTGTGAATATTTTAGGAAAAGATATGTGTACCCTCAATTCGGCCACAGCCTTTGGACAACCTTCAAGGAAGTAAATGATAAGAGTAATTGCAACCGAGGAGGTTTCATAGCCAGCAAAGAGCATGCTCAGCACCAAATCTAGTATTTGCTCACTGTCAAGTATAGTTTCCTTCGTCACCCAATCCAAAAGATCTTCTCCTTTGTCACTCTTTTCTATGCTAGCACCGTGTTCTTTTTTGCTCAATCTCTCCTCCATCTCCTTCTCTATGAACTTGAGGATAGTGGCCCGCGACTGTAGATAGTACAAACACGTTATTATCTTATAATTCTTATTCATGTATGAGTGCAATCATTGGATGAGCAATTTACAATCAACCTTTTTCCCAACCCTGGAATAATTTAATTATGTGATTTTGTTTTTTTCGAAAGTTAACTTATGTGTTTTTTTTTAGAATATTAATTTATGTGATCGTTGAATGGGCATGTAGTGGACGTACGTGGACAAATCATTATCTACCGACCAATGATGCCGACCACTTGCCCTTTACCACCATAAAGCGAGGGTTTTTCATAAACAAAGTATCATTCCCTAGTTTCTGGTCAAAGCTTATCTTTTTCAAACAAAAAGATACGTTCACTCACTCAACACAGATATTCAAAGTAATCGATTTGGTAGTTTACCAACGTATAAAGTATTTTTCTTGTATTTCCGATGCAAGAGGTCAGATGTTCAAGTTCTAACTCAAGATTCACGGGAAGTTTTAATTTAAGGCTACTAATAGTCTTCTTTCAAAGAAGAATTCAAAAGAAATTCCAAGGTGCGTAATTACCTTGAGAGCCTTTGAATACGGACTTCCCGGAAATTTGACAGGTGCGGAGACCACTCCTTTCATGAAAGTTATGTACTCCCTTTTCAGCCTCAAAGTCTCCGGCTCCCCGGCTTCCAAGCTCAATATGTGCTTTGCGATGAAATTGAAAGTGAACTGTACCCACGTAATCAAACATCTAATTAATTATATATGATTTCCGAATTCGGATATTCATGCAAAATTTGAAAGAATAAATTAACTTGCCCTTTTGGCTTGTTCTTGCATTGAGAATGGAACGTCGATTGGCATCGAATCGAGAACAAGAACGACGTGGTGTTCGACGTCATGCAGAAGCCGGGATTTTAGTTTTTGTCCACTCATGAAGTTAAGAGCAATAGATCTCATGTCTCTATGCAAGTCCCCTACCAACACCAGCATGGACCACTTCCCAAGTATTCCGGCAATGCTGCTCGGATAGCTGCACTCAAAGAGCTTTCCCTCGTTCTGGAGAATGAACCGGTTGAAACCCGCGTCGGCCGACACAATCGTCGGCCCACCAAACAAGTTCGACCGATATATCTTTCCATACCTTTAATTTTTTTTAAACAATAATACAAAACACGTACTTGTTTAATTTAATTTGAAGAGAGATTTTATGCTCCGCGCCCTTTGGACAAGATCATTAATTTAAATTATGTGCATGAACATGTTTAATTTTGATTGTAACGTACCTTGCTATCTGGTGTTTCATGTACTCCCCAACGGTAGTTGCTGGGTGAGGTTTAAGATATGCCAAAGTTTCACCAATGAAAGGCCAACCATCACTTCCTGGTGGGATGTTTAGATCACCCCTCTTTTTGCTTCCTCTCGTGATGTTCAGAAGAATGAGAAGAGAAGAAACAATAAAGGTTGAGAACATGACGAAGAAGATTCCTTCCATCTGGAGAAACTCTATTTCTAATTCCTTCGGAGTGGACTATTTTTGACGGAGAGAGAGAGAGAGAGAATGTGGGATTATTGGTGTGTGGGAAAGGCAAGGTTGAGGTTTTATAGGCCTCCACACCCAAGGCGACTAGTGAAACAATGCTATCAACACGTATTAAGGATTAAGAAAGTATTTCATTATCTTACTTGTTAATTTTGGACAAGTTAAAAATAATAATTATCTGAAATTTTAAGTGTCCATCCAGCATCCCTTACCTTTTGACTTATAAGATATGCCTAACAGATCATAGAACACGGTTTAACAAGTAAATCTGCTGTTTAATACTGATTAAACATAAAACATAATGACATCTTTACACCTTTTTAATATAGAAATCACCACTACTAAATTAAAACTTGCACTTTTTTTTTAATTTTAATGTTTGACATCCAACTATGTCACATTAAAACACAATCAAAAGTGTTAGTTATGGAAACATATCAAAGAAAAAGAAATACATAATTCTATAGAATATTGACATCAGAATTTATGGATTTAGGTTTAGAAATCGAGTACTGGAGATCATTTACGCTAAAGAACTTTTGTAAACGTTCCCAAAAATAGTGGAAAATTTAAAACGAAAACCCAAGAATTAAAACCATGGAAACTCGATGACATTACTCATAAATACATAAAAAAGTGCAACAACATACTAAAAAAATATGGACACAAACATGGTCCCTCAGGAGCTTACACATACTCGGGGGTCGAATTCAATACTCCGTGATAATTTATTCCAACTTATGAAAACTAGGTTTATGGCAATAGACATACAAATTAGATTTGATCATACTAGACCTGGGTGTCGGGTCGGGCCAGGTTTCCAGCCTGGTGTGCCAGCACGGCACGACACGCCAAGCCAGTTCGGCCGAGCCAGCACGACCCGAACGAATCCAGGCAGGCTAGCCGTGTCGGGCCGTATTGGACCGTTACCATGTCTAGATCATACCCATAAACTTCATAGGGTAATTTGCTTGGGTACACCTCAAAATGTGCACAATTGCTGAAATACACCTGCATTTTTACTATTCACTTATGTGCACCTATATTTCACTACATATTGCTTGGGTGCCCCCTCCACCATTTGTAGGACTCACTTCGTTAATTTTTCTGGTAGAACATTTACAAAACACCTTCTAAAATTGAATTGTCTTTAATATTAAATAAGAAAACTCAAATAAAAATAATTTTTACAAACACACTCTCTCTTCTCCCTCATTCTCCTCTCTCTCTCTCTCCCTCTCCTAATCTCTCTCTCTCTCTCGTTCTCTCTTCTCCCTCTCTCACACATTCTCTCTTCTTCCTCCTCCTCCTCCTCTCTCTCTCTCTCTCTCCAATACCAACACCATTGTGGTATCGACTTCGTTCTCGAGACGATCGAAGCGGCAGAGGAGGTCAAATGTGAACCGCTTAGCTCCATTTCCGACACCATCCTCAACGAGGACGTGGCACACTCCGGACCCGCGGTCGAGGTGTTGGCGAGGAAATGTCCCAAGCTTAAGTTTTTGAAGCTCAGGCAGTTTGGATTGAGACGTGTGTAAGTTGCATTTGGACGGTGTTTGTATGCAAGGGTTTGGTGTCATTGTGCCTTAAGAATCGCAGTGATCTCACAGATGCTGGGTTGGTTGCGATCGGAAGGGGGTGTAGGAGGTTGAAGAAGTTTGAGATTCAGGGGTGTGGGTTGGTGAGTGAGGTGGGGGTTAGGAAGATGGCTAGTATGCTCAGGTCCACGCTTGTCGATGTGGGTGTATCCTGATGTAAGCATTTGGATGCTCCGAGGGTGTTGAGTGCGTTGGAGCCGATTTAGGATCGGATCCAAAGCCTTTGTTCCGATTGCGTTTGGTACCCCAATCGAGATGGTTCTACAGCTGCCAATGGGGTGGATACTAACAACGAGGGAGAGGAGAGAGAGATTAGGAGAGGGAGAAGAGTAATCAGGAGGGAGAGAGGAGAGAGGGAGAAGAGAGAGTGTGTTTGTAAAAAAATATTTTTATTTGACTTTTCTTATTTAATATTAAGGACAATTCAATTTTAAAGGAATAGTTTTGCAAATGTTCTAACAGAAAAATTAGCAAAGTGGATCCCACAAACGCTGGAAGGGCACCGAAGCAATATGTAGTGAAATGTAAGTGTACCTAAGTAAATAGTGAAAACACGGGTGTATTTCAACTATTGTGTACATTTTAAAGTGTACCCAAACAAATTACCTCTCTCTCGACACATCGTATTTTGAAAGTTTTCCAACACTTTTTGCCACAGAAGTAACACATTCAATTCCTGTTTGAGATTATCTTTTTTTATCTTTTTTAAGATTAATTTTGTTAGAAGTTTTAATTACAAACTTCTCTTCCAGTTTCGTAAGAAATCCTTCTAGATGCACTCAACTAACTCTAATTGGCTTGGGTTGGGGGTACAATTTTTTGTAGGAATTGAAATACAAATCCAAATCAAAATATGGATCTCGGCCTAATCAAGTCAAACCACCCGCACCTCTAACCTCATGTCACTTTCATTAACGTAATCACCATTGTTGGTTCTTACATGTGAATGTACAATTACATGTGTGGTCAAAGAGTTCTTTGACCAGTGCACGATCGTTTCACACTTCGCACGTGAGAATGTCTTTATTAAATGAGAACGTAAGCATACGATCTTATAACATTTTCTTAATAAATCATGAATCAATATTAATTCATCTCCCTACGGCCTAGAGGTGAATGAATGGCTTCATTTGGCGCATTGTATAGGCTTATTCATCATAATTTATAAGGTGGGGGAAAGAAATGGACCAAACTCTCCGAAACTACTGGCAACCGGACTGTTTCCCAAACTAATGCATGTTACCGACTTCACTAATTTGGTAACACAAAGAAAGTGTTAAGAAACATACCTGTTGGAGATCAACACACACATCGGGCTGGTTCAGAATATTTTCTTCATCATTGTCTCTTTTCTTATGGGACAAATCAACCACAATCTCGGAACTCCAATGGAGCAACTACAACGGTTCTATTATTGTATTTCCCTTTCCTCGTGCTATATATACAAACTTGTAATCCAAAATTCAAACACAAGAATAATACAATTCATACTTTGATCGTACACAAAATAATATGGTATCAGAGCATCGATTCTGAAATAAACAAACCCGACGACCTCAGAAACTCCGACCACCGTGCGGAGATCTCATCACCGGCAGACCTCAGCTTCCCCAGAAGCTACATCATCGGTCCATATCTCAACCGACATGTCTGACCTGGAGATACACGCTCCCCATCTTGTCTCCAAACTCCTCAATGGACAGAACTATCTGTCATGGGCGAGGGCTGTCTCGCTTACCCTCAGTGGCAAGGGGAAGATGGGTCACATCACGGGGACATAAAAAACCTGGTGAAGGGACTGAAACAAAAAAAAATGGCAAGCAACAGATCATCTCATCATGTCGTGGGCGATCAACTCCATGCAGCCGAAGATCGGGTCGATCTTCTTGTATAAAAACTCCGCGAAGGAACTTTGGGACTCCGTCCAAAGCATTTATGGTAAGGCACAAAACTTTTCTCATATATTCAAAATAAAGCAAGATCTTTCGCAGACTAGATAGAACAACCAACCCATCACTGATTACCTTGGAGCTCTTCAAAGAGGCTGGGACGAGTTAGCCATCTATGAGCCTCCAAGTCAAGACCCGAAGGTCATCCTGGCGCGAATAGAACAAAATCACATCTATCAGTTCCTAATCGGCCTTGATGGAAGCTATGAACGAAGTCAAATCCTGATGACTCCGGAACTCTCAAACCTAACCTCCATCATCGCGATGGTTCAACGAGAAGAAATCCGTCGGATCATTGCTCAGAGCAGCTCAATCGACACTTCGGAATCTCAGGCACTACTCGCCAGAAAAAAAAACAAGATACCGTTTTTGTAACATCCTCGAAAGCGGAAGAAATTTAAATTTTTAATAAAACACAACACGAGGATAATACCAAAGAAAAGGGCCAACTGGTGCACCAACATATATACAATATATATCTGAGAGTTTACAAAAGTGTGATTACAACAAAAGATAAGGAAAATATACATGTAATCACTCGGACCTCAAAAACCAAGAAAGCAGGATCTGGTCCCGAAGGTGCTCCTACGCAGTCACCACCTCCTATTGCTGCCTATGACCTGACATAAAACATGAATATGCCTGAGTTTCCCGAGAGGAAACCCCGTATGCCAAACCTCTATAACAATAAATGAATAGACATCTAAGGCATGCATGATATGAAGTGCAATAGACAATCAACGTCTCACTGGGTCCCTGGGAACTCTCTCCCTACCACAGTAGACACCAAACAGTGACGGGTCTCACGGGTCCTCTAGCCCCACCCTCACACACGTGCCCCAGGCACCACTGCCGGAAACTCCCTCGGTGATAACACGCGTGCCCCAGGCACCACGACCGGAAATATCCTCGGTCAACACACACACGTGCCCCAAGCACCGCTGGATTACTCTCAAGTCGGTATCCTCTGTACCGCTGCCATCTTGAGCTGTCCAGAAGACCACTCTAAGGTCGGCACCGTCACCCCTCAAGGGCCGGAGATCCGTTGTCATCTTGAGCTGGCCCCACACGCGAACCACCCTCAGGCCGGCACCGGTCACCTTACTAGAGTCGGAGATCCGTTGCCTTCTTGGGCTGGCCCGACAACACTCGTGAACCACTCACAGGCCGGCACCGTCACCCTCCAAGGGTCGGAGATCCGTCACCAACACGAGCTGGCTTCACAACACAAGAACACACGGAAATCGTACCAAACGGTCGAACAAAATGTCCCAACCGGTCGACCGAATCCTCACAGCGGGACCGGCCCAGCCAACAAAACTGCCGATCGGTCGAACGGCAAAGGGGTCCCGTTCGACCGAATCCGACCAGTAAAAACTCGTGCCACAGTAATATGTACCAACGGTCGAACGACCCAAACTCACCGGTCGACCGAAAACGACCAGTACCAAACCCCAAAATCCGCATAGTGCAACGGTCGACCGAAGCATCTCGCGGTCGAACCAACTTAAGTTATTTTTAATCGCCGGTCGAACGAGTCAACAAGGCGGTCGACCGTTTGGATGGTCAACGCCCCCAACCGACTTACAACAGTGCTTTCGGTCGACCGGCAAAGGGGTCCCGTTCAACCGAAAACACACAGAGTCTCCACCCCTTGCTCAAAATGCACTACCGGTCGACCACCATCATGGTATCGTTCGACCGGTACAAGGGATTTCGCCCAAATTTCTCTACAACCGGTCGACCGAACCATGCCACCGGTCGACCGATTACAGTGCAGAACGCTGCTGCACGGGTCCGACGAGCCCTCCGGCCTACCGTCGACCACCCCAACACCCACCAAAGCATAAGTGAGCATCAAAGTAAAGCTTGACATACCTTGAAGACTTGAAGAAGCCTTCGAAGACTCGACGGCGAGCTTTTCCTCGCAAAGCACCTCCTCCGGCGAAAACCAACCGATCAACGATCTATTCCCCTCCGGCGAACGTCCGAGCTTCACCTCGCCTTCCGAGAACCACACCTCGAGCTCCTCCGCACGCCAAAGCTCTGATCAGAGAGAGGGAGAGTGTTTGAGCGGGTGAGGGAGAGAAAACGCGAGAGAGAGGGAGAGAGAGAATCACTTACCACTCCTTAAACCCTTCTCTTCAAATCTCCACCCTCCATCTCATCTCATCCAAACCAAACCAATCTCAGCCCTCCATCATAATCCACCCAATTAAGCCCCTAATCAAAGCCAAAACATGATTAGTCCTAAGAAGGATTAAGGATATTACAGTTTTTTTGTTTTTTTTATAATAAGTATTGGAAACATTTTGATTATCTTGTACTAATGTTGATTACGTAATACCCATATACAATCTAGCAGCAGATTGTCATGTTCTTTCTTTCCGAATCAAATGACTTGCTCGCAGCAACTCAACACAAAATCAAGTGTACCAAACATCCAAATTGCAAGGCAGTGACCACCAGACAAAGAAGCAAATCCAGCTCCTTAAAAACCAAATGGCAGCTGCTAAATTTACCGATATTGGCGAAGCAACAAAGTTTGGTTGCGCTTCCAGGTTGCCCTACGAGATTGTCAGCATTTGTGGTGCAGGTGTCCCTTTCCATTGAGACATATGTACTTCTTACCGGTAGATGTGAGACCTCGCAACTCACAGTGTTTGTGAACACCCTTGCATATCTAGTTTATCCTCGGGTCATTACTGATTGCGGCATGGGAAGGGTCAACAAGAATGATCTCGAAATATTTGTAAGTAGAGTCCTCGTTAATCCAATACGAATTCAGGACTCTGAGATTACCCAGCCTACGTCCAACTCTCTCCTCGGCAACTGACCTTTTATTCCTCTGGAATTTCAACTGAGTGATACCCTGATTCTTAGGTTTGACATATACAATACCCTTTGAAACATGCCTCTTCCACCCGCCACGTCTGACACGTACTCGATAAACAACATATCCCTGCTTAGCCTTGAACCCCAACCTCAGGGCCTTACCAGGCCTGGTCGATCTCGTGACCCTGACGATCGCCGGGAGCTTTCGGTACTCCCATCACCGGACACTCTGCACGAACTGCATCACGTCTGACTGCTTCCTCCTCGTTAGCTCTGACACGTACGTGGACGCCCCCATGGCGGACGACTAGAGGATGCGGCTAAGAGAGTGGGCACCCATCTCACCATGTTTTAAAAACTTTGTTTCCCTTTATTTTCTCTAAATACTCATGTGATGTGTGCCATTATTCAAAACAAACTAGATTGCCATTTTATTCTTCTAAAAATAAATCGGGTTGCCCTCTTGAACTTATTCACTCCGATATTTGGGGACCAACCCCCGTTGACTCCTATAATGGTTTTAGGTATTTTATCTCTTTTATTGACGAGTTTTCACGTACTACATGGATTTACCTGTTAAAAGCAAAATCTGATGCATTCAAAGTTTTGTGTGTATTTGTATCTCTCGTTAAAATATGTATGATTTCAAAATTAAAACGTTGAGATCAGACAATGGTGTCGAATATACTAGTCACAATTTTCAAAAACAAATTGAAAACAAAGGGAATTTTTCACCAAACTACGTGTATTAATACTCCCGAACAAAATGGTGTTTCTGAAAGGAAAAATCGTCACATTTTGAATGTTACTCGATCGTTTTTTTTCCAAACTAATGTTCCAAAACATTTTTGGTCAGATGTCATTTTAACCACAATTTACCTCATAAATCGTCTTCCCAGCAATACCCTTCAAAAAGACAACCTTTGGAAATATTACTTGGAAGAAAACTAACACTTGATCATCTTAGGATATTTGGTTGTGTTTGTTTTGTTCACAGGAAAAAGACAGATAAACTCGACTTTAACTCTATCAAATGTATTTTTCTTGGTTATTCCTTTAGCAAAAAAATGTACAAATGTTATGACCCTATACTGTAAATTTTATGTTTCAAGAGATGTATCTTTTGTTGAGAGAGAGTCCTATTTCAAAAGTAGTGAAGAAGAGACCTCAACTACGGATATTTCTCTTCCAACCTTGGAAACCAACACACCGGAAGTTCACGAAGACAATTCTACCCCACAAGAAGAAATAAAAGAAGAAGAAGGGGGAGGTGAAGGAGGAGAAGGAGAAAATCAAGAAAGGGAAAATCAAACAAACAACCAAGAAGAAACTCTCCAAAGGCGAAGATCAACACGTCCCAATCGTGTTCCCGTTAGGCTAAAAGATTTCATCACTTCCCACTTTACTTACCCCATTGAGGACTACTTGCCCTATAATCAATTAAAACCTACTCACAAAGCTTTCATAACCCAAATAGATAATTATAAAGAACCCAACTCCTATCATGAAGCTATTAAAGATCCAAAATGGTGCAAAGCTATGGAAGATGAAATTAAAGCACTAGAATCAAACAGAACTTGGACTCTTGTTCCACTACAAACTGGGATCAAAATTGTTGGGTGTAAATGGATTTACAAGATTAAATACAACAGCAATGGAACAATTGAAAGATATAAGGCTAGGTTTGTTGCTAAATGGTACACTCAAACATATGACCTAGATTATTTAGAAAGTTTCACTCCAATAGTAAAAATGAACAATGTTTGTGTTCTTCTCTCTATAGCCGTTAACAAAGGATGGAAACTATACCAAATGGATGTAAGAAATGTTTTCCTTCATGGAAACCTTGAAAAGGAAGTATATATGACTCCTCTTCCGGGGTACAACTTCGCTTCAAACCAGGTATGCAAGCTACACAAATTAATCTACGGATTGAAACAATCTCCACGTGCATGGTATGCAAAACTTAATCATTTTCTTCTACTCTATGGGTTTGTTAAGTCTTCCGCTGATGCATCCATGTTCATTAAACATCATCATCACCTAACCACCATAGTCCTAGTTTATGTAGATGATATCATAATCACTTGTGACAGTAACCATGAAATCAACCTGGTCCAAAAATAATTTAAAATCTAAATTTGACATCAAAGATCTTGGTTTATTAAAATATTTCTTAGGAATAGAAATTGCATACTCCACAAAAGGCTTGTTTTTATCACAAAGAAAGTACAATTTAGACTTACTAAAGGAAACTGGGAAACTTGGGTCTAAACCTACTAACACTCCCATTGAGGCTAACCGCAAAGTTAGTTCCACAGAAGGAGAACATGTTAACGACATTAGTCATTTTCAAAGACTCGTAGGAAAACTCATATACCTTACTGTAACTAGACCCGATATAACTTATGCAGTTAGCACTATAAGTCAATTTATGCATGCTCCCCATGTGCATCACTTAGATATTATTGATTGAATACTTAGTTATCTAAAAAGCACTCCGGGACAAGGATTATGGATGAAAAACAATCAGTCTAACTCTATAATTGGCTTCTCTCATGCAGATTGGGTAGGAAGCCACGATTGCAAATCTAATACAGGTTTTTGCACGTTCGTTGGTGGAAATCTTGTAACTTGGAGAAGCAAGAAACAAAATGTTGTTGCTAGATGAAGTGCTGAAGTAGAGTATCGGGCTATGGCCTCCACCACAAGTGAATTCGTTTGGCTCAAACAACTGCTTTTTGACATTAAACAACCTTACAATAAGCGCATGAACATGTTCTGTGACAATAATGCGGCTCATCACATAACATCAAATCCAGTGTTCCACGAAAGAACTAAACACATTGAAGTTGATTGTCATTTCATCTGGGGGAAATTCAAAACAAAGAAATCGAGGTGTCATACATTTCAAGTAAAGAACAACTTGATGATATCTTCACCTAAACCTTGGATCAGAAACAATTCAAACTCATACTCTCCAAGTTAGGTTCCTTTAACATCTTCCAGACCCAAGTTGAGGGGGAGTGTTAAGAAAATTACATGTTGAAGATCAACGCACACACATCAGGCTGACTCAGAATATCTTCTTCATCATTGCCTATTTCCTTATGAGACAAATCAACCATAATCTCGGAACCTAAATGGAGCAACTACAATGGCTCTATTACTGTCTTTCCCTTTCCTGGTGCTATATATACAAACTTGTAATCCAAAATTCAAACACAAGAATAATACAATTCATACTTTAATCGTACACAAAATAATGCAAAGGTATGTTAATGTTCAAGTTGCGCCAAACCAGATAGTGTTCTAATTGTCGTGGCTCACATAAACAAAGATGCATTATTGATGATATGCAATCATAATGTACGTACATATATATATAGACAAAAAACATTACATTTCAATAGATTGCAAATTGTGTTGTTAAAGTAATGAAATCATGTAGAGGGGACCATTAGTGACTTAATGTAGACGAATGAGATCAGTGTGATGCTAATATAGTGTTATTACAAATAATATTGTGATCTAATGCAAGATAATCAAATAAATATACCATCTTCAGGATGAAGTTTACGTCCACATCCACATGACCTGGCAAACTTAAATTTTCCGAAAAAAATTGAATGAAAGTGAAATTTGGTGCAGGTACGATGCTGTGTCTGAGCCTCCACGAAGAAATCTTTCCTTAACGAGACTATATTTAACATCAGTTTTCTTTTGTTGTTTGTGCAAGTTAGTTTGTTTCACTCCCTACAAAAGAAATGTGGACTATTAATTAACACAATTTTTCTTATGTTTTCCGTGTGTCCACTAACACTGGATTATAAATTTATAATCATAGCGAGCGTTGGGATCATATACAGGTTTTTATTTTGTGTATATGTGAAAACAATAGATTTTGACGTATTGAAAACATTACTGTATCTATGCCATTTCATAGTCGATTATTTGCTGGCTAGTCATATATAATTTGGCGCGAATGCACCCAAAAAAAAAATCTTAAAACCAATTGCATATTTGCATGGCGAACCAATGTCTCAAGTTAATTATTTATATGTTAGGATAAATATCATAAAAATTGCATGTGCATTACTTGAAGGAATTAAAGTGGGACTTGCTTGTACATAAGTTGAAGGAAATAAAGTTCTACTCTTCGACCATAAGATTTTCTTTTTCCTGAAATAGATTAATTGGTGGTGGTATCTAATTCCAACTAATTAATGAGATACTTGTACAAAAGCAAATAATTAAAAAACTCACAGCTGGTATTAAGAAGTGGCCAGGCAATGACAATTTAAATGGATATCCAAACCAAGCATTACATAAAACCGTTTATAGCATGCTACATTGAAATGTTTATGTAAAGAATATAAGATGTACGATCATCAAATTCAAAACTATTAGTTCCAAGTCCAAAAATTAATGGTTCATGTCCTCACTCAATTTTGGTATGTTACAGTAATATTTAAAGGGTACCTTAATAGATAGGTGGACTTTTTTGCAGGTAACAAATATTATGTGACCTTAAATCGCGACGTCCATTATATTGTCTTCCTTTTCTGATCCATACAGAGCTAAGTGTACATGGCTCGAGTTGGAGTTGGCTCAAGTTCGTAAAAATGAAAAACATAATAATCAAGAAAGGTTGTTCATAAAGGATAAATGATTTATGCAATATTAGATTATACTCTCCTTTTTTTAGTCAAATAGAAGTGCATTTAACTTGGCATATTAATTGATACAACTTGATTTCATAACAGATATGCAAAGAACTCGAGAGAGGAAGGAGGAAGAAGGAGATTAGGGTTAGGGTTAGGGTTAGGGTTGAGTGTGGCGAGAGAGAGAGAGAGTATGTTTTTTTATGTTATTAGATAAGTGTTTTTGACACACACATATACACACATCTGACTCATCTCATCGGTTGATCGGAATCCAGACACTTAATCGGGAAAGACGCCTATACAACCATGACACGAATACAATGGGATACCCAAATGTGAAATGTGTTATTGGACTTAGTCTAATTCTCCACACCCGACATGATTTCATGATTGGTTTGGTCGAACCACTTAATGTAACATCCTCAAACAACGGAAGAATTTAAAATTTTAATAACATACAATCAACAAAGGATATTACACAATAAAAGGAAACATGTGCACCATATATATATAATATATATTCGAGTATTTCAAAAGTGTGATTACATTCTAAAAGGCTAAACAATAGATACAAGTAATCACTCCGACCTCAAATGAGAGAAAGCAGGATTAGGTAGCAGCGCTCCTCTCCTCGGTCACCACCCCTATCGTCGATCACAGCCTGAAAAGCAAACATGCAACAATGCCTGAGTTTCCAGAAGGGAAATCTCGTATGTCAAACTCTACAATGCATGAACTGAAAAGCACCCTAGCATGCAATTCTACCAACAAGAAAAGCACCACAACCAGGCTGGGCTCCATGGCTCTTCACCCAACCACAACACACACCACCGTTACGGGGCTCCAGGGCTTTTTCACCCAACCCAAACGTCCAAGGGCTCCAAGGCTTTTTCACCCAACCCTAAACATGCGGTCCATGCTCAGGCTCCAGGGCTTTTCCATCCAACCTGAACGCACTACAGAGCTCCAGGGTTTTTTCACCCAACCTCGCACAGACTAACTGGGCTCCAGGGCTCTTTCACCAAACCACAACTCTCACACCGTTACGGGGCTTCAGGGCTTTTTCACCCAACCACCGCAACACCCACATTTCCAAGCTGGGCTCCAGGGGTTTTCACCCAACCGCAACTCTCACACAACACCAAGCTGGGCTCCAGGGCTTTTTCACCCAACCGCAACTCCCTCACAGTTACTGGGCTCCAGGGCTCTTTCACCCAACCACCGTAACACTCGTGCTCACTAGCACACTTGCCGGAAGAACATCGGCACCACAACTCGCCCCACACGGACAACCACTACAGCCGCCTCTCCAACGTGCAAAACTGGACACAAACGGTCGACCGAACCAAAAGTCTCGGTCGACCAAATCTCACAAACACATGGCAATTTCCTCGACCGGCACTCCATCGGTCGACCAATCCCCACCAATAACACTCGTTCCGTCAAACCAAAGTCAAGGGTGAAGGATTTCGTGTCCCTATGTATGTATGTATTTTAAATTTTTTAATACAACATACAAGATCGATTTCATATTTTCAACAATTTTATGTACATTACCTTGTGTTTATTCTAATATCATGCAATCCTACAAATATTAAAATAAATCACAAAGAGTTAATCATACCTAAAGGTTCTCTAAAACCTTTTGAAGAGTCGCACTGCCCGTAGAATCGTCCACTGATTTGCCTCCGAGTGTTCACCAAACTCTAAACAAAATTAGAGAGAAAGGAGTTAGCCAATCAATCTCTAATAAGGCTTAGAACATAGCTAATAACCCCTCTTTGAGCTCCTGAGATTTCTATCTTCCAAACTCAAAATTAATAAGAGATTTTCGTGGTGATTAGAGAAGAGATTAATGAGAGAAAGAATTTTTGCATTCACATAAACAAGTAGGAGGAAGAGTGTTTTTATAGTCTCCCAAAACATCCTTATCAAGAACCATTCCTTAGTCATGATCTCTTGCTTATTCTCTCCTAAAATTAATCTCTAATTGCCACATAAGCATCCTCTAAAACGTTTTAATTAAATCTGGAATTAATCCACCCATGATCTAATTAATCTCTTAATAATTCAGGCAGAAATCGCACTGTTCGGTTGACCGAGAATTTTTCTCAGTTAACCGAACCATTCAGTTTTAACACGTGTTCGGTGCACCGTGAGCTAGACGGTCGACCGAATCCGCATGAGAATAATTCTCAGGAAGAATTCGGACGAACCACGTCTTCTCTTCTCTACTGATGACTCACCAAAATTTCTCCTGGAGCATAGTCATCGGATGACCGTGTCACATTCGGTCTACCGAAAATACTTTTCTCGGTTGACCGTTCACACTCGGTTAACCAAACCCGATTGTCCAGGCACTCTAGACAATTTCGGTCAACCAATTGTGCTTACCCGTTCCCCATTCGGTTAACCGACCCGAAGATTCCCCGGTCGACCAAACCCTGAACGGTTCACCGTGTTTGACCCTGAATTTGCCTTTGTCAAATTTTGGATTTATTTCCAACAAAATTTGATCTTTTAGGGTTTTTAGCAAATTCACATCTTATGTAATATATTATCTTATGTAATATATTATCTTATGTAATATTAAATTATTACACCTCATAATATATACACCTCATATGAATTTATTATGATTCTAATTATGTCAATTCTCATGACATATTGATTTTATTCATTCACCACATGTGTCATATTTTCACATGAAACCTGACACATCATACGAACTTAAAATCAAGCCTCTTGTTTCCCAGTTTTGTGGTGTGACCTATAGGAGGATCTAAGCCAAATTGGCAGCGATATTAAACACTTAATATCTCAAACTATAAGCAGTATCTAGCTATACACATTATAGTTACCCAATTAGCATAGATATATTTGTTCCACCCGAACCAAAACACGATCCATTTAGTGATGTAAGTGCACCACTTGTGTCCGTCCCTTGCCTCATGATATTAAGAATATATACAAAGTAGAAATGTGTCATCTTTGTATTATATTCATTTCTTGATCTCTCTAAGCTAATTATAACTATGTAACTTAACTCAAGTTACATTGTGCACATTATAATTTTGCTTTATCAATGGGCCTACTAATATCATCACTCAATTAAGAGGGGCAATGATAATCGTTTGACTAGCTATCTTTTCCAGCACAAGTCATGTTTAACCAACAATTGTCTTTATCACTACACTCATTGATAGTTTTTGACAATAATCAAATTAAGCACTTCTTGAGTGAAAAAATATAAGTCTCGTATCTTAGGATCTAAGACACAGTGAAACATTAATGACACGAAATACAATTCCATAATGTTTTACTTGTTAGGTCTGTTCAATATATAAAAGTAATCTTTTCCTCTTTCATATACTCGTGTCGTCAATTATTTGTAGAGCTACAATAATCGATGACCAACACGACAATCTTATCTCAGTAATGAATGTTCCATGTTAACTACCATGATTGTGAACAACTTTTGATTTATGTAAACCATTATCTTTTAGAACTCTACGGTTAAGGACCAAGTGCCTCTTCCTTAACACTTCCAAAAGACGAATACCATAATCAAGGAACAAATGTTTGCACATCCAATTCATAATAATTAACATATAAAAGTAAAACTTTTAGAACACATTCCTTTCAAAGGGTTGGTCGACCGTTTAGAAGTCGCCTCCCAGGTTCAACGAGCAAAACGAACAATCGGTGGAACGGCAAATGGGCCCCGTTCGACCGAAAGTCACCAGGGAAAAATCCCTCACTCTCAACAACGAATCCGGTCGAACCCCCGAGCACTCTCGGTCGACCGAATTCCACCAGGGAATTCCCCCAACTCTCACCAACGAATCCGGTCGAACCCATGAGCACTCTCGGTCGACCGAATTCCACCAAAGAATTCCCCCACGCTCAACAACAAATTCGATCGACCGAACCACCTTCGGTCGAACCAACCACCAATCAAACTTAAGTCACCGGTCGGACAAAGTCACACAGGCGGTCGACCGTTTAGATGGTCAACGCCCCAACAGACCTAAAACAGTGCACACGGTCGAACGGCAAAGGGGACCCGTTCGACCGAAACCAACCAATCTTGCCTCAAATGCACAACCGGTCAACCGCCCAAGGGCATCGTTCGACCGGTGTGAGGCAGAACCCTAATTCACATTCAGAACGGTCGACTGTTTGCACCAATCGGTCGACCGATTAGGCAGTAAAATCTGTTGCATGTTTACTTGCGACGAGCCGGAAGGCCTACCGTCGACTTCCAAATACTCACACTACTAAGTGAGTGAGTTTGACATACCGTGAAGGTCTGAAGAAACCTTCGAAGAACCTCGATGGCGCTTCCACGAGCATTTCTCCCAAAATCACGATCTGTCGACGAACCTCACGCTCGCTCAACAATCACCTCCTCCTCGACAAGCACGAGCACACATTCACCTCCTTCACTCTCCACTCTCACGACGACCACTGAAAACGAGGTAGGTTGAGAGAGAGAGAAAGGAAAAAACGCAAGGGATGGGTTAGCAACCAACAACTCACCTCCACAAGCAACCGACACACGACGAACACCTCCTCCTCGTCGTTGCTCAAAACCTCTTCGCCGGAGCTCGACTGAGGGAGAGAGAGAGAGAGAGACGTGAGAGAGAGAGTAGAGTGAGAGAGTGAGAGAAACACAAATAAATATCTCCCACCACTTCTGTAATATCCTGATTTTTTTAGTTGAGGTAATAATCAAATATCTTAATGGACTAATTAAGATTATTGGATGATTGTGTGGTTTTAGGAGAAGATGAAATTTTGAGAAGAATATAGAGAAGAAAAAGATGGAGATTTTGAGGCAAGTACTGATTCGTTATTCTTCAGTTTCATATCATGTCTGTCTTTCTTGATATTCGTAGTTGCATGCATGCTGAGTATTGATATTGATTTTATGGATATGCATATGATTGCATGGTGGTGTTTCGGTTGACATGTCCTGTGGTTGTATGTATGTTTCTGGCTGAGCCACTTAGGAAAAAGCTGCCTAGCGGACAACGTGGAGCCACCCGAGAGAGTAAAGGGTTGCATGTCGTTAGTGTGGAGCTACCAAGTGTGCGTCTGACTGATTGATAGATTTCAGAAGCACAGGATGTGGTCGAATCCGACTGGGGGTTCCAGATTGTTATGCATGCATATTATTTGTGATGCATGTCTCTTGATTGTGCTTATTGACTGAGTGTCATATTCCGTATTATTTTCCACATGATTATGATTCTGGTTGATTGACGGTTGGAACTTGCGGGCTGTCGAGCTCACAAATTGTTGATTATACTTTTCAGATTATTATGGGCCTATCAGATGGATATAAATATCAGAGTGCGCAGCGCTTAGGTTCGTGGATTGTATCTTAACGCACCGGGTTCGAGAGGGTGAGCAGTTGTCCGGGCTCAGGGTGTTACAACTTCAATCCTCACCATCCATCTAATCTCCAATCCATCTCAACCCTTCATCCATCAACATTCCATCCCAGCCGTCCAAACTCATATCCTCCTAATCACCACCTAAATCATCATTAAATCTCAATTAGGATTAGGATCCCACACTTAGGCATCAGATTGTGAACATGAATCGGACACAATTAGTGAGCCCAAGTGCGTCCTAAGCAGCTATGGCTGGCACACTTATACAGTTATACCACACTAATTTGATGAAATCATTATGATAATCAATTTGATTTATTTACATGTCATCATAGGCATTCCTTGTGCTCAAGTGTGGTCTGGTTGCTAACAAAATAAGAGTAAATTTTTCAATTTGATTCTCCAAACTCCATATGAAAAGGTTAGCTTGTCAGTCGTTCAATTTTAATTGCTGGACCGTGGTGTTCTTATGTTAATAGTTATATATGGAGTCTCCATTATAATATGAAGAACTCGATCATAATGTAACATTTCCTCGCTCTCATAATATCCTCGTCATAAATATTGTATCGTATCGGGTCAGGTGTAGAGTTTTACATTTCTTCAAGCAAAATGATCATAATTTTTGAACTTGCACTATTGTAGAATTGGAAATACTCGTCGCCTAATAGACGCCGGCTGTTACAAAGGTCGACGTCTAATATAGAGAAGATCGAATAGACGTCGGCCGCATATAACTCCGACGTCTATACCCAATAGACGTCGGGGAATAGACGTCTTCTGTTATAATACGACGTCTATATTCAATAGACGTCGGGGAATAGACGTCGGACTTCACAGAAGTTGACGTCTATTGGTGACGTCGGGGAATAGACGTCGGAGATATGCAATATCCGACGTCTATATGTCTTTAAAAGAAATCAGACAGTTGCGTTTTCTTTCACTCTTTCCAGACAGAAAATACGAAACCCTAGCCGCCGCGATCCGATTCCTCGATCCATCCTGTCTGATTCCTCCGATCCATCCCGTGATCTCCTCCGCCACTACAGTTCCACTATGGGGACGTCAGATTTCATGTAAGTAAAGCTTTATTTTTGTTCATTTGTAGTTTATTTCCTCTAACAATGATGTGTTCACTTTTCTAATTATGTTTGAATAATTAGATAGATAAAAACATTCACACGGCGTATGTGAAGGCGATACGGTCTGCTCAGCATTTTATTTACATCGATATCTGAAGCCTCCCACTTGCATTTTGAAAACAATTTCAAAATCAATCAGTTCAATCCCAGTTTTCCAAACTAAGAGTTCAAATAAGAAGATAATTTTATATATTCATCTATCCCAGGCCCGCCTATTAGCTATATGAAAGATAACTAGGCGTGATTGAGAAAGAACTACATGTCATGATTAATAATTCACGATTAATATCTTCTAGAAGATTCATGGAACATTAAACATCACATAATTAAGTACATAAATTGTTTGATGGACAATTTTTATTCATCCTAAGGATGTGCAAGCAAAAAATTATTACTTTCTCCCAATTCTTTGGAGAATCACCATTCCAACCAACTTGATTCACTTCACGGTTCAAAACATCTTTGAGCGACGATCAGATACTACGTCTATCCCAAACTTATTTGTTTTTCACACACAAGTAGAAGAAGATACTCGAAAGTGGAACTCACGAAGAACGACAACTTTACCCCTACAAGTTTCTACAAACTAGTAATGGATAGTGGTGAGAGGTATCCACTTAGAAATCAAATTTGAAAACACTTTGCCCAACAAAAGTCAAAGTGTTTAATTGGCTTTTAAGAGAAAACAGAATCCTAACTAGGGACACAATCATAAAAAGGGGAATACAAACCAACCCTTTAACTTGTGTCCAATGTGTGGGCAAGAATGAGAAACAGTTGACCACCTGTTTTTTGAATGCAAGCTCGCAATACCTTTTGGAATGAATCGACTTTCTTGATATGAACAATTCTTAGTCCAAAATCAACTTGATTTAAGGACGTAAGAGTGAACACTCTAATAAACGCCTTCCATTGGATACTATGGAAAGAGTGAACAAGTTTTTCGGGAAATTACCACGGCTCACTCTACTACAGAAAGGGCCTTTGCCGACAATAGCAAAAGGTTCTGTCAGCAATAGGTACCCATTTCGTCAGCAATAGCACGTGCCGACAGAATTTTCATTTTCCTGTAGTGTCGATACATCTTACTCAATAATTATTTTGATGTTTTTTGAACTTTAGACAGGTATCCTAAATAGACTAGGGGCACTCTTGAACAAACTTCAGGTGCCAAATGAGCAAGGTTCACAACCTTGGAAGACTCTTCAGCTGCTGCAATACCATTGACTTTGGATAGACCTGTCAATTTTGGACACGACACGATTACACGACACGGACACGACACGATAAGGAGACACGATATAGACACGACTTTACACGAAATTTTTTGTATGATTGAAATGATTTATTACGATGTTTTGTGAACATATAAATATAAAATAATTAGTACACGATTTGACACGAACACGACACGATACACACGATAAGTTATTTTTATACACGAAACAGACACGAACTACATCTTTTGTTTGATAATCAATTGTTTTTACTTGATTATAGTCAATTAAGATGTTATTTAGAATGAAAATATCAATATAATATGTCACTTAACTATTTTCAATCTAAATATGTTGAAATCTTTTCAATTTATACTATACACGATAACCCGAAATCCTGACACGAATGCAGAACTGTCAGACACGATAGTACACGAACACGACCCAATTGACAGGTCTAACTTTGGACACTCCAACCGGGTCACATCCCTTGGAAAGGGGATGTTACCAAAGTTCCCTCGAGCTCGGTTGCGATTGACACCATCGGAAGGGATATGGAGGGCACCCCTACGGAAGACGCTAACTTTGAAGGGAAAGCAAAGTACTGAAGTAGAGGCGATGAGATCAATCAACTGGGATCATGTTTTACGAGCCTCTGACGCTAAGAGGATTCTCATTTTGCAAGAAAATTGTCGCTTGACTGATATGACATTTTCTTTGGATTGTATATTGCATGCTCTTTGGGAATCTTGATCACCAATACAGACCACTATGTATTCTATGGATGTATTTGAATCCACATTAGGATAAAAGTCAACCAACTTGTAACTTTTTTGGGGTCATTACTGTAGTACATAGCAAAGGATTTTAATTAAGATTATCAGCTTGCTTATAAAAAAATACATAATTATGTACGTAACGACTAAAATTAGTATAAAAAAAAGAAACCTAAGAAGAAGAAGAAGAAAATCAAATATTGCTTCTAAGTAGGACAATTACCTAGCTACCTTTGTTGTCTCGGGGAAAAAGAGCTTTCAGAAGATGCCAAAAGTAGACCACTCGTGCGGGTGAGTTTGTCGTCAAGTCAATCATTCAAGAGATGATCGTATCTTGTTCTGTGTGCTGTTTCACGATAAACCATCTTGTTTATATTATGTTGCTTTTCTGAAAATAAATAATTTAATTAATAAAGGTAGACTGCTTCGGCTGCTCCAATTGAATCCAATACAGGATGGTGATTTTGGGACCTACAATTCAGATCCAAAACTTGTCTCCTTGTGGTCTTAACTGAGCTAAAAAAATTACATCGAAATGATAGAATTTTCAATTTTTTCGCTGATGGGTGTGTTTCAATTTAGAGTTTGCCTGTCGGCTCAGTTCTACAAAAGATTTATCCCGAATCCAGAAATTTATCAATCAAATTAAATGCTAAATAGTTATAAACGAGCACTGAAAATCATAAGCATGTAATGATTATCTTGTTTAAAGCAAAGTTTTATTTAGCTGAGTTTCTTAACATAAATATTTTTCACGGGTAGCTCAATCATTTTGTTCACGAGTCGTTGCTTAAGAGTTAAGCTTAATTGCGACAAGCTAACGACTCAAACCTACGATATAACATTTTTTTCTGTAACAGCTCTCAATAGACAAACTCTTCTTGAAATCCTGCATTCCTGCTGAGGTCCTCTTCGATCTCCTTGAACCACAATGACAAAAAATTAGAACTGCTGCGTACAACTTGTTATGAAATTATAACATGGATTAAATATCCATTCAGTTATACAAAGCGAGCTCACTGGCTAGCAAGTAAAAGAACAAACCAAGTTCAACTCAACTTCATCACAAGCTTAAAACTTTTACCGACTAGGTAAACTAATCACAACTAAGATAAATCCGTTTGCTAGAACTTGACTCGATTAAACCCTAATATGCGGGAAGTTCAGATTGGACTTCTTTAATAACACCTAACATGAAAGTCCTCTTATTAGATAGTTTACTGCAAAGTTATTTTATCTTTAAAAGGAATATCACCTTTTTATAAACCCTAATATGCGGGAAGTTCAGATTGAACTTCTTTAATAACACCTAACATGAGAGCCCTCTTATTAGTTAGTTTAGTACAAAAAAAATTATCTTTAAAAGGAATATCACCTTTTCATAATAATGAAGGAATCTCGATCGTCGATATGCAATGACCGACGACTAGTATGGGACATGTATGTTGGTCTCAATTACGACATGTTCATGGGAGAACAAACATATTAGCAGTTGTTGAGATCCTCTTCCATGCAATGCCAAACACAAGCGACAACAACTGGTCCCCGCACGAACTATACCTAACCTTCTAAAGCTTGTAGTTTTCCTTGGAAACGTGTGAAGGGCGTACTGCAACACAACACACATTTGATTCCATCCCACTCCCTAAGTTCTTTATATTTATTTATATCTCATAATACAATGTATGAACAATGACGTGGATGTGGTGGTTTGCGATCACTTCGATGTGGCCATTCCAACGGTCTCTGTAGTTTAGATCATGGACCACTTGAAGATCAACATCACATTGGACTAACTTCCCAAACAGAGACCGCTGGCGTTGGGCTGCCCCATACGACAAATCCGACACACGCATGCTCTGATTTTTTTAAACTGAAATAGAGCTTCTGGATATGCTTTCAAACGATGAAGTTTACGTTCAATGAATTTCATTAAAGTAATTACAATGGAAGTGTCGAAAAGTTATAGAGCAATAGTTGCACTTGCCAACGTAGGTTTTTTGTTTTTTGTGTTATATATTGGTGTTGCGAAGACCTCTCAAGAATTCATGATGGAATTCCACACCGTACAACTTCGTATAGAAGAATGTCTCATTGTGTCATACTCATATCATTCATTTGTACAGGAAATTAAATAAATACAAATAACTAGCTAGAAGATAAATAAATAAGTGCGACATTTTCTTTCATTGAATAAAAATGATAAAATGAAATACAAGAGTTGACATATTTATACATTGCACAAATGGAAGATACACAATCATCATTTTGCAAAAACTAAAATTGTCGTTATATTAACAATTCCAGATATGTTTTATTAATAGGATTTTTATATTTTGATATCTTTAGGACGAGGATATATAAACTCGTGCTTTGATCGGCTCGACGATGATCTCCTTTTTGTCGTGATATCGTCACAGTGTGTCAGTTTAGCCTCGTAACCTAGGAGGGTTTTGTATGTGTTTGGATGCTTCAACTTTATGATGAAGACAACCTGATATTAGTGAATTTAACCTCATCACAAGGATGAGTTATCTATAATTGGTTTATCAACGATAATTCTGATATTAGAATATCGTACAAGCGGTTAGTTTAGCCTCGTAACCTAGGAGGTATTTTGTATATATGGGATGTTGTCTCGTATTATCGGAGACATCGTAAGCATTTTATTCCCCTGTTCGGTACAACATTGTGTACATGATTTGTTTGAGTATGACGACTTTAGTTTATCTCATTACTAAATACGCTAAGGGTTAGATTAATTTAGCCTCGTAACCTAGGAGGTGAATATTCATGTGTATTTGACCGGTTTGGATAATTATCATTTTTGATATAGATATTATAATGTTTTGGTCAGTTTACCCTCGTAACCTGGAGGGATTTTATATGTATGTATTTGTTATATTGTCGATGATTCTTATATTTGAATATCATCAAATAGTTAGTTTAATCTCATAACTGGGAGAATATTTTTATGTATATAATTTGTTAAGTATATTGGACAGTTTAGCCTCGTGACCCGGAGGGGTTCTATATATGTATTTTGTTTTGTTTATTTGATTTGTTAAATGAAGACTCCATCGCCAGTAAGGGAGAGGGAACCCAAGATCAAGCTTGGAGTGCATCCTCACTTACGACTAAGGTAGTCCATATTTTAGTGTTTGATCACTCCAATGATAAGAGAGAGGGAACCCAAGATCCAGCTTGACGTGCATCCTCTCTTATTATTAGAGCAGTCAATATTTAAGTTTTATGTTTGTTTTCGATTTTTAGGTTGATTGACATATTTTATAACTTTAAAGATTTATTTTGCAATTTATCCACATTTAGGGGTGGATTTGTGATTTTGTCTATTTAGGTAGACTACTTGTATTTTAGGATTTATTTTACAAATCCGTTGGTACAAATTATATATATTGTTGCAATTTATCGACATTTGTTGTTGGATTTGTAGTTTTGTCCATTTAAGGGGAGTATTTGAAAACTTGTTTAAGGTGTTTATTGATTTATTACTTGTGAAAGATTAATATCACATCCTTCAATTACATAGTTACGTAGGGCTTAGCAAGCAATTTTCAACCGTTTGCATGGTGTTCCATGCTCCCATGCACGTAGGCACAACCACTTTATATATATATATATATATATATATATATATATATATATATATATATATATACAGAAATTTTAGAATGAGCCCTGGGCTTAATTAGGCTTAAGTGAGCCCCTTGATCATCCACCATCCAAAACCAATCTAACGATTCTTAAAGTCCTGTTTATTTTTTTACGACAGAAGGGTAGTATTGGTTTTTCGTACATACTTTTTTAGGGTTTTTTTGAAACTAAGATTTTCAGCCCCACCGAAATCGAAACCGTCACCATCCTCTTTCCGAGATTTTCTTCCTATTCTACACAAACCCTTTCCGAAACCCTTTTCCCAAACCCTTTCCACCGAAACCATCATCCCCGAATCCTCCACCGAATTCTCACCATCTTCTCCTTCGAGCCTTTCTATTCTCTACACCACACAAATTCTGTCCGAAACCGTTCCATTTCCTAATCCTTTTCCACCGAAACCATTATTTTCCGAATCCCATCTTTTCTCTCCCTATTTTACACAAATATCTCACGCATCAATACCTCTCATTCTTCCCAACCGAAAGCCTCTGTTAAACCGAAATGGAACAAAAGAAAGATGGAACGGTTAAATCCACAGGTATTGATTTTTTATTCCATTGGACACACGAGTGTTTGATCTTGTTTGGTATTTTGTCGTTTATTTTGTGTTTTCATGCTGAATAATCTTCTTCCTATTTTCCTGTTTCAAACTTCTGTTAATATATTATCGTTAATACATATGTTTCTTATAAAAATAGAGGTTTGCTGATTTCTTAATCTCAACATGTTTGAATTCGTTTGAATATGGTTTTTATATAGTTTTTAAATTGTTATTGGTAGTTTAATTTTTCTCTTTTAAACATTGGTAGTTATTATTATTCAATTTCGAAGCTTTGTTATGGTTATATAATTGGGTTTTCTGGTTCATGTTATAAAATGTGTCTAACAGATTTTAATGTTCTAGTAAAAAACTATTTAATGCTAGTTTCAAAAATTATTATGTCTCACTGAAATTTTCACACATCTTGGTGTATTAGGCAATCTGGCGAGTACAGTAAATTTGCAATGCAAAGATTATGGTGAAAGTTCAAATCTACAAACATCTAAATCTGCAGGTGCTTTAATGAGTCTTTAATTTTCTAGTATGTTTGTGGTTATAATTCTGATTTCTTAATATTTTGCTACAGTTAACTATTGCGTCAACCACAGATGTTATGTGAAGTTTTTTGTTGAGTTTGTGGAGAAATATAAACCTAATGAAGCTCACTTAAAAAGGCTGTCAGTGACCCCTTTTGGAAAACTTCTTCATATTCCAAATTTGAATGTTAATCGATGGTTGCTTGAAGATTTAATCAGTAGGCATGTTGACTCCAACAGATTTTGTGTGGGTGGTGTAAACTTAGATTTTTCTGTGGAAGATGTTGCAGCTATTTTAGGTTTACCTGCTTCGGGCATAAAGGTGAAGATAAGAGGTAGTGGGAAAACCTCTTATTTAGAGTCAAAATACAGTAAAGAAAAAAACTTCACCTTCAATACCACAAAAATTCAACAACTTATGATTGAGTTACATTGCAAGGATGATGCTGATTCTGTTGATGATTTTGTCAAACTATTAATTTTGTTGATGTGTTCTACCTTTTTATTGCCTGAGTCTGGGTCTAATGTTCCACGAGCTGCACTATCCAATTTTGACAAATTAGAGAACCTGAAATTTTACAATTGGTCCGAGGCTATTCACAACCTAACAATGGAAAAGGTACCTCTCATACGTGATCAAATTATTAGCAAGAAGGCTGGGAAGAGGAAATCTGTTAGCACTTATGCTCTTGGATCAAGCATATGTTTAATGGTAATTACCTTAACTTTTATTTTTACTTTAATTTGGTATAATTTATTTTCATATTACTGCTGGTTAGTTTTTTCCTTTTCATCAAACAATAGTACAACTGTTGATGTCTTTGAATGTTCTTACATTACCTAAATTTAACATTATCTATATTTTGGCAAAATTGCTACATGCATCTATTAAAAATTAATTAATATTCGTGAGTTAAGGCAAAGATATTTATTTTCCTGTTATTGATATAATATTACAGCTTTGTATTATATTAAACTTATGACGTTATGGTTTGTAGTTTCAATAATGGTTATATTTTTTATTCCTTGCTAGATGCACTATTATATATTTTAGATTTAACTTTCATTTCGGTTATCTATATTTCAGGTATGGTTGTATGAGCACATCAATTTGTTTAAACCAGTTTTTCCGGAATTGAAGCCAAGGATTAGGAAGTGGGCTTCTCCTGTTGAACCAAAGCTAAAAGACCTTACTAGTGTGGTTGACGATATGGTGTGTTGCATTAAACTCATACTAATTGTGCAATATTGGTTAAATTATAATACGTTTTTGCTTACCAGGATAGTCATCAGCATTTGAATGGCAATTATCATTTGTAATTTTCAAACTTTACTTTTGGGATATACAAATATTGAGTAAACAAAGTTATGCTACCTGCAGATTTTGTATAACATCTTAGTTGATGAAAATGATTTTTTCAAGCTTCTTCCAAATGAGCAAAATTTGCCTCTGGTTAATGTTGCAACCACAAAGAAGATGTTGAATTCCAAAAAAAGAAGGGAGCAACTAGATGATCGTTCTGATGGTGTAGATGTTGATGACAATGAAGCCCAACATTTGAAGAAAAGAAATGATGAATTAATTTTGGAGGTGCAGTTGTTAAATAAAAAAGTCTGTATTTTGGAAGCTGAGAATACTGACTTGAAGTTCTTAAAGAAGAAAGTTGCTGATTTGGAATCTGAACTCTCTACCTTGAAGAAAAATTCTGGTCAACCAAAGTCGCATGTGCCAACTTTTAGCTTGGGGCTTTCTCAGATTTCACAGGTCAATACCAATTCTGTGGAGGAGATGGATATTGGTGATCAACAGTTGTATATGTCTAATGTGGTTGATATTGTCATTGGTAATGACCAAATGACTTCCACCCACGTTTCTTGTGATAATGTGAATGTGTGTCATGGACCTCCTCCCTTCAAAAGAGTCTAGAAGAGAAAAGAAACGGCAGCGAATACATCTGAAAGTTCATTAACAAGGCGTGTGAAAATGAGACTTAATCGGAAACCCAAAATTCTGCCAGAAGATGGTGTTAATCTAATACAAGAATCGAAGACTTTAGAAAATGAGAAGGTATAGTCTGATATAACACTTCTTTTTACTGGTTTTTAATATTATGTAACTCTACCTTTACACAAAAAATTTGTTTACATGTGTCTTTTAATTTGCAAAATAATTACGGTTAAACAGTTATCTTACGACTAAACATTTTATCTTACTGCTTAACTGTTTACCTTACGGTTTGAATTCAGTTTTGATTATTATTATTATTAGAAAAAACAAACATTTATATTCCTAATTGGATATTTGTTTACTGTGATTTAATTTTTCATTCTTAATTTATAGGTTTCACTAATAGCCGTTACCACCTATTTGGGATATTCAGTAATTTCTTTGGAGGATAAAGCATGTATTGATCAATTCCTAAGTGATCCTAGAGATATGTAAGTGTTTTAGGTGATAGATATTGACATTATTCTATCATCAACATTATTTAATTTTTTGGGGTTATGTTACATATTCCTTAATTATTTTAAATTTCAGGAGTGCAAGGAATTACAGAACAACTAAAAACACGTTTTGCATAGGATCACATTTGCTTGATGTGTTGGATGGAAAAATGGTTTCTGGTGATGTAAGTGAAATTAAATGTTTGCACTTGTTTTATTCAACCATTGATAATTGTCCCACCTTTTAGGTATTAGAAGTGACATTTGAGCTGCTGGAACTTAAAGCTAAAGCTGCAGATCGTGCTGGTTTATATGTCTATTCTCTTATGTTTACCCTCAGGTTATTTCTTCTAGCTTGTTGGATTGTTTCTCTAATATTCTTCCTTTGCTTTCTTCAACGATTTGTTGTTCTAACTTTTTTTGATCCAATTTCAATGTAGATAAAGTTGCATTCATGTCCAGATGTCCTTACTGATGAAATGAAGAAAAACCTTTGTCAATGTTTCAATTGTCCAAGTTATATTATGGGTATAGTTAATTACTATTTCATGATTTTGCACACGGGTAGCCACTGGCATCTTTTTGTCATCAATTTTCAACAAAGTCGATTCCAATCGTACAACTCTTGTAATTCTGCTAGAGTTAAAGCAAGAGTTCTTCAGTGGGTATGTTTTTCTGTTCTTGAGTTTCGTTACACATGGATTTATTGTTTACTGTTACTTATTTTCAGTTGATATGCTTCTTTGTTTTTGAGTGGAAATGTTAATTTTTGCAGTCTAGGTGGGTGGCTAAGTACTTTGAAATGACACACAATTTTGATAATATGAAGACTTGGAAAGTAGAACATGTTCCTTGCCCCCAGCAAGCACCCACCAGTTTGAATTGTGGCTTGTATGTATTGAAGTTTGCAGAATATCTCTCAGAAGGAAAAGATGTTTTTGATTTTGGAGAAGAAGATATGGCTCGGATTCGTGCTGAATACGTTGCTATGATACTTCGTGGAACATGTTGTGATTAGATTTTCAGAAAAAAGTATTACTTCTGTAATATGAAAGAATATTTCCAAAACAAATTTGGGATTGAACAAACTTTTTGAAATTTACAACATTACAATTGCATGCAACTGTTGTATTTATGGATGAATATTTACAGTTACTATTACTTATTCCTAGCCGAGCACCCCTTTAATATTACGTTTTGCCGACTAATATTAAAGCAGCTCCTTGAATTTACATCTTCAACATAATATTACAGCTTCTTTTTCCAGGGTACATACTTCGTGGAACATGTGCAACATTTTGAAATGTGAAATGGAATGTAAATTATACAGGATAATTAGATTCTTGGGAAAAAAATGTGAATTGGACAAAATTATGAAATGTACAACAATACAATTGCTTGCAACTGTTAATATGAATGAATTTTAAGTTATTATTACTACGCTTAGATGAGTACCCCTACTCTTAAAGTATCATATTAAATGTTGTGTTTCCATCATTTCCTGTTAAAACTTTTCAAAATCTCCAATTATCTAAGATTCACATTACATCTTACACATTATCAGACATTATTATTTTTAATTGGTAAGGGGTATAGTCAATTGTATCTTAAATCGCACAAATTAATATTACATTTTGATTTTGCGTACTGATAAGAAATTTGATTACATGAGTCTTTTAATTTGCATAATAATTAAGGTGAAACAGTTTATCTTACGGCTAAACACTTTATTTACGGCTACACAGTTTATCTTACGGCTAAATATTTTATTTTACGGCTAAACAGTTTACCTTACGGTTTGAATTCAGTTTTGATTTTTATTATTATTAACAGGAAATTACATTTGCGAACTGATAAGGTAAAACTCTTCTAATATTACGGTTTGCATAGTTTTATTGAAACAGCACTACGATATTACATTTGTTATCGTCATATTACAGCTACAATATACCATAAATCTCCAATTATCTAAGATTCACATTACATCTTACACATTATCAGACATTATTTTTTTTAATTGGTAAGGGGTATAGTCAATTGTATCTTAAATCGCACAAATTAATATTACATTTTGGTTTTGCATACTGATAAGAAATTTGATTACATGAGTCTTTTAATTTGCATAATAATTAAGGTGAAACAGTTTATCTTACGGCTAAACACTTTATTTTACGGCTACACAGTTTATCTTACGGCTAAATATTTTATTTTACGGCTAAACAGTTTACCTTACGGTTTGAATTCAGTTTTGATTTTTATTATTATTAACAGGAAATTACATTTGCGAACTGATAAGGTAAAACTCTTCTAATATTACGGTTTGCATAGTTTTATTGAAACAGCACTACGATATTACATTTGTTATCGTCATATTACAGCTACAATATACCATAAATCTCCAATTATCTAAGATTCACATTACATCTTACACATTATCAGACATTATTTTTTTTAATTGGTAAGGGGTATAGTCAATTGTATCTTAAATCGCACAAATTAATATTACATTTTGGTTTTGCGTACTGATAAGAAATTTGATTACATGAGTCTTTTAATTTGCATAATAATTAAGGTGAAACAGTTTATCTTACGGCTAAACACTTTATTTTACGGCTACACAGTTTATCTTACGGCTAAATATTTTATTTTACGGCTAAACAGTTTACCTTACGGTTTGAATTCAGTTTTGATTTTTATTATTATTAACAGGAAATTACATTTGCGAACTGATAAGGTAAAACTCTTCTAATATTACGGTTTGCATAGTTTTATTGAAACAGCACTACGATATTACATTTGTTATCGTCATATTACAGCTACAATATACCATAAATCTCCAATTATCTAAGATTCACATTACATCTTACACATTATCAGACATCAACTTTTTTAATTGATAAAGGGTATAGTCAATTGTATCTTAAATCGCACAAATTAATATTACATTTTGATTTTGCGTACTGATAAGAAATTTGATTACATGAGTCTTTTAATTTGCATAATAATTAAGGTGAAACAGTTTATCTTACGGCTAAACACTTTATTTACGGCTACACAGTTTATCTTACGGCTAAATATTTTATTTTACGGCTAAACAGTTTACCTTACGGTTTGAATTCAGTTTTGATTATTATTATTATTAACAGGAAATTACATTTGCGAACTGATAAGGTAAAACTCTTCTAATATTACGGTTTGCATAGTTTTATTGAAACAGCACTACGATATTACATTTGTTATCGTCATATTACAGCTACAATATACAGACAGACCAGTTACATATGTGGTACTCATTAACCATTTTGATGAAGAAAACTTTAAATGATAAAAAAAATAGAATGTATAATGTTCTATATTATTACACAATAATGAGAGTATAACTAGAGAACGTATATCAAAATTTTATAAAAATGGTGCTATATTCCTGTAGGCCCTCATTCACATGTATATCTTGTCTATGAATATTAATCTTCTTGCAAGTCATTCTTGCCATAATTTGTACCTTTAGTTGTAAATCTGCAAAATCAGAAATAAAAACATAAGGGAATTATCAATTATAATTCAATATGAATAAGAAAATTAACTACTCACGATTTCTTATTGCTTCCTTGAAGGACAAGTTCTTGAATCGTGGTCGGAATATTTCATGCACGTTTTACATTGTCTATGACTTTTGCTTGGTTTTTTCTCAAGATTTGATTGAATACGATTACTACTAAATTTTGGTCTTCCACTTCTGCCGCTCCCTTTTGTTTTCACTTTATCTGGCTGATGAACTAGTATTTCTCTTTGACATGTTCCAGATATTTGCTTATCATCCTCATGGCTTCCTTTCACAGCATTTTTGGATTCTATTAGAGCCAATTCTAATTTCTGTTCTATCAACTCAGTTGCAGATTCGTGTTTGCCGGCAATGGATATCAATTCTTTGCACAATCTCATGATGTGGTTGACTTTGTCACTTATTGTTGACTTGTTGGTACCATGGTTGTTGCTTTCATAAAAGTCATTTGTAATTCTTTTTCGCCAACGAGTAAGAATGTTAATTGGTGGCATCTTTTTGCAACCCAGATGTTTAAAAATCGCCAAACTATGTTGGCATGGAATTCCTTCAAATTCCATAAAGTGACAGTCACAAATAGGCACATTATCAATGCCTTTGAACCTCACTTTCATTGTTCCATTGTCTTCATCTATCTTGCTGACATTGTATGTAACTGATATTTCATCCATATTTTCAATTGTAACGTTGCACATAAAACTCTTCCTCAACTGTTCTTGAAAGATGTGAAAGATACTTCTTGTGTATACTTCTTCCATTTCAGCTTCAAGGTTCCATTTAGTCAGTAGCTCCCCCTTCTTATTATGGTCATTATAATACCATCTATTTTCATTCTCTCTTTGATGCTTTAGAGCCACTTCAAATCTACAATAACAAAACAATGCTAACTTATATAACATATCGCACTTATATTTAGGCGTATTATATGGAATTGGAAAACTGACTGAAGTACAGTTATTTTTTATGTAACAATAGATAATATTAAAAATCATACTGTAATATTACAGTTATAAAGAATATGTTACGGCTAAACCTAATAAATCTGTTCTATTTAAATGTGGCAGCAAATACATATACGTTTTATTAACATCATATATAACTTTCTAACATATCTTACGTTAAAATTATAAATAATATAGTACAATTTAACCATTGAATATACATGGCAATGTATAAACAAAATAGAAATGTACCTGCATAAGAATTCGAATAAGGTGTTTTGCCGTGTTATGTATGTCTTCAAAAATGCATTCATTGATTCACTTCTTTGAGTAGTCTTCATACCAGCAAAGAAAATATTTTGCATGAAAGCTGGAACCCATTTTTCCCGTATCTCAAACAAAGAATTCAACCATTTTGAATCATGAAGCTCATTTTCCTTAATGATTCTGGTCCACTTACATTCAAAATTTTTGATGTCCTCGGTGTACCACACACAATCATGAAAGGCTTGAATAACATTCCCTTTATTGCTTACTCCTCCAAAAAAAATTTGTAATTTATCCATTATGTGCCATGAGCAAAAACGATGAAAGGTCTTGGGGTACACTTGTGCCAATGAAGAATTCATAGCTGGGTCTTGATCAGTAACAATAGCAGCTGGTTCTCTACCCATACAAGTTTTGAATTCCAAAAATAACCAATTAAAGGATGATATAGTTTCATCATTTAGCAAACCCATTCCGAAGAAGACTGTTTGTCTGTGATGATTTACACCACAAAAGGCTCCGAATATCATTGAGTACCTGTTTGTACAATACGTGGTGTCGAACGTGATGGCTTCTCCAAAATGTTTGAAGTTATCTCGACAAGTGCCATCAGCCCAAAACAAGTGACTCAATTTACTTTGTTCATTCTTCTGATAAGAATAGTAGAACTCTTTGTCACCCTTCTTTGCACTCTCTAAGTGTTCAAGTACCAAATCTGCATCATATCCTTCTGTTTCATATCTTCTAGCAGCATTCATATTTAGTATGTCTCTATACGTGAATCCTATTTGGTCATAACCACCACTTTCATTTCCTAACATCACAGCTTGTTTTACAACAGGTATGTTTGCTTCACTCATAGATTTCAACAATCCTTGAGTAACTGGCGGTATGTTGCGATTATTTCTCATGTAATGTCTTTGAGATGAGCTTGTCATTTCATGATTATGTCCTTCAACAAAATTTAGCACAAACCACCTATTTTTTTCTCGATCAAATTTGATTTTTAATTTGGCTTGACATTCACATCTTGATGTCGCAACTTTCCTCTTCTTTATTGTAACTGACACTTCAGTCATAGATGTCTTTTTGTTGCTTCTTGTACAGGATGACCCTTCTTTGGAGCAAACAAACTTTTTTAAGATGATTTCTCTGCAATTATTTTCAGTTGCTTCAGTATATTTGGTTGATGATTTTCGCACATTAAACCCTCCCGCATTTGCATAATTCTTATAATAGTTGTAAGCTTCTTCTATTGAGTTGAACTCATGTCCATAGGTTGGTTTCAGCTCACTTTTAACGTCAGGTATCAGTAAAAATTCTTTGGCATGCTCCTCGTTTGGCAACTTTAAATTATCCTAAATGGTGAACAGTTAGACATACTATATTACAGTTTTGTAATAATATTACAATATTAGATTGTCAAATCCAAATTACTTTACTATATTACTAGTTCAAATGATATATTTTTGGTTTAAGTAAATGGTCACCATTACATGTATCAACTTTTATATTACAAATCGAAAATTCAATATTACAGTTTTCAATTTCATATTACAGTAGTCATATTAATATTGCTGCTACACCAAGATTTTCCTGTTATAAACCTAATATTATTTCCGCTTTTAATTAATTTTAGATTAATATCATAGTTTTCGATGTGAAATCCACTATCAAAAGTAATATTACATATCTCAAGTAAAATGGTCAATGTTACAAGTATCAATTATATAATACGGATAGAAAAATCAATATTACAGTTTCCAATTTATATTACAGTATTCATATTAATATTGATGCTCTCACCAAGTTTTTCCTGTTATAAACTTAAAATTATTTCGGATTGTAATTAATTTTAGATTAAGATCACCGTTTTTCAATGTGAAATCCCCTATCAATACTAATATTACATATTTTAAGTAAAATTGTCAATATTACATGTATCAATTTTTATATTCCAGATCAAAAATTCAATATTACAGTTTTCAATTTTATATTACAGTAGTTATATGAATATTGCTGCTACCACCTAGATTATCCCGTTATAAACTTCAAATTATTATCTATTGTAATTAATTTTAGATTAAGATCACAGTATCTCAATGTGAAATCCATTTAAAAAAGTAATAAAACAAAAGCTTACCCCATTGACTAGTAGACCTGATTGGATTTCTCTGGACTCTAAGGATGTTGGATTTCTTTCTTCAATATCCATAATTTGGATTTTGTCCTGTGATAACAAATACAAATTGGAATGATTTTCAAATTCACAACTAATAATATAAACACACTGTTCAACCAAATATTATATAGATCCCTAATATACTTCAGAATTAAGAATTCACAAGAAAAATAGAAAATCAACAGCCAAAAACCTAAATAAGGACCACAAACCAACTAAAAACCAAAAAAACATAAAAAACCGAAATCACAATTAAAAAACTAAACCAAACAACCAGTAATTAGGATTAAATAAATAACGTATTCAGCAGCAAAAATCCGATCAAAACCGAAAATTACAGCGAAAAACCTAAATAATGTGCGTATAAAATTCTGGATCCAAAAATCGAACAAAAAATAAAATAGGCAGCAGAAACTAACCAAAAAACGGAAGATGTCACGAAGAATGAGGCTTCTTTAAGGATCAATTAGGGTTTGGAGGGTGCGGATAAAGGGATGAAAGAAATGGTAAGATTAATAATGGGTTTGGAGGGTGAGGAGAAAGGGATGACGAAAATGTATGGAGGAAATAGTGGGTTCGTTTTGGTATCGTGGATTGAAGGATTTGGGAAGACCCACGATTTTACTTTAATACCCTTCCTACAATTAAAACATCCCCACCCATTTAGATTAAGATGAATGGTTGGATCTTGAGGAGCCCATTTAAACAAAATGAGCCCAGGGCTCATTCTAACCTTACTATATATATATATATATATATAAAGAAAACTCATTTCATCTCTTTAAATTCTTTGAGCGATTGAGTAATGCTTCTTAAATTATAAGTCACCATTCTTATCCAAATCAGTGATAACTATATTAAATGATCACTAATATTTTCCATGGTTAAAACAACCTGATGATGATTCGTTGGTATAGTCAATAGACCTCTTTTTATATATATATTTGTTCAGATAGAAGTCACTTTTGCAATTTAATCACAATGTTAGGTTACACTCCTTGTGATCATGACTAAATACGACATCACCATCACAGGATCTATGCAGTTACGGCAGTAGTAATTTCTTTTTATTTAATTCTGAATCTGAAGTATTTGATTTCAGGTCACAATTATATGATATATTTCCCGTTGATATATTATGGGTGTTTTTTTTGTAATGTGAAGGAGAAGTATAGAAAATCCCCTCCATCAGTAGTGCCAATCGTTTGGTCATACCTCTTGTTGTCAATCAAAATATTTCATGGGGAAGGTTTGCAGAACTCCCACTCATGGGTATGGAACCACATGCACGTAGATGACCATTTCGTAAGGTATCCAATCAACGTATATGTGAATAAATATGAGGTTAATTTATATACCTCAAATCATGTTTAATCAAACCATTACATGTACATATATTTTACTTGTTTCATGATGATTATCCAACTTCGAATTCAAACGTTGAAGAAGTTAATTTTGCCTTATCAGGAATCACATGTTGAAATATTTTTATTTTTATTTGGTCTAACGATGGATTTTTTATTCCAGACCACATCATAGATATTGTCTTGAAAACCTTCGTTCGTATAAAAAATTCATCCTCGTATGTTTGAATTTCCAAATTTATGACAACATCATTCCTTATTTTTTCAATAGTGATTAATCATGAACTCATGTGTTTGTTTGGTTCGAGTTTCATAACTTTTCTGACTAGAATTCGACAGCCTTCCGGCGTCTCCCTTTTTCTTTGCCAAATTATGAACGATCAAACCAGATATAATTCCTCAAAAGGAAAGTGGCCGGAATGACGTATAGGCAACCACCTGGATACAATTCCTCAAAAGGAAAGTGGCCGGGATGATTGTGTTATCGGATGATTACCCGGATACAATTCCTCAAAAGGAAAGTGGCCGGAATAACCATGTTTGGTAGCCATCCGGATACAATTTCTCAAAAGGAAAGTGGCCGGAATGGTTGTGTATGTTTATTATTATTATGTATAGATATTTAGATGAAGTAAGCGTTATTGCACTTGCCGGAGTCGTTGTTGGAGTTGACGCGGCTGCAAAGTTGGAATCGATGAAGCCGGAATTGCCACGATGTCTCACCTTCACCTTCTCTTCTTCCCTCACGTTTTTATTGTTTTGAGGTGTATGCTAAAAAACTATTTTTTTTCTTCTGATTTGATGGGTTTTTATAGGGGAGAAGAGAGATAGAATTAGGAGGGGGAAGTGTGATGATCATGGGTGTATTGGGTGGTTAAGAAGAGGTAGGGTTATTAATGTGGTTTGAATAGTTCCATCCTTTCATATATCCATGAATATGGATTTTCTTTTTAATTTTCTTTTTTTCTTCTTTGTGTTACGTGTAAAAAAAAGATGAAGTTGTTTGACTTTTGTTGAACGTGGGATCATGCATGCACTATTCCTCTTTCTTTTTTTAATAAAAAAATAGTAAACCAAACCTTGTATTACGAATATGGTTAAAATTCGATTTTTTTATTATTTGTTTCTTATTTAATGGAAAGTTTTCTTTTTTTACCTTTGGATTTTGTAATATTCCACATCTCTTAATGTTTTGACTATATTTCCATGTTTAAACTAATAAACATATATCAAAAGATTAATAAATTCCTTAATTTCATTTTGATGCTGTTACTTAGTCTACATCTCAATAGAGTTACAAATTGCATACATTTCCATTAAGTTGGGATGACAATTGGTCGACGATCAGTAGAAAAGTTATATCGATTTGAGAGTTTTTTTTTTTTTGACAAACAAGATAAACAAGATCCTCAAACCGGAAGTTTTCCCCTGACCTCTGGGTTTTTTTGTTTTTTGGATTCACATGACCCGCTAGGAATCGAAATATCTCTTTTATGTTTTGAGTACAGATACAAGTAGAATGCAGCAACTACAAAACGATACGAAAAGGTGAGATTGACGGTCTTGAAAAGAGGACACGAAGAATAATGTGTTATATCATATGTATGCTAGCTTGACAAAAACTACAAATCATGGGAGGAAATTCTCATTTACGACAGTGATGCTAAATTGCAGGAATATATACCAAATCAGCGATCAACGAGCCCTATATGGCTGCATCTAATCTGAGTTGCTACTGTTGTAGTGTTATCTATCATTTGATTTCAATATTTTTATTTTGGGCTTTTGTGATCATAGAGTTGGGCCTAAGTTAGGCCGCTGAACACTGCAACTAACGGGAAAATTGCAGCTAGCAGGCATCAAATTGTCCGAGTGTATGCTCCAGTCCGGTTGGACCCCAAGCTTCCTGACATGTGAGTGCAACTAGAACATCAAATGAAGCCCAACAAAAGCAACAAAAGTATCTTGCCATCACTTCGCTTTCCATTCCAACGACCTTTTTATCAGTAAAAGTTCTCTTTTTTATAAGCATATTTGATGGTAAACATTTGATAATAATCAGTAAAAGATTTTTTTTTGATAAGTGGATAAGCATCAGTAAAAATTGCTATAAGTTTTTTATCCAAATCTATCCGTAGTGTGATTAGAAGCAATCCTGATGAGAGAATAAATAAACAGCACATAAAGTTGTGTCCTGTTTGGAATCATGATAGGAACCCAATGAGCTCAATACTGTAACAAGCTCCTATCAAAGAGACAGAAACACTAGGAAAATCATCAATGAAATGGACTGTTCAAATTTATCAAAAACGAGTGGGAGGTTCCTACCATCCTAATATAAGGACAAGTAGAACACGTCTGCTGAGATAGCGAAGCCACAGGAAGAATACGTGAGCAAACATTTTTCACTCTTTAGAAACCAATGTTAATCATCAAATAGGCTAAGAGCACTTTCTTTCGGAAACAAAACATTTAATTAACGTACTCATACATCTACTTCGTCCAACAGTTCCCTCTCAATCTCTCTTTGCCCTATTTGACAGTATATGCAAATCCAACTTATAAAATAATATGCATTAGGCATTCTATTGAACTAAAATTACTTTATACAGCATTTTATTTAGTGGAGTTTTTGCAGCTAACATTTGATGAAAAAGAAATTAATTCAAGCTACCTAATAGGATTCAATGTGATTGCGTCTATCGTACAAAAAAAGGCTTCAAGCAAAATCCTTAATTGGACACTACATATGAAATCTTCACATTCTTGCACTAGGAATTGCTACGAATTAAAATTTAAAACGTTACAGCAGTAATGTCATGATTATGTTACTTATGCAAGCCTCTTCAGCAAAAAAAAATCTAAAACCTGATGTATTTAATTTACCAAATTATAAGAAAATAAATATCGTTACACTATAGTATGTATTCACTGGTAAAATTAGTCAGAGCAGTTGCAACTCTTTTCATGTTCAAATTGTCAATTCTAGCAATTATTTTTTACAAATACAAGTATCAAACAATTAGTATTTTGAATTAAATTAAGAGGAAACTAACTATTATAATATGACACCTCACATGTTTAAACATAATCAATAATTAGAATAATTGGCTCATGCAAGATGGATGTAACATGTATTCAAACCGTTTATGCAAATGAAATAACTAATATGCTATCACTTCCATGCTTTTATACAAGCAATATTATCTACTGCAATGGACATTTACAATACTGTTGTCCTGTAATAAGCACAATTTATCTTTAACTACTGTATTATACTATGCATACTCGTCTCCCTTTGATGAAATTGTTAGTATTTTTATGTTTTAAAAATCAAATGAAGTTTATATTAGTTAAACATGTTTTTAAATCTATACAACAATTTATAGTTTGTTGTGTTCAGCACAAACCCAAAGGCAAACAGTCTTGATTTCAATGAATTTTGCTCATTTAATGAAATCTAAATTCTGAGCAATTTCAAAGTCACAAACAGAACTTTGAATATAAATGAACAATTTCAGAGTCTTCAGACACCTAATTTCATAATGCATGATGATTATTATTTTAAAAAAATAGCAGATTAAGTAGAGCATTTAGGTTTTGGTTGCAGCGAATCCCAAGTAAATTCACGAGCATATATACTTAATTATTTCAACCAGGTTCTAACTCCGGAAAATCTCGCAAAAAAAGATCAGTGAATAAATAAATCTCTTCATAAGCCATGATTAGCATACTGCCATACCCTCTTGCTTCTACACTACAGAGTATAAGTGGATCTTACCATGGTGGAACTCTGACTGATATGTGTGGAGATGTACCATACGGATTGAGAAGAGCATTCTGTCATGGGGCAAAAACATATCATTTGGTAATAACCAACATACTATTTCTATCCTCCTATACTGAAGAAAAATGTATTCACCTCTATTTTATCTGAAATCATTATATTCCTTTGTATCTATGTCTTCCCGGTCTTATATTTTTTATTGCGTGGGCGATTCCACTTTCTTCAGTTCAAATTATTGAATTGCCCTAACCAGTATGCAATCTCATATACTCCGTGATTTGGTTGCACTTAAGCATTATCAGATTCAGCTTTTTTCTCCAATGCTTAGTTGGTTATGGACAAGATATTGAATTCAAAACCCATTAAAAGGCAAAAAAGCTTTCTCAATGTTAAAAAAATAGAACCAGTAGAAAGTTGCCAATCACAAAAGGCAACATGAAAATAATTACAGCCAAGTAGCCAAAACAAGTTAATCCATAAGTGGAGAAAAAAAAAGTAAGGACACATAGGACAATATTTTCCACTAAAAGAACAATTATGATACCTCAGTTACAATACCATGGATGGAAGACCAACACCCTTCTGCATATATCTTATGCCAATCCAGAGAGCACGGGGAAGACGCATCTCAAGTTTTACTGCTAGACAGATGCGAAAGAGATTTCAGAAATGCAGGGTTAAAAGCTGCATAACAGAGTAGCACGACTGACACCAAATGTTGAGATTAACCCCAGAAAATTTCAGCAGCCATACTATGCTGAAGTAGCATATCAGTAAATTGAACTTGTTCAGGGAATTCTGATATGTGGAATGAAGAAACCCTCACGTGGAACTAGTTTTGCCTTTTCTGTCATGAAATAAGATATCTTAAACAAGTTGTCATCCAAAAGAAAGTAATGGTACACCGAGACCTTGGTCAAATTTACATGGACAAAGGTAATAACAATCTTCTGTCCCTTTTCTTTGCCAATCTTCTCTGCCTAGAAATTTTCAGGCCAACTAGTAGAAGAATTCCAATGAATATAATGACCACTGAAGATTTGAAGTATCTGTAATGAAATGTAGCATAGGAAGATACTACAAGGAAACAGAAAAGTAAAGCCCATGAGAACGCCACCACTTTATCTACCCTGCAAGAGTAAAAACAGATGGGAATCAGTAAAAGAAAAGTAAAAAGCATCAACATTTGTATCAGTCGGGAGAAATGTGACATGGAACATATTGATATTCATCCAAGTTCTTAGCCAGTCAGTACCCCGAAAGTATTTTCGTTCTTAGTTTTGTATGGGCATTATTACTGCAAATGTGACATAAGAAGTGGCATGAAGAAATTAACATATCGCCTGCTCTTCCATGAGTTGATCTTGTTTTAGTGAATGTGTATATTAGGGTCATGAAACATGAAGACCATATCTACATTTTGAGTAGCTAATTATGTATGTATGACTAACAAAATGTTCTAGCAATATAAATATTTTTACATTACCGTAATAAGTACATACAAGTTCTTGACAATCTCAGGGAAGATTGTGGGGGTTCTTCAATATAGCTAAACATAAATTATTATAAATACCACGATATTAATGTTTAAACACTACTCTAGTGTCCACAGTTGGGAGATTTCAGAAGGACTTGTGTTAACACTTAACACATGTTCGCTAACTAGCTATATTGTTGTCGCACTAAATAAATCTACTAGACCTGCCTCTTTTCATCTACAAAAATCGTAACACCACAGAAACAATTGACGAGCAAATACCTATCGAAGCACGAAATCGAGTAGCAGTTTTGTGGTTTTTACAAATCACAAAACCATGCAGATAAACACAATGAGAAACAGTACCTGCTATCTTAAAAAAAACATGCTATAGTTTTTATTAATAAGTAGAATCTTCTGGAGCAAAATTAGAAACAGAAAGACCGGATCTAAAAGGAAACAGTTTGTATGTATCGAAACCTAAAGACAGCGAAGCAATCAATCCCCAACCAACCAAGGAAGGTCGAAAATGAAGAAGGGGGACGGACCATGTGAGGATCTGGGGCTTGGGGGAGAAGACGAGGAAGGCGGCCCACTTGTGCTGGGATCGGATCTGGTACTCCCGCAGCTGCTCCACCAGCTTCGATCTTGTGATCATCGCCACCAGACCAAGACCAGACCAGTCTCGGGGGGGCAAACTATAATAAATCCCCGATTCTTTTATTAACTATCAAAAATCAACAAAATTCGATTCCACCCACGCAGCAAGTTTGTGCAATTCTTTTCTCCCCAATCTCACAACACCGGATAAAAATTAAATCTTAGTGGACCGGATATGGGCTCTTATTGGGCCGGACTTAGGCGTCCGTCCGTACTTTTTGTAATATAAATCTGTTGGTATCATTTGATTCTCGGCTTGCATCAGTTTTGAAGTCTTGCATGTTTTCTTAAAGTCTTGTTGATTTCCAGCTTATCTTTAGTCAACATACACAAGCATTACATGGATTTTATTTGTATATGACATAAACACTTCTTAGTTTCGACTGTATTTCTTTATCGAAGCACATATAATACATGGTTGAACTCGCAAAATTTTAGCCAAATCGCACTATCGAAGGTTCGAAATTTCACAATGGTTGAAATATTCAGCGGAACGTATTTTTATATTTACCACGATTCCATGCAAGACGTTGATATTCGAAAACAATAAAAATTAAATTACAACTCACATTCAAAATACAACCAAAAACACAATAACAAAAGCAAAACACCACGTGTCACTATGACACGCACCTCCAATCCCACCCAAACGCCGACCACTACAAACACGCTTCTTCTTCCCCCCCCCCCCATTCCTTCGCGACCACCCCATTGTCCGAACCCAATGGAGAAGGATCTGATCCAACGATTAGAGGCGGCCGTGACGCGCCTCGAGGCGATCTCGACCGTCGGATCGCAGCCGCGGGACTTCCTCCCCGACGCCTCCTCCGCGGCGTTGGATCCCGCGATCGCGGCGTTCGACGGCCTCCTGGAGACGACCGTGGGACGACTTGTCCTCGCGGCTGAGAAGATCGGGGGGAAAGTCGTTGAGGCGACGAAGCTCGTGGCGGAGGCGTTCGCGAAGCAGAAGGATCTGCTCGTCAAGGTCAAGCAGACGAAGGTTGGTCGACATCGGATTCTCCTTTTTTCCTTTTTTTTATTTGGATCGGTAACGTTTTGTGGAGAATCGAGGCAATGGATTCGATGTTTTGGTCTCTGATTAGTGTGCTATGGAGATCGAATTTGGATTGGAGAAATGTAGGTTTTGGTTGGAGTGGATCTGCATTGCTGCTGTGCGTGTGGATCTGAGTGAAGTTGCGTCGGACTTTGTGGATTAGGAATCCGAACGACAGTGATCTTATTACTATGGTGTTTCGTGTGGATAGGGAAGAAATTTAAATTTAGTGTGAGATTTATTTTCATTCTATTAATAGCTGTGGTTTTCAATTTTCTATATTGTGGCCAATGGTTTAGATTTCATTCGGTTTTTGAAGCATTAAAGCTCTATCTCTTTATTTTAATTTCATGTCTAAATTATGGTTTCATAAAGGTTATACGTAGAAGAGCAATGTAGGTTTGTAGGTGTTGGGACTCCTCTCTATTGAATTGGCTTTTCAGGAATTTAGTCCCTAATGGTGAGGGTACAAGAGGTTTCGCTATGACTCCCATTCGGATCCTGATGACCAGGAAAGGTCATTCCCAATTAAAAAGGTGGAGAAGTGATACATCTACTTTAACGTGTAGATGACATTGAAAGTGAGTATCCTTTGTATGTTAAGGGAGCGACAGATACTAGCCCGTTTACTATGAGTCGATGACATGGAACCTAAATGAGTTTCTATTGTTGAATGTCGGGGTCTCGTCCAATGATCTGTGACTTCAATTGTGTTGGTATCCGAATTTTGTAATAGTTTGACCTTCTCTCAAATTGGCTAATTTTAGTGGATTATTATTTCACTATATATTTTGTCTTTTCTGTTTAAAAATAATGTTAGAAATTGTGGTGAATCTGTCTGTAGAAACCAGATGCCACTGCTCTTCAAGAGTTTCTCAAACCGCTAAATGAAGTGATTCTGAAAGCCAATGCATTGACAGAAGGAAGACGACCAGATTACTTCAACCACTTGAAAACTGCTGCTGACAGCCTAACTGCTTTGGCTTGGATAGCCTACACAGGAAAAGACTGTGGTAGGTGAAATATATGAATTATTGATGAACTTTAGAGCTGTGTTTAACAATTGGTTTGATATATTCTTTCTTTTCTTCACACTTTATGTGTTTAAGGAATGAGCCTTCCCATTGCCCATGTGGAAGAAAGTTGGCAAATGGCCGAGTTCTACAATAACAAGGTATGCCTCATTGCCTTGTTATCTATGGTGATCGTCTTTAGAGAAGGAATTGTTTTATTTAATGGTGTCACAACTGCATATAGGTAGCACTCTTAAGGATTTATGTTTTCCCATTGTCAAGTTGGAATATTTAACTGTGTAGTTGTGATGATAAAAAAACTGTGTAGTTGTGTCTATACAAATTTGTGTAAGAATGAAAATTTTCCTTGCTGAATTTTCTTGACCTTTTGCCCTTTTAAAGGCTTTAAGATCATTGAACAAATTTTTTTGTTACCCAGTTTCTTCTTTTTTCAACCAAGTCCTCTTCCTCTAGTTCCATATTTTGGATTTTTTTTTAAATATTATTGACTGTTCTGTTCTAGACGCTACCTTGCTAATATGTTGTAGATTTGTTGTCTTGCACTTGATCATGCTTCGAGGTCAGGTGTTGGTTTATCTGTTATGGGGCTAAAGATGATCCGTTATTCTCTGAATCATCACCTGGAGTTGATCAACCTCTATAACCATGCTGTATCACTGTGCATGTTTTCCTTCTTCTACAAGATATGTAGTTGTAGACTGATTCTTGGTTTTTCTTTGAATTAAGGTACTTGTAGAGTACAGAAATAAGGATCCTGATCATGTGGAGTGGGCAAAAGCTTTGAAGGAGTTATATTTACCAGGTCTGCGGGAATTTGTGAAGAGTTACTACCCACTAGGTCCCGTGTGGAGTACTACAGCCAGTGCACCAGCTTCTACTAAAGCACCAGCTCCTGCCACTTCAAGAGCTTCTTCCTCAAAAGCACCTGGACCACCACCGCCTCCAGCTGGATCCCTTGTTGGCTCTGGTGAATTGTCCTCGCGTCCAAAAAAACAGGGGATGTCTGCTGTATTTCAGGAGATCAGCTCTGGCAAGCCTGTGACTTCAGGTTTGAGTGCAATTGGGAAGTCCAGTTAGCCTAAGTTTTGTAATATTTAGCCGACCGACCTAACCCATGGTTCAATTTGACAGGTCTAAGAAAAGTTACTGCTGACATGAAGACCAAGAATCAACCTGAGAAAACTGGTGTAGTTGCTGCAACTGCTCGTGAAAAAGAAACCCGTACTGGTTCCTTTTCCTTTAAAACAGGGCCTCCAAAGCTAGAACTTCAAATGGGTCGCAAGTTAGAATCGTTTTTTGATCTCTTTTTGTTATAATATACTTGTATCGTTAAGATCTTAAAGTAGCTTGGTGGTTCCTTATTTGCATCCTTTTATTCTCTCAGATGGGTTGTAGAAAACCAAATTGGGAAGAAGGATTTGGTAATTGATGATTGTGACTCTAAGCAGTCTATGTACATATTTGGTTGCAGAGATTCTGTCTTACAAGTCAAAGGTATGTATGTGTTTTTTTGAACAAAAGTCCTCTGTTATATACAGGTTGTAGTTTTTTGAGGTTGAAATTGTATGATGGATTATGGTTGAGAAGACACGTGGATAATTGATTTATACTACAAATTCTGCAGGGAAAGTGAACAATATTACAATTGATAAGTGCACCAAAATGGGACTGTTATTTACGGTTAGTTTTTCTTTTGTTGTTTTGATTTCCTTGCAACATCCTTATTTTCCAATTACAAGTGATTGGAAATTGAATTCATCTCATTATTAGAAAATCACAGGATGTTGTAGCAGCCTGTGAAATTGTCAACTGCAACAGTGTTGAGATTCAATGCCAGGTGTGGGTTCAATATTCTCCTAGATGTTACTTATGAATCCCTTTCGTTTTCAATATCTTTATACTGTTGGTTGAAATTCTGACTGTAACATTGTTCTTTAAACCACAAATACTGCTACAATCTAAAACCACATTGCAGAACCTATAGGACTACGATTTCTCTACTTTAATGAACCTCTTAGTGAATGACCATATGCCTGGGAATTTCGTGTCTTATATTACATGCCATAGTTTTGGAGCTATACCCTGTGAAAATGCCTCTCACATGCACGCACATAGACTGTGGGCTAACCTTTCTAAACTTGAAGACTTCAATTAGTTGTGAAGTTCAATGAATATTTATCAAAACTTTTACCTTAAATGTAAAATACATTGACGTGTTGTAGAGCAGATATTGAGATTCTTAATGCCAATACGAGGTGAATGCCAACACCTTCTTAGTTTCCATGGATTCACATAACCATCTCACTTCATCATGTTAAGTAGGCTTTACTATTGTAGATCCATTAATGCATGTTTTCTTCTAGGTTCTTTTGCAACTCTAATCACTATCCAGTGCAAATTTTGCATATCAATTCTTTGAATCTATATCTAACAGACCATTTTTTGTTTCTCAATCCATGATATTTCTTATGATGATGAATCTTCGATATGCAACGTATGTGCATGCGAACAGTTTAACATCACTTCCAACTAAAGTGTTATTTTCCTTTCTTTCAATGACTGTAAATACTGCGATAGTCGTATGCATACTCTGCTACATGATTTTCTTTCCAAATAAATTTATATTGTATGTAAAACATTGGCAACCATGCAGGGTTCGGCTCCAACGATATCAGTGGACAATACAGCAGGCTGCCAACTATATCTAAGCAAGGACTCACTTGGGACTTCTATAACAACTTCTAAATCCAGCGAAATCAATGTCTTGGTTCCAGGAACTGGCACTGATGGTGATTGGGTACGTTATCAATTATTTTCACGCTTATTATTGAATTCTTGCAGTAAAAATCCAAATTGGCACCTTGTACTTATGGAAATCCAGTTGCCCACAAATACACTTAAAAATAACTAAACGTACAATTTGACTACTCTAAACTGAATTTTTTTTCTTCTACGGATCATTGAAGCACTAGTTTGTTTTATGATGATGTTGGTGCTAGAAATGTTTTTGAGTCCTTGTGTACTTTTTGTAATCTATTTCCATGTGTAAATTCTCATTATTCGTTTCATGAAAGTAGATCACTCATGTGGATTTGTTCATCTGGTTTGCTTCCTTGTATGGCTGTCGAACCGGTAAGAGAGCTCGGGTCAATTGGTCGCTGATTTGCCGGTTATAGAACCAGTTGAACCGTGACTCATATATGTGTAATTTTGTTCAAAATTGTGAAACAATCTAAATCATTTTGGAGTTCCATCGAACTGCACATTCGGAACGGATCCAGTTGAACCACCAGTTGACCCTACAAACATGCCTAAATCTTTTTTTATAAAAAATTACTTTGTGTTCTTTTACAAGGTTGAACCAGCCAGATCGTCAATTTGGAATTTTTCTGAATAATCAAGCTATTTACCCTTACCCGGGTTGGTCGTTCGTCTGGCTAGACTGGCCTGGCCGGTCCAGATTTGAACACATGCTTTTAGGCCATTTTCTGTTGGCTATTGATGATTCTGGTTGGTCATTGCTTTTAATGAAGTGTGTTTTCCATGTTGGTTTCAGGGGGAGCATCCTTTGCCTCAGCAATTTGTTCACGTCTTCAAAGATGGTCATTTTACTACATCTCCTGTTTCTCACTCAGGCGGCTAAGTGCGACAGGTTTACTACCAGTTAGTTGTGTATCTCAACCTATTAGGAATGAGAAGAATTGTTTGCTATTTGTTTCCGGATACGTGTCGGCTTAGAGGTTGTGTTCTCATCGTGTGATTTGTATTTCACTCTCATTTTTTGGTTGTGTATCTCTGTGGCGTGCTATGTTAAAGTGAAGATATGACTTCATTTCATTTTTAAGTGGTGTCTGTAACAAATTGTTTGTTACATGTACTTCGCAATTAAATACTGTTGTTCACGATCTGCTGAGGGCTTTCTCTAAGGCCTTCTCTACGAATTTATTTGCTAGTGTTTCACTAACCAGAAATATTTCAGCTAAATACGACGTGTCAAGAAGCGCAATTTGCGCATCATGCCGGGGTATTCTTATCGAAGGATTATGGGATTTACGTGATCGGTGGATTCTGAACTCGGCTGTAATTTCAACTTCGTCCAAAATTTTAACTCTATGAGAAAGTGGTGCCAACAGCAGAAAAAGGTTCTCTACTTCACTAAGAAACTAGTTCAAATCAAACAGTAGCATAAGAATCAACACGCACGGCCAAGCAAAAAGAAATTTATAATAAACCTTTTAGACCAAACTGGTTCTTTGCCGTCTTACTACCTTCTGTAATCCGAACATAATGCATCTCATATTTGTACTCAGTACAAAAGGGAATGACCCCAACACACGAACTCATAGTTGAGGGCAATTAAGGAAGATAAAGCTACAAAGTATATGTAAAGTTCGTTGTTGGAAGGACAGAATCATTGACATGGAGGGGCTGCAATTCAGCCGTAGATCCAGGACTATTGCTCATAATGTTGAACTACAAACTTAACCTGAGCAGGAGCAGAAACAATCGGACGTCGCAACTAAGCAATCACCAGATCTTGCGTTTGACCCAGAAGAGAAGGATAACCACACCAATCACAATGGCGACAGGAGCCCACTTCCGGATCAAGGCCTGCATCACGTCCAATGTTTATTAGAATTGCTTGTGCGGTATGCAGAAGCCTAATACAGTCGAAATTTCCAGTTATGCTCACTGATGAGCATCGCTGCAAATGCAAAATGTCCAACACAATGCACGCAACAGTTTAGTGAACAAAGTGTAGAGATATCATGTACAGCAAACCAGCCCTTACATGCGTCAAAGAGAACTGCTCCACCAATTTACTGTCATCTAAGCCATATTGGAGAGATTATCCTCATGAACTTTGCATTACTAGAAAAATTGTGTAATAAGAGTTAAGGATGGTATTATAGTTGCAGAAATTATCAACTTGATGGTCCTATCTTCTCCGGACATTAAAGGGTCGGCCTAGATGTTTACTAAAATCTTTGATTTGGGGGTGGCCGTAACGCAGATATCTAATCAGTACAGCCTAGTAGCCTACAGGGAGAAGGCAATCAGATTATTAATTATAAAAATTCCCAGACGAACTTCTCAACATGGTGATTTAGCTGCCCAGTGCTTTTTTTCCAAATGGTGTGGGCTAACAGCCCGACATGTGGTCACGCTTAACACACTAAAGAGTAAAGACTAAACACGCTTAACCTAAAGGAAACCCTAATCAATGTAAAGCACCCAGGTTCCATTTTAAAAAGAAACCACAATCATCAAACAATCCAGAAATTGCCTTGTAAATATAATGTGCCCCATCACAGAATGCTTTGGGTAAAAAATGTTGATAGGTGCTTGATCTGAAATCATTCTTTCTGTTCTTCAGTTTGCTAACTTCAATCGGAATTAAAATGTGACAATCTATAAGTGTATCAACTTAATCTAACAATCAAATAGATGCTAAACTGGGGCAAGATTTCCAAGTCTGGTCTGGCACTAATCTTTCAAGACCACACACAAAGCTGAGCTTTGACTGACATGAGGTCTTCAAACTTTAAGATTTCCAAGTCTGGTCTGGCACTAATCTTCAAACATGTTTATCCAACTAGTAGTAAACCAAGCATGGAAACATGCAGTAATCAACAATAACCATCAAACCAGAGGTATAGATAGATGCATATCAAAAACTAACTCATATACAGGCAAAGAGTAATATGCAAAGACCAACCTGCCGATTCAGATCCTTTGCCTTGTCAGCATAGATACGAGATTCAGACGTCAACCTGCTTGACATTTCGCTGACCTCTGCATAAATATAACAAAAGTAAATTCTACAAGTTATGATATCTGGCAAAGACAGGTAAGCAAGCTGTGAACATTACATAAGGTATCCTGAAGAGTGAAGACTATCTGGATTGTTAATATCCTAAAGGCTTTCTGGGCAACATAGGTAAGCAAGTTATGAACATTAGTCGAGGTATCCAAAAGGCTTTCTGGATTCTTGGTATTTATGTTGGAACCACAAAACGTTGAATAGTTTTGTCACTTGTGAGCTATCACTTGGCAAACCAAAAACTCAAGGTACATTCCCATTAATTTTTAAAAATATTCAGACAGTAAACAAGAATCACAGTTATATTGTTGAAGACATGTTAGCCATCAATAACCCATCAAACTGTTACATCAAATCATAGATAACCAAGAGGGCTTATAAACATCGACCACGAGGTCATAAACACCAATAACACCAAAAAACTATGACAATTTTTTTGGCAGTATGGCAACAACTCAATCAGAGGCTGAGTGTCATTTTCAAACCTCACAAGAAGCAAGATGAAAAACTAATGAAAAATCACTTCATCATATTCACAAACCGACTACCACAGAACCAAATAGAAATATATACACAGCTACAAGACACCGGTAACATGATATCAAAACATTATAATATAAAAATAAAAAAATTAATATGCTTATTGGATAACACAAGCAAAACTTTATATGTTAGGGTCGCAAGTGCCAAAGTTTGTAATGACTTGACAGTAGAACAAGATGGAAGAAGGAGGACGTGCAAGAAGAAGCCATGGATATCAATTCTTAATTCCTATTGGATCATCAACTACAATGTGAACAAACGCCAGGACATAATTCAGAAAATGGTATGAAGTGGCCAAGCCACAAAGCATTGAGGCAAATTTCTTACCAAAACTCCAATACTTAAAGTATTAAGGAGTACTGCGTTATGTGAGATGATAACTTATGGTACATCCCTAAGCTATACGCAGCCACAAAAAGGCACGCCCACTTCAGCGTTCAGAGTTTTTCACTAGGGAATGTATCTTGGAATGATAATACTAAGTTTAAGTATAATGTTCTCATTCTAGATAAAACGAGGCATGACTGGTTCCTCATTGAATGAATAAAGCAAGGGGGAAAAATAATTGTTACTTACGGTCTAACTTTTCACCAACACCAAGGACCTCTTGGACATTGCGAGTCATTATCTGATGGACCTCATACAGTTCATCGTTCAATTTTGCAAGATTTCGCTGTGTCCGTGTGTCCATGTATAATTTCTTGGTCTTCTGAATGAACGTATCTTCAAAACATGAAACCATTTTCTGATAAGAAAAATGAAATGACTGATGAAAAAGAAAGGAAGATTGGATTCTGCATGTCCATACCAAATTTGATAAAGGCATAAGGACGAGCAGCTGTCTCAATTTGGTTTCCATTTACTCTTTCAAATTCATTTTTTAGGTCTTCAAGGTATTGAAAGGCAAGCTTCTTAGGATATGAGCGGTCACACATTGTTAAGTAACAGACACGGCCTTCGATAATGTAGCTATATCTCAAGTCAAGGCAGAAACAAAGTAAGCACATCAAATTCTTTGCTATATCTGATCACTCAGACATATGCCAGTGGACATTTACTGGTAACCTTACTGAAGAAGACAACGTATAGGTAAATTTCAAAAATAATAACTCGTGCTTAGAATTTTGCGACAAATAGATAAAACAACCAGCCATTGGTGTAGATGAAATTATGGATATCAACTGAACTGAGCGAGCAAAAGCAATCCCAGTCATTGCCTTTGTACATCCATAATTAGCACAAGGAAATTGGGTAACACAGGCATAACAAAACACAGTAGTAACATAGTTACACGCAAACCAGATACAAAAGGATACTGGAAGAAATTAGGCCCAGTCTCGATAGACATCCTTGAAGCCTCGTAGTGACCTTTAGAGAGGTTCTTGAACAAAAGCTTAGCCTGCTGTTTATAGAACTCCACGTCTTTCTGATCACGACCATCATCTAAGCCCTCAGCCAGCGGAAGACCATCAGTGACCCGAGCTATCATCGTCAACTTCACCATTGCGGGAATCACAAAACTACAAAGGAGTAACAACAAGGGAGATTTAATTGTCTAATAACAATAAAACAGATCAAAAGTATTTGAACCATAACCCCTACGAAACTTTACTAGTCAACATAAACATTATTGGAATTTAAATTGTAACAGCGAAATGCTTATCTATTGAAATGGAAACCGAACAAACAGAAGAAGTCAAAGCAACAGTAAAAAGATAAGCAAAGATTCAAAGGTAAATGCCACTAATTTCATCTAAACAACGGCAGAATTTATGTAAGTGGTCCGGAAGTGATCTGCGATTATATAAAAAGGAGACGGAGCGGTAGTGGTACATAGATGGGGGTGGAGTCGAGCATGATCTGAAAAACTCTGTTCTTCGGAGTGGGGAAAGGAGATCAAATTGGTAGGGTTAGGGTTGGGAGGGAAGCAAATAGCATGAAACATCGTAATTATTAGGGCAAAAAAAACGTCGAAATTTGTTAAACCAACCTCGACAGATATCGTAATCCGCGAAATGCACACAGGTTAGTGAACAAAAACCAAAAGATCAGTTGTAAAATATCGGAAAACCACGTAAGAAGCTCCCGGATCTAAATGGAATCGTCGTCAAATCTGAGTCAGAAAATCGGGAGTTGCGTCTCCAAACGCAAGGGTTGGATAGTATACCTGGTCGGTCGATTCCCTTCTAGATCCGGTTGGTGTTGGACGCGATTGAGGCTTTTCGTCGGGAAGGGAGAGATCGCCGGTTGAGGAGAGAAGAAATAAAGTATCGGACAGGTGGAGTCAGATTCGTTAGTAGAAAAATTGGTGCGAAAACGAAAAATCGGTGCTTGACCTTTGGGGTGGGTAAGGAAGGAAGGTTTACTTACGGGACATAACGCGACTCGGCTTTACTTGGAATTGGATTTAGATTTGGATTTGGAGGAGAAACCGAGAAACCAACTTATACTAAATTTTTTTTTCTTTCTAAACTACGGAAATCAATTTCTATTTTCTAGACTGTGGGTTGGTTGCGGTTTTTGTCTCTGCAATTTTAAATTGTATTTTATCAACCTAAACGCGTTCCACGACTAGCTAGTAGCTAGTTGCATGAGATATACCTCTTTGGCATTGCAATTGGAATTGGAATAAGGTTAGATCTATCACGATTTTTAATCTAGTAAAATAATGTTAACGGGAGAAAGGTGGTGTTATGGTGTCGTTAAAATGTGCCTTTGACCCTTGGGCTGAAGCATCAACGACTGAATTCATCAAGAAATACCTACACTCGCAAGTCTCGCTGGATGTTACGAGAAGGATGAGAGAATGCTTCGACATCAGTTGGAAGGTGAGTTCAGCTACAGGCACTCACCTCGCCCCAATCTGGTATTCTGTTTATTGCACTCATCGACAGGTAAAAAGAGAACGATATACTTACTCAAGAAACTAGAAAGCTGAAACCAATTAAAAATGTGCTTAATCATGCTGTCAGGTTAAGTCAACCACAAAAGGCAAATGTTAATATCCCACCATTGCATATGAATGTACTAATACATGTTGGTCAAAATATTTAGTAACCAACATTACATTTACATTGCACCGCAAGGCTGCCAAGCAGGATTCAATAGCCCAAAATTGTTGGCAGCAATTTTAGGACCAACGTGTAACAAAATTTGGCCCGCGCAATGGAGCGTCAGTAAAGTTTACCATTAGCTTAAAGAACCACTATCATAACAAAGGACTTGATTTCACAACAAAGGTTACAAGATGTCTGAAGTTGGAAGATAAACAGTTAACTACCAACTGCAGAAAGCATGCCTCCACCGCTCTTCACTGGTATCACCACCTCCCAACCAGGACCTTTGACAGGAATTGGAACCACACCATCAACCTTGCCTTCTTTGCCACTTCCTTCCACCTGTCTTATAAGATCACTGCGATCTAAAACCCTCACCAAGTCTTCGTCACTGATATTGGTCTGAACAAATTTGTCTTCCTCACTTTCTTCATTGTTAAGCAGTGCTAACAGCTCGGACTCCTAAGTCACAACACAACAAAGATTTAACAAATCGTACTACAAGATGTATAAAGCAGGAGATATTCGAAAGACAGAAACATGATGATCTGTACTAACATCCAATGCATTGGATTTTGCCTTCTCTTGCTCAAACTGCCCCTTGCCAATTACAACGTGCTCCAACTTTAGTTTGTCAAAAGCTTTCCTTAGTATACGTCCCTAAGAGAAAATTACATTTTATCTCAGAATCACATCTGTTATATTCTTCCACTTGTGATGAGGGAAAATTGGAAATGAAATATATTTCAAACTTCAAACTGAATTTTTTCATTACCATACCTCAACAGAATGAGCAGTTATCAACCTGTAAACATGAACAGGTCGGGTTTGCCCAATCCTATGGCATCGATCCATGGCTTGCAAATCCATTTGAGGATTCTGGAATTACAATGACCAATGTAAGACTAAGCTGCAAAAAAAGAATTTAAGCCTGTACCATGTAGAATGTATTTTATAGATTCCTAAAACAAGATACTCCAGCTATTTGGACACTATACCTTGAGTAATTAATAATATTGCAAAGCCAGTTATAATTACATAAACCAAAGTTGAGACAATTATGTAGCTTATCAATGTATTTGCTATGCTAGAAGGCAATACATGGTAATTCTAACAATCAAAGTGAAATCAGATAATAACACGAAAATTTTAAAGTCTTCACCCAATCACTGTCATATATGATACAAGTATCAGCTGAAGTCAGGTTTATTCCGAGACCACCAGCTCGGGTGCTGAGAAGGAATACATTGACAGTGCTGTTCAGGTCGTTGAAATCATCAATCTAAAAAAGATTGGAGAAAAAAGATTAGAAAAAAGGAAAAACTGTCAAGACAGACAACTCAAATAAAAGCCGCAGTCAAATTATGGTAAACCTTCCGACATCAGACTACCTGTTTTTTCCTCTCATCCAGCTTTACGTTACCATCAATTCGGCAAACTTCAAGTCCTTTCTCCGAAATAAAATATTCAATGATATCCAATACAGTAGTAAACTGAGAAAATATAAGAACCTGAAAATATCCCAAAAGAACATGTCAGTAAGGATAGAGCATGTTGGCACTTGGCATGAAGACAGGACTAGGAAACACCTGCAACAATTGCCTAAACTAGCAAGTTAGAAAGATATGAGGTGGATTGAAGGGTCTCATGGGTTGTTACAAGTGGATCGCTAGATAACTTAAATAGGTTGAGATGTTAAAATAGAATAAATCTCCACCAACAACACAGAAAAATGACCGCAACAAGACATGAATACCAGTAGAGGTACAAATGAATAATTAAGATCAGACCAAATAAAACATCATATTCAGAACCGACGGTTATATGTTAAATGGGTTCATAGATAGCTTTTATTGATTCATACACACCGTTCTAGAGACATGTTGACAAGTTAGATTTTTTTAAAACAGGTTGAAAAGGTGGACCCCATGTCGTGTCTGTTTTAGACGAAACAGGATGAATCAGATTAAGGAGCTGAAGATGGTCTGCTTCTCTATGCATAAATGAGCAGGTAAAAAGGTAAAATACCTTGTGCTTCTTATTCAACAGCAAGGTCAGGAGCCTATGTAGCAACTGGAATTTACCACATTGTTCCAGCAATTTGTCAACAGGGGGATACAAATCTGTCCAAAAATTGAAAATCTCTTATAGAATTCCCAACCTACAATAAGATATAGGAACCGAACAAAGGAGCAAGAGAAACATACATGATCCGTCGTATGCAGAATCAAGGAGGTCAGGGTGGTTGCAATTCTTTCTAAGCTGCATCACAACATTATGCAATTTCCTTTTCATGCCAGGCCTCACCATTACTGCAAGATTATTAATACGCAACAATAATAAGCACAAGCAAGAAGGCAAAGCTAAACCAAAGGGAAAACAATTGTGACAAACATAAATAAACACCGAAAATTTTACCTCTATCTCCATTCTCTTTTTTAACATACTCATCGA